>CATOUR010000094.1:1421500-2843000 GCA_951848785.1 Callosobruchus maculatus
TCAAATGTAAATTTCTTATTGAAGTAAGTTAGATGTGACTAATATTGAATAAACTTATTGAGAATCACTAAGGTCTACTGTCCACGTAGCGTCCCCTCAGACTCACAAAATCATTTGCAGCTTTGATGCGTACCGTGGCATTTGCGTAGTAGCAGGAAATCGTCTTGTAGCCTAAGTGGCAGCATGTTATTGCTCAAGCGTATTTCAAGACGCATGGATGCTTTCGTCCTGAAATGGTAGCTTCGGTAGTTAATTTTGTTCATGCTATTGAACAGCGTCATTGGTTATATAATAACAAAATGTCAGGATACTCAAGAAAAGATAGACAAAGGTGGCACAAAAAACAAGCACATCTGGGCTGACACACTCTCTCAATGCGGTATTAATGGACCAACAATACAGACAAAATTTATAAGTATCTTTAGTCATTCGATAAACTGACTGAAGTACTGAATCATTCTCTGATAATTCTCTGACTTCAAAAATAATGTGCAGTAAATGTTCTCTCGAGATATGGTTGAAGCCAGTACGTTCTACGTCTTCATCGTCTTCTAATGAAAGCGTAAGCTAGTACCACCTCTCGATATATTTTCTCTTGTTTTTTCTTTAATGAAAACATCTGCTTTCGCAGTGCTGAACTTGGAAGAAGTGACCTGACTATTTGTAGTTTGCATGAAGCTGGTATGACGAGAGGTGGGCAGAAGTGAGATGCAAAATACGCCAGTTATTATTTGCAGCTTGCATGGAATCCGCAAATTAAGACGCCTTACCTTAGCCCAAAATTTGATAATAACCGAAATAATGGGTTTTAAAGTTGTACAAACTTCGGCTGTGACAGATTTGAAACCCTCGCCTCAAATAGCTGGAATTCCTAATTTCGTGTATTTTTCGTCACCCTATTAATGAATTAATAAGAACACGGAATGACAATTATAAGATATGTTTGATTAGATCTCAGTATTTTTACTCAAAAAATCTGCAGCTTTGTTATCATTAATTTACGGATATCCTGCTATGTCAGTATATCTTCAATTTATGATAGTGAAGATATCTGCACAAAGTTGTGGTAGTCACACGTATGGAGCAGTGAGTTGCTGCGTTTAATGTGAAACTTAGCATTCGTATTGGACAGACCACAGTTTTTATACATAGTTCCATGTCTCATCTGAAAGAGCTCGGCATATTTAGATACTCTTTGCTAGTCCTTCGTGTGATATCTGATAATATTTAAACGCATACGTAACACGAAAGGCAGTAGAACATCATCATACTCCATATTAGTTCTGGTATGAACCTGAAGCCCTTACCGCCTCCACTTTTGATTATAGCTTTCTATAGTATATTGTAATTGCAACATAGACAAAGCGTCTAAGCTACCTTCTAGGCAAACTCACTGATAAGATATATAATTATAAATTCTGTATTAGATGAATCCCGTTGTGGAACACTAGCTTACTTTAGCATACCAATGAAATAAAAAAAAACGTGTCTGAAATCTTGCGAGTATTTAACACAAACGCGACTTCTATTTCCGATAATTATAGGTGCGCTAAATTGTAGTGAAATCAATAAGTACTGTTGTCTGTCTCATACTTTAGGTGTTACACGTGTGCTGGATATATTAATTGATAATTGATTTCAAATGGTTTTGCTTTACATCTATACAATAACGGCAAACGTGAAAACACTGAATGAAAATGAATCTATTTGTCAAATTAAGGCAAGCGCTTAGTATATAATACGCGAATTGTAACTTCTGGAGCTTGTATATTGTGGACGTCTTTTTCTTTTATCAGAACTATCAACTTGTAGTATAATATAGGAAGTTGATTTGCGGAAAAAATAAAAGCTGTTTCCTGGCATAGCTGTATATCAGACAATGTCACATTCAATATAATTATTTTTTCCAAATTTTATAAGTACTTTGATCAAGGCCACAGAGGTGGTCAAAACTTCAGTAGCATTTATCTCCCAAGATATCTCTGTTTTATCGATGGGCCACTGAAGCGCTAAGAAGCTAGTAGTTGTATGGATGATGTTCATTCAAAAAGAACCCCTCCAATTGATAGTTCTGAGATATAATGTTTAACCCTGGTTTTAATCCAATTGTCACAGTTACCAAATATACAGCAATGTTTTGACGGGAACATAGTAAATTATTGAAATTAGCATTTGAGAATAGTACTGGCCAGTTGATCTCAGATCAGAGCCAATAACATAAATAAAAAAAACATTTGAGAAGAAATCTTAATACTGAATATATGCATTATCCACTGCATTATCAATTACCCCCCCCCTTTTACATTAGATTTAGATTCGTATAAAATGCCACTCTTATACATCTATGGCTGTTGAATAAATCGTAAAAAAGAATATTTTATATTATCTAATATCTAATTAATCTAACTTTTAATGTTTATCTTGTTGTCTTTCCATGATTAATCACACTTTAGGTAGTGGTAATTAGTGCCTTAGATTTTATTGTTTTTATACGAGTATTTATCTGAATTTCGTGGCCAGCCTTTTAATGTTTGTATAGACGTAAATATACTTTTTCAGCAACAAGCTCGGTACCACTAAAAACGAAGTTCATTCTGAGACATACGTCTTACCAAGGCTGTGAGTACCAGTTCTCAACTCTGATGCGACATATCAAAAAATGAGCAAAAGGCACATTTATATTAACCGACTGAACATCCAAACCTTGATTTCGACATTCTGTTGGATAGCTCTACCGGTATGTATGTAGAAGTTAAAGTAATAGAAAAACAAACCTACATTCTAAGCTAAATGTGTCTCAAAGATGGACAACAAAATTATGCGCAGATCGTGGTTTGTGAGGGGCAGAACAATATTGCATACATACTGTGGTTATAAGACCGTAGATCGTCCCATCGTTTCATTTACTTTCTTCTTATTTTTGTCGAGGCTCAATAATTAGTGACTATATTATGTGTCTAATCCTAACGAATGTCACTGTTCGTTATTACAGCCTAATGCATCCTTTAATGTAGCAAAAGTAATGTTAGACAAGTTTTGTAAAATCTAGAAAAGGTGTCTGCTCCAAATGGCTGCCTATTTGTCGAACGAGTTTGGATAACCCCCTACGAAATAGGGGTGTGTACGTACATTGCTCCTCCTCCATGAATATCTTACGAATATATGTAACCTAGTTGCCTCTGAGACCTGAACCAGTTAGCAATTGAGTGCTATCAAATGTTACCAAGTTGGTAAATAAATCCTAGACTTGTTCAATAATTACGGTCGACTATTCACGAATTCTAACGTCGAAAATAAATATCCAGACTAAACAAACAGCTTCATCAATATTTGATAGGGACGTACATCCATTTGGGTGTCCAGACTCCGTCCCTCTACGGGCGTGGTCTTGTTCCAAAAATACCGATATTAATCTGTTGCAGATGCTGCTCATACAATCGTAATTTAATTAGTACTTCGATATGTTGTGTACAAGAAATTGCATATATTTGAGGTTAAATCTTTATGAGCTGAGGATGCAGGCAAGTTAATTGACATGGGGTTTAAACAGAACCATGTCAAAATGCTATTAGCTGGATTTATGAATCATGAATGTATTTTGTTAGATGCATACAGCTCCGAGTTCTATTCGTGCCATTTACATTTAGGGCACTGCACTCTTATGACTGTTGCCCCGTTATCTGTCAGATATCAGAAAGAACTGTAGTCGTCCAGATTATTGGATACAAGTGACGTCTATTCGATGTCGAAAATACGTCTTTGCTGTAACTTCACCGACGTATCTCCTACTTGAAATACATAATTATACGTCTATTCTACAGTATAGTTTTAATCCGTTTAGGGTTGTAGTGCTAAAGTTGGTTTGTTATCCTAACGCCATTCTGTGGACTAATAGTAGCAGGACTTTAGCACTCGATAGAAAAACTGATTTCAGGGTAAACAATTTACACAAACATGGCTTAATATTAGCATAAAAATGTACGTCACTGACATTAAAAAATCAAATGTTTTCTAGATTAAACAGAAAAAAACACCTTTTGGCTTGTGATGTCTCTTCGTATCTCATTTTGTTTTTGAGAAAAAAAAAATAAAAATTACTTCATAGCCTATCCAAAACAATGTTTAAACTAAACAAGTTAACTTTGTTCTTCTCATTGACAAGCCGTAATTCCAAGGGCATATTTTTGATCCAAATTCAAGTAGAAAAGTTGATTATACACATACACGTGTGCGCTGAAGAGGGTAGAGTTTGGAAAAAAATATTTTTTATTATTTCTAGTAAGTGCTGACTTAGCGTCTTGTTGCAGTGAACACCACTTCTAAATTAAGAAAATCTACTCTAAGATCTTTAAGAAATTAATAAAAATCTATTTTTTTCCAAACTTTGACGCGCTGAATGTTAAAAATGAAGCTGTTGCGCAACCATTTTTATAGGGAATTTCAACCATAAAATCAGTTATTCTATCGAGTGTTAAAGTCCTGTTACTAAAAAGTGGATCACCCCGTATAACCAAATTGATCAATCCAACTTTTCCTGAATAATATTTGTGATATTGAAGGAGAAGAATTCCTATTATGATTGTTGATATTGTGTGCGATTCAATATCCAGTCGAGTGAAAGCTTTTCTCCTAGCTATAAAGTTGTAGGGCGAATATACACTGGGTCTGTAAACAGATTGAGATGTATTTTATGAGTATGCTAGTTTGGAGCCGTGTTGAATGTAAAGGCCCCCACTCACACAGAGGGATAACTCAAGACTTGAATGTGCACGCCACAGAATACAGTTAAAACTCACTGTATGGGGAAGCGTGTGGCTTGCACAGTTAAGTCGTTGCGAATCAAACACTGCTTGATTTTTGGCGTGCGCAGTTACAGTTGTACGGGGAAGAGTGTCCGTGTGTGGTAAACAAGTCCATATAAGCTTCGGGTTGTAGCAGTGGCGTTTATCAACAGTTCTTGAGGTGATATTATAGTTGAAAACTTTAGATCCTGATAATTCCTGCCCGTTGCCAAGAGCCGTAGAGTAGCCGTTAACCTCTCATGAGCTGTTATTTCATTTGAGAGTCAGACTTTTTTATCAGAGGACAGCCAACAGCTTCAAATAGGGATTTTCGTCCATTCTCAAGTAATTATGCCAGTCAGAAGGCGTAGCCGTAATTCTGATAATAAAGTCACGTGAGAATATTCATATCTGTTCAGTGATCTTTCTTCACCCAACATCATCTTTGTTTTTTACTATTAAGCACCCCACTGTCATAAACATAAGGTCTTTTCGTGACGCCATTTTACGCAAATCCGACGATCTTGCCGTTTGTGTGTGTGGAGAAAGACACTCCACAGGTTTAACCTAATGTAAAAGTGCGCAGTCAAACCCGTGCGTTCTTCCCTCCGTGTGAGTGGCTACCTTAACATTTGCATCTGTTCCGACTTTCCGCCAAGCTAGAATTTAGAAGATCTGTATACACGCGTCATAGTTCAAGCGAAAGTGATAAGCTCACAAGTGAAAATGCAAAAGGAAGGTAGTAGGAAAACAGCGACCGTCGCGTCGCCGGCTGGCCGTTGAAGTTCTCTTCGTCGTCGTCTGGGTTATTGCCTAGTTTTCCCGAGAGCTCCGATCAATACGGCTAGACTGAAGCGTTGTTATTCGCGCTAGGTCAACGATCAACCAAACGGCCCGTTTTCTCTACTGTTTTGTACCTAACATATTCGGGTTATGCACCTGTTTTGCGTGTCTGTTTGTCGTTAGCATTCTATCGATTTTGTTTTCGGTTTTTCGTTGTTTTTGTTGCTTTGCCCCGAGGAGTGGTAAAATGTCCAAGTGCACGAAATAAATTGGACATAACTTTGGTGTTCTGAACCCTCTGTACAAGACGAGCTTCATCAGTGATAGAAGTCCCATTATTGCATCCATCGCAATGTAAATAGTATAAATCGGCCTATACTATGATCTTATAGTTTTTTACTTTTACTATATAAAAATGATGCAGAATACTTGAACTAATCAAAAGAAAAAGTATTAAGAAAATTGTATTGAAAGTAAAAATTTTTGTGAGTAAACAAGGTAAGAGTGGTCATATGGCATCAGTCGTATTAACAAGCGATTGCCAACGATGGGGTGCCATCGCGCCGTCTCGTTGGATTAATAAGTATCTCCCCATCTTATTTAATTCATGGAGTTCTCATACTACGTTTATATAACTGTTATTTTTTTTTTCAAAAACCCCGAGTAATTCGGCCGCCGGTGGACGCAACGACGCGATACGTAAGCCCTGTATGCTGCACAGGAGCTGAAATGTGCTGAGGAAGAGTATCATCAAAGAGCGAACGAGAAAGCCAGTTTTCAGGGGGAATTTAGCTTAGCTCAGCCTAAGCTATTGATGTTCGGTGGTCTCTTGCGGGAGTGCCATTATTAGGGCATTTTCTGCTAAACTAATTAAAGCGTGCCGTATTTAAAGGCATTTACAGACATGTAACAGATCATCGTAATATAAAATCGTCACGCACCAATACCGCAACTACGATATAAACGGTGCTTCTGCCAATTTTCGAATCGTAAGAGCAAGCGCGACGGTGCCTCCTTCTGAAGTTCTGTTACATGCCTCTGAAGATGTTCAGCATTTTGCATGTATTTATGTATCCTTCGGTGCAGTAGTAATATGTAGTAGATAGACTAACCACTCAGTGAAACTGGACTGAAGTCTAAATCTTAACAAAGCACGTATCGAGTTTGGAAAACATCGATTGGGCAGGTCGTTAGACTGCAGTCTTCGCCTTTTTCAAACCACAAAACTTCCGTGCAAAAATTGAAATGGTAAATATGGAATTCGTTAATATTTGCCCCAGGTTTAGCAGGTTTTTAATAAAAATTCATTTGTTGTATCTGAGTTTATAAATGCCAAATGAGGACCTGAAACTCATGAGAGTCCTAGGGCCGTCTTCATAGTCGTCTCTTGAGTAAGACTCACTTGATTAATACTCAAGTGTGTCTTACTTTATGCGTCTGTTTCGTGGACAGCGTCTACGAGATGGCGGGAAAACATTGGGCGCTGTTGTCATATTTCAAGTCAATTTGTTATACCTATTCTTACGCATTTTGCTGTTTTCTGTTATCTCTTCCTGTTTTTTGCCAGTATTCCGTGTTTTTGTGGGACATTTTTCCGGTTGTGACAAACTGATAACACCTTACTCCAAAGTTGACCTGCAAAACCGGCTTGACTGTAACGAAGTGTTATGTTGACATTTCTAAGCCATACTTAAGGGACACAAGTATTAATAAGGGACTCTTTTAAGGGCCAGGGTATAGCGCGCGAACTTGGGAATCCAAGAAAATACGTAGTCTCGTGCTAGCGCTTTATGAAGTATGTGTGTCTGAAATAAAATGAGGCGTGGTTGCCTTGCCATACTGCTGACGGTCGACCCCTGCGAAGACGATTTTACATCGAGGGGAGCTAAGAGCGACCAACCGGTGGCTTACTGCTAGTGTGACGTTACCTTTAAACTTACAGTAATGATTCAAATAACAAATTGAAGAAGAAAGCTTCTAGGTCAACTCGATGGCCTTATTTTGATATCGTGTTTGGTTTTTAAATTACAGACATTTGAAGAATGTATGATTCTGCATTGCGAGTTTTTTGCACACTAAAAAACTTTTTTGAAAAATTCGCTCCGAGTTGTCGTTGACTAAGTTCTTAGCTATCATCGTCTGAAATTTTATGTATGTAGTTTGAAAAACAAGTGAGTTGTGCAGGAATATGTAAGAATGTATGTACCCAGGCCCCTTAAGTATCAACTATGAATACGGTGCTTAGGATCACGGTGTCGCTTTTATGAGCAAATAATATAACCCTAAGATGAGCGAAAACCGCATCATCAGTAGTTGTTTAATGTACACTTGTACAATTGCAGGACGTGCACCCTGAAAAAGAAACGTCGTCCAACAATTTTCAACGGAAATTCCTTCGCATCGCCGGAAATTTGCGACCTTGGAGCCCGCTGCTGGTCGCATCACTTTCACCATTCGACATTTTGGCAAAGTAGCGGCGCTCGGCAATTGTTTCTGTAATGGAGGTCGTCGCGTATTTCACGTACGATGACCCAGATTCATCTTACGTCGATGTTATGTAACAGCTGCTGTTTCAAGACTTTTACGAAGCGCGCCGTGCAACGGAATCCTTCTTGCGGTACAGTTCGTGTGACCTTGAAGAAAACCTCATTTCTAAGACCTGAGGATGGTGATGATGATTTAGGTGTTTAAACACCAAACAAGTAACTTTTTACATGTTTAAAACTAATTTATATGTACTGTGTAAGGCTTTCGCGGCCATTGTCCAATGAATTTGTGGTTCTTGGGTTCTTAGGCCGGCGTCGTTTAGTGTTAAGGCTTGGCGTTTCGCCACTATGAGTGGATGGCATATGGAACCACAAACTCATTCAATTAACTTAAACGTTACAAGTGATGACTCAAGTAGTAAGGCCACTAAACATCTTCTGTCTCTTACAAACTATAATTAATTTGGGGCCTTGCAGGCAATGCAGGGACACTAATCTATAAGAAATTGTTAGACTCACTTATTATTCATAGTTTGCAAGAGATAGGTATTTCGTAGCCTTACTAGGTACTTGTAGCATCATTTGTAACTTCTAATTTAGTCATTAAACATGTAAAATGTTTCTTTAAATACCGAACAAGTAACTTTTTAGACGTTTAATGACTATTGCGTGGTCATCGCAAATTGACCAGCGCGGCATGAGGTAAGGGGAGCGGGAGGTTCTCTCGGGTAGCGATCGTCATTGTCATGTCGATTCTAAAAAGAGACAGAGAAAATAAGTAAAACAATGACATTAAATATTGGTTGCAGCGATTATCCAACATGGTGCTGCATCGTATTTAAGGTGGGGAATACAATCTGCTGTTGCCGGTTGTAGTTATAAGTTTTACGAACTAGATGAATACCATATTAAGTGATACAAATTATTTGCCATTTCTTTTATAAATAAAATAGAACAATACGTAAAATGAGGAAATAGTGTTAGTTTTAGTAGTAAAATTCTGTAGGTATATCATTGGAACATTTTATAATTGGATATGCGTAGAATATAATATAGGATCAGATTATTTACACGGTTGATACGGATTGATTGTGTTGAGTGTATTGATTAAATATCGATTTATCGAAAAGTTGTCGTTTTTAGTAGGTTCATTTCTATTAAAAGGTTGTCTCTAGGTATTGTGAGAAGAGTGGATGATTATTAAAGAATTGGAATAAGATATGATGATTTTATAAATTTCTTTTCGTTGCAAAGAATACAAGTAGGTGGTTAAAAGGAAGGCAGGAAGAAAATTTTGAAATATAACTCAAGGATAAAAGTTTGAGAGCATTTTTCGTAACTAACGACTGCGCCGTAGCCAGCTTTGAAAAATAGCTTTTTTCACTAATAAACTACTAGATTAGTAAATTCTGATTAGTATTAAAATTCAATAGGAATCTGAGATTCCGCGCACGCGAGCAATAGCGGACATAGGAGTCCACTAGTAGATAAAATTTTCATTCTAAGTGAATCTTGAAAGCTGTCCGAGCTCGTAAATAACCAAGGAACTCTTTCTCTCATACGCCTTAGATGTATTTTTATATCCATTTATCGTTTGGTTCACTAGTTGAGCGGTAAAACTTATGGCTAGACTGCTTATGCACTGATGGACCGGGAGTAACTCGCCGAAGGTTTTGCTGTCTATATAGTAAGGTTGTCTTTTTCATTTATGGTGCTCAAAACTATTTTCCCAAACAGCTTGAGACATACATACATTTTTTCATATCTATGTACGTGATCAACACAGGTCTAATGCGATTCAAAAACAGTTGAAAAATAAGTATAAGGAAGTTATGGAATATGCTAAAATATTTGGATTAATTTGAAATTTTATTACTCTTTCCAAGAATCTTACAGATTTACGTCAAGATCTGTCCTCTTATACGTACTTGTTTGCCAATCTGTACATAATACGTATCTGCATGATAATTGGAATTGCAGAAAGTACCGTGAACATATCCCCATGATAATGACACTGTTCCAATTGGTTGGATTTTTAGGTCAGTATACTCGTACAATGCTATAGGTAATCAACAACTATCAAGCTGCTTATATTTCTTGTACCCAGCACAGAGCCTATTTATAGTTCTTACCAAAAGAATACCAAAGCAGGTTCAAGGGTACTACGAAAATACGTTGATTTATTTTTCTTTCGATGTGTAATGAATATAATATCAAGAGGTCAAAACTATCGCGTGGATAAGTGACCCTTATCAAAATTTTGCTATTTTGTGGTTATTTTTAGAGAACAAACATAGCTCAATTGAGATCTTAAGCGATTGTTTCTAAAAGTGCAATTTGGCATGTTCTTCAGTATCAATAATAATGAGAGATAAGTTCTAATGGATTGTTTACGCGTGTGTTTTTAACCTATTTGTCTGTGTCGATACATATGAACTGTTTGTATGTCAGTGTGCAGAGTTCTAATGACTTTTTGGGATCAAGTGCTCTACAGACCCTCAGATAAAATATTTGTTAGATTTTTCTGAACTTGTTAAAAAAAATTGATAACAGATACTTTATCTGAGGTTTGGCGCTGTGTCGCGCTAAGTTAAGCTGTTATGTATTGTCAGTGGTCGGTATGGGGTGATTAAGCAAACTGTTCATTCATTGAAATAAAGATATTGCACTATCCACGCCACAGTTTTAATAGCTTGAACTGCCTTTGACGGCTACTATATATCAGCTTCACCCGAAACTGCATCTATAGAATAATTTTACTGAAGCGTAGAATGTGGCTTAAGAGATGGTATATAAAAATCAATAAACAATTAGCTATAGACAGTTCGTCCAGTGACTCACTGGTCCATAACTAAAACGATCTATGTTGCAACATAAAGGCCTTACTAACGTTTTGGCCACCTATGTTGCTTTTTAAGTAAGAAATCTTGGAAAAAATTAATTCGGAATTAATGTCTCTTATTGAAAATTCATTTTATTTGTACTTAGATACAGGATACTTGACCGAAACTATAGTAAAGAATTTATATTTCAACATATTTGGTTTTAAGTGTAAAGTAAGTTATCTATATACAGGTTCGACACAATTGGTTTTTCGTCGTTTGTTTGCCTATCGGTCGAGAGGCAATATTACAAGGTCATTGTTGTGCAGCTAGAAATTTCATATAGTGTTCCTCAATATTTTTTTGTACATAAATATATAGAAATTAATTTTTTATTTAAACATTAATTGAGTCCGAATAAAATTATAAGACTTGAGACGAGATTTCAAGGTGTAGGATGAAAGCAATCAGGAAGATCGTTTCCTTTAGCGAAGTGGCAACGATCTTAACAACTTCCTCCCACGACTTCAAACAAATACCGAGCTCACACACTATCGTACATTGCCCAATACGCTGTACATTGATATTGTAATAATCGGTAGGCACCATTATTGCAGGAAGTGTGTCCTGAAAAGGAACAATCGGCAACTAGCTATTTTTCGACATAGAAATTATAGTCCTGATGATCCAGTGGACAATGCTGTTAAATTAATGACAATAATACCAGCAGACATTTTAGATTTACTGTGCTTACTAGATATCAACTTCAGGTGCATTCCCGTGTATTTAAAAAAACTATGTCGCACTATGTTTAGTATTGTTTAGGCATTGTCGGGTTTTACTCGATTTTATAAGGCTTAACCTCGAGCTTAACCCTCAGATTGACACTTTGAAATGGAGGGAATTTTCCCTTTAGGATGCTGCGTAAATTAGTTTGGATTAGGTATATTTCAGCTCAAAAGCTGTTGCTTAATCTTACAGTGGAGGAAGGATGTACCAGGTAACTACAGGAAATCCGCAGTTCAATCAATTTAGCTGATAATTTTAATTTTGAAACTTATATCTACTATAAGCCAATCAGCATAAGCAACAAACTCTGAGTAAAAATAAGCTAAATCTAGTCGGGGGCCGATTTCCCATAGTTAGTGTTCTACAGCCTTTAAGCTACATAATTACCTCCTTGAAATAATAAGGATGTTTCTCAGTCCAAATATCTTTGTAAATATAACATTTTCTTCAAAATTAATTTGCAGCTTGAATGTCAATAAAGGAAAATAAAATTGCACAGTACATGAGTAAAATGAAATCAGATTTGCTTCCGTCAACTTTCAGCGTGGATTCCCTAATGAAGACCTTTATTATTATTATTATTATTATTAAATAATACCTACACATCGCTCTAGTTAATAGCCTTTCTATTTTTATCCGCAAATTTACCTTTTCCAGTATTGTGGACATAGACTCGATTATCACGTTTTCCATGGCTATATTGCTTTGTATAGGTACTTGCGATTTCACTATTTTCATTATATCCATATGAGATTTCTTTGTAAACTTATATTCTATGTACATATAATACAGGAGTTCTGTAATAAGGCTTTGTTGAACCGAGCAGAATATCTCTGAAAAATTGGAAGCTATAACTACCATTTTTTCCAAGAGTATTGTATTTTTTATTGTAGCACAATTCAAGCTAATTTATACTTTAACTCGCTCTGCGGCATTTTGTTCAATTTTTTTGACGCATGGTAAGGGAACCGTGGAGCTAAAACTATTGATATACCCTGTATGTATTTGCAAGAAAGGTTACGTCAACAACAAAGTCCGCGAACATCGTTCGCTGTGCGGGGAAATCGAATTAACATCTAAAAATATGCTATTCAGTTTGATTATTTAAAATGGCAGGCGCGAGCTGACGCTTCCGGGCCTACACGTAAATAAAGCTAGATATTTTCAACTGCTCCATCAAAATATGGCGCGGTGGGATTATTTTTAGTTGTCGCTTTGTCAGGATGCTGAAAGGTTATTTCGGATTTTTTTTGCACTTGCACCCAGTCTGAATATATCTAAGCGAAAGATCAGTGTATATCGTAACGTGCATAACAAGGTCATCGAAGTCATGAGATAAACACCGTCGTACTATATACAGAGTTGCAATATGATGTACGTTCTTCATTAGTAGCTGTCAAGCGCCTGGTTTTTCTTCAATATTTCTCGCAAATTTCAATTCAATAGGAAGTCCTAATTTTTGACTGACTAAGGGCCAGTTTCTCAATCTCAAGTTAAAAGTGTCAGATAGGTAGCAGCCAGTTAGCGTTTCCATGGATTCAACTGTCAGATAAGATTTACGCGAATTCGTAAGCTTAACCTTCAATTGTTTAAACAATTTATCTGATAGTTTCCCGTTAACTTCCAGATACATATTTAACTGTACAGATTAAACTGTCAGTTTAACGACAACTATCAGATACATTTTTTGTAGCGCTTCTGAATCATATAGAGGGTGTCCCACGACGATTAAGACAAGCAAAATATCGAAATTTGGCAGTAGGAGCGAATTATAATTTTGGGGGTGTAAATTAGAGCAAATATAGTATCTTTTCTTATTATTGTGTCACCCAATGAGGTATTTGTTTTTGATAACGTAATGTCCGATTCAAAATTTTTAACGGGACATATATATATTTATGACTTTTTGTGTTCCTCCCGATAAAACAATTCCAACAAACTAGCACACTTGGGGTCTAAAGTGATTCATTCAAGAGCTACAGGTATTTAGAGGATTGTACCACTACCATTATGAAACACTACCAAAATAACTTAACTGTGTTATAATTAATGGTAGTGGTACCATCCTTTAAGTAGCTGTAGCTCTTGAATGAATCATTTTAGACCCCAAGTGTGCTAGTTTGTTGGAATTGTTTTATCGGGAGGAACACAAAAAGTCACAAATATGAGGGTGTCCCATTAAAAATTTTGAATCGGACATCACGTTATCAGGTTGGTACGCCTGAGTGATCCGTAACCATGAGTATAAAATCCTTTATGGAAAGATAAGTGTGTTTTGTGGTGTGATATGTTTCATAAAAAATTAAAAATGTGTTTTGTGGTATGGATAGTAGTTTGAAGTTTCACGTTTTATATGTGCAGGTGGGCCTAAGTGATATTTATTATGTTTTGTGCATTTATCTTTATGTTATCATTTTACCGTAGATCGGTAACGGTGGTATTACTGTCACTCAAAATATCCTCTAAGATATTTAACTGCATGCATTTAACTGCAGATTGAGAAACCGGCCCTAAGTCACTAATATATGCCTAATTTAGCTTATTTTGTTTGTCACTTTATAAGCTGTATGAGCAACCACATATTTACGGTGCGGAAGTGTTATAATACAAATTAAAATAAAATCATTTTTCTTAAATTTTGATGTTTGAAATTTCCTTGGTACATTCACGTGCTAATACACGAGACAGCTGTCCATTCATATCGCTTCAATATTTGAGCTTTTCCGTCTATGAAAAGCTATGCGTTATACGTGCGCACGGTATCAAAAGCCGCCATTAGCTATATTTTCGCGTACAAGCTAATATTGTTACAAACTTATTGCGCAACTACATTGTTGCAAAATTGACACGATTTCCGTGTATTTGTAAATACACTCACACACGTGTAATGTGGTGGACAATCATTTATTTTTAATGAACTCGACATTTACACTGTTGTGAATTGTAGCTACGAGCTGTGGCTAAAAAATGAATAGATCAAAGTATATTTAGGTTAGTTTAGTTTCATTCATTATTTTAATTACCTGTTTGTGTTGTCCAGACATAAATAGTTTTATCTTGGAAAAACGTTTTTCTACTACTACTTTTACTAACACCCGATGAAACTACTCAATGCAATTGCGACAGTATTTTTTAACTTCCTCGACAAAAGAGGGGTAAGTTATTAGAATCGGCCCGTTTTCGCAAATTTTACCGAAATCAACATGTGAGGTGTCACTACCAAGGTAAAATCACCTCGTGACCCATTTTCTAAAACGAAAATGCTATATTGTTGCATTATTTTTTCGAGTGACCCCTACCGCCCCCACCATCATAGATTTGCACCAAAAGTGGACCAAAAGATAGAGAACAAAAACCTCTTTAAGACAGTAAAGTTTGGAATTATTTGGATCATTTTTGTGACAGTTACTGTCATTTTAAAGTTAGAAGATTTGTTAATTTTTATGAATTTTCATTCCGCCATTTTGAAAATTTTATAGTATGCACGGTAGAGTTTTCGACGTAAAAAGTTGCTCTTTATTGTGGTAGCATTGGAATTTCACGTTATGACATACTTTTTTGAGTTACCCCCACCCATTTTTTTATCATCGCAGCGGGACCAGAAGTCAGATTTTAGTTTCTAATGATAACCTTTTAATAATGACCAAGTTTGAAGAAAATCGGGAGACTGGTTTTTTGATATCCATCTAACATCCGCGATTTCGTGCTTCGACGATTACTCAACAACGCCTCAAGCTATTGCTCCCAAATTTGTCCCAACTTGCATTAATAAAGGTCCTTTCGTGTTGACAAGGTTTCGATGCGGATCGTACGTGAGGGGTGGAAAAGGGTGAGGGGTGCACAAAAAAATGTAATGCAACATATAAATTTGATAGCACCAGTTGAAAGAAAATGTGTCTTTATGTCTAAAACGATATATCACATGTTATTTTTTTCTGACGTGGACGCTAAAAAAATTAAATAAATTGAAATACTCAAATGTCATTAACTGTTGTGTCTGTGCGCTGAGTTGTATGATATTAGGCAGTCGTAAATAACTTAAAAATATCTGCCTAAAATTAGTATTACTATTCGATTCTAGTCTTAAGGGTTGAAGAAAGTGGGGCTTGTACAAACAAATTGTCATATTTAATTGTCATTGGTACATATGATCCAACCAGTCAAAAGACAACGTGTTTTTATGCTAGTAACGATAATCACCACTTGAGTCCGGGAAGTTCCTAGAACTAGGTCTCCCTGCTCGTTCAACGTCTACATTTTTTCTTTTTTATTGGTTTTGAGTGATATCTCATTCAGCCAGACTACAGCTTCAAAAATTGCGTCAAATTTTGTTTTAGGCTTACTTTTACGATTATTTTTTTTTTAATTTAGAGTGGTCAAAGTTGGGACATAACGTGGTGAAGGGTGGGTAATAAAAAAATTGGGTATTCTACTACATACTTTTAAATAAATGTTCAGAATTTGCTCACTATTTTGTGTTGGTAACTTGGGAGGAAAGTAACATGTTATCCAATTTGTTATTGATCTAGAAGATCGAATCTTCTTCATAATAAAACACTTCAAGATACTAATATGGGGAAACAAGTGTCAGATGTTAAAAAATTAGTTGGCTACGTGGTGACAGTGTCGAGGAGAGTACATGGCTACTACTCGTCGTTAACTGTCAAGGCGATCCGGAGGACCTTTGCCTTTATGTCATCTTGACATGGCTGCTGTGGCAAGGATTTCAGTGAAGATAAAACTGAACTACTAGAGAGCAAATTCATTTGCTTGGTACAACCAGTGAATTTAACAGACAGAGAAAGGGTTACTATTTACAGTATAAATAGTGGTGGTAGACATTTATAGTGTATAAATGTACTGTCCATAAGCAATATGGATAGAGGAAAAACATACGTCGCTTATCATGTTACGAAATAACAAATCGTCGCAGCTAGACCGACAGCCCAGATTTTGCAACTTGTTCTGACGTAAAAAATCTGGCAGTTTATTAAATTTCAGTATTGACAACACACAATGTGAAAGCTTACAGCTCGGCTTACAGTGTGTCATTGCCAAAAGTATATAGTGGGATACCTAAATTCCCCAATCTGCTATTTGCTCTGACTACTATTTTACAGATGTATTCGGACTGAACTGTTGGTTCTTGGGCTGTTCGGCCGGCGTCGACAGGCTCTGTCGCCTTGGCGTCGGCGCTCTTCGCTGCTTGACGTTTCGCCGACACGAGTGGTCGGCATCCTCGGAAGCTGATGTCACCTGTTCGGCGTATTCCGAGAGGCAGTTTCTATCCTTTTGGTGCTATCAATTTTGCTTACAAGGCGCACTATTTTTACTGCTTGATTTGGATTTTTGTACGGCATTGTTACTAGAAGATTCTTCATTTCTGGATGGAAGACTCAGTCGTTGTAGTGCCTTGAGGATGTCTCGTGCAAGCGTGGACGAAAGCTTGGCGTCTAACGCAGGTTCCATCCGAAAGTGACGAATTTTCGAACTATACTTGCTGCTTTGCAAATATTCACTGATAAAGGCCTCTTCTGGCAATATTTTTAACAATCTTGGTTTCCTTTGAACTACCTGACTCAAATGAGAAGCGGTGTATTAGTTTACAGTATGCTAGACAATATCGTCAACTATATCATATTGATTTTTACAGAGATTATTGGAAAAAAATAAAAAGATTATCCTCCGTTTCCTATTAAATAAGGATACTCACCAGTTACTTTTCTACTCAGCCTCAATTTAGACTACTCACTAGATCCAGTCATCTGTTTTTTGTTGAATTCTGATATGTTTTCATGAGAAATTGACAGCATGCTGATATTTGGGTGTACTTTCGCACGGTGTTATTTTAGGAAGTCGCATGGTGTAGATTTTGCACTAGACGCCTTGTCGACTGTGTAACAGCAAAACATGCAGGTATAATAATATATAATATCGTCCTTGAGTCGTCACTACTACTTTTTGTTGTCAAAAATATATTCAAGGTGGCTTTGTCAGGCAACATCCCATTAATCATTTGTTTTTCTGAATAGTTTCCGAACTACTCCCGCACGTGTAAGATCATGCACACCCACCAAAATTTTAAAAAATTATATATAGTTACATATTTATCATTTATCTCTCTGGATGTGTATGTTTTGATAGAATTTTACGCAAATAACATTACTTTGAGAAATTATTCAGAAATGTAATTTTTTAACGTAATGAACTAAACGAGTACTAGTTCTTGAAATACAATTAGAACGAATGATATGAAGTATAATCCAAAGAAAGACAAACAGGTCGTCTATCAACATTTCATTTAAAATACTAAATCAACACGGCCAATAAACAACTGTTATCACTGTTCAATATCGACAAACCCAGTTCATTATTAGGATACACATAAACCAAACCTGTTCAGTTGTAAAAATCAGACAAAGAAGCTGCCAGTGTTCCAAGTGTGAACATGTGTATATCTGAAAACATACTTACAGCCATTTCAGAATGTAAATCGTTTCAGCGCGGTTGTTTCGAAACCTTTAATAAATTTGGGTATCGGGGCCATACGCTGAAAAAACGTTCTCACACAATTCATCAATATGTATGTATAATTATTGTTGCCAAACAGAAGTTATGCAATTTCGTTTATAAAGTGTGGCGAACGGTAACTATTATCGATTATGACTGCAGGACAGTCGTTGATATTGCTTTCAGAGTTATTGGAATAATATTGAAAAAACTATAGTAAGATAGATAGCTTGTAGTAGATTATTTAAATTTAAAATATACGTTCTGCAATCCTCTTTTGGATAGGATTGAAACTATTTGTCGACAGTACTTTACTGTACAATATATAGCCTGAGTCATTCTTGGAGGAAAAAAAATAGGGTCAGGTGGCCTGACTACTTCCGAAATATTCACGGTATTAATCTACAAAATGACCTTGCAATCATGTGTTAGATGCCACCAGATGTATACAGTTACCTAACAGTGATTTTATTGATGAACCTTCTAACCATCTAAAAAAAACTTTTTGTCATTGGAGTAAAAAGTATTGGTGTTTTACCAGCCCCCTGCTCCCCCTCCCCCCAATTTGATCACCTCAGAAAAGGTAAATAGGTTTCAAGAACATCTGAAATGCCTAAAAACTATGTTTCTGTTTGATTTTGTTATTGTAATACTGACATCATAGTGTAAAAGTGTCATTACAACTGAGGTTGAAGTTCCCAAGTAATAGGTAATAGGTTACAGGATTTTGAATTGTATAAAATGTTTTAAAAAAGTCACATCTCTGTATGATATAGAGTATTACCAAGGTAATTTTTCAATGCAATAGGTAGTCATTTATTAATCTGTGAATCTGAGTTTTTTGATAATTACTTTGCCGCCGATGCATCAATTTTCAAAAGTACAGCAGACTATCTACTATGATCCCACATGACATCATTTCGCACCATAAATCGTTGCAGTAGTTACTAAGATATGCTGTTGAAAAAACGCTATTGGCATCCATTTATATGTTCCCAAGGCAGTCGAATAGGTCTGTAAAGTACAGAATATCATCAACTTTAGGTGAGAGAGGAGCTTTTTATGACTACAAAAAAATGTACACCCTCCCCTCCTCCTTGACAAATATGACTTATTACGTCCACTTCCCCAAAAAAGGTTCTGGGACTTTTAAAACACCTAACATGAACTTTCTGAAATTGTTCGTTATTTGCTAATTATTATTCTGCATCCCGTATTCCAATTTTCAAAAATATACCTGATGTCATGCCCCCACGATTCATCCAACTTCAATTTTTATCAAAAATTCCTACTGATTTATGTTGTTAGAAATATTGCAACAGACAAAGACAGACAGACATCGGCCCGCCATACACACACGTTATTTCATTTTAAAAATTGTGGCGCGTTGGGACGTGACGAAGCGTCATGCACCATACACAGAGTTTAGTATCCAAATGATTCGGCACGTGATTTCGTGTGGCACTTTCCTTTCAAGGGAAAAAGCGTATGTATGTGTGTGGGTAAAAACTGTCATTTATCGTGTCATTTGGAATGGCGTGTTGTAATGTATACATGTTCAACGTAATTTTTGCCATACGATGTAATGCTTTGGAGTATTTTGTTGAACTTTGTATGAGGATGGACAAAAAGAGAATTTATATTGTTGCATATGTAGGCCATTACCATGGATAAGTCTAAGAACAAAAAAGGAAAAGTGAAGTGTATGGCAAAACAGCTAAAAAAATATTGCCATATTTCGCTTTTGCGAGAATTGAGATATTAAGAGACATCAATCCAGAAGACTATAATATTATTTCAGTTGATGAGAATATATTTGATGAGTTCCTGAATTTCATGAGACCCTGTCTCAGTAAACAAGATGAGGTGGAGTGTAGCTGCGAATGAACGACTGATACCCACCCTTCATTTCCTTGCTCATCGATTGGATTTTTTTAAGACGAGACCTCGATTTTCATTTGGACCCACCTTGCGGTAAAATTCCACTAAGGCATCATAATATCCCAAATTCTTTAAATTTCGATTCACATATTCTTTGGACCTAAGCTTCCACAAAGCTGAATGAGACCTGTAAATTCTAATAAACTCTGTCAACACGTCCTTTGTGTATGTGCCCGATTGCTCGAGTACGCCACGCTCTAGCGGATAAATCGTCTTAAGGGGCCTGGATACACACATTTATACATACGTATTTGCCATGTAAAACACGGACTCATAGTTTCTCGCATATCTCACTCTATTTTCAAACTACATATATAATATTTCAGAAGGCGATAGTTAAGACCTGAATGAATGACAACTATTTTCGATTTTCTCAAAAAAGTTTTTCAACGTGCAAAAAAACTAGCAATGCAAAATCATACATTCTATAAATGCCTGTAGTTAACAACCAAACACGATATCAAAAAAAGGCTAAATAGTTGCACAAGCGCAAGCTTTCTTCTTCAATTTGCTCTCTGAGTCACTGCTGTAAGTTTAAAGGCAACGTCAGGAGCTTGGAAATGCGAAATTCATTTTTATGGTGACCTTTGAACCTTACCTTTGGACCTTTTGACCTTACCTTTGGATTTTTGGACTTATCTCCCTTCATCTTAGACGCACACACTGGAGAAAGGGAACTGCCGGCCACGCCTCCTCGCTAACACGGGAATACGTCTTTTCTTGGATTCTCAATTTCGCGCGCTATACCCTAGACCCTTAAATCTCCTCTTGTTCAATCGTGGTGCACCGAAATGTATGTGCACTCACGCACATGATTTTTCAAGTGTTTTGAGATATTAAGTGGTATACCGCGCGACAGAACGCCTGTGTGTGGCCGGCTATGGACTTTCGTGATGTATTGTAGTTTCTCAAAATAGAGAATTGGCGGGATGACATACCTCACCTACGAAGAGGGAAGTAAAAAGAGTGCATGATAACTGTCCATTGCCAAATCATATAATCAACGTACCTTTATGCCGAACCTGCTTGTTAGTATACGACATGGATGGCGCACCGTTCGAGGTATTTGCTTTTTTCCATGCGGTGCCGCCGCGCCGTCAGCCAGCCAGCCTTAACCTACATCCGATTCAACTTTGAGCAAGTCGTACTTACATAATGCACCAATGCGTGCGTTCGATACGAAATATCAACTTCCTTTATATGGTGCATTTTTTAACCTCGTTACAAAATGTATGTATGCGTATCAATTTACAGCAAGCGGCGAAAAAACCAGTTGAATCACAATCGTTCGCGATGGATGCCTTAAAAACGGCGCCAAGTCGGTTGACTCGATCTTTAAAAATAATCGTCTCTATTTGTATCTATTAAAAAGGAATTATCGAATGATCGAAGTTCATCGAGTCTCCAGAGGCATGATGCAGATCTGTTCTTCCACTTAACTCCAACACTCAACCATTTTCAAGTTAGTTACGAAAACCAACGATTTTGTATCTATTCGTAAGAGTGATTGCAGATTCTATAAATTATATGTAAATATAATCTTGGGAATAATCGGGAACCACGAATAGTGTATCAAAATGTTGTTGCAAGCATCTACGAATAGGTACTTGCACTGGTCATAAATTTGGAGTAAGAGTATGTTTAGAGGAAAGAAAACTTACTCAAAGGCTGTCTAGAACAAAACTTCTACTATGCTATGAAGAAATTTGTAATCATAGTTTAGTTTTTTATTTTTTCGCGCGACCGAAAACGGGTGATAACCTCATAAGATCGACAATCCATAATCGACAATAGTAGTGAGATTATTAAGTAGAAACATGAGGTTAGGTTATGCTTACGTCAATCTTCTTCTATCCTTATGGCGTCTGCGCGTTAGACAATCAACCAGCACATTGTGGGGACCTGGTGGGGACTGCAACGGATTTTGACTTTTTCGAGGCTTTTTGCCTGCGGACGCGAAATCAGATGCCTAACCTCAATGAAAATATGACGTGTGTACGTCAAGTCGTCAAGTGTCACAACCACACCTATCAAATGGCATCCTTATGACGTCAGAGGTTGTTTTCGTGCCGTTTTCACAAGCTCAAAGTTGTATTTGGAATAAGTGTCATAAGCAGCTTAAAACATTAAAGACTTCTATTTATGATGTTTAATATGTAATATTTACTTGTAACATTATTGTGGAAGCTTTGAAGAAAATTAATCATTTTCGAATGCAAATGAGAGCACCCAAGTAGCTTTGGAAAGAACTTGAGATAACCAGGGCACTGATAACTTCTTTATGAATACCTTTCTACACTAACTAAGCCTTCCCCAGTTCCTCCTACCTCAATTTTACCACGTCCCAAAAATGTATGATTTCTTCACGCACACTGAATCCAAAAGTACTAACGGTTTTCTTTCTTGCTGCTTTAGTAATTAACCATAAAGATTTTATTTCCAAGAGAAGGGTCAAGGTTTTCCGGACAGACGACAGACCGACAGCAGCTTCAGGGAAGGTAAATTTAATAAAATGTCCAAAAACCTTATAGTCACACATTTCCTTCGCTTTGTTCCTGATATACATGTTATGGTTCGACACAAAGAGTTAGATTTCTAATAAGTAATTTTTCAGAGACAGTACTGAATTGGAAAAACAATTACAATCATTCAGCCTTTTGGAATAAAAAATGATTTTCCGTTAATTTTAGGACCTATCTGTAACGTAAGGAGTCTATTCGCCAGAAGTTTGATGAGACATGATCAATCACAATAAACCACATTCTTTTATCAGATAAAGTAGGAGTAGAGCCAAAGGTGGTGCAGACTGCCTTCTACTTTACATGTAATGTTAACTCCTATTGCAGTAATTGCTGCAGAGAAAAACAACTAAGCGATTGTTTTCTAACAATTACTTCTAGAGATTACACTAATGAGGTTAATAGGTGTATTGTACTTAAAAAATCCATTTAAGTACCTTTGTCTGGCACAATTATTTTGTCTTGCATAACAGCACAGTTCAAGATTATCTTCAACGTATCGAGAGATGTGTGGAAATCTCCGGAATTGTTTATTTTGTAGTCTGATATGATGCATTTCATAGAAGTGGAACGTGAACTAAATAAATAGGAAAAAGAAAAACAGAATATTGTGCAATGATTTGAGGCTGACGAGACGTATACTTCACAAAAATTATCTCGCCAAAACTGCGATCTCATTCAATTGTACATCGAAATATAGATTACAATGTGTTGGTTTATTGTGGATGCTTTTAAATCCAATTCGAAAAATGCTGTGTAATGTTCATGGTGCTAGCGGTTCCAAATAACGGGGCCTTAAGTAGTATAACTTATAAAGCTTTGCATTCAGTATCACTAGTTTTATGTTTTTGTCAATATCTTTCGAAACAGCAGCTAAAACCCATTTAATTCTATATTTTAATGATTCCAATGAAAGAATTTGTATTTATTAGTAAACTAATATAACACACGCAAGTTTAGACAAATAAAAAATCTTAAAAATAGCTCCGCACATCTGATTATGTAGTCTCCTAATTACTCTACCTACACGTCCTACCACCAACCCTGTAGCAAACATTCTATATTCGACCTGAAATGTTTGGGATGGATTAACTTAGATATAATTTGTTTTCATTAAAAGCGCTAATTAGTTGCCTTACAGAAAGTAGGTGTTTTATACAGAATGGATCAATGATTTCACGTATTAGCACATCACTCTTATTTACAAATATATTCAAATGTAGAATATGTGTTATTTAATTTTTTTTCAAAATACGAATATTGCATATTTGAATATTGCGGAAAATCTAAACACACTTGAATTTAAAATTTATTAGAACAACAAATATGGAAAATATAATTTTACTCAGAACATATCTAATTTATCTAATTTTGCATAATATTGAAATATTGAATCGCTATAATTCCGAAACAGATTGTTAAAATAGACAAACTTATATAAAAAGAAACATTTAGTGCGTTGCTATTTTGTATGATTTATCAAAATAGCGGGATTCTTTTTAAAAATGGCCTTTCTGTTTTTTTTTCTATTTATTTTTAGCCATTGTATATTTTACGATCAAAATATGATTATTATAACTTATATATGATGATTATTTATAACTTACTAAAGTAAGCCAACCCTAATTAAATATAAAGGTTTCCGTATATCCCACACATAACGGTGATATTACTTTATTATTTTCCCATTGCATGAAGCTATAGTCTGAGATCCCCTTGCAACCAAATCATCGCCCGCCTGTCCACAGAAGGACATTCAACACAAAAACTCTCGTAAATAGTTTCTTGCATATCTGTAGGAACTAAAACGACAGTTTTTATTCTGCAAGCTTCAGTTAAATGAAAAGTAACGATATGAACCCCCAAGATCGCCTAACGAAATTTGAGCTATCTTTATATTTTTAGTTTTTTAATATTCCTGCGCCGCCTCTGCCACGATTTCAAAAAATGAAGTGAAGCTGATTGACTCAGTACTTCCCACACATTACGGTGATACCAGTTTATTATTTTCCCATAGTGAAGCTTTAGTCTGAGATCCCCTTGCAACCAAATCATCGCCCCAATTTCACCCCCACCCAAAAAAGGTAGAAAATGGTCAGGAACCCCTTAAACATCTAAAAACGAAGTTTTCATATTTTTAGTTTTTTGATTATTGCTACGCTGCCACTGACACGATTTCTAACAAGCGTACTCGTTTTCCATCCTTACCACACTAATAATAATGTATCAAAATTTCATTAGAATCAATTTATAGTTTCCACGTTACAAAATACAAAACGATCTAAAGCAATAAATACTCGTATGTATACAGCATATAAGTCCCTTAGTTTCGGTAATAGGCAAGGCAATGTTCAAATAGACCTAAAAAGCTGATTTATGTCGCTACGTCTTCCTTCACAGGATAGTGGATAGCCTATCGTTAATACAGCAAATTTTTCATGAAAGCAACAAATTTTCCAATTTTACAACCCCCCACCCACCAACCACCCCAATTTCACCCCTACCAAAAAAAAGTAGAAAATGATCAGGAACCCCTAAAACGCCTAAAAACGAAGTTTGAGGCATATTTAAAATTTTTCGTTTTTTGCTAATTACTCCGCCGCCCATGCACCGATTTTCAAAATTATAGAAACATTACCTACTACGACACCACGGCATATCGCTGCCCAAATTTCATAACAATCCGTCCAGCCGTTGGGACTGAGATTACGTGGCTAGAAAAACGCGTACAGACAGACCGACAGACAGATCGACAGACAGAGCGACAGACAGACCGACGGAAATGAGTGACGTGGATTTTCGTTATGTAGACATCATAAAACGTCCAAAAAACGTATTATCTCCAAATCGAAAATTTTCGCGATCACAATACTCCCCTCACCTATCGGTGTGGGAATGGGCCTAAAAAAGTGTATTCTGCCGCTAGGTCCTTCTTTCACATGTCAATGGACAGCCTGTTTTTAATACAACAAACATCTAATAACTGAGTTTGCGGAATATTTAATTTTTTTGTTTCTTGCTAGTTACTCCGCCGCGCCGCCTATTCACCGATTTTCAAAATTGTGTCAGCATTACCTACTAGGACCTCACAGCATATCGGTACTGAAATTTCATCACAATCCATGCTGCGGTTCTTGAGATCACGAGGCTAGAAAAACAGACAGATCGACAGACAGACAGACCCACCGACGAAAATGAGTAACGTGGATTTTCGTTATGTTGACATCATAGAACGCCCAAAAAGTGCATTATTTCAAAATCGAAAATTTTTGCGATCACAATACTTCCCTCACCTATCGGTGTGGGAAGTAAAACTTTAATTATGTCGAAATAATCTGAACTATTAATTTTCACAATAATCTACAATTTATTAAACTTGCCTATGAGACAATACTTTTCCAAGATTGTACACCTAAATACAAATGCATAATCAAAATCTAAGTAGCTGCCGTCAGCCTGCATCAACACAAATAGCTGCGTCCTTCCGCATAAGCAAATAGCTTGTTTACCAACTCGCCATAGAACTATCGTTTTCTGACCTATTTCTTCATTTCCCACTTACTGCGTATTCCTAAACGAATATGTCCGTGTTCACCTTGTACCCAAGACATCGTAGCGTAGACCTATACCGGAAACTAGTTGTTCCCTTGACCCAAAAAGAACAATTTCATTTAATATCCATTATTACCACACTCGCTACGAACGTTTATTCAATACCCGATATAACATTGTTGCTATAGCGAATAGCAATGAATTGTTGCAATGCTGCGAAGTCTTCCTCTGTTTTAATTGTTAATTTGAATGTGTATAAATGTGCCTATAGTATTTATGTTTTTATTTGATTTAGAGGCATCGACCTACTGCCCATTAGGGGCAATGCTTGGAGAGAGCTATTACAATTTATACAGTAGGTTAGATGATGCAAAAAACGTACTGAGCTGTATATGATGCTAACAGTTTGGCAATAAAATGTTGTTCAAGGTTCGGGATATAGGCTTGCACTCTAGTCTATAGAACTCTAGTGAAGGGTGTCGTTGCACTGGTATGTACAGGGTATTCATTTGGAAACTTCCCACCGCCGATTTATCGAAACCCACTTATTAAAAAACAAATGTCGAGACACGTCAAAAGATTTGTCAAGGGGGGATAACTTCTCAACCAAAAACTACTTTATCCCCTTGTACCCTTCCCCCCCCCCCAGGATCATTCCCTTAAAAATTTTAAATGACTAGGTGTATCGAGTAGTACCTTGTTTTAAACGTACGTATAAGTACTTTATTTTAACGCCTAAGAATCGGTCGATTCTTTTTCGACTAAACTAGAGTCTTTATGGATCTTATCTTGTTCAAATAGAATACAAAAACACATGAAAATATCACTTTTTATTGCAATAAGTGTTAGAATTCAATGCTGTCCGTTATTGGCCAAACAGTGATATAGGCGATTTTCAAATTCCTGATGTCAGTTGCAAAAACATGTGGGATATCATGGAAGCTTTCAATAATGCCTTGACTTATTGCAGTAGAAAGTGATATTTTCGTATGTTTTTGTATTCTATTTGAACAAGTTAACATACATAAATATTTTAATTTAGTCAAAAACGAATCGACCGATTTCAAAAAAATCAAACTTCAAAATAAGATACTTCCACATAACTTAAAATAAGGTATTACTCGATACCCCTCGTCATTTAATTTTTTTAAGGGGATGATCCTGGAGGGCAGAGGATACAAGAAGTTGAAGTAGTTTTTGGTTAAAAAGGTGTCCCCCCTGACAAATCTTTTGACATGTCTCGGCGTTTTTTCTTGTAATCAGCGGTTTTCAGATAACCGGAATGGGAAGTAAGTTTTCAAATGAATACCCTGAATATAACTGATTCTACAATCAGCAGATTTGACGAGTAAGGAGCAGAGTACTTTAAAAAGCAAATAAAATTCACCAATCAGTATAATAAATTGTTGCAATACGACATCATTTTTTACTTAAAGTTACAATGTGCATAAAATTTGTCTTTATTATTTCAATTGTCATTAGCGGCAATGCTTGGAGTGATTACAACATACAGTGTGTTGTGTAGATGTAGAAAGCTTAGTTGTATACAGGGTGGCCAATCGGGTGACGATAATAATTTTTTTTTAGATAGCCCGTACCGAGACCTATCCAAAACACCCCCATGTATGTGTACCGATTATTGATAGTTTTCGAGTTATGATTTTTTTTTTTTTTTAAACTTAGAGATTTCCAGTTTTTTTCCAAGAAAGCGTCAAAAACAAAAACAAGAATACTTTTTGGCTTTTATTTTTTTCAGCAATTATACTCAGTATTAAGCCTATTTTAATATCCAATAAAGAGAACCTGTACATCCGAACAATAATTAAGTACATTTTGGGCCCAAAGTTTGAAATCTCTATTTTTAGTCAGGAGACCAAAACCTTCAAAATAAGATTAAAAATACTTATGCCTGGTTCTGGTGCTCCAATCTAATCTTAAAAACTCTGCAAGATATTGCACTTTCGAAATAATAATGAAAAAATACTTATGGGGGCATTTTGCGCCGCACGTGACTGTTAAAGGTAAAAAGGTGATAATTCACGAATTTCCAAAATGATTTAAAAAACTATTATTTTACTTTATTATGACAAATTAAAGAAAAAAACTCATAACAACTAATAAACATGATAATCATTGGTGTATTAATCACTTTTAATAAAAAAAATTAATACCTGTGCTTTTTGCTTTGTACTATTGAACTTCTGCTAAGTTAAGTTGTATGGAAAGTTAACGAAGGAAAAGAATAATAAAACAACAATCTGACTTTTAATTCCATGGCGGAATTACCTGGGAAGCGTTATCATAGCATACGCCATCCCTTTTACTTCCCACACCGGTAGGTGAGGGGAGGATTGTGATCGTGAAAATTTTGAGATAATAGGTTTTTTGGGCGTTTTATAATGTCTACATAACGAAAATCCACGTCACTCATTTCCGTCGTTCTGTCTGTCGGTCTGCCTATCGGTCTTTCTGTCTGTACGCGTTTTTCTAGCCTCGTAATCTCAGTAACCGCTGCATGGACTGTGATGAAATTTGGGCAGCAATATGCTGTGGGGTCATAGCAGGTAATGCTGCTATAATTTTGGAAATCGGTAAGTGGGCGGCGGAGTAATTAAAACAAAAATTTCAAATATTCCTCAAACTTCGGTTTTAGGCGTTTTAGAGGTTCTTGATCATTTTATGCGTTTTTTTTTTGGGTGGGGGTGGAATTTGGGTGTTTGGGGGGGTGGGGGGTTGAAAAACTGAAAAACTTGTTGTATTCAGGATAGGCTGTCTACTGACCTGTCAAGGAAGACCTAGCGATCTAAATCACATTTTTAGGTCTATACGAACTTTGCCTTGCCTATTACCGAAAATTAATTAACACAACTGCGCTTCGCCGACATGAGCTCGCAAAAAGCTGAAAGAAATGGATGGCGTATGCTACGACATCGTTTCCCAGGTAATTCTGCCATGAAATTGGAAGTCAGATTATTGTTTATTATTCCTTTCCTTTGTTAACTTTCCATACGACTTAATTTAGCAGAAGTTCAATAATACATAACTAAAACACTTCAAAAATCACCATTTGGGTAGTAGTTTTTTTATTAAAAGTCATCAAAATATCAATGATTATCGGGTTTATTAGTTGTTACGAGTTTTTTTTTCTTTAATTTGTCATAATAAAGCAAAATAATAGTTTTTTAAATCATTTTGGAAATTCGTGAATTATCACCTTTTTACCTTTAACACTCACGTATGGCACAAAATGTCCCCATAAGTGCTACTTTTTCATTATTATTTCGAAAGTGCAATGACTTGCAAAGTTTTTAAGATTAGCTTGAAGCTCCAGAACCAGGCATAAGTATTTTTAATCTTATTTTGAAGGTTTTGGTCTCCTGACTAAAAACAGAGATTTCAAACTTTGGCCCCAAAATGTACTTAATTATTGTTCGGATGTACAGGTTCCCTTTATAGGATATTAAAATAGGTTTAATACTGAGTATAGTAGCAGAAAAAAATAAAAGCCAAAAAGCATTCATGTTTTTGTTTTTGACGATTTCTTGGTAAAACTGGAAAATCTCTAAGTTTTCAAAAAAAAATCATAACTCGAAAACTATCAATAATCGGTACACATACATGGAGGTGTTTTGGATAGGTCTCGGTACGGGCTATCTAAAAAAAAATTATTATCGTCACCCGATTGGCCACCCTGTATATATCATGCCCTCAAGGACCAGCCGCTTGACAATGAAATAACTTCAACCTTTTCGACTTGTAGACAGATAACATTGAATTTTATTTTCTAAATCGTATTTGTTTTTTATATCAGATGGCGATGTAACCCTGAGACAGAATATCAACACGTACTAATAATAAGTAAACGATCTCTCTTGTCTCCTCTTTATGCCCAATCTAATCACTCGAAATATTATATTTTTTAGATTTTAAAATTGTGAAGCTTGGACGAGTTGGTTGGGGAGCCAAAGATATAGGTACTAGTCCTAGGTACTTAGATACCTAGGAATACACACTGTCAGAATAAGTTGTCTTTATGTCTCTATGCAGTATCTTAACAGTATCTTTTCCACAAAGAACCCGTTGTATGTTCAATATATTAACGTTCTAGTTTAACTTTGATTACGTGTAAAAATTAACACTGCATAGAATTTACAAATTTTCAGTATCATATTTTATTTGAAGGTTCTTATTGATGGCACATACTTTATCTACAATACATCACTAAATAAAATGGGATACCAATTTAGAAATGGTTTGAAAGGAAATGTAAATTTAGTTAATAATTCAGTTATTCAGCTGCATTTGGTTGAGGGTCAATCAAGCATAATTCTGTTTCAGTTTTTAAACTTAGGATCATTTTGCAATTATTTATACAGAATATACAGTATACACGTAGTCTGGAAACACCTTGTATAGTAGAAGCATGTTTTCGTTAATCAGTAATTTATTCTACCTTGTTCTAAAAATAATAATCGGGCTGCAAATAACTAAAACGTGTTTGTTTGGAATTACGATATATAATAACTTAGAACAACAGGTAGTTGTTGCCAAAATTATTTATTGATGATGACGACAATGAAATAGTTGGAATAAATTCGATAACCGAGTATACCCATTTATTGTAACCAAACATTGAAATCAGTACATTTTTCCATTTTCCCAATTGTTTATAAAATTCTCCTTATCTAGGTATAGTCCGCTTATTTCAAAAATAACCAGGCTACAGGAAAACAAAACGTATTATAGAATCATGATTCACATCTGCCCGAAACAACATATTTGTTGCCGAAACTACCTATAATGATTGGAATTATTATTCAAGATGTTTCTTGATACAGACCCAAACTGCTGGTATGTTTATGATATTATATCGTTTTTATATAATTATTTCTGTCAGAGAAATATTATTTCATCTCAAAGCTCAATTCGTCAGTATTTGAAAGAGCTGTTTGTAGGACTTCTTCAAGGTCGATAAATCTGTCTGTCTGGTGTCTGTAAATAAGAAGTATAAGACAGGAAAGAAGGAAGGAGAAGAGCAAAAAGGAACAAGACCGTCTGTTGAAGGATACAGCTTGACATAGTTAATTATTATCTGGTATTGGTTTATCCGATAGTTTAACTTTGAGGTTCAATATTAAAAAAAATCAATCGTTTCCAAAATTGCGTGGTTTGATGTTGATCGCATTGCGAGCCGCGGCCTTGTAAGGTTGTGAATTTCCTGAACTGTGTATAGTCCACTGAGGGTTGCTGCGCTGTGTCACATGGCTATAACATCGTTGTGCCTTTTATTTCTAGAAACTGTACCAAATCATTTGTCTTGGAAACTTATGACACAAACACAATTTATTTACCAAGGCGGGTCCATTCTAGAAAGATGTGAGCGTGAAAATAGATTTTATTGATTTAATAAATTTCTGTTGCGAAATACTGACCTGGTTTTTAACAAAATACGCTTGATAAACAAAAAATCTAGAGTGAATGCCGGTATTTTTAGCTGAATGTACCCGTACTGATTACATGAATAAGCTGCGTTTTAGCAAAACATTCAGTGGAGTCGTTCTGAAGAACTTGGCTCAAAATAACAACTGATCAGTATTACTGGAAAAACATAAATCTGGAAAGGGATTTTAGATAGGAATATGATATGCTAGGTAGAGATGGGTACCACATATACACGTATGACATATTTATTCAAATGATACCACTAGCATCGGCATACAGAATCGCGATTTTGGTACCTCATTCCATCCAGTTGCGCCCTACCTAACTATGGTATTTCTCGTCCTAATTGTAACCACACAAAATGTCAAGCGGGTCCATTATCACAGGAAAACCTTCTGTGGGCGTTAGCATTTATTTTGTTATCTTATCAACTAATAATCAAGCATTTTAGTTAAAGGCTAGAAATAAAATGATGACAGAATTGAAATCTCTTCAATCTGCAATTCGTAAGCTGCCTACAGACGTTGGTGTATGCTGCGATTCCTAAATCGACTCAAGGTTTCATGAAACTTGCATCATTTGTATAAGTTCCTACTCAAATCGAAATTTGTTTCGATGCCTGAATCGACTTGATATTTTACGCACGTTTCATGCAACGCAAGAATAATAGGGTGGAGCTATTTCTTTGCATCGAAGCAATACTATGCACGTTGAAACACTTTAAACCAAAATGACAGAATTCAAATCTCTTCAATCTGCAATTCTTAAGCGGCCTACAGACGTTGCTCCATGCTGCGATTCCTGAATTGACTCAAGGTTTCATGAAACTTGCATCAGTTGCATAAGTTCCTACTCAAATCGAAACCTGTTTCGATGCCTGAATCGCTTTGATATTTTATGCACGTTTCATGCAACGCAAGAATAATAGGGTGGAGCTATTTCTTTGCATCGACGCAATACTACGCGCGTTGAAACACTTGAAACCAAAATGGGATTCCAGACTCGCATCACTACAAGCCGCAACTGATACCAGATCCGTGGTTCAGTAGGTAATTGCATCATGAAAGTAGCAGGGTGTGTAGTAGAAGTCGATGCCTGCATCGCAGCATGCATCAACGTCTGTAGGCTGCTTAGAGTCGTGTTTACAGCCAGCATCAATCCACATTTCATAATAAATTATAACTGCGACTGATTTCGTATTTTGGAACGGCGAGTTTTCGAACGTAGTTCTATACTTCTATATCTCGTATATGAGTACCACGTCTACAGTCTTTTCATCTGAAATAACTCTAAACCGTCTAGTCAACACTGATACTCTAATTTCTGATTCACTACCAGAGAAATTACATTTCCCCTTTGTCAGATTTATCCACACTTTTTGACATTTCCAGTTCAATTTGAATTTAATCTACCATCTTCCAGTTGTTCTTATATTTGACATGAACTTTTTTTTCAGTTGACAAGGAACAAAACAACTACCTTCATCAGTTACTATCAAGACAACGGACAGATCTACAACACCCAAGTCTTTGTGAATATGGAAGAAGGAAGTCAGTATATCCGCCAACAACAGGTAAGTTTCAAACTTTGTATTAACTTTTGTTAACTTGAGTGAAAATCTTTTATGTTATGGACTTTTGCTATTGATTATTTATTGAGTATATTATGTTAGCAATAAGTTGCAATGAAAGACTGGAGAAATGGAACCCTAACTTTTTGAAATAGCTTAGAAAATGGATAGATATTATACTCTGAAGTGTATATTCAGTTTTGAGCATTAGAGCAGCTTCACTAAATGAAATCATAAATCATTGGCTTTTGAAAGAGGAAAATTCAAAGTATACTTATCAGAGAAAAGTTTATTAAAATTTGAGATCTTGTTACCGGAACACACTAATAGTTGTACTTTGAGCGTGAACTGATAGTGTTTCGTTATTTTTACATTGAAATATTCTAAAAACTCTAGTAAATCACTATAAATTACCATTTTAAACACATTTGCAATGCAGTCGTCTAGCTTCCTGTTTTCGAACATGAACTGATCCTTATTTTTTCATGGACATTCTTATTCAATTAAAAAATCGCTTCATATAAGGACCTAAATTAACGTATTTTGACCTACTTTTTTATGCATAAATGTAAATAATAAGTACATAATAAGTAGGATACGTATGTTATGTTTGGCGGATCTATGTATGTATGTTATATTATGGTAATAATCAGAACCATTGAGGAAGGGAAATACACATAAACACAAAATACAGTACTGGGCCGAAACCTATAAAATGAAAAGTATAGTAACACTATGTGAATAAAATATGAATACCATTTACTCTTTGGGGTTAGCCATAACAGTGCATATTGTTTAAAATGAGTTAGTTATTTAAAGAGTAGCTGATTCTTTCCTTGTGTATATGTAAAGTTATCAAATCACACATAATATGACAACAAATGAATATTTGATGCCTTCTCTTCTCTGATTCTGTGATTCTCCAAGTTGGTTATTGCCCGCTTTATATATCGATGGAAAAATTCTCGAATTCTGTAGATGTGTATCCTTACCAGTCATGCAGTATTGAAATGTTTCCATATTATCACTAGCATTTGTTGTTTTTGATTTGATTACAACTTCAACTAAATAAATTTAAGGGACCCAAAAAAATGTGTTTTTGGAGGTATCTGATAATGCCTACACATTTTAGTAACTTATATCCGCTTGCGTACGAACAGCAATCGTGTTTTCACTCTGACTATGCTCCTTTTATAATATTTTATATTGAATTTTATGCACTATATTGGTAAGTAATGATTTGTGAGTGCCTAGTGTAGGCACACTAAGATTCGATTAATCGCTTTATATGAAGGGAAACTCAATAATGCTAGTTTGTATGTTTCTGTATTTGAATATCTATAAAAATAAAAAAATGCCATTTGCCAGTGGCAAACATAACAGGATATAATATAATTGTTCCCATGAAAAATATACATACCTATTGATCGCCTTTTGGTAGTTAGTGGAGTATAATACTTATATGTATTTCTATTCAATACGAAGGGTACGGAGGCGCGTTAAAAAATTAAATATAACGTAGCACTTAAGGTTTATTAAAATTATTACTTTCTTGCCAAAGAAAATTAAACAAAAAACTACCGTTTTGAAACGAGCACCCATCTCCGTTCTTAAGATTGGAACTCGGGTTGGAACTAGATTTGTTTACTTTGCTATTGAAAGTTATTGGTTTGTCCGCTTTATCCTATACATCTAAGAAAACTTTTCACTACCATTTCGCCCTACTTAATACATCGCGCGGCGACGTCTTTCTTGCGGTGATTCCTGTCGGCAAAGAGATACCCGCAGGGACAACTCGGCGCGTTGACACTTTGTTGCAAAACCCTAAGGGCAGCAGGGGAGGGGGAAGAGCGGTCGGAGAGGGTCGTCTGTCGTCTTTCAGTTTCACAACGAAACTCTACCCTTCCGCAAATGAGTGGCCAGCTGTACTGTGGTGCGGTGTCCAGATCACACATTGCGGCAGCTTGCACAGAGAATGTGTCTTCTGGCTATTGATATATGTCTACACTAAGAGACAAAATTATTTTTTGAAATACAGTTCAATTATTGCTATTTGGGGTACATAATATATTAACTGAAATATAGGGGTTGTTCATAAGAGATGCGGGAAATTGAACGCAAATATCTGCAAATGTTCATTTTGTATCAAAATGGAGTACTTTATATTTAAGGTTTATCTATGCAACTTATATATAAAAATATGACTCAAACATTCACCGAATCGATTTATAGACGTCAACCTGCTGGTTCACATTTTCGATGAAATTTTCCAATAGTAACATTTCTTTGGCTTTTTTCTCAGCAGCGCCCTTGTTCTTAACGACTTTATTAGCTAAGATCTGTATACAAAGAAGTCTGATGGCATCAAGTGGTATGTTGTGTACCCGAAAAACCACGTTACATATTGGCATACATAGGGAGAATGGCTACACCTTCTTCTTGAAGATAAACGATACTATACGATAAAAACATAGTGGAGGAGTTCATTTCACCGTGCTGCAGGCCTTACGGCAATTAATAAATAGTACTATAGAAACAAACGAAGAGGAATATACTGAAGTAGTGCACCTAGCCTTTCACCACGCCACGCATCCTGCAGCACGGCGAGATGAACTACTCCACTATGTGTTTACCCTCCTCGACATCCAAACAGTCCATTTTTCAGTACGAATTGGTTCTTTCTTTTTGAAATTCACGTGGAAGTTCATTAGCTCAAACTTTAAGGGGTTAAGATTCAACTATCAAAATAATACATCAAGGATAGAAAACAAGCCATCTTTTTGATAATGACGTTTACTTTCCTGGTTCTGTATTGGACAACACTTTATATGTCTACACTAAAAGGCAAGATTATATTTCAAAATACAATCTCATTTTTGCTGTTGGATATATGACAAAGCCTCTGAAATATGTAAAATCGCTATAAAAATACCCCGCAAATGTTTACAAATCGCCAATCTATTGTAGTATGTGCCAAACTGACTGTATAAAAATATACACAGTAAATCAAGGTTACCTTTTCTACTGTAAAATAGTTTTCAAAATCAGATATATCGGGGAAGTGTGCCGAAGCTCATTGTAAAAGATATTGAGCTACGTAGTAATTGAGTACGTTTGTTTATCAGGTACACCTACATCGGAAATTTTCATTTTCTAACCGTAGAATAATTAGTCATACACTAGTACACATATTTACCTTCTAAAAGAGCTGTGTGAGTTTTTTTGTGTTGTAAACCTGATCGTGGCAGTGAGCTGTACTTATACCCCATGCATCAAATATAGTGAGTTGAGGGCCCGATGTACCTCACTAGAACATCTTGCTGTCAAACATTATGGAATCCTAGAATTGTCAAGGACCTGGGTTCGAATCCTGGTGTAATGAGCGAACATAGTTATTTTTGACAAACACATGATCTATATTTTTTAACTGTTCATTAAAAAATCTGTATGGGTTGTCCTTAAATTGATATCATTAGGAGGCATGCAACAATAAATATAGTTTAATTTATTACAATAGTACTAGCAGAGTATAATGATTAATACTTGGTTTTTAACTTAAAAAGACCCTGCATGGGGATGATTGTCGAGTACTATTTCGTAAATGTAACGATATTTCTTACGTAGCTATAATAGATATGATTTTCTTTTTGAGGTTGTTTATAAAGGATATTTTTCGTATGAGTGAGCAATTATTATGTCGCATAATATATGTATTCTACAATGGTAGCGCGTGTTGATATTCTTGATTATTTGAAGCCTATTGTACTTTACTTGGCAACATGGGGGAAATAGCTAAATATCTGCAGCAATAATAGGTAGTCTCCGTTGAAGCTACACTTTCATCCAGCAGTGTACAAATAGTCAGGACAGCCTTAGCAAACAATACGCAACCCGAATTATGCATTTTCGATGTTATGCCCAGAAATTGACACGTGCTGTGTGACGAAGGGTTGCGCGATTATTGAACAATTCGCCATGCACATCTGCTCAAGATGATGGTTTTGTGTTATTGCCACCCCCGCTTTTGGGTGTGTTTGCCAAAAATATCAGAAGGCCATATTGAGTGATCATCTGGCGTATACCCTAGCGATGACGTTTCGAAAACTTAACCACTTTGTGTTATAGCACGCAAGCTGTGCGTAAAGGATTATTCGGTACAGGTAGATACAACATACAAAAACGATGGCTTATTCCATGGCAAATGGTTATGTTGGATTGTTTGCAACTTTACATCGGATTGCACATATGCGTGAGGCAGCTGATTTAGCTCTATTGTTGGTATATTCAGATACGATTATTTGATGTTTACTTCTTATGTAGATTCAATGTGCCATTATATGTATAGCTTCACTCACCCATCAATAAAAACCACATACACTAGAAGATATATTTCACCTTTTGCTTCATGAAAGTACAAAATTTGACAAAAAATAATTTGGAATAATTTAATAATGGAGACACTGAAATCTTAAAAAACAAAAAGTGCTGCATTCACGTTGTTGATAAATTCAATTCGAGAGAGAGCCTTCAAGATATCAGAATCACCTTTAGTTAGTTGGGCAGTTGGATACCAAATTAGCAAAAATCTGTTTTTCACGACAGCTTTTAAACAATGATATAGGTTCAAAATTATTTTTCTGTGAAATTATTGAGTTGATTCGTACTTAATAAAGGACACAGAGGTGGCCAAAAGGTCAGTAAAGTTTATCTTCAGGTATATTTGATTTTTATTGATGAGCCAGTGAAGCGCGATGCAATAGAGACAACTATTTATAATAGAAGATATTTTTTGGAAGTAATGTGCTCTAGCGATATCTATTAGCATTCTCAAAGAACCTATGTAAAGTGATAATGATTGCGTTTTCCAGAAATATATATTTTGGGAATATCTTAAGACATAGATAATTTTTTAATCGGTCTTTCAGAAACTCAACAATTTGGAAAAGTGTGTTTCTCCAGATTTAAACATACATAGGACGTGTTGGTCTAGTTTACTATGGTTCCAACAATTTTTAATTATGCTTTGTTAGAAACATTAAAAATTACTTTAAAGATAATGTAGCTTTGCCGAGAGTTTGGCTCACTGTCACAGATACAGGAAACGTTAGAAATCAGCAAAGAACTACTATTACCCTTGGCTGCATTTTAAGATACAATCTTGGATACAACAAATATTGGAAGACAAGAAAAGAAACACACTTTGGTCAGGTGAAATATGCTTTGTACATTGTTATTTTCCCAGTTATAAAAAATATGCTATTCATACTTACTTTGTATTGCTAATAATTATTATGTTAAAACAGTACCTACCAGTACAGTATTATGTCTTATTACTGACATCCCACACCTGGAAATAAAAATCTCTTTTACAATATTTTGAAAGTAAATTATGGTGATTTAAAGTAAGGATTTATAGGAATTTATAAGAAAGTATGGCGATTTATAAGGATCTACATAAATTTATGAGAATTTACGGGGATTTGTCGACGATTTAAAGGGTTATTTATTAAAAAGAATTTCTAGTGTACACAATTTTTGGCAAATATGTACCTCTCTGCGTTTCTCGTGGTTTAGTCATGATAAAAATAATGTTAACAGTTCTTCGTTATCACCTAAATAATCAATTCTGTAATAACGCCTCATTTTTGCCATATAAGTTTTACGGATATTTTTAAATTTCCTTCAAACCAGCTAGACCAGTATATACTATTTTTTGTAACAATAACATTCAATCTCGCTGCTCCCTTCTAAAAATAAAATTACATAACAAAGCCATATCGGAAAAATTACATCAAGCAAACTAGTTCCTTAGGTATGTAAGTAACCGCTTTAGCATTCCTTCTCATGCTGACTGACCAGTGGTCAAGCAAAAGGGATGTCCGGTTTTCGGAGTTCAACCCTTAAAATAGATAAAAGTTCTCCTCGCCTGTGTGTGTACTGTGGGAAAATAGGCTAATTCCGTTATATGTATACCGTACAGTCAGCTGTCGCTCGGACCCAAGATAATTTGTCTGAAATGCTAATATTTCGCATCTTCATTAAATATATGTGTAGCTGAAAAGACTTTATATATTGTTGTAGTTATATTTTCAATTTTTGCATAATATCTTATATATGTATGCTTTCAGGAATAACCCTCGTTTTTAGAAAGAAAATAGACGGCTTCTAGCACAGGATTCGAAAACTAAAACTGTCAGATGATATGACTTGCCTCAGAACTTGATTAAAAAGTAGCATGTAATAGCATTGTGAGGTATACAGGGTTATTCACGTTATTCGACACGGAGCATTATGGCTAAAGTATTTGATAAAAAAAGAAAATAATAATTTGGAATGGATAGAGACCCATAAAGGCTACATTTTAAAAATATTTTCATGTTATACAGGGTGTCCCAAAAACACGAAATGTATCAAAGTTATGTTTTTTTAAATGGAACACCCCATATATTATTGCATATTCAGATTCCTTGGTGAATTCTAGTGTGACTTTATGTATCATACATGGTACCTTAAGCGAACCGTTAAGGTGTAAATCACCATTTTCGGTATAAGTAGATATCAGGAAAAAATTGAATATCGCAGAGATTACAAAACATGGAAGGCTGTGACTTTGCCGTATTACTAAGCATAAAATGCGTCAGCTTTGATAAGACTGTCAAATTTAAGTTACGTTTATGCTTGGAGAAATCGGTCGATGAATTAAGGAAAATTCGATCAGCGATAACTTGATTTTTTCAAATGGGAATGCCTAATTTTCTTTATACGGTTAAACGTAGAATTTGATAAGCTTTCTAATGATATAAGTTGTGAATATTAATCTGTCGTAGTTTTCATTTAATTTTAAATTTTCAAACAAATCGGCGATTTTCAATTTTCCTACCTATAAGTAACGTAGCAGGCCATGGAATATAAACAAAAATCTGTTCAGCTAGAAGAAAACAACTGACTTAGCTGAAAAATACACACTAACTAGACTAAAGGGACAAGATTATAAAAATTCCTTACAACAAATGAACTCTCCCAGAAACAACTGCGATAACATCTCTAAGGTCAAAGAGAAGCTGGAGTATGGCAGTAATAGATATTTTTACTGTCTACTGGCTACCGCAATTTACTAGAGGTTAAAAATTTCCAAGGCAATCAAAAACTCTCATATGAAACAGAAACAACCAGCGTCTGTTGCTCTAGCACGCAACTATCAATCATATATGTAATGGTGTAAAAAAGTACTAATTTGCGTCGAAGTCGATACCTCTGACTGGAGGCCTTCTGTTTTTCAATATCTATTAGCAATATTGCAAAAAAGGAATACTGACAAATCAGATATAAATTTTCTGCCATTTAAGTTATGTTTTATAATTGAACAAATTCTAATTCATTCTTCATTTTCTGCGACCTTGCTAATAAGTACTGAAGAATTTTCAGAACTCCAGTCAGAGGTACTTTTGACTTGAGTTTTGACAGAATTGCATACTTTTTTATATCATTAAATGTGAAATTTTATTATGAAAATAATAAACTGCTTAAAACATTCTCTAGTAGTTTTTACTTTATTTCAAAATGTTTAATGGTTTTGGAAATTGCCAATCTCTAGTACATTGCAGTAGCTAGTAGGCCGTGAAAAAATCCATTTCTGCCATACTCCAGCTTCTTTTTGACCAAAGATATGTTACCGCCGTTGTTTCTGGTTAGACTTTGTTTGTTGTGAGTAGTTTTTATAATCTTGTCCCTTTAGTCTAGTTCGTGTGTATTTTTCAGCTAAGTTAGTTGTTTTCTTCTACCTGAACAGGTTTTTGTTTATATTTCACGGCCTGCTACGTTGGTTATAGGTAGGCAAATTGAAAAACGCCGATTTGTTTGAAAATTTAAAATTAAATGAAAACTACCAGAGATTGATATGCACAACCTTATATCGTTATAAAAGCTATCAAATTCTACTTTTAACCGTATAAAAAAAATTAGGCATTCCCATTTGAAAAAATCAAGCTATCGCTGATCGAATTTTCCTTAATTCATCGACCGATTTATCCAAGCATAAACGTAATTTAAATTTGACAGTCTCATCGAAGCTGACGCATTTTATGCTTAGTAATATGGCAAAGTCACAGCCTTCCAAATTTTATAATCTCTGCGATATTCAATTTTTTCCTTATATCTACTTATACCGAAAATGGTGATTTACACCTAAACGGTGCGCTTTAAGTCCCATGTATGATACATAAAGTCACAATAGAATTCATCAAGGAATCTGAATACGCAATAATATACGGGGTGTTCCATTTAAAAAAACATAACTTTGATACATTTCGTGCTTTTGGGACACCCTGTATAACATGAAAATATTTTTAGAATGTAGTCTTTATGGGTCTCTATCCATCCCAAATTATTATTTTCTTTTTTATCAAATACTTTAGTCATAATGCTCCGTGTCGAATAACGTGAATAACCCTGTATAGATTCTATTCCATATTAGATTCACTTGTGGGAATATTGTCATAGCAATAATGTTTTTAGTTACATTATTTGGATGTACTTATATGTCCCTCTAACTTTTTTAGAATTTCCTTTTACAAGTAGAAAAATAATTTATTTTATGTAACATCTATACGTTTTCTAGAAGTAACTCCGAAATGATGATTAACGCATTAGAAGTGTAATTTGATCCTTTTAAAACTACTCATGGAAAAGGTATAGTACAAGTTAGTAATACAGTGAAATAGATCTTACGTCGGGAACTTAGTCTGTGATTGGTCCATGATTCACGAATGACAAATTTTGTTTTGTCATCCTAGCCCAGTTAGTTATTCCAATTCCATTGTCAATCATTTTGAATTATGAGAAATAGGGTGTAGAAACAAGGGAAATGTTAGCAGAAAGTTTCGGTTTGGATACTTCTTGTACAAAATATAAAACTGGCCTCTATACATACAGACAATTTTGACTTCCCATAGAAGAGTGCTGCAATTGCGAAAATTTTCCATTTCGAAATTATATATACATACCTACACACAACCTTTTATTGACTGTACGGCTCTGCTCTGAAATTTCACGCTCTCCTTACCACATATATCTCACCTCTAATCGGACTTCTATCCCTATCCTAAACCATTCTGACCTTCTGGACCGGAAAAGGTATCTATTACATTGTTTTGGTGAGCATGGTCCATCTCCTATTATCCCTTTATCATAATCAGGTGTCCAGATCTTTTGTGCAGCTACTTGTAGTCGCACTATTGTGACAAATATTTGCCATCTCTTTACCTGGCTCACACCCCGCATAATGTGATAAACCATTGTACAAGCCGACTTCTTTCATCTGCTAAGAGGAATTGGGTCCTTAGGCAAGAAAGAGGTGCCAAAAGCAGAGGTATCTGTTACACAATGGATGAAAGTGTATGAGTTTTAAATGTAAAAGAATATCTAAAGGTGGCCACAGATACATACACAACCCATGTTGGAACGATTTATTTTGATATTAAGAATACTTAGTAGCTCTACTTATTTTTCTGTAACGCTAATGATTTCAACTCCTCTTTTATTCAATGTGAAATTGTGAACTATCGGATTCCTAAAAACTAAAATCTCAGTTTCCGAATTCTAGAAAAGCCAGATTACTGAACACACATACGGACAGAAACGAAAAATCTGTTATCTGAAAAACATTTAAAAAAATACTTCCCCCGTTTGTTGGCTTTGGACATAAAATGGAAAACATTGCGCGTTACGTGTTGTTTTTCAATTGCCAAATTACTAAATAGTGCATGGGCAGTAAGCTACCAGCCCAATACTCCAATCCAATGTATTAGTTCAGCAGAACAGAGCAGTGAGTATTGTTGGGTACCGATAAACATCGATTTACGTTCTATTTTCTTGACATTCGACGCTTACATACTGAAAGCCGTGAAGGTTAGGTGAATAACCCGATTCTATTTTCGCCTCAAGAAATGTGCTATTAGTATCGCAATTGATATCGGCGGGACTCGTTAGACGTCACCGGGATCCATTTCAGCTACACCAGTTTCCATGACACATACATACAGGACCAAGTAATAGTGTATTGTGGTTCTTGAGTTTTTAGGCCGGCGTCGTTTAGCGTTAAGGCTTGAAGTTCCGCCACCACTAGTAGATAGCATCCTCAGAAGCTATTTGACTTCGGCGATTTGCGAAATACTCAGTATTTGGGCGACGTCCGAAATACTCGAACCGGCCTAAAAACCCAGGAACCAGAGATTTATTGGACCATGCCGCAAAAGCCTTACTCAGTACAAGTTTGCAGCATGAACCATAGGCAAGTGCTGTAAATGAACAAGTGAATTATTACCATTACCGCGAGTTGAATACTATACCTTGTCTACGACCGAAGCAATTAGTAGTAAGACTTAAATACAAAATAAATATGAATTAATGACAACTTAACCTTACTTCCGTAAAATAAATACTGTTCTCCATCGAGTGAGAGTTTGACGTCTCATGGCATTTTTTTGTGTAGACCATAATGCATGTTATGAAGTGCTTACTGAAGCATCTCTATCGGAAGTGATAGTAGAAGAATTAGCTCAAATACATGTGTATTGAACAGATGGGATTTTCCGAAAAAACTTATTCGTCCCTTCATCTCCCTCGGAGCACACCGCTTGTATCGTTTCATACTATATATAAAATATTCCTGGTAACGTATACGCTCATCCATTAATCACCCGGCATATTTGATTAGATTGAACGGCTGGAGAAAAAGGAAAGACTAGCGCTTGTCGAAATGGAGAGAGCAAGGAAATCCCGATATAATCAAGGTTGTATCTGGTGTACGCATTATTGACGTACATTCTAGTAGAAAAATCGTTAAGTCTGGATTAGAAATCACTTCCTCTAACTTACATCGAGAAACATGCTAATTAGTGACATTAAATGCTCGACACAAGTGCAACACAGTTGTCAGTATTGCATTGGACAGTCGGAACAATGACCATCTTCTAAATTTTGGTACAATTTTCTTCATGATGGGATTAATTCATCAGAATGATTGATTATACAGACTGAATTTTAAGTATGGAACGCCTCAAATTTCTCGGAAACAGTTTGCACGACTTTCATGAATTTTGGAATATGGGGATTACAGCTACCATTTTTCCAGAAATATAATAAAATGTATCACCCTGTATACTTCTACATTTTTGAAATCTTTGCAAAATACAGAATTTTTTTTGGATAATATTTCCTGTACTTAACCTCATGATTTCGGAGTTACAACTTAAATGTACCTGCCATGTTAAAATAACTAAATAAAATGTCTACGGTTACTGTTGAAAATTCAGACATGATGCAAAATGTACTGTGAAGATTCAAGAATCACATGGCTTGTTCTATTGAAGTAAACGAACAACATTTTGAGCGTCTGCTGTATCCGCCTTCATGTTTGTTGAAGTAAATTTTCAATGTAAATTTAGTTGTAACTCCAAAATGGTGACGTTTAGGTATAAGAAATATTATACAGAAAATAATCAGTATTTTTCAAGGATTTCAAAAATGGAGAATAATATAATCCAATTTGAAATAACAAAGGTTATTATATTCGTGGAAAAACGGTAGATCTGACAACATTGTAAACACCATCGCAAGATTGACCGTATTGCAAAACTCCCATATCCCAAAATTAATGAAAATCATGCAAATCGTTTCCGAGATAATTGAGGCGTTCCATACTTTAGACTCACTTTGTACCTTCAACAATAATTATATCAATTCTCTGAAGGCAAATGAGAATATGTGAGGCTTGGTTTGGAAAGTGATAGACTAAAGAGGGTAACCCTCAATAGGCTCCATCCGCTTCTCCAGTTCCAAATTTCGCCACCTTCCAAAGCTTTTAGAAAAGTCTTGGAAAGTGGTCAAGTTTCTGAAACGTCCAAAAATGGAGAGCGCTGTTCAAATTTCTAGTTCTTTGATCATTTCTCCCTCTCCACTGATAAAGATGTTTATATTACATCTCATTTGTGAGCTGAAACAGTTAAAGGAAACTGCCAGAATACAATAGATGGTCGGCCGATGACTTCAATAAATCTGAAAATGCACTGAACTCAATTCTGTTATGTTTTTGATACTAAACCTAATATGATTTTTTATCGATAGTATCGTTCTGTGCATGTTGGAATGTGTTATTCATTTTCAGACAATTTATTCAAAAAAGATAACTATATGTTTCATGTCCTGCCATCTGCTATATGAATACCGTATATTCATGAAATGTATATTTCCCGCTTGAATTCAACATACACATTACAATTCAAATATTATATTGGAACTGATTTTCTACCTCGACGCAGCTCTGTAAAGGCAGGAATAATGTTTAGTAAATTTGTACAATAGCGGGCACTTGCTTTCTTCCAGGGACATTTAAATGGTCAAACCTTCCAACGGTCACTTGTTTTGACAATGACACGAATAGGAACCCCGAAATTATGCAAATTTTCAAATGTGGCGCACGTAAAATCCGTTTGCGAACAAACTCGGTCTCGGGCACACAAAAAAATTCGCGCTACAACCAAATAAATCAAAACATATATGGCGGTGGTGAATGAGTATGCAAATTGGAAGACAATTCAGAGAAAAAGACGACCAAGAAGAAAGGAGTTCTCACGTACACCATATCTTTTGATCAAAAGCAAAATCGCTAACCAACGGTCAACTAAGGTAACGACATAATCTGGATTCCTCCAATCGCCCAACTGAGCGGACCTTATGCCACCCTACCATGAAGAAACCCTACCCTAGTTTGGTTTACTGCATGGAATGACCCCGTCTGGTATAATAGATATGATTAATGGGCATAGAGGTCGCAAGGTCACGCCGGACATCAAAGGATGAACCGGACGTCCAAGAAGGAATTAAAACCTGTTCGTCGGTTAGGGTTCGCTTCCACATGCATATAGGGGTGTGTTGTTTATTTACTACCCTCGGCATAAAGAGCTGCGTAACTAATGACGATACAGTTTGTCAGGAACATTCTTAGACACCTAGCCCTTATGGACAAGGAAATAGTGAATAGGCGTTATTTAATGTAACCCTAAGAAGACGAGGAAATTTTTCATAGGAACTATGTCGATTGACCCTTGGGAACCGAAAGTTTCCTTACCTTTTTTTGGTGTAGAAACATAGGCTATCATCAATATTATGTATATATGTGCTCTCTCTGCAACGACACAACTAAAAATGTCATTACCTGCGCAACGGTCACTGGATATATTTTCATATTAACATTTCTAGGTTGTGTAAAGATGTCACTAAAAATTGTTGTTTTAAGATATACAGCTGAACGTATTTGAACATCCAGTAGAATAATATATTTTCATCTTGTGTTATACCTCCAACCCCCAATGCATTCATTTAATATAGGACCTGTTTTAGGGATAGACAATAAATTGGGGAAACTTAGTGTTGGGGTCAAACAAATGGGAATCATCATTTGAATACTCAGTGTCATCATCGCCTCACATTAACCGGAAGATCTATGTATATGAGGAACAGTGGAACATAAGAGATCTGACTATCGGAGCTTGAACAACCCGCGATGTAACTACCCAAGGTTCAGATATTTTGTCATCAAATTACACTATTGACACCGATTTGCTAAAAATGTTTCAATAATTGCTTGGCTGTTGACGCGCAGTCACATGAGCAGGGATTATTTATAAAACCTAGACGGTAGATTAAATGTCGTAATGACAAATATCTAATATTCCCAGAGTTGAAACTTTTTTTAAATGATGTGAATTTGTGTAATGTGCCTAACTAGGAAAGGGTTTCCTAATTTTAGCAAAGGAACTAAAACCTAGAATGAAGTTAATAGCTTATGTGAAATAAAGTAGTGCAAGCCATGTCATCACCCGGAGCACGGATATGTAAGACATAATCCCAAATACAAAGGCTTCTGCTCTCATAATTGCCTAAACTCAAATTTCAGATGGACATTGTTTTCAGAAAACCGAAATAGCATTTGAAATGTGTCGATACTTGTTTAGAGCGGTTTCAACGAAGGAATTTTAAGCATTGATCAACGTATTCCAAACTATCAATTGTGATGCTGGATTCACATGATTTGATCATCTGCGAGTTGACTCTTCTGCTACTCTCTGTTATTTAGACTAGCTGAATCACATAATGAGGCCCTATTCCACAGAAATCGACTCAGTTTTATCAATCGCGAGAAGATGTTTCGAAATGATGTTAGACACGCACAATAGAAAATTTATTTGAAATCGAATGTTCGTGAAGGAGGACCCCGACTTATCTAAAAATGGATGGACTCGTTTACCTGTACGATCCAAAACATAAAAGTTTTAGCTTACGATTAAGCAAGAAGGAATGTCAAATCATTGGAAAAAGGTTTTCTCGAATGTTAGATCCTTAATCCGTTAATAGACCAAACAAGACGTACATCAATTACATCTTCAGACTAATAGAATTTACTAACCAATTTCAAGTTCTAAGGAACCATCTTAACACATATATTTCTTTAACTTCGCATCGCATACCTTCTTTTGTTTCAAACCTGTCATCTAGCGATTGTCTTAGTGATCCGGATAAACAGCATACCTACTCCTATAGTTTTGAACATGGCGCATTCCAAACTATTATATTAAGTTTCTGGAACCAAAAGCCGCAGCTAAAGTACTCATGCTTTTTTTTCCAGGATCCCTACCACCTAGCCCAGCAGACTCAGGAGTATCAGATGTGGATAGTTCGTCAAGTGGCCATACGTCAACAGATGAGTTAAAGGCCAGGTTACAGCCAACCATACACTCCCCTGTGGGCACCCTGTTCTCAAGACACCCACTTTCCTGGTCTTCCCCTTCACATCATGGACATAGGCCGCCCAACCATATGTCACAACAATTCTATCAACCCTTTGCCACGAGTGAGTACCTTTTATATAGTAAACAATAAAAGTTGTTTTTACCATATCCTCAATATATATATCGAATCATGTTTCCAATCACATTACATACTCAGGTACTCAGAAATCTTAATTGCTTTGTATGGTAAGTAGTATGTAGTGGGATAGTTTATCAGAACTATTTTTGATTTGAGCACCTTTCTCTGTCCTCATAAGATGCGATAACTGGATACCTAGCAGCTGAGATTTACAGGTATATAGGATGCGAAGTATTAAGTCTTCAACTGGATTCTCGTCAATCCGATAAACAGACGATAAGCTTTGATAGTTGTTTTCTGTTATAAATCTTGTATAAAATGATCTCAGCAAAAGTCAGTGATGGATTACAACGAAGATGAAGAGATCCGGGTACAGAACTGTGTTCCTAACCGCCTATTCAGGCACGTATTTAGCAGGGGATCGAGAGGCCCTGGACCGTCCCGTGGCAACTCTAATTAACCTGAACCCAATGCCGCCAAATTTAATCAAAAAAAATGCACAACTCCCCCCCCTCTGATGAATATTGTCAACCGATCGAACAAAATTAAAACGTGGTAACCGTAATCTGGACCTCCCTACCCCAAGCCAAATCCTGGCTACATGCCTGCGCCTAAAGTTTTATAAGATTATTTACCTGTATGTCTTTGTTTCATATATACAGTTTTATACAAATCCAGAATAATTATTATTCTGGCTGTTAACCCTTCCTATCAGCTATACTGCAGCGGTCGGCAACCGTTTTCGTACGGCGGGCCATTTTAAAAATAAAACTTTTTATGCGGACCGCACATTCAAATGTAACTTTAATTGTATTTTTTTTTCATATACGAGCATAAATATTATTAAAACTATATAGGAAAAAAGTATGTTTTATTGATATGCTATAATTACAATGTCAGAGAATAAAAATTTTATAATTCTTAAAAGGGAAATTAAGAAAATACGATTCCAACTACATTTATGTCAATATAAAATACTAAGGAAAATAGTCTTCATTTTATTTATACATGAATATATGTATATTCATTGCGCTTGCTGTTCTTGTGTTTGGGATACTGAAATCCTCAACAAGTTTTAAATTTGCATCCATCAACCCCGTTCTAAATTGTGATTTAATGAAGTTAACTCTCGAAAATGTTTATTCGCAGAAATAGGGGCTTACAAAAATACGCCTCGATTCCAGCACTCTCACGCTCTAAGTGCTCTTATTTGTTTTTTTTTCTAAAATTATATATTATTATATATTGGTGCTTTGGCGGTCGCACGAAAGGGACCCCTGAGCTATAGTATAGAGCTTCGACAAGAATATAACGTTTATACAGGAAAAACAGCTAAAATATAGATATTAGCGACTAAATGCACGAGAATAATGCTTCAGATGACTCTCACAAAAAGCACTAAATTTAATGCTAATTTAGTTTTATGGTGGAGGGTAATGAGCGAATTTCTTGATTTAAATAATAAAAGCTATGATTGAATGTATGTATTGAGTTGGACTTTGATCGCTGGCTGAATTTAAAAGTAAAATACTGCCAGGATATAAATTTCATCACATTGCAGCATATTTTTTAACAGTCGTAATATCCTAAAGATATTTCTCTCTTACCTTTTTTGTTTTTTACCGAAGCATCAATTTGAGAGTTGAGCCAGGTTAGTTTTCAGCTTTGTTTTGCGACGAAGTGAAAGTCAATTGACCTCATATACTTGGCCAGCACTGCATTTATAGATTCGTGAAAAATAACATATCAAAAATTAGACGTACCGTAAGTCACCTTCAAGCATTTTTACTGCATACGATTGAAAACAGGGTTTATTTGTTGTGCCTCAAAAATGTTCATGTTGATGTGGAATTGTAATAAAATATAATTATTTTGAAAATAAAAAGCTTTTAGTACACATACTTTTAGATGAATTTCTGTCTAATGACTAGACCTTTTGTTTTATTATTATTATATTATTAATATTATAATATAATATTTAATATGAGCTCTTCAATCGCTTCACGTTAAAATCTTGATTTGCAACACGATTCTTTACAAAAGACAAAACGTGTTTGATTACGTCGAATAGCAATACCCCATTTGCTTTGCTAGTCTTGTATATTAGTTTCAATTAACCTCTAAGCTATGGTGATAGTATGCAGAGATGTACTGTTAATGTAACGGCCAGATCTCATAAGCCTGGATGCTGTTGCTTTGCTTTTTAACCTAAAAGTTAGTGCAAACGTATATATGCATATATTTCACCTGAATGCTTTAATTTTGCATCACCCAGTATCTACTTAGTGACGAAATCTTTATTTTGAGGATGACATTTAAAACGATGCCACCTTGAGTCAGAAGCATCATTAAGATATTTTTTATCTTGTTGAGGTACTAAATCTTTGAAGCATGTACTGAGACAAATATTTTTATAATAATTTGTTGCCACAAAAACTGACCTTAACAATTATAACATTGTTATCTGTTTGGCTGCAAACATCATGGTTGATAAGAGTATCTCTCGATCACTGTATGCTGAATTATGTCCTATAGCAAAAGCTTAGGAAACGTTACACGACAGTTTTATAGAATGGAATCTTTTTTGTAAATACCGTCGCGTCGCCCCGCTTATTAATCTAAATACTGCATCACTGAAAAATATAAATTGATATCTTTTATCAAAAACTTCCGCTGAGAATTATTGGAACAGCATCAAAACAAGCAAATTCGATTACGTATTTAACTTGCCACATCGTATTTGAAGGGAGTATTTTAATTATTAAGAAGGTTAGAGGGAAATTAGAGAAAAGGTTGAAGAATATAGATAAATGCGACTATTAGAATAAGCATTGCCAGAACACCTCAGCTTACTTTGATGCTCTAAACACAATTTTGGTTCGACCTGATTCTGACAAATGTAAATTTAGATCACTAAACACTAAACATTTCACGGCTTAATTATTTTGCAGCAGAGGGTTGTTGTATGATTCCGCTTGTTCTTGCGAGTGATATGTGATAGATTGCAGTTGTTTGACTATACATATATAGATCTAGAAGAAGTTAAAAATGTGTAATCTTTCTAACATCATATTAATGTAAGTGTGCATATACAGGGTGTAGGGACCGACAACGCTTGACAGGTGATAGACATAACTTTTCTATGAACACTGAGATAGGAACATCAAGCCTCAAAATGCTTAATTTTTAAGATACAGAGTGTCAAAGTTTTACTTTTATTTTGTTTTTTCCCATTTACTCCCCAATAAAATGGAAGAACGATCTAAAATTACGTATCGGGGTTTTTTGAGGCGAGACATCCAAATTGAACAACGGTTTTGCTATCATGAATAGATGGTGCCACCTCAACTCATCTAAATTATCAGAACTTGTTTCCGGTTTGGTGCATCAACGTGGGTTTCAAAAAATCGTTTCATCAATATGTTTTTCATGAAAAAGGCATATACTTTGTTTGTGTCCCTTGAGGTGACCATTTTCGAGATAACCTTCATTGAAATTTCCAATGCGACTGAATGGACTAGTATCACGAGGTTAAGAACAATGATTTAATTATTATGGCCGCTTAGTGCATACACAAATAAACGTTCTGCTGCATTTCGTTACTTTCTACATCACTTTGTTTTTTAGTAATTCCATTCTAAAGTTTAAAGAAAGGAATTCAAATTCAGCCAATCAGTGCCAACCGCGCGAATTATCAGCAGTGCATTGTTGCCAAGAACAGCTCCGACTCGCAAAACATTTACATTTCACATAAACATGTTATTTGCTATCCAAAGTGTTATAAATAATTTGAAACTCACTTCTTAGCTTTCACATTTCTCATCTTCGTATTGAAGAACTGCATATTATCCACATAAAAGTCGTTCACCATAGCCATATCAACTTTAGGCAGGTTATCTGAATCGGCGTTTGTGAATCCACTATCGATTTTACCCATACTTGTTGGTTATGTTATGATAAAATAATTTGAAACCTACTAAAATGGAATAAAAGGATATCCTGTACAAATAAACGCAAACAAATAATAATAACTTTAAGATTGTTGAAAATTACAGCCAAAGCCCAATGGAATTTGGAAATGACAATGACCGAATGACGATTGATTGACAGGATTGACGAATCAGGAACCTTAACTTAGCTTTCGGAAGGGCTGTTCCAAATTATGGTTCTATCACCGTCCTAGAACTGTTTTCATCATGCCCCGCCCATTTTACAGTTCTCAAAACGATGATTGGTTGGTCCACCAGCGTACCAACCAATCATCGATTCTCGAATCACAAAATGGGTGGGGCATGATGAAAACAGTTCTAGGACGGTGATAGAACCGTAATTTGGAACCGCCCTGGAATTTCGGATCACGGGACATTAAAACCACAAAACATATCAGACGGGAACAGAAGACAAGAGAGATGAGCCAGCCCGCGTACAGCTCCGCGCGCCATCAGAATGCGGCAACACAGCACACATATCTGTCTTTTGATTGGCTGTTCGCCTATAGGGCAGTGACGTCACTGCCCTAGGAGAATTCAAATATTTTCCTCATTTTCACGGCTTTCCTGTGCCCAAAAAAATCGGAGAAAAAAATGAGATGCTTTTTATGACGTACTCTATCATATGCAACCAGAAATAAAATTCATGATACTAGTCCATTATCCGTGTTTCCGCAGAAATGAATATTAGGCTCATACTTTTACATATCATTATCGACGTACTCTCAAACTTCAACTAATTTATAATTATATATGTTTGAAACATGTTTTTTTGATGTAATTTTAATTCGTTGGAGAATACCGATGATCTTTCAATCACCTTTTACAACTAATTGGGGTGGCTTAGAAATTTCAATAAATCTCGAAAATGGTTACCTCTAGCGACTTAAACAAAGTCCTTTTTTACGCAAAACATATTGCGGAAACGATTTTTGTAATATTCACATTGATGCACTAAACCGGAATAAAGTTTGGTTAATTTAAAACAGTGCGATGTGCCGTAGGTAGCGCTTTCTATTCATAACCGTGGTTAAATCAGGACTTTTCGCCTTAAAACACCCTCCAATACGTAATTTTAGATCGTTGGGTCATTTTATTGCGGAATAATTGAGAAAAAACGAAAACAAAAATAAAACCTTGACGCTCTGTATCTTGCAAATTAATGTTCTTACCTTAGTGTTCATAAAAATGTGAGGTCTATCGCTAGTCAAGCGCTGTCGGTCGAATATACGGACACCCTGTATATTAAACCAAAAAGGCATAAAGATGACATTGTTCTATGGACACTTTTTATGTATATTTAATCCCGCAATGCATTCAGCGAATCTAAAACGGAAGGGGGACATTCAAATAATTTCTCTCTCGATCTTCATTTGCTTAGAAACCGAAAGTGTATCGGTATGTCTAGAGTGCGGTTATTTTCGAACGTGACATTGGGTGAGGTCAGTTTTTACGCAACACTGAATTAAAACTGAAGCTAAATCTGTGGAACGATCAGTAGCGTTTCATCATGCCCGTCCAGGGGAACACAAAACAGATGCAACATTTTAAACTTTCTACTGTCCACTAGATAGCATTGCCTTAGATTACATCTACTTGCACATGTGTTAATTTATTTGTTTCAATGAATATCCTACATTCGGTTCTAATGTAATTTAAGTATACTGAAGTTTCTTGAAAACGCAAGCTGCTTACAATAGTGGCATCAATAAAAGATGCACTCAGTATCAAACATTGGAGCAAAATGTGAGACACTGATTACATCTTTTTATCGCTCATAAATATTTTTGAAGTGCTTGTGTGTTTGACGATGTTTTTTAAGATTTTGTCAATGGTTTCTATAAATAGTGGATATCTTAAAGTGATACGATTATCTGCAACGTTACGAAAATATTGTTTTAATATGTTAATTTATCCGGCGCCGGTATTTGAAATTAAATCTCTTTTGCGAAGATAACGACCAAAATAATATTATTTATCGAACGCTGCACGATTCAGAGAATCTCATTACTCTATTGTTGTAAAACGTACCTACTTGTAAATGTAAAGCATAGGGTTTTGAATCTCTTAAAACTATTGCGCGATTTTCTCAATGAGCCACATACTTGGCTATGTCCAGCGATGGGATCGTCGATTGGGCAACTCAAATGAAGCATTGACGATTCTTGCTTCAAAATTAATGGCAGTCTCAATAAGGAAAAGTATTTTCTATTAAATCCACTTCCATTAATTACATCAATTTTAAACAAGTTTTGCTAACTTTCTGGAACCGGAAAAAAGATTTGGCGATATCAAAATCAGAACAGCTTCAAATAATTACACGTACTTAATATTTGCTTGATAATATATGCCAATTGATGAAGACAAACATTCATAAACTTTCACTTCAGGAGAAAGACTTATCTTATGACGTTCATCATCTCAGAGATGGCATTCTTGTAGTTCTTGAGCGATTTTGTCTGACCGACAATAGAAGTTTTCCTAATTGGTATAGAAATCCAGATGGCAATGAATTTTCCGGTACACGTTGAGGTGACATTTTTTGGAAAACGTTTTACATTTTTCCAAATAATAAGACCACATCCTCGCAGCTATTTAGGCTTCATGACTCTATCCCTCCCCTCACAGTGCGAGGATTCGTTACTGGCAAACCTAATCTAAGGCTGCGTACACATTTACGTCGCATGCGTGTGTTCTCAACTCGCTCCGCAAGATTTAGCTCGACCCATGTGCGCTCAAAGTCGCGCGCGAGTCAGCCTGCATGCCCTGAGACAACACGAATGGGACGTCCACATTTGCATATTCGTGTGTTCTCAAGTCATGTGCGCTCAGATGTGTACGCAGCTTTATAAGTAACGGCCCGGCTCCATTGCTCCGTTGCGCTGCGTCGTCGGAACAGAGCAGCGCATGGTAGGCTCCACTGTCACGTCGGCGACGGACGACATCAAAGCAGTGCACGCCGCGCGGAGATGCCAGATGTAACATAATTATCGAATTGTAGCATATTATTTTTCTGAAAAGTGCACTCGGATCGTGTACTGTACCATGATTGATAATTGTAACATAACTTACTGTCTTTCATGAATTTTGTTGATGTCAATATCTAGGTATGTCATCAGTAGCAGTGGCAGTCGGGGCTAGTGCCCAGGGCGCCATATATTTTAGGGCGGCAAAATTTAAAAAGTGGGAAAAAACTCTGGCGTTATCAAAGTTGCACACTATAATTATTTTTTTATTCAATGGATAATTCAAGAAAATGAATTCATACACGATTTTTAAAAAAATTGATATTTTGTAAATTCTAATGTTAGCACATTAAGTGAAAATTAAGGATCAAAATAATTTATTTTTTTTATTGAAGATTTGAAATTATAATATTTGATTTTATTATTTTGTGGAATTAAGGAAGTAGCCTTTTCGAAAAAAAAGTTTAGCATTTTGGGAAAAAGTCAGGCGTTTGTGCCTGTTTAAAAATGCACGTAATACAAGTATAAGTCGTCCTGAGTGCAAAATTTATGATTCTTAGAGCAAAAAAATATTCTGTATGTTAGTGAATTATGAATAATAATTTTTTTGCAATAAATTAGTTATTGTATTGTGTAAGGCTTTTGCGGCCATGACCCGATCAACTGTTAGTTCGTGGGTTGTTCGGCAGACATCGACACGCTCCGCCGCCTTGACTTCGAGTTACTCGCAACAAACCCTTTCATTTGATACCTATATTGTAGAAATGCATTGATAATAATTACTCCGACATCTTGGATGGTCCGCCATATTGCATCTAGAACGACGTCGCATTATTTTTCAAGTTACTCGCAACAAGCCCTTTCATTTGATGCCCACTTTGTCGAAATGCATTGAAAATAACTATACTGTCATATTGGATGTTCCGTTACATTCGATTTAGAATGACGTCACATTACTCTTCGAGTTACTCTCAATAAGCCCTTTCATTTGATACACATATTTTAGAAGTGCTAAAAAAACATTATTCCGCCACCTTAGATGTTCCGCCATATTTGATTTAGAATGAGTCACATTATTTTTCGAGCTGCTCTTAACAAGCTCTTTGATTTGATACCATTATTGTAAAAATGCGTTAAAAATAACTATTCCGCCATGTTTAATATCTAAATATGTTTTATTTATTAAACACCCTGATTAAAGGCATTATTTTTAAAATGCAGCCCAACTCGACATACGTACATACACTCCCGTAGTCATTTTTCTGAAAAAGATATCGTTCTGTTCGTATCTGCACTCAGATGCTACTCAATAGCAATAGTCAAAAAAAAAGAGTGAAAAAATTTCAAATTATCTGAATCGTTCGCAATAGATCAAATTACAAGTGTAATAGTAGCGGCAATCCTGCCGGCCCAGCAGCGTATCGCCTTGCTCCCCACTTCGGCTCTCGCGCGTCGATCCGTTAAAAATGTGCATCCAGCAACGGAGACCGCAATGGAGCCACCTCTCCGTTGCATGTGTAAAATATATGGACAGCGACGCTCCAGTGACGCGGTGACGACGGAGCGCAGCGCAACGGAGCAGTGAAGCCACCCGGTAAGATATGTAAGCTAACGTGTGGCACAAAAAGAAATTGCTCTATAGGACTATTTCATTACCACTTGATACCATTTAACATTATATATTGAGAAAAGACCACCTGTATGATATATTTTCTTTTACTACCTCAAAATACTTAACATAGACATAACAGCACGGCTCTAAGCTCTACCCTCAATGCTGCTTTTTACGCTTGCTCTCCGACAATTGATGACATTAAGCGTTTGTATGCAAACTTCATACACTGAACTAATAACATGATGTTTTGTAGATTTTTACTATTCGACGCACAATAGAATGCCCTTGTAAACAAACGGAACAGCACGACGAAACCCGATCGGTGGCAAGGGCTTGTTAATTAGAAATTCAAGAGGTTCGTCTCCATGGAACCAATTGCAAAAGGGCCGACGCCAAGTGACGTTTCTTGTTATGTCTATGTTCGGTGCTCAATCAATAACCCTTGTGGTGGAAGGACAACTCAGAAACTCAGATTGGCTTCTTTAATCCCATTAAAAGTTAACCTTTCAAGCCCACGCCACTGTATTATAAATATATATGTAGTCGTCTCGCCGTCATGGAAAACATTCCATTTGCAAAAAAGTGCAATGACTGCGAATAATAATGTTCGCGAGCGCTGCCGTTCAAACAATTAAAATGCGATTATGAATTCTGTCTGACCTAGGACACTGTCTGGGCCATCTAAATATTTTTCGGTAAACAACCCACCATCACCAGCTATTTCTGGTTGGACAAATTTTATGTTAGATTACTATCTGCTGCACTTACGTCATCCATAGGGATACAGGCCAGGACTAATGCAGACATAGTAGGAACATTTTTCGAGGTACGTTAGAAATAATATTTAAGAAAACCCTGATTACTAAAAAACACCTAAAAAGCTTCGCTTCAATGTAAGTCTAAGTGTATATTTGTGTAAGTATAATTTACATATATTACTTATATACATTGGGTAGCCATTAGCAACGAATTTTCAACAGTTCACTAAGATAAGACATCAGATGAGCATTCGAGGGAAAAATGACCGATAGTGAAGGGGAGGTTAAATTCTGGTAAGCATCTATGCAGCCATTTTCAAGGGGAGTAGCAAGCTTCAAAAGACAGTGTATGAGAAACTATACCTTTTCCAGCTGTAGTTTCAAAAGCATCAAATAACATTTCTAAAGTGTCAATTGTAAATTCAAACTGTCAGGTGTACTTTTGAGTGCACTTTATGTTTACGTGGACGTGGAATTGCTGCGATTTTGTATATCGACTACAATTGCCAGCATTGGTACATGTCTCTCTAAAATTAGATTTCCTTGGCATTTCCCATATGTAGCAACACACCCCTTGCCCTCAGTCACCATTACCACGCATTACTATCTCTACCTCGTCTAATATGTCCCAAAGTTAAATACGTGTTTACGCATCGTTCGTATTTATTTCTTTAGAGGAATATGTTTTTTTATTGGATGGACATCATGTCATGTCATTCGGGGTTAAGGAAACCCCAAACTTTACCGAAAAAAATCCCATAAGTTTCTTTTGCTCCTTTGGATATTTTAAGAGGATTGTGAAATATAAAGATATAGATATATTTCGGAAGATATAGTAATGTGATGGTGAAGATTAGCAACATTACTTTAACATTAGAATTAGTAGTGTTCCTGTATGCAAACATCAAAAATTTAAAGTTGGAAAACCAAAATAGAATATAATATATGTTGTTGATTTACGAGAAAGAAAAATCACATATTTTGTTTGGAGTTAGTTAGGATTGGATTTATACGTTATCCGTCAAACAGAAAGGGTACTTTACTATGAACAATGAGTGGATTTTTTCAACTTAGCAAAAGGCGTCTAGAGCAGTGACGTTATCGGAAACACAGAAAGGCTTGTTCTCTTTGTCTACGATGTTAGGTAACATCGTAGAGGTCTTCCATATATTCGCGGTCTATCCTCTATTGTTTTGGCCAGACGAATTATATAACCGTTCTCAGAAGAACGGTCGGATACAAAAACGGGCTATGTTACGAAGGTCGTGGAGATGCAGAGGTATATGGGTTAGTTTTACAAGGTTATTAGACAACCTGCACCATTACTATCTCAATAGAATCGGCAGTGAACTAGATCAGTACTTAAACGACATTCAACTTGCCTGGTCATGAAAGACGAAAATTATAGTTTTAGTTGTTTAAAGGGCTTAAATGCATGTCATTAGCAATTTTTTTTCTGTACTGTCACGACAATAATTATTGGAGCACCACCCCCATGATATCAATTTGTCTATTACACAGCGAGAAAAGAACATTAGACAAGGCGCATTCGACAGTTTTCAGGTGACTTTCTCGTCAGATTTATACATTTTACACCATTTTATAGAAATAATCCTATTATTTCAGCATTTCGGTATTTTTGGCATGTATTCATTTTTGCCGTCAGGTTAGGATATTTTTCATATTTGTGGGCATGTATAAATTAGACAGTGATGATTTTATGGAGATGTTGTACCATCTGATTAACATTAAAGTGACTATAAGGAAAAAATAGTACCTTTAACTATGACGAAATGCCACAAAGCAACGAATGATACTTAAGACAAAATGTATGATGAGTAGGAAAGTTATAAATTGTCATCTGGGGTTTTCTTTCAACTGGGCGACAGAAACACACGCCATTAGGAACTTGAAGGCTTTTTGAGACAATTGATGGAAATCAGCCCTTAATTTGGATGCCGCTTATAGGGGGTGCTACTACAAGTTACTACTATTAAACGTCCGAACTTTTTTAGACCAAACGTTGAAGACCATATATTTTCCACGTTTTTATGTAAAAAAGGTACACTTTTTAAATGTCGCTAACAGTTATGGTTTCCAGCTATCTGCGTAGTCAGTACACAAATTCCATATTCTAAAATTTGTATCTATTGAACCAGGCCATATTTTCTAGATCAAGGTATACACTTTTTTACTTCATATGGTGTACAAAGTGAAATTTTTGCGCAAGTAAATTGAGATTGAATAACATTTTAAAGGAAAATTTTATTTTGTTTTAATTGATTTTTTACTTTTTAGTCATTAACTTGCACTTATAGTCTCAATACTGTAGGAAAGCGTAAAAAACTTCACACTCCGCTATATTGGATTAAGTGTGATGCCAACATATTTTTTTAATTATTCTCTTTTATTTGATACCCATATTGCAGAAATGCATAAAAAATAGCTATTCCGCCATCTTGGATAGTCCGCCATGTTTGATTTAGAATGACGTCACATTATTTTTCGAGTCACTCTCAACAAGCTCTTACATTGGATACCCATATTGTATAGAAGTGCATCATAAATAACTATTCCGCCATCTTGGATGGTCCGCCATATTGGATTTAGAATGACGTCACATTTTTTTTATTTACACTCAAAAAGCCCTATAATTTGATACCCATATTGTAGAAGTGCATAAAAAATAACTATTCAGGTATGTTGGATGGGCCGCTATATTGAATTTAGAACAAAGCCACATAGCTTATCGTGCGTTGTCAATCAAACTAAACGTGTTTACAAAATTTCAGCTCGATCGGGTGAAGATATCTGCTTCAAAATTGAGTAGCAATATTCCACCAGAACAATACATACATGCATACACCCATACATACATACATAGCAAGTTAAATAAAAGCTTTTAAAAATAGTTTTATCCGGACTTGCCTTTAATATAAATACCCCTATGTGCGACGATGCTTGGAGGCTGATAAAAAATGGAGAATAGGGCACCTGTAAATATCTAGGACCCCACGGACCATGAGATGAGATGTTCGCCCGCTACGCTAATAACGGTAACATCGAGATCGCCTAGACGCCTAGACGTAGACGCCTAGACAAACCGACCATCGGGCAGGCCGCCGCGGTGTGTGGCGTCGGCATTGGTTGCCATGGTGACCACGAATTGCACTTGGCTAGGTCAGTTTCCGTTTCCAGTCGGCGCGGCGCAGCGCGGCCTTCCACCGCGGACCCACTGACTTCGTCTTTGTCGTTGTTGCATGTCATCTATGCACGGCCAAACTTGCCATGCCGATTCTATGATATAGGTCATCAGACGGAGGATAGACACTGGCCAGAGGCGTATCTTCAGGGAGACCTAAGCCTCGTGGCTGAACATAGACAAGAATGAAAGAAGGAGGGAGGCTTTCTGGTGATCAGGAGCACCAGTGCAAGGGGGCCCTTATATACCTCTGCTTACCTTAATTTCCAAGTCCAGCCCTCATCGCATAGGTGAGGATGGCGTTGAGTCCTGACCATCTTATGTCCGCTTCACAGCGACATAGAATCTGTTTCACCCCCATTACATACAAGTGACGTTTGAAGAAGTTATGACCAAATAGCAGGTCCACAAGTAACCTCAGCTGGCTTCTCTCCAGTGAGAGACAGAACCGCCCCACCTTGGCCAGAGATCTTTAAATAAATTCTCAAGCTTGACGGAGACGTTCAGAGATTCCTCTTTATCTCATAAGACGTTGATTTTGCTACCACACTTCTGTCTGTTTTTCTAATGGTACCTGTTGCCACTTGCCAGACCCACAGTCGGCTCGGGACTGAGGAAGTTATTCCTCGACCCTCGCCTTATGAGCGCGCAAGACGTTTTTTCACCGCAAACGCCAGCACGACTCGGCACCCACATAAGTGACACCTGATGTCTAGCAGTGATGTCATCCAAGGCCCTTCTACATTGCAGAACTAGCCTTGATGTAGGTAAACCGACAAGCAATCAATGCTTCAAACGCTTCCTGGCTGTCAGAGCAGATAGTAATCCGCCTCCTAGGCCCCTTTCGTGAACACGAGAGGCACAAGCTAAAATCGCATTTGTTTCTGCGTGGAATACTGTGGTGTATCCCCAAGAGAGAAAGGTTAGAGCTTTGATTTTGGCCCACAGACCCCAGCGCCAGAGCCTTCGTCGGTAAGCGAGCCTGACCTGATATATCCGAACATAGACATAAAAGAGTGTATCTAAACTCCAAACAATGCCTTCAATGCTGTTTGTCACTCACTACGCTGGTATTCTTCCTCTGGAAATCTTGGAAAATTTCAGCACTATCGGTGGACTTATATATCGAGGTTTTTGAAAAATAACTGTTATATTAAGCACTGTGGGTGAACTCCGACATTAAATAAGATGCGTTGTGTATATTTTTCAAATCCTCGTACAAGTAGTAACGTGAATAAGCAATAAAATTGAGAAAATGCCAATTGTTAACATCTACTAACATAATGAAAAAATCTACTCCAACTCACAATGAAAAATGGCTCTTGACACAACTTTTATTGGTTTTTATTCAACAAACTTAAGGAAAATTGATTATTCTCCTTCCAGTTTAGTAAAACCTGTAGATCATAATCCACAAGTATTTAGTAGTTAAGAAAGTGGTAAAAGACTCCATCTGCTCTAGATGCTAGGGATAACATGAAACTTCGTATTTTGAAGAGGAATGATTTTGCACAGTAAACTAGTCGTTCTTATAAATCTTTACCAGGAGGTGTGGTAGGTTCGACTAAAGAAGATGTCCAGGAGGCAATGATGGATTTTAGTGTTGCTTCTGTGGGCTAGCATGCTAACCTGGCTTTGCCTCCACATTTTTTCATTTTATTATTTGTACTATACTTCTGTAATATATAGTTTTAATACGAGCATTAAAGTACGTTTTTCTCCCATCTGTGTCTTCGATATAAACACTCAGCAGTGTATTATGTATTATGTAAGTCTAGTACATTTCTATGATACGAGCAACTTTCAAGAATCGCTGCTTTGTTCAACGGTAATCACCAAGTAATAATATAGATATTTCGAGCGCTTCCGGCTATTAAAGTCATGTTTTATGAATACATATTAGGTGTGCTACTGTGTAACCTTGAACCAGACGAAAAATAAACTCATTAACTAACGAAAATATCCACGCTCTATCCTTGTAGTTTATATATCAGTTTGTACTGAAAGTGTTTAAACCACTACAACCGTACTCTGTAATCAATTCATTCAGAAGAATCAATAAGTCGTGACAGGGATTTTTGGCTGTCATTTGAAATAAATGAAGTCACATTGAGCATTTGATAAACACTTAAAATTTTATGCTCAATGTCAATGCCGACTATTCGAAGGAGAGATGACGCATAGTCTATTAAATGTTTCATTTACTGTTGTTGAAGTACAGATGATGTTATATAATTTTAAGAGGATACATTAAGGATATTCAAAACGTCTAATTTATCGTCACTAATAATACTGTTAAGAAAATATATCGTAGATAAATAAATTCCGAGGCAAATTATACCATTTCTTACGTAGAAACAATTCCAAGGAAACAATTAAAATAAGCAGTCCAAATTCTCAAAAGTGAAGAAAACTATAACTGAATTACATAGAAGATAAATAGATTTATAGTTGTGAAAATATGGTGAAATATTTCATACATAATTATCTGGATTTTCATAAGCTTGTTTTTGTTCCAGTTAAACATTTAAATAGATGTAACACCTATTTCATAGAGCGTCTTATATTATAATCCATGAGAGTAACTAGGGCAGAAGGCTTTGAGGCATGTTATATTGCACATAAATTATGCGATAGGAAAACAAGCAAATCCTTTACGAAGAAAACTGTACCCCTATTGTATTGTCATACCCAAATTAATAAGGAGGCACTTCCTTTCTTATGGTTTGTATAAGCGACTTCCTTTAAAAAATGAGGATGTGGCTGAAGTCACGGTATAGTAACGACAGGATATATAATTTTAATTTGATTTTACACTTCTGTGAACCCAACGACCAGTGACATTGTTTGCTTTTATAGGATTTCAGGAACTTGAGAAAGTATCAGTATCTGATATCGGATATCGGGCACAATAAGGAAGCGAACTTGGCGATAAATTTTATTTATAGATGCGCTTGTCTGTAACAGTAAATTAATTTTGTTCAATGATTGACCCATTTTTTTAAGCAATTCATTTAAACTCGTTACGAGGTTTTTAGAACGTGACGCTGTAAAAACTGTAATTCCTATCGCATCACTTAGTTGTCACCTGTAGATTTTCGTGGGGTCAAATAAATTATTACAATTTTGTAATTTTTCCTCAGTTCTATGAACAACTATTGTATTGAAAAAGTAAGTGTCGTACTACGTAATGTGTCAGTCACCAGGGCGCACCACCAAGTGTTTACGGTAGTTCGTAACTGCGTTGTGTTGCAAATCTGAAACAAGTTTGAAAAATGGTTACGCGATGATGTTACGTTACGAACTAAACTGTATTCGAACAGCAGAGCAGTAATACATAATTTTTGATTAGCTGCCTGCTTATTGAAAACATTGTTATTGTTCGCTGTGCGTTGTCCGTGGTATAGTGTTTGATGATAGAAAGCGGCAGCTTATGAGAATGGAGAGAATAAATGCAATGAAGTTATTAGTTGGTTGAAGTGAGCAGCTTTGCCGGAATTATGGTCGCACAAATGCCTATGATTGTATCATGCGACATTTCTAAGACATTCGCAACTGTATTACTTATTATCCAACTCATACTCGATTGAAAGGTTGATGGATAGCGATGTGAACTTGTTCGAAAAGACACAGAGACAATCAAAATGGTCAAGTCCCTAAGAAACGGACGATTTTGTGAGTTACCTATCGTAAGTCCTTATCACGTCACTATTACTAATTTATTGTTCAACTAGGCGGCATGTAGCGATATGCTTTTGATCTGTTTTTACCGTTTCGTGTCACTTGTTTTTAATCTGAAAAGTTTGACGATGCTAACTTTTTTTCCTTCAAATGGGGATTGTTCTACTTTAGAAACATTGCAAAGTTATTAGAAATATGGGTTTTGGTAGTCTCAGTTATGCAAGGTTTGTTTCTGACGTAATTTTTGTAATCTTGAATCATTTTTAAAAGCTTCGTAGACCCTTTCACTACCATAAATAGTTAAAAGTACCAACTACCAATGCTAAAGGTAACAACCATGTGGCTTTCTCTGGCGGTGATGATCAGGGCAATACCAACAATTGGGAGATTATGGGTTAGGTCACTGAAAATAGACATAGACGTAATTAGATAAAGAGTTGCTGTAAAATCCACCCTCAATTATATCTTTTTTGGTCGCTATCTGATGGTAGCAGAAAAGCTTAGCAAGTTTCAGCTCACATGCCATATATAATATGTAGGCTTAAGGTATCTCGCAGGACCATCGGCGGTCGGATGTATCTAAGTTCCTGAAAAATAAGTTTATATATCAAACACTATGGACAAACATCGTACTTTAAATCTTGTGTTGTGTATATGTTTCTTAAGCTTAACTCACATACACATGGTTTTTGATATAGGTACGATTCGTATGCGTACTGATTCTGTCATATATTCCAAATATATCCGTTTACATTAATCCTATTTTTTCGTACGAAATTTTGTTACAAATTTGGGGAATTTGTATCCTCATAGTTGGTACCTATGTCACTTGCCGGGGTCATTTCAAGCTAATTTAAATTTGTGGTTATGTAATCTGGGGTTGTTTGAGATCAAATCCAATCCACTAAATATACCCTGTTACCCGATACTTTAAACTGTCAGCCGTGTCAACAGCAAACAGCTGTTCAGCTAGTGATAACTAAAAATACTCCAGATTGAGTCCTGACGTATCAATCTTAAGCTTTGAAGGAATGCAGGGCTGTACTGAGTGGAAGTATTAATAATAACAAGTAATTGACACTTGGTGACGTTTTCGTCCATCGAGGTAGAATCCCATGGAGGCGCGATAACGTGGCTGAAAGCAGGTGCAGGTGGGCCATATTGATTCGACGCTTATGCCAAACAGCTGACGTTTCTTTGACAGTTTCGTGTTTGCTTTTTTTGAGTGTTTTTACTGAGATTTTTAGTTATTTTTAAGTGATATTCTAGTGAACTCATGAAGGGAATAATGGTTTCATGTGCTTATCGTAGTTGCTCTAGCAGAGATGGCATGGATAAGAAGAAATCGACAGGAATTACATTTCATAGGTGTATGTATGCAAAAAAATAACAATGTACAGGACCGTATTTGTAATCTTTATCTCAATAAAGTGTTACGTATCGCAGCAATAATACAGTTGTATTATTCAATTGACGATGAATGTCGTCTCTACAAAGCCTATTTTTTTCATATACTTAACTATGAATTTCGCATTAGATTGACAAATCAACCCAATACTTCATATTTAAATCATCATTCTAATGAATTTTTAAAATTATTTACATAAGAAAATGATCCGGCTCTGGCGAGGCGTCCATATTGTTACCACACTTGGCCACGCCTCCTGCTACCGTTTTTGTAATGCGAAATTGAACCTTATAGCGTCTCCTTGGGATTCTACCTCGATGTTTTCGTCTATGCTCTGAGGTCTATGCTTATTTTACATTTTCTCGGAAAATCCGGCGTGTCTTTCAGTATATCAGTATGGCTGGTCTGAATGATGATAATTAGGTACGCTTTAAATGAGGTAAGAATGAAGATAAAAGCATTTTTAGCTTAAGCTTCAGTTGAACTACTTTATTATATTAATCTTACTCCATGTACTTTATACTTCTCTCCAATTGCACCTTGTACGTTTCAACCAATAAATATCCCACTAGTGATGCAAGCTATCCATTGAATCGCCCTTATTGCTAAATATAGGAGTATTTTGATAGTCTCTAACAATATACAAATCAATAAAATAATCTATTTCTTTTAACTAACCATTTTTGCTGCGAATTTCTGGATATTGAAGCAATTTCTTGTTTACAACAATAGTCATTATTGCTAAATATATGAGTAGTTTGATAGTCTCTAACAATATACAAATCAATAAAATAATCTATTTCTTTTAACTAACCATTTTTGCTGCGAATTTCTGGATATTGAAGCAATTTCTTGTTTACAACAATAGTCATTACTTTTTAGCAAATATTCAACAAGAATATTACTAATATGGTCCTGATCGCAGGATTGCCAATCAACACTACTAGTAAAAAATTAAATTTGAGATACACTTCTTCGTCAGCTGATATCTATCAAATAGACGTCAAGCCAGTTTAAAGTATCAGGTAACAGAGTATACCTTGACTTATTTCCAATATTTACCATTTAAGAATATCTGTTAGGTGCACGGTTAAGTTGTGAACCGATGGAGGATATATTTGTTGATTGATGTTGATTTGTTGATCCAAGTAGGTTTTACTGTTTAAATAGCTCAAATGTTATTAATATATGTTACTGTGTCAGTTAGCTTCATCCCCTGTAACTGATTTTGGTATGGTTCTTCCTTTTTTTTTTTTGTTATTAAAAATGTCTGGAGGCCAAAAAATCTTCGCTTTCTTCCTCTTTTCTTTATTTTCGTCCATAAGAGGGACAAAAGTAAAATATTAGTACCTACGTATTACGCTCGATGAATTACCATTTTCAAAAACAAACTCATGGAAATTGTCAGCTGTCAAATCACATACGATACCGGATAAAAAATTAAAAGTTTGAAGTATTCAGGGACATCTGTAAAGATAATAAACGTGAGATTACATTTTCATTAAAACTGATCAGTGGGTTTGTAGTTTTAGTCACAGTGAAAACCAGGCCTACTTTTCATTAATTTTAGCCGATCAGTATTAAAGAATGAATACAAACTAAAGTATGAGATTACTGATACAATGACCCAGAGCAGCTGATGTATCCAGCAAAACTTGAAATGTGTGAATAAACGCAGTTTTTATTAATGCTGAATCAGTTAAAATAATTCAAACTGTATGAGAGAACCTGTCTTTAAGTTTAGCGCCAATTCATTTTGAATATTTCAACCTATAGGAACAGCTCCATACCACGGTATCGTCGGAGACCGTATGTATGCCGATTTCGAATAATTTGGCATAAAGCGCTCACGCTTTTATTAGAATAACAATATTTTTCGTTCATTATTATTTAAACTTATTTTAAAATTATATTTAACTTTTTAGCTCGATATTCTTTAAAAGCGTTTTTTAGTTTATTGAAACTATACATATAGGTATTTTTAATTTTTTAGTTAACTTTACCACTAAAGCGTGTTTTTTATAGTTTTTGTAAGCTGTATTTATCGATCAATCTTCATAGCATAACGATAATCCAAACTGCCGACTTTTCGGAATAAATTTCGCAAAAATATCAACTCCCAAACAGTTGAATGTCACGCCTGTTAACCGCCCGTAGCTACGCTTTTGTGTAATATTAATAAATAGTGGCGCCAAAGTTCCGCACCGCCAGTTGTAGGTGGCTATGCACAAAGTGAGTTCGTCACGTTACACACGTTACAGTTTAAGACAACAGATGGCGAAGTGTTGCAATTACTATCACGCGCCCGACAAAATTCAACATCTTTCTAGGAGCATGAATAAGCATATTTAACTGAGGTAAGCAGCTATGCCAAATTAATAGATTTTTCGTTAGATGTAACGAGTTTTTTGTGAATAGAAGTGGAATAACTTGCTATTAATTCATATGATGGGATGTTACAAGCTCACAAACCCACATAGAGGTGGAGGTGAAGCGAATAATAATAAAAAAATTAAAGCGTGTTGAAAACAACACGAACATCGCCGACGTCGCACAACAGAATGTCCCTATTTATAAACTAAAGGATCCTTCTTGTTTCGTCAGTTCGGTATGGCTGAAGGTAATATTAGCCGAAGTCTGTGGGCTCAATGCTGATAAAAATAAGTGTTTAACTTTTTTGAACAGTATTATTATCTAGCGAAAAACTGTATAAGTTTCATGGTTGGCAACCCTAACTGTGCGATGCCGACGCCGACGGTCTAGTTCGCGTAGCGGCTCAATGTTCCGACATCCTGGGCCAGACGATGGCGGTGGATGGAGCCGAGAGCTGGGAACGGTCAGTGGTTCATCGACATCATCGTCGTCGTCGGCGGTGGCGACTGCTTTCCACGATTCCAAGGTCATTCGCTATGGCGCGACGCGGCATATGCGGCGTGGCGTCGGCGTGCGCATCCCGGCTACGATCCCCAAACGACGACAGTAGAAGCGAACGCCAAGGCGAATCCAATAATTACATAGTCTCACAAAAAAGATCCATGCCTTATACTATGCATAGTTTAGTCCTAGGTACCACGTATTTTTTTACTCGCTTTTATTAACTTCATCGTATATATGTTTCTATATATAAAACGAAATGTCTATACGTGATGTTCAAGTATTTGAAAACGTTTGATTAAGAATAATGTGTACAAAAGTATTAGAAATCGGTGACAATCCAATAAATTTGTTTCAATATCCTTCCGTTAATTATTATACTTGAACTTTCACCATTTTTTAAAATTAATACCTTCGCCGTGTTTCACGCACATTCACCCATTTTAACAGAAATGTGATTTTATGTATTTTGCTTTTTGGAGCATCGCAAATTTAAGTTCGTTTCTGTACATACAAAGCAAAAATAACCTGGTAAAACTGATCAAATCCTATAGATTTTTAAGACAGAGAAAAAGCGTTGGGTGTGTATACATACATTGTTATAGATTTTACATAGTAAGTGATTAATCATATTTCAAGCCCTCAATCTATAAGTGATAAATAAATTTACTTTTTCTTTTTATTAACTATTATTTATTCGACGGTATATACAACTCCGATACCATTACGCTATTATATTTCTAAAATGATTCGCCCTAGGGGCAAGAACCCCTCTGAAGTGTATATTTTTTTATGTAAAGCCTATCTAACATACCAAAAATATATAGGCCAAAAATGCTTTCCAAATTCCATAATACAAAAATTACGGGTGAACATCTGGACATCATAATTATGATCTGTGTGTGTCCAGTCACTATACTTTACATAGATTATTTTTATGCTTTTTCAAGAGCCATATAAATAATATTCTTCTGAAGAGAGTAAAATTAAATAAATAATTCGAACTTTCAATAGATATTTAATCCTTCACACCGTCATATATTGTGAGGGGGTATTGTTGAATTCTCATATACGGAGCAGAAAACATTTTTTACTAGAAACATTTTTCGAAACCTTTTTTATTGCCGTCCATGGTGATAGAAAGGACTATATCTTATCCACCGAACAAACGGAGTAGCCATGCACAATATATGTAAATTTTTACGGTATGGTCAAGAGTTATATGCACACCGTCTACAAAACTGCATACTGAGAGCAGTGATGTTATTATAAACAGAAAAATTAAGTTCGATTTATCCGAGTAAAGCCCTAAAATATGGGTTTGAAATAATTTTTTACTCCTTTTGTTCAGTGAATGCAGTATAGAATAGGAGTTTTCGCTTTTCATAAAATTTTATTGCGCCCGAAAAATTTGTATTTTATCTCTATCCTTAAAAAACGTCATATCGAATATTCCAATTCAAGCCATTCTGAAATTGTGCTTGATTAACTTAGATTTTGGTACACTGCAAAAATGGAATGGCAAATGGGATATTTAAATAAAAAATACCCAATGTACTTCTTCAATATCGAACATTATTGTAAGTCTTGATCTCCTTGTAAAAATTATCACGATCCGCCACTGGTGAACGTAGAACCGCTCTTGGTTTCGCCGCGAAACGACTTCCGTTTTGCCCGAGATTATTACGGATTGACTAGACTCGCGAAAGGCGTCCGCGTTTGCTTCTAGAACAGTGTGTCTGTCGGCCTGGCTGCCTGCTGCAACAACTAGCTTTTACTATCGTTTACACTCTCAGCTTTAATGAGACTACGATTATACCTCGATAAATCTCGTCTCATACATGCTCTGTTTGCTCCACGAGGGGGGGGAGTATTGGGTATGAGCACTTGTATTTGTATGGGCTTCATAATTATACATTAATCATTCCCAAAATGCACTTGTACAGTACCTCTCATGACTATCTACAGTACTCCGTTTTTGTTTTGAAAAATTGATCAGCCAGTAATTCGAATACCCAGTGCTATAAGCTCACTCTGGGTATTCTTTTTGCACATAACTGTATTCGGTTGACTCTGATATTGATAAACAAAAGCGATTTGCTCTATATAGTTGGCAGCCTGGTTGGCAGATTGCAGTTGTGAAAATGTTTGATACTCTCTTCGCAATCACTTGATAATCAAGCACAAGACGTGAAATCGGAATATAGTTATTTCGTGTTTATTTGATAAAATCCCATCACACCTATGCTTGTCTTTAACCTGCTTTTATAACTCTCATAAATATAACCTACATTATTTGTTATACAATAGCATTGATAATAATCAACCGCGTTTGACAGTAGTTCACTATTACTTTTTATTATCAGGGGTATTTTCCTTTCGCCGCATAAGTGTTACTCGAAAATGCCCATTATACAAACTATGCATTTTGGCGTAATAAGATATAGTTATAATTATGTTAGTTGCCAGTATTTGACTTTACTGGATCGCGAATGAAACGTGATGCAGAACAATCCCGACCAAACATAGTCCCAACCCAAAGATTACGAAATGTCTATGTGATGAGCCACAGGATATAAGTTAGGCAGTTTGAGTTGGGTAGGGATTTTCATTGTATTTTTAAGGGTATCTCGTGGTAAATATTTATAGTATTTAGAGCTTAAAATAAAAAATTTAGCATAAACATTTTACACCTACCTAGATCTACCTCAACGGTCTAACATAACATCAATATTAGTTTACTTTATGACTTAAAATTGTGCGCATAAAAAAGTTGTATCAAATAACTACTTCTCTGGCTCATTCTGTTCCTATAGCCTGAAAAAATTTTTGACAGCTGTTACTTCTAGAACTGTCCTGCATTTGTCTAGCGTGCCCCGTGTTTTTCTTGGGTCTTTTTTGACCCGTGTATCCCGGTTTTTCCCCTTTATTAACACCTTTTTTGAGAACTTTCAAGAGTTTAGGAATGGAGGGAAGAACGTCAGATAACCTTTCTTGTTCTTGATGATCAACATTCTCTTAGAAAGAGATTCGAGGAGATCCGAAATTTTTTGTTCGACCCTTACAATTTTAAATAGTATGCATAAATGTACATGTATGCATATGCTTCTTTCATTTGTATTTTATGTATGTACCTTTTGAATACCTGTTTTGTTAAACAATACTTCATAAACCTAATGTATATGTAATACTTTTTCAGTATATAAGATGTATCATATTCGCCGGAATGACATAAATTACACTTTTGTTGTGGAACGTAGAACTGAATAGCCCTCTGTCGCTGTTTTCGTTTTTCAAGAATAAGCGATATTTTGTTTGTCCCTTTTGTCATGCTATTCGAAAGGTTTTATTGCGGAGGTACAATTTTTCATTACAATAGTATGTTATTTTCCTATTAATACTGGGGACCCAAATCACATTTATAATAAATGTTTTCACCTTATATATCTATCTTGCAATGGCTATCTGTCCAAATTATTTTTGTTATACAACCTTGGTTCTATGTTCAACAATATTTGGTTTAAGACAAACCCACATTGTAGTAAGTAGTCAACATTTGCTTTATTTTGGTGCTTGTAGCTTAATTCGTATGTTCACCAAAACTCATTTATTTTCTGCGTACAATTTCCGACGTTTTAGCTTGCACCTTTCCGCTAATTTCTAGTGAAAACTCATAATTAACCGCCAGGCTTTATGAGCCATTTAATGAAACAATTGCATATTTTCTAAACTGAGATTTGTAGCGAGAATAGTGACACTGGTGCACTGCAACATATTAATCATTTTGTGTAGATCCATACTTCAATTTGTATTAAGTTTATAAAAAATCTGGGTGAAGGACGGCAACACAACCTCTCATAAACAAAAGTATTTTATGTTGGTTTAGATGAGGATGAGATAAGAACTGCGTTAGAACGAAATGCGAATAAGTACACGACAAGAAAGAGCGGGATCTAGTTTCAAATAGGGAGTAGTAAAGTGTATGTACTTGTCGTTAGTAGTAAGGCTATATGTATGTAATAATTTTTACAATTTGGCCGTTTTGACTTGACTAGATTTACATTTTACTAGCGAGGATTAGTGTACGATGTGTAAATCCGCGAGACTAAACAGTGCATTCAGAAAATTATTATTCCTTCGTATAAATATTTACTTTACTAGCAAGTTAACATAAAAAATATATCGGTAGTGCGGTCAAAATAGATTGGAAATAATTCATTTAGCCGATGCGTGTTTGAGCTTTCAGCTAATCTGGAACAGCAGCTATTTGTTCAACAAATATCATATATATATACTACATTATTTCTTATCTTACAGGCACATACTCTGAAAAATGGGGCAGAAGTAGCCGAAACATTAGTAAACAGTTCACGTTCCATTGAACATTGTTTTATTTATGGGCCAATAAAACGTGATGATCAATAAATAGACATTATTAGCTGTTTTCGCTTAGCGAATCCCAAACAAATTCAGAGCGTGAGCACCTGCGCAGTTGTAAAGCTGTTGTTCGTGGTGAAGCAAAAATTCTTGTCCTGGGTGAAAAATTCTGTGTTCGTGGAGCATGACTTTTGACATTTGGAATTGTTCGTAACGCGTTCAGCAGATTCTGGAATCAAGGCAGGGATACTCAGTTCTGAAGTCCACCCCCCATTGTTCTGCTCTGAAGTATTTATTTTGTGATAATCTCTATGTTGCAGGGTTTGTGGCTTGTTTTTTAGGTATGTGCCTTAGAATATTCTAATTACAACCTCTTTTCGAATAGAACTTAAGACAAGTGTTCGCGGAGCTGAAAAATTCGGAATTAATTTGGAGTTCTGATGTTCCATACAAGTTCTGGATTGACTAGCGAAAACAAAAATAACTTTCCGGACTGGCTGTCTGACGTATGTCAAGTACAAGACTTGCAGTAGCTGTCTACGACTACAACATAACTAACGGAAAGGTTTTATAACTCTTTTAAATACGTTCAGAGACTTTATATACATTCTTTCTATTCTATTTTCGAGTTTTGATTAAGAAGCAACATAACGCTTTATTTTTTGGACTATAAGATGGCCAATAGCCAGACTATGTTGCAGTCCCCGTAATGTGCTGGTTGATTGTGCTAAGGCGCAGATACCATAAGGACAAAAGAAAGAAAGACAGCTGTGTTGACCATTAATAGGTTAGGTACTTTTTTGGCAAACGCAGAGAAGCTTTGTGTTTTTGGGATGCGATTCAGTGCCAGGTGGAAAAAAGAAGAAAAAACGCAGAATATTTCGGAAACGCCTAATCCATCACCAAAAATTTTGAGAGAGGCTAAATGGAGGAGGGGCAGATGAAATCGATTTTCTTTGGTGAATATATGTGATGCTATCATGGAAAACGTTCTCCACTTATGAGTGGAAAATAAAGTGTTGCATTCAGCTTTTTATTAGTTCTTAATCTGGTCATTTTACCAAATAACAAACACAATTGGATGAATTATTTTTATACTCAGTTTGTTAAAAAAATATGCAATTATGTTAGTAGATTCTCGGATCAGTTTAATGTCTGAGTTATAAATATATAGAATAAATAATATTCTGCCAACGCGCAACGGACTGATTATTTGAAGACATTTTGGATGGTTCGCTTAAATGCACCACTACCTACAACTTAACTTTTTGATGTATATTCAGCCTAACAGGGTGCGAAGTGTACATGACATGTTTCTTGATTAAGACTTCTTGTTTCTTAATATGACTATGCTATACATAAGACGGCATTTCAGACCTTCTTGTAACAAAACTCGGCAATTTGCTAAAAATAGCACGGATCTTTCCGTGCGGTAATCAGTTGGGACTTATGTATGTGCTTGGAGTATTTTTAGCACAAAAAATGGTGTTTGAATCTGCGATGTTTTAACTTCCTTGCAAGAGACACCTTTGGGCTAAAAATAAGTATGTCCAAGTATTATGCAACCATCTTTGTGTGTGACAACTACAGGGTGCCCCATAAGTCGCAGGCCGCACACAAGTTACTACGAAGCTACTACTGCCGTAAATTTACCAGCGAAAATAATTTGGTGAAAGAACCAAGGACGTTGCCTTTTAATTTATTGTAGATATGAAAAATCAAAAATTATATGCTGTCTCTAATAAAAAGGCCTCAACGATATACACTCAGTCTTACTACAAATTCATCTTATTTCCTTTTACGTCTTGTTTTATTTTATTTATAAAGGAAGCGGCAAATAGTTTATATCACATAACTATTTATCTAGTTCGTTAATACTACTACTACTAATAACTACAACCGGTAACACCGATTTTCTTCCCCATCTTATAATGACGGTGTAATCGTCATTGGATAATCTCTGCAGACAATATTTAATGCGCTTGTTTTACTTATTATCTCTGTCCCTTTTTAGACCCGACATGATAATGACGCTCGCTACCTAAGAGAACCTTCCATTCCCCTTACCTCATGCCGAGCTGGTCAATTTACGATGGACACACAGTACCTAGTACTACTGTGCTACTAAAAATAAAAAAATGAATAATTAAATTGAAGAACTGCAACATGGATATTTTTTCTTTAACTCAGTAATGTTTTAAGTCAAATAGACACATTTCTACTGTACCTGAATTTCGGGTAGCAGCGTTGCATCTCTTTGTATAATGTTTATATTATACCTACATATAAGGATGCTTTATAATCTTTTAGAAACTTTTAATAATCCTATAAAGCAGTTAAACGGTACATAATGATTTTTCTTTGCGCAATAAGTATACAGAATCAAGCAGATATCATAAATTAAAGTAGATTGCGTAATTAAAATTTTGCATGGCATAAGAAGTGATACATTATCGTAAAGAAAAAGGAAGAATCGAACGGTTTCCGTTCGCTCTCTATAGAAGGAAAACAAAGGCGGGCTTTGAGATATGTAGCAGATATCAGGTCAGTAGCGCACGTCTTATTCCCACTTCTGCAGTGTCGGCCGACACAATATGAACATTATAATTACCGATTTGATCTATATTTCGCTACTATTCGTCTCTTTCGTTAGATGGCGAAGTTGCAGTTTATGATACAGCCAAGGAGAAGGTATTTTACATTTCTTATAGCTTATCAGTTTTTATTTTCAAGCATGTATTGAAACATACTTACAAATCTCTTCTTACCAACTTGATTCCTTCAGGAGGGAATAAAGTATTGGTTTTTATACGTGTTTTGCTTGTTTTCCTGTGTTTTTTTGTGAAGCGTAGACTATTCAAAAGCACAGTAAGATCAGTCGCATGGTATCAACGTCATTCGTTTTTTCTTTTTCTCTTGATGAAGAATCAAAATTTGAGGCAACCCAAAGTAACAAAATTACAGGCTAATTATATTCAAAACTCCTACAGTTATGGTGATTAGGAGTAGTTGGTTAGTGTTTAGCTATTAGCTATTTATTTTGGCGTATGTGCATTTACTCTACAGTCAAAATATTTGGCGAACATTTCTATAATGTTAGTAAACCATCAAGAAACTGCTTCAACCTCTTTAACCTGGCATTCACGTCAGTCACGCATCATGCACTTATGGTTTTTTGTGGCGGTTATTTTGCGGATTCTGAATGCACCTTGTGTTGCCGCATTTCAAAATTATGAATAAATGGATTTCAAGGCCACAGGGATGAGACCAAAATATAGTTGCAATATTATTTGTCTATTGGCGTGCTTTGATGTGTCCTCTGGCAAATTAGTATAAAATATACATATCAAATATACAAATACGGCAACCCAAAATGATTAACAACTATGATATAACCATAGTTGTAATTTTACAGTCGGTATTTGCAAGACAGTGTGGGAAACTGAAACTGAAAAAATGATCGAGTTATACCTTAAATTTACGAGTTAAAATTTAGAAGTCCTAGCAGTATGTACTGTTTTCCAAAAGTCTTGAATATTGCTATAGTTTAGATAAAAAACACGTTGGGTGAAATCAATTCCAAATCAGCTCCTTTAGCTCGCATGTTTCAGTTTTCTGCCATTAGTATTTAGAAAAGAGCCTGACAGAGTTGAATTATAGTGCTATGTGAACGAAATGGCAGGGATATTTCTAGCAGTCTGAAGTTTGTTTCCCCCCTGAGTCATACATCCGCATTACATCCACCCCCCTCCAAGGCGGCACGTCACTGCCGCGCTCACACATCCAGAGTACGCGGAGGAAGGTGAAGGCCAATTCACTCTTACAAGCAGATGCGCATGCGCACTTCTTCTGTAATTATATCACTGCACATTTTAAAACTGCAAGTGCAAACCGCCGCGCCGCATCGAAGGGCTCTTGGTGGGGGGAAAAGGGGCACGGGGAGAGGCAGACGGACGGTGTAGTTGGGGTAGACGGCCTGCTCAAGGTTCCTAATAACAAGCAGGATACTTTCCGCTGCCTGCAACGTTTGTGCAGAAGACATCCATCCACTCATCCACACGTTGTCTGCACCGCTGGCTTCAATTCGTTGTGGGGCGGTCGGTTTAGATATAGATGTATGTATCTACAAAGTAAAGTAATGCAGATTTTTGTATAAAATGGGTTATCTTTGCATGTCTGTATTGTCTCACTATTTTGATGACTTTACCGCGGGCAACTTAGCTCATAGAAGTAACTTCTGAAATTTAAATATCCGATTTGATTTAAGAAGTTAATAAAGCATAATAATTAATTGTCTGGATGGTAATAACACCTTACACTTATTATTATAGTAAGTAAACAAACATAGAAGTGAGCGACATTAATGACTTCTATTCATTAGGAAAAGCAGATAATTCACCATTCGTATTGGAGTTCATATCCAATATAAGAAAAAGGGCGCTCTTCAAGAATACAGATAAATTGAAGAATCTCAAGGGAATTGGGTTGGCCATTGCAAATGACCTTTGTCCAGATGACAGAAGTGCTCAAAAGGTGTTGCTGAAGCATCTGAAATTAGCTAGATTGCAGAACCTAAATGCTTCAATTAAAGGCTTCAAACTAATAATAAATGGAGAACAATATTTGGCAGAAGACCTAAGGCAAATTGAAAAGGAAACTGCTGGGGAAGAAAGCGATTCTGGGTCTGAAGTGGAAAGTGTTGAAGCACGTCACGGGAAAAAAGAAACTCCTGGGACCGCGGGGCAGCCAACAACTTCGTCAACCTTTAATCAGCAGCTGGCGCAAAATCATCTGACCGCTGCTAGCAAACAAAAAAGGAAGCGGAGGAAAACATATGTATACAGCCCGAAGAATACAAGGTCGAATAAAAACTGATGTACCTATATTTCATAATTAACCCACAATTTATTTGGAAACAGCTGATCTCAGGTATCGTGATTATTTACTATTAGTTACTCAGTGTTTATTTTTCCTTGTCATTCTTATAGGATTGTTTTTGTATTTACTCTTGATTGTTCGGTTACTGGTATTTTGCATATTCCGTGAATCATGAAGATAAAACTTGCGCATTTGAATTTAAGATCTATTTTCACAGGATTTGATGTTATGAAAAATTATATTATCTCCAACGATCTTGATATTTTTGGTGCATCAGAGACTTGGCTGCATCAATGCATTGAATCCAAGGTTATATCTATAAATGGATATCAAGTTATACGTTCTGATAGAGATGGTAGGGGTGGGGGGGTTTTATTTTATGTAAAAAACGGTTTGAAATACGAGATTATCTTAAATGATATGCAGGTGTGTTTGGAGCAGCTGTGGATAAAAATAAAAGTCGGGAATATGATATATGCAATTGGTGTTTTATACAGGCCACCTAAGGGAAATATTATCGACTGTTTTGAGTGTTTAGATGGCATACTTTCACAACTTATATCTGATTGTAATGGCATAATCATGATAGGCGATTTGAACATAAATATGTTATCTTTGGATAGGTGTGCGGATTATCTTAACAGGTTTTTAGATATATATAGCTTAACTCAAACTGTATCTGAACCTACAAGAATTACTCCAACATCTCAGAGTTTGTTAGACTTAATTATCTGTTCTAATCCTGAAATGATATCTGACTGCAAAGTGCTGAATTTACATAGCTCATTTGATCATTTTGTTGTTTCTTGTAGTCTTACAGGAGCTGTTAACAGAAGTTCTCAAAAAGTCATTCAAGTACGTAACTGGAATAATTTTGACCATGATATTTTCCAAGAAATGTTGGCAAAAATTGACTGGAATTATATATATCACATGGAAGATGTAGATGACATGGTGCAGTTCATTACATTCAATTTGTTAAAGATTTTTGATTCATGCTGCCCTTTAAGGACTATAAGAGTATCAAAAAACCGCTCGCCGTGGATTACACATAATATCAGAGAGATGATGAAAACGCGTGATAAAGCATATTCCAAATTTAAAAGAACAAATAATGTCGCGCACTGGCAGTTCTACAAGGAAATAAAGAATTATGTAAATAGAGCTATAGAGGTAGAGAAAAAGGCTTATTTGGATTTTTCATTACGTCAAAAAGACAGTAGAGGTATTTGGAGAAGAATGAGACAACTAAATATACTTAATTCAAACAGTTCTGATGTACCGTGTGATTTTTTCGATAAAAATGATATAAATAGTCATTTTGTACAGCTACCTGTAATTACTAAAAGCGCCCAACAAGTGAATTTGTTGAATAAATATAACTCTAACGCTGTGAATCCAGAATTTTGTTTCAGTGTCGTAAAAACTTGTGATACTATTAGATATTTATTGGCATTAAAGAGTAACGCTGCGGGACCGGATGGGCTAACAAAGCAAATGCTGGAGTTGGCAATATATCATATTAAAGATCATATAACATTTTTATTGAACAAGATTTTGACCACAGGTAAATTTCCGACTAGCTGGAAGACTGCTATGGTGCGGCCTATACCAAAAACAAACTCGGTTACTAGCATTGATCATCTTAGACCTATAAATATATTATCTTCCCTATCAAAATTGCTAGAAATGGCTATGAAGGAGCAAATTTCTTCCTTTGTCACAATTAACAATATTTTGCCTGAAATACAGTCTGGATTTAGGCCGTCCCATAGTTGTACTACAGCTTTACTATCGGTGGTTGATGATATTTACGCTGCTTTGGATCAAAAACTTAATATAGCTTTGGTTCTTTTAGACTTTAGTAAGGCATTCAATACAGTTGATCCGAAAATTCTGTGTAGAAAATTATGTTATTACGGTTTTAATGATGTGGCTATTGAGCTCATTAAAGATTATCTGGAAAATAGAACACAATATGTTTGTTTGAATGGCAACTGTTCTGAGAAACTTGCCGTACCAGTTGGCGTGCCCCAAGGCTCCATACTGGGACCGTTGCTATTCGCTTTATACATAGCTGACTTTCCAGATGTCATTGAAAAGTGTCAGATGCATGTTTATGCTGACGATACACAAGTATATATGGGTTTTAAAAGTGAATTGACAGCTGAAGCATCCAGAACAATTAGCACTGACTTAGATAATTTGTATAACATAGCTACTGCACATAATTTAAAATTAAATGCACTTAAATCTAAAGTACTCTTATTAGGCTCAAAACAAAAAAAGGTTCAGGTTTCCGGTGATTGCGTCATCTCAATGAACAATGAAGTGCTTCCTATTGTTGATCAATGTAAAAATTTGGGCATTTGGATGGACAGCACTATGAGATTCACGAAACATGTAGACGAAGTTTGCAAAGGTTCGTATGCAATTCTTAAGCAGCTATTTCCTTATAGAAAATTCTTGTCCAGTAGTACGAAGCTCATGCTGTGTGAATCTCTCATTATTTCAAAAATTTCATTTGGAGATAGTGTTTATGGGCCAGCAATAACAAAAAAAGATGAGATGAGGTTACAGCGAATACAAAATTCTTGTTTCAGGTATTCTTTTGGTATTAGAAAATTTGAGCATATTAGCCACGTCATTAAAGCAAATTCTAGATTGAACTTGGCACAGCTGCGAAATCTACATCTATTAACTTTAGTTCATAAGACACTAAAAACTAAGATACCCTCATACCTATCTAAAAAGCTGAAAATGTTCAAAGACGTCAATGTTCTCCGAACCAGAAACAGAAATAAATTTGTCATCCCTAAGCATAATTCTGTCATGTATACTTACAGTTTTTCTTATAATGCAAGCAAGTTATATAATGACATTCCTCCAGAATATTTGGATTTCTCGGTTTTAAACTTCAAGAAAAAATTAAAAAGTTTTTTGTTATCGAAATAACTGAAGGTTGATGAATTTAATGGCTCTGTTCTGGACTATCCTTTTCTCTATTCTTGTCTCATATAATGACCTGCTATGGACTCTTGTATACCTTTATGTCTATCTGGCGCGCAATGTATACGAACTTGATGTGGCTATGAAATATTGTAAATGTTTTGCGTTGTTATTGTATTATTATTGAGATTAAATCCAGTATTCACAGTTATTTTTAAGATGAATTAGTGATTAACTTTTATCGTGACATATATCATTTTGTTTTATCACGCAATGGAATTTAATAATTTATTTATTATTTTTTTTTTGCTCAAGCATTATTGTTTACTTTTTACTCATGTTCTCCGGATACTCCACCACATGTGTCTAGGTCTACTAAGAGTATGTATGAACTCTGTTTGTGTTTATTTTTCAAATCTTTATACTAGTTTTCTTTGTTTTGGTTGAGTTGAAAACCACCCCTGAGGTGACACTCCGCCTTTTCGCTTTGTCCTATCTTTTTCTATTAGTAAATTTGTTGTTTATTTTGTTGATTATTTTGTGACAGCGAATAAAGACGTATTATTATTATTATTATTATTATTATTTTATAGTGTCCAAATCATAAATCTAAGTCACTCAATTCCGGTGGTCTATATGACTGTCTTCTGTCAGAACTTAGTCAGAATCAATTAGCAGATCAGCAAAAAAACATGAAGTATAAAGATACGCCCTGACAGGATAGTTACATGAGTAGCTGCAATGCTTTCTTCTTATCCGTTGTAATTACGGAAAAACAGAGTCTAATAGCTTTATTATTAATGAATCTTAATATTTAATATCAAAGTTGTGTTTCTAATTTGTTTTTTTTCAATTATTTATTCGTATTAATGATGTGTGTTAAACAAACTGAAAAACACATTAAATAGCTATATGTATAGTATCATTAAGATGATAATCAATATCATGTTTTTCCGAATTTTATAACCTTTTTGCTTCTTACGTACGTACACTAGACTGATGCTACTCCAAGATCCGTTATCGCTTTAGCAAAAAAACTAATTAATATCCTCCATATTTTTGAATAAGATATCCCTACATAAGAATACTCTGTTCCAGGTTCCAGCGACTATTTTCAAATTTCTACAGTGCCTTTAACACGCCGTATGTTTAATAAAAAAAACGCGGCTTATAACTGGAATTTAGAACTTATCTACGTTGTCTATATTTCCTTGTCTAAGCTATTAACCAAAACAATGCAGCATTACGATGCACAAAACCACACATAACTGTCAAGCGTGACAACTGACACTACGATCCTTAGTTACATTAAGCTTCTTCTACAAAAATAACTAAATACGACTTAAATCTGCGCTATTACCAGCTCAATCTAATGTTTAGCTAAGTTTTCTTTTTAAGAATAATTCCGTAATAGTTAAATTGAAGGTTTAGCCTTGCTAAGCGAATGGCGCGAATGCCCATAAGAATTGTTACGTTAGTCGTCTTCCAAAATCATTACCACTATGTTAACATAATATACTAATGCAGGGTCAGTACTAAGTGCATACTTCTTTAACTGTATATAGAAGTCGTTAAAATAAGCAGCTTTTTCAAATAACTTTTCGAAATCTGAAAAGTAAGCGATATACAGAATCAAAAAAACTAAGTCTGGGCTTGTGTAACAAGACATACCTTGTAATATGCTCATGTTTAGTTTTGTGCGCGTATTTTGGTCTTATTGATTAGGTATTGTACCTGTCAATTAGTGCACTAGTCACATTCAGTTTATCTTAAGTAATTTGTTGTTTTCAAATAATGTGCCACTTTTAGGATTTATCAATTTAAACTTGAGAACGATAAACAGAAAGTGATTACTGCACTATCAGACAGGTACAATGCCTAATCGATAAGACAAAAATTCAAGCAAAAAGTCTAAATATAAACAGACTAGGTACGTCTTGATACACAAGCCCATAATATATACTAAATATTATTTAGTTTTTTCATTCTGTATCTCGGTTATTTTGTTGTTCTCAGATTTCGGAGAAAAGTTATTTAAAAGAGTTGTTTATTTTGACGACTTCTATACACAGTGAAAAAAGTATCAACTGAGGAATCACCCTGTATAATCAGTCTCGATTAGTTACGAGTGCTGAGCAGGAAAGGAAGTGCATCGCATCGAAGCGAGTGTCGAACACGGGATAAGACTGGTGGGGAACTAGAGTTAAGTAGCAGCGACTTCGAATCTTAGTTGTGTGGGTTCGCCTGCTGCATCTATTTTCATCAAGGACAATCATTTGAAGGTCATAAGCGACGTTTCCTGGTCAACGTTCTCTGTGCGGCGGCACCACTCGCTTGTTCGTGTGTCTCGATTGGCGAGGTCCTCCTAACTTTCCCCCGTACTCCGTCCCCCATACACCATCGCCGGAACACCACTACAGCGCTGCCATTTTGATGGTAGAGATCACAGAGACGGTCGTGGTCACGTCATTATAGCAGGCTCTTACAACCCTTATGCAAAAAGTGGTTTCCATAACGTCGCTGTAATATTGGCGGTGTCAGCAGACGTTTGTTGATGACAAATGCAGCTCACTAACAATTTAATATTGACCAAGCTGGAATATGCTGATTTAGTTGCTGGTGTGGAGGAGCAGGAGGATTTTAGTGTACAAGAGTGTCTAGATATCTAATAGCGTTTTCGACCTATTGCCCTACCACTGCACTCATAGGAACTGAGTGACAAAATTATGTTCGTCTTAGATTTGAGTGCAAAACTAGTGTGGTTTTTTGTTTTCGACTTATCCGCTTAATTGCACTTGAGTGCAAATTACCGCCACGGACTCTCTCAGACTCTCTTGAGCTCGTGGAGATTTTTGACGTCTATGAAATATTAATTATAACCTTTTTTATTTGTCAGAGAAAATAATTTTTTGAATTAAGAACTGGGTAGTGGGGTAGTATACATAGTAGCATGGATGCTACGATAGGTTACGAAAGGTGCGGAAAGTGTAGTTGGAAGAACTGCGAATATCGTCAACTTCGGAAGATGAGGAAATTGAAGCATATCTAGTTAAATTATTGCAAACAACGGCTGCGGGTGTCCCAAAAATACGAATATTTGTTGAAGATGTTATTCATAAACTGACGGAAGAAGAGATACAGTATTTACCGATACGGATAGATATTCATGTTTGTTGCAAAAGCCTTATTGCACAAAATGCTGTTAGTTTTTATGTCGATAAATAGAATAAATGATTGAATAAGGCGGATTCAAACTATTCAAATTCCAAAACCACCACAGAATGAAATTGAGCTCTCGGGATGCAAAATGACATCAAACTGTCATCAGTTGGCTGACAGAACAGTTACTTGAATTGCACTGAAATTTGGTATATGTTCGACTAACCAGTTCAGATTTATTGCACTTCTGAGCACCAGAAGAGTTTTCAATGTGCACTGTAGTGCAATCGTGGTTAAAATCAGTGCAGTAAGTCGAAAACGCTATAAAAGATATTAATTAATTGACAACAAAATTGTTGATGTATCTCCATCTGTCATCTGAGCCATTATTTACAGTAGAACTCCAAAAGATATCTTTCCAACAAAATATCTTTTAGAAGCCAACCTCTTGACTTGATTTACGCTATGTTGAACTTATAGTGAATATCCCGCCTTTTCGTTAAAAAATCTTTTTTCTAAGTGGCGTAATTCCTGTACAATGAATTTCCAGTTAGTTTGAGGACTTTTTACATTAAAATGTTTAAGATCTAAAGTTGAAGAGTCTATCTAAGTACTTTTATAATAATAATAGCTTTGTTTTCCCAATGTAGAAAAAATATCTGAAATCTCATGTAATATGGAGAAAAATAAAAATTTTGACAGCGATTACTGAACCACTTTTGAACAGCTAAAGACAAACGGCCTGAAATATTTCTCATAACTCACTCTCCAGCCTTGAACAACTTGTACTAGATACCAATGCTATTCTCTTGTAAATGCGTATTATTAAATACACGCTATAGTAATTTGTAAGTGTGGTTATGAAACGTCAAACGCTATAATTCGACGAACCGAAAATGTCTTTTCCAGGAGGGATAATGGACGTGGCAACAGTGGTTTACTTTTCATTGTAGATTGTAGCAGACGACAGGAGATGGACGGTTTGGTATTGTCGATGAGGAAATTAGGATTCAGAGGAAAAAAAGGCAGGCCAGACATCAATTAAGAGTCTGCAGAGCAGGATGGAGGAAGGGGAGATAGGCCACGCGGATACGAATAGTCAGACATTTTTTACCAGTCACATACATGCAAAAACTGCGTCAGTATATGAGGCCTCTCAGAAATTTCTAAACTACGTACAATAATTTGATCCGCATAAATAAATCACTACATACCCCATCTTAGATCTTGGAAACAAATATGCAATAGCCTGGTTACATATATTTGAAGTAGTATGGCCGCCAATGGAAGTTAAAACTGTGATTCTCCATTCGTATTGATAATGTTCATTTTCTATGGATTTTTAGTTTCTGACTTCAAATCAACCAAGATGGCAATTAATATATTTTATATACAACCAAAAGTAGCAGGCTTTTGCACTGAACTTGGTTTTTTTGTAATAAAAACTTTTGAGAAATTTTACCTTCACAATAATATTAAAACGGTGAGCATTCCTTGTTTTGTTCCTGGATTTTTGTAGATTGCGGAATATTGACAACAAACCAATTTTTTTAATTTCCTTACAAAATATCTTACTCTGTTACAAAACATATATATACAGTTAGTTGTCTGTGTATTCTGGCTATAAAACCTGACTCCATTATGCAAGCTACATGTGCCTAAACTTCTTATGTTTACGTTTTAGACAAATCTTCATCTTGTCAGTTGAATACAATGGAGAGAAACAATTCAACTGAGAATTATAAAAGCCAATCCAGTCCGTATCTCTTGTACAAAACAAAAATAGCTGTGTGATTTATTATTATGACATTGAAAACCTGCTTCTGATTACCTAATCTGAATTAGGGTGATGTCCCAGATACATCTCATAAACAGCGAGTGCCTTCGACAGCAATTTGCACAATCGTGCGGTACATAACGACAATAATTATATTTCGTATTGCCGTTCTCGAATTACAATTACTTGTAGTAGCAGTTTCGTCCCGCACAGTATACCACGAAAAATTAAAAGTAAATAATACCCTAGATACGGTCCTTGCTCTCAACTCCCAGCGACGCTCGGTTAGCGGTCAAGTCCAGTGTTCATTGCAGTTTCTTCGCCCATGCAGTATACCCGCGTTACGCATTAATCGGGCATTAATCGGGCTCGGGAGTGTTTTTGTTGAAACGTGTCTAATCGAGTGTCCTCTCCCTAGAAGAAGCTCATGACATGACTCAAATTCTTAGGCTGCCCCAGTAAGTGGGCAGCCTTTTATTTACATTTTTTATCTTTTATTATTTTCTTTCAGGATGGCCCCTACACCGAGTAACACATGTTATTCGGTGGCCATTTAGATCTGCCAGACAAAAGTGTTTACATATGTAATACACTGAGCATTTCGCAACGGAATCACATGTATTCCTGTAATTCGAAATGGGCAGCCTTTTATTTATATATTTTATTTATATATTTTTTTTATTTGTATTTTTTATCTTTTATCATTTTCTTTCAGGATGGCCACTACACCGAGTAACACATGTTATTCGGTGGCCATTTAGATCTGCCAGACAAAAGTGTTTACATATGTAATACACTGAGCTTTTCGCACAGGATTCACATGAATTCCTGTACTTCGAAATGGGCAGCCTTTTATTTCTATTTTTTATTTTTTATTATTTTCTTTCAGGATGGCCACTACACCGGGTAACACATGTTATTCGGTGGCCATTTAGATCTGCCAGACAACAGTGTTTACATATGTAATACACTGGGCATTTCACAAGGGATTCACATGAATCACACATATTATTCGGTGGCCAATTAGATTTTCCAGACACAAGTGTTTACATATGTAATACACTGAGCATATCGCAATGGATTCACATGAATTCCTGTAATTCGAAATGGCTTTTGGTTAACGCCTTCAAATGAAGTGCCACAATTAAGTGAGCATATGCCCACCGATAAGAACACGTCTAGAAGATCCACAGCAGTCGATAGTACCTAAGACAAGTAAGTTAATTCCATACTGTTTTCAAATCTCTTCTTGTGTGTCTAGATTTCCTTCACATGAAGGCTGATCAGGACTTATGTGGTTCGACTTCGAATCCACTTTACTTTTTTCGTTATAAATTATAGTATTCATATGTATACTGTCTTAAACTTTCATATTTCCGATGGCGTTATCCGACCAACGGTTGCAGAATACAATCTCTGTAGTCTTTGTCTATGTACACATGAAGATACTCGGCCTACCTGCTTCACCCTTGGCTAAAAATAGATGTTCCGCTATCCAACTGAAGGGATAGGATTTTTTACCTGCTATGCATATAGCTCTATATTGGGTCGATCGATATGTAAATTTGTACCCTGCTGCCAGAAATACATGTTTATTGTTTTATCTCTTCTTCAAGCAGCAAGACAGGGGCGGCCTCTGAATCCAAGGGCTCATATTCAGTAGCTGCCCTTCTCACTGGTTTTCTCCTTTACATGCAAACGTCTTGAAATGGGATAGTTATCTGCAAAACTTAGGTCATTGGCCACTATCAGCGCGTTAGCGATTCCTCTTCACAGAATACTCCAAGAAGGCATTGGAAAACCGGTGTAACCCAGGAAGAATTCTCGGATGTCTTTCATAAACAATCGGCGGTCCCAGTCCCGGTCCCGCTAGAAAAAAGGAAGGCGGAGAGACCTAGCCCTAAAGGAGCATATGCTCGCAGATCAGAACACCCAGACTAGTAAATAGTCAGCCAAGATAATACATATTACGCTGGTCGACTTGCTAAATATTTAGATAAGTGGGCTAATATCACTAATAATCGGCTTGCTTTCCTCTGGATTTCTTGTTATAAGAATCACTTTAGTAAAATACTAGTGAACACTATTATACCAAACCCATCTTTTACATCAAATGAATCATCTAAAGTAACAGATGGCAATCATATTATTACACATAGGCGTTGGTTAAAAACAAACTCATAACCCTTTCCAGGGGTCCGAAACCCGACGGTAAATCTCAAGGCTTTGAACATTTTTTTTTTTTTTTAATTTCAAGGTCTCTGACATTTTAAATTCAATAACATTCAAGTACTACAATACCTAGAGGTACATATTTATGATTCCAGTTGACAAAATTAAACAATATCTGTCTTTTTACCTATGTTTAATTGTTTACCGTTTGGCCTTTATAGGGTGCCTTTTGTGTTTACAAAGCTCATCCAGAGTTTCTAACGTCTAATGACATTTTATCTGTCATTGACTTCGACGACATATATCAGCAGTAAAGTGTTTTTGTGCCATCTACAATATGTACCTTTTTTGAGTTTGACTTTTACATATCGTAAGTCGTTGATCGTAAGTTCTCTTACCTGAGGAGAAATGAACTTTTATTGTAGTTCAGGTTGGAAAACTCCTATTCAAGGACAGATGCTCCTTTTTTGACCCGACTCCCCTCATAGGGAGGTTTGTAGTGGCCCGCCTCACTGTTAAATACAGTTGGGTGGATCTGAAAATCTTAGAACATAGAAAGTATTTAGCATTACGCTCAAGTAAACAGTAACTCTATTGTTTTCCGATTTGGTGCAGTCTAAGTAGCATTGCTGGTATCAGGTATTCAGCTAGCACAAGGGTACACATCTTATTATGCATAGTGACAATCATTGTGACCGCTCTTGAGATATTTACAGACGAGACGTTTTCCCTCACAAGTTGCGGTGCACACTGTAGCAATAAAGTCGTGTATGGGTAATGGCAGGTAATGACAGTCTAGAACATATCCATTATTTGAATTGTTAGCTGTATTGACGCACCTAGATCATAATTTAGGCCTACGAATTTTCGGACTGTCCTATTCTGATCAGAATACAATCCACATTGCGTGTACGGGTAGTGTCAGTTTTCAGAATCTTTAATAACTATCCAAGGCAAATTTGGTAGTGGTGAACATAAAAATATCAATACAAGACAATTTCCCTGCAAGTAGGGAATATTGATTGATTGAATTCCCTACTACCGACTGCGAATTAATAATCCTGAAGCATATGTGTCGAAGTTTTTGCATTTCTAGCATTGGTTTATTTGCAACATAATCAAATCTAAACTGTATTGGATATCCATTGTCGAAACCAGGTTCGGCTTCCGTAACTATAGATATCTTCATAGTATTTTGGAAACGTGGCTATGCGTTTCCCCCAATCAACCTTTCCATCTAAATATTTACAAAACGGTTCTCGCTGAAGAGCCCAAGGAAATGGTAGTACTTCCATCCCAGCTATGGTACTCTGTCCTTGGCAAACTGCTTGTATCAGAGCCTTTAGGTTTGACACGATGTTGCAAAATTTTTCCCTAAAGGTTGGAATTTTATCCAGGATTTTTCACAGTTAAGCCCTCACTCTATCTTATCCTCACTCAGTTCAAGTACTTTAAAGCAATACACTGCGTTGAAAAGATGGTGGATGTTTTGTGCCACAACGCAAAATGAGCACTCTATCAATTTGACACTGAGGTTTTTAAATTCCCAATGTCAAGACGTGGTCTCATGTGCCACCATAAGCGCACAACATGGAGCCTTTAATTTTCATTCTCGTATTCATATGCATACTGTTTTGAAATATCTTATTGTGTGTCTCTTACAATCCTGATTGGTTATTGACCGTTATGAACTCATCACTAGAGCTCTTGTCCCTCTGACACTGATTCCTGAGGTATTGGGTGAGACTTTCGCGGCTACGATCCGATATGAACTGTTGGTTCTTGGGCTGTTCGGCCGGAGTCGACACGCTCCGCCGCCTTGGCGTCGGCGCACTCCGCTGCTTGACGTTTCGCCAACACGAGTGGTCGGCTCCTCGGAAGCTGATCTCACTGATCACTGATTTCTAAATTCTAACTGTTAACTTCAGCCGCATTTGGGGGCAGGAACTTGAATTGAATTAATCAAAAGCATAGCAGGCTAGACGTAAACGTCTGAAGTGTTTGCGACATTTTACATTCAACCCCTGTCAAATTATCCTATAGCCTCTGCTAAGGGGATCCTGTGAATTCCCCCTATATTTCAGGTGTGTACTCCTCTATATTGTATTATTGCTATTAATTGTTGTATTTTGGGCATCACTTATTACGATTATGCGAAACTGGATAAACGTTGCAGTTTTGAAGAGTGGTAGCAAGATAGGTTAGCTCATTTTCATGTACCTGTTTTCAAAATGTCAATGCCAATACCTCTTACAAGGCGTAGCCTTCGACGTGGCAGTATTGGTATTGTCTCATAATGGAAGATTCAATGAGTCCCTGAACGCAACGGAAAACTCCATTGACTACATTAAAACAGTAAATGTTTGTATGTAATTTTCTATGTCCTTTGTTCATATTATACATACTGTTGTTGTCAAAGTTAATGTTGAAAGTCAAATTTAATTTTTCTTTCTCTCTTATTTTAATGATGTGTTGTATGACATACGCTAAATAAATAGTACGAGTAATTAAATAAAATAATTATATTACTATTTTCTTATCTCTATGAGTGGTTGAGGAAATTCTAGATCTTTTGCTTTGAACATCTACAAGTAATTGTAATTCGAGAACGGCAATACGAAATATAATTAATTGATCAATTGACTTACCTGAAGGAAAATTGATCCATATTATATGAGTATTGCCGTTCGAAGAATTACAAACCCTTCCCATCATCCCACCCTATGTTGATCTAGAATTTTGAGCAAACTTGCAATGAACACTGGACTTGACCGCTAACCGAGCGTCGCTGGGAGTTGAGAGCAAGGACCGTATCTAGGGTATTATTTACTTTTAATTTTTCGTGGTATACTGTGCGGGACGAAACTGCTACTACAAGTAATTGTAATTCTTCGAACGGCAATACTCATATAATATGGATCAATTTTCCTTCAGGTAAGTCAATTGATCAATTAATTATATCACGTTTTTGTAACCTTACCTAATAACTCCAAAAAATTCCGTCGGACAAGGTTAGCGGAAAGTTACATAACAATTTTTACAAAAATCGAGCGAATTTACGTATGCGCTTATTAATTATAGGAAATGTAATTATAACTCAGACGAAAAAATGACGCTTAATTTAATCAAGATGATTTGGAAGAGGTGTATTTGATCGGTTATGCTTCTTTAATTCACAATTAACCCAAACAAACGTATGCCATCTGAAGACAAAGTGGTGATAAGTAATAAATAATGAAATCTAATCTGCATGAGGTTTTTTCCACACACACATATCAAAGTTAGGCTCATAACCAAATAGACTTGCAGTCTTGATCTAGCATGGCATAATAATATCCTGGACTGTTCAACCCAGTCCGGAAGTTGTATTTTTACTTAACATATAATATATTTTGGGTTCGGAAAATTACATCAAACTACTAGACACTATGGTTTGGCCATCTATCGCATGGGTTTGGTCTGGTTTTTTCCATTTTCCTTAAAATTACTCAGAAGCATTTCATGTATAAAATTGAGCTTGATTATTTGTAAAGCTTATACCGGTGTTTTTCATGAACGTCGGTAATTGATTGATTGTTATACCTATATTTAAACCATAATCAGGTGTAATAGAATTGATTAAATGTCTATTTCGTAGTAGTATATTTTTATACGAAAGAACTTCTCTTAATATGAAACATCGGTATTTGTATTTGCGACTATATGATTATATAAATGTTATATACGGAAAACAAAGTTGCATGTATTGATGATCTAGATATCTGTTACACATAAAAAATTAAGTCAAGTTGATGACTCACTACGCTTCTTGCATGCATGCTTTTTTGTAAAGCCTACTGATAGTATTTTATATTAACTAAAAACCTTTCTCCGTTGCAAAGGAGTATTTTAAAGCCGTCTTTTAACTAATCGCTGAACTACCTATGTAATTTCTTCTTCAAAAGGGCCAGTCATTGTTGATTGACACGCATTCTTGTAAGGGACAAAACTATTTTCATGTAGTTTTCAACGAATACACTGAGTGAGACAGCATTCAAACAAAAATTAATTTGGTACCATAGTCTTCATCATATAGATAGGTATGTGGTATGACATCAACAACTTTAAATATCGTTATATAATATTATGTAAAGGAGCCCACAGAAATTTTATATACAATTTTAGCTCATATTTTGAAGCATCGTTATTTGAAGTAAATGATTGTTTCACAAGCTATACGTATAATTAACATATTGATATAATGTATTACAAATAGCATCCATTGCTACTTTGTAGTTATGCAGAGGAAGTGCCAAACTAAACTCTTCCGGGGCTGTAGATAAAACTTAGATGATTTTATGCATTTCTGCTGCTGGAACAATTTTTTGTTCTACAAGTTGACAACTATCCAATAGCTATAGAGTAACATAAATATCCGAATGTCATTTATTTTTTGTAACGTGGATATAATCAGTCATCATAAGTGATTTTTAAGAACCATACATTCTACATACAAGTTCAGATTTATGTATGTACCAATACTACCGTAGCGATTTATCATGCATGGTTTTCAGACGTTTTATAGACCCTCAGAAGATCCATGTTTAAAATGGTACGAAAGGTAGAAACCGGAAGGGCTGAATCTCTTTGAAAACGGATTAATATCTGAAAAGTGGGTCAAACCCAAAGGCCAGGGTATGCTATATTTTATACCAAGCCAGTGGTGTAACCATTCACAGATACAGTGGCAGTTTGTAATAATAACATTGATAATTTCTATTGTTGCTTACAATTTGTATAAATGACGACCAGTATACATACACTGAAGGCGCACAAATCCTTTGTAGCTAAATTCTAGCAGAAGAAAACGGAAAAGTGCGTACGATTTGAATCTGATTGAGTCTTTATCTCAAACCCTGAGGATCCCAAACTATTTCAGAAGTTTATGGTAAATACTGATTACAAAATATCTGCCAAACAAATTGCCATTTCCATCTCACAATTAAAATATATAGAGAGGCGTTCGAACGACTGAACCTTCAACTATATCAGAGTGTATCAAAGAAATTTAAAAAAGGGAAAACTGTGAGACCTGTAAATTGGTATGAACATATTATGAGAAATGAATCATTTTCAGTTACAATTTAAAATTGGTTCTCACGCGTGTTAGCGAGAAGGTCCTTTATAATTAATTATTTATAAAAAGAGGCCCTAAATAAAGTTATGATGACAAAAACCATATAACTATACCTATACGAACTTACTGACGATCAGCTTTGAATCTCCAGCATTCATAAACTTTCAAAACTGAGAATCTACGTAAACTATTTTCAAAATGTGGTGACACAAAAGCATCCGAAAACCCTAAAATGCAACACGACAAGCAGTATCAATGAATTTAGTTGTACACTTATAGCATTAAACAGGATGTTCTCGATATCAGTTGTCTTAAATTTTCAAGATATCTGAGTGCTATTAATATTTCCCCCAATATATTCTTCCACGAGCATAATCGGACCAATATTTTCATTTTGGGTGGGTTTTTTGTGAGCAAACACTTTCTTAAACCGGAACTGTAGTTTTTGTGGGGATGACAAAGGTTGTGTTTCTATCGGTTTACATTTTTCATTAAAGCACCCCTTTGGACACCTTATGGTCCACCACTGTCAGAGGGAGCAGGTAACAGCAGCCACGGGGTGCCATTGCAGACTCCCGGAAATGAATTATACTAGCAAAGAGGTGTTTACAAAACAGGTAGCCGCCGCGCCGGCTGATTTGTCTTCCCATTTTACCAAGTTACACCCTCTAAGTGGGTGTTTTGTATTAAATACATCAAGAAATGAATTGGTGTACCCTACTTTATATGGTTCCCACGAGTACATTAGACGTACAGGTATTACTGAATCTCTTATCGTGGGTGTTTCTTTTTTACGGTGGGTTACTACTGTGGAGAAAATACTTTATTGCTTTTAAAACGTATTCAGTGGCATCAGAAAGGTGGCCAAAATATTAGAATTAAAAAAAAACAAATTTTGTTTATATGCAGTGTTGAGCGTCCCGGAAGGTTTTTCAAAATTTTTTGAGGGTAAAGTTGGATCAGCTTGCTGAAGGGGAAACTAGAAACTCCAAAAATGTACATATGTGTTTATGAATTAACCTTTATTATCCTAGAAAAATCTAATCAACAGTTGACGACTTATTTTTTTCACGATGATTACATTATATAATAATATTATACGTATATCAATAGATGTACAACATTCATAATGTACTTAATATGGAATCCATCTTACTGATAAGAAAACATAACACGTAAAATTGTAAAATTACCGAACATGAAATTGCCCAATTAAATAACTTATCAAGTAGATAAATATTATGAGCGTACTTTTAAGAAAAAGGTAAATGACCTACTTAATAGGAAATTGCGATTTTATTTACATATTACGTAGATCAAAACTGAAATTGCCAAAACAATCTTAGATAATTTGCGCAATTATACTCGTATATGCTGTAAATATTATTATCCACTTCAACTGTTGTAACGGCTTTGTATTTGTTTAGACTGTGTTAAAGTGACTATGAAGGAGTGTCACGTATCAGTAGCAAGTGGGATTTATAGAGACTTCCAAAATATATCTAAACTATTTTCAAAACAAAGAGGTATTTTAGACTCCCTTCAGCTCTGTAAGTCTTAAGACCTAGGCCAGTTTCTTTCTTATCGAGTTAGCTGGTTTGTCATAGTAATGTTCCTCTAGCTTTGGATCACTGTTGGAGAATCAAACATGTCGTTATTGGTTAAGTAGTAAAACTTAGGATTTTAGGGATACAGCCGAAAAGCAAGCTTTCTTCAAGTTTCAAAGAATCATCCAATGTGCAACTCTAGTCTAGGCATTTCAAGTACCTGACCTCATTATTTGGGACACACTTACCTATATAAGTCGAACCGTTGCACATAGAAAAATAAGGAGTTATTGTTTGAATGACCTCATCGTACAAAAAATAACTGAGGTACACTTACTTATTTTTTAGTATACTACAGTAAAACTATTGTTACTTAAAGTGATATGATGAAGGAAGTCCCCATAAAGATTTAATAAATCTTGTGCCACGGTGCATCGCAAATTAATTCAAGATGATACTGCATATTAAATCCTTAATGACAGACTATTAAATATAATTTCAAATGTTTACCTGCTCGATCTAAGATTCAATGTCATCGGTACAATGCACCTACACCAGTGTCTGCATTCGTAAAAACCTGAATCAAAAGCCCATGGCGGGTGCAGCATGAAAGGGAAAATATCGATTAGATATAGTCCGGGACGTTGTGTATAAGTTCTTTTGTTCGAAAATGTTATGTGCAAGTAGACTGAAATTATTCAAGATAGCTGAAATTATTTGCAAAATACGAAACTATGCTATTTGGGGGTGAAATGTTCCCTCCACGGTGCACCTTGTTAAGACGGCTGATTTTCCATAAAAATGATGAAACTGGCATAAAATTTGTTACAAATATATTATTATATTATTACTATTATATACTATATATATTACTGTTATAGACAAAATATAAACCAGCTCTTGTTTTTGTAAAATTTCATTAATTTGATTTATTTAAAGTCCTGTTTACACGAAAACAAATGCACAATGTCAGTTATGAGATGTTTTCATTTTTGAGGATACATACATTAAGTTTGTAGAATATGATAAGCGGCTGATAAGTTTTATAGAGGTCAATGATGGATCCATAGATATAAGTTTTTTCTACAGAAAGTAAAATCATTAAGGGGCCTGGATACACACATTTATACATACGTATTTGCCATGTAAAACACGGACTCACAATTTCTGGCATAACTCACTCTATTTTCAAACTACATATATAATATTTGAGAAGGTGATAGTTAAGACCTTAATGAATAACAACTATTTTCGGTTTTCTCAAAAAAGTGTTTTAATGTGTAAAAAAACTCTCAACGCAAAATCATACATTCTATAAATGCCTGTAGTTTAACAACCAAACACGATATCAAAAAAAGGCTAAATAGTTGCACAAGCGCAAGGTTTCTTCTTCAATTTGCTCTTTGAGTCATTACTGTAAGTTTAAAGGTAGCGTCAGGAAATGCAAAATTAATTTTTATGGTGACTTTTGGACCGTACCTTTGGATTTTTGGACTTATCTCCCCTCATCTTAGAGACACACACTGGAGAAAGGGAACAGGCGGCCACGCCTCCTCGCTAACACGGGATTATGCCCTTTCTTTGATTCTCAATTTCGCGCGCTATACCCTAGACCCTTAAGGAACAGAGGAACTGAACCTGAGGACCTTTTTTTAACGTTAATTTACCAATGTGGCTGGATTTTTCCCTGATTTTGCATGAGAAAAATTGAAGTTTGATGTGTTGAAGGTGGAATCAAATTCTGTTGGAATCACAGTACAGTCTCGTAAATGCACCCATTACGGAATTATATTCATTGCAAAACTGTTTTATTCTTTATTTACTTTCCTATAATAGTATAATCTAGTTATTGCGCATCTGTTAATACATTGTATGCCGCTTCATTCCCACAACTCTCATTTCAGTTTCCAGCAACAATACGAGATATAACATCGATACACATACTCCTCGTTAGCACTCTCTAAATGAAAGTGTGTTTTCACAGTGAAAACGTCTATTTACCTCTACAGGGTCGAACGTTTTCCATCACCGAGAATGTTTTTAATTTGCAATTAAGTTTGCACGATATTACGCATTCTTTCCTATCGAATGACGAGCCCGTGCATAGAAAATCCGAGCCAGGAGGGGTGTGAAATTTGCATCCCTCCACGTACACCCACAATTATTAAACGACTATTAAGTCCATAAGTATTTATACGACGGTAGGCAGATTTGTGGGCCTCGTCTTCATAGGTGTTTATGGATATAGAAATAAGATAACGTTCAGTTTCAGTTAAGAAATGGGTTACTAAGGCCTAAGGCGTTCAGTGGTTAAAATGCCTTTATTAACACCCATGTTAGATGGTAAACACAATAAGGCAGATATGATGCAATGTTTTTTCAGAATATATTAAAAAAGGCTAATAATATTATTCTGTTACAGATCTGGACCATTATAATTCCTACCTGCTACAGCAACACCAAGTACAACAGACCCATCACATGCACCATCACAGCCAATCGTCGTTCACCACCCCCTCACCCCCACCTCCGCAGATGAGGCACTCCATCCCTACCTCAGTCATTCAGGCAGCCACTAGTAGCATGTATGACGACCCTTATATGCTAGGGTTCTCACCCAGGAAGCTCAAGAAGGTACGTATGATTTAGATTCCTACAGTCTCTACTGAGAAATAAAATAGGAAATAGACGGCGACGATGCTCGTATTATATGAATATTGTAACACAATGTATAATTATTAGACTTATAGAGCTAGTGTAATAACGATAACTAAGGTCTTTTTTATGTGATGTAAATCCTAAGACCATTTGATATGGACTGATTGCTAAAAAGCAACATAACTCAATTAAAATTTAATTGACTTGAATTTAATAAACCGAATGTCGGGAGTGTTAAATGAGTGCTCCACAAAAAAGAGTCTATTTGTTGTCGTTCTCGCAGGTTTCTATACCTGACGCTTTTAAACGGGTCACATAAACAGTACTCGGTTCCTCAAATTGAACGCTCAGGTAGATAGATGGCGAACCAATACTTTTTCAAAGTACTGCTCCCCAATATCTATATGTTGCTACTACTAGTGCGAGTTTTGCCAGCTAGGCACTATCATGCAATTTCATTTATTCATCTGAGACCTTGAATCACACTGACGAGCTTTAATAAAAGCGAAACGACGTCGCCGGTGATTGGTTTCGGATGAATGAATGAAATTGCTACTCTTCAATTGAGTTAAGTTGCTTTTTAGCATAAAACCGAATGTCGGGAGTGTTAAATGAGTGTTCCACAAAAAGAGTCTGTTGGTTGTCGTTCCCGCAGGTTTCGATACCTGATGCTTTTAAACGGGTCACATAAACAGTACTCGGTTCCTCAAATTAAACGCTCAGGTACCGACTTTGGTAGATAGATGGCGAACCAATACTTTTTCAAAGTACTGCTTCCCAATATCTATATGTTGCTACTACTAGTGCGAGTTTTGCCAGCTAGGCACTATCATGCAATTTCATTTATTCGTCTGAGACCTAAATCACACTGACGAGCTTTAATAAAAGCGAAACGACGTCGTCTGTGATTGGTTTCGGATGAATGAATGAAATTGCTACTCTTTAATCTGTACCTAACCTAGGTAAGGTTCAAATTGCAACAAACAAGGTGGCACAGTAGCATAGTAATGCGCAAAATATTTTCTACACCATTTACTTGGTAATGATGGTGTTACAGATGTCTCTTAGAAATAACCTGTTACATGTCATTATTGTGTTTTTTTACTTTAGGTGAAAAAGCAGAAAGTAGGCGAAGGAGGTGCCGTGAAACGGAAGAGTAGGGAAGGATCCACAACCTACCTCTGGGAGTTCCTGCTCAAACTGCTCCAAGACAGGGAGTACTGTCCAAGGTTTATCAAGTGGACCAACAGGGAAAAAGGCGTATTCAAGCTTGTCGACTCAAAGGCGGTGTCGAGGTAATAAAAGGAAGTGTGTAGTTGACCAAAATGCGTTTTTATGATATAGTGGTCGTATTGGTTTACTATATTCAAACAGCCATGAGCTATGAGGATAGATTGTAATATTAGCCAAAAGGTTGAATTTCACAAACTCATGTATGCAACAGGAGAACTTTACAATTGACGACATAGCCTGCTTTTACATGACGTATAAGTGGCACGGTATACCCTAAAAATATGTTCGTTCAAAAAATCATTTTACAAACACGCGGCGCGGTAAAAATGGAAATTTATATTTTTATTAATTACCAAGGCTGGATCCGGGCATAAAAATCCCCCAAAATGGTAGCAACCTACTAACTTATGAAGTATCACTCACTCGTTCGCATGACTACTCTGGCTTTATGTACTGATGATCTGGCAGCTCTGGAATCGTGCACTGCTATTATGCAAGGGAGATGCGGCAGAAACCCGTACTCTGAATCCGCCTGAACGCGGTATCGGGTCGGCAATCCGCGCGCGGCATACTGTGCCGCTTCCGCGCCATGCAAGAGCAGTCTTAGGTAATTATGAATCTTATTGACGGCCAGATTGCTTTCATCTTGTCGTTCGCTCTTAAATGAGGCGATTCGTGTATTGTACTTTTCATTTATTTGTATAATTATCTTATTCACCTGTTAAACGAGTGATTTTTAGGCATCATAGTAGTTTGATATTTACACAATCTTCATATGTAAATATCGACAGTTGTTTCTGATGTCTAATTTACATTTCTTGTTATCTGAATCCGATCAAGCACTCAGAGGACCAAACAAGCTCTTTCATCTTAATTTATATAGATATCAGGGATGCATTAATTCTAGTGAAGACATAAGTCATCTCACTAATAGATGTGATAATATTTGCATCTACGTTTAAATATTCTTAGAATGTTTGGGATGTTCAGAAATAAGCCATATTGGTTTGATAAGTCATCATTTATTGTAATTAGCGCATTTTGGTCAGCTTCACATTTCCAATTTTTATATAGGACACACAAAATGTCATATTTTCTTGTGTAATCATTACCAGAAATAAATGAAAGATATTTTGGGTAAGCGAGATTTTATATTTGCAAAACGGCTGTATATGCTTTTTGAATCTATTGATTTGCTTACTGAGGTCACAAATTATGTCCAAGATATTCATTCAATATAGAAGTGACTGCTTATCAAATATTGTCTCTTATACTTAGAGATTACATACATATTTCAAGAGTAGGTACTTAGACGGATTTTACATATCCGCCCTCAAATTACAGTTTTCCTCCGCAAAATTGATCTTGGTTAAATGTGTTCCTATAAAGTTCTATATTATAAATTACAGTCCCAATTAAGCTATAAACATGAAAATGGCAAATTGGGAAGTGTGTTCTAATATTATTAGCGTATTTGATTCACTCTGAACATTGCGCGCTTTTACGTACTGATAGTAACAAACATTCAGGTATTCGAGAGATTTTTAGAAGAAATGTACAAAAGTATCAAACAGTGGCAGCAAAAACTTACAAATCTAAACTGTCATCGTCAGCTCTCGTTAAAAGCCTACCTCACATATTCATGAGAAGATGCAACTTCTGGTTCTGGTGGTTGTCTTTCCGACTTGTCTTTATAAGTAAAATAACACCTTGAGATATGTAAGAGAAATCACTTTTCATCAGTCTTATGAATCTTCAACGTTATCAATAAGTGACTATCTTATTTGCTTCCAGGTTATGGGGAATGCACAAAAACAAGCCTGATATGAACTACGAGACAATGGGACGAGCTTTGAGATACTATTACCAGCGAGGTATCTTGGCCAAAGTCGACGGACAACGGTTAGTCTATCAGTTTGTGGAGGTGCCCAAGGACATAGTTGAGATTGACTGTACGGGTGCCGCGTGAACACCCTCAACTTCATAGCCATTCTAAGGGAGTTGCGTAAATCGCTTGCCTCCTCGAGTTCGTCAGTCAGTGGAGGAAGTTTCCTTCTGAAAATAGGTTAAAAGACGAAGATTTCATAATATGATTCTAGGTCTGACAGAAAGCTTAATCAGTATCATTCGTCCAATTATACAATATTTCAGACTTGATGACATGAAAACTTTTAACTTAGAATTTAATAAAATACTATTAATCATCATGTTTGTGGCAAATTGCTAGTTTATATTGCTTATAGTAAGTTCATATAAATCTTCTAAAGTTATTCTTTGCAAAACTGTTTTATCTAGATCGATTTAGTTTTACAATATTTTTATGACTTTTGGAGTAATAGATGAAAAGTTGCTGAGTTAGATTTTTCGGTTTACAGACTTCAATATTTATGAATAGTACAGGTGCACAAAATTGTGTACTCATAATATTTATAAATGTTACGTGTACGAATAGTAACCGCGTCCGAAGACATACGGAATACTTCGTCTCTTAGGCCCTTTAATGAGGCAAATCGCATCTACCGACTGACCTTCCAAGGCGAATACGTTCTTCCAATAGAGTCGCTGTCTCGAAAGTACAATAAAAAGCACACAAATTAATTTATTTCGCGCCAAGGATTTGTACATAGATAACTCAATGAAATATCCAACGAACGTAAAGATCTCAATTTCCAATGGTGTACCCCTCGGAGGATATTAGATGAACTAAGAGGTTGTGATTGTGTTATCGAAGGTGGTTGGCAGATACTTAGGGTACATGGGGAGAAGTAATAAGTGGGGGATATCTTTGACATTTTCATGTTCATAGATCTTTATATTTTTAGTCAGATTCATACTAAAATAATTGGTTTTCCAAATTCCTCTTCGCTTGCATACCTGTAGCGAAAAGTTATGTTTTCAGTTGCAGTTGTATTCACAATATTACAAAATTTGATGCACTATCTAAGACAAAGTTGTTAGATTTGGCATATAAAGATAGTTTTTTTCGCTGATAGTATTCCTTTCCTTATTAAATACTTATTCTGAAATTTGTAATATATAAATGATATTATAACCTGTGTCGTGATATTTTAATACTGAAGAGATGATGTCAAATAAGGCGTTCCGACTATCACTTCGTTTTTTAGTTAAAGACACCGAATCTAAAGTTGTTCAATATTAGGAAGAAAGACGTTGATCAGTAATGATATATGTAAATGCTCATTGAAATCCGAACAAAAAAATCCAGAAAACGTAAAAAATAGTTTCATCTTATTACACTCTACCCCTGCACCCTAAGGCTACCGTCTGACTTAATAGGATAAAGTTGTACTTCTAATTTTTTGGGTTGTGGTCAAGTTTTCCAAAACTTCATAACTGTAATCACACTATTTCATACGATGTTGCATGGCATTTTCTTAAACTGAGAGAATGGAACAACGGAACCATTTTGAAGTAAAGCATGAATTGAAAACGAAGTATCCAGAATAACTTAGTTTTATATTCATTTTCTACTTTTTTTGGCTGGCGATGAAATTTGTGTGGTTGGAGGGGGGGGGGGGGGAGGGTTGCTGAACTTGTCCTCTTTTCTTGGGAAAGAATTTGGTAGTAACTATGTGAAAATGCGTTAACGATGTTTTACTTAATTCGCCGACTAATTGTATTGTGTATTTGATTGCAGAGATTTGTTATATCAAATCGTGAATAATAATAATAATAATAATAATAATATATTAGAATCAAGCACTTTTGTCAGGCGGAATTCATCGAAGAAAACAATGTGATCTGATCAATATTTTATACATTAAAAATAAAATAAATTCTAAACGCTAAATAAATATAAATATGCCTCAGCAAATCATACAAAATACTTGACACATTTACACCAAACTACATCACATGAGAAAAGACACCACATTTAAAGTTGTGAGAAGTTCACTGGTACATATTGTGAATTGAAAGACATCTAGGTTATACTTTAAGATGATTTCTTTGTTCCTTTTCATAAACTGCATTTAATTAACAATACATGTACAAAGATACAGAATATCTATATAATTTTTGAGCACACATAAGAGTTTTAAGAAAAATTGTATATCATGTTATTAAATATAAATACATTATTGTATAACTGTTGTTTCTGTTTTTAGTATGGAATAGTGAATGTTATAATATTAGATTTTTATAAAGTTGTAAATTTTAAGGAAAATCGGAAAAATATATTGCAATTACAAGGGATAGCAGAAAAAATAAGGAAAGATGAAAGTGTGAAATGTGATATGAAAAGACAAGGTATTTTGGAAGAATTTTTAAGTCCTTTGTTACCTACTTTAAACTCACTGAAAAGAAGGAAGGTGCTTTAAAAATTGGTTAAGAAAAGACTGTGTGGTGCCTAGCGATTGACAGTTTCAAAGCTACTGATAATTATGAATATAGCTCTCTTATATTTGCCAATAGATTAACGTTTCTGTTTGCCACTGATCTCAGTATGAACACAGAGTTTTAAAGTCTCTTTAAAAAGAGCACAAAATATAGTTAAAGTAATTTCTGGAAATACTGTATTCAGGATTTGTGGTGCATAAATGATAACGAGGTCTTGTACTATATTATACTCGACGTTTGTTGCATTTTGTGTAAATGTAGCATTCTCAATAAATTGTATCGCTTTTATAAGAAAACTGACATCATCTAGACTTGCAATCATCTGAAAATCTTGTCAATTCACTCTTTTTGATAACTACCGAAACTAATACAGAAATATAGATAAATCCTTAGACTATTTATAAATATTCGTAAAAATAATTCAGTGAAAATTGTACATAGTACCTTTATTCGTACTTATTTCGGTCATTTTTCTAAATGTGGTAATATATGACTATAAGTGTACATTCTGTATAGTATTTATTTGAATAATTTCGAAATATCACGTTTTAGTCATTTTGTGTTTTTGTAAATTTTTGTAACTTTCTGTGATTCTATAAGCTTAGTTTCCTAAATTTTTACCTAAGTTGTTTACAACACGTGTACCTAAATGATAATGTGTCTTGTATCCCCTTGACTCTGTGCGAATCAGGAAAAAATATATATTGTAGAGTAGAACACCAAATGCTAACTTGTGAACATTAAGAGATGGATAGATAAAATCATACCAGTATGTAGTTTTTTTAAAACAATCATAGAACGTCTGAAATTAGGAACGTAAGGTTCCATTAAAAAAATTCTAAATATTCCAACACATATATTTTAAAGGAATACATATCTGGCTACGGTTTTATTTCCCAAAGGCGTTTGGTCTTATAGATGAATTATAAGAAACTAACCCAGGTTTTCTCTCAGTGAAAATTTTTACTCTAAAATATGTGTAGAGCAGTTAAATGTGTATTTCGTGTTAAGATGTTGGCAACAAACAAACAATTGTTGAAACTGTGTATTATTATCGTCCAATAACAATGTGATATGTCTGCATGATTGTTATTTGTCACTTCTAGGATAATTGTTGTCATTGTATAAAACAACTGATTGGACCACAAACTTATTGTTCAATTGATTTGCTAAGATAACGCTGTTTTATGACCACGTGTTACTTTGAGATGAACTCTACGAACATTTTTGGTGATATTGCAATTGAGATGTTACAGATTGTATATATAGGACAGTTTTTATTATATTGCGAAAATACCTACCTACCTTAGAATATAAGTATTTTAATGATTTAAAAACACATTATTTGTATAGATTTATTTTAGTTGTAAGTCGAGGTACTTCTTTATTACACAGTTTATTGTAACATTTTGTCTTTACAAAAATATAATATCAATAAGATAATTGCTTTTCATTGAAATACCGAAGACACAAAGATCAAAAATTAGCTCCAAAAAATACTTATTCGTAACTATCTTCTATATGAAGTGGATAGGGCGGGCCCAACAATAAGTCACTCTGATAATTTAACTGACAGATTTTTATTTTTCAAAAATACTATTTGTGTCGACTGCCGAATTAAATAAAGTATACACAAATGTATTCAAAGAACCATTGATACGGCAATAGAAGAAACTGATCCTCCTCCTCAAATATAATGTCAACATGACATGACCTCGGCAGTGATCACAGATAAGTGTTTCTGTGATCTGTGGCAGTGATTCCAAATGCCTTTGCGAAGATGTTCCAAAAAAGTGTACAAGTTAGTATGCACTAGTGTGCAGCCAAACATCAACCACTAGGAAGTTTTACTGGTCAAGATGACAGGGAATAACAGAGCTGTAGAAGTGACCAGAAGACGAATAATCATGGAATAGTCTACTAGTCAACATGGGTAGCAGTGAGTGTAGTAGTAGTATCCCAGCCAGGAGACGTACGTCATTATGTCGTCGCATTATGGTGAATGTTGGTCACGTTTGTCATACGCCGAATAAATGACGTCGCACTAACGTCAAAAGGTAATAAATAGAAGCGGGAGAAAATGTATCTCAAAGCTTAATGATTTCAATATTCTTACGAGTATTCCTTCCTTTATATATGTATTAAACAAATTTCTATACTCTCATCACTACTAAAAATACTCGTATTAACTAATCCGGCAGATAGATAGAATATTTAAATTATTATCCAAAAATATGTAATAGGTAACATATCCCAAATAAAGCAGATACGACAAAATCGTGGCTAATTATTCCGTTGATTGGGTTTTGAAAGATCTTATATTTGCAAGAGGCAATTTTGTATTAACCGCACTTCAGTTCACTGGTGCATCACGGCACAACTAACGTAAGGTACAAACCAATGAATGAATGGCATGTAATCCGACCCGGTCCGATGGCACCCGACCCGAACCGCTGATCTCGATCCCGATCATCACCACAAACTACAAGGCATAACTTCTAAACTTTTCATTTTCTACGATGAAGCTGGAAGTTATGACACGGAAACGGACATTTCAACCTTATGTCACAGTATACAGGGTGAGTCAAGCTCAACGCTTCGGACTCTTGTGACCAAACGATACCACTTTTCGAAAAATCGACTTCGCGAGTGTATGTAGGCCGAGTTGGACTACATTTTAAAAATAATGGCTTTTATACAGGGGTGTCTAATAAAAGCGTGACATATCAAAGTTATGTTTTTTTAAATGGAACACCCTGTATATTATTGCATATTTAGATTCTTGGGTGCATTTTAGATTCGCTTTATGTACCACACATGGGACCTTAAGCGAACCGTTTAGGTGCAAATCACAATTTTGGGTATAGTTAGATGTCAGAAAAAAATTGAATATCGCAGCTATTATAAATCTTACAGCGCTGTGACTGTGCCGCTTTACTAAGCATGAAATGTGTCAGCTTAAGTCGAGTTCGAATTACATTTGTACTTGGAGAAACCGGTAGACCAATTAAGGAAATTTCAATCAAAGGTAACTTGATTTTTTCAAATGGGAATGCATAACTTTTTTTATACGATCATATGTGCAATTTGATAGCCTTTCTAACTATATCAGGTTGTGAATATCAATCTATGGTAGTTTTTATTAAATTTCGAGATTTCAATGAAATCAGTGTTTTTCAATTTCCCTATCTATAAAGAAACTAGCAGGCCATGAAATATAAACAAAATCGTATTCAGATGGAAGAAGACAACTAACTTAGCTGAAAAATACACACGAACTAGACTAAAGGGACAAGATTATAAAAGTTCCCTACAACAAATCAACTCTAACCAGAAACAACGCCGGTAACACGTCTAAGGTTAAAGAGAAGCTGGCGTACGACAGAAATGGATAATATTTACAGCCTACCAGCGACTGCAATGTACTAGAGATTAAAAATTTCCAAAATCACTAAACACTTTGAAATGAAAGCAAAACTTTCAGCGATCGTTGCCGTCAGTCTAATATCTTCAGAACGCAATTTCACATTTAATGGTATAAAACAGTAGTCATTTCCGTCAAAGTCAAAAGTAATGATACCTCTCACTGTCGTTCTTTAAATTTTTCAGTATCTATTAGCAAGCTCGCAAAAAAGGAATACTGACAAATCATGTTTTAATTTTCTGCCAGGTAAATTATGTTTAAAAATTTGAGCAGATTTTTAATTTATTCTTCATTTTCGGCGATCTTGCTTATGAGTATTGAAGAATTTGCCGAACTCCTGTCAGAGGTATCGGTTACTATTTTTTTAAATCATGAAATGTGAAATTTGGTTCTGAAGCTATTAAACTGCCAGCAACATTACGTGGTAGATTTCCTTTCATTTAAAAATTCACAATGGTTTTGTGAATCGTCAAACTTTAGAATATTGTAGTAGCCGGTATGCTGTGAAAAATACCCATTTCTGTTGTACTCCAGCTGCTTTTTGAACTTAGATGCGTTATGTCTGCTATTTCTGGTTAGAATTGATTTGTTGTAAGTCATTTTTATAACTTTGTCCCTTTACTCTAGTTCGTCCGTAACTATCTGCTAAGCTAGCTGTTTTGTTCCATCTGAACAGTTTTTTGTTTATATTTCAGGCCTGCTAAGTTGCTTATAGGTAGGGAAATTGAAAAACACCGGTTTTACTGAAAATTTGAAATTAAATCAAAACTACCAGAGATTGATATTTACAACCGCATATCATTAGAAAGCTTATCAAATTGCACATTTGATCGTACAAAAAAAATTATGCATTCCCATTTGAAAAAATCAAGTTACCTTTGATTGAAGTTTCCTTAATTGATCTACCGATTTCTCCAAGTACAAATGTAACTCGAACCCGACCGTCTAATGTAAGCTGACACATTTCATGTTTAGTAACACGGCAAAGTCACAGCCCTCTAAGATTTATAATAGCTGCGATATTCAATTTTTTGCTGACATCTACCTATACCCAAAATTGTGATTTGCACCTAAACGGTTCGCTTAAAGTCCCATGTGTGATATATAAAGTCACACTAAAATGTACCTGGGAATCTAAATATGCAATAATATACAGGATATTCCATTTAAAAAAACATAACTTTGATATGTCACGCTTTTATTAGACACCCTGTATAAAAGTCAATATTTTTAAAATGTAGTCCAACTCGACCTACATACACTCGCAAAGTCGATTTTTCGAAAAGTGGTATCGTTTGGTCACAAGAGTCCGAGGCGTTGAGCTTGACTCACCCTGTATAATCGTGAGTGTATATACACTGTGCTTATGTGCTGTGTGTGCAGTGTCTGTATGTGTGGATACCGCCATAAACAATAATAATAGGTATATAATAGTGTCCAGTGTTTTGTCCCGTGTTGTGGATTTATTGCCCAGCAAGGAGACGTACGTCATTATAACGTCGAATTGTGGTGAATTTTGGTCACGTTCATCATATGCCGAATGAATGACGTCGCACTAACGTCATTTTTAATGACGTCACATAAACGTTTGTCACTTGACGTCGTTATCACGTCAAAATGTAATGGATAAAGGTGGGAGAAAATGTATCTCAAAACTTAATGATTTCACTTTCCTTGTTCCTTCCTTATATATTTATGAAAAAATGTCTATGCTCGCATAAGTACTAAAAAATACTAATTAATTAGATAGATATAAGAATATCTAAATAATTATCCAAAAATATAGTCGACTTCAGGTAAAATTGTTCCGTTGATTGTGTTTTGATAGATTTTATGTCTGCATGAGTTAATTTTGTATTAACCGCGCTTCAGTTTACTGATGAATCACTGCACAACTTACGTAAGGTACAGACCAATGAAAGAATAGCATGTAATCCGGCCCGATCCGACTGCAGCCGAACCGCTGATCTCGATTCCGACGATCACCACAAGGCACAAATTGCCATTTTCGCCATTTTCTACTTGTGTTTTCTACGATGAAGCTGTGACATGGGGACGGAGATTTTAACTTTGCTGTATGTGCAGTGTCTGTATGTGTGGATTCCACCATAAATAATAACAGGTATAGGTATAGTGTCCAGTGTTTTCTTAGGTATTGTGGATTTATTAGATTGTAGCCTCTTATTATATGGATTGAGCCGATTGAAAATAAAAAGTACTTTGTGATTTAGGCAGGCTTCTATAGAAGGCTAGCAAAGCTATGATCATTATTTTTGTATCCTGTCTTTACTGTGAAATACATGATTAATTTATTTTGAATTAGTATATTTTATTACCCTTACTCAAATTAATGCTACACAAATTTCTCACAGCATTATCTCATAAACATTTATCCTGTAAGGTAATTAACGTCCAAACTATTTTATCTAGTAACTACGACTGCACCAGAAGATATCGTCAGTAAGTAAGATAAAGTAACCATCGCCAATAATCAGTGCGGATCTGACGATACCTTCTGGTGCAGCCTTGGTTGCTGTATGAAATAGTGTCGACGGAACGACACGTGCATGACGATATTGAGATGACACGTTTGTGACATCATTGAGACGGCGGTTAGGTGACGTTACTAACACGGCACTCAATGACATCTTTGGGCTTTGACATTGTGCCGTCACAGACACGTCATATATTCCTCTTTATCGACGTGATAATGACGAATGGGATGTCGTCAAAATGACGTTAGTATAACGACATCGTGTTTGCTGGGTGGTTTGTACCCTCTTACCTCTTATTATACGGATTAACTCGATTGAAAGGTACTTTGTGGTTTAGGCAGGCTTCTATAGAAGGCTAGTAAAGCTATGATCATTATTTTTTTATCCTGGCTTTACTGTAAAATACATGATTCATTTATTTTGAATTAGTACATTTTATTACCCATTCTCAAACTGATGCTATACAGATTTGTCACAGCATTTTCTCATAATGATTCATCCTATAAGGTAATTAACGTCAAAACTATTTTATATAATAACCTTGACTGCACCAGAGGATATCGCCAGATCAGCACTGATTATTGGCGAAACTTGAGGTACGACAAAGTAGCCATCACCAATAATCAGGTGCTGATCTGACGATGCCTTCTGATACTGTCTTAGTTACTGTTTAAAATAGTGTCGACGGAACAACACCTACATGGCGATATTGAGACGACACGTTTATGGCGTTATTGCGAGGGCAATTAGGTGACGTTACTAACACGGCACTTAAGACGGGTTCTCACGATTCAGTTTCGCTGAATCAGTTGACTGATTCAGTATTAATGAAAGCGGCGTTCGTTCTCGCTGTTCATTTTTCAAGAATCATGTTAACTCATTCAGCGTTCATGAAAACGACGTTTTCATAACCTTGAAGTGCTTAAACTGATGACTCTCGTGATGACGGAAAAGATTCTCGCACTTCAGTTTGACGTTTGCATTCATCTTTCAATACTGCTTAAGTCAAAATGAATGAAAAGTAGGACTGGCTTTCAGTTTGACTGAAAGCACAAATCCACTGATCAGTTTTACTGAAAAGGTGTTCTTAACGTTCATATGTTCAGTTACACTGAATCAGTCAAACTGACTCAGCGAAACTGAATCGTGTGAACCCGTCTTTAGTGACCTTTTTGGGCTGTGACATTGTGCCGTCACAGACACGTCATATATTCCTCTTTATCGACGTGATAATGACGAATGGGATGTCGTCAAAATAACGACATCGTGTTTGCTGGGATAGACTGTGAATTCTAGTTAATCTATACGAGGTGATGTTCACGTACAAGGCCAAGTGCCTTCTGTAAATGAGGACCTTTATTTATTTATGTAGAGCTGTTGGATAAATACATAACAATACAATAATATAGTAGTTACCTATATTTCACAACATTCCATGACATGATCAATTCGGAAAATACTAATTATAACTGTTTTGATTTTTGCTTCCCACAGCGATAGGTGAGGGGAATATTGTGATCCAAAAAATTTTCGATTTCGAGATAATACGCTTTTTGGGCGTTTCATGACGTCTGTATAACAAAAATCTACGTCACTCATTTTCGTCGGTCTGTCTGTTGGCGTTTTTCTAGCCTCGTAAGTAACCGCTCCGTGGATTATCATGAAATTTGGGTAACGAATGTTGCAGGGCCGTAGTAGTAGCGGAGTAATTAGAAAAAAACAAAATAAAGTTATTTCCCAAACTTTATTTTCGGGCATTTTAGGGTGAAAAATGTTTTGCATTCATAATAGGATGTCCATTGACCTATGAAAGAAAGACCTAGCGTCATAATACTCTTTTTTTAGATCCATCCGAACATTGCCTTGTCTGTTATAGAAACCAAGGGAATTTTCTAATGTGTACAGGGTATCCGGATATTCGACAACGCTTCACAGGTGATAGACCTCACTTTTCTATGAACATTGAGATAGGATCATGAAGCCTTAAAATACTTGATTTTCAAGATGCAGGCTGTGAAAGTTTTACTTTCATTTTGGTTTTATGTCAATTATTTCGCAATAAAATGGCACAACGATCTAAAATTACGTATCGGGGGGTTTTTCAAGGCGAGGAATCCAAATTCAATCATAGTTCTCCTATCATGAATAGAGGGCGCTACCTACTGAACTCTTTCAAATCAACAAAATCTTTTACCGGTTTGGTGCATCAATGTGAATATTAAAAAAAAACTTTTCCGCGATATGGTTTACCTAAAAAAGGTATACTTTGTTTAAATCGCTAGAGGTAACCGTTTTCGAAATAACCTTTATCAAAATTTCCAAGGTACCCCAATTAGTTGTAAAATGTGATCGACAGAGTTATCGGTATTCAAGGACGAATTAATATTAGATCAAAAAACATGTTTCAAACATAGCTAATTTTAAAATAGGTGGTGTTGAACTTTAAGAATACTTCGTTAATGGTATGTAAAAGTATGAGCCGAATAATCGTTTGTGCGGAAGTACCGATAATTCAGTTGCATTGAAAATTTCAATGGAGTTTATCTCGAAAATGAAATTTTGACCCAGTATTATTACCTTGGCGATGATGAAAAAAGCGTACGGTTTTTAGAAATCGTGTCAGAGGCGACGCAGCTATAATAAAAAACCTAAAAATATAAAAACAGCGGAGGGTTGAAAAGTTGAAACATGTGTTGTATTAGTTGACTTACGAAAGAAAGACCAGCGGAATAATAGACTTCTAGGTCTATCAGAACATTGCCTTGCCTACTACAGATATCAAGGGACTTTTTCTGATGTATACTTACATACGAGTTTTGCTTTAGATCGTTCTGTATTGTGTAACCTGGAAGTGATTTTAATTTGGACACAGTATTATTACCGTGGCGAGGACGAAAAGTGCATATGATATTCAGAAATCGTATCAGTGGCTGTGCAGCAATAATCACAAACGATTTGGGGGTTCCAGATTGTCTCGCTTCGTCTAGTTGAAGCTTGAAGAATAAAAACTATGTCGTTCTGGTCCTATGGAGAGAGAGATGTAAGAAACTATATATTTACGAAGGTTTTTGTGTTGATGTTTGTTACCGGCGGGCGGGCGATGATTTGGTTTGGGGGATCTCATTCTCAGGGAAAATGATAAAAGGGTATCACCGTTATGTGTGGGAACTACTGAGTCAATCGACTTAACCCCATTTTATTATATAAATATAATTAGTCCTATATTTCACAAGATTTCATGAAATGAGCAATTAGAAAACTACTAATTATAATATTATACATTTAAAAACATTTTGCATCATATGATGGTGTACAACCTGGTGTACTGTACATGGAACTTTGTAAAAATAAAAAAAAGATTAGAAGTGAATTCAAAAAGTTTGTCTCTTCAGAGGTCTAAAGACGGTAAACGATACTCAGTTTATTTATAAATTTTCATTTATTTCAAAATACTTCCGTCAATATATTTTTCATTCCTTGAACTTACACACTAACCCACATAACAAAAGTATATACAGTGTATATACAGTGGATGTCATTGTATATCCACAAATGGAGCAAGAATGTCCAAGGGGTGTGAAATAGACATCAAAAAAATGTACATTGCATGTACGTTTGTAGCGAACTTTCACATCTATGGCATATCCATTGAATGTCTAATGTAGATGCATAGTATATGTAAGATAGACCAGGTATTAACATGTATATTCATATTATAGGTATATACATGGTAATGTATATAATTACATACCAAAGGTTATACAGTGTACAAACAGTGGATATGTATATCCACAAATGGAGCACGAACGTCTAATGGATGTAAAATAGACATAATACACATACATTTCATGTACGTTTGTCGCGAATTTACGCATCCATGGTATAGCCATTAAATGTACATACATTCCATGTACTTTTAATGCCCATTCATAGTGTGTGAAAGTTCAATGTAGAGGCAGAAAGATAAACAAACTTTATACATTCACTATGCATTGTTATTAGTTCAATTTCTAGTTACAATAATAATACTTCGCAAAATCGATTACTGTGATTGTCATCTCTTTCCTGTTGAACGACAGGTCTAAAATCACAAAGAAAACAAGGTTATAAAATTTTGTATGTGGTTTGTCGCGCTTACGAATTACCGTCAAACGCTGGATGCCAGTGTTATCAGTAGCCAGAAGATAAGTAACATTGCACAATATTTCACTTGATCAGGTGATCAGGCACAACCAGCACCAGCACACACGCGCTAACTACGACGAAGGACGCGAACGACAGAGTGGCTAGAAATCAGCAATGGCGGCACTAGCTGTCCTTCGCGTAGGCGTAAAATACTACATGTATATATGATACATAGACCAACATCTTATGTATATTCACATATGGATATACCTACGTGAATATACATAGTATATTTCACTAGTGTATATCATTTTTCATATGTACATTTAACGTCCTATGAATATTCAAAATATAGATGTTCAAACTGGAATATCTAATGTACATTCTAAGGATGTACATGTAGTGCTATGTGGGAATTTCATCTATTTATAAAAAATGTAGTCAAGTTGATTGACTCAGTACTTCCCACACATTCCGATGATACCAGTTTTGTTATTTTCCCACAGCATGCAACTCTAGATGCTGCCCCTGCAATCAAATCATCGCTCGCCCGACCGCAAAAAAGTGTTTTATTCTACTAGGTGCTTCTTTCACAGGTCAATGGACAATATATCATGAATACAACAAATGTTTGAGTTTTACAAACCCCCACCCCCGAACCACCCCAATTTCACCCCCAATCAAAAAAATTTTTAAAATGATCAGGAACCCCTAAAACGTCTAAAACGACGTTTGAGGTGTTTTTTATATTTTAAGTGTTTTTATTATTGCCGCGCCGCCACTGAAATGATTTCTAAAAAACATACGCGCTTTCCATACTCGTCGCGGTAATAAATCTGTGTCAAAATGTCATTAAAGTCAATTCAGAAGTTTCCACGTAACACAATACAAAACGATCCAAAGTAATACTCGTATGTATTTTGTATGCATCAGAAAGTTCAAGTCCCTTGGTTTCTGTAATCGGCAAGGCAATGTTCGGATGGACCTAAAAAAGTGTATTATGCCGCTAGGTCTTTCTCTCTCAGGTCAGTAGACACCCCATTATGAGTACAACAAATTTTTTAGATTTACAACCCCCCACCCCCCCAACCACCCCAATTTCACCCCCACCCAAAAAAAAAGTAGAAAATGACCAGAAACCCCTAAAACGCCGAAAAACGAAGTTTGAGCTATTTTCATATTTTTAGTTTTTTTAATATTGCTGCGCCGCCACTGAGACGATTCCTAAAAGTCAGACGCGTTTTCCATCCTCGCCAAAGTAGTAATACTGTGCCGAAATTTCATTAACATCAATTCAGTAATTTCAACATTATAAAATACAGAACGATCTAAAGCAATACTCGTATGTATGTATGTATACATCGGAAAATTCTCTAAGTCCCTTGGTTCCTGTAATACACAAGGCAATGTTCGGATGGGCCTAAAAAAGTGTATTATACCGCTAGGTCTTTCTCTCTCAGGTCAGTAGACAGCCCATTATGAGTACAACAAATTTTTCAGATTTACAACCCCCCACCCCCCCCAACCACCCTAATTTCACCCCCACCCCAAAAAAAGTAGAAAATGATCAGGAACCACTAAAACGCCTAAAAACGAAGTTTGAGCTGTTTTCATATTTTTAGTTTTTTTAATATTGCTGCGCCGCCACTGAGACGATTTCTAAAAATCAGACGCGTTTTCCATCCTTGCCAAAGTAGTAATACTGTGCCGAAATTTCATTAACATCAATTCAGTAATTTCAACATTATAAAATACTGAACGATCTAAAGCAATACTCATATATGTATGTATACATAGGAAAATTCTCCAAGTCCCTTGGTTCCTGCAATACACAAGGCAATGTTCGGATGGACCTAAAAAAGTGTATTATACCGCTAGGTCTATCTCTCTCAGGTCAGTAGACAGCCCATTATAAGTACAACAAATTTTTTAGATCTACAACCCCCCACCCCCCCAACCACCCCAATTTCACTCCACCCAAAAAAAAGTAGAAAATGATCAGGAACCCCTAAAACACCTAAAAACGAAGTTTGAGGCATATTTGAAATTTTTCGTTTTTTGCTAATTACTCCGCCGCCTATGCACCGATTTTCAAAATTGTAGCAACATTACCTACTACGACCCTACACCATATCACCACCCAAATTTCACCAAAATCTATGTAGCGGTTACTGAGATTAGGAGGCTAGAAAAACGCCAACAGACAGACAGACAGACAGACCGACGGAAATGAGTGACGTGGATTTTCGTGATGTAGGCATCATAAAACGCCCAAAAAGTGTATTATCTCAAAATCGAAAATTTTCGCGATCACAATACTCCCCTCACCTATCGGTGTGGGAAGTAAAAGCAGATTTTTTAAATTGAAATTGATCATAATATGACTTGAGAAAAGGAAATTGCGTCTTTGTCTATAGGCTCTGTAAATTTCATAAGAAGTTTGATAAAGGTAATCGATAAAGCCTTTACTTTTTTTCAATATAAAGAATTGCACAATATGCTAGGAGATCTCATAAAAATGTTATTTCGCACTAGTATTTGCTATTTCATTTAGCGTTACGCAAAGTGCACGTGCAGACTTTTAGTAACGCAAACAGAAAACCCCATAGAAATATTATATGAATTGCTTACTTACAATATGCAGGCTCTTTATATATAAATTAATTTCAAAGTATTTAGGAACAGATTCTTTTGGGCACCATAGAAATACGGATATGTAACATAGGTACACACTTGCTCAGGCAACCCTAGATACGAATACTGTACTAATAAAACTCAGTTTAAATTAGCTACCAACTTCTTCACAGCGGAGTCTCAAATACAATTCAATTCCAGAGCGTTAATGACTTCGAAATTACATAACACCTATTCAAATGCCGTTAAATACCTACCCACTCATCCCCTCATTCATGACTTGTTCAGCTCATAGTGAAGGAGATGCGACTTTGTTCATCGCAAGGTGCAACAAAACTGAAAACAATGGGTTTTTCCTGTTTATAGGAGATTTTTTAGCATTTTGTGATGTCTGGTTGTTGTTTACACGCTTTTATTAGCCTCAACTGTTTGTATGTATGTAACCGACTCCTTTCGACTTGATTTTTACTCACTTTAGGTTAGGTTAGGTTGAAAGTGAGTGGGGCAGAGCTGCCTCCTTCCACTGCGACTCAATTGTGTCTATTGTGGCTCACACCTTTTTAGAGTTCACCGTACAGTCTGCACCTCTTTACGAAGGCGATCAACGTGAAGGGTGAAACTTCCTTGACGTCATGAAGTTCCAGTTGGGCAAATCCGAATGTCTGGAACCTAGCATGATCCAGTACGGGACAGGAGCAAAGAATATGCTCTGCTGTTTCGTCCTCCGCGTAGCAGAAGCGACAGTCTGAAGTTTGTTCAAGACCCAATATCCGCATATGGTACCTTAGACGACCATGTCCCGTCAGCAGACCGACCAGAATGCGGAGGTCGTACCTATTACATTCCATGATCCTCGGGAGGCTTGACTCGAGGGTATCTTATAAACACCTTGAAGTGCAGTAGCCCTGGTGTATCTCGCCAGTTCAGGAGTGCTTTCCTCACTGCCCAGTCCAAGATGGTCTTTTTAGCGGTGCTTTTTGCAATGCCCGCGAATGGTTCTGGTCCTATGAACACAGATTCAGTTCCTCCTTTTGCTAGCGCGTCGGGCTTCCACTCCGCAGTGACCCGGAACCCAAATCAAGGATACCCTGCTTTCCGTTCCGAGTTTGTTGAGGAGGTGCATGCAGTGCTGGAGCACAGTGCTTTCAATGCAGCCTGGCTGTCTGAAAAGATTTTTATAGATCTGTTTGTCAGGGGCCTTTTGATTAGTTCCCTGACTCCCAGCTCTATGACAATCATTTCTACTTGGAAGACTGTGGTATACCTCCCAAGGTTGACTGAAATTTCAACTCTTGGATTGGTACCCACTACTCCCGCTCCTGCCCCCAGTTCAGACTTGGAGCCATCCGTAAATAGCGCAAGATCAGAGGGTGATATAAAATCGTCCCTCCTCCATTCATCCCTGCCTGGGAAAAGGACGTTATAGGATCGCTTTATATGCGCTTGGGGAACCATACAGTCCGAGACCATTCCGAGTACATGATGATGGGTAATTTTACCCATTATACCCGTTGTGTCTGGACCTAGTTCCGTTTTGTCAGATCTGCCGGTTGATAGCAGTCTGTAGGCGACCACTTTTGCAACCCTTTGCATCTCAATTTGCAGAGGTGTTAAGTTTAGAAGGGTCTCCATGGCTAACGTTGGTGTGGTAGACATGGCTCCAGTGATGGCCAAACAGGCGGTGCGTTGCACTGCCGTCAGCCTGACTCTGGCTGTCCGTTGTAGGCATTTCTGCCACCATATACTACCATGGGTTTGACCACCGTCTGATATATCCAGTAGATCAGTTTAGGACTAACGCCCCAAGATTTGCCGCAAATCCTTCTGAGTGTCCAGGGGGCGAGGCGGGTCTTTTCGATTCTGTTATCCAGGTGAGAGTTAAAGGTGAGTCTTTTGTCCAATATAAGACCAAGATATTTCACCTCCCCTGCAAACTGGATTGACTCACCCGCTAATCTAAGTAAGCAGAGCTTGTCTAATTTCCGTCTTTTGGTGAACGGAACGACAACTGTTTTATGGGGGTTTATCGACATTTGTTCCCTCCTGCACCAGCTGTCGATTGTGTTTAACGCTTGTCGAAGAAGTTCATACTTCCCTCTGACTACAATAACGAGATCGTCCGCATAGCACTGCACGTACACACCACTGATGGAGAGCTCGTTCAGCAGGTCATCCACCAGAATGGTCCACAGAAGGGGTGAGAGCACTCCCCCCTGGGGACATCCCCTGGCAGGCCTAAACCTAATCGGCTCACCATGCAATGATGTCACGACATTCCTGTTTGCCAACATGCAGCTGATCCAGCCGCAGGTGATCTTCTCGACGCCTCTTTTTGCAAGGGCTACCTGGAGCGATCGAGGGAGTGCGTTATTGGACGCTCCTTCATTGTCTAGGAAGGCACCCAACGCAATTTCTTTGTTGCCCACTAGGTTGAATAAGGCAAGGTCAGTTGATTTGCCTGCCGTGTATGCGTATTGGTGGGAACTCAGCGGTGTTAACAGTAAAGGTCCCTCCCTAATGTGATACTCCACGATTCTCTATAAGGTTTTCAAGAGGAAGGATGTTAGGCATATAGGACGAAAGGAACTGGGCAGAGACGTATCCACTCTACCCTCCTTCTGAATGAAGACAGTTCTTCCCAACGTCCACCCTAGCGGAATATAACTCTAAGCCAAGCTTGCTCTAAAAATTTTCACCAGGACCGGCCTTATTAAGTTCTGCCCTCTTTGCAGAAGAGTAGGGAAAATGCCGTCCTCTCCGGGTGATTTATAAGGTGAGAAGGACTGTATCGCCCAATCTGCTGCGTTTGGAGAAACAATTTTGGCTGCATTTTTCCAGGCCTCGCTAGATGGGCGATTGCAATGCCCTGGTCGAGGAAGGGTGAATGCATGCCTGTTCTCCAGAATCTGACTTCCTGGGAAGTGTTTCTGTAAAAGAATCTCTAACGTTTCCTTGGCAGAGTCCGAGTAGGTGCCGTCTAGTCTTTTTAGAGACCCGACTTCCCGTCCCGGATCTCTGGCGAGAATCTTGTAAATTCTAGTGCCTGCAGGTACATAATAATAATAATAATAATAATAATAAACGGCCAAAAACTTCAAAACTTCAAAAACGTTCTAAAGACAAGCGAAGCAATAGACCTAAACCTAAATGGCAAGTAAGAATCGAAAACAAAATCAGCACACTCAGAAAGGATCTGGCACACCTCGTGCAATACTCCAACAATAACAACCACCCTTCAAAACACATACAAAGAACAATAAATATACTGAAATCAAAGTCACCACAAAAAACAATACCAGAAATAGCTGATACACTTAAACAAAAACTTGCAGTTTATGCCGCTAGACTCCGCAGATACAACGAATCCAACAACAGAAAAGATACTAACAATCTATTTCAGAAAAGTGAAAAGCAGTTTTACCAAAAAATAACATCAAACAACCAGATAACAACAATAGAACCGCCAACCAGAAAAGAGTTAACTGCGTTTTGGAGAAGCCTATGGTCAGAACCAAAAACCCATAATGAAAATGCTCCATGGATCAGACAAGAAGAGACAAAACATCAACACATAACGGAGCAGGGAAACGTTATTCTTACAACTGAGGAAATAGCTGAAACAATAAAACATACCCACAATTGGAAATGCCCAGGCGTGGATAATGTACAAAATTTTTGGTACAAACAATTCAGTTCAACATACGAAGTGCTCACAGACCAAATCAATAAAGCCATACTCCAACCTAATAGGCTTCCCTAATTCCTCACACAAGGAATAACGTATATAAAACCCAAAAATGCAGATACCAAGAACCCTGCCAACTACCGCCCAATCACTTGTCTCCCCAACTTGTACAAAATTATCACTGGAATAGTATGCAGAAGAATTGAACAACACCTGATGCAAAACAACATCCTGACTGAAGAACAAAAAGGATGTAGAAAACAAAGCCAGGGTTGCAAGGAACAACTTATAATTGATAGTGTGATCATGGAGCAAACTAGAAAAGAGCATGGGAATCCTCATACCTGTTTCATAGATTACAAAAAAGCATTCGACTCTGTACCCCATAGCTGGCTAATGAAAACACTTCAAATATATAAAATCAACCCAGGACTTCGTCAGTTTCTTAAGAGCACCGTGGAAACATGGCGGACAAACATACACCTTCACGACGGCCATATTCAAACGGATGAGCTACACATACGACGCGGCATCTTCCAGGGTGACTCTCTTAGTTCACTATGGTTCTGCCTCTGTCTAAATCCGCTCTCCAACACACTTAACAGCACAAACCATGGTTTCAACATCAGACACCATAAAGCAGATTAACACAAAATCAATCATCTCCTGTACATGGATGATATAGAACTATATGCCGCCACAGAGGCGCAACTAAGAGAATTACTTAAAATAACAGAAGTTTATACGTCAGACATCAGGATGGAATTCGGAATGAGTAAATGCAAGGTGCTCCACATCACTAAAGGCCAATGGAAAAACCATCCCGAAAAGGAAGTAGTAACTGGCCAAACGCTGGACAACTTGGATAAGGACGAAAGGTACAAGTACCTGGGCTTCAATCAGAATGTTAAGATAGACCATACACAAGTCAAGGCACAACTAACACAAGAGTTTAAAGACCGCCTCATTAAACTATTAAAAACAAAACTGAATTCTAAGAATCTCACAAAAGCCATTAATACATTTGCGATACCGGTACTCACATACTCCTTTGGCATCATCAAGTGGTCACACACGGACATAGAAAACATCCATATACTTATACGAACAGAACTCACAAAACACAGAATGTCACATCCGAACGCGTGCAAGGAGAGGCTTACCATAGACAGAAAACTAGGGGGCAGAGGAATTATAGACGTACAGTCACTTCGCACAACACAAATACAAACACTCAGACGTTTCTTCCACACCAAACGAACTAACTTACATAGGGCCATAGTAAAAGCAGACAAAAACTATACACCACTTAACCTCTCTAGTACAGATCACGTAGCAGACACATATAATCATATCCAATCACAACAAGAAAAAATAAACACCTGGTCGCAGAAAGCACTGCACGGCAAACATAGATACCGTGTCACCCAAGTCCACATCAACAAAGAACAGTCATACACCTGGTTGCAGGATGGCCAGCTGTTCCCAGAAACGGAGGGTTTCATGCTTGCTATCCAGGACCAAGTGATTGCAACACGAAACTACAAAAAATATATAATTAAAGATCCATCCATAACAGACGATAATTGCAGTAAATGTCAACAACAAAAGGAAACAATAGATCACATAACAAGCGGGTGCAAAACTCTTGCCGGTACCGAATGCACAGCCAGACATAACTCTGCGGCCAAGGTCATACACCAAGCATTAGCCACAACAAACAAACTAATAGAAAACATAGATCCACATTACAACATCCAACATCAGTACTCGAAAACGATCGATACAAACTATACTGGGACGTTGAAATACATACAGACAAGACTATCCCAGCCAATAGACCAGATATAGTTTTCCAGTCAAAGGACGACAAAATTACCTATTTGATAGATATTGCCATTCCCAATGATGTGAATATCCAAAACACCTACGCTGGGAAGATATCTAAATACACGGACCTTGCGATGGAAATAAAACGACTTTGGAAACAAAACAAAGTCACTATTGTCCCCCTCATTATGTCGGTCTCAGGCCTTACACCAGACACGTTCACACAACACCTTCAACAGCTAGGCCTGGACGAAAAGTTACACAAAGTATTCCAAAAGTCTGTAATCCTAAAGACCTGTAATATTGTGCGATCCTTCCTAAATTCCGATCAATAGTCAGGGTGTTGACTTGGCACAGCCCGTCAACACTTGTCGCTACCGCAATTATGCGAGAGGAACTTAGAAAGTCGGATAATAATAATAATAATATAACTTTATTTATCCTGGCGGGGTGTCTGACAGGCAGGTATTAATCCCAACCAGTAAAGTATACAAATGAAAAGAACAAACAAATTACATAAACAAGAAGGTAAATTAAAACAAATAATATATGACCTAGCTTAGGTTGATTTCGTTTGACAGAAACAGTTTTTTTACCTTATCTTTGAAGACTTGTGGACTGTATGTTTTTAAGACAGGTGGTACTTTATTGTAATAATGAGCAGCATTATAAGTAAACGAATTTTTATATATTTCTGTTCTGTGTTGTGGTATATCCAAGGTGTTTTGAACAAAGCGCAACGAAGTTTGATGCAAGGAGTTTCTAAAAACTAATCGGCTATTAAGATATGACGGTAATTGTTTCACTATGATACGATGTACCAAGCAGATAAGGTGTAATATCCACAGTAATTTAAACTTCAAAATTTTGTGATGCTCGTAAATAGGGGTTATATGCTGTCTACGCGGTGTGTTCGTAGCAAATCTTATACACGAATTATGTAGTTTTTGTAGTTTATTCATCTCGATGGTATTTAAGCAAGGACCAAAAACAACATCTCCATATTGCACTGCTGACATTACTAAGGATTCAATCAGCTTCAGTTTAGTTTCAGTTGACAGTAGTAGTTTATAGCTATAGAGATGTTTAAGCTTAGAGTAGGATGACTTCATTATCTGTGTAACATGATCTTTGAACGACAACTTATTGTCAAACACTATACCAAGGTTTTTGACCTTGTCCACTACCGGAAGAGCTTGATCACCCATAAAAACATCAAAATTAACCATGGTTCTAGTTTGAAAGTGGATGACGGCCGATTTGGTTGGATTTAATCTTAAGCAGTGACCTTCAGAGAAGCTGACTATCCTACTTAGGTCTGAATTGATATAATCTGAAGCTTGATTGACATCTTGAAGATAGTATGTGTAATATATCTGACCATCGTCAGCGTAGTAGTGACATTTGCAATAATTCAGAGCTGAAAGTAAGTCAGAAATGTACAGAGCAAATAGAGTTGGGCCTAAAATACATCCGAGATACTCTGGCAGAACTTCCGCCAAGATTCTCCTTTGGCTTTTCTGATAGCCTTACTGTACTCTGTTAGAGCCGTACGATAGGTGTCCCAGTCGCCAGATTCTTTTGCCCGGTTGAAGAGTCGCCGGACCACTCACTCACTTTAACGAACAAGCTTAATTTAAACTTTGTACACTTATCGAGAACAGTTTGTCTCATTATTCCGATCAGGATCGCCAGAATTGAAGAATTGAAGTTCCGATACATTTTGCTGCCTCCCCCTAGACGTGTAATGGAAACACGGAATACCCACATAACACTATATGGACATGTACGTCCACATATGTACATTAGATATTTCCAGTTTGGACATGTATATTTTGAATATTTGTAGGACGTTAAATGTACATATGAAAAATGATATACACTAGTGTAATATGCTATGTATATTAACGTAGGTATACTCATATGTGAATATACATAAGATGTTGGTCTATGTGTCATATATGCATCTAGTAGTTTACGCCTGCGCGAAGGACAGCTATTGCCGCCATTGCTGATTTCTAGCCATTCCGTCGTTCGCGTCCTTCGTCGTAGTTAGCATTTGTGTGCTGGTGATGGTTGTGCCTGATTACCTGATCAAGTGAAATATTGTGCAATGTTACTTATCTGCTGGCTACTGATAACATCCGCATCCAGCGTTTGACGGTACGTCGTAAGCGGGACAAACCACCTTCAAAATTTTATAACCTTGATTTCTTTGTGATTTTAGACATGCCATTCAACAGGAAAGAGATGACAATCATAGTAATAGATTTTGCCAAGTCTTGTTATTGTAACTAGAAATTGAATTAATAACAATACATAATGAAAGTACCTATAAAGTTTCCTTATCTGCTCTTTCTGCCTCTACATTGAACTTTGATGTATCATGCATGTGCATTAAAAGTACATGAATGTGCATTTAATGGATATAGGTACGATGGATGTGTAAATACATATCCATGAATTCGATACCCATTGTATGTACACTGTATAAATACTTTTGTTGTGTGGGTATTTAGGTATATAAATAGCAAAAGTTGGTTTGAGAGGAGCTTTTTTTAAAAACTATAGCGCGTTCATGTAAGGGTCATCATTCGAGTGCCCCCCTCTAGAAGAAACCCTGAATCCGCGCCTGTTTTGGCTTTGACATTAAAAACTGTGTAAAAATAAAGTAGCATTTATAGTGCGGTAAGGTAAGAGGTAACGTAAGACGTAAGAATAAGAAAAAAGTGGGTATGCTATAGTGCCGTAAGCGGCTTGCGGCTTAAGTGACAGACAGATAACAAGGGTAGCCAAGTTTGGTATGTGACTAATAGATGGGGCTACATGTTTTAAGCTTCTTCTTGGAGAGATGTTTTATGATTGTTGTTTTGTTCTTTTTTATTTTTATGGTTATGTCGAATGTCAATGACCCTAGGGCAATATTGTTAATTGTTTAAAGTTATCTCTGATTGTTTATTGTAACTTGTTTACTACTGGAACTTTGTTGAAGGTCTGACGATCAATACGGTACCAGTGCATAGGGGTTTTGGATAGAGGTAAGGCGCTATAGACTGAAATACAATGGATTTCTGGATTCTAAAGAAAACCGCTTTTTACAGGTGGCAATGGGTGCTGACTAGTGTATATTTCGAAGAGCTATACATGTCTCATAGGAATCATAGGGCTGCAATATCTAGTCCAACAATTTTGAATGACTGTCCCTTGTGAGGCGTGCCCTGTATATTTAGTGGACAGTGCAACTGTTTATAGGATGTAGTGATGTACTTTGTTTAATCAAGTGTACTCCATAGAAGAAATTGACGCATACACATACCTGGAATGTTAAAGCAGGTTGTGGTTGTGTGACAAAGATATATGTGAAATTAGTGGGGCAGTTTTCCAATAAAATTACAAAATAGGCAATTGTGGATATATTTCTTCTCAAGTAGAAAGTCTACATATCTATCGCTGTCCATCAGTGTAAAATGTGAGGACAGTGACTTAAAACAAATAGAAATAGAATATACAATTCGAGTTGTGACTGTTTATAAAGGACTTTGTACACATTGTGATGTGATTTTTTTAAGAGTATTTGGCCCAAATGTATTTGTTTGTAAACCAAGTATGTATCCTTCTCTGTATGACAAACTTTTTAGTTTTATAATAAACAGGTCAAAACTACCATTTCTAAAACTATTGTTTTTGCCATGTCATGAAAATATTAAAATATTGTGACTCAGAACAGAGGCAATAGGAAACTATTGAAAATGTTCTAGTCAAACTTGGGTATTGTTATAGGTTGGCCTGGGGCAGCTTGGAATTCCTTCACAAGGCTGTGATGTGCTAGTGAATGAGTGAATGTTGACCAAAAACACTTGGTTGCTGTTGCTACAGAGCCTAAAATTTACTTATCTATTTCTTAACATTTACAATAAAATAACTAGTTGGTTGCTGTCGCTACAGGGCCAACTTTGAGATTCATTTATCTTTGAACAGATGCCATAACATACATATCCCTGTTTGTCAAATTTAAAACCACATAATGCTCTCAAATGATCAAATATTCCATATCCATAACATCATACAACTTTTAAATGAACAAACACTCATTTAACTGTAATAGCACACAGCTTTTACAGATACAAAAGGTATGTCAAAATTTTGAACTGTGAGATGCAGCTGGCAATTTTGTAAAGCTATTCTTGAAAAGCTGAATCAGAAACAAGTGAAAGTAACATATGGGAGAATCCTAAAATGTTTGTGTCCATAAAAGTTTTGCTGTGGCCTGAGTAAGGTTTTCAACCCATTCAGAACACTCGCTTTGAAGTCATACCTATGAAGTAAGCATATTGCTTAGCTATATGATAAGTTTTCAAATTACAAAGATGATCACTAACACTCAAAACAAAATTGTGTAGTTGTTGAGTTGGTTTAAGTATTTTGTTGTTTGTTGTGGCAATATTGCATCTGACCAAGTGTACAGTGTAGCTGATGATTTATTGATACACCCTGGATTATCTCTGAAGAGAGATTCAATAAAATACATATCCCTGTTTGTCAGCTTTAGAACCACATAATGCTCTCAAATGAACACATATTCCATATTCATAATAGCATACACATTACATTACATTATTAATTGTAACAGAGCATACAACTTTTATAGGGTATGTCAAGACTTTAAAGTGTGAGGTGCAGCTGGCAAGTTATTCTTGAACAGCTGAATTGGAAACAAGTGGCCTGTTATATATGTTACAACTTGTAGGAAAACATTAACATATGGGAGAATCCTAAAAACGTTTGTGTCTATAAAACTTTTGCGATGGCCTGAGTAAGGTTTCCAGACCTTCCTGAACAGTCACTCTGAAGTCATACCTATGAAGTTATAGCATTGTTCATATACGATATTCTTACAATCTTGAACATGCTTACTTGACTGCAATGATGTTTTGACACTTTACCATATTATTGTGCAAGAGATATGCCCAAAATATGTTCACTACACCATAAACCCCCAAAAGCAAACTGTGTAGTTGTTAGGTTGATTCAAATATAAGTTGCTCTGGCAAAATTGAATGTGAACAAGCATGCAGTGCAGGTGAGTTATTGACAAAAAATCGATTTCTGATACATAATACTTATACTTTTGATAATACGTGCTATTCAGCAACAACTAACTTATTAGTTCACTATTAAGTTGGGCTGACTGCAATATTTTCACACTTTAGAAAATTGTATATGATTCCATTATACAAAATCAGTTAACGGTTGCATAGTAAAAAGTACAGCATCATACTAAAACTGTATTAAGGGCTTTGCATTTTGTTTGGCGGAATGAGCTTTTATATCTACATATATACTCATATCAATGGAGTACTTATAGCTCTACATCATTAGGGAAGGAGGAACTCCTCACAATCCTCTTCATGTAGGGAAGGAGGAACTCCTCACAATCCTTTTCATGTACACAGAATATAAAAAACCTCAGCAAAATCATGACTACAATATTGTGGGACTATGTTGGTTCCATGTATTTTTTAGGGAAAATATTTTCTAATACTGCAAATCATGTTCTAGCTGTGAAACAGCCTCTGTAGTGCATAGTCTGCCTGGTGTAACCATTCCTTTCCTTGTTCATATAAAAATGTATAGGCCGGTCCTGCACGACTTGTCCTGACCTGCACGCCTTGGTGTGCAAACGTTTTTTTGCAAAAGTCGGTTCAAATCACCCGTCGGTGATTCAAATCTTTGATCACATGTCCAACTCCAGCCTATGGCGATTGCATTCATTTTGGCGACCATGGCCGAATTCACCGGAATTCACCCGATGCCGTAAGAAAAATGAATTTGGTTTATTTCCGAGGTAAGCAGTATTTCACGAGCATATTTCTAAATTCCCGCGTGTTTTATGCACGATGTCTAGCGATCCTGGCCGATTTCCACCCGAAATCGCTTCTAATTTCATGTCCCGTCATTTTAGAAATGAATTTCTTACGTCTTGCGTTACTTCTTACGTTACGACTATAACCACTCTCATCTGATTCCACAGGTTTATTTTCATACCTCTTACCTTACCTCTTACGTTACAGCACTATAAATGCACCCTAAGGCGCATAGGTATAATACGTACAGAGTGGCGTAATGTAAGACTGAAGAAGTAACAATTTATTAGGAAGAAAAAAATGGGGATTTATATGATTAAATTGTGGTGTTGAATTCTGTGATTTAATAGTCACGTATAACTAAGGGCTGGCAGCTCGGAATATTATTTACATTACATCTCTATATATTTTCAATTGAAGAATACGTGGATAACTCAATATCGCCATTATCGCGGACTCTTCAAAAAGTTGGATTGTCGATTAATCATCACGTTGTCATCCTGTAGTGTGGAGTGCTGCCATCATTCAACCAAAAGTTTTTTCTCTATCTCTAGCGAATGGATCAATCCGATCAATACAGGCACCGTTCACACTAGTTCACAGTACAACGAGCTACCACGATATGGCGCTGAAGTGCGCTCCTATTTGATTCAACGGTTTAATTCTGATTTGAGCTAGGGTTGTAATACATTTTAGTGTTCATTATTAGAATCTAATATCACCGAAGAGCTAAAATAAATAAACCTGAGACAAATCAAAAATAGAGAAAAGCTGTTCTTTTCTGTTCTAAACCTTGTGCTGCCATCTTTCAAACAGATGATAAGTGGCTAAAGTGCTACCATTGTGCTACTGCTCCCTACTTCCCTAGCTAATGAATCAATACAGACATTACCTCTAGTACTGCAAGCTACCGCGATATAGCGCTGAAGTGTTTTCATTCAAGGGTTGTTTCATTCAAGTTTTGAGCTGGGTCAGGGGTCAGGGTTAAATGAGAAATTGTAGTGTTGGTATTATATTGTAGAGCCTGCAAAGAAATTATACGAATTATAATGCGACAATGCGTGCCTGTTAGAATATCTGGGAGAAGTTGTTCTTTTTTTGGAGTTTTAAAGTTTGGGTAGTGAATTTACCATAACTACTGCCCACCTGTAAAACTCCGACAAAGGTAGATTTTCACGGCTCGGTAAATAAATAGTGATCGAGTGATGTTCATGTATGAAGTGTCATCCTTGTAAAAAGGTGAGCCACTTCCTTAACAAACTGTTGTATCCTTGGATAAATACCTACCTACGTCCAAATCAATAAAGTAAGTTAAATTCAAGTTGTGTGGGCGGCAAAGCCATGTTAATATTATAGGGTGTCCGTACACAGGAAAACGGCAAATTTTTCGGGTGTAGATGAAGTCAGAAATATATGAGTTGTTTAAATTTATTTCATGTCTCAATACTAGTGCCGACACTTATATAGTGCAGTTACGTTATTATGTAGACCTGAGTAATGATAAAAAACGTAATTATCTGATACAAAATATATATTACCTATAATAATTCCGAAAGTGGTAGGAGATCAAAAATAATTGCAAATACCTATTTGCAATATAATAAAACAAAATAAATTGATCTATTTATTGTATAGGTATATTGACATCTGATTATACAGACAATATACAATTTTGAATATTATAGCGCCAGCCCCGCCCCCTAGTCAGCCCACCAAAAAATGCCGAAAGGGGTTATGGTCAGGACTCGTCGGGCGTGTTGTGGAGGCATAAGGCATACTTTGTAGTCTCCGCACTCGGTAGAAGCACAAAACAACTCATATATTTCTCATTTCGATTTTATAAATATGGAGATTTAACTAGACTTATGTGACCGATATATAGAGTGAAAAAGTTGTATTTATGTGATTTTGGTTTTTCATGATAAGTAATTCGTCAACAGGGCGACGCCGACATGCGGCGGCGGGGCCGGAGATTAAATAAAACTAGATATTTATATTGTGTATATTGTATAATCTCCACGTGTGGGGGCGGGTTAGAATATCTCCCATCGTATATCCTGCGTGTCGAAAAGGCGACTAAAAGGAACCGAACTACTGTCGGTATAAACAATAACCTCTTCTCAACCAACAGCTTTGGGTGGACGAGTTGAGAAGAGCCAGGACACCTTCTTGTCCTTGGGGTGAGAAATTGCCCCTAAAGGCGGGTGAACCAGTAGATACCATCTGGTCAACGGCATGAGGATGCAGAAAGCAAATGAGAAACTACTGCATTAAAGATCTTGAAGATATCCCAAGAGAAACTCTTTACGAGTTCACAACATGTCTGTTAAGACATTGTGACTATGATGATGATGATATTGTATAATCAATAAATGTTTTTACCTGAAAGACGTTGACATCTAATGAAAAATATGAAGTCCACATTAACAAAACATTACCTAATTTTTTATTAGAAAAAAGATTAGATTCACCCACACACGACCTATATACAGGAATGAGAAATCGCTTATACACCAGTGCAATTATTGCTTCAAAAATACTTGGTTACTGAATATGATTGGCAGAGCCACATGCTAGGAGACGACGCTATGCGACGGGACGCTACTACAAAAGTACGTACTCAAAAGGATCTCGCACTGTAGATTCTTATGTATGCGTGCACACTTACCGTACGCGATGCCATAGGACCCCATGTTGGGCAAGCGTGCACGCTTACATAAGAATCTACGGTCTATTCCGGTCTATTCCGGAAAAATTGGCCAGCGGAAAAAAACCGGGTTTTCTGCCTGTAAAAGTTGTGCAAAACGGTAAACTTTGGGAAAATGCATTTTCCTTATGCTTTAATATCCAGGGAGGCATACGTATTAAATATTAGTCAATTCAACAATTGTTTGAAACACATTTTAAATGTAAAATGCAGCATTACTTTTTTCATGTATTTTTTTATTATACAGGGTTATTCACGTTATTCGACACGGAGCATTATGGCTAAAGTATTTGATAAAAAAGAAAATAATAATTTCGGATGGATAGAGACTCATATAAGGGCTACATTTTAAAAATATTTTCATGTTATACAGGGTGTCCCAAAAACACGAAATGTATCAAAGTTATGTTTTTTTAAATAGAACACCCCATATATTATCGCATATTCAGATTCCTCTGTGAATTCTAGTGTGACATTATGTATCATACATGGGACCTAAAGCGAACCGTTTAGGTGTAAATCACCATTTTCGGTATAAGTAGAAATCAGGAAACAATTGAATATCGCAGAAATTATAAAACATGGAAGGCTGCGACTTTGCCGTATTACTAAGCATAAAATGCGTCAGCTATGATGAGACTTTCAAACTTAAATTACGTTTATGCTTGGAGAAATCGGTCGATTAATTAAGGAAACTTCGATCAGCGATAACTTGATTTTTTCAAATGGGAATGCCTAATTTTTTTTATACGGTTAAACGTAGAATTGGATAACCTTTCTAATGATGTAAGGTTGTGAATATCAATCTCAGGTAGTTTTCATTTAATTTTAAATTTTCAAACAAATCGGCGTTTTTCAATTTTCCTACCTGTAAGCAACGTAGTAGGCCATGAAATATAAACAAAAACCTGTTCAGGTAGAAGAAAACAACTAACCTAGCTGAAAAATACACACGAACTAGACTAAAAGGGACAAGATTATAAAAATTACTCACAACAAACGAAGTCTAACCAGAAACAACGGCGGTAACATATCTTTGGTCAAAGAGAAGCTTAGTATGACAGAAATGGCTTTTTTTCACGGACTACTAGCTACTGCAATGTAGTAGAGATTGGCAATTTCCAAAACCATTAAAAATTTTGAAATAAAATAAAAACTACTAGATAATGTTGTAAGCAGTTTATTATTTTCATAATAAAATTTCACATTTAATGATATAAAAAAGTATGCAATTCTGTCAAAACTCAAGTCAAAGGGACCTCTGACTGGAGTTCTGAAAATTCTTCAGTACCTATTAACAAGATCGCAGAAAATGAAGAATGAATTAAAATATGTTCAAATTGTAAAACATAACTTAAATGGCAGAAAATTTAAATCTGATTTGTAAGTACTCCTTTTTTGCAATATTGCTAATAGATATTGAAAAATAGAAGGGCTCCAGTCAGAGGTATCGACTTCGACGCAAATTAGTACTTTTTTACACCATTACATATGATTGATAGTTGCGTGCTGGAGCAACAGTCGCTGGTTCTTTTTGTTTCATATCAGGGTTCTCAATTGTCCAAGAAATTTTTAACCTCTAGTAAATTGCGGTAGCCAGTATTATTACTGCCATTCTCCAACTTCTCTTTGACCTTAGAGATGTTATCGCAGTTGTTTCTGGGAGAGTTGATTTGTTGTAAGGAATTTTTATAATATTGTCCCTTTAGTCTAGCTAGTGTGTATTTTTCAGCTAAGTTAGCTGTTTTCTTCTACCTGAACAGGTTTTTGTTTATATGTCATAGCCTGCTACGTTGCTTATAGGTAGGAAAATTGAAAATTGCCGATTTGTTTGAAAATTTAAAATTAAATGAAAACTACCAGAGACTGATATTGACCATCTTATATCATTGGAAAGGTTATCAAATTCTGCGTTTAAACATGTAAAAAAAATTAGGCATTCCCATTTGAAATAATCAAGTTATCGCTGATCGAAGTTTTCTCAATTAATCGACCGATTTCTCCAAGCATAAACGTAATTTGATTTTGACAGTCTCGTCAAAGCTGACGCATTTTATGCTTAGTAATACGGCAAAGTCACAGCCTTCCATATTTTATAATCTCTGCGATATTCAATTTTTTCCTGATATCTACTTATATACCGAAAATGGTGATTTACACTTAAACGGTTCGCTTTAGGTACCATGTATGATACATAAAGTCACACTAGAATTCACCGAGGAATCTGAATATGCAATAATATACGGGGTATTTCATTTAAAAAAAACATAACTTTGATACATTTCGTGTTTTTGGGACACCCTGTATAACATAAAAATATTTTTAAAATGTAGCCTTTATGGGTCTCTATCCATCCGAAATTATGATTTTCTTTTTTATCAAATACTTTAGCCATAATGCTCCGTGTCGAATAACGTGAATAACCCTGTATAGTATAGGTCCTATCTAAAGATTAAGTTCGTTTGTTAACGAGAGTGTTTTCCTTTTTCTCTAAATATTAAAAAAGTATTAATATACAGGGTGGTTCAATAAACGCACTGCGGCTCTAGCAGCCTTATACCGTTTACATTAAAACAAAATGGCTTAGATAAAAAAACTTTTCCTTCCAAATGATCTACTTGCAGAAAATACTTTCAAAGAGGGCAGACATCCGGATATACCGGAAGGACCTAGGTAACAACTTCCTAATTTTAAATGGAACACCCTGTATATTATTGCGTTTCTGAATGCAGCATCGATTTTTAAGTCCGGTTTGTTAGCCACAGTTTATGTCTACGAGGCATATTTTCGAATTTATTCAGCAATCTTTAGATTTTGTATTTTGAATTGAATTTGACGTTTCTAGTACTTAAAAAATGTTAATATCTCGGAAACTAAGTAAGACAGAAAGATGCGGTTTTCGGTTTTAAAACGAACAAGAAACGTGTTTACGTTTCAGTGAGATGATTGTTTCAAAAGCACATTAAATAAATGGACTAGCAATTTTCAAATTCGAAAAGTTTGAAACGTTAAAAACATTTTTTTTCAAATGGGATGGCATGATAGGTTGAAACCTATCCCTAACCCTCTTTCGCATCCACTGATATGAATATCAGTGGATGCGAAATTAAATTCTCTTTCACTTTTATCTGGACATTATGTGGTTTTGAAGATAGTGAGTTTGACGTTCTTGCAATTGTAGTTGAAGATCCGCATAGCTACAGCAGAAATAAGTCGCTATTTGGGCATATAGCCTCCTTATCACGGGCAGCTAAATTAAGCACTTGAGAAAGAGAATGAATCTCTGTAATTGGGGTCGTGCCCGAGTCCAAGAGGATGCACTCGTTGTTTATGAATGGAGCTATACATTTCTTTCTTATGAAATGTAGCTTCAGTGCTTCACCGTTAATATTAACGACCAAGTAAACTGGCATAATTTACATTTTTACACTGACGTAAATAGGGTCAAGGTGGCAACAATGGGTCAACTTTTGTTTGACACGCTGTAGCAGAAAGGTTATGAAAGGTATAACTTTCAATTTTACTTTCAACACACTATATCTCCACTACTTTAATTATCCACAATTACTTTTAAAAATAATAGGTTGATTCCATCATAACGACCATTTTTTTTTAAGTTTGCATGTGATGCATTGTGTACTAGGGTTAGGGTTTAATGGCGCACCCCTAAGTAAACAGTGGATCACTGGAGTACACAATGGGTAACTATTTTTAAAAGTCTTGGAGAATGGACATACTGAACTGGATATAATTTTTTATTTAATTTATAAAAATAAAACATATGATTAATTAGTTCACAGCTCCCTTATTCGTAAATTATAATTGGAAACTATATTTTGAGACTACCAATAAGTCTAGTACGAATAGGTGAATGATAACTCACTGTTCTGAGTAATAACTAAGCACATATAACTTTGGTAACGACAGAATTTGAACAAAAAATAAATGACTGCTACTTGATCCTCTAGGTACATAACCAGTAACTAAACTACCTCACTTAAGGACTAGAAAAAAAGAACACAACGAAACTTTTCTTACGTCTAGGCGCAATAACAATCGACTAAAATAAACTTCTGGTACTTTGAAATTAAACAAACAGAATGAAAAAATGACTTAATTAACGCTGAGGGCAGATAAATCTAATGGAAAACTATAAAAAGACTGTTGTCTTGTTGTACTGCCGCTACAAATTGGCTTTGGTAATATCAGTTTGACGTCATCTTCTTTCACGAAAGATATGTCAGGCACATTAGGAACTCGAAATTTATTTTGTTGATTTTGTCTTAAAAAACTTATTTGGTATTCTAAATCCTTGTTTCGGGCTTGCAGTACTTTGCATATGTAGTATCAAATTTTCTTTTTAGTAGCAAATTCTACAAGCACATATTCACCCTCTTGTGGTAGACGTGGTAAAGGTTGCTGCAGATCGTCATGTGTTAATATTGAGACCTCATTTTCTTTTTCACTAATCCAATCAGAATCATAATCATCATCAGAATCCTGAAAATGCATTTCAAAATTCTCATCAGAATCGCTATCTATCACTTTTTTTGATACTTTTTTCCTTTTCACCTCTTGTTTCCTTTTAGTTGCAGCCTTTTCCATCTCTATCTCAGTTTTCTCAGGCGTGTCTGTAGCTATTATACTCCGGCCAAGTCTTCTACGCTTTCTGTTGGTCTTTCTCGGCCCAGCTTTTATTGGTTCTCTAAAATCGAACGGTGAAATAAAAGCCTGAGCGTTATTATTACCTTTAGGTGTCAAAGGCGTTGATACACTGGATAGTTTCGGGACAGTACGTTCTGGCGATATTCTGGAGTTACCTTCCGTTATAAACATGCCTGATGAGCTGTTTGAGATCTGTGTAGCATCTGAGGTGTGATCATTGGAGTTATCTTTACCAATAATACCTGGTATATTGTCTAGCTGATCACTTGTAATGGATGACAAGCTATCCATAACAGTTAGTATATTTGGGGATGTTGGTGGTGTTCCGTGTGACGGCACAACCGGCATGTTGTTAACAGTTATGCCCGAAGCGCTGTCTGTCGTAGGTACGATAAGCCTTGATGTAGAAGGAAAGTTCAATGTAGAAGAATTGTCACTATCTGCTAATGGTACACCTATTTGATTGACATTTTCTTCTCGGATTGAACAATCCGTGCAAGGACGATCGGTCATCGAACTAGGTAGAAAGTCATCATCATTATAAATAAATCTATCAAAAGGAAATATTCCGCACTTCTTGAATGCATTCGTTATATTAGATGGGGTCATAACTTTTAAAAAGGCTGACGCAACAAGCTCTCCAATGTCATAGATTGTGACTGGTTTCCCCGGATTTCGTAGCATCCATGAGTCTATCGCAGCATTGTAATACGTTTTGAATGGCGACAATATGGCGACATCCAGAGGTTGTAGTTTTCCTGAGGTATGTGGATGTATTGTGAGGATGTGCACCCCTGAAGCTTTGGCCAAATCTAACGCCTCAATTGAAAGATGCGATTCGTGGTTGTCCAAAATTAGGATGCTTTGATTCTCTGGAGATGTATTCGTGTGCTTCACGAAGTGTTTAATAACTTTTGGAAATAAATCGGAATTCATCCATCCAGTTGGTACCGCTAAACCAAGTGTTCCCGTGGGAGTGTTCTTACACATAAAGTCCTTAAAATCTTTTCTCGGAAAAACCATTACGGGTGGTAGTGCAACTCCGCTTGCACTAATAATACAGCACGTTGTTACTAGAGTCCCTTTTTCACCACTTTTAACTTTTCCCAGACTTTTTTGTCCCTTTGGCGCTATAACTTTCTGAGGTTTTTGTACGGTGCTAGTGGAGGTCTCATCGAGATTAAATATTCTTGTTCCATCTGAAAAGGCTGGATTCCTCTTCATTAAATTTTCGAGATTGTCATAAAATCTATCAACATACTTTATTAAATGCTGTGGCTCTTGCGAGACTGCATGGTTCTAGTCTGCGCAAACTCAATTCTGGATGCCTTTTACGAAATGTTTTCAGCCAATCTTTACCGGCCATTTCGTTTGTTGTCCATGATTGTGGAATTTTGGGGTTATTCTTTTTTGCCATTTAATAGGCTACTTTTCTACACTCTTTTGTACTCAATCCATAGAATAGAAGGGCACAGTATCTGAAGTAGTCACTAAGTACTTTTTCTTGTTCTATACTGAATACTCTGTTGACTTCATAATTAGGTACCAACCGGATGTCAACTGCGCCCTCTGCTTTTGACTTAAAATAATACCGTCTTAAAGTCGTAAATGGAATTCCAGTTGTTCTAGACACTTTGCGGAGGCTATCACCCATTTGAATTCTTAATAAAGCTGCCTTCATACTAGCTGCGGTAGTGTTCCCTCTGGTTCGCGGCTTTTCTGGACGTGGCATTCTGGAAACAAACACCGCATGAAAAATAAAACTCAAACATTTATTTACGACAAACTCTCATTCTATTGGGTACACAATGGATCATGATACGAAGACTGAGCCATAGTGTACTCGGACGCCATTATATTTAAAAATGGAACCCAGCCGTAAATCATACATACTAATCAAAGGTTGCTGCAGTAAAATAAAACTAATTAAGTATATTATAAGGCACGTATACCAACACTAAGTTATAGCAATGAGAATACATGATAGAAAGGATCAAGTCTTACCTTGTAACTTGTATTTTTGCAAGTGAAAAGACAAAACTATGAGCAGCAGAAATCAGCCTGGCCAACGACGCACACCGAATAGTTCGAACGACTTCCGTTGCCGAACCGCTGCTACGAGTAAGACAGAAAGCAGATATCCCTGTTTCTTTCGCACTAATAGCATGTGATCCATTGTATACGCCCTAACCATTGTTGCCACCTTGACCCTACACATTTTGAGAGGTTTGTTGACAACCAACATGGAGTCTCAACATTTGGGGTGATATTATTGGAAACCGCATAGTAAACTAACGTTCTCAAAATTTTCTGAATGAACATCTGGGAAACCTGCTGGAAAATTTATCACCGGGGTTTTTAAGAATAATGTGGTCACAATTAGATAGAGGAATGCACATTATTATTATGTATTAGAGGTCGAAACACTTTGGATGAAAGGTTTCCTGCCAATTGTTTCGTCTGCGAACCACGCCACCTTCGATTTTTCCAATTCATACGCGTCATTACAGAATAATTACAAAATCGTAAATATCTTGAAAACAATCAAAGATAGAACCATATATGCCTAGACAAAAGTGAAAGAAAATTTTATTTCGCATCCACTGATGTGAAACTTTCCATTTCATTTGAAAACCATCTAAAAAAATGCTTTTAACGTTTCAAACTCTTCGAATTTGAAAATTGCTAGTTCATTTATGTAATACGCTTTTGAAAGAATGATCTCACTGAAACTCATGTTTCTTGCTCGTTTTAAGACTGAAAATCGCATCTTTCTGTCATACTTAAGTTTTCGAGATATTAACACTTTTTTGTAAAGTACTACAAACGTCAAGTTTTCTAAAAATTGCTGAATAGTTTCGAAAATAGGCTTCGTAGACATAAATTATGGTTAACAAACTGGACCTATAAATCGATGCTGAATTAAAAAACGTAATAATATACAGGGTGTTCTGTTTAAAACAGGGAAGTTGATACCTACTTCTGGTATATCCTGATGTCCACCATCTTTGAAATTATTTTCTACAAGTAGACCATTTGAAAAGAAACGTTTTTTATGCAAGCCATTTTCTACTAATTCAAATGGTAAGGCCACTATAGAGCACCGCGCGCTGATTGGACCACCCTGCATAATAATTATAAATACATAATTATAATATCTAATTTTTGTTTTTTATTAAACTGCTTTATACTCATCACAAATATTATTTGCATTTATCTCACAATAATTATTATATTAGCCTGTTTGTAGATTTTTGCAAGTTAAAAAAGAATATTTTTTCCATTTTTTTCCAATTTTTCCTATGTTCGGGAAAAAAACGAAAAGAACACGGCTTCTTTTCAAATTTTTTTCTGAATCATTGAATCTCCAGTTTCAACTATACTATATATTTAAAAAAAGGTGACCCCGTCTCTAGGATAGGTAGAAAACTGAAAAATAATTGGGGTTTATTTAGTGAAAAAATTTGGTAACGCCATCCGTTGAAGAAAAAAAATTATACACATTTTTAAGGATCTTGCCCAAACTACTGGCATCATTGTAATGAAATTTCACACGAATATGTTTTGGAAGCTAGTCCATCCTATGAATTTGTTTTTATACCTGGCTCTCATAGAGGGCGCTAGTTACACGGTTCATACCAGGTAGTACGAACATAACTTTTTTGAGGTTAGATATATAAATTGAAATTTTAGGTGAATTTGAACATCATCCAATTCTACATCAAAAATACTGTGCGCCGTTTCGGAATATTTTGATTTGAAAATTTATGGAGTAATATCCGATGCAGGTATAAAGTAATGATAAAGTCATTAATTAAACAACAAACCACAAGAAGAATATCATAATAGAGAATAAGAATATAAAATAAAATACAATTAGAGTGTTCAAAATGTCCTCCATTTTCACGAATACACAAGTCTATCCTTTTTTCTAAAGATCCATTAATCTTCTAAACGTTTGGGAATCAGCTATGAGGTTACTAAAGTAATATTTTGAATTCTGTCTTCCAGTTCTTGACGTGAATTTACCTCTGTAGCATAGACTTTTTCCTTAAGATACGACCAAACTGTGTAGTCCAACGGATTAAAATCTCATGTCCGAGGTGTTAGATTGTGTTACTTTATTATATTTGAGAATAATCTCTGTAATAACATCAAAAATAATAGCTTGGCAACGTCGCCCACAAAAGGACAGTTGACAGCTGATGGGTGACGTGACAGACGTCTGTGACGTCAATTTTCTGTACCATGCTAACATGCTATTCATTGCCATTATCGATTTTCTTCCAATATGTACAACACACGTTAATGTTTCTATTTGATTTAATATATGTATAAAAAACAGTGATACGATTATTAAAAACCAAAAATATACAGTCCACTAAGAAGAGGTGCTTGCACCAGACCATTTGATCCACCGAGCCTGGATAAAAAAGAAAACATTTGGGAGATGTTTTGAGATTATTAGTAGCAGCCACCAGAAATAAGAGGGCAACGCCATCACCGATTACGAAGGCCGATTCCTCAATTGAAGAAAGCCGTTCGACTGGAGGTTTGCAAAACCAATTAATGATTAAAAGTAGGCCAATTCCTTTATTTCCATAAATTTCCTTTGATCTATAAACGACCTCAGTGCTTTGATAGATTTCCAAAATGAACGATTTAGATATTTTGATAAGAAAGCGTGGCACCATAAAATTTAAACTGACGAGTTTTAAGAAATATTTTGAGCCTTTGTATGAAAGATTACTCACCAATGAAAATTTAGAGCCAAAAGAGTTATTTGAATTAAAAAACCGTTTTGATAAATTAGAGTTATTATATGACGAATTTGAAGGTGTTCAGCTAGAGGTGGAGCTAGCATGTTCGGAAGAACAGCTGGAAAAACAATACGAAGAAAGATGTAACTTTTCAGATTGTTATAATAAAATTGTAGCTGAGGCAAATGAAATTGTGTCTAGATTTGATACCTCAGATGAAAAAGTGTCAGTACATAGTGTTCAAACCAGTGTACAAGGTGTAGGGCAAGCTAGCTTACACAACAATATGGTAGATAATATGAATTCAGAAAAAGTGTCACCAATTAAATGTCCAACCTTTAATTGTGAATTCAATAGGTGGTTAGAGTTCAAAGATACATTTGAGGCACTGTTTCATAATAATATGTCACTAACAGACATTCAAAAGTTTCATTATTTAAGGTCATGCTTAGGTGAAGAAGCTATAAAGATTATACAGAGTTTAGAGTTTGCAGCAAACAATTATAGTAATGCATGGGCCTTACTTTGTGAGAGGTTTGATAACTCAAGATTATTAGTAAACAACCACTTGAAAGCACTATTTGAGTTGAACAGTATTTCAAAAGAGTCCTCTTTGGGATTACGAAGTTTAATAGACTCAGTTAATAAGCATCTTAGGGCGTTAAAAACGTTAAAGCTGCCCACAGATGAGTGGGATGCAATAATAATATATATGGTTGCATTAGACAGAAATACTAAGAGAGAGTGGGAACAATCAAAAAAGGATAAACAATTACCAACTCTTGCAGGTTTCTTTGAATTTCTAAAAAACAGGGCTGACTTCTTAGAAACAATTGAGCTCAACAATAGTCAGAAGGCAAAAGAACATTGTGATAGAACCATAAGGCGTCACAGTTCTTTCTTAATTAACAATTCATCTGATAGCCATACAGAATCAAAGTGCAATTATTGTAAACAACAACACCTGATTTATACTTGTGATAAATTCTTAAAGCTTCCAGTTTCAGAGAGATGGACAAAGGTAAATGAAATGAAACTGTGTTCAAATTGTTTATGTCTAGGTCATTTTAATCACAATTGTAGATCAGGGCCTTGCAAGTATTGTAGCAACATAGTAGTTTGCTACATTATAGGAAAGAAGCTAGATCCACTCAACCAAAACCTAACTCCACTGACTCCCATAATGAGCATGGGGAAGAATCTAGTGAGAGTCATGAGAATCAATTTAATGGTTCATCAGTGGTATGTGCAAATAACTCAGCAGGTTCTTATGATTCTTACATTGTATTATCTACAGCAATTGTGGAAGTTAGGGATAAATATGGTCAATACCATAGTGCTCATGCCATTTTAGATTCGGGAAGTCAGTGTTCCTTTATCACAGAACAATTTAGTAAAATTCTAAATGTAGATGTAAACCACACAAATATATCGGTAATAGGGGTTAATGCAGTAAGCTCCAGATTAGATTCTAAATGTAAGATTAAAATACGATCAGCAATTAACAATTTTGAGGCTAATTTAAGTTGTTTGATTGTGCCAAAGATAACAGACAATTTACCTGGTCACACAATTGATATTTCTGGTTGGGAGTTCCCTCCAGATATTAGATTGGCAAATCCTTCTTTTCAAGTATCTAAGAAGGTAATCTACCTTCTTAGATACTTATACTTAGATACTTATTGGAGCTGACTTGTTCTGGAATGTGCTTTGTGAGGGAAAATAAATTTAGGAAAAAACAAACCAATGTTGATCAATACTGTATTTGGATATGTTGTTTCAGGTGCTATTAATATTCCAAATAATACTACAGTAAGATGTAATTTTGTAGTCAATGATGACCTTCAAAGATTTTGGGCCATTGAAGAAATACCAACAGAAGCACTTGCATTAACAAAAGAGGAAAAATTTTGTGAAGATTATTTTGATGAAACAGACACAAGGGACATCTCAGGAAAATTTATAGTTAGATTTCCATTAAAATGCAGTGCTTCAACATTAGGTAATTCATATAACATAGCCATTAAACGATTATTATCTCAGGAGAATAAGTTAAAGAAAAGTGAGATTTTGAAGGATAAATATGTATCTTTTATGAATGAATACATTGAATTAGAACATATGAAACAATTATCAAATGATGCTATTCAGAATTTTAGATGTTTCTTACCCCATTTTGCAGTTGTTAGACAAGACAGTATAACTACAGATGTTAGAGTTGTATTTGATGCATCAGTAAAAACAGATTTTCGTAAATCACTTAATGATATCCAGTATCCAGGGCCAGCAATACAAAACGACATATTTTCAATTATATTACGATTTAGGCAACATAAATATGTGATAGTTGCAGATATTGCAAAAATGTATCGCCAAATTTTTATTCACCCAGATGAAAGGTATTTACAAAATGTAGTGTGGCATAGCAATTTTAATGATAACATAGAGTTGTTCGAATTACAGACTGTAACTTATGGAACTACTAGTACTCCATATTTAGCAATGAAATGCATCAAAAAACTAGCAAATGATAACAAAGATATATATCCAGTTGCTTGCAAAAGTATTGACCATGACATGTATGTTGATGATTTGATAACAGGATTTAATGAAATTGATCAGGCTATAACCATTTGTAATCAGATAGCAAAAGTTTTAAAATCTGCAGCATTTTCTTTGAGAAAATGGGCCTCTAATAGTGAGACCATCTTAGCTGGTTTAGAAGAAACCTATGATGCCTTTAGTATACTAGATTTAAGTAAAACTAATAAGATTAAGACATTAGGATTACAGTGGAGTGCCCAATCAGATTCATTATCATATAAAGTGATAGAGTATCATAAGGCAGAACCACTAACAAAAAGACAGTTACTCAGTAGTATTGCTAAGATTTTTGACCCATTAGGATTAGTCAGTCCCTGTATTATAAAAGCTAAGATTTTGATACAACAGCTTTGGTCTTTAAAATTAGATTGGGATGCTACAGTCCCATTAGAGCTTCAAGAAAAGTGGGAAGTCTTCCAAATTCAGTTATCAGCATTGAATAAGTTAACAATTCCTAGATCTGTCATGTGTCAGGATCCAGTTGATATTGAATTTCATGGGTTCAGTGATGCAAGCTTGTAGGCACATAGTGCTGTAGTCTATGTACGAACAACATATTGTTTTGGTAAAACTTGGGTTCAATTGTTATGTGCTAAGACTAAAGTTGCACCTGTGAAGGCATTGACCATACCAAGACTTGAGCTATGTGGAGCTTTGATTCTTGCACGATTAATGAAACAAGTTTCTGATTCATTTACATGTAACTTTAAAATTTACTATTGGTGTGATTCCCAAATTGTTTTACATTGGCTTAATACAGATGCAAATAAACTGCAAATTTTTGTGAGTAATAGGGTTGCTCAGATACAAAAGTTATGCGAGATATCTCAATGGATTTATATTAACTCAAAAGACAACCCTGCAGACGTGGCCTCAAGAGGCATGTATCCAAAAGAATTATCTACTTGTAGAATATGGTGGGAAGGACCTACTTTTTTATATGGAGATGTTACTTGGCCATGTCATTTCAAACCTCATCAGACTGATTTACCAGAGATACGTAAAACAGTTAACATTTTAACTGCAATACCTACCTTATCAATTTTTGACAGATACTCAGATTTAAAAAAGTTAAGGAGAGTTTTTGGGTATTATTTACGATTTATTTACAACATGCTGAATAAAACAAAAAGACTGAGTGGTCCTCTCACAGTCTTGGAGCTGGAAAACAGTATGCTTCATTTAACAAAAATAGCTCAACAAGATACCCTCAGGGCTGAAATTTCTTCTATTAAAAATGATAGCAGTTTAGGTAATAAACACAGACTATCTGCTCTTAACCCATTTATTGATTCAGATGGACTATTAAGGGTTGAAGGTAGATTGAAGAATTCATCATTATGATTCAACCAAAAACATCCTATTCTTTTAGATGGTAAGCACGTATTTACAAAAATGATATTTCAGTTAGAACATGTAAAGTTACATCATGCAGGTGCACAATTATTATTATTCTCTGTACGTCAGAATTATTGGACTACATCAGGCATGAATGTCGCCAAACTAACTGTCCGAAAGTGTATTCGCTGTTTTCGTGCAAAGCCCAAACCAGCTAGCTCCATCATGGCTGATCTTCCCAAACAAAGAGTATAAGTTTCCAGGCCATTTTCTATCACTGGAATTGATTATGCTGGACCAGTTAGCTTACGCGATAGAAAAGGACGGTCTTATAAAACATACAAAGCATACATATGTTTATTCATATGTTTTACAACTAAATGCATTCATATTGAACTTGTGATTGATCTGACATCTGAAGCGTTCATTGCAACTTTCAGAAGATTTACTGCGCGTCGTGGTATCCCTACAGATTTGTACTCAGATAATGGCTCCAATTTTATAGGAGCTAATAAGGAAATTAAAAGATTATATGAATTTTTAGAAAACTCAAAAGATGAGTTTATAAAAATTTGTGCTGAAATAGTCCCAACTTCGGGGAATTATCGGAATCAAACATAAAATCAATTAAACACCATTTATCTAAAGTTATTGGTCAGAGTGTACTAACTTATGAAGAATATTCAACTTTATTAACTCAAATAGAGGCAATACTAAATTTTCGACCATTGTACCCCATGTCCTCTGATCCAAACGATTTGATACCCCTAACACCATCCCACCTATTAATTGGCCAGCCAATGCTACCACCTCCAGATCCATTGTTTAAAGATGACGTCAAGGTCAACCGTTTGATGAGATTCCAGTTACTGCAGCATCTAAGTCACTGCTTCTGGAAACGATGGTCTCGTTTCTATTTATCAGAACTTCAACGGAGGCAAAAATGGAAAACAGGAGGGGCCAATATCCAAATTGGCGAACTTTTGGTGCTGAAGGATGACAGACTTCCTCCATGTAGATGGCTGCTTGGCAGAGTAATAGGAGTGCACCGTGGCGACGACGGTGTGGTTCGTGTTGTTACTGTAAAAACTGCGAACGGTGAATATAAACGTGCAGTGTCAAAGATTTGCCCCCTTCCTAAAGACATTGATTAAAACTTATGTTAGACTTTTGAATGTAACGCACAAAAGGGGGGAGCATGGTAGATTGTGTTACTTTATTATATTTGAGAATAATCTCTGTAATAACATCAAAAATAATAGCTTGGCAACGTCGCCCACAAAAGGACAGTTGACAGCTGATGGGTGACGTGACAGACGTCTGTGACGTCAATTTTCTGTACCATGCTATTCATTGCCATTATCGATTTTCTTCCAATATGTACAACACACGTTACTGTTTCTATTTGATTTAATATATGTATAAAAAAAACAGTGATACGATTACTAAAAACCAAAAATATACAGTCCACTGAGAAGAGGTGCTTGCACCAGACCACGAGGACGCCAATGAATCGCAGCTTCTGCACCTCTACCGATCCACCGATTCGGAAAGTCGTTACTCAACCAATTACGACACCTTCTACCAAAGTGCAAAGGAGCTCCATCGTGCATGAAAAATAGAGATCTTCGCTGGTTAAATCTTCTAATATCTCGAATAAGTGGTTGTTTAAAAAATCCAGATACATATCACCATTTCAATTTCCAGGTTGAATGTGATAACCTATTAATTTGTTACCTAAAGTTGCTGCCCAAAACAATGAACTTTAAATGAATGTTGGTCATGTGATACCATTTTGACATGTGGATTCTCATCACACCAGTAGTGTCTATTGTGTATTATGGGAATTAAACATACCTTGTCGCGTAAAGGTGGACTCGTCCGTAAAAAGAATACGCTTTAAAAAATTTTGGATTCAGGTTATTCTTTCTTTTAATGTTAGACAACAGTCCAATCTAGCTGGTAGATCGTCTGGCAGGAGCTCTTGGACTTGTTTGTAATGATACGGATGTAGCTGCTGTTGTTTAAGTATCCCCCAAGTACATGAAGAAGCCGTATTTGTTTCTCTTGCCATATTCCTTATGCTAACCATTGGCTCTTGATCAACTAAATGTAAAATAATGTTTTTTTAATAAAGAAGGATGATGGAAGATGGTTCTTGTTGTCCTTGGCCTACCAGAATCCATATTTCTTTTGGTTTTACATCCCCAGTTTCTCGACAACGTCTTTCAACAGCTCTAAATGTATTTTTACTTGGTAAGTTTCTTCTAGGAAGCTCTTCTGCATAACGCGTAGCAGCTGCGCTAGAGTTTCCTAAACACTCGCGTAAGGTTATTAATAACATGTCGATGTATTCAATATTTGAGTACATTTTGATTTACAATATCTAATTTTATAAATAACGGTTTCAAAAGTCTAATTATTTTTGCCTGATTGTCACAACTATCAATCAATGTCAGTTTTCCATGGCAATCTTAGACAAAAGCAAGATATACCGATTAGTAGAATGGATTCTTGTGAAACGTTTCAAAAAAGAAAAGCCCTCAATCCTTTTTTTATGTATCCGTTTGATCAATGATGTCTCATTTATCTGACAATTTTTTTTATTCACATAATGTATACTAATTAATAATAATAGCAATAATAATAACTAATAACTAACCCCCTTCGGGTGCTAGAACGTTGACGTTCATTTGAGGGCTTAGCAAGTGACTTTTTGACAGGCGAGTATTTCGGTGGATGGGTCATGGTGGGCTTTGACGCCACTGCATAGCTACGACACCAGGAGGGTCCGTGGTCAAAAGGTCACTTCAACCAAGGCTGGCCGCTCGGTAGATCTTACCCTACCTAGCACCAAGCTTCTTTCGCCAAGCTATCCTGATTTCGGTCAGATAGGGGTTTGGGTAATCCGGGAAAATATACCCTACTCGTGGGAGCACCAAGTTACTACTACAAATAACCAGCGACGGCCTAGGGTACGTCGATTAAACTCACCCGAATCCCAAACCCAAACAGAACAACCCATAGAACGCAACCCAGCTGCGGATGTTTTGCCAGCACAGCCGGCAACCACCAAAGCTGGTAAACCCAGACAGCGCTTACAGTAGACCACTGAAATCGACAAATATGCAATGCACTGTTACTACACCACCACAAAACTGGAAACCATCTCAACAGGCTACAGACATGCACACATGCACAGGCTATTTATAGCACAATACCCACACCTCGCAGAACGTGTAACTGAACAGAGACTCATTGACCAAAAACGAGTCATAACAAAAAACAACCGCCTTACAGCCGAAGAACTACAAGCTATAAAGATTCTTGTATCCAATGAAACAAATACTGTCCATCCAAATGACCCGCAAACGTCAAATACAGCCACAACCGGCAACACTAGCATACACTCAGAGATAGATCCAGAACATGAGCATACACAAGATATATAGGGTTAAGTGGAAGAATAGCTTTGAGCTAAACTTCGCCCGCTACTGTAAGTTAATTAAATAAATTATTATTATTATATACCCGACATCGCTCTCCAACCTAACGATTCGTTAGCTACTGGATGAATTACAGAAGGATATGCCATTCATACCCGAAATAACCAACCTCCAAACAAAGACACAACCAACAAGACCAGCATACACTTAGAAATAGATACAAAACATGATCATACGCCAGATACACCAGAAACAACAAGCACTAACTTACCTTCCACAGCCACACAAAGCCAACATATTAGTATGCCACCAGCCATCACACTATCTGCCGAACAGGTGATGAACATACAATATAACAAATGGTGTGGCAGCATTGCCTGCACTGCGAGATCCCCTGCCCAGGCTAATTTTTAACAGGAATACCCGACAAATATTACACACAATAAATGCCAGCATAATACCACAATTCTTAACTAACGATAGTGGCCTAGAGGACATGCATACTATTATATATGCTGCTGCAGCAACCACACTCATAGTTAACGGCCAAAAACTTCCAAAGCGATCTAAAAACCACACAAGCAAGAGATCTAAACCTAGATGGCAAATCAGAATCGAAGATAAAATTAGTACACTCAGAAAGGATCTCGTACACCTCACGCAATACACCAATAATAACAGCCTCTCAAAACGCATACAGCAAACAATAAATAGACTCAAATCTAAATCCCCACAACAAACAATACCCGAAATAGCAGATACACTTAAACAAAAACTTGCAGTTTGTGCAGCTAGACTCCGCAGATGCTACGAATCCAACGACAGAAAGGATGCCAATCATCTTTTTCGGAAAAGCGAAAAACAGTTTTACCAAAAAATAACGTCAACAACTCAGATAACAACAATAGAACCTCCAACTAGACAGGAGTTAACCGAGTTATGGGGAAGCCTACGGTCTGAGCCCAAAACACATAATGACGATGCTCGATGGATCAGAGAAGAAGAGGAAAAACAACAACACATACAGGAACAGGGAGACGTTATTCTTATACCACAGGAAATAGCTGAGACAATAAAACATACCCACAACTGGAAGTGCCCGGGTGTAGATAACGTGCAAAATTTCTGGTACAAGCAATTCAGTGCAACCTATGAAGTGCTCACAGACCAAATCAATAAAGCCATACTACAACCCAACAGACTTCCCAAATTCCTCACACAGGGGATAACGTATATAAAACCTAAAAACGCAGACACCAAGAACCCTGCCAATTACCGCCAGATCACCTTACACACCTTATACAAGATCATCACAGCAACGATAGGCAAAAAGATTGAACAACAGTTCACGCAAAACAACATCCTGACAAACAAACCAACTTACGTAAGGCAACAGTAAAGGCAGACAAAAACTATAAACCACTCGCCCTTTCTTGTCCAGACCATGCTGCAGATGCTCAAAATCGCGTACAATCACAACAAGAAAAAATAAATACTTGGTCCCAGAAGGCACTCCACGGCAAACATAGATACCGTGTAACATTAATAAAAAGCAGTCATTCACGTGGCTGCAGGATGGCCAGCTCTTTCCAGAAACGGAGGGTTTTATGCTTACTATCCAGGACCAAGTCATTGCGACACGAAATTACAAGAAGTGTATACTTAGAGATTCATCTTACATCTATCACCGACGATAGTTGCAGAAAATGCCACCAACAGAAGGAAACAATGGAACACATAACAAGTATATGCAAAACTCTCGCTGTAACTGAGTATACAGCCAGACATAACTTGCAGCCAAAGTCATACATCAAGCACTGGCCACAACAAACAAACTTACTGAAAACACAGATCCATATTATAACACACCGACCTCAGTATTCAAAAAAATAAATTCAAACTATACTGGGACATTGAAATACACACAGACAAAACCATCCCAGCCAACAGACCAGATATTGTTTTTCAGTCAAAGGCAGATAAAGTGACCTATTTAATAGATATTGCGATTCCCAACGATATGAATATCCAAAACACCTACGCTGGGAAGATATCTAAATACACAGATCTTGCCATAGAAATAAAACGGCTCTGGAAACAAAACAAAGTTATTACTGCCCCCCTCATTATTTCGGTCTGAGGCCTTCCACCAAGTACATTTACACCACACCTGCAACAGTTGGGTCTGGAAGAAAAGTTACATAAAACCTTCCAAAAGTCTGTAATCCTCAAGACCTGTAGCATTGTACGGTCCTTCCTGAATTCCGAATAAAAATAAATCAGGTGTCGACTTGGCACAGCCCGTCAATACTTGTTACTACCGCAACTGCGAGAAAAAAAAGGAAAAAATAGAAGGTAATAACTAATAACTTTAACATTACTTCGTACCAGTAGTTTCGGCAAAATCGTTAAAAATGTGTATAATTTCTTTTTCTTCAACGCCCTGTATCTTGAATGAAGATGGCGTTACGAAATATTTTTACTAAGCAAACCCCAATTAGTTTTCAGTTTTCTACCTATCCTAGAAACGGAATCACCTTTTTTGGAACACCCTGTATACAGGCCAGCTACATCATAGTTACGTAGGTGCGCGGTGAACCCATAATCGGCTGGCATCCAGATTCTCATCAGTAGCGTCGATGGATTTGTGGAAAATCGTTTGCTGATAGTTTGTTTGCGAGTTATCTTGCTCTGCTTGTTTTTTCTATTTTTGTGTGGTTTTACGTTTTTGTTAAGTACAACGTCTCCTGAGAGAGTCGTTGTGAAGTAACACACTTACTTTTTGCATTATTGGGTAACGGGTTCAGTTGTTGGCACTTAAGGATAGGATGCTAATAGTTTAATGTCTTTTGTTTAATACTTTACGTATACAAGTAATATTCAGGGTAAAGAGCATTCAAGAAGCACTAAAAATGTTTAATTTGCTTGTAACATGTTTGTTTGGAAACCAGCCTCACGATAAATTTAGTTGGATTGCTTATTGTCACCATAGAGGCAATTAATAGCTATAAGTAGACCAGTTGTTGGCAGTTGGAAGTTTCCACGTTGTAGGGCATCATAAAAGCATAATTAAAGTACTTTCTAACTGAACAGAGAGATACTTCTATCAAACAAGAAGTAAATTATCGTAAAACGGATAAGGTAACTTCGTCAAGATGTAAATACCGGCCTTTTGAACTGAAAAAAGAATAATTCTAGCGAAACTTGAATACCCTATAACAAAAATATACCTCTGTATATTGCTCATAATTATGTAGTTATATCAATGCAAATGTAGTCCTCAAAGTTATATAGCAGCCCATTGTCTGGGAACTGAGGTGACATCTTCCGCTGGAAGATACTTGTAAAGAAACATAATTAGAGGTGTTGGTTCGTTTGCTGCCGAAAATGTAAAAAGCATAGATATTACACGTGATCCCTTTGGTCCTAGTACAGCCTTGTTTTGGTGTTCTTTTTGTCGCTGTTGAATCCCCTGGTTAGATCGTTAGTAATCTCCATGGGGCCATTTTCACACAGATAGTAGCCAACTTTGTCTAATCATCCCCTACATCCTTTCCGTTTGCGTTTGAGGAAGGTGTTGTACCCTGTACCATCCATCTACTGGAGTATTGTTAGCAAATTGATTTGGTTACGTGTTTTCTTCAAGAAAATTTTTCACGCTAATTTGTAACTCTTCCTTTCTTTGAGTGAAACCCTTGCGGCTACTCTCTGGCAACCATTTCATTTCAGATTTTCTTCAGTTACTGTTCAGATCGGAGGTAGGGTACAAGGTACAAGGTCCATGTGAAACATTAACAAACTTTTCACAGAGCTTGAAATGAATGTTGTATGCCTTCAGTTTCAGTTTCAGTTTATTTGTATTAAAGAATTACAAATCTTTCCACCTCGAAGGCAAAGCCTTGTGTGAGGTATAGGTACATAAATATGCCGACTATAATTTAGCTAACCTATATGGCGTTTCTCCCAACATGGCTCGTATTCACAGTTGGAGATCAATCTGTCGTTTCTTCTTTCTGGACTGCAAATGAAGCTGCTGTAGCTGTTCACGAGTCTTCATTACTTATTATATAAATGTATTAATGTGATATTTTATACAGAAAATTTTGACGTGACGTCTCGACTTGACATGCCTTAGAGACACTTTTCTTTGACTCGCCATTTAGAATATTTTGAATTGCTTTTTGAAGGATTACTTGTCACTTCTTTATTGTAATTCCTTTATAAATTCTATACCTGATATATCAGGATACAGGACATGCATACAGTGACTGGCTTCTCTCTTTGATAATTATTGGCACGGTGTCAATATGCGAAAGCGTACTATTTATAAATTCTAAAGATTTTTCAAGTTGTTTTATAATGATTATTTTTATTTAACTAAAAGACGTGTAGAACAGAACTTTTCCAGCTCATTCGCTGTCTTAAAACACAGTTGTTGGCACCCGGGGGCAAACCACCAAAATGGGATATTTTATAATATATTGCAGTTATTTTCACCATAGTAAAACCAACTTCCCGCATATAAAGCTGATCTCCAGCAATATTTTCTACTTTGCTGGCGGTTTCTCTGAGTACGAAACATATAATCACATCGGAACTGGTTACCGCAACCGTAACAAATTCTTTATTCTTCCCGTTATATTTCTGAATGAACTGATATACGCCGCACTTTGTGATTCACTGTTTTGCTCATAATTGGAAAGGTGCCCACCTCAGGAGGTGAGAAAATATTGTCAGATTTTATAAAACCATTTATTTTGCAGGGTAACCTCTTAGTTAGCTTAATGTTATAATATTTATGACAAATGTGCTCACTACTATCACAGCGTTAATAGCTGCACCTCTTACTCTACTATCAAATACGAATTTTTTTTTGTTAATTAATGGCACTAGGATTTATTCCCATTAGCCAAAATCATTTTATTCAATTTACTTTTACTTTATTCGGTCCCGTGGACAAACAGCAGAGCAGACAGAACAGTGTAAAAGTGCTTGAGTATCTACTATACCTGTCCATATGGGAATTCACCTAATCGACTCTACTGGAAGGATGAGGGGGATATTGGGGAAAGACAAGGTCACATAAGTCACATAATTGAGAAAAGACTTGCTACGTCCCAGATGGTAAGCAATGTCATCCGTATTGTCTGCGCCGGTACGTCATCAATTGTGTGTACGTCACTGTCATGTTCTTACGTGGAATTTCTTGTACAAAGCCAGAGCCTTGACGTCACGTCGCGTAGCGTCGTTGCGATATGGAATTTTGTGATCTACAGGTAGCACTGTGTAGGAGCAAAGATGTAAAATGATACTGTTGATCAAAATATTACGCTTGTTACACTAATCGCTTATTAATGTGCTGTATACATTAATGAATTAGATTTTGAAATAATATTGTTGTCAGATATAACACCTTTGTTCAAATAGAACAATAGTATGCCATATAGGAAATTCCCAATTAGGAAATATAAATGACTACAGTTTGGTTGTTGCGTAGTGGTGTTATAGACACACGAGTATGGTGTATGATCGCTTTTTCCTTTATAGGTAATAGAAGTATTGTTTCGGCGAATATAATGATATAGAGATTTGATTGTTTCATTAACGTTCTAAAAAATCTGATAATTTGATGAATTATTACATCTAAATTATGAATTATAACATTTCATTTTCAGAACATATTACAAAATTACAACAATCATTCAATTTTAGGCTCAAACATGTTGAAATAGCTGGCTTGCCCAACAACAGGTAGTCTCAAGAAGTTTTAACATACTAACACGGTACTTCTGTTACCAAGCAACAAGTTGCATAAACTTTTGTGTTTTAAAACAATATTGAAAGATATTCTTTTAAAACATATTGCAAAACGTTAAGGCGACAATGAAAACATGGCTATTAAAAACGAAAATATGTAGTTTTAAAACAGATCAATAGGATTTACAATTTGTTTTAAAACGTTATTTTGAAACACATTGTTTTACAACATGTTGCATAGTCTAAATCGGTCCTACAAATACAAAACCCGAAAACAAAACGACCATGTGATAGTAATCTACGATGGTTTAGGATGTTAGGTCTTAACGCCCCAAAATCTAGGATAGGTAGTTTTTCTGAAATCTGGATTTTAAATTTGGACACGTCGGGTTTTGCACGTTAGGAATTGTAACATGTTGAGTTTTCAGTGCTATTTTTGTGGAATTGGATCAAAATAAGGGAAAGACCACTTTTTAAAGTTCCAGTGCATTTTAACAAACACTGAGCTTAACGACTGAAAGTATAAACCTAATGCTAGATATTAAACAGGATATAGTTTAAGGCTTACAACGCTTAAATCTCGAAATCCACATTTTCAGCGTTTTTCACGATTAGCTTAGATGGGATCTTAATCTTCTTTCGAGATATATTACCTTGTGATAGAACAATATTTTCGTCACCCATGGTTTTTAAATTGATAAATAATTTATCAATACAACATATATCAATCCTAACTGAAAAAAAGTAAATTCACTGCACGGTATTCTCATCGAAAGGATAAAATACGCAATGGCCAGAATAATCTAATGTGATCAACATGTGACTTGCTTCCGTTGGCGTTGTTCGTATTGGGCCCTGTGGGCATGTCAATCTTCTTCTCCAAATATCTTATGTCTAATATCGGGTTTTGTAAGCGAATACTATAGAACATGATAGCGCTTTATATAATAAATAAAATGGTATATAGGTATTTTGAAAAATAGGTAACATGCCGGGTTCTGCATTTAGACGACTGGAAAGTGCTTTTAGAGTTTAGAGATACAATATGCGAAAGCGTAGCGTAATAAAATGTAAAAGAAATTAGCAAGTGAAGCACTAAAAATGCATTTACACAGATATACCTTCATTCATGGCCCCTCAAAAAAGTGTCACCCTCACCTAGTGGAATGTAAGGTAAACAATCTCGCACGAAAGTGGCGAACGCACAACCTGACCTTGATCAATGTCTTGTAACCAGAGTAAAATCAACTAAACTAGCTCCATTGAGCTTATTCATTCTAGGTGCACATCAGTGGGCCGTGTGGTCACTTCTAATTGCTGTGTGCTAGTGGTGCTGTCTTTTTTCTGGTAAGTGCCTATATCATTGTAAGTTTTGACAATATATGCATTAATGTAAGTGCACAAAAGACGTTAGACTTCCAGCCACTAGACCTTAGGAAGGAGGTCAACTACTTTCTAAACGTTTTTAGAAGATTCCGCGCATCGACTTATCTTTGTGAACTTTTACAAGAAATTGGACTTCAAAAGCTTGAACATAAGTTTTTAATTGTGCGGGAGCAAGTGCAGTAACGGTCTGTGGACACCTCCGCGTCACGTCGAGAGTGAGACTGAGATTCTCGACTGCCCGTGTTGCTGCTCTAAAAATAAGGAAGGCTCGCGCACAAAACGGATCAGGAGATCGGCGTTCCTCGTAACTTAGCGTGCATTGGCCAATATCGGTGGGCCAATACTACTCTGTTGTGCAGACGCTCCAAGATCAATAGTCCACGCCCTCCCAGGTGTCGTGGGAGGTATATTTGCGAGACAGAGAGGACCTAGGATGTAGGCTTCTCTTCATAGTCATCCTTTTGCGGGTCTTTATGTCGATTTATAGCAGTTTATCCACTGCCCAGCGGATGGCATTCTTTGACCAATTTTGTATCTTGCACGGACGCTGAGTCATTCTAAGCAGGTAGGTATAAGTATCTCCGGCATGCAGTTGTCGCAAGATGCTTCCATCCACAAGCTGCTCCTCATCTTCACAATCTCCACAACGTCCTCTTTTAAGATGAACCACGGCATATTTGTCTGTCCTGAACCAATAGCTTGACGGTACTCCTGCACTATTCTCTGCTGCTGTAAATCGCGTTGTTCGGAGTTTCAGGTCATCCATATAAAACGAAAAATGACCTTGCGCCTCCCGCGATTGGGCGTACCCTCAGCAGTAGCGAAATGGCAAGGGACTGAAAGGGTCTCCTTGGAAGACGCCTCTTTTAAATGATACCAACTCTGACCAAACTGATGTTACAGTAAACCGAATCTTCCAGAGTGACATCAGTTGTTTGATGCATTCCATTATTTATTCCGACAGGCCAGGGCAGTACTATGATAGCGAAAATTTTTGATTTTCAGATAGTACGGTTTTTGGGCGTCTTAAGATGTCTATATAACGAAAATCCAACGTCACTTATCTCCGTCGTCCTGTCTGTCGGTGTGTGGGTGTGTCGATGTGTCGATGTTTCGATGTGTCGGTGTGTCGATGTTTCGATGTGTCGGTGTGTCGATGTGTCGGTGTGTCGATGTGTCGATGTGTCGGTGTGTCGAAGTGTCGGTGTGTCGGTGTGTCGGTGTGTCGGTGTATCGATGTGTCGTTGTGTCGATAAGTCGGGGTGTTGATGTGTCGGTGTGTCGATGTGTCGGTGTGTCGATGTGTCGGTGTGTCGGTATGTCGATGTGTCGATGTGTCGGTGTGTCGATGTGTCGGTGTGTCGATGTGTCGGTGTGTCGATGTGTCGGTGTGTCGATGTGTCGGTGTATCGATGTGTCGCTGTGTCGATAAGTCGGGGTGTCGATGTGTCGGTGTGTCGATGTGTCGGTGTGTCAATGTGTCGGTGTGTCGATGTGTCGGTGTGTCGATGTGTCGGTGTGTCGATGTGTCGGTGTATCGCTGTGTCGGTGTGTTGGTGTGTCGGTGTGTCGGGTGTCGGTGTGTCGGTGTGTCGGTGTGTCGGTGTGTCGGTGTGTCGGTGTGTCGGTGTGTCGGTGTGTCGGTGTGTCGGTGTGTCGGTGTGTCGGTGTGTCGGTGTGTCGGTTTGTCGGTGTGTCGGTGTGTCGGTGTGTCGGTGTGTCGGTGTGTCGGTGTGTCGGTGTGTCGGTGTGTCGGTGTGTCGGTGTGTCGATGTGTCGATGTGTCGATGTGTCGATGTGTCGATGTGTCGATGTGTCGGTGTGTCGGTGTGTCGGTGTGTCGATGTGTCGGTGAGTCGATGTGTCGGTGTGTCGATGTGTCGATGTGTCGATGTGTCGGTGTGTCGGTGTGTCGATGTGTCGGTGTGTCGATGTGTCGGTGTGTCGATGTGTCGGTGTATCGATGTGTCGGTGTGTCGATAAGTCGGGGTGTTGATGTGTCGGTGTGTCGATGTGTCGGTGTGTCGATGTGTCGGTGTGTCGATGTGTCGGTGTGTCGATGTGTCGGTGTATCGATGTGTCGATGTGTTGGTGTGTCGGTGTGTCGGTGTGTCGATGTGTCGGTGTATCGATGTGTCGGTGTGTCGATGTGTCGATGTGTCGATGTGTCGATGTGTCGATGTGTCGATGTGTCGATGTGTCGATGTGTCGGTGTGTCGATGTGTCGATGTGTCGGTGTGTAGATGTAGGTATGTGGGTGTGTCGTTAAGTCGGTGTGTCGGTATGTCGGTGTGTCGGTCTGTCGGTCAGATTTTTCTCAAACTTCGCTTTTAGGCGTTTTAGGGCTTCCTGATCATTTCCTAATTTTTTGGTTGGGGGTCAAATTAGGGATGATTGGGGAGTGGAACATTGCCTTGCCTATTACAGAAGCCAAGGGACTTAAAATTTTCTGATGTATACATACATTTACTGCTTCTGATCGTTCTTTATCGTGTGTAGCGTGGAAACTATCAGATTGATTGAAATTTTTACACCCTATTACTACCATGGCGAGGATGAAAAATGTTTATGATTTTTAGAAATCGTGTCAGTGATGGCATAGTTATAATAAAAACTAAAAAATATAAAAACAGCTCAAACTTCGTTTTCAGGCGTTTTAGGGGTTCCTTATCATTTTCTACTGTTTTTTGAGTGGGGGTGAAATTGAGGTGGTTGGGCGGTGAGGGGTTGTAAAACTGAAAAGATTGTTGTATTCATAATATGCCTAGAATGACCTAGGGGCATAATTTACTTAAAAGTCCATCCGAAGATTACCTGGCTATTACACAAACCAGTTGACTTAAAATTCTCTAGTGTATCGATATGCGGGTATTGCTTTAGATCGTTTTGTATTGTCTAACGAAGAAATCGTTGAATTGATTTTATTGTGGCGACGGTGGAAAACTCGTACGGTTTTTAGAAATCGTGTCAGTGGCGGCGCAGCAAAAATAAAAAAAACTAAAAATATGGAAACGGCGCAGACTTCGTTTTTTATACGTTTTAGGGGGTCTTGAATATTTTCGGAACTTTTTGGGTGGGGTTAATTTTGGGATAGTTGGGGGATAGGGGGTTGTAAAGCTGAAACAAGTATTGTACTCAGAATAGGCTGTCCACTAACCGATGAAAGAAAAACCTAGTAGCATCGATTCCTTTTTTAGGTCCACCCGAGCACTGCCCTGCCTGTCACAGAAACCAAGGAACTTATAATTTTCTGATGATGTATACATAGGAGTATTTCAATAAAATTATGACACAGTATTATTACCCTGGGGAGGATGGAAAATGCGTGTGGTTTTTAAAAATTGGGTCCGTGGTAGCGTAGTAATGATAGTCAAAGAATTAAAAATATAGAAACTGCACAAACTTCGTTTTTAGGCGACTTGGAAGTTCCTGATCGCTTCGATTCGTCCAGTTGAGGCTTGTAGGATAAAAATTGTGTCGTCTTGCTTCCTATGGAGAGAGATGAAAGAGGCCATTTACGAGAGTTTTTGTGTTGGATGTTTTTTACGGACAGCGGGCGATGATTTGGTTGCAGGGGGGTTTCAGACTAGATTTATGCAATGGCAAATAATAAAACGAGGTCACTGTTACGTGTGGGAAGTAATGAGTCAATAAACTTGACTTCTCCTTTTCAATATCGTCGGAGGCCTCGAACATGAGTGAAAAGGAAGTTTGGGCAACTTTTATATTTATCACTATTTTGCCTATGCAAGGATGATTCCCAACAGCCATAAACGTTTTTCGTTCTTGCAACCAGCCATCAATCAAGAGTGGTTCCAGAGGTGGTACCTCTGGGACCGTCGCACCTCCACAGCAAACTGGGAAAGATAAATAATCTCTAGCGCATCGAATAATAAAAATATATTGTCAGCTTAATCATTATAAGAGACCAGGAGGCAATCCGTTTGATTCTTCCTATAGTTGGACGGAAAAAAATAGCAATAATGCTCTTTCATCTCCCAATTCTCAACTACTAAAAGTAGGCATTTCACAAGTTTTGGACATGTTCACATGTATTAATTGAAAAATTGCGTCATGTTTATGACAGATTCTATCAAATTAGGATTTCAATGCTATTTATAATTAGAGGTTAAACGACTTACCTGTAAGAAAGTTCAATCCTCAATTATACGAGATAGCCCCGTCCGAAAAGATCACCCTGTAGTATACGTTTCTCTTAGCTCGGTGGCGTAATGTTTAGATAAAAAACTGCATATTTTGCTTCTGCCTTCTGCCGTCCACCCGCCTAGGTCCTCATTACGTTTCGTTTGTTATCAGATCGAGGAATTTTGGAAACAGCGGTGGGCGAGTGGTGATCTTTTCGGACGGGGCTATCTCGTATAATTGAGGATTGAACTTCCTTACAGTAAGTCGTTTAACCTCTAATTATACTTCGATAGCCCCGTCCTCAAGATCACCCTGTAGATGTTCAGAGATTTGTACCTCGATCTGATTTTCATAACCTGTTATTTATGTCTGGGTAGAGAACAAACAAACAAAAATATATGTACGTATTATTTTACAGGTTTGTTCCATTCCTAGGAAAAAGATTAATAATAATTCGGCAAAAAATTACCATAATTATTTTCTTTGAATATTTAACAATCTGAATTCATATTAATATTAGTGATAAAGATTGATATAGTCCTCGAGATCACCCTGTAGATGTTTGAAGATGGTTTCACGATCTGAGTATAATTCGAATGAAAGAGAAATAACAAGTCTAGACGTTGTTCAGCCTTGAAGTTTTTTTTTAAATTCAATAATCTTTCATCCTTTTATTTTAATGTACACCTATGTAATTTGTAAGTTTAGTTTAGTAGTATCACAATTTATTATCCATTTTTTATTATCAGTGATTTTGCAAAATATGAATGGTCAGGCATATGGGTCTGTTATAAAACATAACAAAAACTTATGACCTATCACTTCACCCTGCGGTATGTCTAAGGTTTCAACGTGTAAGCCTTCCCTAACAGCCGCGGAAGTGGCGACGTGGCCAGTGCTCTGTGCTTTAATTACAGATGTGTCCCAACTACCAACATTAAGCCTTTTTGGTTACAGTTTGTGGTGTGGCTGGGTCGTGATGTTCTTTCGACGTAAGTAAAAGTTGATCAGTTCTCTTAAAGTTCTGGTCAACATGTTATTTGATGTAGATGCAGGATAAGGCTCTTCCACAGAGCATGAGGTTTCCTGCAAGGTGGAAGTAAGAGTGATTTATCGTTAACAACAGGTGCGATTTGCTATTTGTAGGTATTCCAATACTGGAAACCTACGTTGCATTTTCCATAACAGGTAGACTGCGATTCCTTGTGCATTCTCAGCTGTTATTTTCGATTTCAAATCCTCGGTAGAAGCGAGAAATGTGGGAATGCCTTGAAAAACATTTCTTCCCAGTAAACATATCTATAGCGGAAGATTGAGGATCAAGGTGCCAAGAGACAAACACTGGACCATTTTTGGCTCTGATGGAAGCAAATGAATCGATTAGATAGTGCCAAAACCAATATATTTTTTTGAAAAGTGGTTTGGTGAATGCTGTATTCTAATAATTCTATTGGTATTTAACTTGGTAATGACGTTTTCATGTGAAACACTGCACATTGCTCAATGCAAGTCTTTATTTTTAGAATGCAAATTTATGACCGCAATAGTACTATTAATTTTGGTGTTCAAGCTTTTCAGTGTGAGCCTACCTGTATGAAACGGCTGGAAGTGCTGACAATAGGATGACGAGGAACCTGATGGCAAAATCTCTAATTTTTATATCATTTTTGTTTCTTATTGATCTTTTAGGATTTTTCTGGTGGTACGGACATGTTATTAGTACTCGTACTAAATGTAAACCCTGGAACTTTTTCTTGTTATAAAGAACCTTAGGGATGCAAGAAGTTCCATCGAATGATTAACATTATTATAGCAGTTTGATTTATCTTTGCCAAATAATAAAACATATTCGGGGTGAAATACATAAAGAAACCCCAGTGACCTTTAATGGTTCTTAATAGGTTTAAAAATTTTCTTGGAAATGGATGGCTGGCTCCCCTTCCTTTTTGTCGCTCAGTTTCGTTCCCTTTCCCTGAGAAACTTTATATGTTCAGGAGAAAGTTGTCTAAACCGTTAGATAAATAAGACTGCAATAAGTGCTGTAAGGTCTGGAAATATTTCAGGACCTTCCTACTCTTCGGTTTAGGAAGCGATGCCAACAGCGCTTTCGCTAAACCCGCACTAAGTCGCGGTACGATGGGTTGAGACCTTCACGGGATGCAGCAGCAGTCTCCCTATTTTGTGTTCGCATTGATAAGACAGGGGGATATATCACTTAACTTCGTAATGTAGATAGGTGTTCCCTTAGCGGACATTGTCTACTAACAGCAAAAATCACAATGAGGAGGTGTTACCTGGGCAATGGACATGGACAGATAGTATTTCTCTACAGTCTCACTAATAATTATTTAGCAGCGAAACATCCAGAGTTATCATCCCACGCGGCCTTGAAGGTTTTGTGGGCGCGTGTTCGTAACAGTGTGTCAAGCTTCGGACAGCAAGCCACAAACAGGTAATAACACAACAAATAAGTATGTTTGTGTAATAGTAATACTTTCTTAAATTTTATCTCCTTTTGTTCTTAAGATACAACAATTAAAACATTATCTTTCCCCACGTTTGTGGTACGATATCAACCAAATGGTTGACTTTTGAGACTCCATCCTTTAAGTTTGCTGCATTTGTTTTGAAACCCCATTCAATGCGAACTGGGTGTTTACTAGGATGTGTTGAAATCGTTAGTGTTAGTACCTATAACTTTTCGAATCACTGTCAACTGAAAAGAGATATAATTCGCGGACTGGAGAAAGCCATATTTGGTTTGTCTTCAATGTGCGCGAACGAGATTTCACCACATTGAAAATATCACAACGTAATGAATAGAGATTCTCAACCATATTTTGCTCATATTTAAGTACTTCACTGGTAGGGCCACTACTTATTATTTTTTTTACTTCAAAGGAAATTAAAACCAGATATTACTCATGTTCCCATATTCCTGATGCTTGCCATTTTCGTTAATGTATTAAGCAGATTTTACACACGATTATAGAAACTGGTGACATTTACGGTCCCCTTCAGCTGCAGTTTCAGTGTCTCATTGTAGACATTGGTGGGCCCCATTTAGATGTTATTTCAGTGTCTCAATCAGATTTTACTCATGATTGTAGAATTTGGTGAACCCATTTTGCTGATGTTTGTGTGTCTCAATCAGATCTTACTCATGATTGTAGAAACTGGTGAGCCCCCTTTAGCTGCTGTTTGTGTGTCTCAATCAGATTTTACTCATGATTGTAGAAACAGATGAGTCCCTGTTGCTGCTCTTTGTGTGTCTCAATCAGATTTTAATCATGATTGTAGAAACTGTTGGCCCTTTTAGCTGCTGCTTGAGTGTCTCAATCAGATTTTACTCATGATTGTAGAAACTGGTGAACCCCATTTTGCTGATGTTTGTCTGTCTCAATCAGATTTTACGCATGATTGTAGAAACTGGTGGGCCTCATTTAGCTGCTGTTTGTGTGTCGCAATCAGATTTTACTCGAGATTGTAAAAACTGGTGAACCCCATTGTGCTGCTATTTGTGTGTCGCAATCAGATTTTACTCATGATTATAGAAACTGGTGGGCCCCATTTAGCTGCTGTTTGTGTGTCTCAATCAGATTTTACTCATGATTGTAGAAACTGGTGGGTCCCATTTAGCTGCTGTTTGTGTGTCTCAATCAGATTTTACTCATGATTGTGGAAACTCCGACAGTTGGCCGCTTTAGCTTCTGTTTGTATGTCTCAATCAGATTTTACATGATTGTAGAAACTTGGGCCTCTGTAGCTGCGGTTGCAGCGTCTCAATCAGATTTTACTCATGATTGTAGAAGCAGTTGACGTGCTTGGCCCCATTTAGCTGTTAGTTGAGTGTCTCAATCAGATTTTACTCATGATTGTAGAAACGGTTGGTGTTTATGCCCCATTTTAGCTGCGGTTTCAGTGGAAACGACAGCACTTATATACAGAAATAACAAAATTTGAGTCCATGAATATGGATTATATTGTATGATTTTGAATCAATTACCTCGAAATCATCGTTAAACATTCAATCATATATAATGCAGTGCAGATTCATAGAAAGTGTCCACACTAGTTTTTCAAGTATTTAAAAGTTGTCCGGAAAAAACTTTTGTTACAAAAGTCTTATTACTGTTAGGATTAATTGACGAATCAGTGAGTTTTCTTCTATGAAGAATTCCAATACCTCGCACAATGTCCCTCACACTGAATTACGAACATGAGATAAAATTGTCAGTACATAGATACGAGGGTTTTCAATAAACTAAGTTCGCTATTGGAGAGGTTCCCGGACCACCAGGAAAAATTGTCATGTAAGCATGTCGTCGTATTTACCGACGAATCTTATGGAAGCGTTGTATTTAGGAATTAACACTTACTTTGCGAAAAACCGTGCATTGTCCATTTCCTCGATTTCGGCATTTTGACGAAAGTACAAACAAATCACGACACAATCGTAAACACATGAGCGGCCCAAGAAAAGCGATATTACCCATCTTCTTGAGGCCACTGCCTTAATTTATGATCAATGAAACCATGCAATGAATATCTGATTTATTTTAGGCGATGTTGATTGTTGTTGATAGCCCATGTTGACGATTTCTCATAATAAGACTCAAGAGAATCGATATTATTCGTATTCTCTACTCGACTACTTGAAAGGCAGTGACATCCTATGGGTAAAACAATGTATTAGTCATTGTTAAAACACAATTTTCAGTTTCGCCATATTGAGATATTGAAGCTCAACAAATGATTTTACGTCTTCACTAATAATGTATTAATCATTATGAATAAGCAAGGGTGGAAACCCCGTGTACGCGAGTAGATATTACTCATACTCATCAGTACCCTTCTAGCACAACGATATTCAAATTCGTTGTTCTAACACAACAATGGATTAGTCATTGTTGTTTTATATGTCTCTTTCAAAATCATGAAATGAAAAATATGTGTACACCTACTTGATGTGAAGTTGTCCAGCAAGGCATGTAGTTTTCTCATCTTCTGTTTCACTTTTGCTTTGAACTCACTTTCTTACGTTAGAGCGTAAGAAACGTAATGAGGACCTAGGCGGGTGGACGGCAGGAGGCAGAAGCAAAATATGCAGTTTTTTATCTAAACATTACGCCACCGAGCTAAGAGAAACGTATACTACAGGGTGATCTTGAGGACGGGGCTGTCGAAGTATAATTTGCGTTGTGGACACATATAAACATTGTTCATAGAGGCACCTATCTGAACCAAGGTCAACAAATATAATTATGTGTAGAAGAATGAAATATGATGATGAACACACACAGCGGTAGATATGGAATAATGTTTCCATATCTCAGTATTTCTGTGGTTTTAGAGACACTAAGCAATTATATATTATTAGTGATGTACCGGGCGCTCGGCCGGGCGTATTTAACAGTGCCGTAGATATGGAGGGATATATCCTCCCTGTGAAATAATTGACTGTATAATCTCCCCCCCCCTTTGAACTCATCATAAAAATAAACTACCAGGTCGCATAGTATTTGCCTATAGCACATTCTCCCCTCAACCCCCGCAAGGCTATCAAAATTATTATTCAGAATAGAAAAATTAATTCAAGTTGATTGACTCAGTAGTTCCCACACATTAGGGTGATATTATTATTTTCTCGTAGCATGAAGCTAAATTCTGAGATTCCCTTGCAGCCAAATTAATCATCGGTCGCCCTCAAAAAAGTGTGTTAAGCCACTAGGCCTTTCTTTCTCAGTTCAGTGGATAATATATTATAAATACAACAAATTTTTCAGCTTTACAACTTCCCGCTCCCCAACCATCCCAATTTCACTTCCACAAAAAGAACAGTAGAAAATGATTAGGAGCTCCTAAAACTCCTAAAAATGGCAGTTTTTATATTACGCTACACCATACGCTACACGATACAAAACGATAAAGCTCTCGTATGTATACACCAGAAAATTCTAAGTCCCTTCGTTTCTGTAATAGGCAAGGCAATGTTCGGTTGACCCTAAAAAAGTGTATTTAGCCGCTAGATCTTTCTTTCTCAGGTTAATGGACAGTCTGCTATGAATACAACAATCTGTTCAGTTTTATAATCCCCCATCTCCCGACCGCCCAAATTTCACCCCCACCTAAAAATGTAGAAAATACCTAAAAACGAAGTTTGAACAGTTGTTATGTTTTTAGTTTTTGGGTTATTGCTGCATCGCCACTGACACAATTTCTAAGAACCATATGCGTTTTCCATCATCTCCAAGGTAATAATACTGTGTCAGAATTTCATTGATAGCGATTCAATTTCCACGTTACACAATACAGACCGACCTAAAGCAATAGGCACTCATTTGTATCCCTGAAATTCCTTGACACCTCATATTCTCGTAACAAAAAAAGTTCAAACAAAAACTGGGTGAAATTTTTGAAAGTACTATCGGGTCTAGCTTATCACGCATACAAAGCATTTATTTTGTACTTAAACCTATAACTCACCCCCAACTATTTTTTTCAAATAGCACCTAATAGTTTTTCCTGAACAAATTAAGCCTTTATTCTATTTAAAATTTTGTAGTATCTTTGATTTTATACGCAAGCCTACTTTTTTGATAAAGTCATAGCATTAGGTAAATAAAATAAGGACTTCTCTGAGGCGTAATATTTTCGTAAGAAAAATAGTTAAAGAGAAAACTACGTGGGGTTTTTAAGGGGACATATACCATGCTTCCGAAATATTCATTATTCATGTCATGACTTTATTTAAAATTTGTAGTGCCTTTATTTCTTAGTCAAACCATTTTTTCCCAATTTCATAAGCATAAAAAAAATAAAATAAGGATTTGTTTGAAGCCAGATGTTATTGTAACAAAAAAGGGTAACAAAGACATTTGTTTCTGAAAATATGTATCAAAAACCCTTTAAAATTCGATTAGTTTTCTTTTTTATTCGTTTTTTTGCGTCAAACAAATTCTTATTTTATTTATGTTATGCTTATTATTTCAAGCTTAAGTTTGCGCATAAAATCAAAAGTATCACAAGATTTTAAATAAAATAGGGATATCATTTATGTAGAAAAACTTATGGGGTGCTATTTGGAAAAAAGTTGGGGGCGAGTTTGAAGGTTTGACTTAAAAAGAACGTTTTGAAAGCATGGTATGATAGAACATGTATTACCTCCAAAAAGTTCACTGAGTTTTCGTTTGAAGCTTCCTTTGTTACGAGAATATCACGTGTCAGGGAAACTCAGAATATCAGCAAATTTTAAGTTCCTTGGTTTCTATAAAAGGCAAGGCGACGTTCGGATGGACCTAAAAAAGTGTATTATACCGCTAGGTCTTTCTTTCACGTGTAAATGGGCAGCCTATTATGAATACAACAAAATTTTCAGTTTTACACCACAAAATCACCCCAAATCAAATTCACCCCACCCAAAAAAAATAGAAAATGACCAGGAGGAGGAGGCATAATTATTTGAAATTATTCGTTTTTTGCAAATTACTCCGCCTTCCATCCACCCATTTTCAAAACTATAGCAGCACTACGGTCCCATAGCATATAACTACCAAACTTTAATTGCAGCAGTTACTGAGATTACGATTATCTCAAAATTGAAAATTTTCACAATCACAAAACTCCCCTCACCTATCGGATGGGAAGTAAAAGGAGTAATTTCTTTGCCATGGCAATTTGATGGAGAATATCTTCATTATTCTGGGACCCTTGGAAAAGAGATAATTTCCTTTTGTTTTAGGGATAAAAGATGGGTCGCATGTCGAAATTGGTAAGACTCTTAAATGAATTGCAACCTTGAGCACTGTTAAAATAAAAAATTAATATTTACTTTGTTCCAGAAATTTGCAATAACTAAAGCACTTCGAGAACTAGATCCTATGCGCTTGCGCAGTAGGATGATTCATTTTCCTTTTCAGAATAGTTCTATCAATTTGCTGATAAATAGTTAATATTATCCCCACACTGTTGCTCCTTTAGCCCCCTCCAAAACTAAGCATGGAAACGCCCTTGCACTCATTACAATTAATTCAGTAATTTAATTAGGTTATTGTGTTATCAAGTATCAATAGTACTTTGCACCAAATAAAATTGTACTGATAGCAAATATGATTGTATCAGTTTCCTGTATCAAACGCAAATCAATGCATAGGTATTGTTTTCCGCTGTAGCCAATATATGTCTTTTCTACTAAAAACAATAGTCATAGTGTTTACATAGGTATAAAAGATCAACCACATTTCTTTGAGATACCCTGTATGTACGTTTAACAGACGATAAGAGATATTAATATGATTGAGCATTTGATACTGCTGACAGTCGTTTGAAAACCATGTCGCTGATTAGATTAGTTGCGTTCATCTTTATCTGTTCGGCAACCGTCGGCAGTAGTGTTGAAAACCACATTTGTGATTTACCTAAAAAACTGGTGGAAGAAATCAGGAGTTATCAACCAACAGGTAATAAAAACTTTACGTATATAAGACTATCTAGCGAAATTTCGATTTATTGAAATTCAATCGCGCATGCCCTATAGCGTCCCCAGAAATGTCTTTGGCTGATAAAACTGACATATATGTCAACGTATTTCTTTAAATTGAGCAAGGTTGTGGTTTAGCATGGTTTGAGCACTCCCTATGCTTAGTGAGTGTCTATTATATTCTTAAATAAATGAAAAAGAACCGAATGTCAAAAACAAAGACAACTGCCATAATTGCCTCTAATCTTGAGCATTTGAAAACTTCCCGCCACAGAGTTATCGAAAACCACTGATTATAAGAAAAACGCAGAGACACGTCAAGAGATTTGTCAAGTGGGCCAACTTTTTAACTTCACCCCCTCTGCCCCCATCGTCATCCCCTTAAAAATTTCAAATGACAAGGGCTATCGACTAATAGCTTGTCTCAATGATATGTTGATGCCCTCTATTTTGACGTTTGATTTTTTTAAAGGCAGTGGTCAAGTACCCGCAGCCGGGTCCTAAAAATTACAATCAAAATCCCGGTAACCGGGATTTTTTACATTTTAATCTGAAATCCAGGCATCCGGGATTTTGATTGTAACTTTCAGGTCCCGGCAACCGGCATTTTTTACATTAGAAAAGTACTCCCGGCACCCTACATTACCACATAAGAAGTTTGAGGTTATCTTCATGCTCTGTTTACCTTCAGTCTTTGGGGAATTGTGGTTTTAGTTTTAACCTCAGCTTTTACTATCGTTATTGGTGAAAATGAAGCTTGGAGATAAGTTTAATTCATTTGAAGATTTCATAAAGGAACTAGAAGTACATAAAAAGCAAACATTAACCGACTACTGGATGAGAGATAATAGAACTTTGAGGTACTTCTGTGAATTTAAAGTATTACTACATCAAATACTGTTGTATACATGGGAGTCAAAAGCTAAAGATTAAGGAAAAAAAGAGTAACAGAAAGACAAGGTAATAATTCTATAAACAATTATTATATTTCATCGAATTAATGGGTATATCCAAGAAAAGAAAAGCTATTAAAAAAATCCTTTCATTAAATTGAATTACAATGAAAAAGAAAAACTATTTTTTCCTGGATTATCAAAGACACAAATAAAGTTGACAACGTAACCTCACCTAGTTTCCTTGTCAGGACTACGATATAAAAGAAGCAGATCTTATCAACAACAAGATTATTGAAGAGTCAATTGATAACGTTTTTTATATTCGAAGATATTTCACAAATTAAGCATGAAATACTGTAGAGTCCATCATTAAAAAGAAAAAAGAATTGAACCAGTGGATATGTGCTATTTGTAACCATGATCTCAATGAAAGTTTCATCAGATGTAGTAGCTGCTTGAATCGGTATCATTTGATAATTATGTATTTCTCTGGCAAGAAGATCTAAACAGAAGTATTGGTTTTGTCGGATGTGTTAGTTTAATAAACAAAGAATAAATGTCATAAAACTGTATTCATATGTTAAATAGTAATAACTGAAAGTTTGTAGCCTGTAAATTGAATAAAAACATACTATTTTGTACAAACGTGTTAAATATAACCATTTGTGTAACTAGTATTTTTGTCCATGTCTATGTCTTTGGCTATGTAACGTAGATTTTTATTTGTTTATTCTCCAAAGTACATAGTACATAGTTTCACTATGAAATCAACAATGGTTGTTTGGTTGTTTTTTTTTTCATTTAAATACAAATTACAATAATATTAACAATTGCAAAATGTTTAATGAAATAAACGCGCTGCCGGGATTTATTTTCTGATTTAAAAAGTCTAAGCAGCCGGGACCTGAAAATTACAATCAAAATCCCGGATGCCGTGATTTCAAATTAAAATGTAAAAAATCCCGGTTCCCGGCTGCCGGGACCTGATCCACTGCCTTTTTAAAATCGTTCAATTTGTTTTCGAGAAAATCAGAAAAACCTTTGTGTATCTTAATTTAATCAGATACAAATAAAACCGCACAAATATCACTTTTTATTGCAGTAAGTGTTCAAAATGTTGACCGTTAATGGTCATACAATGATATAGGCTATGTTTAAGTTCCTGACGGACAACAAAAACATGTTGTGGAATATCATGACGTTGACGAAAGTCATCCAAACTCTCTGGATGGGAGAGTAAATACAATAGATCTTAAATGACCTCATAGAAATAAGTCTTAGGGCGTCAAATCAGGCTTCCGAAGAAAAACTGTATATTTGTCTTTTTTTTGTGTTCAATGCCCGCGCTGTTTCACCTGGCAGGTACCGATTGGTCTTTTTGTGTTACCTAACTGTAAACAGCATGCGTATCGCTGACATTTCAATAATACATAATAATGTGCAACATGAGCACTCCTACAAACTGTAACTAAAACATAGACATAGACGTAGGGTGCACCACACCTCCCTTTCCAAAAGAATGGACTTCATTCTGCACACAAATGAAGTGCGTTCCAGTAATTTGATACTTTTAAATTAAACTGATAATGGTGGAATCTACGTTTAACCATAAAAAGGGAAAGAAAGAAAAAAATACTAAAGAGTGGATATCCTGCAATAAAAATTATACAACTTAACTAAGAAACCAACAATTGGCTAAAAAAAAATATATATCAGAGTAAGAATAGAAAAATTATTAGATTGCATTCCTTTATACCTCGTAATATATAGTACATACATATACTTATCATTTAAACCAATGCTAAAACGCTAAACGGCGCATTGTTTACTGGCGCCGATTGTTCACATTTCGGGTAATATTACAGCAAAATGGGTCGCTCATAAAAAAACTTGCAAAATGTGCAGTTTTTATGTTTACTTTCGTTCGGTAAAACGTTGGACTCTGTATAAACTGTAACGATTTTTTCATCTCTATTATTTTTAATGGTGCAATTGACACCATCTACTCCAACTATTGTATACGGACCTCTGTACTAAGGGTCGAACTTGTTCCGACTTTCATTATCCAAAATTACTGATTCTCCTCGTTTTATGGTACGCGCACATAAATCGGCATCGGACGGACGGTACGGATCGGAGAAAAATATTTTCTATTAAATTTGATGGACCATCGCACATACGTGCGGACGGTAGGCATCGAATTTTCAAAATTCGGCGAAAATATAGCAACTACTATAGAAATAAAGCCGGCCGATGCGTGCCGTGCGTGCCGATACCGACGTATGTGCGATGCTGATCGGCGATTGCCGAGGCACCGTCGGCATTTCTGTACTGCCTGCAGACAGTGTTGCCATTCATAGCAACTTGTCGGGAAAATAGCGACATTTTGATTACGTTGAGATTTAGCGGCGATTTAACGAAATAGACCGATTTGTAGCGACTTTTTGAAAAATTCTGTTACTATCTTTTTTGCGCCACTGATTACTGCTTGCCTATTCTTCTTTTCGGTTTTGCTCAGACTGTCTTGTATTTGTGTCGAGACCACAGCATAGTAAACAATCAGCACAATATCTCAGGTTGGCGGCAATTACACGCGCATCCCCCCTTTTGGATGATTATTTGTAGGGAAGCTAACGATACTTCGATATTTGAAATGTGTCAGTGCTTCTGCACTAATATCGAGTATTTTTGTCTTAGATACTTTTTGAGCGATTCCAAGCTGGTATCTCTACTTTTGTAGCAGTATCGGTATCGAAGATAAATTACGAACCAAACGCGCCTCCATTGGCGTGTGCATCTCTATAATTGGCTAAAATATATCGAATTGATACCGGTATCGATATTTTTATTTTTGCATCTCTACCCAGATTTCACACCCGTGAAATCATCCGAAGTTCAAATTCTATGGGAACTATTTTTATATAGGAAACCCTCGGAGATATTCTGCTCGTTGTTTACTATGCTGTGTCGAGACTATGTATCGGGTAATCCACTATTTTTGAATGAAAGGTTATATTATATTATAATATACCTAACACCAATTGCACCCCCCCTCCCCCCTTACACACGCTGAATTATACGTTATTTTTGTATGGCGACAACGTAGTGACATTCAAGGCGGCTCAGTAGCGAATTTCAATCTGATCTGCCTAGCAACGCCGCCTGCAGATCATTTGCATATTTGCAACTGATTTCCAATTCTTACCCTAATGAAAAATCCATATCGTACCAGCCGTTCCATCCGTACCGTCCGTCCGATGCCGATTTATGTGCGCGTACCATTAATTCTTTAGCTGATCTATCATAACCAATTTTCCGGCGTTGTTTTTTTTTAACAATAAACTCAGTTGCTCGTTTATGCTAACTGTAACTTATATCTTGCTTCATGATAATAGGAATCCACGTTACATACAGGATCTACATGCCATTAAGAAGCATAGCTGGGATATCTGCTCGCCGCCGCCGTCCAAAAAATAGCTCAAATCGAGTAAAGTTATGATATACTATACGTGGTATTGTAGCAGAAACTATAAAATATAACCCATCGGTCTCAATCATCATAATTAATGTTTATGTACATCCTGACATATTCATTCAAAACTCTGTGATTTCTCTCACATCCTCCAATTGTTTGAAATTTCTACCGCATAAATTTTATGATCTATGTTTAGGATCTTCAAAAGATTTTCCAAAACCTCATTTTTATATTCTGTGCCCCTATCGGTTCTAATTTCCTTCGTAGGTCCATAAACGAGAACAAAGTTATCCATTACAGCCCGTGCCACCGTTTTAGCCTCCTTATTAGGGACATGTTCAGCTAATTCGTTATGGCATAAACGTTCCCATCAAATTTTTTTTTGCGGCCCAATCGTATCTACGCATACAATGTCAAATGGTTTTTAAGGGATTGGTGTAATAACCATAGGTTCTGAGTGCCTTTCTTTCATTTAGTTGACATTGTGGACAGTTTTTTATATACTTTGCCACGTCCCGAGACATTTCTTTCCATCTGTATCTCATCATTGACTTTTTCAACAGCTTTTGTTGACCACAATGTCCTCCCCTAATTGGATCGTCATGATATGTTTTAATCAAACGAGATTTATCCTCTCTACAATTAACCAGTTTGGACAGTTCATATAAAATGATTTCAGTCTTCTGTAAAGCGCTCTGGGCGGCTTCCTTTAGCTGATTGAATGAGTTCAATTTCAGTATACGTTCCACGACGATTAAGACAAGAAACATATCGGAACTGGGCAGTAGTAGCGAATCATAATTTTGGGGATGTAAATTAGAGCAAATATAGTATCTTTTCCTGTAATTGTGTCACCCAATGAGGTATTTGTTTTTGATCACGTGACGTCTGATTCAAAATTTTTAATATTATAACATAATACCTCTACAGTTAAATTACTTTGGTAGTGTTTCATAATGGTAGAGGTACAGTCCTTTAAGTGCCTGTAGAATTAATCACTTTAGACCCCAAGTATGCTAGTTTGTTGGAATTGCTTTATCGCAAGGAATACAAAAAGTAACAAATATACAGGGTGTCCCATTAAAAATTTTTAATTGGACGTCACGTGTCCAAAAACAAATACCTCATTGGGTGACAAGATAATAAGAAAAGATACCATATTTGCTCCAATTTACAGCCCCAAAATTATAATTCGCTACTACTGCCCAGTTCCGAGATATTCCTTGTCTTAGTCGTCGTGGGACACCCTGTATATATCATCATTAAATTTCATTTTCATCTTAGTTGCTGTATGATTACTAACTAAATTTTCCAGCTGGGAGAGAATTTTCCATAGAGAAAATCCCCCTTTAGTAATCATTATCTTATCCTCTATGCGAAAGGTATTTTTCAATTCGTAAGACATCCATAGATGTTTTGGCTGAATCTTGAATGTTATTGTAGGAATCCCAAACAGGTTAGAGTAAGAGAGCCTCATAAATTTTGGGTCTGGCGTTTGAACCTTGTGGACTTAGTGGTTTCTCAACGCACTCTTGTTTTATATTTTTATTTTTGGTCATAGATCGCGTGATTGTCAATACTTGGTCAGAATGTGAAGAAATTTTCTTCAAATCATCAATTGATATTCTGGATAAAGCATCTGCCCCTACGTTTTCTGTTCCTTTTAGATACTCGACTTGAAAATCATATTCTTCTTTCTTTCTTTCTTTTTCATAGATAATACAAGTGGTTTATGGTCTGATATTACTAAGAATTTATTTCCATACAAATATGGGCGGTACAAGTTAACAGTCTAAAGTGTCGCAGTTATTTCCTGTTCAATAGTCGATTTATCTGATTCCACTTTTGTGAATATTTTTGATGCATATGCTATAGGCAAATCTTTTCCATGATGATTTTGGTCTAACGCTGCCGAACATCCAATTTTCGAAGCACCCGTAGTGAGAATAAATTGCTTCTGGAAGTCCGGATATTGCAAAATAGGAGGTTTTGTGAGACAATTTTTAAGTTTTTCGAAAGCTGCTTGACACCCTGATGACCACAGTGGAGGTCTGTCTTTTCCTAGTTAATTTATTAAGGGGTTGAGTTATTTCTGCAAAATTTGGAATACATCTCCTGAAATAATTACAGTAAGCGATGAAGCGTTTTACCGAGTCAGCGTTTGTTGGAATGGGATACCTCTTTATTACATCATACTTCGCATCATCTGGTAATATTCCCTCACTCGTAATTTTGTGACCTAGGTAAGTAACGTTTGTTGGAAAAATTTACATTTTCCGCGTTCATTTTAAGGTTGTATTTTCTACCAGTTTCAAAATTAGCTCTCAGATTGAGCAAATGATGAGATTTTGAACGCCCTACGACAATTAAATCGCCCATATAGTGAAAACACATTTCAGGCATTATTCCTGGAAATGCTATAGCTATCATTCTTTGAAAACTGTTATAGGGCCCACTTTAAGACCAAAAGGCAACCTGGTGAATCTATATGAACGTGAATTTGTGCTGAAAGTGGTAATATTTCTAGAGTCTTTGTGTAACGGTATCTGGTGAAAACCAGACTTTAAATCCAACGTTGAGAACCATTTCGCTCTTCCTAGCTAATCCAAGATATCGTCTATTCTTCGTAGAGGAAATTTATTAAATATTAGCTTTTTATTGATTTTTCTGAAATCCACAACCAATCTCCACTTCTTACCACAAGTAGTTTCTTTTTTGGCACTAGGATTATAGGGCTGTTGAACCCCGAAACTGAATTGTCAATTACACCATCTTCGAGCATTTTGTCAACTTGTCGATTTATCTGAGCTGTCTGAGAGTACGGAAAGCGATAGTTTTTTATGCTGATCGGTTTTTTATCTATCAGCTTCAGTTTTTGTTCGTAAAAATTGTTAGTTATCAGCTTGTCTGTTTTTAGTGCAAAAACATCTGAAAATTCCTTACACAGGTTTAACGTGTCACTTTTACAAATTTAGGGATATCCTGATCCTGATTAAGTTCCTTCTCTGTTCTTAGTTTCTGCTTGAACATTATAAATGGAATAATTACTTAATTTATCTGCTTCAATGTTTAAGTTTCTAATATAGACGCTCTCCATGTTTATATTCAAAATCCTCACAACTGGATTCAATCTCAAGATAATCGACCCAGCTATAAAGACTGCTGGCATAACTTCCTTCTTCAAAATGACGGAAGCCTCTGACAGGTTTTCTAACTGTTAAATTTTACATAATACTTCGCACCGAGGTGGAATCACTAATACATCTTCCTTTGGACCACTGTGTATCAGTAGAGATATTTCATATTTAGAAGTTAATAATGTCATTGTCCAGCAAGCGTAATCCAATCGGCACAGATACTTAGTTGTAAAATATCTCCTTAGTATACCATCATCCGGTATAGGAACATTTTCCGTCACAATCTGGAAAGTCTGACATAGTGCATATGCGTTTATATAAATTTGAGTTGAAGCAGGCCCTAAGCTGTATACTACTCCTCCTTAAGTGACGCCCTTGATACTACGTGTATTCGATCTGTTCAGTATTTGCCTGGGATTAATTTTTGTCACATTGAACAATGATATATCTACTCCGGTGTCTACCAGCAAGGTAATCCTATGATTTCCGGTCATTTCACATGCAACAGTTACAAAATTGGAGGGTGACAGGTCCAAGTTGAAAATTTTTATCGTTCCTCCATCGGACCCAGCTGGAAGTCCTGCTCGTTTCCTTGCTCCCTTTTTGCTTCATAGTTCCTAACGTAGGTGAAATTCGATCTTCCTCTCTGATTGAAACCTCTCCGTCCTTGACCCCTTACATGTTTGCACTGATCGCTGCGGCTATAACGGTCAGATGAAGATGATATTAGAGCCATTTCGGTTACTGAAGTAATAATTTGTTCCTCTTTGTCCACGTCGATAATTTTGATATGCTCCTCTTGTAAATTTGTTTTGCTTCATTATATAGCACAGCATGAGTATTTTCTTCGGAAGCAACAGTTATATATTTCGAAATAGCATCTTGACAATTGAAGAAAGTTGCAGCCTCCATTATTATCTTAATTTTCTCAGAAGTTATGTTTAATTTTACGGAGTTCACAGTGTATTTTTGAGCGACATGCCTCGATACTCCCTCAGCTATATAAGCTCTTTTGAGACTTGCTGAGAAAGCTTCGATTTCTGCTGCATATTTGGTATTGTTTCAGCGCAAGGAGTTTTGAAGATACCGACTGTGACTTTCAGTTCTGATACGAGTAGTAAACTTAGCAATAATTTCATCTAAGCCATCATTGTTGCCGATTAGGTCGTGAGCTTTGTCTACTAACTTTATTCTGAAAAAAGCATTTGCCTTTTCTTCATGCCCTACTGAGTTGATTTTCAGCAGGTTTAGGTCATCTTTAAATGACTGTAGTCTTTCAGGTGATCCGTCAAGTTCATTGAGCAAAATTTCCTCCACCAAATCAAAAATTCAAAGTTTGTCGTTGCCATATTTGAGAACGGATTTTCTGCTTCATATATGTTTTCAGCTTTGATGTTTTGAGTTTCCGAATCTTTCTTGCTAAAGCTCATATCCTCGTCAAAGACATCGATTATGGTAAATTCTTTGCAGGATGATAATATATGATAATACATCAGCAAACTGTCCCGAATTTCAAGACGAACACATTCCGTCGTAGGTATCTGTCTCTTTAAAACTCTTTTTGATTCATTTATAATATTTTGCTTTAAATTTGCTAATTTAGATCAGATATCTTACCAAGTGACCATGTGAGATAATTAAGCAAATTATTCTCTACGCAACTGAATTTGATAACAATATTAAAATATGAAGGCAATGTGATCTATAAACCATTGGCCGATGGAAAGTATTATTTAGACCCATTTTTGATCTTCAATAAGTGGCATTACATCAAGTCTTAGTTCTACTGACAACTTTTTCATCTTAAATGAAAAGAAAGGGGAATATAAGAAGGAGAGGAAAAAAATGTTTCTGTGACATGTATATACATATGTATAGTTATCATAGACTAAGGGTTGTGTTGTAGTTTAGTAAAATAAAGTGAATTGGTAACACCTAGTATATGGTATTGTTCCACTTCGAAAAGGAGGTTACCAGTCTGTATATGTGACATGGGAAAATAAGTATGTATATGTTTAGGTAAGAGTGCTTATAAACTGAGTGAGTGTGCTAAGTAGGTCAATAGGATATGGATTAGATATAAGATAGATCTATAGTTGGTAGTTTGGAATAAAAGATCAATATACATCACGTTACGAGTATGAAGTAGTTTTACTCGGGGCTCCAGTAAGCCCCAGTTGGAGCAGTGTGTACGGGGGAAGTTATAGTACATCAATTGGGATTGATATATTACATTTCACTCTCAACAAGAAAAATGTCGCATACCAATTAATCCACAATAATGTATCCAAAATCGCACTATAGCACTACACTAATGATGTTCCCGATACTTCCGAAGAGTCTTTTTCCACCGCAAGACACTCAAACGTCGCCACCCTGACTACGGAGTATCACACTTCGGGAAATGTTATTTTTAATACCCCCGGTAAAGAACTCCTCAGTTACGTAACGTAAGACGTAAGGTAAGGCTTAAGAGAAAATAATCATGTGAAATCATACGAGAGGGTTCATAGTGCCGTAACGTAAGACGTAACGTAGAATTTAAGAAAATTCATTTCTGAAGTAACGGGACATCAAATGAGAAACGATGTCGCGTGGGAAGTCGGCCAGGATCGCTAGACGTCATGGAGAAAACGTGCGGGAAGTTAGAAATATGCGATGGAAATATTTCTGACGTCTGAGATAAACCAAATTTATTTCTAACGTTACGTCTTACGGAATTGGGTGAATTTGGGCATGGTCGCCAAGATGAATGCAATCGGCTGGCATTGGACATGCGATCAAAGGTGATTTGAACCTACGACTTTTTTCAAAAGGTTTTCATACCAAGTATTACATGCCCGGACCAAGTTGTGTAGGAACGGCTGTCGGAGATGGGCAAGCAAATTGCAATGGTTGGTTCAAGGATTACGGGCAAGCTCACTTAAATGCCCTATCACATTTAAGTATTCCAGTTTTTCTGTATTTACATGCATATCTGGCGACAGTTATAGTGACATTTGTATGTTTCTAGGTATGATTTGACGCTAAAAACTACATGATTAAAGAATGGTTTCACCAGGAAAACTATGCACTCTCTAAAGGGGATGTTTCATAGCTAGAACGTGATTGCAGACTGCATAGCCTCACAATATTCTAGTCATGATTTTGTTCAGCTTCTATTACATTCTATGTATACGAAGAGCTTTGAAGGGTTCCTCCTCCCCTAATGATGTGTGTGATGTGTGTACTCCATTGATATGAGTATACAGGGTGTCCCAGAAGTCAACGTCAAGCCGCAACGGGGTGACAGGATTGGTTGTAACTATCATGAAAAAAATTAGAAAAAAAATCTATTCCATGTAGTTTGAAAATCATGGCCGTTTAAAGAAAACCTAGAAATTTGGTCAAATTATAACAATTTTTCGGTTATTGTGGTTAACTTTTATTATTTTTGTTCATTTAAACTTTGGAACCGTAAACCGAAATAACATATCTAGAAGCACAGTCAAAAATAATGACACAATTGCCTCAAGTTTTCTAGAATGAGGACTATTTATTAAACTATGAATTTTAAATTTTCAAAGTTTGCTGACTTTGAAAGGCCCTCCTTTGAAAAAAATATACTAAAGTGCCTTGGCAAGAGCCATTAAAAGTTGGCGCATTCAACCAGGATTGTAAAATGGTATAACACTTGTTAGTTTCATACTAAAAAAAAAACGAGTAAAAAAATAAAAACTTCAAGTAACCCGATTTTTGCTAACCCATTTCACTCAGGTCAGATGTTCTTTATTCGCACAAGCTTCTGGTAGGTTCTTAATTTTACGGCAAAATGATTTGAGAGATGGATAATGAACATATTTGCTATGAGTGAGCGAGACAGATAGTGACGCCACTTTTAGCAGTCAACAAAAATAAGTAAAATTAATAAAATAATGAAAAATTTTGACCTAGTTTAGTTTAGGTTTATTGGAATAAAGGTCAGGCAATAAATATTCAAATTGTTTACCGTCAGTCTCAATACATGCCCTACATCTCCTTAAAAAAGATCTACTTATTAGCCAGGCATATCCTCGAGAGTTGATGTCCTCAGCAGCTTGAGAAATTCGTTTACGCAGCTCGGCTGCGCTGTCAATGGGCCTTGAATAAACTTTTTCTTTGAGAACACCCCCATAACAAAATTCTAGGCGATTTAAATCTGGGGAACAGGCTGGCCACGAGATGGTGCCTGAACGTCCAGCTCCACCTCCCGGATATTTTTGGTCAAGGAAACCTCTTACTTGCACTGCGTAATGCGCTGGGCAGCCATCTTGTTGACACCTCATGTTGCGACGATCTATTAAGCGGTCTACAGACGTTGATGCATGCTGCGATTCAGGTATCGACTTCTACGTTTCATAACGCAAGTAGCAGCGTGTGCGGTACTGAATGACGAATTTGGCATCAGTTGCTGCTTGCTGCTTGCAGCGATGCACATTCTGGAATCCTATTATGGTCGGTGAGCCATGTCGCCGAGCCTGTGACAATGATGCAGTGATGCAAGTTTCAACGTGTATAGTATTGCGTCGATGTAAAGAAATAAGTTCACCCTAATATTCTTGTGTTGCATGAAACGTGCATGAAATAGCAAGTCGATTCAGGCAACACGTTTCAGGTTTTGATTTGAGTAGGAACTTATGCAACTGATGCAAGTTTCATGAAACCTTGAGTCAATTGAGGAATCGCAGCTTACATCAACGTCTGTAGACCGCTTTAGTGGTACATCCTCTAACAAAGTTGGTAAATTTTATCGTAAAAAATGTAGGTAACTCATGCCATTCAAATTCTCAGGCAGCTCAAAAGACCCAAAAATTTTGCCATTTAAAATGCATGTCCACAGGCTTACTTTAAAGCGATACTGGGATCGGTCTTCTCGCACTAAATGTGCATGTAGATCTTTTCTAAGAAAATGTAGGGCATGTATTGAGGCTGATGGCACACAATTTGAACTTTTATTGTAATAAAACATGTTATTTCCCTATCTGACTTCTAATCCAATAATCCTAAATTAAGCTAGGTCAAGATTTTTCATTATTTTATTAATTTTACTTATTTTTGTTGACTTTGTTAAAAGTGGCGTCACTATCTGTCTTGCTCACTCATGGCAAACATATCCACTATCCACGTCTCTCATCATTTTGCCGTAAAATTAAGAACCTACCAGAAGCTTGTGCGAATAAAGAACATCTGACTTGGATGAAATGGGTTAACAAAAATCGGGTTACTTGAGGTTTTCCTTTTTTTACTCGTCTTTTTTTAGTATGAAACTAACAAGTATTGTACCCATTTTACAATCCTGGTTAAATGCGCCAACTTTTAATGGCACTTGCCAAGGCACTTTAGTACATTTTTTTTAAAGGAGGGCCTTTCAAAGTCGGCAAACTTAGAAAATTTTAAATTCATAGTTTAATAAATAGTCTTCATTCTAGAAAACTTTGGGCAATTCTGTCATTATTTTTCACTATGCTTCTAGAAATGTGACTTAGGGTTACGGTTCCAAAGTTTAAATGAACAAAAATAATAAAAGTTAACCACAATAACCGAAAAATTGTTATAATTTGACCAAATTTCTAGGTTTTCTTTAAATGCCCATAATTTTCAAACTGCATGGGATAGATTTTTTTTCTGATTTTTTTCATGATAGTTACAACCAATCCTGTCACCCCGTTGCGGCTTGACGTTGACTTCTGGGACACCCTGTATATTGTTAGCTTTATTACCGTTTATCCAAGTGTTCGGTCATTTAGTCGTCTATTCCTGACGTTTAACGTCTTTGGGCGAGCTATTCTTTTGTGTACGGCCCGCTATCGGGTGACAGTTGCGCGTTGCGGCGGCAGGGAGATTGTTTGGATCCGTCGTACAGGGCGTACCGTTTGAGGAGTTGTTGGCTGTTTATGTTTACGCGTGGAGGGCGAAGGTATTCTTGCGTGTGCAATTATTGTATACCGTTGGCTGTAACTCAAAATAGCAGTAAGTACACACTGATTTATTGGTTAGAACCGTATACTGTTGAAATATACACTGTAAAAGTAATGTTGAAGTAAAGCTGTGGTCATTCATTCAGCTTTCTTTTATTTAAAACTCCCTTAACCTGAACTGGTGCTTACAATATGTAGGTATAAAAGGTCATGCCAAACACAGAGCTCTTGGTACAGCTTGAAAATGATGCTACAATGTTTATTGTGCAACCTTTAAGTGATTGTAAAATGTAATCATATACAATTTTGAAATGTAAAAATAAACCCCTCATAAACAGTATTAATTGATATCATGTATTGCAGTCAGCCCAACTTATTAATAGTAAACTAATAAGTTAGTTATGTTTCTGAACAGTAGGTATTATCAAAAGTAGAAGTGTTATGTATCAGAATAACACCTCCAAGGGTGTATATCAATAAATCACTGCGTGCTTGTTTAGATTGAATATTTCTAGAACAAAACTAGAACATATTTCTTGCACAATAATATACAATAGTGTCAAAATATCATTGCAATCAAGTTAGCACGTTCAAAATTGTGTAAGCCTATCATATACACGTCATAGGTATGACTTTAAAGCAAGTGTTCAGAAAGGTCTGAAAACCTTGCTCGGGCCATGGCAAAACTCTTATGGATATAAACATTTTTAAGAACCTCCCATATGTTGACCTTTTCTACCATTTGTAACATGCTACATGTATAGCAGACCACTTCTTTTGGATTCAGCTGTTCAAGAATAGCTTTGCTAAACTGCCAGCTGCACCTCACACTTTAAAGTCTTGACATACTTTTTGTATCTGTAAAAGTCGTATGCTGTTACAATGAATGAGGAGTATTTGTTCAGGTAAAACTTGTATGCTGTTATGAATATGAAATATTTGTTGAATTGAGAGCATTATGTGTTCAGAGACAAGAGTTTAATTTTTGACTCTGTAGCAACAGCAACCAAGCCATTTTGTTGAATGTCAAGAATTAAATCAGTGAATTTTGGTTTCTGTAGCAAAAGCGACCAAATCTTTTAGTTCAACATCTACCTATTTACTAGCACATCTAAGCAAGCCTTGCGAAGGAATTCTGAGCTGCCACAAGCCAACAAATAACAATATCCAAGGTTGACTAGATTTTTTTCAGTAGTCTTAATATTGCCTCTATTCTGAGTCACAGCGTTTTAATATTTTCATGACTTGGTAAAAATAATAGTCTTGAAAGTGGTAGTTTTGAACTGTTTATTATAAAAATAAACATTTTGTTTACAGCGAAGAATACATACTTGGTTTCCAATCCAAGACATGTAAGCAAAATACTCTTAACAAATCACACCTATTGCAATATAAGTACAAAGTATTTTATTAAACAGTCACAGCTCGAGTTGTTTATTCAAGATACTTCATTATATTTGTTTTAAGTGACTGTCCTCACATTTTACACTGATCGATTGCACATAGACGTTGATGGATATTATGTGCACTATCTACTTGGGGAGAAATATATCCATAACTGCATATTTTGCAATTTTGCTGGAAAAACTGACCAGCTTTGTTTCAATTGAATTTCACATACATTTTTGTCACACAACCACGACGTGCTTCAACATTCCAGGTATGTGTATGCGTCAATATCTTCCACGTTGATTGAACAAAGCAAATCACTACACCCCATAAACAGCTGAACTGTCCAGTAAATATACAGGGCACTCCTCATGAGGGACCGTCATTAAAAGTTGTTGGAATAGATATTGCAGCCCTAAGAGACATGTATAGCTCTTGGAAATATACACCATACACTGGTCAGCTCCCATTGCCACCTGGATATAGGATGCGGTTTTCTTTAGAATCCAGAAAATCATTGCATTTCAAACTATAGCGCCTTACCTGTATCAAAAACCCATAAGTACTCAGATATTCAAAAGTGTTCCAGTAGTCAATGAAGTTACAAGTTACAATATTGTTATTGCCCTAGGACAAGACCAATGTAAACAAATGAGACCTAACCCTGTTAGTTCTATTACCCTACTATATGATATAAATAACTAAATAAGTGTAAAACATTTGATGGGGTGATTCCTCATCGAAAAAAGGTTAGGATCTTTCATATAAAGAAACTTCATTGGAGGATCCCTTGTTAAGATACATCCCCTTAAATGGGGTACCTACATAAAACTCGTTTAACAATTTTTTCACAAGCGCTAAAAAAGTTACAATATTGAAATTAACCTGACAGTAATTTATTTGATTTACCCCATAGTTGTAAGGGGTGGAAAATGCAACCCCTAAATTTATTTCCAATGTAGCTTTTTGTCCTGCTTGTTTACCATTTAGACATTTATTTCCGGTAGCCTGTTTCATTCTAAAAAAAAGTCTCTAGAATTTTTTGCCCGAAGTAAACCAGTTCACAGCAAAAAATTATTTTACGAACAACTACAGAGATACATCGTCATAAATGCGATCTGGGATTATTGTTATTTTGTGGTTATTACTTGCATTAGATGACTAAAGGGGAATAAAAAAACTAATTTATCAATAGCAAAACATACAACATGAAGAAATCATAGTAAATGTTCAATATGTCTACATTCAGACATTACGCATGCGTCTAGACGTTGCGCGTCGGCGCACTGAGCCACGTATTCGCTCAAATATTCCTGGAGTCACTCTTATTATCCTGCACGCATCGATGATGCGGTTTCTTAAGTCGTACACATTGCGAACAGAAGTACGATAAACCAAATGCTGTAATTGACCCCAAGTAGAGAAATCGAGATAATTGAGATCCGGGGATCGAGCGGGCCATTTCTGTGGTCCTCTTCGACCTATCCACTGATTTGCATATGTTTCAGTTGAATTCTGACGTGCTACTTGACTAAAATGAGCGGAAGCCATGTCATTTATAAAAAACATCCCTTCTGACGTCCAAAGCAACTTTTTCCAGCAGTACGGGATGCACTTCTCATTAAACGTATTCATTCATTTATTTGTACTGTACAATACAAATATTGCCACCTCGAAGGCTAGGCCAGTGGCTAGGCCTTGTGTGAGGTATTGGCGTTGAAATATACACTAAAATTTTGCTAACCTAATTTCATCGCTGCTTCTCCTTTGGACTGTTAGATTTGTTCACCTTTTAACGATTTGCTTCTCATTCTTCTTGACCTTCTATGGATCTATTGTCAGCAGCAGCATAAATTCTTCTAAAAATTTTTGATGATTTCAAAATTTGAACGTAAAATTTGGATGCATCACCATTTAATCAAAGAGGTAGAAAATGAGGCCCTATTAAACAATCCCCAATAATTCCGAACCACACGCTAAGATTAAGAGAAAACTTCTTGATGGTTAGTTTTGACAATAGCGTGAGGGGGGAATTACCATATGTGGTAATTATGAAAATTAATAATCTTGTCCCGAGAAAAACTACATTCGTCTGTGAATTCGGTCATCTTCAGAAAGGCACGATTTCTTCTAATCATTTCTAGCACCCAACTGCAAAATTCCAGACGGTTCGAAACGTCTCGCGGTAACAGTGCCTGTACCCCTTGCAGATGGTAAGGGTATAAAAGTTGTTCCTCTAAAATTCGAAATACCGTCATATAGTCAACATTTAGCTCGAAAGCAATCTTTCTATTCTTTCTGCTTTCTCATGTTGTGGTGTTCTTACTTCTCGATGGCGACCACAATCCTTCGTTCTTTTGTCGAATGAACCATATTCTCGTAATCGTTGATGAAGTCGGGCAAATATTCTATGTGAGGATGCTGCCGTTGAGGATACATTTCAATATATCTCCTAGAAGCTTCTAACCCATTCCCCTACGACAGACCGTAAACGTAATGCATATCAGCCATTTCCTCATTTGTGAACGCCAATTTAATAACAAGCGAATTATTAATGTAACAAATTAAGAACAGAACAACAATACACAATTGGTATTTCTTCAATTTCAAAAATTTAAAAACTGACAGCTTGGTACCAATTTAATTGTCACTATCGCCAATAGCGGTCTACTAGATAAATTAATCTCGTATTTTCGTTTTATGGCGATATATGTATCTTGTTCGTAAAATAATTTTTTGCTGCGAACTAGTTTATTTTGGGCAAAAAATTCAAGAGACATTTTTCATTTAGAATGAAACATGCAATCGGAATAAATGTTTAAATGGTAAACGAATAATAAGACAAAAAGATGCACTGAAAATAAATTTTAGGGGTTGCATTTTCCACCCCTTACAACTATGGGGTAAATCAAATAAATTACTGTCAGGTTAATTTCAATATTGTAACTTTTTTAGTGCTTGTGAAAAAAATTGTTAAACAACTTATATGTACCCCCTTTAAGGTGCTGTATCTTAACAAGGGATGCTCCAATGAAGTTTCTTTATATGAAAGATCCTATCTTATTTTTTTGAATGTTTTACACTTATTTAGTTACAACCTATATAATACCATCATAGACCATAACATCCCAAAAAATAATAACAGTCATAAAAGCATAAAACAGTTCCCCTGCTCGGGATCGGTCAGTTGAGTTTTCTGGGTGGCTACAATGCTTAATGGTAATAAAATTGACGTTAAATATCTGACTTACTGATGAAAGCACATTTTATCTAACTGGATTTGTTAAAAAGAGCATACCCATTACCCCCAAACAATTAATGTCTGGGCAGGCATTTTAGGAAACAAAGTGACTGTGCCATTGTGCCGTGGAAATTTTAATTGGGACACTTAAACTTAAACCATTAAAAACCAAATCGAAGAGGATGGAAACCCTATATTTGATGAGGCTGAAATCTATTTTCAGCAAGATGGCGCGGCGCTCCTCCTCACCATATTCTTTCGTTTCGGCAATGGCTAGACGACGCGTTTCCAGATAAATGGATAGGACGAAAAGGGTCCATAGAATTTTCTGCCAGATCTCCTGACTTGGCGCTATTAGAGTTCTTAGTCGTCAACCTGAAAGTTTGGATGGCCTTCGCCAACGTATTATCGAAGGCGGCCATGATCTCCCACATGTTTTTGCAGCTAACCGTTAGGAATTCGAACCGTAAAAGGGGTGATATACGTACGAGCAAGTACGCGACCTTTTTCGCCTGTGTGTCACCGTAAGTACGCGTACTTTAAAACCGTCGCGCAAACCGCCGGTGATCCAACTGGTTTAAAATATTGTTGGTAGCTTGTCTCGGCTCGTACTGCGAGCCGCGAGCCACCACTTTGTTTCAGCAGGCCATCGATGCGCAACGCTTGTTGTGTTCGGCGTTTGTTAAAAATTTTGTTTATTTAGGAAAATTATTAGAATGGGCAACGACGTCCTACTGATAGACCACGCATCCAAGGCAAATTATTTGTCGGCATTCCAAACATTGGGCATATTTTCAATGGTACACCGCAGCGATGCCAACTTGACAATCATTTGGAATTAATACGTATGGAACAGTATCGTCAATATGCTGCAAAAAAATATGATTATGGCTTACTTATCTGTAACAGAAAAAGTACTCTGAAAATACTCTTTTGTAAAACACGTATAATATTGCAATTCTGTCAAGAATTAACCCCATTTTTATACTTTACAAACATTGCTGCATGCCCTAATGCACAACTGGCAACGTCGGGGCTGTCTATGCCAAGTGTCGACCACGTGTCTACTCAGGCGCGTACACAGGATTGACGTTAGAGGGTAGTTTCAAAAAAAAAACGGGATGTCTGTTATTAAAAAAAGCAACATAGCTTATATATGAATGGGTAGTTATCAGTGCTAAACCGGTCATTCGATAGAGGTCCACATCCAGCCAACAAAACAGAACACAACAAAGCTTCAAGTTTTCGAAAACAAAAACAAATTGGCAAATGCTGACCACATATTTGTAGGCAACAATTAGTCATCTTCGTGGCCGCCGATAGAAAACGTGGCCTGCTCAAAATTGCGAATCGGGTTAGACTCAGCCTAAAAAGAACCGACACAAAAGCTATATTGACGAATTATTGGAAGATTTACGAAAATGAACGAATGTCTTGGTAATGCCGGTATTAGTAGAGAAATGCGATCTAGCTTCTAGCAAGTACAATTCTGCAATCATATATGGTCACCATAAGTACTGCTTTCCTGATACAATTAAAACTGTTTATTACTATTTATTTATTGACGAGGTTTAGGGTTGAGGCTGACTAGTTTCAAGTTGGTTATTATAAATTTGCTATAGACTCAGGTTCAATGCTCTCATTAAAAATCAGGGATTTTTTATGTACCTACTTAATTTACGTAAGAATGTTACTAACCTCAGGTTTTGTACTGTTGTAAATAATAAAGACATGAATATCCTAGCGCGTTTTTTCCTTCCAAAAAAATGATCGTTTCTACAGACCCTGTCAGAGTAACTACCTAGTTAAAAGACAATTTTGCGTATCATTGATACAAATCATTGCCAGATAATGTTTTGATTTCACTGTGACGCAATTCGCGTATCCATTTAGGCATTTTTTTGCCAATGCAATGTTAACAATTCTGAATACTTATTATAATAACACGTGGTAGTTACACTATATTGGCTACAATTTTATACATACATTTTCTTTACAGACTTTAGAATTAACATATTTTATGATCAATAAACTAGTATCAATGAAAAAAGTTTTATTCTTATCTTATTTTTCAAGAATACCACTTTGAATGAGAGAAGCTCATGCAGCAGTTATATTCTTATTTGAGCACACAAGCAAGTGGTGTGAAAGGGAACGGAGAAACGGATAAATACAATTTTATTAAGTGTACGTGTGTATATATTCAATAATTCTAGTAATTCTACGTTTTTTAGCTGCTCCAAATGAACAATTACTTAACACATCTATTATTTCATATTGTTTGAATGTTTATTTGTAAACTTCTGCCATTGTAAAAATTAAATGTCTACGCCACTGACTCGGTGTACGCTCATAAATACAGCTGACGGTCCCCCCTTCCGTCGCATCGCCAGAAACGCTTACAAACATTTGGTATACAAAGCGTAGTCTATCAGTAGGACGTCGTTGAAAATAAGTGATTTCAGCTTCACGTGTGTCACCGAAGTCGCGCCGAGTAAGTACGCGAACTTAAAAACCGCGTACTTAAAGTTCGTACGTGTATCACCCCTTTTAGGAATTCGAACATGACCTATATCATTATCTGACCAATAATGCGCAACATTTTGAACACTTATTGCAATAGAAAGTGATATTTTCATGTTTTTTTTCTATTTGAACTAATTAAGACACATAAGGATTTCTCTAATTCTCTCAAACATGATTTGACCGATATCAAAAAATCAAACGTCAAAATGAAGAACTTCGATATACCTTTGAAAAAAGATATTACCCGATACCCTTGTCAAGTCTTTAAGAGGATGACCTTGGAGGCAGAGGGTACAAGGGGGTGAAGTACTTTTTGGTTAAAAAGTTGTCCCCCCTTGAAAAATCTTCTGACATGTTTCGGCGTGTTTTCTTGTAATCATTGGATTTTGATAAATCCGTGTTTGGAAGTTTTCATATGAACACCCTGTATATATTTTCATCCTGGCTCGTATATTACATACTATGGTTATAGTTCTGTACTATTCTGTAAACTGTAGGAATATGTACTCGTATATTCGTATGCTTATCATCTCATGAAAATGAATCCCTTTTACTTCCCACACCGATAGGTGAGGGGAGTATTGTGATCGCGAAAATTTTCAATTTTGAGATAATACGCTTTTTGGGCGTTTTATGACGTGTACATAACGAAAATCCACGTCACTCATTTCCGTCGGTCTGGCTGTCTGTCGGTCTGTCTGTCGGTCTGTCGGTCTGTCGGTCTGTCGGTCTGTCGGTCTGTCGGTCTGTCGGTCTGTCGGTCTGTCGGTCTGTCGGCCTGTCGGTCTGTCGGTCTGTCGGTCTGTCGGTCTGTCGGTCTGTCGGTCTGTCGGTCTGTCGGTCTGTCGGTCTGTCGGTCTGTCGGTCTGTCGGTCTGTCGGTCTGTCGGTCTGTCGGTCTGTCGGTCTGTCGGTCTGTCGGTCTGTCGGTCTGTCTGTCTGTCTGTCGGTCTGTCTGTCGGTCTGTCTGTCGGTCTGTCTGTTCGATCTGTCTGTCTGTCTGTCGCGTTTTTCTACCCTCGTATCTCAGTAACCGCTGCATGGATTATGATGAAATTTGGGCTGCGTTATGCTGTGGGGTCGTAGTAGGTAACGTTTCTATAATTTTGAAAATCGTTATACAGGGGGCGGAGTAATTAGCAGAAAACGGAAAATTTCAAATATGCCTCAAACTTCGTTTTTAGGCGTTTTAGGGCTTCCTGATCATTTTGTACTTTTTCTTGGGTGGGGGGTGAATTCGGGGTGGTTGGGGGTGGGGGGTTGTAATACTGAAAAATTTGTTGTATTCGTAATCTTCGTGATCTTTGAATGAAAAACCTAGCGGCATGATACACTTTTTTAGGTCCATCCGAACATTGCATGCTTATTATAGAAACCACAGGACTTAGAATCTGTGATGTATATATACGAGTACTGTTTTAGATCTTTCGACATCGCGTACGCGAAAATTGTTCAATTGATTTCAATGAAATTTGACATAGTATTACTCCCAAGGCGAGGATGGAAAAAGCGCATGTTTTGGAAAAATCCGATCAGTGGCGGCGCGGCAATAATAAAAAAACTAAAAATATAAAACAGCTCAAACTTTGTTTTTAGGCGTTTTAGGGGTTTCTGATCATTTTCGACGTTTTTTTTGAGTGAGGGTGAATTTGGGGTGGTTGGAGGGTGGGGGGTTGTAAGACTGAAAAACTTGTACTCATAATGGGTTGTCCATTGATCTTTGAATGAAAAACCTAGCAGCATAATGCACTTTTTACGTACATCCTAACATGGCCTTGCTTATTATAAAAACCAAGGGACTTAGAATTTGTGATGTATGCATCATACCTGCGACTATTGTTTTAGATCGTTCTATATTGCGTAACGCGAAAATTATTGAATTAATATTAATGAAATTTTGACACCGTATTACTACCGCAGCGAGGATGGAAAACGCGTATGTTTTGGAAAAATAGTGTCAGTGGCGGCGCAGCAAGTATAAAAACATCAAAAATATAAAAACAGCTCAAACTTTATTTTTAGGCGTTTTAGGGGTTCGTGATCGTTTTCTACTTCTTGGGTGGGGGTGAATTTGGGGTGGATGGGGGTGGGGGGGTTGTAAAACTGAAAAATTTGTTGTATTTATAATGGGCTGTCCACTGACCTGTGAATGAAAAACCTAGCGACATAATACACTTTTGTGGGCTCACACGAACATTGCCTCCCTTATTATAGAAACCAAGGGAATTTCTGATGTATACATACGAGAATTGCTTTAAATCGTTCTATATTGCGTGACGCGAATTGATTTCAATGAAATTTTGACGCAGTATTACTACCGCGGCGAGGCTGGAAAACGCATATGTTTTGGAAAAAGCATGTCAGTGGCGGCGCAACAGTAATAAAAAGACTAAAAGTGTGAAAACAGCGCAAACTTTGTTTTTAGGCGTTTTACGGGTTCCTGATCATTTTCAATTTTTTTTGGGTGGGGTGAAATCGGGGCGGTTGGGGGGTGGGAAGTAGTAAAACTGAAAAATTTGTCGTACTCATATTTTGTGATCTGTACATACGAGTTTTGCTTTATTTCGTTCTATGTATATTGCGTAAAGCGAAAATTATTGAATTGATTTTAATAAAATTTTGACACAGAATTTATTACCGCTGCGAGAATGGAAAGCGACTCTGTTTTTGAAAAACCGTGTCAGTGGCGGCGCAGCAATAATCAAAATACCAAAAACATAAGATCAGCGCAAACTTCGTTTTTAGACGGGTTGGAGGCTCCTGATCGTTTCGTATCGTCCAGTTCAAGCATGCAGAAAAAAACTGTGGCGCCCTAGTTCCTAAGGAGGGAGAGGCAAGAAACTATTTACGAGGGTTTTTGTGTTGGATGTTGTTTTTGCCGGCGGATGGGCGATAATTTAGTTGCAAGGGGATTTTAGACTATAGCTTCATGCAATGGGAAATAATAAAATGGTATCATCATTATGTGTGGGAAGTACTGCGTCAATCAACTTGACTCCATTTTTTCCCTTGGTCACAACATCACGTAAGAACAAATTCACCAATTTCATCCATCTTTTTTTATTTTTTTTTTCTGTTACTTCGTAGAAGGTTCTTACGGGAAGACATCTGAGGAAAATTAGACAGAATATTAGAAAATTTGGAAAAATGTGAGAAAACTTAAAGTCTACGAAGGTTGTAACATACTGTATAGTGTTAGTGACTGTCATGGAAATTTCGAGCCTGTCAAGTGTGCATCGTGGAAATACTGACGAATACGTATACATGGTGGTATACATTAATGATAGACCGTAATTCCAAGGGCATATTTATGACTCAAATTCAAATAAAAAAGCTTATACAGGGTGTCCGGATAATCCACCGACAACACTTGTTAGGTGATAGACCTCACATTTTTATGAACATCGAGATAGGAACATGAAGTCTTAAAATGCTTAATTTTCAAGGCACAAGGTGTCAAAGTTTTACTTTTGTTTTCGTTTTTTCTCAACTGTTTCGCAATAAAATGGCAAAACGATCTAAAATTACGTATCGGCGGGTTTTTAAGGCTAGATATCCAAATCCAACCACAGGTTTGCTATCATGGATAAACTAACGATGCCACCTACGGCACATTGAAATTATCAAAATTTACTTCCTTATTGGTGCATCAATGTGAATATCAAAAAATCGTTTCCTCAATATGTTTTACGTGAAAATGGTATAAATTGTTTTACTCCCTAGAGATAATCGTTTTCAAGATAGCCTTCATTGGAATTTCCAATGCGAGTGAACTGTAAATTGCGATCGAAAGAATCATCGGTATTTCCGCAAGAATGAATATTAATTAGGCTTAGGCTCATACTTTTACATACCTACCATTTACGAAATATTCTCAAACATTAGCACCGCCCATTTTAAAAATTAGATACATTTGGAACATTTTTTCTGTTTTACTTCCCACATCAACAGGTGAGGGGAGTATTGTGATCGCAAAAATTTTGATTTTGAGATAATACGGTTTTTGGGCGTTTTATAATATCTACATAACGAAAATCCACGTCACTCATTTCCGTCGGGCTGTCTGTCGGTCTGTCTGTTCGCGTTCTTCTACCCTCGTAATCTCAGCAACCGCTGCATGGATTGCGATGAAATTTGGGCAACGATATACTGTGAGGTCCTAGTAGGTAATGCTGGTATAATTTTGAAATCGGTGCAGGGACGGCGGAGTAATTAGCAAAAAACTAAAAAAAATAAATATCCCTCAAACTTCGTTTTTAGACGTTTTAGGGATTTCGGATCGTTTTTTACTTTTTTTTGGGTGGGGGTGAAATTGGAGTGGTTAGGGGGTGGGAGGTTGTAAAACTCAAAAATTTGTTCTATTCATAATAGGCTGTCCATTGATCTGTGGAAGACAGTTCCAGCGGCATAATACCCTTTTTTAGGTCCATCCGATCATTGCCTCGCCTACTACAGAAACCAAGGGACTTAGAATTTTCTGATGTATACATATGAGTATTGCTTTAGATCGTTCTGAATTTAGTAACATGGAAATTATGGAATTGATTTGAATGAAATTTAGACACAGTATTACTACCGTAGCAAGGATGAAAAATGCGAATGGTTTTCAAAAATCGTGTCAATTTTACGTCATAATTTTGAATGGAATGCCCTATTTATGAAGTCTAACGTAAAAGTGGTAAATCTGACAACACTGAAGTTAGCGTTTTTGAATTCTGTATGTTCAAAAACCCCCAAGTATTGAATTTCACCGTTCCAGCTGTGGCAGTTTTGGAAATACTTAAGCGTTCCGGTACTGTACGGTTACTGAAAAAGCGGTGCTGCCGTATCTCAATGATTAACAGAAACAAAATTTTTATATTGTGTATCTTACTAAGTTCAGCATGTTCAATTCATTGCAATAAAAATAAGTAGAGGATTCTATTTAAAATAAATTAAAATCGAGGATATTTGTTTAAAAATTTGGAAAAATAATTTATAACTTGACAACGCCGCAAACGCGAAAAAAACTACAAGGCGAGATAGGGTGTTAGTAGATATTTCGTTTTAAAATAAAACATACAGGGTGTTACATTTAAAAAGAAAGAATTAAAATGACCTTCAAATTGCCGTAATTTAAAATTCTTCCAAAAACACCCTGTGAATATAAATTGCTGGTAACATCCAAAATAGTATCCACTTAATATTCGTGTAACTCGCTGTATAATATTATTGAGAAAAGTTAAAGGAATATATCAATTTGGACGTATTACTTGCGACCTTGCAAATCCGGAAATTAATAGAAAATAAACTGTAACTTTGCAACGTCGCAACCGATCCCAAAAATATTTTACGGTTGAATAGAGATCAATAATGGAAACTAGAAAAATTTAAGAAAAAGTTATAGTTCCATATAAAAAAATCAAGTTGATCACTATTCTGCTTTCCCGCAACACCCTGTATATTTCAAAATATTTTTGGAATATGCACCTTAAGTAAACAAATAACTTTTGTGTTCGACATTTTCCTCTATCAGGTATACCTTGCGAGATATCGAAGAATTACACACTAACTGGACACCCTGTATAACGTAAAATTTCTGAATGGTTATACAGATACCTACCCTTAGATGCTTGTTCCAGAAAGCTCAAAATCTTGAGCTGTTTGCTCCAAGACTATGAAATGTTTCGATCAATATTCATTTAAAAACTTCCCACACCGGATATCTCGAAAATCGCTATTTAAAAGAAAAAACACCGAGACACGTCAAAAGACTGACATCTAATACAAATTGTTTGATTGAGGGTGAGTCAAACTCACATGGCGCGTTATACCTATTTAGAATATACACATTATTAAGAACATAAACATTCCGTTCAACTTTGTCACTTTTTTTTAATAACGATATATTTTCCGATTGGTGAAGGCACTTGGAGGCACTCAAAAATAGAATTCCATAACGCAGCTTATCAACAGTAATTAATCCAAGGAATTTGAGCTTATCGATATTTATCATGTTAAGTTCAAATCTAGAAGTGCTGCACTTGTAACATCCTTTTCATGTTTAATGTTCGATAAAGACGCTTTGTCGAAATAGTAAGTTGTTAAATGCCAGAGAATTATTTTATGTAAGAATAAAAAGTTTCAGTTCGTAGTAAAGGATTTCCAACTTATTTTCTAGAATCCAGCTTAATTGATACGAAAAAAATGGAGTCAAGTTGATTGACTCAGTACTTCCCACACATAACAGTTGCAACCAAATCATCGCCCGCCTGTCGTCAAAAAACATCCAACACAAAAACTAGTAAATAGTTTCCTAAATCTCTCCGTAGGAACTAAAACGACACAATTCAGCTTTAACTGGACGAAACGAAACAATCAGGAACCCCCAAATTGCTTAAAAACGAAGTTTGAGCTATTTTTATATTTTTAGATTTTTATTATTGCTGCGCCGCCACTGACACGATTTTTGATAACCATACGCATTTTTCATCCTTGCCGCGGTAATAATAGTGTGCCTAAATTTCATTAAAATTAATTCCATAATTTCCATGTTACTAAATTCAGAACGACCTGAATCAATACCTACCCCTACCAATACCAAATCCCTTGATTTCTGTAATAGCCAAGGCAATGTTCGGATGGACCTAACAAACGTCTATTATGCCGTTAAGTCTTTCTTTCACAGGTCAATGGACACTATTATAAATGGAATAAATTTTTGAGTTTTACAACCCCCCACCCCCTAACCACCCCAATTTCACCCCCACCCAAAAAAAAGTAAAAAATGATCAGAAACCCCTAAAACGCCGAAAAACAAAGTTTGAGCTATTTTTACATTTTTAGTTTTTTTATTATTGCCGCGCCGCCACTGACACGATTTTTCCAAAATATGCGCGCTTTCCATCCTCGCCGTGGCAGTAATACTGTGTCAAAATTTCATTAAAATCCATTCGATAATTTTGGCGTTACGCAATAAAGAACGATCTAAAACTAAAACAACACTCGGATGTATACATCACAAATTATTCTAAGTCCCTTGGTTTCTATTATAAGCAAGGCAATGTTCGGATGGACCTAAAAAATTGTATTATGGCGCTAGGTCTTTCATTCACAGGTCATTAGAGAGCCCATTATGAATACAACAAATTTTTCAGTATTACAGCCCCCCACCCCTCAAGCAACCCAAATTCACCCCCACCCAAAAAAAAGTAGAAAATGATCAGGAACCTCTAAAACGCCTAAAAACGAAGTTTAACGCATATTTGAAATTTTTCGTTTTTTGCTAACTACTCCGCCGCCCATGCAGCGATTTTCAAAATTGTAGCAACATTACCTACTACGACCCTACACCATATCACCACCCAAATTTCATCAAAATCTATGTAGCGGTTACTGAGATTAGGAGGCTAGAAAAACGCCAACAGACAGACAGACCGACAGACAGACAGACAGACCGACAGACAGACCGACGGAAATGAATGACGTGGATTTTCGTGATGTAGGCATCATAAAACGCCCAAAAAGTGTATTATCTCAAAATTGAAAATTTTCGCGATCACAATACTCCCCTCACCTATCGGTGTGGGAAGTAAAAGAATTAAATTTAATTCAAAGAACTCTTTTGGTACCTCTTGAATGAGCATAAATACTAAAGGCAAGTTCTGACTGTCCAGTTTTGCTGAATCAATTTGACTACGCTAAACTGATATCGGCTTATACAAATATATTTGTAAGATAAGTCTGTGCTGCTGTTTCTTTGATAATTTAGTGACGTTAAGATGTTTGTAGAATCTTTATAAATGACGTTAAGAATACTGAATTCGTGTTTTCAATTGATTTTCAAGTTACGAAAACAGTGCACTACTCTAATAACAGGACCAAATATTCTTATGATAGATATTAAACTTAAGATTCATAAAAATATGTACCTATATGGCTCATACACTGTATTATTACTTCATAGTTGAAAAAATCATTAATGAAGTCACCAAAGGCAACCTCAAGGGCAGGACTTACAACAGCTTGGCCGATTTTGTGGACAAATTTGGAGCTAGACTTTCAGGAACAAAAAACTTAGAGAATGCCATCGATTACATGCTCAATCTGCTCCAGGAGAATCGACTAGATAATGTACATGGGGAAAACGTTGAGGTGCCGCACTGGGAAAGGTTTGTATTTACGTCAGAAGCTCTACTGGGTCTTTCGCATTTTCTTTTCTGTTTAGGTAAATATATGTTTAGTATCCTTAAATACCATTAACGATAATAAAATTTACTCTCAATATCTAGTTGCTGAGTAAAATTAGTTTTAATATATGAACGAATAAAAGAAGGAAAGAGGCTTTCTGGTGACCAGCATTGGCCTAGAAGCGGGACCTCATGGATCTCTCCTTACCCTAGTTCCCAAATCCAGCCCTTATCGCAAAGATGAGGATTGCCTTGGGTCCTGCTCTGCATCTTATGTCTTCAGGTTAAAGGATTCTTGAAACTTGTATAATATGCCTGTGATACCCAAGGGCTTCACAGCCTCACTGATCCTCGCCACAGCGTGCACACGTCGGGTCACTTGCCAGCTTCATTACGTACAATTGACATTTGAAAATGTTATGGCCAGATAGCAGGCCCACAAGTTACCTTAGACGGCTTCTGTCCAGTGGGAGACAGAACCCCCCACCTTAGCTGGAGGTGTTCAGTTTCATTGGGCAGTAAAATGCTCGGTACGGATTTGACTATATATTTATGCCTATGCCTAACCTATCAGCTATCAGTTTAATTTATTAACTGTCACTACACTAATTTATTTTTCTAACTCACTTCACTAATTTATTTCACTATCCATTTATTTTGCATACGCCACCGGTGGACCACGGATTGCATCTCGCTGCTTCACTCTGTTAACTCTGCCGCCCGGCTGTGTCGCTTTTCCTTATCTTGTATGTGTCGCCCTCTCTTGAACATTCTTTCCGCGTTCTCGACGTCGGCGGCCACAGCACAGCAGGTTTCTGGAAGTTTTCGCGAACTACATCGCTCAAGCGACATAACGCGAGGGGGCAGTCAGGGCCGGACTGGCCCCCTCCTCAAAGCCGTTTTGTCGCCGAAACGTTCATGTCCGAATGGACACAGAAGTAAACAGTGCGTGAGCTGATTTCATTTTAATTCAGTTTTTGTTGCGATCGGCGTTTTCATATCTAAGTGTTTTTTCTACATACAGATAAAGACTTTTGAGAGTGTACGAATCTAGGTTGGATGGACAAACTCCAATGTTATTGCTTTCAGCTAAGTGAGAACTTACATATTTATTTAACATTCCCACACTCAACCACAGTCACTCTTATTGCAGAAAGAGAGAGAGAGAGAGAGAATCTGCCTACCCGACGTTGTACCAGCTTGAGTCCTCTGATGTCCAACGGACACAAATGCGTCCACTCGACATGCCACCAAGGCCCTACCGACTAAAATCCATTCCCTCGTTTTTTCCCTCTAAGCCTTTCTAGCACTCACAGAACCTCCGTCCAATAACACAACAAAATAAGTGTATGGCTGTCCAAGCTCGTCCATTTTGTGGTTTTAATTACCGCTTCAACGTTCTTCGCTCTCTTTGGCGCTCAGAATTTTTCTCACCATGCACTGGATCGTCTTCCAATACATTTTATGGGAGATCACTAGACGCACGATGTTATCTGCATTAAGATCTTCCGGTAGCCTTGTTCGTCTGTATGTAAGTAACCTCTCACACTTGGAAAGCTTATGTTCTACTATGTTTAGCTATCCCCAATGTCCCCCATCGGTAGCTCTTCCTACCCTTTTCCGATAGTCGTGAAACGGGTTATGAGTTGTTAAAGCCTGTGTCAGGAAATAGCAGGTACCCTGTGCTTGCCGTTCCCCATTCTCCTGCTGCTGGTATCAGTTTCTTCCTGTGGCCCATTCACCAACAGGAGTTGGTTCCCTCCATGCAGCCGGAAGTTTGGTGAAAGAAGCATTCCACGGTTCTGTGTTCTGTCGCTCCTCTCGGATTCCAGCTGCAGACCAGAATTTCGATTCCCGTGAACCTGAAGAGGACTTATAGCATGTTTCGGATAATCCGCCAACTCAGGCCGTCCCGTCTGTAGGCTAGCTTAGGAATTGCCAGTTTCAAAACATTTGCGGTTAACAACTTCTCTCTGCGGTTCAGGGGTGCTTCCTATACAGTTCAGTACGTTGGTTTCTTATAGGACATCTCCTTCGAAATCAAGTAGTATACTCGCCTCTGGGCACTACACAGCTCCAGCACTTATCCGACTCGTCCATCCTCTCTTAAACTCGTCCACTTGACCAAACAGACGTTGGAATTCACTGGCGATCTCTTGGGACATCTGTAGATCTATTGCAACACAGTGTGGCAAGGCGCATTCATCCGGCACCATGAATAAATCTCGATGTTCTACGCGAGTCACACCAAACCTAGCCTTCGCTGTACCAGTGTGAGTGGCCTTGAAATCTTCGAAGCCCGGGTTGAGTTGCTCAAGTTCTCTAACTTGTGCATCCGCATTATCTCCAGCAAATGGAGCCAACCTGTTGGAGTGCACGACTTTGGGTTTTCCACCGTTGGCCTTCGTGATTCGATAGATTACGTCGCTGATTTTCTTGACGATTTCATACTGGCCCTCCCAAGAGCTCTGGAGTTTCGGTGAGAAGCCACGGCGTTTCCGAGGGTGGTAAAGCCAGACCAGGTCTCCGGATTGGTATGCTGTTTCGCTGGACCCTAGATCTTCATGCAATCGTCTGCGGTACGAATATTATGCCGAACTTTCTCATGGGCCTCGTCCATTCCTCTGGGAAGGTTGGCAACGTAATCTTCGCCTGCCACATCGTCCCCTGGTTTGCAGCTAAACATGAGGTCACACGGCAGCCGGAGCTCTCGCCCAAACACAATACGGTGTCGTTCCCGTGGTATCATGAACTGCCGAGCGGTACGCCAATAGGAACAGATGGAGCCAGCTGTCCCAATTTCGTTGGTGGTCGGAGACAACCTTGGCCAAATAGCGGTTCACCGTTCTGTTCATCCTGTCCACCATGCCATCCGACATCCGACTGAGGATGTAACGTCGTGGTCCAAGTCTTCCTGATTCGCAACTTTTGCTCACGTTCTGGAAGAGCGCAGACTCGAAGCTCCTCCTCTGATCCAAATACAGCTCGAGCAGGACTCCAAAACGACAAATCCAGTCCTTGACCACAGCATCAGCAACGGTTACTTACGATGTACTTGTTTCCAGCCTCGCTCTCCAGAAAAGGACCTGCTACGTCGATAGCGGTCCTCGCGAAGGGACTTCCGACGTTGTATTGGCGCATGGGAGCTTTCGTACGTCTCTGTGGACCATTGCTGGCGGCACAAACTTGTCACTTCCTGCACCATTTCTTAACGTCTTCCTTGCACCTAACGAGTAGAACCATTCTTGAACCTTCTCCAAGGCCTTGGCCACGCCCAGATGACCTCCACTGGCTCCGCTCTGAATCTCCCTTAGAACCTCGATCACGCGATTCCTAGGCACACCACGGTCTGTCATCTTTCCTGGGTCTCTTCTTTGTCCTCCAGTATTCGTCTCAGGATGCCAGTAGGACTTGACGGTAGTCGAGTAGGGTAAAACCTCCTCCCAACTTGGTCGTTGGGCCTCCCTCTTCCACTTGATGATCATTTTCAGGCTGGGATCCTCCTCTTGGTCTTTCTGGAGTTCGGTAGGCTGCCAGCGATCATCTACAACGGTGATTCTTCTTGTCATGGCATCCTTCGTCTCAGCTCGGTTGCAATGAGCAAAGTCGTCGGGACATGGTATCCTTGAAAGTGCATCCGCATTCCCATGAGACTTGCCAGCACGGTGTTCGATTTCAAAGTCGAATTCCTGTAGCCTCTCGATCCACCTGGCTACCTGCCCCTCTGCATTCTTAAACCGAAGCTGTTAGGGATACATGGCCCGTCCTCAGCAGGAACTTCCCCCCGTACAAGTACTTGTAAAAGTACTCTACGGACGATGGCCAGCAATTTTCTCTGGATATGCAATAGTTTCTCTCGGACTTACTGAAATATCTGTCCACCACCTCTCGACTATCTTGCATCTGCGACAGAACCAAACCTATTCCTACGTTGCTCTCATCGGTGTCTAACACGCATTTGCCAGTAGGTAGGGGATAGCTCAGCATTGAAGCTGTCGAGAAAGCCTTCTTCAGTAGGTTGAAAGCTTGCTGGCAGTCATTTCCTCACTGGAATCTGCGGCCTTCCTCCGCAAGCTTGGTCAACGGCTTGGCTATGTTAGTAAATCAAGCCATGTATCTACGGTAGTATGTACATAGACCTAGGGAGCTTCCTACGTCGCCGTCGTGTCTGTTCTTGGGTACACGCTATCCTTTTACTGCTTCAATCTTCTGAGGATCCACTACTATGCCTTCTTGGAAAACCACATGTCCTAAATATTGCACCTTCTTCTGGGAGAGCTATCACTTCTTGGGGCTCACCTTGAGGCTTGCTTGACGCAGCCTCTTAAATACTTGTTCCAAGTTCTTGAGGTGATCCTCGAACGATTCTCCAACCACGATGGTATCATCCAGGTAGACCTGCTTGGTCTCCCAAGACAACGCCTTCAAGACAGTCTCCATGAGCCTCTGAAATGTAGCTGACGCATTACACAACCCAAACGGCATAACCGTAAACTGTCATAACCCCGAGCCGACTGTGAACGCAGTCTTCTCCTTATCCCATGGATCCATCTCGACTTGCCAGTAGCCGTTCAAGCCGATCAAGCGTAGATAACACCTTAGAACCCGCTAAAGTGTCTAGGGTGTCGTCAATTCTCTGCAGAGGGTAGCTGTCTTTCTTGTGACATTATTGAGCTGCCGATAGTCCACGCAGAATCGTGTTAACCCGTTTTTTCTCTTCACGAGTACGATTGGCGATGACCAAGGACTCACTGAATGCTCGATCACCCCCTCTTCTTCCATTTCCTTGATGACTCTATCGGCTACTTCTTATTTGGCCAATGGTAGCTTCCTTAGTGGTTGCAGAATAGGTGGTATATCGCGCGTGTGAATCTTCTGTCAAACCGCATTCGTCCTCTCTTTCTTTCCAATACCAACATCGAAGATATCCTGATATTCTGTGATGAATACCCTCAGCCTCTTCTGTTGTTCCCTATTCAGGCCTTTCGACGAAGCAGCCACCAAATCAGTCAGCTTCTCATGCAAACGCTCGTTCCGTTGGTCTGATGCATTTACGCTCCTCACCACTGATGAGACTGGAGAATAACGATCCAGCGTTGTTCGTTTCTTGACGTGTACCGGAAAACCATTCGCGTTCAACAACCTAACCGGAATTTCATCATCAGCTCGAACCAAGCATTTTCCAATAGCGATTCCATGCCCAATCAGCTCATCATCCGGTTGAAGTTCAAACATGGCGCTCCCTCGATCAGCGCCACTAAACAGGCAGGCTTCAATGACTACCTCGCAACTTTCTGAAATGACAGTGTCTTCTGAGAGCACTACCTGGACGGCCTCTTCTTGACGTCGGAGGAGGGCTACCTCTTCCTCTTTCACTAGCAGAAAACCATGTCTCAGATCCAGTTGGAATCCATAGGTGTCCATGATGTCCATTCCAATTATCACATCGTTCTCGATGTCAGCTACCAATGCTGGATGTCCGATCTTGGTGTTCCCAAACTGAAGCTGTATGTCGGCTTCCCTGTTGATACTTGCGGGCTCTCCTGTAGCAGTGCGAAGTCACCTTCAGTCTTCTGAAGCACGTCAGGTCGAACTATTTTCTTCGTCGCACCCGTATCCAGAAGCATAAGCTTCTGCCTGCCGTTCACGGAGCCATCCACATACAGACTGTTCGCCTGCTGCCCAACGTAGCCGACTCTAGCAGTTCTTCCTGAGGCCTTCTGGATGCGGGTCGAGGATCGCCTCTTCTCTTCGACCCGACTTAGTTTAGTTTTCCGGCGTCGGCAGTGGCTTCTTCTGCTTGCAGCGGCTTCTAACATGACCCGGCTCGCCGCAATTCCACCATCGGATCTCTCTCTTCTTTTTGGAACGGGCCTCGCTAATGACCCGCCGCAATTCCTCAACTAGGGTCGGCACTTCTGTCTCACCTTCACACTTTCGAACTGAGGCCTGGCACTGGTGAGTCTTTTTCTCAGGCTCAAATTCTAGAGCTCTGGCTAGAGCATCCATCAGACTTTCCGAATGTGCGAGAGATACACCTTGACGCATTTTGCCATCACGAAGACAAAAACCAAGCAAGCTATATCTGCTACAAGTTCTTGCAGCGTCTCGTTTGGTCGTTGGGAGCGATTTTTCAGCTGAGCGTGGAAGACGTGACCGAATTTGGCTTGACCAAACCTCATTTCCAGGTGTCTCACTAGCTGTTCGTAGTCCCCTCGTTCTGTCGGTGATAGCATCTGAAGCGCATCTGTAGCTTCGCCTCTCAGTGCTAACGTCAAAGCTATCACCTTCTCACCAGGTAACCAACCATTTGCGTTCGCGGCCGCTAAAAATTGTGGGTGGTAATTCTCCCAGGATGTTTTCCCATCATACTGACGATGTTTTAATCTCAGCTTGCCCGAATCCCCTGCCGTCAGGTCACTTGATTACGCTTGCAGCCTGAAGCTTCATTCGCAGCTTGTCCATCTCTGAGTCCAGGCGTCGAACGTTGTCTCGCAGATCTTCTTCTTGTTTTACCAATCCCCGTTTAAGGTCTTCTCTTTGCTCTTCCATTTTTGATTCTAAGAGGTCAATTGTTCTGCTGATTCTTTCTTCGATGTCCTTTGTTAAAGCAGTAATCTCCATCTTCAGGGCAGATTCCGACTGTTTGGAGATTGCTTCGATTTTTGATTCGAGCGATAGTCGAGCAGATTCCAACTGTTTGGGAGCTTGTTTCCATTTTTGATTCGAGCTTCTTGGTCCACTTGAATTCAGGTGATTCGAATTCGAAGGTATCTGGATCCTCGCCCTCTTCAATCATTACTTGCCGGAGTCGATCCTGGAGAACGGCCTTCAGCCCGCTGGTGCTGCTATCGGCACCTCTCTCCTTAAGTCTGCAACCTTCAGATCACTGAATTTCACCATTTTGACAGTTTATTCACTTAACTGTCCGAACGACGTTGCCCAATCGATCAGTCAACCCCACACCTGACACCACTGTTACAAGTCTTTGGTTTGATTGGGCAGGAAAAGACTGGATACGGGTCCAACTATTCATTTACACTAACTTTATATACTGGTATGCCTACGGCTAACCCACCTACATATCAATCCAAATTATTTAGAGTCACTACACTAATCTATTTTTGTCCCTCACTTCACTAAATTATTTCAGTATCCATTTATTTTACACACGCCACCGGTAGACCACGGATTGCGTCTCGCTGCTTCACTCTGTTAACTCTGCCGCCTGGCTTTGCTGCTTTTTCTCATATTGTATGTGTCGCCCTCTCTCAAACATTCTCTCCGCGTTCTCGACGCCGCGCGCCGCGCCGGTGGCCACAGCACAACAGGTTTCTGGAAGTTTTCGCGAACTAAATCGCTCGAGCGACTTATCGCGAGATGGCGGACAGGGCCGCACTGGCACAATATTATCAATAAAGGTCATCAGCATGCTTCTTTTCGTCATGACGAATTCTCTTCTTTATTTGGTCTACCAGCAGATGGTAAGAGCGCATTTAGGCTATGTAACAAGTTTTAAAGCTCCAAATCTTACTGATCTGTTTTAAAACAATTTATGTATCATATAACTATGTTTTCATTGTCGCCTTGATATTTTGCTGCATATTTTAAAACAATATGTATCAACAAACTTGTTTTGAAACAAAGGTATGTGAAACTTGTTGCATAGTCTAAATGCACCTTGACTGGGGCTGACGATGTTGCAAGCATGATCACGGATTGCTGAAAGCTACGAATGTCAGTAATGTCGCTGCAAATGCGGATAATAGGTACTAATATAAATCAATCTTTGATGTATGTAAGTCTGTTTGTATACAGGTTCGAATATAATTTCGTAGATGTATTATAACATTATTTTTCCATTACAGGAAAGGCGAAAGTGGTCTACTAATTGAACCAAGGAAAACAAAGATAGACGTTTTAGCACTTGGTAATTCGATTAGTGCTCCTAATGATGGCATTACTGCAGAAGTATTAGTAGTTCGATCATTTGCTGAACTTATTTCTTTTTCTGCAAAGGCCAAAGGTACGTCCAACATATCTTTGCATCCCAGGTATTAGATCATCTATAGTAACAGGATGATCACTTTGTATAATGGGTACTTTCATGTATATAGCTCTCATATTTATACTCAAAGGCTACAAGTGAAATACAGTAGAGTAAGGGCCTCAAGGAATCTCTGTCGATCGCTTCCATTTTAAATGACCGAACTTGAGCTTCCTTTGGAGCTATGCGAACCGGATCTCGGCTACCGGTGCATCTGTCAGACTGAGACTAGTGCTGTCATTTTAGTACATTTGTACTATTTCTAGTACATTTTCGACAGCAAAGTACAAAAGTACAATAAGGCTTAATTCTAGTACATTTTCAGTTTTCGAAAAATGAACCAAAAAAATCAATATATTTGACTGTAGCGGTATTTTATACGCTGGAGCTTCTTAAATGGATGTATAATGCAAGAGATTGTATAGTTGCGAGGTTGAACGGGTTTTTATGCTCTTCAGAAAATTGTAGCATGTCCATGCGGGCCTGTGGCTCAATTTCCACATTTCTAGCTCATAATGAAATTTACAGATCTTAGTACAATCTAGTACATTTTACTGCTTCAATTCAGTACATTTCAGAAACGCACCGCGGCGGCCCTGCAGTGCATGTTTGAGACAACGAATTCAAATAGGTTAGAAGAGGTAAACAACGATTTTGTTTGTCCCTACAATCCTAAAGCGGCAGCTTGGTAATGCTGGCACACTGACCACTGCTTCGCTGATAATCCCGTATACCCTTTGTATACGCGCGACAAGATAGCCTGTAAAGAATCCTAAAAATAACAGCCCTATTATAGTAGCCTAATCTAATAAAAATATCAACTTTATTTTGGATGATCGTTTCGGGTTAATTGTTATAGTTTTGGGTGAATTTTGGGTTTTAACAGTGCGTAAGTGCTTACTGACTATTTTAAACAATTCCACAAAATTTAAATCCTGCGGATTGCTATAAAAAATAACATCGTGTGTGTGAACACAAGATAACAGCGGGATGTTGGGAACACTCAAATGCCTGTTAGAATATTGGAGTTGCTTTTTATAACCTATTCGAATTCGTTGGATTGGTTAGAGTATTGGTGAAAAATTGAAAGATCAAGATGGTGTGACTAATCTGACGAACTGCTCGTATCCGAACTGCGTTATGTGTGGGAGGGGGAGTAATGCTCTATACCAAATCCTTTCTGATTCTCAATAGGCATCGGAACATTTTTCTAGCAGCAAATTATAAAAATGTTCATGCTAGGCAATTTGCAATTAATAACAAGTCATATGGATGTCCTTTTGACAGAGACACATTGTTTATAAGAGCTGGAAGCTCACCCTAGACACATTTTATTTCATACCTAGAGTATAATGCTTGGTCTATGAATTATTGAGTTGGACTATATTCTTCAACTCTCAAGCAATAATTACTATCTGTCTCCACCGAGAGAGAGTCGGAGCTAGTCTTTTGCTCTCAAATTATATCTATAGATCGATCTAATACTTTGAATGCCTGCGTGCAAGGTTCATCATTTTTCTGATTTTAGATAGTAGACTATATGCGTTTGTGTGTAGCTGGATCTATCATGCTAGTCTTTGGTGAGCTGCGTCTGTCAGACTATCAGTAAACTTTTGATATATATCACTATTAGATGGTCAACCGAAGAGATGTCCCAAAATTCGCACTTTAAATTAATAAGATGTTTTATCTGTAGATAGGTTGCTGCAAAAATGTTCTCATTGGTCTGCATGGAGTTCTGCTTGATATACCGCTTAATCAATATGTTTAATTTTTATATTAGGTGAGCAATAAAAAAATTTCACAGTTTTTATGATTCGCATGTGACAAGATCCTAGTAATGGACGTGTAACATGCGTTTAGTATCTGTATTTACCTATAATTTTCAGGATCACAGAAATCTCAGCTCTTACATAGAAGTTCTGCTCGTGAGCTAGCTGAATTTTGAAACCCTAGATAAATGTCAGTGGGTTCAGCTGGTTTGTGTTCTGCTATCCGTTCCAAGGGCTGCGAAATCCTAAGTGTCTTGGAAAGGACTTTACATATGCAAAAATTTACATTATTATATATTTTTTATTCTACTTACATTTGCGTCGTATCTACTAGGATCTTACCGATATTAATATCTATAGGCTTCGTTACAGGCACACATACAGGAACGTAAGACGTCCGCATGTGACTGGATTTAACCTAGTAAACAAAACAACGGACGGAAACGGATCAGTAATAGTCTAATAGTATCATTCAATGTCATTTATACTAGAAAAGTATACAAAACCAAAAGAAATAAAAAAGAAAACATTTCAAAAAATCCAAAAAATAAATAAAATAGTAAAAAGGTGTAGGCATAGGTACAACTTTGGGCAGCCTACGATTCATAACAAAACATATTACGCCAATTCAAAATTGTATCAACTGCGTTTTCAGATCCCTACTAATAAAACCCTCTTTTAGGCAAAATAGTCGTTTTCAACCAGGAGTTTACAACCTATGGCGAATCAGTGAAATATCGCATTCAGGGAGCAGTACAAGCTGCAAAACATGGAGCTGTAGCCAGCCTCATTAGATCCGTAACACCGTTTTCCCTTTACAATGTCCATGTTGGCTATCAGCGTTATGAAAATAATGTACCCAAGATCCCTACAGGTTGCATCACTGTAGAAAATGCAAGGATGCTTCAGCGGTACCAGGTACCTAATTCATATTGCTTCGGTCTTAAAAGAATTACTGAGGACTTTCATTGTCTACAAAGTTTTGCACCTCACCACTTTTCACACGACAGGCGAGAGGAGAATTAGGATCGGTAAAATTTTTGATCCCAAATACCACTTTTTTGACATTTTATCATGCCTACATCACAAAAATCATTCAATTCTGTCGGTCTGCGTGATTTCGCATTTTTTGCATTCACGTAATTTTAGTAAAACCTGCACCAATTTTGATGATGATGCACCTTGGAGTTTGGGGTCATAATGAGTAAATTAAATGTCTTTGAAAGTTAATATTTTCGCGGTGAACCAATTAATGAGTAAATGAAAGAGGGAGAGAGGTTTTCTGATGACCAGAACCACCCCAGGGCATAGGCCTACAAACGGGCCCGTATACACCTTCTCTTACCATAGTGATACCTAAGGGCTTCACAGCGACATAGATGTGTGCCGAGGGCTCTGCCTAGTCCCCACAGCGTCTATACATCGGGTCACTTGCCACCCCCATCACATACAAGTTACCGAGCGGCTTCACTGCTCCGTTGCGTTGCACTCCGTCGTCACCGCGTCACTGGAGCGTCGCTGTCTATATATTTTCCACATGCAATGGAGGCGTGGCTCCATTGTGGTCTCCGCCGCCTGATGCGCAGTATTTATTAAACAATATATATCCTTTTGTTTTCAGATTTAGTGGAAAAGCTATTACTATTTGACAGTTTTTTTATCTTGGGATTTTCAGAAGCAGATTGATTTATGTTTCTGTTTCTGATATTATATTGGATAGCTAATTGCGTATTATTCAGATAAGTTGAAATTTGTTCACTCCTTTTTTTGACTATTGTTATTGAGTAGCATCGTGAGTCAAGCTCAACGCCTCGGACCAAACGATATCTTCTTTCGAAAAATGACTACGGGAGTGCATATACGTCGAGTTGGGCTACATTTTAATAAATTAAGACAAAAAACTTTAAAAAAAAGCTTTTATTTAAAGGTTCTAAAGAAAGAAAATAAAATGTTCCTTTAGAGTGTTATCTATCAACTTATAGCCTCATTATACACAATTTATATGATCATAAAAGCTAGGTACTAGTTAATTTACACAAGTATATCGTGCGACAAGCTTTTATGATCATATAAATTGTGTATAAGGCTATAAGTTGATAAGTAACACTCTAAAGGAACATTTTATTTCCTTTTTTTAGAACCTTTAAATAAAAGCTTTTTTTAAGTTTTTTTGTTTTTATTTATTTTTTACTTTTTAGTTATTATCTTGCATTTATATCAAACAAAATGTTCCTGCCCTTTTATCTGATACCCATATTGCAGAAGTGCATTAAAAAGAACTATTTCGCCATCTTGGATGGTCCACCATAGTTAATTTAGAATGACGTAATATCATTTTTCTAGTCACCCTCAACAAGCCCTTTCACTGTGCAAAGACTCTCTTCTCTCAGGTCGTAAACAAGATTCATGCAGTGATAAAACAACTCACCGACTTTGAATAGTATATTTTCCCCAACCTCTTACAACAAAACACATCATCGCATTCTATCTAAAAATACATATTATTTGCCATCATTCGAACGACAGTCTCTAACTTATAATTTGCGATATCCTGATATCCACTCATTTTCGTACATTTCCTTTTATTAGACATTATGAAAACCTTAAACTAAACTAAAAATATAGACCTACTCTAAACATAACCTTAAAACTGTGTTGGTGATAAGAGTCCACTAACAACACGAGTTTATCTCTATTACTTTCCCAAAGTCAGTCAGCACCCCAAATGTTCTTTTACAACTTATTATCGGAAAATCCTTACCGCGGATCTTCTTTACCACTTACGTCGCTGTCACAATCATACACACCGGCTGTCCGTTCTACCCTTCGTGGTTGCTGGGTGCACCAGCGGTTCGTTAGCTACCCCCTAACCTCATGTCGATGTCGTTACCGTCGTCGATATAACCTGGTGATGACCACTGCGTAGGTTGTATAAACGAACTCGTACAGTTCGATCCAGAATCTCCTGTGACTGCTGCCAGATTCTTGCTCACACCGCAAGCCTCTAGTTATGAGCGTCAAATGCAAAAACTCTCTTCTCTCAGGTCGTCAGGTTCATGCAGTGATAAAAAAACTTGCCGGCTTTGAATAGTATTTTCCCCAAGCCCTCACAACAAAATTCATCATTAAAAGTGACATCAGTGGATCTATTGTGCACTCTATTGTATCTATTGTCAGTAATGACATTCCTCTCATTAGATTGTCATTCCCCTTAGCATCTACTGGACGTTCTCATATCAATATGGATACCCATATTGTAGAAATGCATTAAATAGCTATTCCACTATTGGATATAGAACGACGTCATATAGCTTATCGTGCATTGTCATCCAAACTAGACGTGTATACAAAATTTCAACTCAATCAGTTGAAGATATCTGCTTCAAAATTGAGTTGCAAGATTCCACCCGAACAAGCGTACATACATTGCAAGTTAAATAAAAGCTTTAAAAAATAATGCCTTTATTCAGGGTGTTTAATAAATATAACAAAAACATATTTAGATTGCTGAGTCAATTCTAGTATGACTTTACGTATGACACCTGAACCGTTTATGTGTGAATCACCATTTTAAAGGTTTTTATTATATAACTTTCAATGTATGTATGTATGTATGTATGTTTGTTAGGATGGAATCTTGCTAATCTATTTTGAAGCAGATCAGATATCTTCAACCGATTGGGCTGGTGTCTACACGCTTAGTTTAGATGACAATACACTATAAGCTGTGTGACGTCATTCTAAATCCAATACGGCAGACCATCCAAAATGGCGGAATAGTTATTATTAATGCATTTCTACAATATAGGTATCAAATGGAAGGGTTTGTTACAAGTAACTCGAAAAATAAGGGGACGTTATTTTAAATTCAATATGGCGGATCATCCAAGATGGCGGAATAGTTACTTTTTATGCACTTCTCCAATCAAATGAAAGAGCTTGACAGGAATAATTATAGGAATACCCTTAATCATATCCTTAATCCAATATGGCGGACTTTTGAGGTTTTTTTTGATTTCCGATAGTATGGCTATTAAGTAAAAGGGCTCGCAGACGAAAAATGGCCGGCAAACGACCTTACAATAATGATGCGTTGAATGAGATAAACAGACTCGGAAACTTAGCCAGCGATAACTAAAAAGTGAAAGATAAATTAAAAGCAACAAAAAATGTATTAAAACAGTTTTATTAAATGCTCTTAAAAGGAGAAAATAAAATGTTCCTTCAGCATTTTAACTATCAATCCATAGCCTGATTATACACAATTTATATGATCAAATGAACTCGCCTACGGCTCGTGCTGCAAACTTCAACTGCGTGGGTTATTACTGTCATTACCGCATCGTTGAACAATGAGCTATCATAACTGATTAAAAAAATCAGAATAGTTTGTGGAGTGGAGTTTCTCTCGTGTTGGCGAAACGTGAAGCAGCGAAGTGCTCCGATGCCAAGGCGGCGGAGCGTGTCGACGAATGCATTTTTGAAGAGACACAAACGCCTGACTTTTTGAGCTATAATTGCATTTTGTCAAAGTTTTTCCCAAGATGCAAACATATTTGAAAACATTTTTTCGAAAATACTACTACTCAACTTTATTAATTCCATAAAATAATAAAATCAAATATTATAATTTCAAATCTTCAACGAAACAAATAAATCATTTTGATCCTTAATTTTAGCATTACAATTTACAGAATTTCGATTTCTTCACAAATTGTGTATGAATTCATTTTCTTTAATTATCCATTAAATGGAAAAGAAACATAATTATATTGTGCAACTTTGATAATGCTAGAATTTTTTCCCCAATTCTGCCGCCCTAGAATATATGCCGCTCTGGGTACTAGCCCCGACTGCCACTGCCACTGATGATATACCTACATCAACAAAATTGAAACACCTAATATTATGGTACAATTATCAATCATGGACCCGTACATGGTCCTGCTTTTCAGAAAAATGATATGCTACAATGCGATAATTATGTTACATCTGGCATCGCCGCGCGGCGTGCACTGCTGCGATGCCTTTCGTTGCCGACGCGCCGGTGTAGCCGTGTAGCCGACAAGTAACCGTAGCCAGCTTCTGTTCCATGAGAGACAGAATCACCTCACCTTGGCCAAAAGTCCTAAAATAAACGAGGGTTGCTCTATGCCTCCGTCAATCCACCAGTAGGCAGACAGCTGTTTCACGCTTATTAGCGATCATCAGTGCGCCATAGGTCGATTGACGGAAATAGAGAGCATCAATTTTTTCTTGTCTACCAGACATGTGAAGCATGTTGTAGCAGGCGACAGAAAGGTTCTGCCGGTGCGCCATCTGGTACCTGAAGGCAACGGCAAACCAAGGAAATCGCCGCTGAACAACAGTAGATTTCTTGGTGGGACGCCACGGCGCGTCCGCTTGGCCACAAAAGAGCGCGGGTTCTATATGCAGCTGCATATGAAAGCTGATATACGAGGGTTGCTCTATACCTCCGTCAATCCACCAGTACGCAGTCGCCTGCTACAACATGCTTCGCATGTCTGGTAGACATGAAAGAATTGATGCTCTCTATTTCCGTCAATCGACCTATTGCGCACTGATGATCGCTAATAAGCGTGAAACAGCTGTCTGCGTACTGCTGGATTGACGGAGATATAGAGCAACCCTCGTATATCGGCTTTCATATGGAGCTGCATATACAACCCGCGCTTTCTGGTGGCCAAGCGGACGCGCCGTGGCGTCCCACCAAGAAATCTACTGCTGTTCAGCGGCGATTTCCTTGGTTTGCCGTTGCCTTCGGCTACCAGATGGCGCACCGGCAGAACCTTTCTGTCGCCCGCTGCAGGCTTAAAATAAGTTCTCTAGCTTGACAGATGTTTAGAGATTCCTCACAATCTTATAAGATGCTGATTTTGTAACCACACCTCTGTTTTCCTTCTAATGGTACCTGCTGCCAGCCCAACAGCCGACTCAGGACCCAGTAAATTATTCCTCGACCCTCGCTTTGCGAGCACGTCCACCATTTCATTGTCACCAACTCCAGCATGACTCGGCAGCTACATAAGTGACACATAATGTCTTGCCGAAAAATAAGTGATAATTAAAGTGAATAATTTTTACAGTTAAACGGCGAATTCTGAAAGAATTTAGTTATGGTTGAAATAGTATAGATCAATCATACTTCAAGAGCTATTACTAAAATTTGATTGTAGTTATACCTACTGAACTTATTGTTACCATTAGACGTTGTCTTACAATTGTTAAAATGCAACCTACGACCATCTCAGAATGACCATTAGTGGACCCTTTTTTGTGTGTTGCATTTGCAATATGCAATACTAATAGTATATTGTTCAATGAGCGGTAACGACTGTTACAAATCACGCAGTTGAAGTTTGCAGCACGAACCGCATGCGTCGCACGTCGTTTTCAACGACATAACATGGTAGTACACAACTACAAGAAAATTTAAAAAAATTAAGTTACATCAATAACATTACCCCTTTTCTTCAGATCCTTTGTCACTAGACTGTTTCAATGTCTTTCTAACTGCGTGATGGGTTCTCGATTGGTATGACACTCATGAATAATTTCACATGCTTCTACTTGTGTACGTTTCCCATTCCACATCCCACTATAATCAAAATGTATATGCGGTCAGATTCTGTTAAATGAACCATTTCTCATTTTCGATGACCAACTTATTAACAATGTCAAACGAATTAACATATGACAATAACTGTTTTGTCACATTTACTGGCCTACTAACAGATCTCAAAAATCTAGATTAATATTGTTGATGCAATAAACTTAATTAAGTTTGTAATGTTAATGAAACATTTTCTTGTATTTGGGTACGGATAAGTTATGTCAGTGGAAAGAGGAGAACAATATACAGGGTGTCCCACGACGACTAAGACAAGCAATATATCGGAACTGGACAGTAGTAGCGAATTATAATTTTGGGGGTGTAAATTAGAGCAAACATAGTATCTTTTTTATTATTGTGTCACCTAATGAGGTATTTGTTTTTGGTCCCGTGACGCCCGATTCAAAAATTTTAATGGGACACCCTGTATATTTGTAAATTTTTGTGTTCCTCCCGATAAAACAATTCCAACAAACTAGCACACTTGGGGTCTAAAGTTACTTATTTAAGAGCTACATGTACTTAAAGGATGGTACCACTACCATTGATTATAACATGTACCCACAATTAAATTACTTTGGTAGTGTTTCATAATGGCATCAGTGGCACAGTCCTTTAAGTACCTGTAGCTCTTGAACTAATCACTTTAGACCCTAAGTATGGAATTGTTTTATCGGGAGGAACAGAAAAAGTCACCAATATACAGGGTGTCCCATTTAAAATTTTGAATCGGACGTCACGTGACCAAAAACAAATACCTCATTGGGTGACACAATAATAAGAAAAGATACTAAATTTGCTCTAATTTACACCCCCAACATTATAATTCGCTACTACTGCTCAGTTCCGATATATTGCTTGTCTTAATCGTCGTGGGACACCCTGTATGTATATCAAATGAGCCTAATGGAAGGGTATATTTCTATTTAAAGAAATCAAATTTTTTCGTTACTCATGTGTTTTCTGAAACAAACACAACTGGATAAGGCCGTATTACGTCGAATACGTTGTTAAACAGCTTTTATATAAAAAAACATATAATACATTACCTACATAATTGACACATTGTTTTTTTACCGAAAGGGTAGAGTCGCAAGGCTTTCTTAATTTTAGCTCTCACTAGAGAGAGCTTATGCAGAGCCTCTGTCTGTCCGTCAATACAGTTTTGTCAATACAGTTTCCGGTTCCACAGAGTGAGAGCGCCGTTCGACTTTACTCAAGTAAATTCTTTCCTACTTTTTTTTATCAATTTTATCCTGCCACATTTATTTGCAGGATCGCGGAGAAAAAATAATTATGCAAGTAAACATCCAAACAAAGGAATATCCGAATACAGTTTCTCGCAACGTGGTAGCGGAAGTGAAGGGAAAAGAGAAGCCAGAAAAAACGGTATTGGTTTCTGGACATATTGACAGCTGGGATGTCGGTGTAGGTGCCTTAGATGATGGCGGAGGTGCTTTTATATCTTGGAATGCACTCAGCGTATTGCGAAAACTAAATCTGGAGGCAAAAAGAACTGTGCGGTAAGTGAATAATACTATTCAGTAACTAAAGCAACAGTAGGATGTGATGTAAACCCACCTACCTACTAATTGAGCTATTACTGAAGATGTAGTTCCAGAAAAAAGATGGCTCCAGAAACACCCTCAACTTAACTGCTGCTTTCAAGGTGAAGATCAAAATATATTATTTAAAACGAAGGTTCTGAAACTTATCCTAGTTATTCAGCTTACATTCAGTTTGACCTTCGACACCAATTGGACTTTTCTCAGTTTCGGTATTTGGTCATTATTTGGAAATCAACAAAGTTCTGAAAGCGTTCAAATGAAATCAATAAATAAATATAATAAATAATAAAATGGAGGCGTTTTAAGGATTAATTAATAAATATGGCAGTTTTTTTCTCATTAGAGATTTAAGGCATATGGAATGACATCTACATAAAGTGACACAACGACAATTAAAAAGAACTTTGTGATTACTATTGTGAAAAATCATGAAATGCGAAAAAATTACAAATTCAAACTATTTACAAGATACTGATGATGTAGCATTAATTTAAGGTTTTCCCAGCTTGAAAATCTCAATCTTCCTTTGTTACAAGTTTGAGGTTATAAAAGTACTTTTTTCTTCTTAATGAGGTATTTATAATAGTAAACACACACCCGCACCAACCCACCCGCACACACCCGCTCCCACCCATACAGGGTGGCCCAATAAGTTCACGGTGCTCTCTAGCGGCCATAGCGGTTTTCGGTTATGAAAAGGGCAAGAAGCGTACTTGCTGACAGTAAGACAGTTGTTTTAAAAGCACATTAAATGAACAGACAAAATTTTCAAATTTGAAAAGCTTGAAACGTGAAAAATGTTTTTTCAAATGGGATGGTATGATAAATTTCTCATCAGTGGATGTGAAACTAAATTCTCCTTCACTTTTAAGATCGAAAGATATTTACGATTTTTTAAAATTGCTGAAATTATTCAAACCTAGAATAAATCTAGATAATGATACAGTTTGCAGATCTGGATACCTTCTATCAGAAAATCCCTCTTTGTATACTCTCGATGCGAGCAGACTGTTTTTCAAATATTTCCCAAGTATATAAATCATGGCAATCATTTCTTGGACGTTAAGTTGCATTATTACTGTTACTAAGACTAAGAACCCTTATAACCACTCTCACTAGGTTTCAATAGGAAATCTGAAAATTTGGAGTAAGATAAGAATGTTTCGTGTGTGAGCCACGCCACATATGCCTTGATCACAATGAAAAGGATTTAATTTCGCATCCACAGATGTGAAACTTATCATATTACCCATTTTAAAAAAGTTTTTCGCGTTTTAAACTTTTAAATTTGAAAATTGCCAAACTGTTTATTTAATGGGCTTTTGGACCAATTATCTTACTGTGAAAAATTACGTTTTTTGCTCCTTCCTTAAGCGAAAACTGCGTCTTTCTGTATTGCACCTCTGGGATATTAAAATTTTTTGTGAAGGGCTACAAACGTCAAATTTTCTAAACATTGCAGAGTAACTTTGAAAATAGGCTTCGTAGATATAAACTATAGTTAGTGAACCGAACTTGGAAATCGACGCTGGATTTAAAAATAAGAGTAATGTAAAGGGTGTTCTATATTAAATTTCTTTTAATTTAAACGGTATGTTCGCTAGAGGGCACTGCGCGCTTATTGGAACACCCTGTATATTTACCTCGTATTTTTCATTAATCAAGCCAAAACTCAATTGCTGTTCAGTTTGTGTTGGTATCCTTATAATGGCACTTACATTCCAGGGATAGAAAAGATAAAAAAACGATTTTTAAAGTATTTGTCATTCAGAACTGTTATACAGGGTGAGTTTTTGGCACCGGATCAGTCGATAACTCCACTAATATAGAAGATAGCTAAAAAATTTGTATATAAAAGTTGTAGACAGGGATATGCTCTTTGCTTAGGAGATATTTTGATTTATACAGGGTGATCTATAACTATGTGGTGATGCAAACATACATTTTTATATATATTATATATTAGTCCATACACAGATTCTACTAATGGTTCCCGTTCTCAATATATAAGGTGTAACATTATATAAAGTATTTCTAATGTTATGACCATTTTTATATCTAAATATCTGCCAAATGAATGTACTGTACTCGATACTGTATATTGAAAATCAACGAATTAAAAAAATACTTTTTTACATGGAAAGATAAAAAGTATCCTCTAGTTTTAAAACAGGCTGTGAAACAAGTCGCCGACGCATACTCATATACAGGGGAGTTGGAATTCAAAAAACTAGATCTTTTTTTAAATATAACCCTCATACTTTATTATACCAAAAAATGAATTTTAATATGCTCTTTCATATCTGTATAGCATTTCATATACCTACATTCATCAGTTTCCGAGACATTTCGATTTTTCTGCATATTTTAAATATACTTCCTATATGTGTACAGAAATTTATTTATTTTGAGAAGGTACTATCCAGTTTTATTTGTATTTAACGAACAACTAAGTTATAAGGTCATAATTGTATTTGATGATGTCAAAACCCTGGATTATCGAGATAATAGACGTGATGCATAATTATCAAGCAATTTATCAGGTAGACTTTGAAATATTGGCAGTTTTCATAATCTGCTCAATAATTTCGTACTATGTGAAAACCGAGCTGTAAAAATGAATTTTTCCATTGAAGAACAAATAGAGGGTATTTAGGAGAATCTTTGAAAAATTGCCTACTTGCCTCTAGAATATATCAACTATCAACAGCGATATCCAGAACAGAGACACTCTAAAACTGATGAATTTGAAACACTGAAAAATCGTTTTATCCGGACTGGGTCAGTTAATATTTCCATATCCTACCTGACAGATCTGCTCGATAATTATGTATCTCGTCTATAAAATTGTTTCTTCAGCATACTTGACTTATATTATCTCGATAACTCAGGGTTTTGATTTCATTAAAAACTATTATGGCCTTAAATTTTAGTTGTTCGCTGAATATAGATAAAAATCGATAGCACTTTCTCAAAATAAACAAATTTCAGCACACAAATGGAAGGTATATTTCAAATTTGCGGAAAAATCGAAATATCTCTGAAACTGATGAATGCAAGTATATGAAATGTTATACAAATATGAAAGATTATAGTAAAAGCACTATTTTGGTATAATAAAGTATGGGGGTTATATTTAAAAAAATATCTAGTTTTTTGAATTCCAACTCCCTGTATATGAGTATGCGTCGGCGACTTTTTTACACCTTGTGTTAATATTAGAAGATATTCTATCTTTCCATGTAAAAAAATAATTTTTGTTTTATTGATTTTTAATATATAGTACGTTCATTTGGCAGCAATTTGTTTATAAAAATGGTCATAACTTTTGAAATACCCAATACCTTATATTTAGTCTATTATTATATACTATTAGTAGAATATAAATATGGAATAATATAGAGGATGTCTCATTTAAAAAAAATGTATGTTTGCATCACCACATAGTTATGGATCGCCCTGTATAGATCAAACTATTTTCTGAGCAACGAGCATACCCTTGAGTACAACCTTTATATAAAACTTTTTGCGCTATCTTCTGCAGTAGTGGAGTTATTGACCGATCCAGTACTAAAAACTCACCCCTTGTATCCACGTAGAAGTCATAAGCACACCTTGCTATTCAAGTAGCAATAAACCAGGCCATGGCTGGAATATCCCATTTGCCATAATTGTGCATTTTATAGAAGTGACATGGTATGGACAGTAATGAAACTTTTTATGATTATAGGGCAGTTCTATGGACAGGCGAAGAATTGGGTCTGATTGGCGTTCACGCATATAACAAAGCTCACAAGCATGAATTGGACAACTTCACTTTCGTTATGGAGTCTGATGAGGGTACTTTTACTCCGTTAGGCTTAGAGTATAATACAGGCACGAAAGGTGGATGTATTCTAAAGGAAATAGTGCAGTAAGTGAAAAATTATATGGGTACTACTTTACCAAATGAGCACCATGACATACAATTGGAGCAGTCTGATGTCGAAGCCTAATTAACTCCTATTCAAAATTTTTGCACTAACTAAAATATAATTTCGGTTACAAACGTGATTATTTCAATTAAAATATGGCAAAAAATGTTAGGTTTAAATACATATGTGCGACATATATGTGTGTCCTATTTAAAAGAACTAAAAGGATTTTTCTGAAAAATATTTCATAATAATGTGTAGTGTTTATGTACAGGCTAAATCAACCCCGCGCGTTGATTTAGCCTGTACATATTTTTTAGGGCTACCACTAGCGCTATGATGAGCTTGCCGTGGATTAAAGTTGGTTGAATAAATCGATAAATTAAAAAAAAATACCGCCGACAATTTGTATAATACGATTCGTTAATGTCAAATAACTTTCCTTACAGAGTAGTCTCATTTTCAGCCATTTAACGGGGTGTATTTTGCTATAAAAACATATTGTTTAAACCTCCTACTCAGAATGTATGGTTGCTTTTTTTGCTGGTCCGGCAACTGTTAAAACCTTTAAATAGTGAAAGGTTTATACTCCAGAGAATTAAGACCCCCGCGGAATAGGTCCGAACAAGCTAAATTTTTGCAGGTACCTTCGTTTTGATGTTCTAATGAATCGTAAAAAATCGTATATGCCCTTGTGCGTCTGGAGATATCAGACGTCAAATGTCATGAAAATCGGTTTTCCGCGAAAATCCCTTTCGGACCATCTAACGTCGTAACGACTTATGACAAAACTCACGTAAAATAGTATCTTCTCTAAATTTGTTCATATACATTTTCTTCATACGGCCACGCGTTTTCGAGATAGAGCACGATAAACCGTGACCTCGCATCCTTAATAGGTAATACGGTATTATACTGCGGAGTTGTAAGTACAAATACATTTTTGCTAATCTGTTAGTCTCAAAAATAAAAGTTTCATCAAAAAAATTTATTTATTTACAAAACATATACTGTACCTATGATAAATAGTTAATAACAAAAAATGAATTCCTTTCCACACCACTTTTGAAGTGCCCCTAACCCATGTATTCGATCTTAGGAAAAGTTTTTCAACATTAAACTATAATTTTTTGCACCTGGCGCTACGTGTCTCATATTGTTCCTCTACCTACTACCTCGTCTTCGTTAGTTTCCATTAGCACCATCAGCACTTTATCTCTGTCAGACGCTTCCTCTGTATCTGTTAGTTCTCTGTTTGTGCGAAAAACATCTTCAGACTCAATGTCCACAAACTTTAGAGCATGGCAGCTCGACTTTTCTACACCCGCGCTGTGTACGGCGTACCGCACCCATTTTTACAATTACAGGATATTGTATACAATAGTATTTGATACCAGGTGGCAGTAGTGTTTTTTGCTATAATATGTCGTTTTTTAAATCCCAACCCTAATCCCCAAAATCTAGAACCCGAAGAATCGGGTTCTAGATTTTTTTCTAGATAAATTTGTACTTGGTAGTAGATCCAATAAATATGATGTAGAGCTGTTTCTCTGGTAGGTGGAAGTGATGACAGTTTAACAGATATATTGAGTCGGGTAGCCTTAACTAATTGAGTGTCTATATTTGTCGAGGTTAACTTCATCTTTTGGAGCACCATGCATAGCCAACAGAAAACATCTTCAGTTCTAAAATACTGTATCTAGTGTCCTTTGCAAAGCCGCTATTTGGAGAGACTTTTACATGAATAAATTTATGTCGTGTTGTGTCCCTTTGCTGATTTTTTCTCCAATGATGATGGCGGTTATTTCTTTTTCCGGTGCTTCTATGGCTATTCCGATGATTAGAATAAAGAAATAATTTTGTTTCCATTATATCTAGAAGCTTTGCATTTCATTACTAAAGTCTGGACTAATGAGATGTGAATTGATATTACATTAATTAATAATTAATAATACATTGTTTTGTTGTTCTTTTTCTGTTATTAATTATTTATTATACATTTTTTATAACAATTAACACAGATTAAGAAAAGTGCTTTTATAGTTCTCGCTGTGCACTATGATACAGTGATACCCAATTAAACATGTGCGCTCCTGCTTTTCCATGCTATATCTCGAAAATGGTTGGTTGTACTATTTTACGTCGGTTCTGCTATGAGTTCTTGCGACGTCGTTAGACGCACTGGAAGCGAGGTTTTTTCGAAAAACCGATTTCTACGACGGATATCGGTAGGCATATGAGACCTTTCTGTGCTTCATTCTAATGAACATATGATATATATATATGATGAACATGACATCAAACCGAAGACCTTTGCAAAAATTCAGGCTGTTCAACCTCATTCCGTTGATGGCCTTGTCTGTTATCTTATTTCCCTGCAGTATTCAAACCATATGCAGTTATGGATTTATGAAATGAAAACGGTAACCTACCGATATTTGCTTCAGGTTATTCTCGTCGATAAATGCTACTCAAGTAAAGTATAATGGCAATGGAGTAGGCTCAGATATTACAATATGGAGTGGCAAAATACCGACCGCCAGCTTGCTCAACGCTAATCAGAACTACTTTTGGTACCACCACAGCAAAGCAGATACCATGGACGTACTAGATTCTGACACACTGGATAGATGTACAGCCTTGTGGACCTCAGTTGCCTATATCATCGCCGACTTAAGTGAGGAATTTCCTAGAGACTTCAATTAGCGATGATCTGCTGCTTTTCATTCAAATGTTGTACAAATGGAATAAATTACAAATGTAAAATATGGACTAAAATAAATGGGGAAGCACACAAAAAGCTCTGACAAGTTTGAGCAGAAAAAGTGCTTTGACTAAAAACCCTTCGAAGTTGCATCAGCAGCTTTTTGTTGAACTTTAAAATTATTACTTCGATTAAAATAAAGCTTCATAGTACATTAGAAGCCAAAAAGACTTTGAATTTTGCCTTAGAGATTTTAAGCTTGCTCATATCTAATGCACATATGCAGGATGCCCATTTTATATATATAGAGTATAGTATATATCTCAGTGAATAGTCATTATATTAAAAAGTAAAACATTATATTTAAAAGTAAAACATTTACTGGGCTACTTGATTTTATTGATATAATGAACTTAACGCTCGTGACCGGCAGGTCTCGGGTTCGATTCTCGTTAGAGGTGGAAACTTATTTCGGGTTTTTTCAATCAGAAATAAATATCTATAAAAAAAGCTCAGCAAGAAACCCCACTTGTGTCTTCACTGTTGGCTGCTAATTAACAGTGCTGTTCCTAGTGTGGCCTCGGGAAAGAATAACAAAGCCCACACAGAAACACGAGGCTAATGACCAAAGCAGTCGATGCCCATGACAGAAGTAAAAAAATAAACTTAATAAAGTTTTTCATTTTCTTCAAACATATCTACGTATCTGATGGGTACTGAGATGTTGTGTTACTGAAAAGGTTAAAAAAATTGAAACAGATGAGCCTAACGAAACTGTACATAGCAATTTTAAGAAAATCAATTGTTTTTTGCTACTCATTTATTTTTTGAAACAAAAACAACGAATATAGCCGTATATAGTACGGGAAGTACAATATTGAACAACTTTTAGATAAAAACGTTTTTTGTACAATCATTATTTACTGAGATATTCCACCGACAACGCCTGACAGGTGATAGACCTCACTTATCTATGGACATTGAGATAGGAACGTGAAATCTCAAAATGCTTAATTTTCAAGACACATGGTGTCAAAGTTTTACCTTTATTTTCGTTTTTTCTCCATTATTACGCAATAAAATGGCACAACGATCTAAAATTACCTATTAGAGGAAGAAAAATAAAATATATTGAGGAAACAATTTTCTTAATCTTCACATTGATGCACCAAACCAGAAAAAAGTTTTGTTCATTTCAAAGAGTTCGATGTGCCTCTATTCATGATGGCAAAAACGTGGTTGAATTTAAATTTCTCGCTTTAAGAACCCCCCAATACGTAATTTTAGATCGTTGTGCCATTTCAACTCAATGATCATAAAAATATGAGGTCGATCACCTGTCAAGCGTTGTCGGTCGAATATCTGGACACCCTGTATACTGTATTCCGTACATAGTGGGCACCCTATAGATGGGTATACAAATTACCTTACCTTAAAAAAAACAAAAGTCTAGAGTCGAGCCGTTTAGTTTTTCTCAAATAAAACCGCTGAAAAAAGGCTCTTTCAGCTTCCATACTCGTACCACCTACGAGATATTTTTTTCGGAACTAACTTCGGGATTAACCCCAATAATTCTGATATTAGTAACCGCAATGTTAAAAATGCGAAAAATAGTAACCGGACGCTTCTATTAAAAAGCATAAAAAACATATTTTTACTTTTGAAAAGTAAATATCAGACCAAATCAACTTTGGTTATAGAACATAAAATTATGAACAGGAACGTAAAACAAAAATAGAAAGAGAAGTTTCAATAATTTGAATGTGTAATTAAAATAATGTTTGAACATGAGCATGAAATAGTAACCGTACGCTTCTATTAAAAAGCACAAAAAACATATGTTTACTTTTGAAAAGTAAATATCAGACCAAATCAACTTTGGTTATAGAACATAAAATTATGAACAGGAACTTAAAACAAAAATAGAAAGAAAAGTTTCAATAATTTGAATGTGTAATTAAAATGATGTTTGAACATCTACGTTTTGCTTTGTAATAATAAAATATGACCTTAGAAAAACCAATGAGACTAGAGTCGAGTCTTTTAAGCGCGATCTAAGTTTTGTCGCAAATGAAACCGCTGTAGCTTATTTTTTGCTCATGAATTTACGTCACTGTAGGGGCTACGGAAAATGTATTGCGAGGGGGGCCCGAATTTGAAGTTACGCCAGGGCAAAGCTAAAACAATACGCGAGAAAAAAAGGAATAAGGCAGACGGAAATTTTACCCTAAAAAGGTCTAGATTATCGTGGTCCCGTCTCATTAATCCAGAGATTTCGGGATCCCGGGATACCGAATTGGAAACCTTACTCATCAAACAGTTTATTTCTTAAAAGCAATGTCCGCTCGACGAAGGGTCGAAAGGGTTGTTTTGTAGTCATGCGGTTGGGGTTCGGTTGCCCTAATAATTGCCGCGCAGCCTTAAGGCTTATTGTGCACCCTCAAACAGAGTCCCATCCTAAGTTTTTTGCAAACTTTGAGATGCATTGGACTATGTTCTCCTGTCTTCCCTTCTCCTGCATTTAGACAGAAGTTCCTGCTTTCACTCAAAACAGACAACAAGACGATAACACGCTTAGCTGTTTTCCCTGCTTCACCGCACTTCCTGCATAATGTTATGAATCCAACCACCTTTCGTAGTTCCTTTCTGCTCATTCTGAGAGCGTCTGCGATATTAGAATACGAGGGTTCCCTCAGTATCCTCTTAGACTGAACAATGACCACCACTCTGTCCCAGCGCTTCTGGTGTTCATTTGACATCCAACTGGTGATAGCTGTCCGAACCATTTTGAATGATATACTATATTATGCTGGTTCTGGCCCGACGAGAGGGAGTTCTGCGCCTTCCTTGGTACAGCTCTCATTGCCGCCCACTCCACCCACTCCTATGTTACTAGGCGTCCAAGATAATGTTACCTTGTTGGCGTTCGTCAGTGTCTTTAGGGTATATTAAGGCAGTCCCACATTTTTTTTGAAGTATAGTGGTGACTCGCCAAGGCCATCAGAGACGCCCGGCTGTCAGTGTTTACATAGATAGTTTTTTGCATCTATGCGTATCCTGACTCATTCCAAAATTGCGGCTATTACTGCTTGGAAAACGGTAGCCAGTTTACCTAGGCGGATACTTAACGTTCCGCTCAGACCTACCACTGTATATGCCTCCTCCTGTACCTGATGAGTTTTTGGAGCCCTCAGTGATGTACCTACTAGGTAATACCATTCGCCATGTATCGAGTTTCTCCTAGATCTGTCAATCAGGTTGACTTTATATGGGATCTTAGTGTCCACGACCCTTGCCATTCTGTCGGGTGACATCTCAAGTATGTCGCACCATAGGTTGTCAAGTATGGTGTTGTGTTTTATGGTAGGATGGTAAAACCAGTTGCCATGGCACTGCATTCGATATGCAGCCATCCCTCTATATAACCATCAAGAGGTCGGATATTTAGTCGTATCTCCAATGCTGCTGTTGCTGCACCCTTCATGGTGCCCGCTATGCTCATACATGCAGTCCGCTGCACTTTTGTGGGCGCTTTAGATGCTGTGTTTTGATGAACCTTTGGCCACCATACAATAGTGCTGTATACCATCGCTGGTCTGATTACCCTGATGTACAGCCATTTTATCGTCAAGGTGGCTAAACCCTAGGTAAATCCGATCGTTCGTCTTATCATCATTAAGGTAATCTGATATCGGCTTGGGATGTTCTCTATGTTCCAAGTTAGGTAATTCGTCTAACTTGACTCCCAGGTATTTCACTTTTCTGGCAACTTATATTTCCTTGCCGAAGAGAAATGGTGCCTTGGTGACCTTTGCATTACATTGCTACGTGAATGGTACCATGATGGTTTTCGAGGGATTTACGGATAGTACCTAGAGCCCTCTGCATTAGTTTCAGGCAGGTTGTGTTTACCTCTTATTAGGATTACAATCTCATCAGCATATCCTTGGGCATATACCCCTTCCTCGTTAAGTGGTACTATGAGGCTATTGACTACCAGGTTTCACAGTATCGGTGACAGCACGCCACAATGTGGACACCCTCTTTGCGTCTTCAACTCTCGTGTAACACAACATAGGGATTGCTTTGCCTTTCTGTTGCTTATAGTATATTTCCAATCCATCTTGTGATTGTCCTTTCAGTACACCTAGACTCCAGCTTTGACACTATCGGGCTAGTGTTCGTGTTATCAAATGCTTCCTCGATGTCCTGAAACACTGCCAGTGCTACTTCTTTGTATATAATAGCCTCGATCTTCCCCAAAAGCCGTACTCCATAGGTTTCTATCTATCACCTTCTCCATAGTCTTGAGAAGGAACGACATAAGGCTTATCGGATGACAAGCGTTTGAAGCATCGTACGGTCTTGCGGGTTTTGGAATGAACACCACCTTAGGGATCTCCCATAGCGCAAGAATGACCCCCTGTGACCAAGATTAGTCCGGAAAGGCGCACAAGCTTTGGAACGATTATATCGGCGCTTTGCTGGAGTATGGCCCAAAAAATTCGGTCAGCCCCAGGTGTCAACAACTCTACATATAAATAAACTTCTCCATCACTTTATCCACTCAGTTATGTTAAACAGAGCCCCACTATGGTATAAAGCAATGGAGAGGAAAAAGCACCAGCAAACCGTAGACAGGGTGCAAAGAAGACGCTGCTGAGGGTGGCCAGTACGTATCGTACTGTCTTCAACAAAGCGCTGCAGGTTATAACAGCGATACCGCCATTGCATTTGTTGGCCAAGGAGAGGAGACATATGTATATCCGAAAGGTGCTTTGCCAGAGCGGACGAGGACCGCCAGGCAGAAAACAATGGACCAGTGGCAGGGGATCTGGTCCAGTACAACGGAGGTGGCGCAGTGGACTAAGCGCCTGATTCCAAATATACGAGAATGGGCAGAGTGTAGACACAGGATAACCTGCTATTACCTAACACAGGCGTTGTCGGGCCTCGGTCCCTTTCGGGTATATAGAAACAAAATAGGACGAGAGACGGACGATCGTTGTCGACATTGCGGCCAGAGCGACACAATTGAGCACACCCTATTTGAGTGTGACAGATGGTCCGGTTACAGGCAGGAAGCGAGAGCGAATCTGCCCGAGGACCTGACCCCAGAGAACATGGTGCCTATAATGAGCGAGCGAGCAACGCTAGAAGATCGTATATGAGATGGTCCGAGACATTCTAAAATCGAAAGAGGCAGAGGAACGTAGGGACATGAGTAGGAAGGAGAACAAAAGCATACTTAACTCATCTTGCACTGCGAAGAATATCGTTCACGATGATGCCCGGTGCAGATGGAGAGTGAGCAGAGATGCGAAAAGAGGGAACGGGTTTTAGCCGGTCGGGCCATGGTGACATGTCGGATGGGCGCATTTGCGTCCGTTGGACATGACATCAGAGGACTCAAGCTGGTTCAACGTCTGGCGGGCAGTCTCTCTCTCACACTTCCGGGTGTGCGAGTGCCCTCTATAATAAAAAAATTAAAAGAGCACTAAAATTCTATTAATACTTATCAATTCCAATGTGTTTAATCTCTCATTGCTCCTAGTATTTGCTAAAAAAGGCTTAACTCTTTTTAAATAACAGAAAAAGGGAAACCGTCCAACGTGGTGTTTCCGGGCGCTCACTCATCCAATAATTACTAACCCCACTCGATTTAAAAACGGCTGGGGCAATTAATCTTTTTTTTTTGTTTTTCTTTCTTTACGTGCAAAGTGTGCTGCCTACTAATCAGGCAGCCGCTTGCATTGAAGACCAAGGCTTTTTATTCAATAAAAATAGGTACTTGAACTGCAAACAAACCTGCTTTTTTAATTTCTTTTAATGAGGGGTTTGGAAATCTTCACTGGCTGGTTATAACTGCATCTAGTGTTCAGTGGTGTCCGATTCACTAAGGTTGAGGTGCCTACGGACTAAAGCTCTTTCTCTTCAGCTCTCTCAAGGGACCGCGTGAGCATTACGCAAACAAAGCTACTAAAATACTTTTTTTTCTTTTGTTGAGGAGGGGCGTGCGGTATTGCACCTCATAGAGAAACCTCCCCTGATACAAGCTCAAGCTAACACCTATTCCTATTTCTACATTCTCTCCCCATTCAAGGAAAATAATTCGATAGGTACTTTTATATGTTACTCACCTGCGCCTGTCACTCACCTGCGCCTGACAAAGTCTGTGTGGAATGAATACAAACCCCACGCCTAAAGCATAGGTAGGCCTCCGGTTTGTTTTCTATGTATGTACCGCCACTAAGCATTACTCACGTGTGCTGGAGTTAGAATAAGTAGAATAATTTTCTGAGTTCATTGGAGTATTTCAATGGAAAGACAATTAGTCATTATCCCTTTGACATTTTTCATTCATAAGAATTTTGACAAATAAGCAAATTTTCGAAAAATATCGTTTCTAGACAGATCTGCTTACTTATTTCGTGCGGTATTGTAACGTTGCCACCAATGTGCATGATGGTCTTTATAGTTATGTTCATGAGACAAAATTAACTATAGCTGGGAAGCGGCAAAAGATATATTAAAGCGAAGTGTACTCTTTAAACTGAATTCCAAGCTTTCGGACCTCGAACGAAACAGATATCTTATTTTATATTGTCAATCTATAGATTTTTTAACCTAAATGTTGTGTGTGATGAACTAATTGACGAGGTTATTATTAAATATCATAATATTTTTAAAGAATTTTGGTGCTAGTCTAACCAATATGTTCCATTTCGTATTTTCTAACCTAAGCAACAATCTCAACAAACTTTGTAAGTATAAACTTCACTTTTGCTTACCTGTTGCTTATGTTAATTCAATATTTCAGCCCTGATGATGGAGGCATAGTTCTCCGAAAGCTTGGAATTCAGTTTGAAGAGTACACTTCGCTTTAATTTATCTTTTTCTGCTTCCCAGCTATAGTTAATTTTGTTTCCTAACAAAGTCGGCAAACGACCTAGGCTTGCCTATAAAATCTTCATGAGTATCGGAGAAGTTGCTAATCGCTTCCAGCGTAAAATGACGGAAAGCTGTTTCAACCAACAATTAAAAGCTGGAGACTTTCCAAAAATCATCGCTATGAATAAAATAGCTTAATTAATATTCTGATTCCTCACAAGCATTTTACAGCCGTATAATTGCCTACGTATTCGTTGAAATAAAGAACCATGTTTTTCCTAAAGACCATAAGCTGATTTAAAGTAAAATAATACAAACAATTTCATGTCCATCGGTATTTATTATTAGAACATGTTTGTATAACATTCCAATAAACATACACATATCAGTAACAGATATATTCTACAGCATTTAAGACTATGCTATATCACATTTAATAACTTTCTTTAAATTCAATGTACTCAGATTAAAGGAATACAGGTGGTTATTTGAATTCTGAACAGAAAATTAATTCTGGCGCTCATGAAATAAAAATGAAGTCCAGTTGTTTGATTTAGTACTTTCCACACATTACGGTGACACCAATTTATTTTTTCCCCATAGCATGAAGCTATAATCTGAGATCCCCTTGCAACCAAATCATCGCCTACAGGGCTGCAAGGTTTTTTTCACAGGTCAATTGAGAGCCTATTATAAACACAACAAATTTTCCACTTTTACAACCCCCCCTCCCATATACCAACCACCCCATTTTCACCCCCACCAAAAAAAAGTAGAAACCTATCAGGAACCCTCAACACGCCTAAAAACTAGGTTTAAGTTTTTTTTATATTTTTAGTTTTTTGATTATTGCTGCGCCGCCACTGACATGACGCCAGGGTAATAATACTCTGTCGGAATTTGATTGAAATCGATTCAATAGTTTCCACGTTACAGAATAGAGGAAGATCTAAAGTAATACTCGTATAATAGTTAAGTGTAAAAGGGATGATACACGTAGGAACTTTAAGTACGCGGTTATTAAGTTCGCGAACTTACTCGGCTCGACGTCGGTGACACACGTGAAGCTGAAATCGCTCATTTTGATAATTTTCCTAAATAAACAGAACTTTTAACAAAACACAACAAGCGTTGCACATCGATGGCCTGCCGAAACAAAGTGGTGGCTCACGGCTCGCAGTACGAGCCGAGACAAGCTACGTGCAGTATTTCAAACCAGTTGGATCGCCGGCGGTTTGCTCGACGGTTTTGAAGGTGACACACAGGCGAAAAAGGTCGTCGAGCCATAAGTACGCGCACTTGCTCATACGTGTATCATCCCTTTAAGACAATTCTAAGTCCTTGGTTTCTGTAATAGGCAAGACACTGTTCGACTTCAAAAAGTGTATTATGCCGCTAGATCATTTTTTCACAGATAAATGGAAAACTTATTAAGAATACAACAAATGTTTCAGTTTTACAACCCGCCATCCCTCCAACCACCCCAATTTCACCCCCACCTAAAAAAAATAGGAAATGGTCAGAAACCCTTAAAACGCCTGGAAACGAAGTTTGAAGAATATTTGAATGTTTTTGTTCTGTACTAATTACTCCACTGACCATGTAAATATGTTCAAAATTATAGCAGCATTACCTACTACAACCCCACAGCATATCGCTGCCCAAATTTCATCACGTTCCATGTAGCGGTTACTGAGATGTACGAGGCTAGAAAGACAATAACAGAGAAACCCACAGATAGACCGACGGAAATGAGTGACGAGGATTTTCGTTATGCAGACATCATAAAACGCCCAAAAAGCATATTATCTCAAAATTGAAAATATGGTGGTGGTAACCCTAATCTGGACTCCCTCCAAACTAAGTAAACGTGCCATTGCACGAAAAATCTAATCCGCAAATGTACCCCACTTCCGACCCCCCCCTCCCCCCACAACGAATATTTTGTTGCTGATCAAGTCTTCAAGCCAAGTAAAATTAAAAGGTGGCAACCCCATTCTGGGCCCTCCAAAACTGAGTCCTTAAATTATGGATACCGTGCCTGATGAACACCGCATGAAAAAACTAGTCCGGGAAAAATCTGGTTTTGTCAATATCGCTTTCGGTTAAAAAAAATCCACAGTGAGAGCGCCGTTTGAATTTACTCAAGTAAATTCGTTCCTACTTTTTTGACATCAAGAAGCTAAAATACTAACTGATTGAAAATCCGATTTATCTTACAAATACTTTTAAGATCTTTAAAAGAAACAATATGCAAGGCTACCTTAAAATGTAACAATAGGTTTTAAAATTTGCTTCCAATGGGCATATTTTCATTAAAATATTAGGTAGTGCGTTCATTTCTTGGAGCAGTGCATTAATAGTACATTATTCAACGATGCGGTAATGACGGTAATAACTCTCGCGTTGAACTTTGCAGCACGAGCCGGAGGCGAGTGCTGGTAATTATCAAGTGAGTTATTACCATTATCGCGACTTGAATACCATACTTTATCTACGACCGAGTATATGAATAGTGCGATTTAAATACATAATAATTACACAGCATTGACAACTTAACCTCACTTCTCTGTCACTTTAATAAATACTGTCACTGTTCGATTTAGCGTTTGACGTTTCACAGCGACATTTGCAGTTGTTACAGCCTCTATTTAATCCGATGCATTTCCAAGAGATCGGTACTGGTATCCAGTGGGCGAAATATTACACACGCTGTTTGTTTATAGGTAGTATAACCGGTTCAGAAATAGTTTGGTAATGGCCGATTAATGTAATGGAAGTAGATAAAATCTACTATAACACAACGATTGTTTGATTAGTTTTCCAATATTCTATATCGAAGCACTTAGCTTAATCAAGTGAATACTTCAGAAACTGCTTTGAAATTTAATTACATGAACGTAGTCTCATCCTGTTGTTCAAAAACCATCAGGAGTGAATGCTGCGAGGAAGACCTCTCGGTCTGCCCTAAAAGAGCTGTTCTCTCGCCATTTTCGTTCAAGGAGCAATCTGGAGATGAGTTGTCCATTTGGAAGAAGTTGTTCGCTGTAGTTGCACTACTGGTAGATGGTAAGCTGTTAATGTCAGGAGAAGCCAAAGGTGGAAATGCCTTCGGAGATGTTTCTAGAGACTCTTTCAAATGCATGACAGGATACGATTCTCTGCAACAAAAAGTAATTTACGTTTTTTGTAGCTGAACATGCCGCGAAAGTAAAGCCCAAATATCACAGTACCGCTGCTGATATGAGGTTAGGGAAAGTTTGTTGACCCAATGACGCACTGCTAGAAGGTATAATATGTTTACCTATTGAAAAGTGACAATGGAGAAGCAATACTTTCAACTAATTTAAGGACGTTCGTTCACGAAAGTGTTTATTAGATGGAATTGATTTTTTTCATTTTTGATAAGTTTAATCACATAGGTATCTACCATAAAAGAATCAAAACCTGTTATCGATCATTTTAGAACGTTATTAACGATTAAAAATCAGGATTTTAACATGGGTTCTTATGAGAGAGCAGCGAATGTTTGTTTTTCATTTAGAAATACTGCTTGGAGCATGTAGTTCATATTATTGCCATAAAAATATAGGATTAACGATCGTTTGAATTAGTTTATTGATTATTTTAATCATGGTATGTAGATAAAACTGTTTCTTACCATATTGCAATCTAGCAACAGCGCTTCCCTCTCTTTACAAAATCCTGTCACTACAGTGTCATACAACGTCGGTCAGGTTAGGTTACTTTGTTGATTATCGTTTGTGCGTTAAGTATTAACTAGAGTGCGGTAAGGTAAGAGGTAACGTAAGACGTAAGAAAATAAACCTGTGGAATCAGATGAGAGTGTTTATAGTCGTAACGTAAGAGGTAACGCAACACTCTCATCTGATCCCACAGGTTTATTTTCTTACGTCTTACGTTACCTCTTACCTTACCGCACTCTAGTTAATCCCTTATAGTCTGGGAGTTGACGTCAAATCTCGCCCGACCATTATGCTGAGGCTGGTTTTTATAATATTCGATTTCGTGATGTTGATAAAAAAGTTTTTATTATCATGCTTACATCCGCATGTGGATTTCTGGTACGAATTTGAAACAAGTCTATGTTACCTAGTCCTGATTCCTGACTTAAGATTATGAGAGTGTGCGTATCTAGCAAAAAAAAAATCGGGATATTTTATTGAATTCGAAAATTTTCAGATAAATAGTTGACATTTTCATCGCAAAAAATATGTTTAGCTGCAAAATCTGTGTGCTTTAATATTGTCACGACGGCCTCTTTTTCTTCATCCAGGGAATCAAACTCGACGTAACTTTCACCGTTTTACTTCAGAACTTAATACAATATCTCTTAACCTTATCTCAACTAGATCTCAGCTCAACTGACTGCTGCCACGCTACTCGTGGTGCCTTATATACTTCATCGAACCATCTAGAAGATTCGAGACACCCAGATGACATTCGAGAATGCCGATCTGTCAGTCTAGAAAATTCCAGATGATTCGATGACGTTTACACATCAAAAAAATCTAACCTAATCATTGTGAAAGAAACATTAACAAATCCAAATAAGCAATGTAATATACAGGATGTTGCACTATGTTTAGCTGGGCACATGTTCAGGTATGAGAAATTGGAAAAATCGGATTATTTTACTGAGGCTCCAACTCATTTAAATGACAATTAATGATATGAAAACTATAAAAATAATTGTTAGCTGATATACGGGTGTGTTACATGGCGAAAAACAGATAAAGCATAGACAAAACTATAAGTTAGGCCATGTCGATAAATATAAAGGCTCATCTCTAATGTTGAAACGGCTGTGAGATAAGTTTTGGGAGAAGATAGCAAACATATTTAACTTTGGGACGCCTGAGAGTTGTCCAAGAACGAAAGAATGGATATTCAAGATTTTTTTCTATTCGATGCAATATAATTAAATTTGTTTCTATAGTCACCCGGAACCGTGAAAAAAATAGGTAGACTTCATTTTTGGTACATTATTCTCGAAATCCCATATTTAATGAGATTTTATTTCTAATAACATTCGAAAAATTAGCTTAACAATCTTTTTTCATTCAAACACAAACGTCACAAACCGACAAACGTATTAAAATAATTACAGGTTAAGTGTTACTTAAGCCAAAGAAAGCCAGCCGCTTTTTATACAAACGTTAGGGCCTGGCCACATCTCCACGTCACGACGTCGTCAACGTGGAACGGTGCGGTGTCACTGCAGGGTACCGTTGCCACGACGTGCTAGTGACGGTACGGCAACGTCGCCGTGGAACGCCACGTCGTATGTCATCGCCGACGTGTGGCTAGTGGGCCCGATTTTATCAACAGACGCATTTTAACAAAGGCTTTGACCAATCAGAGCAGCCCATTCAAGAACATGCATCGCGGTATAAAGCATAACCTCTTCTCAAACAACAGCTTTGGGTGGACGAGTTGACAAGAGTCAGGACACCTTCTTGTCCTTGGGGTGAGAAATTGTCTCTAAAGGCGGATGAACCTGTAGATACATCTGGTCAACGGCATGAGGATGCAGAAAGCAAATGGGAAGCTACTACATTAAAGATCTTCAGGATATCTCAAGAGAAACTCGTAAAATGAGTAACGTGAGAATCAGCGAGGCCTCGGATGTGATGCCTCGCGGTCCGACTGGCAATCGGCGCTGTTCCTCGTCCGAGGAGAACAGTGTGAAGATGGTGTGCGGGCACAAGAAGTGCGACCATCAGGCTTCTTGTTCGAAATTAACTACTGATGACATTTTTAAAACGTGCCGAAAACATCGCCTAGCAACTTGGAACGTTACAGGTCTTCAAGCTATAGAAAATCTCAGCATCGTCGAACAAAAGCTTACCAAATAAAATAGCCATTGCTGGACTATCTGAGACTCATTATAGAGATACAGGTCATATTACTTCTAGCAAAGGGGAATTTTATTTGCTTTTCAGGTAAATCAGATGAAGAAAGTGTTAACGGTCGGTGTTGGCTTTTAGGTGGCGAAAGCTCACGCAAGGACCATTCTTGGTATAAGTGTATTAGTGACGGAATCATAACATTACGTATCAATGCAAACCAATGCAAACCCTACACCGATAAACATTGTGCAAATCTATGCACTTACGTCAAACTCGGATGAGGAAACGATCGAATATTTTTATAACGATCTTGAGTCTGCACTTGAATATTTTTCGAATCGGGAAATGGTACTTATTTTGAGCAATTTTAGCTCAAAGGTTGGCCAAACCGTAGATGATGAACATCTTAGGGCACATACTGGTAAATTTGGTCTTGGTGTCAGAAATGATTTCTCAATTGCCAACACTATGTTTTCACAACATCCACGGCGCTTGTATACTTGGACCTCTCCCGACGGACGATTTCGTAATCAAATTGATTACATTTTAGTTCGTATGCGGTGGAAGTCATCTATTAGCCAGGTTCTGACTGCGGCTCAGACCATCAATTACTTCTGTGCGAACTTCGGTTGAAAGTGAAGGTATGTCCATGTTCTAAGCGGATAGTGCGGATGGAGATCGCTAACCCTGCTTCTTTTCGGTCAAAATGTTCAGAGCCTTTCGGGTGCCTCTATAACAGATATGTCAAATTCAAACGATATGTGGCTATCATTCAAAAATGTGCTGCTACATTCTGCCCAGATAAGTCAACCAAAGAGTAGCATTCAACCAAAACAACAATGGATTAGTAGCCACACATGGTATGTTATTGAGGCACGTAGAAGCCTTAAGATCTCATGTCTGGATTCACATATAAAGCAAAACGCATATCGACAGCTCTCATGCGAGATTCAAAGACTATGCCAAAAAGTTAATAACTCTTATCTACAGCAATTGTGCAGGGAAATAGAGATGCATGCCAATACTAACCTTCCGAAACAGATGTTTTTAAGGTCAAATGCCTCAGTCGGGATTTTAAACCCATATCTTGGGCTGTTAAAAATCCTGAGGGACAGCTAATTACCACCTTGCATGAGGTTATTGAGGTATGGCGAAATTATTGCGAAAATCTGTATCATGAGGATGGCCTTCAGGCCCTCTCACTGGATTTTGAACATGAACCGGATATTCTTTTGTCTGAAGTGGAACATGCCCTCAACAAGTTAAACACTAATAGAGCTCACGGAATTGATGCTATTTCTGCCGAAACATTAAAATGCTTGGGTGATGGCGGCATCTCTCCTTTATATTATATTTCTAAGAGGGTCCAGTCCTACGGTGTTTGGCCAGATGAATGGTGCTCATCCATTTCTGTTCCACTTCATAAAAAAGGATCACTAACAAATCCAGACAATTATCACATACTTTCGTTAATCTGTCATGCAAACAAGGTTCTATTATATATTTTACAATCTCATTTGGAGGGTTTTATTGGCTGGCAAATTTCTCAGGCGCAGGCAAGTTTCGTAAAAGGACGCGGTGCGCGTGAACAGATCTTAAACTTAAGACAGATTACTGAAGAAGCCAGAGAGCATTATTTTCCAGTTTTTATCTGCTTTGTGGACTATCCTAAGGCGTTTGGAAACGTAAAGTGCCCAAAATGTGAGAAATCCTTATCTATATGGGAGTCCTTTACCACTTAGTATTTCTCATACAGCAACTCTATGAGTCTAGCTCGGCTCGTGTAAGAATTGATGGTAACCTGTCTGGTCAAACAGCAACCAGAAAAGAAGTTCCTCATGGATGTGTATTATCTCCGATGTTATTTAACATTTACTCTGAATTTGTGATGAGACAGGTATTGGACAACTGGAATGGCGGTATAGCTATTGGCGGAAGCAAAATATCCAACTTAAGATTTGCTGACGATACAACCCTTATTGCCGCTTCTCAGGAAGAACTAGTAGCTCTATTAAACATCTTAGAACAACACAGTGCAGCATATGGTCTTGGTATTAACTACAGGACCAAGATTATGATCGTGGATAGAGAGCATGATAATCATCGAGAAATAAAGTCATTAGGCCGTTGTGAAGTAGTTCAAAGCTTTGTGTACTTCGGTTCTTTGATCGACAATTCCGGTAGCTGTGAAAATGAGATTCGACGGCGCATTCAACAAGCACGGGTGGCCATGACAAAGCTTACTAAAATATGGCGTGACCAGAACATCACTAAAGTTACCAAAATGTCGCTAGTTCAGTCTCTTGTGTTCTCCATATTTTGTATGTCTCGGAAACTTGGACTGTTAAAAAGGCAGATCGAGCTCGCATAGATGCTTTTGAAATGTGGACGTGTAGGAGGATGCTGAGAGTTCCATATACCGCCCATCGAACTGATGTTTCCACACTGGATGAGCTCGGTAATCCAACGAGACTATCCTCCATTGTGTCGACGAGAACGATTACATTCTTGAAACTTGTAGTTCAGTTTATACATTTCTACGCTTCTTCAGCTTTTCAAAAAGGTATAATACTTGCAATTAAATAGTAAAAACATTGACCAAATAACAATTAAATCAGCAGAGGGTCGATTTTTAGATTGAGATGAAAGAAACTAAAATGCGTAAATAAAATATAAAGAGTACATAACATCACTTTCATATTTTCTAAATGGCCTCCGCGATTTCTAACACACCTTCTCAGTCGCTTTCTTAAATTTGTTTTCATTATTGAAGTTCGCAGATTCTACCTCATTTTCTCGACCGCATCAATTATATCTTTTGTCTTAATATGTCAATATATTCGATCGGCCTCATTTGGTCATATACTAGGGTTTTCATATGTCTCCACACATAATAATCCATTGGCGTTAAATGTTAAATCGGCGCTCCTTGCCGGCCATGCTAATGGGTCGGCCTCTTCCAATCCATTGGTTTGTGTAATTTTGGTCCAACCATGCTCAAACACTTCTGCTGCAGTGCACCGTGCAGCCATCATGTTGGGAGAGCATGCCATGTCTCAATGCAAGAAGCAAGTTTTCCATTAAAGAGGATCACTTCTTCTTCCTCGTGTGCCCTGTGCAATTCCGCACGTCGGCGATTCCTCGTATTCTTCTCACATCATATGTAGGGTGTCATTTTCTGCCTGTCTGAATATTGTGGCGGCATCTCTTATTCCGCACCAATCTCTTATATTTCGAAGCCAAGAGTTCTGTTTCCTCCCCAGACCTCGCCGGCCTTCTATCTTACCTTGCAGTATCAATTCTGTGGGTATCGAGTATCTGGCACCTCTAAGGATATGACCAAGGTAAGATATTTTTCGATGTTTGACAATATCAAGAAGTTCTCTGTTTACGCCAGCGATTCTAAGTACTTCTTCGTTGGTTTCATGTGCAGTCCAGGGAATGCGGAGGAGTTTCCGGAGTGTCCACATTTTCAGTGCTTCTATGCTGTTCAATGTTCGTAGTTTAAGAGACCACGTTTCTGCTCCTTAAAGTAATACGGGCCAAACATAGCACTTCACTACCCGAAGTTGCAGTGCCAACGGAAGACTTCGTGCTAGAAGAAAGTTCTTTAGTTTAAGGAATGTAGTTTTCGCATATCCAACCCGTGCTCTTACTTCTTCATCGCAGTCCCATTTACTGTTCAGTGTGGATCCTAAATACTTAAAACGTGTTACCTGTTCTATCTGGAGGATAACTCCTCTCTCAAAAAGACTTCATAAGTCTCGCCATTCAAATTATCGGGCAAGAAGTATGGCCCGATCAAATAACTGGATATTATACCAATCCAAACATTAAAGTTGAACCTTATTCTATGTGTCCCTTCGATTCTTTTTTGTTGGGGTTACCTTGTGCTTTGGGAACCCATTAGTGCACGTTATGGTAGTTTATCTTTGTTAGATTTTAACTCGTCTGTCCACAAAATTTTATTAAAAAACAATTCATCTTCGATAGCTGCATTGAGCATAAATCTGATTTTTAAAGTATTTGGCATTCAAGACGTATAATGTATATCCAGAGCGAGGCATAGAGTATCAATTGCTATTAGATCAATTTAATATGGATAGTTTGGCAATCAGAAGAAAACTGTCATCTTTATCTGTTCTATACAAGCTATGTCATAATATTATTGAGTGCTCGGAGTTGCTTGCCTGTATTAATTTAAATGTTCCTCAATTCAACTCTCGTAACACTGTAACATTTTACTGTAATATGCCGAGATCAAATTTATTATCAAAATCGCCAATCAACGTAATGTGTACGTTATTTAATAGTATATCTAACCATATTGATTTGTTTACGTGTAGTGTCACAGAATTAAAGACTTCTGCCAGGAATTTGTTGTAAACCATAGAATTGTAAAATTTTGATTTATTTTTTATTTGTTATCTTCCGTCTGCTCGAACTAGGTTAAGTATGTTGCTCTGTAAAGGGACTATGTCTGTTGGGCAATAAAGTGCTATTATATTTCAAAAAACAAAAAGTGCAGCCCGGGCTCCGACACACCGAGCTGCTGTTCCATTACCCAATGACTACTCCTCACACCGTGAGGTGAGCAATCACTGGGTCCGCGAATCGTGCGCCCTAAGTAGACGAAGGGACCCAAGGATGACTGCCTTCTGCATTCTGGCGGCTAAGATCGGCGCCGCCGCACGGCACACCGGTATTTTGCGCAGTGCAGAGAGCAGCGTATTCCTCATTCCACCTAGGGATCCAATGACCATAACCAGCAGACTTACAGTGTAGTCTGGCCAGAGCCTGCGAAGTTGTCCGAGCAACTCCTGATATTTGGTCCGCTTTTCCTCCTCCTTAGAGACGATGTTCACCTCGGCAGGCGCCGAAAACTCAACAACGAACATCGTCTTCTGTTGGTGGTCGAGAAGGACTATGTCGGGCTTGTTTGCCTGTACAAGCTCGAGCGTGGGGAACGAGTAGTTCCAGTAAATCCGGCATCTCTCGTTCTCCACAACGGACTCTATATCCCCTGGAGCGTATGGCAGCACCGGTGTCTCATCGATACCGTATGAGTGCCTCAAATGATAGTAGAGCACTCGTAGAGCCGCGTTGTGCCGATGGACGTAAGTCGTCCCAGCGTACGTCTTACACGCCGACAAGAGATGCATAAGCGTCTCTGGCGCCTCTCGGCAAGCTCTACAAAGGGTGTCGGGTACATCTAGACCCATAACCCTTTTACGGTACACCAAGGTGTTGAAGACACCGTCTTGGCAAGCCATTATAAAGCCCTCAGTCTCCGACTTCAACCCACTAGACCTTAGGAAAGAGAAGGTCAACTGCTCAGACAAGCCATGCTCTTCCAGATGTTTGTAGAAGATTCCATGCATTGGCTTATCTTTATGAAGTCTTAAAAGGAAGTCGACTTCGGCCGTTTTAAGGTGGGATTTTATTATTATTATTATTATTATTATTATTAACCCTGTATAACCGATAGAGGCTATGAGACGTAGCACATGATGGTTTAAATAAATCCACCTTTGTCTAGCGACTAATTTGGTATAAAGTTGTTTTTGATTCTCAAGATTACTCATCACACAACTTTATGTAGTAGGGTGACACGGCTACGATTTACTTTAGGGTACAGCCGCTAGGTGGCGCCCCGATATGTCAATCGAAAGGGCTCGAGGTGGGGAGCAATAATGTCCCCGGGCACAACACCCGGAAACGAAAGACAAAAAAGTTATGGAGAAAACAATTTCCCATCTTAAGTCTATGGGAATTTTTTCGAAAATTTAGGGTACAGCCGCTAGGTGGCGCCCCTATATATCAATGGAAAGGGCTCGAGGTGGGGAGTTAAAAGTGACTGAAATCTTCCACGTAGGCTAGGTTAGGTTGGGTTAGGTTAGGTTATGTTAGGTTATGTTGCTTTTTTCTTGCATAATAAATAAAATAAACATGTTCGTTTTGATTCCAATGACTTTTAATGAGAAACAAATTTTTTCGAAAAATTCCTAAATTGTTTCCTGCATAACTTTTTTGTCTTTCGTTTACGGGTGTTGTGCCCATGGACATTATTGCTCCCCACCTCGAGCCCTTTCCATTGATATATAGGGGTGCCACCTAGCGGCTGTACCCTAAATTTTCGAACAAAATCCCAAACACTTAACATGGGAAATTGTTTTCTCCATAGCTTTTTTATCTTTCGTTTCCAGGTGTTGTGCCCGGGGACATTATTGCTCCCCACCTCGAGCCCTTTCGATTGACATATAGGGGCGCCACCTAGCGGCTGTACCCTAAAGTAAATCGTTACCAAAAAAATACCATTAAAAGAATTTGGATGGATTCCGTTACGTTTCTCCGTACCTTCCCAATGAAACCGTTAAACTATCTCCACACTTCCTTAAAATGAACAAACTCCTTAAAGAAATATCGTACAACTTAAGCGATGTCTTATTTTGGGCTAAACTTGATTAAGTGAAACTGAAGTTATATTAGTGCATGACACGGTACTTAGTTTTCAACTAACGAGCTCCTTCTACTACATTTAAGCAAGAAACATATTAACGAATCTCTTCAATGCTAAATTTTCAGTACAAGATTCATTGACACTTTGTAGACTATGGTACCGTGATTCAGATTTCTTCTCACATCATATGTAGGGTGTCATTTTCTGCCTGTCTGAATATTGTGGCGGCATCTCTTATTCCGCACCAATCTCTTATATTTCGAAGCCAAGAGTGCTGTTTCCTCCCCAGACCTCGCCGGCCTTCTATCTTACCTTGCAGTATCAATTCTGTGGGTATCGAGTATCTGGCACCTCTAAGGATATGACCAAGGTAAGATATTTTTCGATGTTTGACAATATCAAGAAGTTCTCTGTTTACGCCAGCGATTCTAAGTACTTCTTCGTTGGTTTCATGTGCAGTCCAGGGAATGCGGAGGAGTTTCCGGAGTGTCCACATTTTCAGTGCTTCTATGCTGTTCAATGTTCGTAGTTTAAGAGACCACGTTTCTGCTCCTTAAAGTAATACGGGCCAAACATAGCACTTCACTACCCGAAGTTGCAGTGCCAACGGAAGACTTCGTGCTAGAAGAAAGTTCTTTAGTTTAAGGAATGTAGTTTTCGCATATCCAACCCGTGCTCTTACTTCTTCATCGCAGTCCCATTTACTGTTCAGTGTGGATCCTAAATACTTAAAACGTGTTACCTGTTCTATCTGGAGGATAACTCCTCTCTCAAAAAGACTTCATAAGTCTCGCCATTCAAATTATCGGGCAAGAAGTATGGCCCGATCAAATAACTGGATATTATACCAATCCAAACATTAAAGTTGAACCTTATTCTATGTGTCCCTTCGATTCTTTTTTGTTGGGGTTACCTTGTGCTTTGGGAACCCATTAGTGCACGTTATGGTAGTTTATCTTTGTTAGATTTTAACTCGTCTGTCCACAAAATTTTATTAAAAAACAATTCATCTTCGATAGCTGCATTGAGCATAAATCTGCAGAAGTCTAGTCGCCTCAATGGATCTCCTTCTTCAATGACGTGCACTGGAATATAATGATTCGGGTATTGCCCAGTAGTGTCCATCACAAACCAAACTTTCTACTGGGAAATACCAAGCTGTCGAGCAACAACATTTGTTGACGTGGTAGGGTCGGCTTCAAAGAGACGTCGTATTTCATATCTTTCGACGTCGTCGTCATCAACAATAACAGGTCGTCCCGTATCAGGCGTCGTACTTGAACAGAACCGGTTTCTCGTAGTCTTCGATAGACTTTGTCAAATACGCCAATATCAGGAACTCGGCGAGTATGATACCGTAGCATGTATTCATTGCGTGTACGCAATGACACTTCTTCACAAAGCCCATCACACATCAGGAAATCAGCATATTCCTCGTTGGTAAAGGACATCATGTTCACAATACAAATCAAAATCTATTCACAGTAAGAAAAAACAGTCCAAAGAACCAAGCCAGGTCGCGTCTTTACACAAAATTACTGAAGGGCTCGTAACATCTACCACGGTAGAATCGCATGAGCAGACTAATGCGTCACGATTCACAATAACTCACCGCAATTTACCGAGACCAAAAAAGGGCTACTTGACAATTATTTCGTTGTTTAAAACTGCCAGGTAGTAAACAGGTCTCTTTTGTATCGAACGGTATCAAAGTTACATTATGTCGTACTACCACTTTCGCCTATTCAGATAACATTATTTTGAGATTTTATGACCTTGTCTGGTAAATGGAAGGAATGGAATTTGTAGAGGTAAAGAAACGCAGAATTTTTTAAACCCATTTGCTGAATAAGTTCAATACAATTTTTTCTGTTTAAATCGCTTCAAAGTTGAAAACTCATAAAAATAATTCTTTGATTCTAACATTTGTCGAACAGACTTCTGGAGCTGTTAGTGATAGGTTCTGTTTTGATTAATCATTTTTATTGACTGACATGCTTTCCAAATAGGTACACCGAAAAAATAGACCCTAGGGGCCCTAATCCAAGAATATTGAATAGAAAGCCAACCCCGCAGCCAACAAGTAAAGAATTTTTTGTAAAAATATTCAAAATCCCATATCTTTGTAAAGGTTACAGTTCGGACACCATAATTATTATATAGCCAAATTCATCAGAAATGACCTAAATAATAACGTCCTTCAATATTCAGCACGACTTACCCAGTACAGATAAGCAAAGCGAGCGGACGTGTTTATTTCTGCCGTCGAAAAAAGTGTGTTTTCTAACAATACTACCCCTGATTTTATTGAATAATCAGCCTAGAAGTGAATAAGACTAAACTGTGTTTTGTAGTTCTTATACTACACTTTTTTTTCGGTAAAATTCGCTCGAAATACTGCATTACCAATATAATTGCGAATTATCCTGGCGGCAAAAAACAGTTCTCACCTTGAGCAGTAAAAAATACTGTTACACCTCTCAAGAAAAGTCTGTTTACGTTATCGGTCACCAGTGGCGTGCTACATTTTTCCACGATGGTCTGTGCTCAATGCAAATTGAGTTTATCAGAGGAAGATTCGGTGCTGGCCTGTGACAGCTGTGCAAGGTTGGTTCACAGGGACTGCTCCAGCCTCAGTGCCTCAGAACTTAGAGTTATGGACCTCAAGGGTAAAAGGCTACTAAGATACTACTGTGATGACTGCCAGATGGGTGTAAAGCTTGTCCCCAAACTCATTGCTAAACTGGAAAAACTGGAGACTGAACTGAGCACCCTTAAAGCTCAGGTCTCTAGTGGATGTAGTCTCCCAGAGGAAGAAATTCTAAAAGAAATTCATGAGAGACAGATCAGAGCTAATAATGTTATGATCTTCAATCTCTCTGAAGATGTAGATAACAAAGCAGTTAAAGACTCGGACTTGATCAAAATCAAAGAGATCACTAAAAACTTATCACCTGGTGAACCGCAAATAGTGAAGGCAGTTAGGATGGGCAACAGAAACAAAAATGGTTATAGACCACTGAAAGTAGTTTTCAAATGTCAAGATGATGCTTAATCGATTTTGAAGAATAAAAAGGACCTGACAAAGGAGAAAAATGTTTACCTAGAAGCTGATTTGACTGCTGCACAGATGGAGAAGCTAAAACACTTAAGAGCAGATGTAAATGAAAGAAAGAAGAAAGGTGAAAATGTTGCCATCAGATACAGAAATGGAGTACCTACAATTGTAGATTTAAACATAAAACGCCCAGCAATCTAGATGGTTTGGTGTGTTTGTACCAAAATGTTAGAGGTATGAACACAAAAATTGACAGTGTATCTACATGTATTGGCGACTCTGAACGTGATATAATTTGTCTCACTGAAACCTGGCTGCAACCAGATGTATCCAACTCGGAAATATTTACAGAAGATTATCAAGTGTACAGGGAGGACAGGAATTTAAGTGAAACTGGACTGACAGGTGGTGGTGTTCTACTTGCCTGTAGGAGTACTTTCAGTTGTATTGTCATAGATATTAGTCATTTTAATGATAATTTTCCAACAATAGATCTGCTAGTTTGTAAGGTTTGTATCCGACATTTTGTCTTTTTTATGGTAGTCGTTTATGTTCCACCTAGCACAGGAAGTGAAGTTTTTGAATCGTTCTTTGAATCACTTGAACTATTTGAAGTTATCAATGGTGAGAAAGTTGTTGTATTAGGTGACTTCAATATACCAGAATACATTAATAATACAAATATTAATGACAAAAAAACTATAGCAATTAATCAGTTTATGGATTTTCTTTCATTAAGCCAATTTAATACTATTCTGAATCAAAATGGCAGATTACTAGATCTTGTTGTCAGCAACATATCCTGTCTTGTGGAACATAACCTGCCTCCTATTGTATCAGAAGATCCTCATCACCCATCACTAATTGTAACTATAGCTACTACAAATTCTTCCAGTAATATGTTTGTACCGAATATAGACCAAAAAGCCTACAATTTTCGTAAGGCAAATTATATAAATCTGTATAATGCCTTGTTGCATATTGACTGGTCATGTCTGAACAGCTACAGTGATATAAATACTGCCGTTGACTGCTTTTATGCTATGATTTTTTCTGTTTTCGATGAGCATGTGCCCTTATACAAGAACTTCAAACGTAAGTTCCCACCTTGGTTTGATTCAGACATCATCAAACAGATAAAAACCAAAGAAAAGTTCTGCGAAAATATCATCGTAAGGGTAACGAATATCTGTTGCATGAATACAAGAATTTGAGATCTCAGATAAAAGAAAGTGTAACACCCGTATGCACCGTTTGGCGATTTTAATCCTAGTTCCCTAATCGCGTTTTGCTAATCTTTGGCATCTAGCCATGCACCGTCAAAAGATTAAGTAATCCAGATTGGAGATACGGCAAGGTTGTGTTCCCAAGATTGTTTTGACAGTGAGAATGTCAAAATTGTCAGTTTACGGTGCATAGTAAACAAGTAAGCTAATCCAGGTTTACGTAACTAATCGCGCAATTGACTTACGATGCATACGGGTGTAAGAATATCTTTTGATAAATATGTGAGAAGTATGCAAGATAACATAATCAGTGATCCTGGACAGCTCTGGTCTTACATAAGAAATAAAAACAACTCATCTAGAATCCCTGGTCGCATGAGTTATGATGATATAGATATCTCCGAATCACAAGATATTGTCAATGCATTTTCAAAATTTTTTAGTAGTGTTTTTGTAAATTCGTCTAAGCCTAATGGAAAAACTAACAAGGTTTTTGATTTGAATGGTATTCCAGAGTTGATACATATAAATAAAATTACAGAAAACGAAATTATATTTGCTTCTAAAAAATTGAAAAATAAAATGACTTCTGGCGTTGATAAGATACCTTCTTTCATGGTCAAGGACTGTATATATGTTCTGGCTAGGCCTTTGTGTATACTGTTTAATCTTGCAATAGATACTTTTACATTTGCTGATTACTGGAAAATTGCAAAAATTGTACCAATCTTTAAGGTAGGTGACAGATCTGAGATCTCCAATTATAGAGCTATATCCATTCTGTCAAATTTCTCTAAGCTGTTCGAAATTGTTATTTATAATCGCATAAATCCTGTACTCCGAAAACTTATTGTCCCGTTACAACATGGCTTTTTTAATGGTAGGTCTACTGAAACAAACCTTGCTATTTTCACACAGCGCATATCTGAAACCCTTGATTCTGGTGGCCAAGTGGATGTTATATATACAGATTTTGCTAAAGCATTTGACAGATTGGACCATGGTATTCTAATTGATAAACTCGATTATTATGGCTTTTCGTCTACTCTTATTCAGTTTTTTCAATCATATCTGGGGAACAGATTACAAATGGTATATTATAATGGGTTCGTGTCTAATAGTTACATGGCAACTTCAGGAGTTCCTCAGGGATCTAATCTTGGCCCACTGTTATTTACAATATTTATTAATGATTTAGATTATATCCTCAAGTCCAATAGATTATTGTATGCTGATGATCTTAAGATATTTTTTGATATTTATACTCTGACCGACTGCACTATACTCCAGTCAACACTTGACAATATTAGTGTTTGGTGCGAAAACAACAAACTGCCTCTGAATGTTGCTAAGTGTAAAATGATAACATTTTCTAGAAAAAAAACTATACTGTCTTTTGATTACAACATACAAGGCACAGTGCTAGTTCGGCAAAATAGTGTAGTAGATCTGGGAGTTCTGTTTGATTGCGAAATTAATTTTATCGAACACATTAATCAAAAAATTTCTGAAGCTTACAAGATGTATGGGTTCATTGTTAGGAATTGCCGAAAATTTGATAATGTTTCAGTATTAATATCTCTGTTTTGTGCATATGTAAGATCAAAACTTGAATACTGTTGTATAATATGGAATCCGTATTGTAAGTCGCATATTGATAGGTTGGAAAAAGTTCAAAGAAAATTTTTAAAGTATTTGGCATTCAAGACGTATAATGTATATCCAGAGCGAGGCATAGAGTATCAATTGCTATTAGATCAATTTAATATGGATAGTTTGGCAATCAGAAGAAAACTGTCATCTTTATCTGTTCTATACAAGCTATGTCATAATATTATTGAGTGCTCGGAGTTGCTTGCCTGTATTAATTTAAATGTTCCTCAATTCAACTCTCGTAACACTGTAACATTTTACTGTAATATGCCGAGATCAAATTTATTATCAAAATCGCCAATCAACGTAATGTGTACGTTATTTAATAGTATATCTAACCATATTGATTTGTTTACGTGTAGTGTCACAGAATTAAAGACTTCTGCCAGGAATTTGTTGTAAACCATAGAATTGTAAAATTTTGATTTATTTTTTATTTGTTATCTTCCGTCTGCTCGAACTAGGTTAAGTATGTTGCTCTGTAAAGGGACTATGTCTGTTGGGCAATAAAGTGCTATTATATTTCAAAAAACAAAAAGTGCAGCCCGGGCTCCGACACACCGAGCTGCTGTTCCATTACCCAATGACTACTCCTCACACCGTGAGGTGAGCAATCACTGGGTCCGCGAATCGTGCGCCCTAAGTAGACGAAGGGACCCAAGGATGACTGCCTTCTGCATTCTGGCGGCTAAGATCGGCGCCGCCGCACGGCACACCGGTATTTTGCGCAGTGCAGAGAGCAGCGTATTCCTCATTCCACCTAGGGATCCAATGACCATAACCAGCAGACTTACAGTGTAGTCTGGCCAGAGCCTGCGAAGTTGTCCGAGCAACTCCTGATATTTGGTCCGCTTTTCCTCCTCCTTAGAGACGATGTTCACCTCGGCAGGCGCCGAAAACTCAACAACGAACATCGTCTTCTGTTGGTGGTCGAGAAGGACTATGTCGGGCTTGTTTGCCTGTACAAGCTCGAGCGTGGGGAACGAGTAGTTCCAGTAAATCCGGCATCTCTCGTTCTCCACAACGGACTCTATATCCCCTGGAGCGTATGGCAGCACCGGTGTCTCATCGATACCGTATGAGTGCCTCAAATGATAGTAGAGCACTCGTAGAGCCGCGTTGTGCCGATGGACGTAAGTCGTCCCAGCGTACGTCTTACACGCCGACAAGAGATGCATAAGCGTCTCTGGCGCCTCTCGGCAAGCTCTACAAAGGGTGTCGGGTACATCTAGACCCATAACCCTTTTACGGTACACCAAGGTGTTGAAGACACCGTCTTGGCAAGCCATTATAAAGCCCTCAGTCTCCGACTTCAACCCACTAGACCTTAGGAAAGAGAAGGTCAACTGCTCAGACAAGCCATGCTCTTCCAGATGTTTGTAGAAGATTCCATGCATTGGCTTATCTTTATGAAGTCTTAAAAGGAAGTCGACTTCGACCGTTTTAAGGTGGGATTTTATTATTATTATTATTATTATTATTATTAACCCTGTATAACCGATAGAGGCTATGAGACGTAGCACATGATGGTTTAAATAAATCCACCTTTGTCTAGCGACTAATTTGGTATAAAGTTGTTTTTGATTCTCAAGATTACTCATCACACAACTTTATGTAGTAGGGTGACACGGCTACGATTTACTTTAGGGTACAGCCGCTAGGTGGCGCCCCGATATGTCAATCGAAAGGGCTCGAGGTGGGGAGCAATAATGTCCCCGGGCACAACACCCGGAAACGAAAGACAAAAAAGTTATGGAGAAAACAATTTCCCATGTTAAGTCTATGGGAATTTTTTCGAAAATTTAGGGTACAGCCGCTAGGTGGCGCCCCTATATATCAATGGAAAGGGCTCGAGGTGGGGAGTTAAAAGTGACTGAAATCTTCCACGTAGGCTAGGTTAGGTTGGGTTAGGTTAGGTTATGTTAGGTTATGTTGCTTTTTTCTTGCATAATAAATAAAATAAACATGTTCGTTTTGATTCCAATGACTTTTAATGAGAAACAAATTTTTTCGAAAAATTCCTAAATTGTTTCCTGCATAACTTTTTTGTCTTTCGTTTACGGGTGTTGTGCCCATGGACATTATTGCTCCCCACCTCGAGCCCTTTCCATTGATATATAGGGGTGCCACCTAGCGGCTGTACCCTAAATTTTCGAACAAAATCCCAAACACTTAACATGGGAAATTGTTTTCTCCATAACTTTTTTATCTTTCGTTTCCAGGTGTTGTGCCCGGGGACATTATTGCTCCCCACCTCGAGCCCTTTCGATTGACATATAGGGGCGCCACCTAGCGGCTGTACCCTAAAGTAAATCGTTACCAAAAAAATACCATTAAAAGAATTTGGATGGATTCCGTTACGTTTCTCCGTACCTTCCCAATGAAACCGTTAAACTATCTCCACACTTCCTTAAAATGAACAAACTCCTTAAAGAAATATCGTACAACTTAAGCGATGTCTTATTTTGGGCTAAACTTGATTAAGTGAAACTGAAGTTATATTAGTGCATGACACGGTACTTAGTTTTCAACTAACGAGCTCCTTCTACTACATTTAAGCAAGAAACATATTAACGAATCTCTTCAATGCTAAATTTTCAGTACAAGATTCATTGACACTTTGTAGACTATGGTACCGTGATGCCTGTTTTGAAGTTAAATGTGAATGTTAAACACATGTTTGAGATTTGCGTTTGGTATTCGTAGCTATGACATCAGTCCTTCATTCAAAGGTCAGAAGGTCATACGGAGCAGACTACTACCATATGTAACAAACTAGTTTCCTCATCAACGACGTCGTATACGTTACTCATAAATACCTTGTTACACCTGAGCTGTTTATGTCAAATGATTCTCATAGAATGCCTCTAAGATAACTGGGTGTGTAACTATGGGTGTCAGGGGTAGATACTTTAGGAATAAGTCGTTTGCCAAACAGGACAGAAAGCCCATTGAAGAACTAGATTGTTTTGGAGGTTTCTTGCTAGATCCTATGCCCTAGGTCCTTCTTTATAAAATAATGGTATATTATGCCATACTATGGTAGTAAAGAGTATGTTGTAACAATAATAAGTTTTTTTTGTACGAAACTGTTAATTTTGTGTCTTTTTTAATATGCCTTTGTCCTGTGCTGGGTTTGGTTAATACGTTTTGCTAAAAATTAAGTTGAAAAAACAGTTTTGACTTGGCACTGCACTCATTCATTACAGTGATTAAGAGTATTTACCTATATCCAGATGTACTAGAAGTTTGAGATATGGCTGAGTCTTCATCCCATGATCCTTCAGTCATTTTGCCCCTAGTTGCAATTCTCAACCTATGAGGGTCCTGAATTGTGGTTTGCTCTGTTTGCGATGATGGTGGTGCCTGCTTAGTTAGCTCTTGTTTGATTGCAGTCAATTGCTGATCTGTTGTTCCCCCAGAAGGTGCTCCAGTAGATGCTTCCGTTTGTATGGTGGTTGTTATGACAGGAGGTGTCAATGGTGGCGATGATATATCTAACGAGCGCGAGTGCTGAGGTGTTGGAGGACTGCAATCCCCAGAGTCTAGTTTGGTATGTGGCATCTCACTCTGGAAAAGAATGGGATCCAGTAGTTGAACTAGTTAGTAATAGAATCGAGATAAGAAAAGGATGACAACTTGTTTCCGTTGAGGTAAATCTGCGCAGAGGCACGTCCGTTTTCGTACATAGACTAATGCCGGCCAGACAATGTACGATCTGAGAGAAGGCGACAGAAAAGGTCTGCCTGTGCGCCATCTTGTACCCGAAGGTAACGCAAACCAAGGAAAGTCACTGCTAAACAGCAGCAGATTTCTTGGTGGAACGCCACGGCGCGTTCGCTTGGCCTGACCAGAAGAACGCGCGTCTATGCCAACTACATATGAGAGTCGATATACGAGGGTTGCTCTATATCTCCGTCAATCCACCAGTACGCAGACAGCTGTTTCACGCTTATTAGCGATCATCAGTGCGCCATAGGTCGATTGACGGAGATAGAGAGAGAGAATTTTCATGTCTACCAGACATGTACAGCATGTGAGAGTAGGCGACAGAAAAGATCTGCCTGTGCGCCATCTGGTACTCGAAGATAACGGCAAACTAAAGAAAGTCACTGCTAAACGGCACCAGAATGTCACGGCGGCATAGAAGCGCGTTCTTCTGGTCAGTCCAAGCGAACGCGCTGTGGCGTTCCACCAAGAAGTCTGCTGTTGTTGGGATAGTGGGGAGGTTGGAGAATTAGGGAAATTCATCTAACTACCGAGAGTGTATGGGAAATACTGAGCCAAGGCTAAATTTACTTTTAATGCTCCAAATATCAAGTAGTGTAAGAGTTCCAGAACCACATTTCTGATTCGGAAAACTTGTAACCTAGCTGAAATTAATTTCTCATTACCCAAATTTTTCACCTAAACTAAAGTGTTGTCCAGAAAAGTTTTTTCAGGAAACGGCTTAACTAAGTTGACAAAATTTATTTTTTTATAGATTTTAACAAAAATATGCTGGAGCCAAATGTCGTCAGACAAAAAATGCAAAGGACAGGTAGCGCTATGGTGCTCAAAAAACCATTGTTACAATTTTTTACCGTAGTCATCTGTTTTGGCAATATAAAAGAATTGGAGCATTTTTCAGATCGTTTGGCGACAACCATTCCACAGGGAAATCTTAGATTTTATTCATATTTACATAAGCTGGAATACATGTCAATACAAAAACTGTTTATTCCATTACTTTTTATAGCCTACGAGGGAGTCGTACAATCCAAAATCCTAAAACTAATCAGGCAAGCTGAGATTTAAAAGTGAAACATGTACTGCTGTGTGATACTTTCGTTTTCTTTTCAGTTCCATTTCCAAAACGAACGTTGTGAATTTTGTCAAAGCGGAAATACACAAACTTATGCGCCATGCGGTCGAGTTTGAATAAAATGAGATTAATCGGGTGCCCGGAGTCAGAAAAACGAATACGTACCTATAGGCCAAGAAACGTGCGGTTGGCATAAAACAAAATTGCGTCTATATAAAAAATACAAAAGCAACAATTAGCATGTGTTGTTATATTAATTTCAAAAATCAATAGCCTCTATAAAATCTACACTATGTTAACTTTTTTGGTACATGTGTGGTAGTAGAAGTACCTGTTTAGGGTAGTGCAACCTCAGTCATGCTGTAATTTTAAGAAGGAACCTTAAGGAAAATGATATGAAAATGAAAAAAACCTTAGTAAAAACTTTAGATTTATAACCTTTTTTTCAGCTCAAACAATTATTATTCAAATAGGCTGGTGTTATACCATGGCCACGATCTTATATTTAGACAGATTGATACTAACATACTTGCGTGATCAAGAATAGAACAGAAGCAAGTTACTATTTTCACGTAAGTGCTGAAAATATCGTATGAGACTCACCTTGCCTTTACGACTTCTTTTTAGGCGAAATGTTTTGCGACTTTGTGGTTTGATTCTCTGCAGTCGGGGCTTATTGGGATATGTTTCCCCAGAACTGTCATCCACTGGACTGGCAGGACTCAGTGGAGTAGTCGAAGTTTCACCTAAAATGTGTTAATGGTAGTTTGAAGCAATATTTGAAGTGATACTGTGATAGCAGATGATTGGCGCCGCTCAGTGAATAAAAAGGTTTGATGAATTGAATCCTTGGACTGTTGAGCATTTGCATCATAGGATGTGTTGCCCTTTTACAATTTATTTTGATATGTGTTCACAGCTTAAGCTCATGACAATTTATCTCTTTAGCGTCAAATATGTTGAACTGTACGAAGTCAATAAACCGAAAGATGGATAACAGTTAATGGCCAAGACCAGAGCTTTATGAAAATGTAAGTGTGAATAGTCCTTCTGTGGTATCCTGTAATGTTATATAGGGTGTCCCACGACGATTAAGACAAGCAATATATCGGAACTGGGCAGTAGTAGCGAATTATAATTTTGGGAGTTTAAATTGGACCAAATATAGTATATTTTCTTATTACTGTGTCACCCAATGAGGTATTTGTCTTTGATCACGTGACGTGCGATCCAAAATTTTTAATGAGACACCCTCTATATTTGTGACTTTTTGTGTTCCTACCGATAGAACAATTCCAACAAACTCACACACCTGGGGTCTAAAGTGATTAATTCATGAGCTACAGGTACTTCAAGGATGATACCACTATCATTGTACCGTGCATGTGCCCCTACAGTTAAATTCATTACTTTGGTAGTTTCATAATGGTAGTGGTACAGTATTTTAAGTACCTGTAGCTCTTGAATTAATCACTTTAGACCCAGTGAGCGAGTTTGTTGGAATTATTTCATCAGGAGGAACACAAAAAGTCACAAATATACAGGGTGTCCCATTAAAATTTTTGAATCCGACGTCACGTGACCAAAAACAAATACCTCAATAGGTGACACAATAATAAGGAAAGATACTATATTTGCTCTAATTTACACGTGTCGTGGGACACCCTGTTTATGTTCCGAGAACTGTGCCTTTTCGCTGCACCGAACACTTATTGGTTCATTACCACCTCCATTACATACAAGGGACCTCAAGGCGGTGTGGCCAGACCTATGATCTTAAGCAACTTGTTGAGACCGTAAACACATTAAGTACTTATGCCGTGAAGGTTATCGTTGGAGAATAATGAAGTACAGATCTTTGTTAGCAATATTTTATTTGGATGTTGTCCATACCCGCTCACAAATAAAATATAGCGGTGTACTGTTATTGTTCTAAATTCGTTATTGTTACAATCTTTTGAAGCAGAGAGTTATTTAACCAGACTGCAATAGTCTGGTCACTCATATTAAAATAATTGAAACTTGCTTTAGTTGTAGGTCAACATTTTTTTTTTAAATACACAACCCACCTACAACTTTTGATGTTCTCCGTGGTATTTGGTGCTCGTACAAGAATAATGGTATTGCGACGTCTTCAAAAGAAACGTCAGAGTAGTGCGATCGATATTACAACGCAACATAAGCTTTCCTCTAAACTGACCTTTAACTAGGCGCGCAACGAGGTTCGTACATTAGCCAACGCATTATCTCATCGAAATTCTGAGGTAGCGGCTGCGAATAACATAAAAAAATTCCGGGTTAATTCGAATCAGTCATAAGCGGGAAATAAAATAAATGATATAGATCATCTCCAGCAATCCAAGGTGCCCATGTATTTTAGCTCAGTAAATCATCTGCTAACACTTTTTGTTATACAACATAGAGGCTATTATGAAATGCGAAATCTTGATAGGGCAAGAATGTCTATGCAGAGTGAACATTGGTCGAGGAGAAAACCTCCACGTTCCTCAGATTACTTAGTAGGAATGGTGTTTACCTGAGGAATGTCTAAGTTCTACAGAAGACACGAAACGTAGTTTGTGTGCCTTGTGAAACATTAGGGATTCAGATTTAGTCAGAAGTGTGCCATGATCATCACTGACTGAGGATCTTTGAGATGAACGATCTGAAACATTTACATGCAACATCTACACAACATCAATTATAGTACAGGAGCGTAATATTTCATGTTTGGCATAGGAGTTGTTCAAGATTAGATTGGATAACATGTTTAAAAAGTGATTGTGTTACTTGGTTGCTATACAGGGTGATCAATTTATACTCGGAAGTTAAATACCTCCGTTATTATGGAAGTTAAAAAAAATTGAATAAAAGTTATAGGTACAACGAAGGTCTACATTTTAAAATTATTGTATAATGTACAAGGTTATTTATAAAGTCACGGCATACCAAAGTTGTGTTCTTTCAAATGGAACACCCTATATATTGTCCCGAATTTGAATTACGTTCATTTTCCCTATTCCGCAATTATACGGTTTTATCAGGTAATACAGGGTATTTTTAGAGACATTGCCACTTTTATGCGAAACTCTTAACGAATTCATCACCCTGTATCCTACAAAATCAATAACTGGGGGCTTGACTCTTAATGCTAGAATAATTTCGTGGTCATCTAGTTTAGTTAGTAGTTTGACAAAACTAGACAACCACGCTCGGTAATCCAAAGAGACTATCCTCCATTGTGTCGACGAGAATGCTTACATGCTTCGGAAACATTCACATATTCACAGAAGCGATAATATGGAGAAACTTGTAGTTCAGGGTCACGCCCCGAGTGGGTGGCGCCGTGCCCGTTCCCCTAGACGCTGGGTGGATACGACGAAACAGTTGCTGGATATGAGTGTCAAGAGCGCCACTGGATTGACAGTAAATCGCGAACGATGGCGAGCTACAGTTCTCCAAACAATTGATAATAGTCGTGTCGGCTATACTCTAGCTCCGACTTAATGCATTTTACGAGTTCACAACATGTCTGTTAAGACATTGTGACTATGATGATGATGATGATGAGACAACCACGAAATTATTCTAGCATTGAGAATCAGGCCTCCAGTTATTGATTTTGTTTAGATACAAAGTGATTCATTCATTACGATTTTCACGTAAAAGTGGCCATATCTCTGAAAATACCCTGTCTAACCTGATAAAACCCTATATTTGCGGAATAGGAAAAAGAAACGCAATTCAATTTCGGGATAATATATAGGGTGTTCCATTTGAAAAAAACAACTTTGGTATGCCGTCACTTTATGAGTAACCTTCTATAATACACAATGATATTAAAATGTAGACCTTCGATTTACCCATAACACTTTTCGAAAGTTCTTTTTGTATCCTCCATAATGACGGAGGTTTCAAACTTCGGAGTATAAATTGATCACCCTGTATATTTCGTTGTCATCAGCCATCCATATTCAAGATCAAGTCAAATGAAAACAATGGATATAATTTCAGATCATGTTTATTTAAACAGTATCAGCCAAACTACTTGATCTTATGCACAACGACAACCGTTTGAATAGACGTTCCTTTTTCATAACTTAACTGAAGACGATAGCCATTTTCTAATAAAGTGTTAGCGTACAAATTTTACGATTGTAAAATAAGGAAAAATATACGTATACCATTTCAAGGTGTACACGTTAAGATAGGGTGAAAAACCTAATGTTATCCGGTTCGCCGAACCTTAACCCTCGCACTATCAAAAAAAATATAGGATTGGGACGAAAATTAAGCATGACGAATGGTAGGGCGGTTCCTCATTGCAGCAGTCCGTCTTTTTTTAGTGGGTAACTGTTTATTGGAAGCGTGGCCGATGTCCTATCGTTATAGGAACTCAAACAAACTGTTCGTAAGATTTTTTTTTAAAAAAGACCTCCTAGCTATATATGCCTAATAAATCATTTCCAATGTTCTCATTTGACATTCAAAATCTTCCAAAAGACAGGAACGTTACTTTATGTACTAATATGATCTACCAAGTGAATATGACACTTTTGGTAGCCGAAAATGCGGTAAAATATAACTCAGAACTTATATATAGGTGATAAGAAAATGAATATGAGAAATGTAACGCACCAGTCCTATAAATCTATCACTATAAGCTAAAGTAACAAGTATGAACCAGCGTATTCAGTTCCTTCTTGAAATATATAATAGCAGGGTACTTTACTATGACAGCTTTATAAAGTATAAATAAATAGCAATTTGGAAGCTTATAAGGAATAAAAAGTCACGCAGAAATAGACAAGAAAGTTAAATTAATATAGTCTTCTTTACTACTAGAATTTGTATTCAAGTAAATAGTTACTATATATGAACGAATGGATCGAGGATGTGAAATACCGTTAGTATGGATTGTAATACAACCATCTCTCTCTATCAGACACATGTTTTGTGTAGAAAGATTGATGGAGTTATGGGGGTATTTCGTCTGATATGTACTCTAAATGACTCCTTCTGTTTTTAAAATAGGTGCTTATAAATACAGATGATTTAAATTATCCAAATAGAAAGTTTACTCGCCATTATTAACTTATAAACCCATCTACCCTGACCTCCTTATTCCATTTTAAATGGCTTGAAAAAGTATTCTAAATTTCCACAATTGGAGTAGACTGCTCGAGAAGAATCTCAATAGTGAGTCTTTGTACGTTAATAGTAGCCGCTGGCAATATCTAAAGATGCTTAAGCCTTATTTTCTTATGTCATTTCTATAATGATAAATAATCGCCCAGAAGTTAAGGTTGTTGTCAAGAAACCCGATCCGTCATCCTTTACGGAAGTTGTTGACAACTATTGTAGCTCAAAGCTATATGGATGGAATCATAAACCATAATTATTTTACTTGAAAAGGTGTGTTAGATTGGCCTGACAGTTTTGGTTATGGAACATTTTTTCAGTTCAAATATACTTTTTATATTGAAAAACATCAATATAGAATTTTGTACGAAATCTTTCCAATGTAACTTATTTTCTAATATGTTTTCTATTCCTCATTAAACTATCACTAAGGTTCTGAAAAACTGTCTACATACATTTAGCTTATTCAGCTACATTCTATACTCATTCATTGCGGACTTTAGAGAGTCTACTATAGGCTTGAGTACTTATTGTAGACATACTTTTTTCATTTCATCAGTGTATAAATGGTGTCAAGTAGTTTAGGAAGGAAGTCAACTCACCAAACCGAATTAACGGAATGGTGTAGTGGCTGCTGAATTTTCAGAAATCATTGTTCGATCATGTAGAACGACTTCTATTTGGAAGGAGCATGCAATTGAAAATGGTACAATATTCAATAACCCACCTGGAGCATTGCACGGAGTAGAACTGCCATTCGCATTTGTGTCATGTCCTTCACTACTAACTGTATTGCCTTGGTTTGGAGTTGATACGTGACTGGTACTAGTAGAAGATTCTTTAAAGCAAAATATGATGACTTATGAAACAAAATTGTATTAACGTAGATACCTGGTAAATTAGAGCACAGCATAGTTCGTATCAGCAGCATTGTATATCTCGCTAGCTAGCAATGCCACAGAAACTTGAATTATGAAGAAATATAGTAGATAGAACAAGGTAATGCTAATAAAAAGTAACGTAAAAATAGCTTAGTGACTATTTGGGAGCTCGGTCGGATTTAGATTTCACAACGCTGTGATGAATAAATTAAAATTAAATTAAACTATAAAACTGGTTTTTCAGAAGCTTATGACAAGTGGATAAAGGAATGAGATAAACGGAATTGAACAGAATACTTCATTGTTTTATTATTGTACCAGTATCGTCATTTTCTCATCAACATCTTATACACAAAATCGATCTGGTGGGGGAAAAATGATAAAAACTAGTAAAATATAAAAAAGCTCAAAATTCGTTTTGGAGAACGCTCATAAAAAAAACGGGAGGGCAATACTGCAGTGCCTTTAATTTATAAAGTAAATAAATTTAATTTAGAGAAAAAGGGCTGTTTCCAAAGGTCTGTTACGTAGTTGCATTGTCGATATAATTTTAGAGTACAACGTTTCGATTGATCAGCTATCTTCAATCGTTTTCAGGTAAACTGCCAAACATGTTACTTTCGTTGCTATTTATTCTCATCCAGCTGACGATCACGTGTCGTTTTTCCGTGGCTTGTTCTAATTGGCCAGTGCCGCATTCTGCTTAGTGCATCAGTTCTTGATGACGTGTCGTTGTGTCGTTCTTCGGTTGACCGGTCGCAGTTGTGTTCGGTTCAGTGACGTCACTTTTAGCTCATGGTTACGTGGTCGTCCGATAGTCACAGCGTCCCACGTTTGTGTCAAGGTTTGTTCTGTCCAAATTTAGTTTTCCTTCGTTTCTTATAAGGGCCATATTGGGCTAATTTCCACACTAGGCTTGCTGTACACGTTTTGGTTGTTGGCGACATAAGCTGCTTCTCTGAATTTCCGGCGATACCATTGAGGTTTTTTGTCAATAACCTTAGCATCCTCCCAAATAATTTTGTGATGCTCGGTCCAAGCATGATCTGCTATTCCGGACTTTCCTGTCTCTGGGTGTTGAGTCGGTGCCCCTTAATTTTCGCATCTAGAGGTCTTTTCGTTTCTCCAATGTATATTTTGCCGCATTCACATGGTACTTCGTAGATGCAGTCTTTACTTTTTTGGTTTTCATTCTTGGGTTCTGTTTTCGTTAGTAGACTTGGGGTGCCACCGCTTCTACTCTCCGTACTTCGTCCCTGAGCCTCAGGTTCTCTGCGGCTGAATTTCGCTCGCCAGTATGGCTAAACAGCCCAGTTAAACTCTTCTATGAGAATTATTACGGGATGCATCAAATCAACCCCAACTTACTGGCTACCAACACTGAGCCAAATAGCTCCTCCACCCATCCGTCGACAAAATTCCCTTCTGAAAGAATATAAGAAAATTGAAACTAATCAATCCACGAAGATATACCTGATCTCTCTTTGCGCAGATTACGGTCCAGAAATCTGATAGTCCTTTGATGTATGGTATAATGAGTAAATGTCTGTATTCTCCAGGACATTTATTTCTGCTATTACCTTTCTCTTGTATAACAGTACGGTTCCACTAGCCTCTTGGGATATGCGTTCTCTGACAGATCTTGTTTAATTTGACGTAGTTCTTCTTGTTGTATGTTACAAATGTCATTGGCTCATGGACCAAGGTTCGGATGACTCCTAGTCTTCTCAATATCAGTTGCAGTCAGAAGAATAGCACAAGACTATAAAATTCAAATACGATTCTCAAGAAGCACCACTCTCCGACGTATAGGTACTAATGAAAATAAGAATGAAAACCAAGAAACTAAGAAATGCATCTACGAATTGCCATGTGGATGCAGCAAAGTATATATTGGAGAAACGAAAAGACCTCCAGAAGTCAGAATTAAGAAAGTCAAAATTATTTGGGAAGATGTTAAATTTATTTACCAAAAACCTCAATGGAAGCAGCTTATATCGCCAGCAACAAAAACGTGTTAAGCATATTGTTGAAATTAGCCCAATATGGCAGCTCCTCATACGAAACATAGAAAAACTAAAATTGGACAGAATAAACTTGGACATAATCTTGGGAGGTAGTGACCATCGAACGATCACGTTATCATTAGTAAGAAGCGACGTCACTGAAATAGAACACAACAGCACAACAGCGACCAGTCGGAACAAACCGCGAAGAACGACGCGTCATCAAGAATTGACGCACTCAGCTGAACGCGGCACCGGCCAATCAGAACAAGCCACGAAAAAATGACATGTCATCGTCAGCTAGATGAGAATAAATAGCAACGAAAGGAACATGACAGTTTACCGGGAGATGGTTGCAGATAGCACATTAATCGAAATGTTCTACTCTAAAATTATATAGACAATGGAAGTCCGAAACAGACCTTTTGAAACATCTACCTTGTCTACAAACATCAAGCAACAGAAAAAGGGCTGGTTGTAAATAGTCCTCTAACCGCTCTTGTTTCTTAAAGATTTGCAAATAAAAATCAGTTCGGCGATCGGTTAGACTATCTAGTGTTAGGAATTTTTCCGAAAATTTTTATAATTTCACGGGTCCTAGCCACACTTCTACTGTCCTTGTCGGGATACGGTTAATTATGAAACTCCACTCAAAAGGTATTTAAATATAGACTGACTACATTACCTTTGATCTGAGAATGAGATAAGTTATGGGCTGGTGCGGCTTTTGATCCGTGATGTCCTTCACCGGTAAACAGCCCAATCAAAGAATGTCTTTGATGCCTTGGTTGCTGAAGCTCACTGGTTACTTGACAAGTTGGTGTTGAGTCTTGCTTCTTTGGTTCAGAAGATGAGTCGGTGGCTACAATGATACGCATCTTTTATACAAAATAATCGCAAGAAGCTTTTATATTACCCTATGTGTTGATTATTAGAGTAGGTAAATGATAAACACATTATCAAAACACGACGGTTACCCAATTGAGGAAATGTAAGTCCGAAGTCACGTTATTTAAAAATACTTCTTCTTTAAACCTAACAAACAGATATTAACAAAACGTGGTTACTTTTTATATATCACTTTAACAGATACATCAGTCATCTGGATAATAAATAAAACTCCATCAATTGGACCTAAGAAAGTTACCTTGGCATACTAGCAGCTCCGACAGCATTTTTCAAGGTTATTTGAGAAAAAAAAGTAAGTGAGACGGTAGAGGAACGAAATATTATGCAATGTATAGCAAATCATAATAAATCAAAAATATTAAGTGTTACTTTTATTAAAACTACCTCAAATATGAATCAGAGCTCTTGGCTGCAGGAAGCTTCCCAGTTAAGACTGCTTATCCATAAATCAAGGTACTATTACAAGATTCAAAAAATTAAGTAACGTTACAAATTTTAATTTGACTATCTGCTCCAATTTCCCCTCCGCCTCCCAATCACTAACACTACTACTTCTACTAATACTTAGGTTGCCTCCTACCCGTTTTCCTACTATATCTGTTAAATGGGCTACTCAATGCGCAAACTTTCCCAGAGGTTTGGAGGAGATACAAGGTGATACTGCTCAATAAAAAACTCATGGGCTCACATCGCCTCGTAAAGACCCATATGTCTACTGGACACTATTATAGGGAAGCTATTCGAGATAATGATCATTCTGAGGCTACAGAAAGAAATAGACGAAGGAGAAGGTCTGTCGGAGTTCCAGTTCAGTTTTCGTACCGGCAGGTCGACCGACCGACGCTCTCGAGACATAGATGGGAGTAGTGGAAAAATCCAAGGAAGGTTCACACTAGTTGCCCTTGACGTCAGGAATGCTTTTAATACTGATTCCTGGGGTATCAAATGAGATTGAACCACGAAAAGATGCGACATCGTGAAAAACCTTCGTAATACAATAAGCAGTCATCTCGAGGACAGGACGATATCCAGTTCCAAAGTAGATCTTCCAATGTCCGCCGGAATCCGAAAGGGTCTTCATTAGAATCTAGCCTTTGGAACATCTTGTGCGATGGGCTATTGAAGTACCGCTTTTCGGTAGCATTAGATAGGCGATAGCAATAGGTTACCCAGATGACTCAGTCTTAGATGCAACGGTCAAGGTAAACTGGACCTTGCAGGAGATTGATGACTGGATGAGAGATCATCACCTATATTTAGCTCCAGAAAAGATTGAGGCAGTGATACTACGACGATATAGGATAAAGAGAAAGGAGGTGAACTTCCAGCTAAGAGGTGAGAGGACGGACCCTAATAAATTCATGAGGTAGTTGGAACTCTATATAGATAGCACGAGGTGCTTATTAGACCACATTAAGAAATCAATCCAGAAGGCAGAAGCTACAGTAGCAATGCTCTTTAGACTGATGCCAAATAAGGGAGGGACTAGGCAGTAGAAAAAAAATACTCTGAACAGTATCGCTTTACGTAGCGCCAGTATGGCACAGAAAACTCAAAAGGAAAGTACATCATCAAGAGCTGGTCGCTCTACTACAGCACAGTATTAAGTAAAACCTTGGAGACGGTGAAAGGAACACTTCCCTTACATCAACTGGCTGTCTTATAAAAACTGCAGACAACGGACTGCAGAAAGAAGTGGCAGCAGATGTGGTCTCAAACAACGGATGTTGCGCAGTGGACAAAAAGGCTGATACCATCCAAATGTAATTCGTTCAAGGTTTTGTCATTCCTATTAAGCTAATTTTTCTCTTCAAAGTGTTTTTAAATTGCATATGGACTGGAAAATATTTTACTATTATGACTACAAACATTTACAGTGCTGTAGAAGTAGTCGATTGAAGAGTATTATGAATCAAATAAATGTACTTTCGATCTGCAAAACTTATTTTGTGGTGCAAACGCTAAGCGTGGCAAATATTTGCTATAATGACTGCTTTAAAAAAATATTTTGGGTATGTCGCAAAGCAATCATCACTACACTATGTGTGAAAAAATAGTGTCACTGCCATCATCACATATCACATAACACATACCAGAATATGCGGTCATTAGAAAATGCTTTATGGATGGCATTCTGGATAAGCATCAAGAGTATCAAATTGTCCTTGTAAAGGAATGCTGAAAAAAAGCGAGCGTACATCATGTAACGCTAAAAAAATTCTCACGGGCTTTTTGCAGATAGATGACTGGAGGAGGGTGTGTAGAACAAAGTAAAAACACCAGATCTACAGTATAATGGCAAAATTAGGCGTTCAATTAGTGAACGTAAATTGGGTAAAATGAGTTTTTTTGTTTTAGTTGTCTACCGACCACCTAACAGTCAACTTTCTTTTCATGGGTAAGTTAGAATGTACGATAAATAAATGCCGTCGTCATATTTTGCTTGACCATTTGGATGCGGCTGATTTGAATATTGAACTTTAGCAGATGATGGGCTCATCAGCAGTTGATGTTGCTTATAAAACACCTTATAGGAAAATACGGGGATAACCAAGGATAACCCATAATAGTACCTATTACTTTCTTAGACAATAGTTGCACCAATTCTTATTTCATCTATTCGGTTAGTGAAAATTTCAACTCACACTCATCTAATTCTTCTTTCAGAACTTTCATCTCCTGAGCCAATTCCATCAGTAATGCTCCTTTGCTCTTTGGTAAAGGCAAATCAATGCTTCTCATTTTATTTCTTATCCTTGTATGCATATTTCTCTCAAAGTCAGATATTGGTGGCTGCGCCAGCTGAAAATCAAAAAAACATTGCAGGTCTATTAATGATATCTAATTAGCTCTGGAGATATAATTTCATAAATAACAAATACCCACATGATACTTTTGCTTACATACCTTCAAAAAGATGAATGGCTGCATCAAAATATACAACGTGGTCCGATGTGTCACTACGAAATCCAAAAAGTCCCATAGATAGCTAGCTGCTTCATTCCTTTTTCCCAATTCTCTCATAGTTCTTCCTATTTTCATCCACTCTACTGTTAGCTCGTTTTCAAAGCATATACTCATAATTTTCAATGCTACAAAAAAATAAAATATAGAACTAGGCCACCCAACAACACTAATTTATCTAACTAATTGAGGTTTTGAATTAAGAAAAAAATATATTTTTTTTTTGTGATAAATGGAAAGATCATATATAAGCTCTATAACAAAACTGTTTTTGTTTTCTTTGTTTTCGCAATAATTCAAAAGTCATATCAAAATAAAAATGGGTTTTTGAATCGAGTACCGAAAACACGCCGACGGCTCCCGAACCCGTGTGACGTAACGATGGCGGTTAAGATGCTCCTTTGACCAACGACGTCCTACATCGATACTAGATTCTAGATTCCCAGCCAATCGTGAAAATACTTGCTAGTAACAGTAGTTAGTAACTATTGTATATTTGTTGCAATATAGCCGATGAATGAAGTTTGCAGCTCGAGACGACCTCTACGATATCTTTCTGAATGTTTGGAATCAGATTACAGATTCCAGTAAGTGGGTACCTAATCAAATATATCTTGTTGAAACTATCTGGTGCACGTTCGGCTCGCCTAGTGGTTAGAGTGTTGGGTAATGGATCCATTGGTCTACGGTTCAAAGCTCAGCCTGTCCAATTTTTTTTATCAAATAATTAATTCATGTGCTTTTTGCACTTGTTACGTACATTTTTTTCTACGATCAACATAAATATGTTTTTGAAACAAATTCTATCAGACATATTACTTGCACTGCATAGTACAAAAACTAAGTACAGGACGCGGTGGACAATTCAAAAAATCAGTGCAAATGGTGTTTGTCCATTGATATCAATTGCCAAAATTTTTTTTAAATGTAATAGTTGTAATAGTTGTGTAGTAATCCATTCATTTTTTATGTTTTTAATATAAACATAAAGTAACTCAAACTCGTAATCACAACAGTCTCCTGTTTATCACTTGGTATCTTTATTTATTTAACTTTGAGCAATGAAGCTCAATAATTAAATTTTCATAAAAATTTAACAAACAAAAATATATAAATGCAATGCAAACAAACAAAACTTATTCTTCTATGAGTTTCAATGTTATAATTATCTTCTTGACCAAAACTTAAAATAATTATTTTATTATTTAAACATAGAAAAAAGTATAAAGTATCTAGGAATATATTTAGACTCACACTTACGTTGGGATGAACATATTAATAATCTATTAAAAAGAATTGGATTCATTTCATATAAGATGAAATTACTAACAAACATTTTAACAGAAAAGCATCTACGTACAGTAAACTATGCATTAATTGAAACCCATCTCATTTGTGGTAATTGTTGAAAAAAAATCAGTAAATAAATATGTTAACATCCATAGAAGGACATGGACGAATTAGTGTTACAATGTACATATACTCACATAAATGAATTATTTGATAAAAAAAAATAAAAAAAAATGGACAGGCCGAGCTTTGAACCATAGACCAACGGATCCATTACCCAACACTCTAACCACTAGGCCAGCCGAACATGCACCAGATAGTTTCAACAAGACATATTTGATTGATTAGGTACTTACTTACTTACTGGAATCTGTAATCTGATTTCAAACATTCAAAAAGATATTTATTTCGATTGTAGAGGTCGTCTCGAGCTGCAAACTTCATTCATCGGCTATATTGCAACAAATATACACTAGTTACTAGCAAGTATTTTCACGATTGGCTGGGAATCTAGAATCTAGTATCGATGTAGGATGTCGTTGGTCAAAGGAGCATCTTAACCGCCATCGTTACGTCACACGGGTTCGGGAGCCGTCGGCGTGTTTTCGGTACTCGATTCAAAAACCCATTTTTACTTTGATATAACTTTTGAATTATTGTGAAAAAAAAAGAAAACAAAAACAGTTTTATTATAAAACTTATATATGATCTTTCGATTTATGACAAAAAAAAATTGATTCAAAACCTCAATTATTATACTATGTTCAGGAAAATCATCATATGAAAGTCCGCGTTAGTTGTAATTTCAAAAACAAGTAAACACATAAACGACAACGTTTGCAAAGCTATGCTAATGAGGTAGTTGAAACTTTTTTAGAATACCTTAAGTTCTTATGGCATTTTCAAATCTCTATTTACTACGACACAGACTCAGTCATTCACTCATTTTGTGAAAAAGGTGTGGCAGCTCTATTTTATACGTATAATATGAGAAAGCCTTCTTTAACCGTCACCGTTAAATAATCCAGTCAATCCAGTGAATTTATTCATGCTATTTCAATTTTGCCAGTCATGAAAGGCTTCCATATTTGTATGGGTGAGGTCTCCAACAAAATACATCGCTTTTTCTTTCAGTTATTTATTGTTATATCTATTTGGACGAAAAATCTCACCTAAAAAGGCCACTTGATACAAAGAACTATTTATCTTAGCTGACGTCTTCGTGTCTCTGGTTCCTGTGAAGGTAAGGCTTCCTGTCCTTATTTCAGCTACAGGCTTTACATTAGCTCCGGATGGTCCAGCTGTTTTAGTATTAGGAGGACTCATAGCATGTAGAATCATAGTTAGCGAAAAGCTGACATCACTGGGTTTCATTTGTGGCACGTCTACGGCAATAGAAGCATAATTAGTTTATGTTTATTAGGTAATAATCTAATTTAATCTGGATGGAAATTTAGGACCGGTTGTACAATGCAAGCTTAGGCTTCGGTTTAAGATAAGCCGACGTTAAGCCATGTTAATTGCAAAACGTCCCTTGTACAATACTGGCTTTGCCCCCACTCAAAGCTTAACACGAGCTTACGTAAACCGAAGCTTAACCCGAACTTAGCTGAGGTTTAATCCTAATCTCATACAAATGACATGATGTGCCAAGGGGGAACATTCAAATTTCTTATCACTTTATTAGGTTACCGTAAACGCGGGCTACTTTGGCCCACTTTTCAGTAATTATTGTATGTACTTTTCTCTAGAAACTGTTGTTTTCACTGCCCAGAAGTTCTGGCAATCTTTTTTACAACTATAATATCTTAAATTTTAATCAGTAATCCTGTTTTTACTTACAAAACGTTTATTAAATTAATATATTTTTTTTTAGTTTTGGGCCAATGTTACCCTGCGGTTAGGGTAACTTTGGCCCAAGTCAATTTTTAGCGCTAAAAGCATGATACAAATGGTATGGATACAGAAGGACTTGGATATTGACTAGAACAGGTTCTTCAACGAAGATTATATTATCAAATGTTACCAAGTTTTGTCATAATTATGAATTTTGTCAGGTGAAACATCTTTGACCACCTTTTTCAGATGTTCAATATAGTCTGTGATGATTTGTTCATGAATCTGATTACGATTTATTTTGATCTTCGACGAAAACGTGACAGTCAGTTGAAGGTGTCTCTTTAGAAACGATTTGACCCGTTCACGTCCTGGAACATAGTTGCAAAAACACTGCATAGTCTTCCATTGCCTAGTCAAATAAGATTTTATGATGAATCTTAAATCTAGTTCATCGAGAATGCTAGTTCTTCTTGCGAAAAAACTGTTGCATGGCCTGGTGAACTGGAAAACAAACTTTTCAACTTGTTTTTTATAGGGGTATCTTGCAATGATCAGCAGCCTGCCTTTGCGTCATATCACCAGATCTGATTGCTTCTAGACAAGTTAGAAGTTGTTCATTGCTATAGCCAGTATATACTGGGCCTCCAGGAAGTCTTTTATTACGGCATCCTGAACAAGCTGATTATGATAATACGCAATATAAATGAAAAAATAAAATGTTTCAAGGTTTTTGTAGCAATTCATAAATTAATATTATGGGTTTTGGCCAAAAAAAACGTTGGGCCAAAGTAGGACGTTTTTTATAGATTATTGGGTCTGATTTAAAAAAAACATGAAAATAAAAAAACTTGTTTAGTTTACCAGTGTTGTAACTACAGTACGACTTAAAGAAAGGAAAATTGTTTAATAGGGGGTACCTACCGGATTTTTTAAACAAAAAATACGTTTTTTGTAAGTGGAAGTTTGGGAGGTAAAAATTGCACGTGGTTTCACTAGTCAAACAACTATAAGTGCTGCTTTCTAGTGGACAGCAAAGGAACCACTGGACTTATCAGACAGCCTGTATAGTGCGGCTACCTACCGGAATGAGCCGGAAGTATTTTAAATACGGTCACAAATATGATTGTAGAGTACGATTTTGTTTTTTTTTCATTTGGGCCAAAGAAGGACGTTAGGGCCAAAGTAGCCCACGTTTACGGTATATTTTTTGTGTCTATTTAACAAAAACAGCAAATAAAAAACGGAGACAGAAACATCCGTTGACCAAATTTGACATAAACTGTGTCACAGGTGACTAACCAAAAAAAGGTAATTTTTCAGATGATTATGACAGTACATATTGCTTTATTAGTGCCAACTGTAGTGAATTTCATCAACAACCATGATTAGCTAAGCCGACGATTGTACAACGGATGTCGACTCTAAGCCTGAGCTCAGCTAAGCTTAGATTTAACAAACCTCGTGTTAAACCGGCATTTATACAACCGGCCCTAAACAATTTAACGTGCTTAGATGTAAAACCTGGTTTAACCAAAGAGGCTTTATGTCTAGGCAGTTAGCATAACAGGATGGCTGAAATTTCGTTGCATAACTTTGCTCTAAATAATAGTTTGTGATACAAATATGAAGGTTCATTTATATTCTAACAGTCTGCGGACAAATCAGGTCATTTCTGATTCATATAAAGCAGGGGCGGTTCCTCTCCTTAACTCGCAATGCCGCGCCAACGCCCCCCCCCCCCCCCCCAGTAAAAGAAAAAAAAGAAGGGCAGGTGCCTATTTCTAGCTACAATCGGTAGCACACAATACATAGACTATAAAAACTGGCTTTCGCAGCACATTAGGCTCGGACTATAACCAGTGTCACGTCACGTGGTTGACTGAAGGCCAAGGTACGGCCAGCGGATTAAGTCGCTAGGTCGCTACGCGTTGTTTACTTCGGCGATAACCTACGAACCCATTATTTAAAAGATAATCGGGTGGACGCATTGCTCAAGATGAACTTCAACCAACTTTCTTTAGAGGACAAAATAAAAATTAAGGAAAATATAAATTACATTTACACAGATGAGTTGCGCTGGGTGTTCGGAGTTCGATTCCCAAGCTGGTCGACTTTTTTTCTTTATCAGGCGGTACAATAAGTAAAACACTTTTAGAAATAACGTTTTGTTGTTGTAAAACACTCTTAAGAACTGACTAGCTAACTTTTTTAAGAAATAACTGTTCCTGGAAACTTTAAAGCTCTCTATTATGCTGCAGTCTCAACAATCCCTGGTAGGATTTTCGTGTAGCTTTTTTTATTTTAAATTTTGTGTGTCCTCCCTTTCAAAAATTCAGAAACCGCAACTAATGTACATCTGTTTAATATTCAGCCAAATTTCTTGCGATTCATTAGGATTTCTTAGAGTTTCGGTCAGCATAACCGATAATGGATAATCAACTTCATTTTCGGATCAGGCAGATTGATTTCCATGCTAAGCAAGGCTGAATTTAATAAAGTTGTTGTTTATCCGAGCTAACGGAAGTTTTACAAAATGGAACCAGCATTATTAGCCTATTCTATTCAGTTCCTATGCAACCTATCAATCACGGTGGAGAGGAGTTAATGTGGGAAGTGTAGGAGCCTCGGAACTGAATTCTAGTTAGGTGTACTTTATGTTGTTGTCCGTACACAAGCAGTGCTCGTTGTATGTGAATAAGTAATATTGTTTGATATTATATGTTTAGTATGTGAGTAAAAATTTTCTACTTACCCTTTCTACCAGACCCCACTCTTAAACATAGGGGCATTACTAAATTTATTATCATACTTTCTGTCTTCTCTTGGCTTGGGAACATCGAACTTCCCCCGCAGACCTGCTCTAAGGTACAAGAATCCTAAAAACAATCAAATTTGTCATATAGACGAAACACTCATACTATTTATTTATATAGCTTGAATAGTAATTCTATTTTCAATGTTTTTTAACGCTGTGTTTAAAATGCCGTTCAACGGTAACCTACTAACATGACGTTAGTAGATGTGACGTCACTGAAGTGACGCATTTGACGGCTTTGTATTCGCTGTACTTGAGGGGCCTGGGTATACACAGTTATACATATGCATTTGCCATGTTAAAACACGAATTCCCATTTCGAACAGAACTCACTTGTTTTTCAAACTACATAGGTACATTGTATTTCAAAAGGTGGTGAATGGCAATTATTATTTGCGATTCTCTCAAAAAAGTTGTTTAGTGTGCAAACAAACTCGCAATGCAAAATCATACATTCCTCAAATATCTGTAATTTAACAACCAAACACGATATCAAAAAAAGGCAAAATAGGTGACAAAGCGCAAGCTTCCTTCTTCAATTTGCTTTTTGAATCGTCGCTGTAAGTTTAAAGGTAACGTCAGGAGCTTCTAGATGCAATTCATTTTTATCGTGACCTTCGGACCTTACCTTTGAACCTTTTGACCTTGCCTTTGGATTTTTGGACTTATCTCCCCTCATCTTAGACACACACACTGCAGAAAGGAAAAAGCGGTCACGCCTCCTCGCTATGCACGGGAATACGTCTTATCTTGGATGCTCAATGTCGCGCGCTATACACTAGACCCTTAAGCCATCAAACGGTAACCTACTGAAATGCCGTTCCAACAGCTTTATCAATTTGTTGCCGTTGCCCGTTAAAGATTCTGCTATTGTCGATTAAATCTAAAATTTGGTGTTTGATTTAAGACCTTTATTGAAAAGTATACAAAATAATACATCACGCTACATAATGGGATATTTCACAAATGCGGTTGTCTTGTCCTTTTGAACGATCTCGTTATTTTATTGAAACGGGCAATGCGATAGCACTGACTCGCAAGTTTTGAATAAGACTGATTGCTGACGTCATTTAGAACTGATTCATTGACAAACTTCGTCATCTTCATCTGGTATTATCTCACCCTCTATTATTTCTGATGATCTTAGATATGAGGAATTTCTGTTGTCTAATACCAGAATCGCTCTATTGTTACAAGTAGCAGGTATTTTACAGTCTGAATCTTTGTCCCTATTACTGTTCACATCTACAATTGCAAGAAACGTCAATGTCACTCGGATGTCACATCCAAATTTTAAGTTTCTAATGATGTTATTATCAATGAAATTGAAGAAGAATGTATGCTGCTGATCAGAATGGATAAATTGGAAATCAAGAAGTGAAAATCGTTAAAATGCATACGACCATAGCAGTCCAAAGAGAAGGAGCAGCAAAGTTAGGTTAGCTAAATTACAGTGTACAATTTCAATAATTTGTGAATGCCAATACCTCAAACAAGGCGTAGCCTTCGAGGTGGCACTATTTGTAATGCATAGTACAAATAAATAAGTATCAAAGTATCATCGGCCCACAGCATTTTAATATTTCTCAATAGTATTTGCTCAAACAGCATACGCCTGTCCATTGAGCTGCTCTAAACTAATCTAAAAACTTATCCTAGTCAATTTCAATAATATCCAGAGTCCCACCTTATTTGATAATGCATTCATAAAAAATTGTCACAATTACGAGTATAATTCAAGTAGATCGAAATAACATAACCGATAATGGACAATAGCAACTTTAACAGGAAATCAAATCTGCTATTGCGGCATTTTGTGGGCTACCGTTTGACGGCAGTTTAAGTACACACTTTTTTAATATCAACGAGCATGAAAGGTATGCTCACTACCGTATTGCATAAATAGTTGATTAATGCAGGGCTAAAGTTCTAAAGCTGGTATCACAAGTTAAAAGCAAACTGCATTGTAAAATTTGATTTCTGGTGGAATATCAATATAACGTCCATGATAGGTGCTCTAAAAGCACTTGATAGATTGTTATTTGCCTCTAGTAAACAACCATAGTTGTACACACCTGACCATTTTGTATTTGCAAAGCTACAAGCCGCACTACCATTGAGCAAAAGTGTGCTGGAGGAGCTTGACTCATTAACGCCACTGTAGCACCAGAAACACCTTCTGCTGGAACCATGTCACTCACGATCAGGCTCTAAAAAATATAATTCAAAACAATCTATGAATTAAAACTGTAAGTGTCAACATGACTGAACATTGTATGCGCAATCGGACCCCTAATAAAGTTGAATTATTCTATTTGTCTTAACCTATTTACGGTGGATATATAATGTTCCTCTTTAAAACAGTCGTCTTTGTATGCCATGAGACTGGAATCTGGATTTTCTTCCTAGAAGGTCAAGTCACAGCTTTGTAAATATTCGATTCCGCGGGCAATCTGCCCTTCTGGGCTATTTGAATTCAGAAACAACTGTAAAGATGAATGATTGGTTCTGATCATAAACCTTCTGCCGTTTTGCGAAAATAAATGAATCACTTCAGCCAATTATAGACTAAGATTTTGGATTTTGTACAATTTTTACACACCGCTAGATGAGGGGAGCATTGTGACCGCGAAAATTTTCGGTTTTGGGATAACACGCTTTTTGGGCGTTTTATGATATCTACATAATGAAAATCCACGTCACTCATTTCCGTCGGTCTGTCTGTTGGGATTTTTCTAGCATCGTAATCTCAGTAACCGCTGTATGGATTGTGATGAAATTTGGGTAGCGATATGCTGTGGGGTCATAGTAGGCAATGTTCCTATAATTTTTGAAATTGGTGGATGTTCGGCGGAGTAATTAGCAATATACAAAAAAATTCAAATATTCCTCAAACTGCGTTTTATTACAAAGCTAAGGCAACTTGCCTCTTATTTTGGCTACCATAACATGCTTAGCATTGTATTAAAGCCTCACATAAGCTGCAAAGTAAATCATCCTAGCTGTTGAGATTTAGAAAGCGTGTGGCTATATATGATTGAATCCGTAATCCGATATCGAACTTTGGTCCTTAACACTTACCTGACAAGTGTTGATTAAAGCTTTTATCTGAGACCAATGGACAATATACGAGTGCTTGATCATCGTATCGTAAATTCCCTTCAGCAGTCCCGCTGCTGCATCCCAATCTGTATTTCTCTAAAAAAGTAACACAGTATGAGAGATAACAAATTGACCAGGTAAATCAGTTAAGTTCTTGCCACATAGTAGGGTTATTGGTACACCTGGACATGTTACTAACAAAGTAACTTGTTGAAAGGTTGACGTACTTTCTAGTGCAAAACAAAATAATTTTTCATTTTTGAGGATTAATATAGAAAATTATGGAAAATGCTGATTAGGATCTATTTTCCAGATCACCGTTGGTTTTAATAGACGTAGACGTAGTTAGAACATATTCTAGAGAAACATTTCCACAGAGCTGTAAGTAGTAAGAGTATAGATGGATCAACAATATAGTTTTAAGGAACTTCTGATTTTATGTTTTTTATACCAGGTGATTGGCTATTGACGAATGACGATAACGCCGTACGTATATCTCTTGAAATAGCTACTCTATTGATCTTTGTCTCATACCTGATAGATTCACCTTTAAGTAAAAGTATTTTAAAATATATGTCAAAGGGCTCGCCGAAATCGAGTACAGTAAGAGATGTTTTTGAAACCGATTTTGCATTTTGGTAGAATATCATTGGATTTGGTTTGTTCTAGGATCTCGAAAAAGTGATGGTTTTGTCTCGTTTTAGGATACGCATTATGTATCACATTGTTCGACCATGAAACAAGTTTCATCATGATCCTAAGATACAGATACAGTACAGGTTATCATTTCCACAATCGCCAAGCTTGCGGGACTTACTTACCCTTATCGAAGGCTTTTTTGATATTTTTTGGAAGACTTTATCTAGTCTGCGCAAAATCGTAACTAGGGCTGGTCGCATGGCATCGTTTGACCAATCAGCTGATGGTAGAATATAGCTCATGTAATGCTGAAGGCCCCTGCATCCCATTGATTCAGGATCATAAGGAGACACTTTTAGTAAAGTGTGGGCTATGTCGGCCAAGCGCTAAAAAATGAAAGAGCTATTATATTTTCTGAAACCTACCTTGCGTTCTTTGTCTCTCTGATTCATCGCGCTTTGTCGGTCCATCATTAGAACCATATAATCTTAAATTATAAACCTTTTAATGAGGGTTCGACGACCTCCGAGGTTTTTATAAAAGCATCTATATCATGTTTGATGAAACATATTATTCAATTGAAATAAGCGCCACTGGTTAGCAGCTACGCCACAAAGTACCTTTTATTTTTTTGCGTTGTTGTAATTCAAGCTACAATTCAAACTATAAGTAGAATAGGCTCCGAGGAAAAATCTGGTTGGTATTCGCCAAACTGTTCACAGCTTTTCGAATGGTTTGTTGTTGGATTCCGATTGAGATGCGGTTTTGTCACGTCTAGGGGTTGCTTTACATTATTCACCCATATGATAGAACAGCCTGTGATGCTAAGATGCTGTTATAATATAATTCTCATTTTGGATTTATCAACAATGCAAATGGAATATTTAAATATTTCAGAACCAAGTTAGTTAGGAAAAAAACAAAAACTGCTTCCTGGCGCATTTGTCAGTAAATGAAAAATTTTCAATAATTTCCTTGTCAAGCATTTGATACATATTTTTTATCAAATAATATTGAATAAGTTGTTAAAAAGTTGATATGGTTTCCATGATATGCCAAAGTGCGATAAATAAAAAATAAGCTATGTTGAACATTTTGCGTGCTAGTAGTAGCCTCAGTATTAATGGTCAAATAAATCTTATTCCCCATTGGATTATTCATTTTTTTTCAAATGGTCAGCACTTTTCAATATAAATAGGCTGTTGACAAAGCTTCAATCAATTTTTGTCTTTACAAGTGAAACTACTCTATGACTAGTTTGCTGTTTTCTGTTCTTTTCTGTTGTATTCGCCTGTGTTTAGTCGTTTTCTATACTTTAGCGCTGTTATCTGCTTGCTTTTTGTTGTTATGGTCTGTTTTCTGTTCTACTCGGTTGTATTTGGTCGTTTTCTACCGTTTACAGTTGTTATCTGCTTGATTTCTGCTGTTTTGAGTTGTTTTCTGTTCTTTTCTGTTGTATTCGGCTGTGTTTAGTCGTTTTCTATCCTTTCGCGCTGTTATCTGCTTGCTTTCTGTTGTTATGGTCTGTTTTCTGTTCTATTCGGCTGTATTTGGTCGTTTTCTACCGTTTACAGTTGTTATCTGCTTACTTTCTGTTGTTTTCAGCTGTTTTCTGTTCTTTTCTGTTGTATTTGGCTGTGTTCAGTCGTTTTCTATTGTTTCCCGCTGATATCTGCTTGCTTTCTGTTGTTTTTGAGCTGTTTTCTGTTCTTTTCAGTTGTATTAGGCTTTGTTTAGCCGTTTTCTATTGTTTTGTATTTAGTCGTTTTCTATCTTTTACAGCTATTATCTGCTTACTTTCTGTTGTTTTTAGCTGTTTTCTGTTCTTTTCTGTTGTATTCGGCTGTGTTTAGTCGTATTCTATTGTTTCCCGCTGTTATCTGCTTGCTTTCTGTCGTTTTGAGCTAGTTATAGAAAATTTCCAATATGGTTGCAGACCATAAAGTGATAGTTTTTAGGTAAAAAAAATTCAAATTCCGGGTACAAAGGAATTATGACCTGAGAGGGGTATTATTTATTTTTTCCAAACATTATTTTTACACATATTATGGAGAACACTTAAGACTATGAGAACTAAGACGTACATTGCAATAAAAATGGAGAGAAGTATTTAATGCGAGTACTGTATCCACAATGAAGGGATGTCTACCCCCTTGGAGATCACTTTGATTATATTAGTTCAAAGGTATCCAAAAAGATAAGTTACCTTTATAGAATTTCACAAAGCCTGAGTGTTTATTCTAAAAAAATATGTGTACAACACTATAATTCTTCCTCATTTATTGTAATGTTCAACTATTTTATATAGTGAAAATGATGTCATATTTTCAAAATGACAAGTGTTGCAAAATAAAGCAATGAGCATAGTTTTGAATTAAAGTAAGATCACGAAGAAAAGTTATATATTGAAAGAACTTCAATGGTTGATTATAAATAATTTTATGTTTCATCTAGTTCTCATTTTCATATTCAGATTAAAAAATCATTTATTTCCGGAAATTTTAGATAATTTTATAGAATTAAACAATCACTATCATAACTATTCGACTAGAGGAAATATAGATTTACCTTCAATTTTGCAATAGCAATATGACAAATAAATTGGTGTTCCAAAAAGTATTACACAAATTTAATAAATTGGACAATAATATTTATAATCATGCACCACTTTGAAAGTATTCAAAACAAGATTGAACAAGTATTTCTTGGATATACAAAATTTATAGCGATGCAATCTAATAAAATGAATGTATGTACTCATAGCGAATTAAGTTAGTTTGTATTCTTGGTAAGAGTTGTAGCGGTTATGCTAAATAAATCTGTAGTACTACTACAGTTTATTTGTTGACAGTCTTAATACATGAAGCAAGGATAATTGGTAAGTTTACTTCTGTTTTGATTTTATATGTACTTCGTGGATGCGAATGCTCTTTCACGTATATAATTATGTATGGAATATAGTTGTTTAATATTGTGTCTTCCATAATGCGACAATATTTATTTGTTTTGTTCCAGAAAACAAATGAGATTCTTTTTCTCTTTTCTATGACCTAATATGTTCCTACCTGAGTACAAGAAAATGTTTCAAAAAGGAAAATTAAAAGCTTTACTAATTTTTCTATTTACTAAGATGGGGCACGCTGTATGTACTTTGGAACATTTATTTATAGTCGTTAGTAACATATCAGCTCGAGGATCACACAACTCAAGCTGTATGTCCGCTTATTGTTCTTCAATGGTAGCTCCAAGGGGATGATTATAATGCAGCACTGTGCTTTCGAGTCTTCTGATTCTCTCAAATCCTCCTCCTTCCTCAATCAATTATTTGTTGAATTTGTGAGCTAAAGACTTTTCGCGGGCCAGATTGAATGGTTGTTGGACAACTCTGGTCTCCACTCTGTATAATGATATCAGTAAGATGTACGTCTAACATGAAGTAAATGGTATTATGTGTCAAACTTTTCGTGCCGAAAAAATTTATCATACAACATCAAACTCTGTATTATTTCTACTATTGAACATACTCATGTGTTACCTAAAAATTATAGTAGTACTCACAATGTGGGACCTCATGTCCAGCAACTCCACAACCTTACCATCTGAGTCATTCTTTTTGTACAGCTCTTGCAAACGCACTGATGCTCTGTTAAGGAATTCTCCCACTAATGATAAAAGAACGTCCCTTGGTCTGCGGTACTCAGCTCTTAATACCTGCAAATAGTAAAAGTCAATTTTTATTATTGAATTAGTAATGTAGTAGAGGTTTTCCCGAACACCACTAGACTCTTCCACTGCCACTCTTCCTGCACCATTTATTAAACTAGTACAGAAGCCTCTTGCCCAGATCTGTTGATTTATGTAATATTTTCAAACTTAACATTAAGATAAGGAAAACCACAAATCAATAGTCTTACTTTACCTCAGAATCTTCCACCTCATGCTCGTACATGCTTTTGGCTCTGGAATGTTCACTCATAAACTTCGAATGGGAGTCGTCCTCAAAGTCAAACCCTGGTGAATACGGTCCTCTACTGTAGTTTCTTTGGCTAGAACCTTTATGTTCAGGACTTGATCTATAAGGGCCGTTATAGCTTCTACGGTAGAAATTCCTACAAAGAACAGAAAGGTTCATCACTCTTGTTTCCTTGATAAGCACAATAAATCCGCGTTCTCTGGGGCTAGAAAATATATACCAATTTTTTGAAAACACATGCGATCCGAAAGTAATTTCTGAAATGGAATAGCAGGTTTTCAAGCAAAGAATGTGAGCCTTACGTGAGGGACCGTCAAGTAGTGATGTCGAATGACTGAAACACAAAACGATGCTTAACAGATACTCCAGTGTTATGAGACAACTATGAATAGGGCCCTTAGAAACAAAGACAGGTATATAAGAAAGCCTGAATTATTACCTATTTTGGAGAATCTATGGATACACTTAATATAGATGTTATGTTATCAGAACTTTGTTTCAATAACGAATTAAAATTTGCCTTTGGGCGACCATATCTATTACGCGCAACAGCGCAGAAGTCGTTGGATCCTCTATTGCAGTGGTTATATGGATTGATCGCAAAATCATATGTTAGAACCACCGAGTTAGAACAGTGAACAAAGAAAAAGTGCTAAGGTAACGTTGCTAAAGTTTACTGCTGACATATGATTTTAGTTACGATAGAGACTACTAGCTGGAGCGAGAAAATCATCGGGAAAAAATTACAGCTTACTTGATAACACGCAAGCCATGTTGACTTTAACAGCATGGGAATGCCATCAGATAGTTCAAGTCAAATGTATTATTCTGCTTACATGGATTTAGGAGTGAAATACCATTGCGAAGTGAGTTTGCTATGAACAAAAGCCAGTTCTCCGATTCTCCTCAGCAAGAGTGACACCATATTTCCACACGTCTAAAGGAAATTAACTATGCTGAGTCAGATATATTCAACCTGGACGGTTTGTTTTTTGGATTACAAGTAATAATAAACAGTACTAAAATTGCTGATGCTGCAGATATTCGTGAAGAATTGCATAATACCAAAGATGTTTCCCTGATGATATTCTCTTGTACTATGACGACGACATCTTCTTGTACTCAGATAGCTTGTATCTATAGCCTAATTAAAAAATGAAAAAAGGAAAGAAGAAACCAATTCCACAAGCGACGGTAACATAGTCTATCACTTATGAATAATTATAGCCTACGATATATTTATTTCCAAAAATGGGGTGTACTGGTGAGCTCTTCCCTTGGCAAGGCATACCGCTTATTCAATGGACGTCTGACTAAATTGTGCATTCTCCCAATTATACAGCACAGCCTATCTATGATTCTGCGCTTTATTCTACCTAATTCATACTTCTGGCAAGGATGTGCAGTATCAATATAATTCAGTCAAATGATAGATCTTAAAAATGCTCTTTTGGATATCAGAAACAATCTAGCTGGAATTTTACAGCACCAATTTTACTTTAAACTTTCATCTTCTTCACCCTCATCAACGCCATGTCAATTCAAGGATTAAGCTAGTTTTTTGTCCCTAACTACTAAAATTTTTGTACTAAAAGAAAAATGTATGTGCTTCAATTTTTTATCCTGCAGTAGTCACAAAACTAGTCACACATGAATTTTATTCAAACTCTGTTTGTAGTTAATGATCACATGAGTCGTATATAGGAAGTTGTATTTTTAATAACGTGAGATTGTAATGCATTTTTTACCAATTATGTAAATAATATAATTTTCTAGATCAATTTATTTTTACTTTTCTTGTTGGTATAAGAATTGTAGACATTCATAAACAAAACTCCCATTCAATATTGAATCAAGAAATTGTTCTAGTTCATAAAGTGAGGATGGTTCAACTTCCGGGGTGAAGCTATTCTTGTGGTACCCTACCTTTATGCAGCCTGCTCGATTTTAGGTCACAACAAAAGTTAAATTTGACTGGACTAATAATGAAGGCCTTTGATGGCTAGAGATTCTAAGAATCCAAAGGTTACTTTCGAAAAATATCTAATCCATACAGTTTTACGGCTGGTTCATTATCTCTGGTTAAACGATCATTACTAGGTGATACTTCTAGGTTATGGAGAAGTCGTTTGCTGTTTTGTGGGGGATTCTCCAATACTACTGCCTAGACAATTTGTCTAGAAACATCCAATTTCTCACCTCGCAGCTGTTCATTAATTTTTACGTCGTATACTACCCTAGAAGAATAACTGAACGAGGCGCGTGTACAGAAAGTGCAGCTGGGTGTAACGATAGCAGCCCGCACTGATTCTTGAAAGTTAGTTGTAAGTGAGCTATAGCATAGGAGAACCTAATTTGTAGAAGTAATTACTATGTGGTAGGCTACTTTACGGTACTCCGTATAGTAGTGTGGTAGACCCATCATCGGTGCTAAGAAAAAAATCCTCTAGCCATACAGCATCCTTATTAAAAAAGCAGACAATGATCAGGGACCTTGGAAACATCTAAAAACGAAGTTTGAGGAAATTTCTCCATAGTATTATAATATAGTGTCACAATTTCATCACAATCAAATTTGTAGTTTGCATACAACATACATATTATAGGATAATAATTCGTTATGAAGATATCAAATAGATATCATCAAAATCGAATATTTTCGCGTTCGCAATACTCCCCCTCACCTGCCGGTGTGGGAAGTAAAATTGAATAAATGAATGAAACTTTGACAGCATTTTGCTACCATAGAGGACATAGCGTATCTGGAACTCTTATCAGTGGCGAAGGAGAAATCAAAGTATCTCAAAACCGATCAAACTACGTTTTTAGATGTTTCAAAGGAATAGAGTAACCTCAAATCATTTGGTAGCAACCATAACGTGCGGGAAGTACTGACGCAAGACACCTGACGCCATTTTTGTGATGCCTATATAAAACACTGAAAAGTTTGGGTATTTACTTAGTCAGTGCTTCACAGTTGTTTACGAGGGTCCTTATTGCTACAGCCAGTTGATGGATAATCTCCTTTTCCGCTTTCCCTTCTTTGTTGTAAGTAGGCTTTTGGATCTGTTTTACATAGCAAGGTAGAATAGCCTCCAGTATAATCTGAAATGGTTATCCATACTATAATAACTTCATATGCATCGCTAAAAACAAATATTTTCTGTCGAAGAGAGAGAGAGAGAACAGCCAAGCAAAGGTCAGAGTCAAGTGGCGTAAAATTGCAGCTCATAAATTGATTACATACATTACACATATTTTTCTGCACTGAAAATAGAATTTTACAAAATTTAGTCGTCTAGAAATCTTAAAAAAAACAAGAAAAATCATTCACATATTCATCACTTTGCATAGCAATACAGCAAGCAATACTTTGAACATAATCTGAACATGTTACTATAAACTGCTTCCGGATATAAAACGAATGTTCAAAACAACAGTACATAGTCTAAAAACTGGCCAAATCGATTTGTTCATACCCGACAGGTGCTTGATGCTTCGCTATGTTAGCACCTTCAGAAGAAGATTTAGACTGAATCTAAACAACCCAGAGCATCTCCTCTAGATGCTGACATAGTTTCGAAACCCGTATAGGGTTTGAAAAGATCGGTATGGCTGTGGTTATATTGTGTATCGTCAGTTAAACCATTGTTTTCCTAGTTTTCGGTAAACTAATACCATATTATTATAAAGGTTCAATTAGAAAACTCTCCGAAGTAAGTAACGGATTTTTTGTATTAAATTTCTATATGTGACGTGGTGCTATTTGCTTTAACAATGGTGTTCATTTCAGATCAAATTTCGTAAAAATACTAAAAGACTGAATCTGCTTGGGTAAAGTAAAAGTATATAGGAAAAGATATTTTCAAAAGTGTCGATATTACTTCAACACGACTTCTTTAAATCTTTAACCTATAGCAAGAACTACCATTCTTAATAATTATTATCTCCATACTCACGGAGTGAGCCACGGCATGAAACAAGCAGTCAAGCTATCGTTAGATATCTAAAATAATAATGGTACAAAATGCGTTGCACTCCAATAGTCCAAGCTTTTCAGCATAATAGTTGCATAAGGGATATCAACATTTTATATTATAGACTTTGTCAAATATTGTTTTGGTTGTCTCACTCCTCAAAATGACAAGAAACGCATGATCATGAAGATAGCGTTTCTGACCTAAAGATGATTGATTAGGCTACTATTTAAATTAAATGTGTAAAATGGACGTGTTTAGTTAACTCTCCCACTTTTAAAACCATTATCATTATCAGATCTAGACTAAAAAAGTATATACGTTATCAGGTTGATATGTACTTTGGTGGTGGTGGTAGTGGTGGTGGTGGTGTACTGGGTGTAAACAAATACGTATCAATCATTGAATTAACAGGTATTTAACTCACCAACATCTGATAGCCTCTAACACTCTCCGACGCATACGATACTACCATAACACACATCGAAATACAATCCAGAATGGTAACCATTTCATTTTCATCGTGATAACAAAAGTCTATTGCTTTCAAAGGTTTTTCCTCTTTTACCAACTCTGCAATATTCAAAGGATCTGGGGATGGAGTTTCCAAGCTAAGTAATAGATTGAACAGGCAGCTGGACTGAATCTGCAATATATCAACAATGTTAATACATATTGAGATATGTGTTAAATACCGTTAGCTATTTAGTAGTAGCATCTTGACACCAATCAAATGGTAGACAGTTGAGGGATCTCAGCTCATTTGACTTCTAAAACGTGCATGTTCTAAATAATAATTAAATTAAATTAATTAAAATTTACCATTTATTTAAAGATTCATAAAACATTTTACTATCCCATGCCCCCTACTACAAGTTTAAGCATTTTATGTCTCCTGAACGTCTAACAAGAGCTATAAGTATTCAAAGTCGTTGGAAGTGGTCCTGTCCAAATGAAGAATGATCAAAAACGCCACCGGCGGCTGTCGCTACTTGTTTGTAATAGACTTGTGATAGATTGAACAGGCAGCTGGACTGAATCTGCAATATATCCGTAATGTTAGTAGATATTGAGGTATGTGTTAAATACTGTTAGCTATTTAGTAGTAGCATCTTGACACCAATCAAATGGTAGACAGTTGATGGACCTCAGCTCATTTGACTTCTAAAACGTTCATGTTCCAAAAAATAATTAAATTAAAGAAAGGTTTACCATTTATTTAAAGATTCATAAAACATTTTACTATCCCATGCCCCCTACTACAAGATTAAGCAATTTATGCCTCCTAAACGTCAAACAAGAGCTATAAGTATTCAAAGTCGTTGGAAGCGGTCCTGTCCAAATGAAGAATGATCAAAAACGCCACCGGCGGCTGCCGCTACTTGTTTGTTTCACTATTCTAAGGATGTGCCTTTCAGATGACGCTATAACTAAAGTCGACTGCACCGACTTCTCAGATAGTTTCAGTATGCAAAATTACAATTAAGACTTTGTTGTTGTTATGATTTTAATTAATTGTGAATATCTCGCCTGTACGTCAAAACAAAAAATATTAGTGTGTGACTGAACATCATTATAAATCCTCGTTTATATACAATTGAATGTTTTTGTATCTTGAGAAACTCGAAAGACTGCCAGTATTTCTTTTCATAAACTAACCTCATGTATCCTCATTACTTCGATAAAATTTGGTTTGAAAATATTAGTAGCCAGACTTATCAACTCTTGCGTGTTCTGTCAAGTCCGTGGACAGGAATCTATGGACATGGACGATATTTTTGGAACTCTTCAATTGTTAATATTTACATACCATGGATTTTCTAATAAATGTATACTTAAATTTATGGATTCACTTACACAGAGTCTTTTCAAAGCTGGGACTCTCATCTTCAAGAATAACTGCATTTGAAATGACAAAGATGGTAAGAAAATACTCGCTTTCTTTTGCTGCGAAGTTTTCAGTGCGGTTCTGTCACATGATTCTTATAGATATGGTTTAAAGTTTGCTGAAAAGTCAAGTATTTCTTCTTCAATTTGGATCATTCGAGGTTATCTGAGTCGTCCAGCGTGTGCACTATGATGTGAATACAAATATCATATGTGCCACTAGCTCTTTGCACGAGATAGACAAATCGACGGGGTGTAGGGTGAATACGATGGGTGAATACAAGTCCGAGAAGCATTTTGACCACACTCACCGTACAATAAACTCATATCCACCAGTTCATTATAGTTATACCAGTTGCATCGTTTTTGTTGTTTTTAAAGTCCAATGTAGTGAGTCAACTACTCAAGAGAAGTCACATAATGCATGCTTTTATAATTGAAGTCAGAAATATAAGATTTGTTCAAATTTTTTGCGTGCAACGGAAAGAAAGCTACAAAAACTGGACACCTGCTAGCTGCAAGACAGGTTCGGCTTAGAATTTTATTTGTAAATATTTCCTCAATTTAGGTAACGTGGATATGTGACAAACTCGTTCCGTTGATCTACTTCGGGAACATAATATGTACCTTCCCACGGTCGAAATATTGTAGTCTTTCTGAAGATAGTTTCACACTCACACAAAAAATAGCGGTGACATAGGTACCTATCTAAATCCTCTCATGCAGCGGCTAGGACTGGCTAGAAACATAATAATCCCCAATGCCTACTCTGGCCGCACGCGCGGTGGTCTTTTTTACATACATCGACGGACCCTTCGAAGCACCGAGCCATCAAAAGGCCAGTAAACATGTATATAGATTTACCGCGCGTAAACAGGCATCGATATACTTACAATGCATAATTTATTTTGCTTGATTCAAAACTAGTATTTTGAACCATTAGTGCCTTATATGTGTTTGTGCCTTACTCAGACGTATGTGCTGTAAGGATAAATCGCTGCTTAATATTACTCATACATATACCCTACTTTGACTATACCATGTAGGGTCGCCATTCGGTAGGAGCACAAAAAATGCAAACAAATCTTATATTTCTGACTTCAATTATACCAACATCTATGCTCCATAGTAAACAGGGTTTTTTCGTTTTTTGCCTCTGTTTTGATCTAATCGCACAGGGATGGAATTAGAAATGAGGATTTAATTATCGGTCAGTATCTTGATATCTCTAAACATCTCGGTTATATGTTACTGAAAAGATCTGTTCTTTTGGGGTGTACTGCATGCACTATGAAAAGAGTCCCAACTTAGGAAATATCCTGTATTTTATACATTCAAGTACGCAGATAACCTTTAGAGCTATGACATTGTACGAGCTACCGGGCTTTGCAATAAGGCTGTCACATCACACTCTGTATAAACGTTTTGAATTATTCTCAAATGTATTCCAGAAAGCATTGTTATTCTTGAATAACAACCATACAATTTATACCAGAATAGCTTGCAGTCAACAAATTTAACAACATCAAGGGACTGTTTCTCGAAAAATCAGATTTAAATGGTACGCTTCATAATACTTTAAATTTTGAATGTTCTAAAGAATTGCTGAGTGAATATTATATTTTATCTCACCTTATGGGCATCTCCATATGTGCCTTCCTCATCAGTGTCCAACATGGCTGATACAGACCCGAACATCTGTAGTATAAATGGTTTCCTGTTCATCATATAGAATTGCTTTACCGCATATTCGATGGTTGTTGTAACTAGTTTGTTGGACTGGTGGTTAGAATAAATTTTCAGCAAGGTTGGCATAATCAACAGATACCTGAAAATGATATTAATGTTAAAACTACAATACTATATACGAGTCTCCAATGCAACTAACACAGAAAGTACGTAAGGACAAAGCCATCAGTTTAAAGCGAGACACCTAACACCTCATACGTCCTACATCCCCACTAAATTCACAGCCAGGCGCAGTAAGACGGTGGAACGCATTCACGCATTGACGTAGTACTTTGAGCGCGTATAGCATGTTGCCAGGTTATAACTATGCTGAAAATCTCCAGAAATGGTAACTTCGAGGTTATGAACGTGAAAATTGTCAAAACTGAAACACCCCAGTATGACATATTCTGCGGGAGAGGGTGCTCTCTGACATACCGAACTGCAAAATATGTGAAACCGAAATTATCCTATGATTAGCTTATGGTCCAGGTCATATTTATCGAAGAAACTAAAAGCTATTGTGATCCTCTCGGATGCCCAGGCCGCTTACAGGCCTTGGACTACCCTTACCAGCTTACTGGCTTCACTCAACGCTGTACATCTCAGTTAGGTACCAGACCACGAAACTATTGGTGGCAATGTTTGTGTGTGCAGTTGAAGATACATAAATATTACTATGTGTTTGTTTTTTACTTCAATAAAGGAGATTTTAGGATTAGCTCTCTGTCTATCTGATTGGAATTAAAACAACTTCCCATCAGTGAAAACGATTTATTATAAAACTCCCAAGGGTCATTTGCTAATTACGAATCAACTCCAGCTTTTCAAAGAAAAAATATGTTGAGACATTGGTGTGTTTTTGGTCCACCAAAAATATGCATGCTCGAAATAATTTCGTGGCTATCGTTATTTCCAGCATGCGCAGTCATAAGAAATAGTTAGATGATGCCCATTAACGATAACGAAGGTCGGCCAATTTTACTTGCCAGATCTCTATACTTGAAGAGTCATTATGGTCAAAGTGTTAATTGCAAAACACTTCACGCGGCTAGCCCTTATTTTTTGAAAGGAAAACCAATAAAATGGAAGTTATAAATACCCAAAAGTCACAAACGTACTGTGTGACCATAGGTACATCTATGTTGAGGTGGACATGAAACTCAAAGTTGAAAGGAGATCAACGGAGCGCCACACGCCTTTCGTTGATGTCAACAAATTCCATGAGGCACTTACCCGTAGACTTGGGTCCTTGCATACCATGGAAAGCGTCACTGAACAGCGGTACACGACGCTGATACAAGCCGTTCTGAAAGAAAGTACCGTCAAAAGAGGTGCAAAGACCGCTAAGGTACCGTACTGGTGGAACTCGGAAATCGAATCTGCTAGGGCGGACTGCCTTCAAGTATGGCGTAAGCTGTCGCGCACACGACGTGGAAACCATCAGCCTCAAGCAGTCATAAATGCACTACAGGAGGATTACGCCGCCAAGAAGAAGCTGATAAAAGGTCTGATCTATACCTCAAAATCCAAACACTGGAAAGACCTATGCAAAGACCTAGAACATGACATCTGGGGCGAAGGGTACAAGTTGGTCACCAAAAGGATGATCAAGCAATCGTCATCGTGTCTACTAAGTAACGACAGAAGGGTAGAGATAGTGAGAGAGCTCTTCCAAAGTATTTCAGAAGCTTGGGAGACAGACAGCCCCGAAAAGAATCCGGAGATCTTTACGGTGGAAGAGATTAAGGCGACTGCGGGGAAGATGAAAAATAGTAAAGCTTCTGGGCCAGATGGTGTCCCTCCTGAGGCCATCAAGGTGATAGCATCTACAGCACCACAGCTGCTATCAGGCCGATTCAACCACCTTTTGAGTACGCAAACCGTACCAAAGGCGTGGAAAAGGGCAAACGTGCTTAGCAAGATGGAAAAGCCGTCAGAGCTTTCCTCTTCATACAGGCCAATTTGCCTGGTAGATACCATCGGAAAGCTGTACGAAATCCTGATAAGGCAGAGGCTCGACAAAGAGATCGAAAAGGCAGGAGGGCTCTCGCCATGCTAATTCGGGTTCCGCTCGGGGAGGTCCACCATCGATGCCCTGGAAACGGTAACGAGGATTGCGGAAGATACCAAGAAGAAATGGTGTGCGTTGGTGACGCTGGATGTCCGCAATGCTTTTAATACAGCGTCGTGGAGCATGATTATGGAGGAACTAGGAAAGTTGAAGATTCCAAAATATCTAAGAAATCTTATAAGCAGCTACCTAGACTCCAGATCAATTTGCATTGCCGGAACCGAAATCCCTATCTATGACAACAGGGGTGCCTCAAGGATCTGCTTTAGGGCCGTTACTCTGGAGCATCCTGTATGATGGGGTGCTGAAGCTTTCGCTGCCCAGCGGCGTAAAGACGGTAGCATACGCCGACGATCTGGCACTAGTTATCGTGGCAAATGAACAGGTAGAGCTGGTTCATGAGGCCAATGCATCACTATGCAAGATTGACAGGTGGATGTGCGATCACAAGATTGAGTTGGCTCCTGAGAAAACAGAGGCAACTATAATGCGCGGCCCGAGGAGCAAAAGAGCTAACGTGATCTTCCAACTAAAGGGAGTGCAGGTCCCACCAAGCAAGTCCATAGTGTACCTCGGAGTCACACTGGATAACGAGAGGTGTTATGGAGAACACCTTAAACGAGTAGTGGCAAAGGCTGAGAAGAAGGTGGCAATACTGTCGCGACTGATGCCAAATGTAGGAGGGCCCAGTAGCAACAAAAGGGCACTACTGTGTCAGGTTGTACAATCGGTCGTCCTATATGGAGCTCCTGTGTGGTGTAAAGCCACGAAAAGGAAAAGATATCAGCAGGTCTTAGACAGCTTGCAGAGAAAGTTTCTGCTAAGGGTGGCCAGTGCTTATCGCACGGTATCTACAAGAGCCTTGCAAGTTATAACGGCGATACCACCATTATACTTGCTGGCCGAAGAGAGGACACTAATCCGTTATGGTCAAGCCGGCAATGCGATGAGCCGCGCTGAGGCTAAAAGGCTGACAGCAAGTAAGTGGCAAAGCATATGGAACGAGACCACTGATGTCGGACAGTGGACGAAACGACTAATACCGTCGATAAAAGAATGGGCGGAGTGCAGTCATCGGCAGACGTCCTATTTCCTAAAGCAGGCACTGTCTGGGCACGGGCCTTTTCGAATGTATAGGAAACGGATAGGACGGGCGATGGACGAAAGATGCTTGCACTGCGAGGCGGAAGATACGGCTGAGCATACCCTGTTTCTGTGCGACCGATGGGGGCCGTACAGACAGGAGGCAAGTCCAAAACCGAATGGGGAGCTGACCCCAGATACTATGGTCCCGCGATGTTGTCCAGCGTAGAGGCATGGAACATCATACATGTAATGATTAACAAAGTACTCTCTGTAAAGGAGCAAGGATTAGAAGTTATTCATAATTGGGTTTAATCATTACCTCATCTTGCACTGCGAAGAATATCGTTCACGATGATGCCCGGTGCAGATATAGCATTAGAGTTAAGAAAGAGGGAACGGGTTTTAGCCGGTCGGGCCGTGATGACACGTCGGATGGACGGCGTTGCGTCCATTGGACATGTGATCAGAGGACTCAAGCTGGTTCAACGTCGGGCGGGTAGACTCTCTCACACTTTTGGGTGTGTGAGTGTTTTCTGTCCTTGCGATCAAGCCGATTTCCTAAACCCTCTATAATAAAAAAAAAACGTACTGTGTATTTTGCGCCACCAAATATCGCCAATCGCCTAGCTACCATTTTTGGTGGCTAACTCTGTTTTGAAGTCACCACTTTGGCAGGTTACCCATTTCGATGGCTTTCGAAAAAACACACAAATAAAATGGAATGTACAACCTTAGTACCTTAAACTCCAACTGAGCAAGTGTGATCCATAAGATGGGTGCTTAGCAGTTAATTAATATTCAGGGCACTGGCAACGTCTGTTTTTGACATAAACCTCTACCAACATCTTTAAATGATAAACTTTGTAACACAAATACTAAGATCGCGCGATTTAAGCCTTCATAATTGGCATATGTATATGGGCGGGTGGAAATAAAAGTGGTTTTGGAGTATCTAAAAGTCATTATTAATTTATTTCAAACTAGTGAGGCGCTATTTCAGAAATAGAATTGGTGCGAACTATAGATTGACACCTTTATTATGACCGGTTTGATGATGTCAGTTTTAATATTTATCCACCAACTTCTTTGATTCTATTTAATAGTAATAATACCTACTCACCCATTAGTTGAAAATATGTTCTTGAAATGGAACGCAGCATTAATATAGGTGGCCATGACATATCTCAAAATACAAGCATCTTCTGAGTGCAAAACCACAGCTCCATTGAGCACGTTGACAAACAGATGAATATCTCCAGAGTAAGCAAAATTTCCAGCCATAGCTTCAAACATCCTTGCAATCAATCTGACCCACATGAACTTATGGAGAACATCCAATCCAAGTAGCTCTCTGCCCAATGGTCCCGTTTTGTAGAGCTCTAAATTGGACTCTAGAGCTTTTCTCGGAAAGGACGGAAGCTTCATTAATTCTTCGTGAAGAAATACCACCCTTTGAACGACCTAAAAAAACAAGTAACTGAAATTAAGGAAAACATCTACAAACATGGATCAGCATCACGTTACTTATATTGAGCGATAGTACATTACATATACAGGGATAGTAAATTGTACGGAAGCGCTTAAATATCTCCAAAACTATCAAAGCTGAAACGATAAAATTCAATATGTGGGGGTTTCTAAACATGTAGAATTCAAAACTGCTAACAGCAATGTTGCCAGATTTACCACTTTTACGTTACACGTCATAATTTTGTTATTTTAAATGGAAAGCTCCATTTATTTTTGTTGCAACGATTTGTACATATCTAATTTAGTAAGGTCCCGTAATTTCAAAATGTTTTTTCTGTTCAAGGCTGAGATACGGAAATACAGCATTTCCAGTAAAAAGTACCGGAACGCTCAAGTACCGTCAAAAGAACCACAGCTGTAGCGATGAAATTCAATACCTGAGGGTTGTTGAATATGCAGAATTCAATAATCCTAACAGCAGTGTTGTCAGAGTTACCACTTTTAAGTTAATTTTTTTATTTCAAATGACGAAATTTGTGACATGTAAGGGAAGAGAGGTTGTGGGCATCTAAGTTTTTATATAATTTTAAACAGTGAGTATTTTTATGCATGCATATATTAAATGTTCGATATTCACGTAAAACTGTACTATAGATGAAAAGATACCTCCCAGGCGACGCTCCTGGATATTCTATAGACAATCTGTCTCACTATTTAGAAATTGACATTAGCACATTACTAGACACTTTCGAGAAGAAATTCGTTGTGATAAGCTTCTGGCTAAGATTTAATGATGGGAGTGATAGATAGAGAAGATACATAAATGGAAGTGAAGGCAGTGCATCTAATGCTGGTAATGAAAAACAGTCCGATATATGAAATTAATGTGATGTATATGTGATTAATCATGCCACTACTCTCATACAAGGTGTTACCTTTGAGGGTGGCAATATTTGTAATAGGTATTACAAATAAATTAAATAAGAAAACTAAACAATCCACGAGGCGTCGAATCAAAATATGTTCTGGATTTGGTATTTGATGCACGCTTCCTCTAAGGTAAAAATTCCTGTGACTTCTATTTAATTCACAAGGCATTTAATGTGTTAGCAGCTATTTTCTTTGATGCACGTTTTCATAATCAACTTGCTTTAGTCCACCGGTATTTGTAGCCTGTTTATCATTTCTATATCATACTACATCCACACATTGTATTTATTTATACATAATAAGCTGCGTACACATCTGAGCACACATGACTTGAGAACACATACATATGCGTGCATGCTCAATGTGTGTCTTCTAAAGTCATGGAGTCATGTAATGAGAACGTATGCATACTCTGAACGTTTTCTTTGAGCGGTGACTGAAAACCGACAACACAGAGTTAACATCTCTAGAGGGAGCCTAATTTGAATATTGGCCAGCCAACACCTATAGCGCTATTGCCACTCTTCTTCGTCCGCTTCCAGTTTCTTCAAAATCTGGCAGTTTCCGCAGTTTGAACACAATGTATTTAACTGGGTATTTAACTATACATTCCAATATACTTGCAATGTAACTGATTTACGTGAAGATAATTTGTATTGATTTAATGAAAGCTCAAAAACCGTAAATTTCATAGCGGAATGTCGCAATAACTTCTAATATGTCGTAAATCTGGCAACCTACAATCGGCGTGCCCTTAAGATATCATGTGGCTGCCATTGTAGTTGTAGTTATTTTTGTGATTTTAGTGTATATTTGACTGACTTTGTGACTATTTGTGGTGTGGATTAAATTATTTATGAACAATAGTGTCATAATTGCATGATGAGACAACATAAAAAGTGCATAGTTTGCTGTAATAGCGACGAATCGGTGAACACTTCTTATCATAGGTGAGTATAGGTTTTGTTTTAGTTTTCAGTGGCGTAATATATGGGGATAACTGGGAACAAAAGTAACTTTACTCCAGTTTGAGGAATAATAATGGTTGTTTAATGTATGTTTTGTGCACGCATTACATTCATGTCAATCAACATAAATTTTCCAAATTCCATTTTTTAAACTATTTGAGGACGTAAAATGCAAAAATGTATGCCACATTTACTCGCAGAAAATCTATCTATGAGCATTTTATAGAACTGGATATTACCTAATGCAATTATTATATTTTATTGCTGAAGTAAAAACACGATGCAGCCATTCCAACAGGCTACCTTTTAGAACAGTGTTAGATATGTTTTGAAAAACACTTCATGGTAATAATAAATTATCAACTGTTACAATTAAATTATAATAAGAGTAACTCTCTAAGTATAGCTAAATACTAATACAACTTATTGGTATCAGTCTGTAACGTCACAGTAATAATTGAATCTATTAATGAACATCCAATTTTAATATAAAGTCGCACGCCACAGGTAATGCCCTTAAGCTGTCAAAATTTCCGTTACATGTTGGCTGGTCAGCGACCTGTGCATTTTGTTGTTTACACTCCCTCTATAGATGTTAACTCTGTGACCGACAAGATTTGGCTCGACCCATGCGCGCTCAAAACTGCACGCGGGTCAGCCCGCATGCCCTGAGATATGACGAATGGGACGTCCACATTTGCATATTCGTGTGAACTCAAACTATGTGCACTCAAATGTGTACGAGGCTATATATTCGAATCATTCTTAAGGATTATTTTTTTTTCGTTTGTTAATCACCCTCTTTTTATTTATTATAGATCGTACAAATAAACATAAAAGAATAGCTAATACCATATCCACATTCTTCAGTATAGCCCAGGTGAGCAAAACTTTTCCAATTTCAACAAATTTGTGAACAAGTTCTTGCTGTTGCAAGGCACTGAAGGCTGCGTCTGGATCCATATGAACCAATTCTAGTTGAGGGTACTGAGACCTCTTGAAGAAATAGAAATCACGCACATAAGCTGAAGGATTGCGGATTTGATCTGAAAAATACCAAAACAAAAGTAAAGTGAACTGGTACAAACGATAGGTTAGACAATAGACTATGTTTATGACGTGTAAAACACGCTAAGCATTTTTTAGACGGTTACAAACTCAAAAAATAACATAAAACGTTGAATAAATCAGTAGCTATAACAGAATCAAGAATAAGAATGAGACGGCAATGCGTTTACCGCAGCGGCAAAGCAGTGCAAAGACGTGGCCGACTTCGTACAAGGCAACTAACATTAGGACAGGACGGCTGCGTATTTGATTTTCAAGGGAACGTGTCCCAGTCGCATATTCATATCGATCAAAAGCAAGTGGGACCGAGCGCTAGTTATAAGGGCACTTACGCACTAAACATGATCAGTTTCTGTAAGAATACGGATATACTGATAAGTAACAATTTTGTCGCGATTAAAAAAAACGTTGGTCCCAAAACGGTAAAAATAAAAAAAAATAAACAGAATAACGACCGCTCGGCTGTCACAATCAGGATAATACAAACAGTGCGATTGGTTTGAACTGCTCTAGAGTCTAGAACTGTCCTTTTTTTCAATTTCGATCAAAGCGGATACTAAAGAACGTAAAAATAATTTTGAAAATTTGTTTTCCCCTAGTCCTAACATTATTTTCAACGCAAATTTTCACGGCGGATGACAATGGGTGTGTTCAACGGGACCTAGCGCAAAAGCGTTAGCCTGGAAGCACCTGCAGGCGCTAGGTGCGACCGTTGAACGACCTACTTTTCGGCGTGATTAAACTGTCATATCCATCTCCATATTTTAATATTTATTATTTGTATTGTCAAAAGCCTAGGTTATAAAATCACAAAACCTGATATTAAATTGACACTATACAAAGGTAACTGCTTCTCTCAGAACTTTTTTCTAGTTTTGTGCCGCTTCGCTAACCAAGCAGCAGTTTTTAAAAGCGCTAACCAAGCTGAATGGCACTTTTTTGACAGCTTGTCGTTCATCGCTTAGTTAGCGCAAAGCGCCCATAGGCGCTTACGTCCGCTAAGTCCCGTTGAACACTACCAATAGCAGACACTTATTCCGGTTACTAGGGCGTTTTATAAAATTTAAAAAGTTCGAAAATTTTATAACAATTTACGTTATTTTAGAAAAGAGAAACATTATAGATGTTATTTACTTTATTATTACAAACACTTTTTTTGAAAAGGCCGGCGCATAGGTCGACAGTCTTTCGTACTGATTAAGGTATGCGATATTGACTTGTTTTAAAGAAATGAACATTTTTTCCTGGATTTCAATAATGATATTTGATAAAGAGCATAGCGCATGATGTCTGTAAAAGGGATTTTCACCTCCACTCCAGATCAGAGGCAAAACAATGCAGATATCGTAAGCCAACGATATTCCACTGTGTCTGCTTCACTTGAGCCCATCGTACACTTACCAGTGGTGTCACATGATTAGACGGTTTTTACAATGGCTCTGTTCTATTACAACCACGTCGATGAAACATTTTGCGGTAATATATTTAAACCTGAATTACAAATACGTACGAGTTTTGTAGTCTACCAGGAAATATTCCCTTTGCCTGTTTTCGTCAATACCAAAGAAGTCCAGTGATTCTCTAAGGATCTGATAAAATTGTGTATCTTCTTGAACGGGAAACTGGGATGGAATGCCTCCAGCATCTGGATCTGGAATAGGATATTGTAGCAAATAAAAAATCCTTCAGTTATTCATCCAGGCAGCTCATAACTTACTACTTTTAACAGAAATATCTCTTCCCAGTAAATACAAAAAATTTGTCACTTAATTTAATTGCCGAATGCAGTGATAATGGCCGGTAACCAATTAATTTCCTATCTTTTGACACAGCTAATAATTTACCATCAATGGCTATAGATGGCACAAACATAAATACTGACATAAGGCAATAAATTATCATCAATCATTGATTTCTAATCCTTAATTTTTTTGGTATTAATTTCAAATTATTTCATCAACTATTTGATCCAGTGCTTGTCTTCCTAACTTACCTTGTGTGATATATTGAGAGAGATCAGTCTCACCCTGTATAAACACCAACGTTTTAGTGAAATTACTTTAAGGCTCCCTATCATGACAAATTTCTTTCACTGGCGGCCTACCTTATCTGGTATATGGCCCTAATACCGCCCTGTATCGGAGATAATACGACTGCCAACATTAAGGCATGCCAGATCCTGGTCTTCTTAACGACGTCCTACTAACGTCGTTGGACCTCACCTTTGACGACCCAACATATTGCAGTGTTGCCATTCCAATGATTTCAGTACAGGGCTTTACTAGGGCTGTATAATGGACAAGGTAACTGATGTAAAGTGTATATATAGTTGCCATAACCCATATTTGATTTCTGCGTATGAACTCATTACTATAATCTACTGTTCTTGCAAATTTGGCTTTATCCAATCTATAGCGTTTATTAAAAAGCCATTTTATTTCTGCAGCTACCTGTTAAGAAGTGTATTTGATGCAACCCAGTTTTTTTCATGTTTGCTTCTGTTTCATTTATCGTTAAATAAAACAATTAATTAACTGAATCTTTATCGACCTTTTATATCAATATAGCTAATGATAGGCATATAGCATTCTGTATAGCCAGTATAGCGAAGTCTTCCATTGTTATGTGTTTGCAAGGTTTACCCACTATGGTCTATTGGAGTGGCTTTTTTAAGACACTAGCATCAAGGACCAAGGTGTGGTATCGGTTAAATTGGTGTAGAATTATATTGGGTGCCTGTAAATAACGCTCTTAAATCGCCAAGTGATTTGACTTACGAATAGCGCAGAATGTAAAAGATTCAAAAAGAAAGACTCTATGGGGATTTGTACTATCCGTAAATCTTGATACACTAATTTTTGTTGTTAGACCTATTGTTTTGGCTATTTGATTACTATGAGTTGTCTTGTCAAATAATGGATTAGTTAGGTGCTTCTTTGTGCAAGCGTAATTTTTTCTTATTTCGATACTTTTGTAGTGTAAATAGGTTGTGTAACAGTGGAAGTTAAGTTTACATGATTTTGGTGGTAATCTGCCAAGTTAAATTGTATAATGCGAAACGTCTCCATTTTTTTGAGCATCCCAGATGACATTCGTCTTGAAAGTATGCAGACTTGAGAAGTGTCGAGACGTTCAAGTTCATTTTTTATCCAAACTTTAGATAAATAATCTCAGTGCTCACCTTGAGGTCCATGGACGATTATTTTCTTAGCCGATGGAACATTTGCAGTTAAAAGGATTGATGCATCGCATTGTTCTTTCCTCAAAATTTGTTTCAAATCCTTAAACATTATTCCATGAACACTGTGGACAACCTGAAACAATGTAATTTTAACGGATAAACCAGATGTATAAATACCCAAGACTAAGCGTCCCTATATTTCTGCACGGCGTTCTCAAGAAGCGCGCGCGCCGCTCGCCCACCGTTCGTTGCGATCCACCACCTGTCGGTTTTTCAACGAATGCTTGTTGAATATATGTTCGCCGTACAGATTTGGACGGGAGCGTGATATGTGGTTTTCGGACGTGCACATTCAGTGCGGATCGCATGAGGTTTGCCAAACTGAAAAATTTCAACGAACACCTGACGCACACACCACGCGGGTTCGGTAATAATACTGTGTCAAAATTTCATTAAAATCAATTTAATCGCTTCCAGGTTAAAAGATACAGAACGATCAAAAGCAATAAGTACCCGTATGTACACAGAAAATTCTAAGTCCCATAGTAGGCATGTTCGGATGGACCTGAAAAGGTGATTTATGTCGCTAGATCTTCCTTTACACAGGTCGGTGGACAGCCGACAGCCTATTATAAATATAACAAGATTTTCAGGTTTTCAACCCCTCACCCCCAAACACCCCGATTTCACCCCCACTCAAAAAAAGTAAATGATTATGAACCTCTAAAATGTTTAAAATTAAAGTTTGTTTATATATTCTTAGTTTTTTTATTATATTTTGCGTCCCTACTGACAGACCGACGGACAGACCGACAGTCAGACCGACAGACAGACCGACAGACAGACCGACAGACAGACCGACAGACAGACCGACAGACAGACCGACCGACAGACAGACCGACAGACAGACCGACAGACAGACCGACAGACAGACCGACAGACAGACCGACAGACAGACCGACAGACAGACCGACAGACAGACCGACAGACAGACCGACAGACAGACCGACAGACAGACCGACAGACAGACCGACAGACAGACCGACAGACAGACCGACAGACAGACCGACAGACAGACCGACAGACAGACCGACAGACAGACCGACAGACAGACCGACAGACAGACCGACAGACAGACCGACAGACAGACCGACAGACAGACCGACAGACAGACCGACAGACAGACCGACAGACAGACCGAGAGACAGACCGACAGACAGACCGACAGACAGACCGACAGACACACCGACAGACACACCGACAGACACACCGACAGACTGACCGAGAGACAGACCGACAGACAGACCGACAGACAGACCGACAGACAGACCGACAGACAGACCGACAGACAGACCGACAGACAGACCGACAGACAGACCGACAGACAGACCGACAGACAAACCGACAGACAGACCGACAGACAGACCGACAGACAGACCGACAGACAGACCGACAGACAGACCGACAGACAGACCGACAGACAGACCGACAGACAGACCGACAGACAGACCGACAGACAGACCGACAGACAGACCGACAGACAGACCGACAGACAGACCGACAGACAGACCGACAGACAGACCGACAGACAGACCGACAGACAGACCGACAGACAGACCGACAGACAGACCGACAGACAGACCGACAGACAGACCGACAGACAGACCGACAGACAGACCGACAGACAGACCGACAGACAGACCGACAGACAGACCGACAGACAGACCGACAGACAGACCGACAGACAGACCGACAGACAGACCGACAGACAGACCGACAGACAGACCGACAGACAGACCGACAGACAGACCGACAGACAGACCGACAGACAGACCGACAGACAGACCGACAGACAGACCGACAGACAGACCGACAGACAGACCGACAGACAGACCGACAGACAGACCGACAGACAGACCGACAGACAGACCGACAGACAGACCGACAGACAGACCGACAGACAGACCGACAGACAGACCGACAGACAGACCGACAGACAGACCGACAGACAGACCGACAGACAGACCGACAGACAGACCGACAGACAGACCGACAGACAGACCGACAGACAGACCGACAGACAGACCGACAGACAGACCGACAGACAGACCGACAGACAGACCGACAGACAGACCGACAGACAGACCGACAGACAGACCGACAGACAGACCGACAGACAGACCGACAGACAGACCGACAGACAGACCGACAGACAGACCGACAGACAGACCGACAGACAGACCGACAGACAGACCGACAGACAGACCGACAGACAGACCGACAGACAGACCGACAGACAGACCGACAGACAGACCGACAGACAGACCGACAGACAGACCGACAGACAGACCGACAGACAGACCGACAGACAGACCGACAGACAGACCGACAGACAGACCGACAGACAGACCGACAGACAGACAGACCGACAGACAGACCGACAGACAGACCGACAGACAGACCGACAGACAGACCGACAGACAGACCGACAGACAGACCGACAGACAGACCGACAGACAGACCGACAGACAGACCGACAGACAGACCGACAGACAGACCGACAGACAGACCGACAGACAGACCGACAGACAGACCGACAGACAGACCGACAGACAGACAGACAGACCGACAGACCGACAGACAGACCGACAGACAGACCGACAGACAGACCGACAGACAGACCGACAGACAGACCGACAGACAGACCGACAGACAGACCGACAGACAGACCGACAGACAGACCGACAGACAGACCGACAGACAGACCGACAGACAGACCGACAGACAGACCGACAGACAGACCGACAGACAGACCGACAGACAGACCGACAGACAGACCGACAGACAGACCGACAGACAGACCGACAGACAGACCGACAGACAGACCGACAGACAGACCGACAGACAGACCGACAGACAGACCGACAGACAGACCGACAGACAGACCGACAGACAGACCGACAGACAGACCGACAGACAGACCGACAGACAGACCGACAGACAGACCGACAGACAGACCGACAGACAGACCGACAGACAGACCGACAGACAGACAGACCGACAGACAGACCGACAGACAGACCGACAGACAGACCGACAGACAGACCGACAGACAGACCGACAGACAGACCGACAGACAGACCGACAGACAGACCGACAGACAGACCGACAGACAGACCGACAGACAGACCGACAGACAGACCGACAGACAGACCGACAGACAGACCGACAGACAGACCGACAGACAGACCGACAGACAGACCGACAGACAGACCGACAGACAGACCGACAGACAGACCGACAGACAGACCGACAGACAGACCGACAGACAGACCGACAGACAGACCGACAGACAGACCGACAGACAGACCGACAGACAGACCGACAGACAGACCGACAGACAGACCGACAGACAGACCGACAGACAGACCGACAGACAGACCGACAGACAGACCGACAGACAGACCGACAGACAGACCGACAGACAGACCGACAGACAGACCGACAGACAGACAGACAGACAGACCGACGGAAATGAGTGACGTGGATTTTCGTTATCTAGGTATCATAAAACCCCCAAAAAGCGTGCTATCTAAAAAGTAAAATGATGGTTATACAATGTACTAGAAAGAAAAACGTATTAGGTGTAAGTTTGGCATTTTTGAAACACTTCACAGTTCGCAGCTTTTTCTATTTAGTAAGATATACTGCCACGGAGTTGTACGTACTGCACTTCGTATCATTCGAATGCCTTTTCTCTTGCAAATTGTCCTCTTAAACAAATTATTTTTAGAATAAAAGTCGCTTATGAACATACACTTTTATGCTTATGTAGCTTTCCGGTGTCTTGCCTTTCTAATGGTGATGCTGCTCCAGACTGTATTTAAAACAATTTGTGGCTGTATTCGTTTAACCAAGGAGTCTTGTCGTATTTTGAAGCGTTATTTGCAGACCATCTAATTAGTTTTAATTAGTTGTTATTGGTAGTGTCCGCTGGTATGGGCTGAAATTGGAATGGTGGGATGGCTGTGGAGTTCTTTCATCGCCGATAATATGTGGGAACTAGTTAGTAGTAAGTAGATAAGTAATGCTCTTGAACCAGGCAGGCATTCTACATACTGCAAATGAAGTCATATTTTCAAAATCTCAAGTGTTGCAAAATAAAGCAATGAGAATAATTTTGAATAAAAGTAAGTTGAAAAAGGTAAGTTATATTTTAAAAGAACCCCAATGTTTGAATATAAAGAATTTTACATTGTATCTAGTTCTCAATTTCATGTTTAGATTGAAAAATGATTTATTACCGGCAATTTTAGATAATTTTATAGCATTCAACAATCACTATCATCACTAATCGACTAGAGGAAAATACAGGTTTTCACCTAGAAATTCGCAATAGCAATATGACAAATAAATCGGTGTACCAAAAAGGGTTATACGAATTTAATAAATTGGACAATAATATTAAATCAAGGCAATTTAATAGTATTCAGGACAAGATTTAAAAAGTGTTCCTTGGATATACAAAATTTATAGTGGTGTAACCTTGTGAATGTACCCAGCGAATTAAGTTAATTTGTATTCTTGGTAACAGTTATATTGTAGCAGTTTAAATAAATCTGCTACTGCTACTACATTTATCTATTCGTTGAGAGTACAAGATTGAAGTAGAGGCGATTTATAGAGTAATGGTAAATAAAAACTTAAAATCTTTCATCAAATATTTCATACTTTACACTTCAAGTAGGTTATAGAGGTGACCATGACCTTAGTAAGCAACTCATTTCAACCAACATCGTTTAATTTATATGTCAGCAACACCCAATGAATCAGAATTATAGCGTCATGATAAGTTTCAGGAATACATTACACGTTAATAATGTGCAACTCTTACCATCCAAAGTAAAGATAGAGCTGACCCAATCAGTTGCTGGCCATTTTCATGAGGCGTTCGTACGTAGAACATAACATATCCTATGATATAGTTATACAATGCAAAGGCTGCCTGTTGAGGTAGCTTCGGAATGAACCTTATCAAATGTCTAAGAATCTTTATCATCAGGTCTTGCTTTTCTCTCGTTAGCCGTTCAAGGATATATCTGTAAAGAAAAATATCAGTTACCCTAAGATTATGTCCAGGCGTAATTCTAGACTCGAAGTACGTAATTCGTTACGGGCATGTAGAAGGGTTGTAGGAGCGAATTGTGGCTTGACTGCTAAGGTGATTTTCTGGCTCTATACTACCTTCGTAAGATCGTCCTCATTGTATGGAGCACTGGTGTGGTGACAATGTGTAAGGATGGAAACAATCAAAGCAAGGCTAAATAAAAACCAACGCTTGGCTTGTGTTACTATAACAAGTGCAGTACGCACCGACTCCGTTGATCGGACTAGAAGCATCTTCCTCTACTTGACTTGGTAGTTCAATGGGAGGCAAAGGCATCTGCGTTCCGATTGTGGAGACAAGGCAGTTAGTTCTTTGTGGCAGGGAACACTGTACCATACTTTTGGAACTGTAAAGCGATGAACCTGTCCTACCTATGAGGAGTGATATAATTTCTCCTACACATCGCTTTGACTGCAAATTGACGGTAAAGTATCCTACAAGGAAGTATGGGGGCCAAGCGGCAAGCGGCTCTTTGAGGTAGGAGGGCCGGTCTGGTACACGGACAGCTCACTTAACGACGAAGGATCCGGCGCTGGGGTCTGTGAGCGAAAAACGAAGCTCTCCCTCTCTCTTGGGAGATACACTATGGTAGAAATACCGCAGAGCAGATATATCTGCGATTTTAGCTTGTGCCTTCCGTATTCACGAAATTGAGGGACCAAGCAGGCAAATCACTATCTGTTCTGACAGCCAGGCAGCATTAAAAGCACAAAGTGCTTGTAGGTTTACATATAGGCTCGTTCGCAATGTAGAAAGGTCTTGGATGACATTTCGGCAAGACATCAGGTGAAACTTATATGGGTGCCGAGTCATGCTGGAGTTGATGGCAATGAAATGGCGGACGCGCTCGCAAGGCGAGGGTCGAGGAATCATTTCCTGGGTCCTGAGCCGGATGTGGGGCTGGCAGCAGGTACCACTAGTAGGAGAACAGAGGTGTGGTGGCAAAATCAGCATCTTATGAGATGGAGAGGAATATCTGTCAGGCTACAGAACTTATTTTGGGACAAATGGCCAAGGTTCTGTCCCTCCACACTGGACAGAAGCCGGCTAAGGATACTTGTCGGCCTGCTATCCGGCCATAACACCTTGTATGTAATGGAGCTGGCAAGTACCCGACATGTACATGCTGTGGCGAGGAGGACGGGTCCTCGGCACACATTCTATGTTGCTGTGAAGCCCTTGGGTATCACAGGCAGACCATACTAGGTTCAAGAATTCTTGAACCTGAGAATAAGACGGGCAGGGCCCAAGGCCACCTTCACGATGAAGGCTGGACTTGGGAACCAGGGGAAGGAGAGGTGCATAAGGGTCCGCTTGTAGGCCTATGCACTGGCGGCTCTGGTCACCTCTCTCCCTCTTTCATTCAAGATAATCTCTGGCAAAACTCTAAAGACAAATAATCTGGCCTTGATATATTTCCATTACCCGATCACAAGAGAAGTGTTAATCATGACATTTTTCGAGTTATGTGTGTTTTGACTTTTTGGACAAATCCTTGAAATTCAATTTATTCACGTTATTCGACACGGAGCATTATGGCTAAAGTATTTGATAAAAAAGAAAATAATAATTTGGGATGGATAGAGACCCATAAAGGCTACATTTTAAAAACATTTTCATGTTATACAGGGTGTCCCAAAAACACGAAATGTATCAAAGTTATGTTTTTCTAAATGGAACACCCCATATATTATTGCATATTCAGATTCCTTGGTGAATTTTAGTGTGACTTTATGTATCATACATGGTACCTAAAGCGACCCGTTAATGTGTAAATCACCATTTTCGGTATAAGTCGATATCAGGAAAAAATTGAATATCGCAGAGATTACAAAATATGGAAGGCTGTGACTTTGCCGTACTACTAAGCATAAAATGCTTCAGCTTTGATGGGACTGTCAAATTTAAATTACGTTTATGCTTGGAGAAATCGGTCGATGAATTAAGGAAACTTCGATCAGCGATAACATGATTTTTTCAAATGGGAATGCCTAATTTTTTTATACGGTTAAAAGTAGAATTTGATAAGCTTTCTAATGATATAAGGTTGTGAATATCAATCTCTCGTAGTTTTCATTTGATTTTAAATTTTCAAACAAATCGGCGATTTTCAATTTTCCTACCTATAAGCAACGTAGCAGGCCATGAAATATAAACAAAAATCTGTTCAGGTAGCAGAAAACAACTAACTTAGCAGAAAAATACACACTGACTAGACTAAAGGGACAAGATTATAAAAATTCCTTACAACAAATCAACTCTCCCAGAAACAACTGCGATGACATCTTTAAGGTCAAAGAGAAGCTGGAGTATGGCAGTAATAGATATTTTTACTGTCTACTGGCTACCGCAATTAACTAGAGGTTAAAAATTTCCAATGCAATCAAAAACCCTCATATGAAACAGAAACAACCAGCGACTGTTGCTCAAGCACGCAACTATCAATCATATGTAATGGTGTAAAAAAGTACTAATTTGCATCTAATTCGATACCTCTGACTGGAGCCCTTCTATTTTTCAATATCTATTAGCAATGTTGCAAAAAAGGAATACTGATAAATCAGATTTAAATTTTCTGCCATTTAAGTTATGTTTTATAATTTGAACAAATTTTAATTGATTCTTCATTTTCTGCGACCTTGCTAATAGGTACTGAAGAATTTTCAGAACTCCAGTCAGAGGTACTTTTGACTTGAGTTTTGACAGAATTGCATACTTTTTTATATCATTAAATGTGAAATTTTATTATGAAAATAATAAACTGCTTACAACATTCTCTAGTAGTTTTTACTTTATTTCAAAATTTTTAATGGCTTTGGAAATTGCCAATCTCTAGTACATTGCAGTAGCTAGTAGACCGTGAAAAAATCCATTTCTGCCATACTCCAGCTTCTCTTTGACCAAAGATATGTTACCGCCGTTGTTTCTGGTTAGACTTTGTTTGTTGTGAGTAATTTTTATAATCTTGTCCCTTTAGGCTAGTTCGCGTGTATTTTCCAGCTAAGTTAGTTGTTTTATTCTACCTGAACAGGTTTTTGTTTATATTTCAAGGCCTGCTACGTTGGTTATAGGTAGGCAAATTGAAAAACGCCGATTTGTTTGAAAATTTAAAATTAAATGAAAACTACCAGAGATTAATATGCACAGCTTATATCATTAGAAAGGTTATCAAATTCTACTTTTAACCGTATAAAAAAAATTAGGCATTCCCATTTGAAAAAATCAAGTTATCGCTGATCGAAGTTTCCTTAATTCATCGACCGATTCCTCCAAGCATAAACGTAATTTAAATTTGACAGTCTCATCATAGCTGATGCATTTTATGCTTAGTAGTACGGCAAAGTCACAGACTTCCATATTTTGTGATCTCTGCGATATTCAATTTTTTCCTGATCTACTTATACTGAAAATGGTGATTTACACATTAACGGTTCGCTTTAGGTACCATGTATGATACATAAAGTCACACTAGAATTCACCAAGGAATCTGAATATGCAATAATATAAGGGGTGTTCCATTTAAAAAAACATAACTTTGATACATTTCATGTTTTTGGGACACCCTGTATAACATGAAAATATTTTTAAAATGTAGCCTTTATGGGTCTCTAACCATCCCAAATTATTACCAGGTGGTATTGGTGGCAATAAGTTTAAAGTTCAAAGTACATAAACATTACTACGTGTTGACTCTCTCACCCTCTGATTGGAATTAAAAAGCTTCCAGTGAGACCAATTTATTTTAAAACTTCTAAGGGTCATTTGCTAATTGCACATCAACTCGAACATTTCAAATGATGTTTATATGGAGGCATTCGGGCATTCTGGACTACCAGAAATAACGAATTTCGTGGTTATTGTTATTTTGAGCAAGCGCAGTATTAAGAAATAGGTATACCTAAATGATTTCAAATAACGACAACGAGTTTCAGTTTTACTTGCCTGCTCTCTCTCTTTGAAGAGTTACTATGGTCAAAATGCCAATTGTAAAACAACTGTCAAAATTGTCGCTTCATGTGGCTAGCCCTTATTTTTGAGGGAAAATCCAATGAAATGGGAGTTAGAAATAGGCAAAAGTCGCCAACTCACTATGTGTTTTGCGCCACCAAAAGTCGCCAATCTCCCAGCTACAATTTTTGGTCGCTCACTCGGTTTGGAAATTGCCACTTTGGCAGAAAATCGCCACACCTGGCAACTCTGGGAATGCATTATCTAAAGAACGGAACCTTATTGTGTTCTGTCTTCAACCTGTTAAAGGCTATCTGCGTCCGATGCGTTTGTATCGGCATCCTAGAGACCGGCTTGCTAGTCGTGTATACCTACTTCCAACTTTTATACAAAAAAGCGTAGGCCGCTGCATGCCCGCCTCGCGTTGCGTTGGTCTCTTCTAATTTGGTACTAGACTAAAATCCACAGAGAGCCTAGAAACTAGATTAAAGGACCTGAAACCCTTGAGCCGAACTTACATTACGAAACCAGTAGCATGAAATTAGTGTCAATCAAAATTCGCGTTACACGAAAAACCAATATCGGTTTCGTGAAACTGATGCATGCGTGATAAAAACGCCTATTTACACACTAGTTTTGAGAAACTAGTTCCGTAATTTAAATTTCCCTTTTTACTGCTGGAAACACTGGCTTCCTAAAAATAATACACCTAAAATGACCGCTATAGTTGATAGAAATCAACTGATATTCAAGTTAGATTAAAGTATTGATGGACAAAGCTCATCAGCGAACAGAGCACCGTTCTATCAAATAACTGCTTACCTCAAAAATAATGCGCTATCTTCCACCAAGCAAGTCCATATTACTTGATATGCTACTTCATAGACAGCGTTACCGTCGGTAGATACTGCAGCATCATCAAGCAAGTTGATTATTTGCACAACCGCCGAACAAAGACAAGACGGAAAAAGAGAATGAGCTGAGTGCAGGTGATGAGTCGTTGTGTTTCGTGATGGACCGTCTGCTTGCTCTTCGTCTACTACGAAATAAAACAGTAAAATTAAGTAAATGTAAATGAGTAAAGTCATCGATTTTATGCGTTTATTTGTCATACAAGGTGACGTACGTTAAACTTAATGATTTAATAAGTGCCGTATTCAGTCATCTCTTAAGTGACCATTTGAAATTAACTTAAGCAAGTAATATTCAATTAGTATGTCCTTGTGCATCTATTTCCTACACAACACTTACGAGATGGATGAACATTTGATGACTTTGTTCTATGTCAATTTGTTATGCTTATGGCTACGCATTTTGACTTTATCTGATATGTTCTTGTTTCGTGCCAGTGTTTAGTCTTTTTGCCGGACATTTTCGCGGTTGTGACAGAAACTGACAACAGCTTACTCCAAAATTAACTTTACATAATTGGAATACTAAATGTTGTAGTGACATTGTTACTTCAGTATCGAACTGTGAAACACAAAACAGTACTTGAGGGATACTCAAGTATTTAGGAACCATCAAATGGCAACTATGAATGCGACCCTAAGAGTTACAGAAACAGGCAAAATGTCTCTCTTTTGTTTCAAGGCATTGTGAGTTTGATAAGTAGAAAAAATATGCGACTTTAGTATGTTCTGTGATTTCTGGGATATGATCCATGCATTTTACGAAATATTTTACCTTCTTCGTGCTCTTCATTCGTATGATGAAGACTCGGCTCATGAGCTGCTTGTATAGTGATCGGTATAGTAGTGATCAGAAACTTTTCTCGTTCTTCTCTCTTTTTATCATCTTGAGCTTGTAGGGCCATTTTGATTAGCTCTGTTTGTTGCTTCTTTCTTGTTTTCGTTGCAGTCACCAAAGATCTCTGGAAATGGATATAATGTGGAAATGGAAATGAAATGTTTGCAGCAACTATACAAAATACCTTAAATAAAGAAAGATATCGAAAGAATAATATGCAGTTAACATACAGGGTTGCTGGTAACTCGACCACTTACCTGCAGGAAGTGATAGAGGGACTCAACTGCAATAGATTTAACCCCCCATATGTAATTCCGAAAACCGATAGTTTTCGAGATAATTAACATTTAACGTTTTTCAACGATATGTCCAAATTTCCACACTACATTCCAAATTTAGAAAAAAACCCTGCTGTCGATTTTAGTAATTTCCAATTTAGTTTTTTACTGACACATACGCAAATCTAATTTAGTATTTAAATGTGTAAAAATACTAAACAGTTTCAAACTACATACAATTATTTAAAAAATAAAGAACAACATTTTTACATTCACCGCGAAAGAAAATTGTCTAGCTCAAAAAGAGATACACAACCAGTCAAACAAATTATCTTAGAAACTCCCTTATCTGATGGCCTATTCCAAGGACAAGAATGACAGTACAACCACAAGTAACTATTTAACAAAATTTATCAACATAATACAGAATCATCAACAACATGATATTCCAGCATGATGGTTGTCCAGCACATTACCGTATCACAATTCGGCAGTTGTTGGACAACACATACCCGAACAAATGGATAGGGAGGGGTGAACCCATCCCATCATGGCCTGCGCGGACCCCAGATCTGACACCTCTTGATTTTTACGTCTGGGGTCACATGAAGGCATTGGTTTACTCCACTTAATACTGCTAACGAACTAAGCCAAAATATTATCAATGCTGCGGAGGAGATGAAACGAACTTTTTCAACACGAGTTACAAAAACCGAAGTGAGGAAGCGGATCCGTGCTTGTATCCGAAATCAAGGCCAACATTGAGCAAGATCTCTAGAAACTTTTTAAGTAGATTTAATTTGTTTTACTTGGATAAAATCATCGACCGCATTTGCAAACATTGTAGTATGTAATTGAGTTATCAATAATGATTGTACTGTCATTCGTTCTTTTTGAATAGGTGATTTTTATTAATTGCTGTTTATAATCTTTCTGAAAAGGTTATTAGGTAGGAATGTTTTTTTGGCGATTTGTTCAACCGTTTGTATAATTTTTTTGAGCTAGATAATTTTCTTTCACGGTGAATGTTAAAATATTGTTGATTATTTTTTAAATATTTGTATTTAGTTTGGAACTGTTTAGTATTTTGAAACATTTTAATACTAAGTTAGCTTTGTGTATCTGTTAGTTAAATACTAAAATAAAAATTATCAGAATCAACAACAGGTTTTTTTCTTAGTTTAGGATCAAGTGTGGAAATTTGGACATTTGGTTGAAAAACGTTAAATGTTAATTATCTCGAAAACTATCGGTTTTCGGAATTACATATGGGGGATTAAATCTATTACATTTGAGTCCCTCCATCACCTCTTGCAGGAAAGTGGTCGAGTTACCAGTAACCCTGTATAATTCAGAAAAGGTGCTATAACACACTGGCACTTATTGTTATTTTTTTGTATTATCTCTGTATTTATTGCTAAGCTTTCATAATTTAATGACTCTTAAATATTAAATGTATTCTTAGTTTGAGAAATTAAAAAATATCGTGTGCCGACATAATGATCAATGCACATAGATAATATGCAAGTGCAAGGTAGGCACCTTAAGAAGGGTATGATGAGTAGGGCATGGAGGAATATGACTATCTGGCCCAACAGACGATGTCCTGTAAATATTTAAATTGAACTTGGAAAAATAATTATTTCGAAAGAAAAAATGCGTGTAGTCAAGACATATTCGTAAATACAAACTTCCCTATCAAAATTATGGCATGGAAGACGTTGTTCATTAATTTTTTCACGGCAAGCGGAGTTCCATTACAAACAGGTTTAAGTTTCACAACACCATGATACCGATACGATTTTTAATTGTAGGTTATGACGTGGTATTCTGGATAAACGTCGGCTAATGGTTTCATGAAGGAATCAGGCAACAGCAAGTTAATGGCAACAGAGCTGCCTTATTTTTTTGTTTGCTGCAAGAATCTGGTAGCTAGTATTTGTTGTAATTTCTCACAAATTATTGAATAAAGACCTGCCTGGTTATATCGTGCAATCACTTACAATGTTTGCCAAAAATCAGCTGCCAATAGAAGCATCGCACCACCAAACCGGTTTTTTTTTATCTCGTGAATCTTGCACCTTGCGGTCTAATACCTCTCCAACGATGTGCATTTATCCCACTTGCGATTCGATCAATCTGCTTTGCTGCAATACTCTGGCCATCGTAGAATTCCTCGAAAGATTGCAAGTTGGTGTTTCAGCAATTTACATCTTCAAGGAAAACTTGAGTGCTGAATGGCTGTTCGCCCGTCCTTCAACAACATGGCTGCAACAGCTGATGAAGCAAGAGCGAGTGCAACTCCATTTTGCGATCGAAACATTGCCAAAATCCTTGATATAAAAACGTTTTTCCTGTTTCACCACGAGAGGATAAATAATGTAATTTGCTGATTTAAAAAGAAAACTTTTCTTTGTTTTCAGTTCCAGTTTCTTAATGACTCAATATATCGAAATCGTATTGGGTTGCGCGCCTCAACTCTTGATTAAATGAGTTCTGGTATAGACGATTGAGCATTGTCCTTCATAATTATTATAAATAATCTCTTGTTAGTTAAGTGTCACTCACATATCTCCTCCAATTAAAATTAATGCTTCATTGTTTATTCCTTCGTTAATCTGCGTTAGATGTTCTAAGGCCCATCTAGTGCAATATATCTTCCGACATAGGATGTTTACATATATTCCATAGATCAATTGTTGTTGATGGCAAACATCATAGGAAACAGTGCGACCTCAATTTGTACTCTAATCGGTGACACTTTTAAAAACCGAAATTCAACTTAAGGTTAAAAAATGACGTCTACATTTTTTTTTCAGGACAATGTTTATATCACCTTTTCTACTTGAGTTTGAGTCAAAAATACGCCTCTAAAATTACGGCCTATCATTAATTAACACCCTGTACCCGTGTTCGTCATTATTTCTAGAAAATTCGAGACATCTAGTCTATTAGAATAGAATAGAATAGAATAATTTATTGGTGCTTCTACACAAAATGTGCTTACACAGGTCAAGAAGAAATTGTTGACTAGTTGTAAAAAAAAATATAAATACAATAAAATTAGCATACACTCACAACACAAATAGAATTCTACGATGCACACTTGATAGGCTCGAAATTTCCATATGATTTATTTTTTATCTACCTAGCCCAATAACAAACGGACTGTTGCACTCTCCAATACATTCTATGTGCAGTTGTTATAAGAACTATGTCAATTATTTCTATATTTTGTGCACCACTATACCTAAATTTAAGCAAACTCATAAAACATGACTGTTTGATGCTGTATTAGTTTTTCGTTATGTTGTATTGCTATGTACGCGTATGGATGTTCGGATCCCACCTATAATTAGGCTTGCCAATTTATGCCTGTGGTTTAGGTTAAAATAAATAAATATTATGCATAAGATGGGTTGGATGGGTTGGAAAGAAGACCAAATTTGTTAAAATCCGTTCAGTCGTCTAGGAGTTATAGCTCTTTATTTAAAAAAAACATTGAATTAGTCCACACCACTTTATCTTAATAGATACGTCAAAAAAACAAAACAAAAATTACTCCAGTAAATCCTAGCTTTAAGAAGCACATATTTTTTGGCAACATTTACGAGGTGAATTTCACTGAAAAGTAATTTTAAGTCGGCGGTTACAACCCCTGGTGAGAAATCTGAAAATATTTTCCACGGTCTTATTCTAGCCACTTTAGTAACCTTATATTAAATGCTATGGCGAATAGTTCGCTAGATACAGCAATTTGCATTGCTATTTGACTATCTGGTGTAGAAAGCAGCTTCTCTGTTAAGAGGTTCAGAGGTTCAGAGGCCAGCGGTACTCAATATGGTAAAATGGAATGCTGCGTATATATTGTACCCTGTCGATCAAGACGTGTTCAACCGGGCATCCATTTCTAACAAACAATAGTAGTATAGATATGCCGATTCTGATCCTCCCGAGGTCATTTGAAGGTCATTTAAATGGGGTGTGGATAACCTTGAGATGTGACGTGGGCTTTTCTTATAGGTGCCGATTCTGATCCTCCCTGAAGGTCATTTTGTAACGTTGTGTTTTCAAATGTGATCGTATCTGAAGGGTTTGTTTCAGTGGGGTGTTGGGTAACCTTGAGTTTTTTTTTTGTGTTAGTGTATAGCTGCTTATTTTGAACGTCCTTGAATGTGACTATTGACTGGATTACCTTGAGATTTGACGTGGTGGATAACCTAGAGATTTGACGTGAGGCCAATTGCAATCCTCCCTGAAGGTCACTGCCTTGAGATCAGTTGTATATTTTTCTTATGAGGCTTGATAGTGATGCTCCCTTAAAGTCATTCAACTGGGGTGGGAATAGCCTTGAGCTTGACCTCACAGAAGAACGTGTTCTGCTAACGTCAGACCTTGCCACCATAAGCAAGCAACCGGAGGTGGGGGTACGATGCCCTTGAGGATCTAGCTATAAATCGAGGAGGTTCGAGCATCGATGCTACAGTTGCCTGACTCACAGTGACTAACATATACTCTAATAAAATGCATACATGTAGTGATTGTGGTAAACTTTTTACGCGTTCGGACAATTTGCGTCGGCATAAGAGAAATATTTGCAGTGTGAATCCCACAAATGGACCACCAGCTAAAAAAATTAAATTGGATAGTACACCTCCGAATATGATATGTCCTTGCTGCAATGTTTCGCTTCCGAACAATCGAATGGCTGCTCATGCAAGGACATTACAACATAGAACAAATTCATCGATCCCGATCAGTGATGGTGTGAGACTTATTAAAAGTGCATTCAAATGTAGAATTGCCAGCTATAGATTTAGCACATCAGAATTGTACACCGACTTTAAAGAGTTTTTCGAAAATATTAAGCAAAATACGCTAGATGTAATAGAAGAGAAACTTCGAGTGCACAGAGCTCTGAAAGTGAACATGGAAGTATTCGGGAAGTACGTATTACAGACGAGTGATGTAGCAGATATCAAATCCTTCAATACGGTTAATAAAGTAATAGACGAAAGCACAGAGCTGTCTGATGTTTATCAACAATTTGCTGATGAAATTACATCCCAGTCATCTGAGTTTGAGGAGAAGGATTCTGGTATGTTAAATATTTAGAGAAGTGCATAAATTAAGATAGTAACCTTTGTTGTTTTTTTCAGGGTGGGCGATTGAATGTATCCTTTATGCTGAAGTGAACATTAACAAGTTTTCACCATTGGGTGGATCATCTTATATAAAGTTACCATACTTTATAGAGAAGAAGAAGGCAGTGATAAATGTGCGAAATCAAGACCAGTGTTGTTTCGCTTGGGCCGTCACATCAGCGCTACTACCAGCAAGCACCCGAGTAGTGGAAGTGTCGTCCTACCCGCATTTTTCAACCATTTTGAATGTCCATGGTATGAACTTTCCCGTTACTCTTAAAGATATCTCATTGTTCGAGAGAAATAATAATATCTCTATAAATGTGTATGGGATTGAAAAAATAATCAAAGATGGTAACGTCACATATGAAATAGTTGGTCCATTGAGATATGCTCAGAAGAAATTAGCTTTACATGTCAATCTGCTCTATTTAACGGATGATAAAGGGAATGGTCACTATTGTTGGATAAGAGATCTTTCGCGATTAGTTGCAAATCAGTTAAGTTCAAACGGACATAAGCGGTACTTTTGTGATGGTTGTTTGTTATATTTTTCAACTAAGGCATATCTAGATATTCACCAAAGGAACGATTGCAATCATATATTCACAATAACACCCACAGAGAAACTACGAACTGATAAGTTTGGTAATCAGGTTCCAGAAAACATACTTAAATTCGAGAATTTTGAAAAGCAAATGCCGGTCCCCTTTGTGGTGTATGCGGATTTTGAGTCATTATTAAAACCAATCGATAGTTGTGAACCCAACCCAGAATATTCGTATACAAACGAAACCCACACACATGAACCATATTCATTTTCATATTTTATTAAATCTTCATTTGATTCTGACTTATCCAAATTCGTCTTGTATCGAGGTAAAGACGCGGCGAAAGAATTCGTGACAAGGCTAGAAGCTGATTTTAAAGAACTATATTTCAAATATTTGAAAGATGTAACTCCCATGATCCCTTTAACGCCGGAAGAGCAGATTGAGTTTGACACTTCAACGAAATGTAACATCTGTGAGAAGCCATTTTCAGGATCCGATATTAAAGTTCGCGATCACTGCCACATAACTGGTAAAGTTAGATTTGGGGCTGCACATTCGAAATGTAATTTAAATTTCAAATTACCAAATTTTATACCAATTATAACGCACAATTTAAGTGGGTACGATTGTCACCTATTTATCAAACAACTATCTTCTCATGGAGATAAGATAGACGTGGTAGCCCAGAATAAGGAAAAATACATTTCATTTACAAAAAGTCTGTATATGCATGACTATGTGGACCGAACCGGTAGAATAAGGAGGAAGTTTTTACAAATGAGATTTATCGATAGTTGTCGTTTTCTACCTGGATCTTTGCAAGCATTATCAGACAGTTTGACTAATAGGGATTTTCTGGAGAGTAAAAAGTATTTTTCAGATCCTAGAGTTTTTAATTTAATTAGACAGGAAGGTGTATTTCCTTACAATTATGTGGATGATGTAAAGAAACTGGACCAGGAATATTTACCATCAAAGGCAGAGTTTTATGATAAGTTAAATGAGAAAGATATATCTGAGGAGGAATACGCGAGGGCAATAACTGTATGGAGAACGTTTAACTGTAGGAATCTGGGTGAATATTCTGATATTTATTTACGGACCGATGTTCTTCTCTTGTGTGATGTCTTTGAAAGGTTCAGGAGGAATAGTATGAATATTTACAAATTGGATCCAGCACACTACTACACAACCCCTGGATTGTCTTGGGATGCGATGTTAAAGTATACCAAAATTAGCCTTGAGCTCCTTACGGACATAGATATGATTGAGTTCTTTAAGAATGGTATTCGCGGGGGGATAAGTCAATGCAGCGATAGAATGCACGAAGCAAATAATAAATATTTACCAAATGATGATCCATCTAAAGAGTCAACATTTATATCATATCTCGACGCCACGAATCTTTACGGGCATGCTATGTCATCACCTCTTCCAACTGGGGGTTTCGAATGGATGGGGGATTCGGAAATATCTACATTCGATTTAGAAAATGCCAAAATAGACGGTGAGAATGGCTATGTCTTGGAGGTTGATGTGCGATATCCTGAAGGGTTACACGATTCACATAGCGACCTTCCGTTTTTGGTGGAAAGTATTATCCCACCAAACGCCAAGACAAAGATTCCGAAACTAATCCCAAATCTGTACGACAAGAAAAAATATATTGTACATTATCGCGTCCTTCAACAAGCTGTAAGGTATGGTTTGCAAGTAACCAAGGTTCACAGGATCCTTAAGTTCAAACAATCGTTCTGGTTGAAGGAGTATATCGATCTCAATACGACAATGCGTAATAAAGCAAATAATAAATTTGAAAGGGACTTCTATAAGCTTCTAAACAATGCAATCTTTGGAAAAACTATGGAAAATGTAGATAATAGAAGAGATATAAAGTTGGTCACACATTGGGAAAATCATCGTAATAGCATCGGTGTGGGAGCACTAGTAGCTCGTCCAAATTTCAAGAGTTGTTCCATATTTAACGAAAATCTTGCAGCTATCCATTTAGGAAAAGTTAGGGTACATTATTTCAAGCCAATATACGTGGGATTCTGTATACTAGACATATCTAAAATAGTAATGTATGATTTTTTTTATGGTTTTCTTAAAAAGCAGTTCAACGATAAAGTATCTATGCTTTACTGTGATACAGATTCGCAAATTTTGAAAACTCATACAGACGACTTCTATGAATTTATGAGAAATAATATCAGCGAGTTTGATACTTCAAATTATAAACAAAACAATGAGTTCAAAATTCCAGTCAATGACTCTATTCTGGGTAAAATGAAAGACGAATTTCCAGAAGACCCTATAATAAGTTTTTACGGAACAGGTGCGAAAGCATACTATATCAAGTCAGTTGAGGGAGAAATGAAAAAAGCAAAGGGTGTTAAAAAAGCAGTAATACAAAATCAGTTATGTGGTAATGATTATAAGCATATAATAGAGAATGGTGGTCTGATTTTAAGAAAAATGAATACATTCAAAAGTAGGTTGCATGATGTATATACAGAAGTCAAAAATAAAGTAGCTTTAGCACACAACGATGATAAAAGGTTTATAATTCCAAATACAACAAAAACTTTACCCTGGGGGCACTCTGACATTGAATTTTACCAAACAGACCCCACAACGAATGTAAAATATGCTATCGATGCTATTAATGAGATGACAACGCGCGAAGCTCCTGAAGATGGTAATTTAGATCTACTTATATAATTAATGTTAGCCGAAGTTTCTAGATATTAGATTTAAGTTACTGTACGCTTGTAAAGTAGGATAGTATTGAATAAATGCTTGAAGAATAAAGTTGGCCATTTTATTCCAACTTTTGCGCCTAAACTGACACTACTCATCACCAACATCATATTCAGTGGCAAACGACATGACTACAGTTGTTGTAGATATTCAAGGATATCATATCGAATCAAAATTTGTTCCAAAAGAGGTAGCATTTAAGAAAGATGGAATATTGTACCATTACATTGTTAAACCTATGGTTCACTTCAGTAGACTGAACGTGAAAGACCAGAGAACTGTTAAGTTTGTGGAAAAGTATAATCATGGTATTAGATACAAAGCAGGAAATACAGATGCTAACCAAATAATGAAAATAATCAAGCATCACGTTAACAACGGTGATATAGTCTTTCTGAAGGGCCATTAAAAATATATCTATCTACTCAAATCTGTTGCTGAGCTGAGCTTAGAAAGCGTGGAGATAGTGAATTTGGAGACCGACAATGATATCCAGCTTAACGTGAACTTGAACAGAGAATCAATATGTGATGATGTAATAAGGTGTAATTATCACTCCCAAAACAGAAACGGTAGGTGTGCCTTGAGTGTTTGCACGATGATTGATTTGTGGATAAGGAGATACCGTTCAACCATCAAAGAGCAGAAAGGAAATCTTCATTTACTACAAGACGACCAATATTTTTGAATTCCAAGTTACATTACTAATGTTATTTTGTTGAATAGGTTGTATTAGTATTCCAATATATTCATCAGAAAAATATCAGACTGTTTCATTTAATACATACCACGATACATGCCAAAGTGTATAGGGTGGCTCATATTGAAGTTTTGTTAGCAAAATTAATTCATTTCTCGAAGTATAAAAATTAACCTTATTCAAGAAATGTCGTTACAGCCAGACGTGTAAGAAACACAGGGATTACCGAAAACGTCTGGCAACATGGCAGTAGATATGGCAGGGTTTTGGGGGCTGTCCCTCATTCCCTCCACTCAAGCGATTCGACCTATTAAAGTAGTGGGCGGATACCTCTATCCCACTCTTCCTTCTAACCAATCAAAAATGGGGAGAGGGCGATCAGTAAGCGATTAGGGGAGGAGTTTAAGGCATAAAACTGCTGGTCGGAACCAGGAGAGGTCATTCTGTTTAGCTTTCGATAACAGACAAGCAGCTACAGCCACCTTTCAGCAACAAGCGACTAATTCGAAGATGTCTTCAAAGATGAATGTAAGTATAAATAATTTGGGTATAATTTGAGGGACTGCTCTGCCAACTGTTGGCAATGATATACGTTTCTAAGCATTTTTTCTTTTATTGTTACAGATGACCACCGATGCCCTGTACCATTCCGACGATGACGACTTCCAACCTTCACCAGCTAAGCGACCAGCACCGCAACCATCCGCCTCCGTGGCGGGGCCAAGCCCGACCACTAGGAAAAGGACGGCGCCGGTGAAGGTAACGACTGGCACAAAACGCCAGAAGAAGGAAGGTAGCGCTTCCGAAAATAAATTGGTTGCGAAGCAATCAAAGCCTTTGAGGAAGACGAAGGAAAGCCGACCGTCGACTTCGATGCCGCAAAAGAAGCGAAAAGAGGGTGCTAGAATGAAGTCGTGTAAGTCAGCATAGAAGACTTACGCGGCTCAATACCAGCAATATGAGCCCTTCCTTTTCACTTCAGTTGCTGCACCGGAGTCGACAGTGGATTTCTCGTTTCTTAACGAGGCCCCGATTACGACGGATCCAAGTTGTTTTCGCAAGTCACCTATCCGGGTGTTGGCTGGACTTGAGGAGCCTGGTGTGGTGTCGTCGTCGATAACTCCACCGGAACGGTGTCAAGCAAAAATTGTGGTTCATGAAAATTTGCTAGTCACCGCTCCAGTAGAATTATCAACGAAGGCACCTTCAGAGCCCGATGAAAGACCGTCAACCCCGGAGCGGTATCGTACACCCTCACCGACGCCATCCCGTAAGCTGCCAGCTACACCGAGGACACCGAAGATACTAGCGACCGAACCGTCCCAGGAGTCGCTAGCATCTTCGGCATCTAAGGAGAGCGGCAGCTCTAGCAGTAGTGGTTGTAGTGGTAGTAGTAGTAGTAGCAGCAGTAGCAGTGAGAAAGTGGCTACTACGAATGAAACCACTATGCTTGGCCCACTAGTGTCCTTCTATGCTGGCCAACTGCAAAAGGTCGAAAGGGACCTGCAGAAGGCGGAGGCGGAAAAGATGCAGTTGTCCGAAGAAGTGCAGTCGCTGCAGACGCTCGTTGACTTAAAACGAAGCGTCGTCGAGGAAAGGCAGCGACTGCAGGAGCGTCTCCAGCAGTTGGACCAGCGTTTGGCAGAGATGGATGGTGCGGAGCAAGCTGGTGAAAATATGAAGGAACGGGAGCGGATCGTTGGGGAAAGGGTAGCGCGGCTGAAAGGAAAAAAGGAAAAACTGGTGGGACGGATGGCTACGGTCATAGCTTATGAAGATGACCCTATCTGTCTGTCCCAATCCCAGTAGTTTTTTTATGTATATATTTTTTCCTTTGTTTTTCCTTTGTTAACTTGTAGATATTTAGAGTTAGTTGTATGTATGTATATATTTTTCCATTTAGAATTAGCATTATGTATTTATTTTTATTTAGTTTGATATTTTTCATAGTTAATAAATTAAAATGTATATTTGTGGAAAAATAAAACAAAAAAAAAAATTTAGATTTTAAAAAAAATTTGTAAAAAATGTTGAAATTTAGGTATTTATTTGTATATAGGGGTTAGTGATTTGTGTACATTTTTATATAATAGTAGTAATGTACAAATGTATTTTTATGTATATCTTATAATTGAGAAAATATATAAAAAAAGTTTTAGTTGATGAAAAAGTATTTGTGAAAAAAAGTGTCTTTAAATTTTGTATTCATTTGTATGTAGTTGTTAGATATTTGTGTAAATTTTTCTAGAATAGTAGTAATATACAAATGTATTTTTTGATCATAATAACTTTTATGTATCTTATAATTCAAAAATAAAGAAATTGAAATAGATATATATCGATTCTGAAATCTAGTTTATTTCTGATTAATAAATGAGAAAAAAATATGCAAAAAAAAAATTGTTTATGAAAAAAAAATATTTGTGACAAAAAGTTCGTAAGTATTTGACAAAAACAAATAGGTTAGTTTATGAAAAATATTTGTGAAAAAAATTATAGGTTGGTTTCTAAGACAACAGGTTAGTGCGTAGTCTCCAATTACACATAGTGCTTACTGGGTCGTGCTAAGTTTCGGTAAAGGTGGAGGTTAGGTCGACTGCTGCGCCGTCGACTAACATCGCCGCGCATACAAAGGCTCGGCGGAGGCCCATTTTGACGCATTTTGAGGGGCAAATGTGATCTTCAAGGGTCCTTCAAAACGGTAGTTTTTTCAGAAAAAAGACTGAAAAAAAACGTTAGAAGCATGAAAAAATCGAGATAGACAAAATTGTAAGACTGATAAAAAAGTACACCACTAAATAAAATTTTTAGAAAGATCCTTCATTGGTGAAGCCGCCCACGCTCGATGAATTTTTTTCTGTCACGGTGGTAAGGTTTTTGAATAAAGTACAATTTAAAAAAAAACAAGTTTATTGGTTGATACAAACAAAAAATCTCTTTATAATTCACAAAAATAGCGCCTCATATCTCCTCCTCGCTATCTACAGGAAAAGGTAATTCCACTCTCTGGTTTTCTGGACCATCCGGACGATCAGGATCATCATCGTCGCTGTTACCAGATGAGCTGTCAATTGTAAACAGCAGGAACCCCAGTGGCTGTCTTGTGGAGTCGCACGGTCCATCGTCCATCGGTGGCCTCGCCACCGCCCAATGTGATTGGTCGGGTAACTCACCATCAGGAACCGCAGTCTCGATACTCCATATGCTGGAGTTATCATTGTCGTCATCTAACCAAGACGTTGAGTCGCAAGGTCCGTTTGACTCTGTAGTCATTTCGCTGCTAAATGTGTTAATTCGTCACTTGATTGTACAGTATGATTTTCATTGACAAGAACTCTCGTTTTTATGTTTCTAGTTCCCCACACTAAAGCCCCCTCCATACCTCCTCCCCTTTTCATCTATACATCTTTAGAAGTAAACTTAGTGTGTTATTGGATGGAACGTCGATGGCATTGGTGGGTGGGTACTTATATGCGTGCCCCAAACCAAGACACAATAATCTCACAAACGCTCAAGGCGCATTTACCGTTTCTGTTAGCACACTGGCACTCATGCTTCATACTATTTTCAAGTATCACCAATTACTAAGTTACTGAGCGCTTATTGATAGAACAAGTAATTGTATTATTATATGAGGGGATGGATATAGAAAGGAAAAAAATAGCTTCTTTTTTATTTCATTCATTATTTATTTTATTCAAGATGAACATTACATACATCGAAAAAAGATAAAACAGTTTCTTTTTCTTCATTCAATTTTGTCCTTTTCTGTTCAGATTTCATACTAAGAGTATCAATCCTCTTCTGACAATCATCTAACTGTCGCTTCCTTTTATTTCTGCACTCCTTGACACGTTTTCTTTCTTCATCTAACTGCTTTATTCTTTCATCATCCGCTGCCTGGGCTGCCTGAAGCTTGTCACAAAGGGCCATCTCCTCTGCCAATTTCTTTTCTGCACTTATTATTTCAGCTTTAATTCGCTGAATACTACTTCTCAACGCATCCCTCTTCTCGTCGAAGTCGTCCATTGGAGGTTGCTTCGATTTAAGTAGTGTTTCTCTTAAAATGTTGCTAACTGGTTTGGATGCTGCCTGTTTCGACTTTCTCACTGCTGGCACTGTTGACGCTGTACCCGTTGATGTTCTCGCTCCATCTCCAACTACTGGCGGCATCGATGCTGCACTTGTTGATGCTATCGCTGCATCTGTTGATGCTCTTGGTACATCCATATCTATTTCTACCACCGCATTAGCATCCTCCGCGATTCTCCGGTCTGGCTGCTCCACATGAATAAACTCGTGAAGTTCATCCTGGACTTCTACTGCCAACTGTGTAAACTGCACCCCGTCACTCTGCAGTTCCTCCAGAATGGCTTGCAAGCAATCGCCACTAATAGCGTCTTCGTTCTTTGTTGGTTGGTTGGCCATGATGATGTACGTAATATGTAGTGTTTTCTACGGAACAGTATGATTCTTTGAAGACTGTAGAACTGATAAACCATTGAAAGTAGACTTGTATTTATACAGAAAACACTCTACACGACAGTATTAAAATCTAAGAGGGGGAACATTGAAATACTGATATGGGTGGTGTACGTGCAGCTGTTTAACGATGTACACTATAATAGACCAATGAGAGGACTGGTTGAAATGTATCACAACCAATAAGCGTTTATGGGCGGATTCACTTACAGTTCGGTCAATAACGATGTCCGTTAGAAGCCACCGATATCGATGCTACATGGCAGTAGTAAAATCTGAGAGGGGACCATTGAAATATCAATATGGGTGGTGTAAGTGCAGCTGTTTAACGATGTACACTGTAATAGACCAATGAGAGGACTGGTTGAAATGTATCACAACCAATAAGCGTTTACGGGCGGATTCACTCACAGTTCGGTCAATCACGATGCGCGTTCGAAGTGGCTGATATCAATGCGCGCATGCGTTGTCGGCGCGTATAGCGAAATGTTCTCTATTTCCACTAATAATCTTACGTACACCAGCGGGCAAGTAGGCGGATCTTCTTTTTTTTGCTTTCTTTAACGATATACACTGATGGGGGAAGACAGTAGAGGAGGGAGGCTTACCTACCTGGAACTGTATAAATATGATGGTGAAATGAGAGTTCTTCAGTGCAGTTCTGCTACCGCTACTACTACTACTATACTACCGCTACTACTACTATTTTTGAAAATGGAGTATTCGAGGAAGTTGATCCCCTGCCCCTACGATGGTGAACATGAGGTGCGGCGTGGGACAATTGGGGACCATTTGCTGGTTTGCCGTTTCCGGGGTTGTGGTCCGGTGAATTGGCCACAATATATTGCTACCTATCTGAGTAAAGGTAAGTTTCCTCATTTCACTATATATCCCTACACGAGCAAGCTATCAAATGACAACTAGTTTATAACAGAATAATCCAAAAGTTACAGTTGTTCTACAAAATATCTCTTTATTTGCAGAGCCATCCACCCAGACAGGAAGCCATAAGGAAGCCGAGGCCAGCAACCCCACCACGCCACCGCAGGACCCATCGAAGTACGGACTAGTGCAATGTCCACGTGTTGCAGCGCATTGGGTCAAACCTACGTCGATGGGAATGCACCTCCTGCGGTGTGCCAAGAACGTGCTGCCTACCAAGAACGTACCTACCACGCCACCACAGCATCACCTCGCAAGCCGGAGAGATGTGGAGGTTCAGCCTGAAGGTACATAATTCGTTTCTGCGACAAAAACTTTTTTTCTTTTTTCATATACCTTGCACATCTTTATCCTAGAAGTCACAGAAAATTGATCTCTACTAAACATCATTGTATTAATTTTGCACTGATACAATCATATTGTATAACTCTAAATTTTAAATAAATCAAGCCACACAAAAATTCTTCAGTACATCCACATAGATTTTCAACCTTCTGAATCTTACCCACATTCACATAAATTACAAAACCACATTTTCTATTGTTTCAGAAAACTGGGATAATGATGATTATCCCACGTATAGGCCGAATCTCCAGAACAGAGAAGTAATCCGGGATCCTCCCCCTTGCCTCTCCAAGAGGGAGAGAAAGATGTGGAGGAGAAGCGAGGTGGTGCGCTTCAACAATATAACTAAATAATTTTTACTTAGGTTAGGTGTATTTTATGTATTAGAGATTAGGGTAGAATTAAATAATAAAAGTAAATTGAAAAAAAACTGCTATTTTATTTCCAAAAGTATCGAAATAAATATACACATTGAAATTATTACTGCTAAACATAGTCTGCGCTCCGTCATATCAATCATCACAGTACATCTGCTGCGTCTATCCAGGAATTCTTGTTCTTTTGGAAACCTAACCATTTTACAAAGAGCTTGTTTCTTCTCCTTTTTAAGACTTTTTCAATCAAATACTCATTTGGAAACTGTGTTTTTCTTAGCTCAGCTTCATTGAAACAACCGCTTATTGGTCGCCGATCCATATCTTCTAGCATATATGTGACCGGATCTGTAATATTAACTTTGCGTATTTTGAAGAGCTCCGTGGAATAATTCGGAGTGTAACCTTTTTCAAATACACCTTTATATCTGCTTATTCTCACAACGTCTCCAAGATTAAGTTTGCTTTTGCCAGCAACCTTTGGATTGCGATACGCACTCAATCGAGTGTAAACATTAATTTCAATAGGGGCCAATCCAGTTGTTCGATGTATTCTATTGTTATATACGTTAGTGATATCATCCAAAATAGTGATCCATGTGTAACTTCCTCTTGCGGAAAGTTCTTTGAACAGAAGGTGCTTTAGCGAACGGATAGCCCTTTCAGCAATTGCGGCCTTCTTTGTACTGTATGTGGAATAATGGTTAATTCCATACTTGTTCATGAGAGAAGAAAATTTTCTGTTGTAAAATTCGGTTCCATCATCTGTTTGTAGATTAATTGGATAATATCCTGCGTCCCTTATGATATCGCCCATTGCTGTCGTTACCGTTACCATATCTTTCTTCTTCATTGGTCTACATCATAGGAACTTAGAATAGCAGTCAATGACTACCAATATGTATCTATATCCATTATTTTCTTTATGGAAAGGTTGCATTTCCGCTAAATCAGCTTGCCATAAGTCAGCGAAACCTTTTATGATAGTTTTTCGACGGCGAAAGTTCTTCCGAACTGCCCTGTGTAACTCTTCTGCTATGCCACGTTTTGTTGCGCTGTTAACTGACATATCTACATGTAGAGGTCTGACTCAGGTGATTGTAGAACAGAAACTGATCATTAATCATGAAAAATCTACTGATCTATGGTCTGAGTTGATTTAAAGTGTAGCCTGCAAGCCACGCTGGTAAAACAGGGCCACCTTCAACATCGAATTCCCTTTTGACTTCACTAGCTAATTTCTGGCAAAAATTATATACAACCTCTAGTTGCTCTAAAATGGATATCAAATTGGTTGTTAATACATCAATCTTTTTCTCAAGGCCATCACTCAATTCTAGCGTTTTGCTATTCACCATACTTTCAAGCATATCAGTGATACTTTTTAGTTTTTTTTCAACATACTTTATATGAACAGAGTCATTTTCATCTGTAGGATCACCAACATTCTTTAACTGCTTTCCATTGATATCATAATTTCCAGTTTGTGTAAGTTTAAAACCAATACCTGGAATACCACGTACAGTCGTATGCTTAGAACTGCGACGACCAAACTTATCTATCGTATTGTGCATCGCTACGAAAGCGTTATACTATTAGTGGGATCTTTCAACTTGCAAATATATACCCCAAAATTAGCGTATTACGCCCTCTTCACGCAATTCTTCTATTATAGATAAAATTTCGTTATCGTGGTTTGTGTGACCAGCCGATTTTGAGCTGTATAGCAATTTCAATCGATCAATCAGCTCGTTGATGTCGTTCCAATACACAAAGTCGCGTTTATTAGTGTTAAATATCTTATACTTAGGTATCTTCATTTGTGTATGTCCCCTACCAACTCTGGCTCTCAAATGCATGGGGGATGATGTAGATAGGATATTAAATAATTTATTGAAATACTCAGATCCATCGACATTGTAAATATTAAGAGGTGTGTAATCTTTGCGAAGTACATTAGTTAGATTCAATATGGACCTGAATGTGTGTAGAGTTTTCGAGTCGGAGTTACGTGTATCTCCTACAAACATCATATCTAGTAAGTGTGGGGATATTTTGAATTTACTAGTCTTATCACCCGATGATAAATGAACCACCTTATCATCAAATTCCACTTCATGTACACCCATTAACAGCTTCTGTGATTGTGGGTCGATCCTTACATTATAAACACTTCCATAGGCCGGATGTCCTGCTCTCAAATTATCTATATGACTTTTCAACACCTCAGCAACTGCCTCTCTATCCACACTTGAATTAGCTGTAGATACATACTGAGTGACTGAATCTCTTTCCCTCTCATTAATTGATGATGGTGTATCAGGTAACTCCTTTATTGGTGTTATACCGGAAAAAGCAGCGGAAGTCAAATCTTCGAATCTCGGCCCTTTTGGTGTGCTAGTAGAGGGAAGGGTTTGATTTGGATATGTAGATGGTGGTTTTTTAGGAGTGCTCGTAGGACCAACATTTTGAATTGGCTGTTTCGGTAGCGTAGGATTGGATGCATTTGCTATTGTCTTCAACTGTTTTGTAATAGGCTCATATATCTGTTCCAATGAAGTGTTACCGATTTCGCGGGCTTTCCTTACATAGTTGAATTTTCTCCGCACTGACTCTGTTGCATTAACTAATTCTTTTTTTAGAGCTACCTCATCATTGCTCTGTTGTTGTTTCATTCTGGTATATGTAATGTTGCCACTGTGATGTATGCTGATTGCAGTCTCACATTCAATTGATGATATTATTAGTCTTGCAGTGGATTTATGAAGCTATCGAATCCCTTCCGGTACCTGCCGTTTCTTATTTCTCTATCTTTGTCGATAACTAGGAATCCATATTTATCCCTCCAACATATTGCACACATATCTTGAAATTGCTTAAAAGTTACATCGGGAGCCACATGGTCAGAGAAAACATGTGATAAATTTGTATTATCGACCTTAAACAAAACTATCAGTTTTGCGTTGTCTCTAATCACTCTTTTCGGTACCCAACTGTAACTTTGCACACAGTAAAAGCAATCCACACCTTTGTGTCGCCCCATACTGAAGTATTCTCGTATAGCATTTTGATTCTCACATATCACATCATCAAAGATAAAAACTGAGTTTGGTTTGGCTTCTGACGGTGGTGGAACTTCGGAATTATTAGCAAATGCATAATATCCTAGTCCATCTATCGAACTCATTACTTTTTCAATGAATGCGTACTTGGGTTGGTTGAGCGATATTGAAAAAATATATAAGTTCTCAAAAAACAGCCCATTCGGATGTAACAGGAGAGATACTAGTACATTGGTTTTTCCACAGTTTGATGGTCCAACTATAATACATCGAATTGTTGATGGTAGTAGTACCCCATGTCGACGACGAGAAGTATTATTTTCCGGATCAGTAACATTGACATCTATATTGCTAATGTCTAATTCCTGGTCCTGTTTTGTCACCTTCATCGTTCAACGACTTGACCATATATAAGCTGCAGTTGTTTATATGTGTTTTATTTAAATGCCGCTACTTCTTGAGAGAAGGTGTAGTAGCATCTCCAAAACTGGTGGTGGAATTGTTAATAAGTTGATAAATAAGCTGCCATTCGAAGCACATTTGCCTTTTTATCAGTATTGCGGCCCGGGTACTCGATTGGAAGAAAGGATCGCACTAGGCCAAAAAGGAATAAATAGATTAGACGCGGCCTGCTTACAACACGACCTTGCATACCGCAAATCCGATTTAGCTACAAGACATAAAGCTGACTACCAACTTGAGCAAGAAGCTTGGAAACGAGTCAAATCAGCTGACGCGAACCTTGGAGAAAAAGCAGCTGCTTGGTTAATTACAAATATTATGAAGGTCAAACGACGCACTGGAATGAATCTTGCAACACTACGTGGACGGAATAAGAAGAAATGCATGCGTGAAAAATCGAGGAAATTAGTAGGTGTAAAACATCGTGCTGGAATGGGTTATGCATCACGACGACGAGGGCAGAATAAAAATAATATACGTAGGAAAATGAGGAAGGCTATAAAGAAGGTGCACTTTGGTTCAGGAATACTAAACAGAGTTCGCAAAAATATGAAACATTTTTCGAACCACAAGCAAGATAACAGTGTGCTAAGAAAAGCAACATCTGCTGCATTATTAGCTACCCGGAAGTATATCAAGTCCATTGGGGGCAAACGGCATATTCGTCTTCCGCGAGTTATACCTATCCCCAAAGTAGGTGGAATTCTTCCTTTGATTCCAATTTTTGCCGGTCTCTCAGCATTAGGTAATCTCGCTGGGGGTATTGCAAATATTGTTAGGTCCTCTAAAGCAGTTAATTCAGCACGACAAAGGAATACAACTGATTCAACATCTACTTCTGGTATAAGTAAAATTGGAAACGGTATATATTTGAAACCATACCGCAAAGGATTTGGTTTGTTTGTTAAACCTAGGACTTCAAAAAACTTTTAAAAACCCTACCCCAACGACCGCTTACAGATAATGACCTTGTGTATTACGCTAAAAAGCTAGAAATACCATATTTCAGAGGGATTTTTATGCGCGATGATCTGCCTAAGCAAGGTCCACTGAGGAATGAGTCAGCCATCATTAATTTAGACAGCAAGAGTGGGGATGGGTCACACTGGGTTTCATATATAAAACGCGGAGTGGTGGTATATTATTATGACAGTTTCGGCAACCTACCGCCAACCAGCGAACTGGTGAAATATTTCCTCAAAAAATCTAAGAAGATTCAGATCCTGTATAATCACAGACGACAGCAGAACTTCAATACCTTTTGGTGCGGGCACCTGTGTCTACGATTTCTTTCTGAAGAGAAGCAAAAATCTGTGAAAAATGGATCGTGAAACACTTAAAAAGATGAGCAATTCCCTTAAAGCATTTTCAAGAGAAAGAAGCCTGTTGAACATGACACAAGAAGAACTTGCCCACATACCCAAAGAAGTACTGATGGTATGTACACCTAACGAAATAGCACTTGTATGGAACAAACTGCCATTGCATTTGAAGGAAGATGTGGATATACAACGATTCCAGTTCTGTTGGGAGCACTATAATACACACCAGAACGGAAATGAAGCAGACGGGCCGCCACCAAGAAAAATATTTTGTTGTTACTGTAATTTGCAAGATATCTCTATGACAAGCAGTAATGAGTCAAACAAGTGTTGTAATCAATAAAATTTTGAATATATAAAAGTGTTATTTTTTTGTATCACCGCAGTCATGTCTTATACATTTACCTTGACGGGTTATGACAGTGTGCTGTCTGCTAGTTTTTATCCGCCAATAGAGCTGGATACCAATGCGCAGTACGGATTGGGGCTAATAGGTTTTTACTCCTACAACTCAATATTCAATGTTCATGAGGGTAATAATCTAATTGTGTTTAAACAACCTTCAGATGATTCTCAGATGAATATTACATATATTCCACCAGGCACCTACGAAATCGATGAACTCAACATATATCTACAAAAGATAATAAAGTCCATAGTTCGATACAAACATAATGTTACAACTGACGAGCTGTTTTGTCTGAAGGCCAACAACAATACAATGAAATGTGAATTATATTCAATATATGATGTTGATTTATCTTTCCCTAACTCAATTGCATCTTTGATTGGATTTGAGCCGGAGGTTTTCGAATGCAACAAAAAACATATATCAACCTTACCAGTTAATATAACGACAGTCAGACTAATAAAGGTCGACTGCGGATTGATATCTGGCGCCTACCACAATGGAAGTGAAATGCACACTCTGTATGAATTCGACATAGACGTTGAGCCTGGATTCAAATTAACAAAGGAGCCACAGAATGTAATATATATGAGCGTTATGCCTAGTGGTCGTCAGTTTATCGATAACATCACACTGAAAATTTTGGATGACGAGGGAAATCTGATTAACTTCCGTGGTGAAAAAATTATCGTTAAATTGGAATTGCGTCGGTTAGCTTGAGCAAACTCCACAATTGAATAGGATGGGTTTTCTATACAACATAGGTGCACAACAATTGAAAAAAGTCGATAAAGCGCTTACAAACAACCATAAAATACGAAGAACACATAGGAATAACCTTATTCGTCATTCGTCAGCTGCCAAAGGCACAACGTCGAAGCTATCACTACAAAATCGTAAGTTTCTGGAGTCTATAGGACTAAAGCTAACTGAAAAATATGGTTCTGCACGTATCAAGTGAGAAGCTGGATGTTTTTGAGGAACCGATTTTGGATCACTCCTTAGCAAGTTTACATGAATACACATACAAGCCGTATGGTTCACCATATTTCAAGAATTCTGACATTGTTCATATACCAATCAACTTCCAAGATCTCATTTTAAATATTGCTGACAGTTACATTTTCATCGAAGGAACGTTTACTCCAAGTGATGCCACGAAGTCCTGCTATCTATCTAACAATGCTCTGTCTTTTCTGTTTGATGAAATTTCTCTACATATGGGTGGTGAAAAAGTTGTCATTGTACGAAATCCTGGAATAACGTCAACAATGAAAACAATGATCTCTCATGGTAAAAGTGCCGCCCATTCACTATTATGTACAGGATGGGGCTTAAATGAAGACAATTCAGCGATATGGGATTCAACTAGTAAGGTCTTCAGTGGTAGAATACCTCTAAAACATATAATGGGATTTGCTGAGGACTATAAAAAAGGAATTCTAAACATAAAACAAGAGCTTGTATTAGTCATTGCAAGATCCTTTAAGAACTGCTTTGTCGGTGAATGTGACGCAGAGCTATCAATATCAAAGATTGAATGGAAAGTCCAACAGATTGTTCCTGAAGACCGCTACAAGGTCAAACTTCTACAGAGACTGAACAAAAGCAGTTTGAGTTCAAGGATTAAGGTGGCATTTCGCTCTTGGGATTTGTATGAACTACCATCACTTCGCTCAACATCAACAGACGTCTGGGCAATTCGAACAACCAACAAGCTAGAGAGGCCTTTGTTTGTTATCGTTGGATTTCAAGACTCAAAATTAGCAGAAGATCCTAAGAAGGACATCACTAAGTTCATTCATGCCAACATAAACTCGATCCGATTGAAGCTGAATAACCAGGTATACCCATATGAAAGGTGGAACCTGGATTTTGAGAAGAAGCTAAACACTGCGGCTTACTATGCATTTGAGAGCTTCCAAAGTGCGTATTACAACAAGGGAATGGCAGAACCATTATTCAATATTAAGGAGTTCAATGATAACCCACTATTTGTAATCGACTGCAGTCATCAACCTGATAACCTTCAGCTGTCAACTGTGGATATATCGTTGGAATTTGAAACCAGAAAATCTTCTTTCCCAGCTAACACTAAAGTGTATGCATTAATCATTCACGATTCTTGTATTAGTTACAACGCTTTTGATGGATCTATTCAGAATGGACTTATTCATTCATATTAAATGTATTTTGATTTTTATTATAGCTGTCATGGCAAAAATAAAACACTTTTAATACATTTGTTTTTTTATTTATGCATAAATGATACAGAAGTGAGCCGGATGCGTACAAATGTCATTCTTTATCTACGAAACTATATTTGGTAATTATATGTTGAGGTAAATATTCCTCTATTGCATACAAAAATGGTTTGAGTTCATTACTAATCATCCCATCACATAGTTGATCGATGGTACATTCTTCACGTAAATATTGTCTGCATAACTTTTCCCCTTCTTCATATTTCCTGATTAGTATCCTCTTCCGTTCGACCTCTTCATCATCCCAGCAGATACTCAAGTCATAGACCGTGGAATGTTCCTCATCGAAAATCAAATCTACCAATTGACATGCAATTCTCTGGATGGCTGTACGTAGATCTTTTGCTTCAGGCCACCCCATTGCTGAATACTGCATCCACATTGTATAATGGGAATGAAAAGTTAGTCTGCTTCTGAAACAAACAGAACGTCTAATACCAACTAGGTGCAAATAAATGTTTTTATCTCGAATTTACCTTCTACATATCGCGGGTCCAATACATGGGAGTAACCATTATATTATTTATACCCAACACAATCTGTACTACCTCATCATCAAATATATTATTGTTGAATATAATCAAATTTCATCAAACATTTGGAGCGCGCGCCTGGTGTTTTAGGTGAACTTTGACCAATATATGTTAGTGAATATTTATTTTGAGATTCATTTATCTCTTTAATCACTGCTTCAGACATATGCTCCGATACTCTTTTAGGTAACCATACTTTGAACTCATTAGCATCATCTTCTAATAGTGTTGCTACTAGACATTCACCAAATTTTGATTTGACGGGTGACAGATTCTTAATTGTATGGGCTTTGTTTACAGTTAGTGAAGATAAAGTTCTGAAAAGTATTTTGTTATCGAGTTCACAGTTGATTTTATTGTTAATTTCATGCAATTCAGAGGTAGCGACAGACATTGTTTAAAGAAAAAACAAATAATGTGACTGTTGGATAAATAATATAAAAAGGGTGCTCACCAAGTTATATCTGTACACAATATACTTCGGGACTATACTCTGATCGTCTCTCGACTTTTACTGATCACTAGCCCGTTATTACACTATTTATACAGATACCTTCAAGGTCAAAATACGTCACCGTGCATTCTTCTCAAAACCATCAAGCCTCGTAAGAAAATCATACAACTGATCTCAAGGCTATCCACACCCTATCTGAGTGACCTTCAGGGAGGATTGCAATTGGCCCCACGTCAAATCTCGAGGTTATCCACCACGTCAAATCTCAAGGTTATCCAGTCAATAGTCACATTCAAGGACGTTCAAAATAAGCAGCTATACACTAACACAAAAAAACTCAAGGTTACACAAACAACCAATTCAAACACTAACAACAAATATTTCAAAATCGTTATCTATAGGCACATTGTAAACCGAAAAAACTCAAGGTTACCCAACACCCCACTGAAACAAACCCTTCAGATACGATCACATTTGAAAACACAACGTTACAAAATGACCTTCAGGGAGGATCAGAATCGGCACCTATAAGAAAAGCCCACGTCACATCTCAAGGTTATCCACACCCCATTTAAATGACCTTCAAATGACCTCGGGAGGATCAGAATCGGCATATCTATACTACTAACAATAAAGCGCTGAAAAAGTGACCCATTCAATATTGTAGAATAAAAATTACAGAAACCATGAACTGTCACGAATACATTTCGTCAACTTCAACAGCTGCTGGAAATAAGCCCAGGTCCTTCAAAGATTTAGAGCCAAAAGGACCTATCACTATACAACCTCTTTACGTTTTATAAAGCTCCGATAAAAAATGACCTGGAGCGCACATGTCTAGAAAGCCACAACCACTACCATGTCCATACTCAAGGCAATAAAGCAAAGAGCAATTCGACTGGTTGTTATATTTCCCTGACGCTTCAAATTCAGCTGTTTTCTCGCCAGAGTGCTGTCGGTAACCCTTCAACTTTTTCCGGTATTTCAACGGAGCCTTCTCATGTGAAATCTCTTTACAAATCCTCCCCCAAGCCCGATATGTTCGCGGGATTGCGACCAATACGGTAAATCTTCGTACATCGAATCACCTGGAAAACTATTTCTACTACATTTTTGGAGAAGAGTGTTGCAAGATGCTGCAAATAGACACCATTCTATAGTACATATCCAAACTTACGTGTCTCTCCTGATTAATAGTGACCTCTTCGACTTTCGTTTTTACAGAAGGCACCCAAGGGGCATCTACCACTTCAAGAGACTCGATACCAATTTTAGGAGACGGTAATGTAAATTCAATTCCAGGAGGTGGAACTTTGAATAGCATTTGTGCATTTTCCTCCATTCTTGGCCACGCTTGGTATCTCATTTTCCAAAGAACCTGGAACCTGGAGTGATATATTAAATAAAATTAAGCCACAAACTGGAATAATGCAGAAAATAATATCTCAAAAGAGAGGTATGGAATATTTTATGTTACTATAAAACGCCAAATCCATCAAAAAAAAATGTAAGATGACGTGAAATACGATAACATTTCTGTCGGCTTTATATGCTTATATGAAAACCCACTTGAATCGCTAACGAGTTTGTAGTTCTGTATCTAAAAGCACCAGTTCGACTGACAGATGAATGATATAATAGTATAATTTTCAACGATACGGTAATGACGGTAATAACTCACGCTTTGTGCAGTAAATCAGCAAGTCAGTTATCACCATTACCACGAGTTTAATACTATACTTTATCTACGACCGAATCTATGAATAGTACGATTTAAATACATAATAATTACACAATATTGATAACCTAACCTCACTTCTGTAAAATAAATACACAATGTACACCATCAAATTATCATTTGACGTCTCATGGCATGGCCACCTTTGCAGTTATTATAGCGTGTATTTAATCATATGCATTTCCAAGCGATCGGTACTGGTATCCAGTAGGCGGTGTTCATAACCCACGGCTGGCGCGTGAGTTATGGAATATTACACACGCTGTTTATTTATAGGTAGAATTACCTGTTCAAAAGTAGTTTGGTAATCGCTGTATAACTTATTGGGAGTAGATAAAACATAATTATTATTCATATCGTAATGTCGTTATTCAGTCACTCAATTTGTTGGTAGCCTATCAATACACGTGCATGTAAAATGAGATTTATCAGACTTTCCAGACTACAGATATTTCTTAAAATAAGACAAGTTTCAGTTTCTGTCTGCATTATTTGCTGGAGTTCAAAGCAACTTATTACATTACTTCCAAAATATTTTTACGTATAGAATGTTACGGTTAACGTGTTTACATAGCTAGATTATAAAGTAGCTGGAAAACATGTATAAGAAATATCCAAACGCCTGCTTATTTTAGTGAAAAGTCATATCTTTCAAGTAAAATAGCCAATGAATTTTGGATAGTTTGTATCATATCCAAATAGTTTGTAAACTAGCCATGAATTTTAGCTGAAGTACACACTACAAAAGAATTCCACAAATTAACCGCGGTTTTTGGCTGGTTTATATACTATCTACAGTATTTGGATAAAGTATGAACTTAATATTACTGGTAGTATATAACAACTAACTCGTTGGTTAGCATGCAAACTAAGCCATTTCCTTTGGTTAATTCAATTAAAATAATTCTCAGGAAAAAGGTAGGGTTTACCAACATGTTGGATTACTAGGAATATTCAGTTCATACAATCGGTGTAATTATTTTGTGGTTTGTACATTAATGGCAATTTTTGGCTAATTTACCAGCTTTACAAACTAACCAGCATTTATAGCTATTTTAGTTAAAAGGTAACTTTCCACAAAAATAACCAGGCATTTATATACCTAGTTTAGATATTATCCAGCTAGTTTACAAATTAGCCAAGTAGACACTTTATAACATATACATATATTGTACGCATATTATATATTATGTAGAACAAGAAAAGTTAAAATTGAAATGTCACGTATGCCCATTAAATGAATATGAAGATTTGGATTTTGTTTTATTTATTTTAGGTATATACTGTTTTTTACTTATAATAATTGTAACGAAATTTTTGCTAATTTCGTTACACGTCGTCTGTGACTCCTTTTATAGATCAATTCTTACAGAATGATATTCTAGTGACAGGTAGATATCTGTTCCTCCCGTATGCTTTGCCGTTACGCTATTAACAGAACCACTTTTCCGCGCCTATGGATACCCATAATACTCATGGTATTTGCTCTCTAGCCTAACTGGACTATACAGCAATACTAGATAGCAATAAGGGTTGCCTACATACGAGAAATTCGTAAATATAGTTATTATCTGTTATTTATATGATTTAACTTTGCGAAGTTGTTAGTTTCATTCTTTTAGTGCATTTTTCGTTCCCTATTATGAGTCTATTTTGTTAATAATAGTAATTCTGTCCCGATTTGCAATTAAGACTATAGTTACTTTGAGGTTGGGTTGGTAGTACTAGTGAGCCGTTGGCAGCACTGCCTAACTAGGGGCCTGGTGTGATTGGTCAGTTGTCTATTGAATTCGTGAACATTCGAGAAGTTTTCGTGATTTCCGACGAAAAATTATAAATAGGCTTGTCTCTCCCTAGCTTCTTTCTTCTGGTCTCTCTCTGCAACTGTAACAGGTCAGGTGTATCGATCCGGCATTCTGCCATCTTTAACTTAGGTTTTTCCTTTTGTTCATTTAGGCCTTCCGTCATGTTCATGAAATAGATTCTTTTATTTGTCGTGGGGGTAGACTTTGAAGTTATTAACTCTCTTTTCGCGAGATTTCTATTTGAAGTACCTAACCCTGTAACACGGACAATTATTTGTGAATTGTGAATATTCCGCCATTTTTCTTGGATTCTATATTTCTGTTTTAGTGTGCTGCGTTGTTAAACCATCGACTCTTTTGAATTTTTGCTAGCATACCGTTGATATCGAACCTTTAGTATCTAAAATCGAGATCATTGATTTGATTTAGTTTCATTTTCGAGTCAGATTGTGAATGCCGTACTGTGTTATATATGTGTTTTCAGCCCAAGTGTGTGCATCTGCTTGCCGAAGAAACTGACCTGGTGCCTGGTGCTGATGTCAATCTAAAGGAATACACGCCCTTTTCCACCTACTTCTAGACCCTGGAAGGATTCACAGGAGCGTGACTACAAGCTGTTCCTGCTACTTTGGATATAGAAGGTACGTAAAATTTGCTTATTTCAAAATTTGATCGCCATTTTGGCAGCTATCGAGCTATTTTACGTACTTTCGCATCTAGAGTTTGTAGTCACCTTCAAGTGTGACCTTCATTCCGCTTTTCCTTTTTTTGTTGCTCTTTTGCACATTTTTGAGAGAGAGAGAGCACACCTTTTTTATTTGGTAGAGTTCTGTGTAAAAATTGCTTAGTTCATTGTTTCCGCCATTTTGGGCGACTTATGGGCATTTTTGCATAGATGTCTAACCTTGTTCAGTATTGCCCCTTTCGTACATTTTTTGAGAGAGAGAGAGAGAGAGAGAGAGAGAAGCACCTTTCTTTATTTTGGTATAATTTTGATAGTTTTTGAGTGTGCTTACACACACATTTTGCAAATTTTGAGCTGTAATTCTGCTGTACGAATTTGACAAAATTTTCCATCTCTACAACCGATACAGCCTGCCAAAGTACATCTATGTGAGACTGAACGTACTCATAGATTTTTTGTCTTTTAGAGCTATAGTTTTAACAGTGAGAGTATTTATTGAAGTACAGTTGCTCGTACCTTGCAACTACTGTTCATATAATTTCAATTTTCTGGATTATTTGTGATATTTGATTTTGAGACATTTTAGTAAACATTTGTGGGCTTGATAATTTTTTTTTGTGGTTGTATTACCTTTCAAGACTCTAACTTTCTGGAGCACTAGAGCCAGCAGTAACTTAATAGAATCATAGCCTTGATTTCCTCTTAAATCAATTAAACTGCTTTGAACTTAAGTGAACTATAGCCTTGCTCACTTCAAGACTCATATTTTTAAGTTTTATTTTAAGTGTTAGACTTGAAAGGCCTATCAAGTATCTAGGTTAGATGATACTTTGTTGATACGATATTGGTACTTTATTTTAAAATTATATTTTTTTTTATATATGCAGATTCAATTGTGAACCATTGTGGGGAGATATCTGCTATAGTTTTGTGTTTAACTTTTAAGAAATTTTTAGTATAGAATTTAAGCAATTTATAAGGGATCTTTGTTAAATTTATATAGATATTGTTTCAACTAAATTATTGGGGAGGGGGATTTTAATTGTTCAATTCAAAGCCAAGTAGTACGCCTGAGCTTGCATAACCTTCTACATCCTGGGGTTTCGCCATAGAGGGTCCAGGCACTAATCCTTTTTTTTATACTTTGCATGACGGCGGCCGGAAGTGGTAGCCGAGTCAGACCCAGAAAACCCTCAGCCTAAAAGGGGGGACGTCAAGCAGGGGTAGCCGAGTCAGACCCAGATACCCCTCAGCCTAAAAGGAGGGACGTCAAGCATGAGTGGTCTGGCCTAGGGAACCTGAAGAGGCTGCCGGTCATCAAGGAGGACCCTCTGAAGGAGCCATTGGAGACCCAGTACCATCTGTCTTAACCGAAGCAGGCCAGGTTGTATCGTCCATCTAAACCAGCAGTCCCCCCCTCTGTTTTTTTATATTGTACACATAAATCACAACTCACCATTCATTTTATTATATTTTAAAATCAATATACGTGTTACTGTTAAATTCTCTTTTGAATTTTTCTACACCCATACCTTCAGTGTTTCTGGAGAGGTTGGGTAATTTCACTAACTTCCTTGGAGTTTGGAGGTGAAAACTCCTGGCGCCCCTTTTTCTTGAAGTTTTTGAACCTTTAGAGCAATCTCGCGTTAAAAGTTAGTGATTTTGCCTGACATCTCTTACAAGAGGAAAAGAATAAGTTGCCAAGGATCCACAACCCACCGTAAGTAAACTGAGCAGCCCAAAGGCACCCCAGTTCTGCCAGCTTGAAGGTCTCAACTTAGTTGGGACTTTCAATCTAGCTTTACACAATTTGGCGCCCGCTGTGAGGGCACGATATGGCGACTTGTTCTTTTCTTTCTTCGAAGCCTGAAGAGAGGTGTAGAGTAAACTTTTGAAGTGAGTTGACTAGAGTCAGTTTTTTTATAGTTTGCCTTTATTCTAAATTTTATTGAATTTTGCTGCAGTTATTTTGCCAATATTTCACATAACTATTAATCTTTTGCATTTATTTTGATATTTTGACATTTAGATTTTCTCCCGATAGTATCACCTTTGAGAACTATATATTGCGTTTAAGATTTTATCTTGCCTACATTTTTGAGTACCTATATATTGATTATTGATTCTTCTTGATATAGCTACTGATTATTGATTTTTATTGATTGCCTACATTTTGAGTATTTTTGACTTATTGAATATTCTCTGATTATTACCCATTTATCTTGCTGATTTTGAGTATTTGTGAGTTATTGAATATTTTTGATTATTGACCATTTATCTTATTGACTGCTGTAAGCAGTATATCTTTTGTCGATTCTTGATTATTGATTGATTTAGATTTTGATTCCCAAAATGGACGCAGGTCATTTATTGAGTGCAGAACTAGACTATGAACTCCGTGTGAGAGGTATACAACCATCTGGTAGTATGGATGACAAACGAAAGGTACTGAGAGGGTTGTTCAGTCAAGAACGAGCTCACAGATCTTTCATTGAGTCATTTATAGTTCAGCCTCATGATGACGATGTTGATGCAATCAAAACGTCATTGACCGATTTAGAGCAGAAGATAGCAGCTTTTGTCAGTTCTACTGGTAGTTCTGAACACAAGAGGCTTGTATCTCGTTTGACCCATGTTTCTGGTAGGATCAATCGCTTAAGAACCGATGATGAAAGTCAGGAAGCCATGAAGCAACGTTTGCTTCTGCTTCTTTTAAAATTGGAAGCTAAGCTAGATGAAAAGGTTGCACCTGCAACTAGCACTCCAGTGGAGAGAATGCCTCCAGCTCCAATTTTCTCAAACCCCAAGCCTGTGTTACCATATAAGTGGAATTTGTGTTTTAAAGGGACTTCAAATGAGTCCGTTGTCTCCTTTTTAGAAAAGGTTGAGTCCATGAGGCTATCCCGCTGTGTACAGAAAAATGAGCTATTTCTTTCAGCTGGTGATCTATTCAAGGATAAAGCTTGGATTTGGTTTAATGTTAACAGATCTAGGTTTTCAGACTGGGACAGTTTGGTTGCTAAGTTGAAGGAAGATTTCTTGCCTTATCAGTATCAGGAGGACCTGATGCAGGAGATCAATAATAGAACTCAAGGTTCTGATGAACGAGTCTCTTTATATATTTGTGCTATGGAGGGACTGTTTAATCGTCTCCCTGAAAAACCTGATGAGAAGACCATGGTCAACAAAATCAGGCGCAATCTCTTGCCATTTTACGTAGCCCAACTAGCTCTTCATGACATCAATACAGTGTCAGAGCTGACAGCTCTCTGCAAAAAGCTAGAGGAGTCTAGAAGTTGGTCCAATAGGTATAAACCTCCTATTCCTAGTAACTCTAGTTTCTTAGAACCAGACTTAGCCTGCCCTTCAACATCTAGGGGTTATCCCAGAGAAAACAGAAGGATGTTTAACAGTAAGTCCTTGGGTGTTTCTTCTATATCTAAGGATGAGTGTTGGAGTTGTCATCAAACTGGACATAGGTATTCCAAATGTTCAAGCCCTAGATCAGTATTTTGTTTTGGTTGTGGATCACAAGGCGTGATTAGGACCAAGTGTCAAAAGTGTTCGGGAAACGGGCAGGGTGGTTCCGCAAGACTGGACAACGCAACCACCCCAGTTCAAGGTCCAGTGCAGACCGAAGCTCCGACTCAGTTGCCTTCAAACAGACGAAAAAAGTCCCAGAAAGGAGAGCAAAAACAGAAGGCAATGTTCGGATGTACGTAAAAAGTGTATTATGCTGCTAGGTTTTTCATTCAAGAAGGTCTGTCCCATGTTTGTGTCCAAACCTGGTAATGAGAGACCATATCTAGAAGTCCAAATCTTAGGTGAGACTTTTATAGCTCTTGCTGATTCTGGCAGCCAATTTTGGGAAACTCTGGTTTTGCCTTGCTTGAAAAATGGAATGTGAATCTTTCTTCAGATTATTCTCTGCAAGTGACAACTGCAGATGGTGTTCCACAGGCTACCACTGGAAAATTTACTGTACCCATCACTCTTGGTAACATGACAAGGGATGTACAAATTTGGGTAATTCCGTCTATTAATTATAGTCTTGTTTTGGGTATTGACTTCTTAAAAGCTTTCAGAGTTCATGCCAATTTTCCAGATAATCAGTATCAGATGTCAGTTTGTGTGGTGAACACTATTTGTCCTGCTGAAAATCTGAATCCCCAACAAAAGGCCCAACTTTCAAAAGTGATTGACCTATTCAAGTCAATTGGCCCTACTGATAGAATAGGAAGAACTCACCTTCTGACCCATCACATTGATACTGGTCAAGCCAAACCAATTAGGCAAAGACAATACCCTTTGTCACCAGCAATGCAGAAACATCTTGACAAGGAAATCGATCAGATGTTAAAGCAGGGTCTTATTCAGAGATCAAATTCCGAGTGGTGTAGTCCACTTTGGCTTGTGAGGAAAGCTTCTGGAGAGTATAGAATCTGTTTTGACGGACGCAAGCTTAACTCTGTGACTTGTAAAGATGCATATCCTATGCCCCTCATCGACTCAGTGATTAATAAGTTGAGAGATGCTAGATTCTTATCATCAATTGACTTAAAATCTGCATTCTTTCAAATCCCCTTAGATGAGAAATCAAGACCGAAAACGGCTTTTGCTGTTAGAGGACGAGGACTTTTTGAATTTTGTGTCATGCCCTTTGGTTTATCATGTTCCGCTCAGAGCATGTGTCGTTTGATGGACATGGTTATTGGTCCAGCATTAGAACCTTATGTTTTCTATTACCTTGATGACATTGTAATTGCTACACCAGATTTTGATTTGCATTTAGACATTTTGAGAAAACTTTTTGAAAGATTGAAACAGGCTGGTCTTACAGTTAACTTTGAAAAATGTGAATTTTGCAGACCCTCATTGAAATTTCTTGGTTTTGTTGTTGATGAGATAGGCCTTCGTACAGATGAATCTAAAGTATCTGCTATTGTTGATTATCCAGTCCCTAAGACCACCACCCAAGTTAGACGTTTGATCGGTTTAGTTGGCTACTACCGACGCTTTCTAAAAAATTTTGCCTCAATCTGTAGTCCCATTTCTGACCTTTTGAAAGGACGCAAAAAGGGTCAAAGCATTGAATGGACAGAGGAAGCTGATCGTGCATTTGCTCAGATCAAGGAGAGCCTAACAGCTGCTCCAGTCCTAGCTTCACCTGACTTTCCAAAGCCTTTTATTTTATATGGTGATGCTTCAGATACCGGAGTTGGTTCTGTATTATATCAGGAAACTGATGGCATAGAGCATCCCATAGCGTATGCTAGTAAGACCCTAAATAAGTGTCAGAGGAAGTATACCGTAACTGAAAAAGAGCTGTACAGCATTATTGTTGCCATTGAAAAGTTTAGGGGATACATTGAGGGCACACATTTTACCGTGATAACTGATCATGCTTCACTGATTTGGTTAAACAATATGAATAACCCTAGTGGCAGACTAGCCCGTTGGGCAGTTAAACTTTCTCAGTTTGATTTTACAATAGTACATAGAAAAGGATCCCAGAATGTAGTAGCTGATGCCTTATCTCGATCAGTAGCAGTTCTTAACTTAGATACAGTAAAACTTGATGGGTGGTACACTAAAATGATTCAGAACGTCCAAGAAAAGCCTGATGATTATACTTCTTATAAGGTAGAAAATGGCATTTTGTATAAACATATATTTAGTAGAGATCCTTTAGTGGGTAATTTAACAGACTGGAAGATTGTGGTGCCTCGAGCACGTCGTAAAGAAGTAATTAAAATGTATCATGATAATGAGACTGCTGCTCATTTAGGTATTTCTAAGACCATTTCTCGTATATCAGAACTGTATTATTGGCCGTTCCTTCATAAAGATGTATATAGATATATTAAGAATTGTAAGACTTGTGCTAGTTGTAAAGTTTCTAATCTGCCTAAAGCAGGTTTGATGGGCTCATATAAAAACATTAATTTTCCGTTTCAATTGGTCAGTTGTGATCTTTAGGTCCTTGTCCTAGATCTAAAAGTGGGAATCAATATCTTTTTGTGGTCATAGATTGGTTTACCAAATTCACGTTAGTTCAGCCCCTTCGTAAAGCTACAGTCCAGCACATTAATAGGTTTTTAGAGAATAATGTTTTCCTTATATTTGGTGTGCCTCAGATTATAGTATGTGACAATGGACCTCAGTTTAGGAGTAAGGATTTTAAAGACCTTATGGAGGAATATAAAGTTCAGAAAATATGGTATAATGGCAGGTATCATGCACAAATCAACCATACAGAGCGTCAAAATAGAGTTATTATCACAGCCATTAGGTCATATATTAAGGAAGATCAGAAAACTTGGGATCAGTCTATTTTCAAAATTGCTCAGGGTTTGCGTTTAGCAAAACATGATGTGACTGGGTATTCTCCAGCTTTCTTAACTTTTGCTAGAAATGTTCCTGTTTCAGGAGACTACTTTGGAAAGATTTCTGATAATGCCAGGAACATTGTTGAAATTTCTGACAAGAACGCCAGGTTAGATGATGTTCAGGGGATGACGGAAATTTTTTCGAAGGTTCGAGAACGAATCAAAAAGGCTTACATTCGCAATGCTGAAACTTATAACCTAAGGCGTAGGCCCGCCCAATTTTCTGAGGGTGAAAAGGTTTGGAAGGTTAATTATGTGTTATCTAAGGCTGCTGATCATTTTAATGCTAAATTGTCCCCCAAATATGTTCCTTGTATTGTTAATAAGGTTTTGTCCCCTTTGGTATATAATTTGGTGGACAAGTATGGTAACGACTTGGGCAACTGGCATGTCAAGGATCTTAAAAAGGATGATACAGGGCTGGATTCTGATGATGATCCAGATCCAGTTCCAGACCGGGAACCAGCCTCTGAACTAGAGTTTGAAGCTAGTGATGATGGGGGTTAATTGCCACGTCTTTAAGGACTTTTGCCCTGCTGATAGGGGCTGGCATGGTATGTTTGTGGGGAAAGAAATAGGTGCTTCTTTCTGCTCAAGCATCAGTGCCTGAGGAATGCTACAGCACCGGAAAATTACCGGGTGGGAGTACAAGTCTTCCGACAGGCTACTTATGGACGAAACAACATCTTTGTCTAATCACCTTAGGTGATTTACGTCCAAACAGCATTGCTGATAGCATCAGTATGCAAGAATGTCGTTAGGGGTTGTTATTGTCTGGTACTTATGGTTATTTTTTATATGATGTATAGATTTGGTTTATGTTCTTTTGTTGTAGATATGACTGGTCATAGCGTGAAATGTGACTTGTCATTTTGCTGTGACAACTCATGTTTGATATTGTTCATTACTATTTGGTTCTTTTCCCTGATGACTCATTTGCTTATTTGAGTGCATTCACCGATTTTGTCGTTTGTATATAAGTTCCCGGATTTGACATTTTTAGTTATTAGGTATAGTGTCCTGAATGTGAATAGGCACTTTGTATATTAGTTCCCGGATTTGACAGCTTAGTATAGTGACCTAAAGTGAATAGGCACTTGTATATTAGTTCCCGGATTTGACAGTTTAGTGTAGTGACCTGAAGTGAATAGGCACTTTTGTTTTTTTTTGGCCATTTTTGCAGTGGGTGCTGGTGAGTTCCGAAGCAACAGCTTTCAGTAGCGATGGGCTCTGGAAGGATAAATATTGGGGGGTGACAGTCGGTAGTCAATGTTCTCACTGGAGACTTGGCGCATGCTTGCTGTCACTACTGCATTCTATCTCAGCTCCTTTGTCCAGGTTGTAGCGGAAGATTGCCAGCAACATTGTTGGACTGAGACCGCGTCATTGTCTGTGGAGGCAGGTTTTGGTTAGTACCCTACAGACTCTCTTTAAACCTGTTCTCTTTTTAGTCTGGTGGATACTATAATTCACTTACTTGTAGTCAAACTACAAGAGTTTTTTTTTTGTTTTTTTTGCTGTCATGATCTTGAAACCAAAGAACCCTTGGCTGGTGCGTTGTTCCCGTCGAGTCCCTGCGCCAATAGACGACTGGTGGCAAGGTGGAACCAAGCCTACGGCGCTGATTTAAGATCTTTTAGCGAAATGGTTTGTTCCAATTGGGTAGTGACTCGAGGGTGGTGACTCTCCTCCCCTGGTCTATTTGACTGGAGAGATCCGCTGGGGTATTTAGGTTAGGTTATTTTAGGTTATTTTTGGGTTAATATTATTGACTTTCTCACTCTAGTTGTACTTGGGTTAGTGTCGGTTGTCATAATACTTATGTCTAGCCTTTGCAAGGTTTGTCAGTAATTTTCTCCACACTCTTACTGTGATGTTCTCCAATTTCAAGTTGATTAGTACCTTCATCTGTAGTTTAGCATCAGTTAGTTTGAAAATTCCCGAATGACTTCTCGAATTTTTCCTGGTGGGAGGGATGTGTAACGAAATTTTTGCTAATTTCGTTACACGTCGTCTGTGACTCCTTTTATAGATCAATTCTTACAGAATGATATTCTAGTGACAGGTAGATATCTGTTCCTCCCGTATGCTTTGCCGTTACGCTATTAACAGGACCACTTTTCCGCGCCTATGGATACCCATAATACTCATGGTATTTGCTCTCTAGCCTAACTGGACTATACAGCAATACTAGATAGCAATAAGGGTTGCCTACATACGAGAAATTCGTAAATATAATTATTATCTGTTATTTATATGATTTAACTTTGCGAAGTTGTTAGTTTCATTCTTTTAGTGCATTTTTCGTTCCCTATTATGAGTCTATTTTGTTAATAATAGTAATTCTGTCCCGATTTGCAATTAAGACTATAGTTACTTTGAGGTTGGGTTGGTAGTACTAGTGAGCCGTTGGCAGCACTGCCTAACTAGGGGCCTGGTGTGATTGGTCAGTTGTCTATTGAATTCGTGAACATTCGAGAAGTTTTCGTGATTTCCGACGAAAAATTATAAATAGGCTTGTCTCTCCCTAGCTTCTTTCTTCTGGTCTCTCTCTGCAACTGTAACAGGTCAGGTGTATCGATCCGGCATTCTGCCATCTTTAACTTAGGTTTTTCTGTTTTTTCATTTGGACCTTCCGTCATGTTCATGAAATAGATTCTTTTATTTGTCGTGGGGGTAGACTTTGAAGTTATTAACTATCTTTTCGCGAGATTTCTATTTGAAGTACCTAACCCTGTAACACGGACAATTATTTGTGAATTGTGAATATTCCGCCATTTATCTTGGATTCTATATTTCTGTTTTAGTGTGCTGCGTTGTTAAATCAGCGACTCTTTTGAATTTTTGCTAGCATACCGTTGATATCGAACCTTTAGTATCTAAAATCGATATCATTGATTTGATTTAGTTTCATTTTCGAGTCAGATTGTGAATGCCGTACTGTGTTATATATGTGTTTTCAGCCCAAGTGTGTGCATCTGCTTGCCGAAGAAACTGACCTGGTGCCTGGTGCTGATGTCAATCTAAAGGAATACACGCCCTGTTCCACCTACTTCTAGACCCTGGAAGGATTCACAGGAGCGTGACTACAAGCTGTTCCTGCTACTTTGGATATAGAAGGTACGTAAAATTTGCTTATTTCAAAATTTGATCGCCATTTTGGCAGCTATCGAGCTATTTTACGTACTTTCGCATCTAGAGTTTGTAGTCACCTCCAAGTGTGACCTTCATTCCGCTTTTCCTTTTTTTGTTGCTCTTTTGCACATTTTTGAGAGAGAGAGAGCACACCTTTTTTATTTGGTAGAGTTCTGTGTAAAAATTGCTTAGTTCATTGTTTCCGCCATTTTGGGCGACTTATGGGCATTTTTGCATAGATGTCTAACCTTGTTCAGTATTGCCCCTTTAGTAAATTTTTTGAGAGAGAGAGAGAGAAGCACCTTTCTTTATTTTGGTATAATTTTGATAGTTTTTGAGTGTGCTTACACACACATTTTGCAAATTTTGAGCTGTAATTTTGCTGTACGAATTTGACAAAATTTTCCATCTCTACAACCGATACAGCCTGCCGAAGTACATCTATGTGAGACTGAACGTACTCATAGATTTTTGTGTCTTTTAGAGCTATAGTTTTAACAGTGAGAGTATTTATTGAAGTATAGTTGCTCGTACCTTGCAACTACTGTTCATATAATTTCAATTTTCTGGATTATTTGTGATATTTGATTTTGAGACATTTTAGTAAACATTTGTGGGCTTGATATTTTTTTTTTTTGTGGTTGTATTACCTTTCAGGATTCTAACTTTCTGGAGCACTAGAGCCAGCAGTAACTTAATAGAATCATAGCCTTGATTTCCCCTTAAATCAGTTAAACTGCTTTGAACTTAAGTGAACTATAGCCTTGCTCACTTCAAGACTCATATTTTTAAGTTTTATTTTAAGTGTTAGACTTGAAAGGCCTATCAAGTATCTAGGTTAGGTGATACTTTGTTGATACGATATCGGTACTTTATTTTAAAATTATATTTTTTTTATATATGCAGATTCAATTGTGAACCATTGTGGGGAGATATCTGCTATAGTTTTGTGTTTAACTTTTAAGAAATTTCTAGTATAGAATTTAAGCAATTTATAAGGGATCTTTGTTAAATTTATATAGATATTGTTTCAACTAAATTGTTGGGGAGGGGGATTTTAATTGTTCAATTCAAAGCCAAGTAGTACGCCTGAGCTTGCATAACCTTCTACATCCTGGGGTTTCGCCATAGAGGGTCCAGGCACTAATCCTTTTTTTTATACTTTGCATGACGGCGGCCGGAAGTGGTAGCCGAGTCAGACCCAGAAACCCCTCAGCCTAAAAGGGGGGACGTCAAGCAGGGGTAGCCGAGTCAGACCCAGATACCCCTCAGCCTAAAGGGAGGGATGTCAAGCAGGAGTGGTCTGGCCTAGGGAACCTGAAGAGGCTGCCGGTCATCAAGGAGGACCCTCTGAAGGAGCCATTGGAGACCCAGTACCATCTGTCTTAACCGAAACAAGCCAGGTTGTATCGTCCATCTAAACCAGCAGTCCCCCCCTCTGTTTTTTTTATATTGTACATATAAATCACAACTCACCATTCATTTTATTATATTTTAAAATCAAGATACGTGTTACTGTTAAATTCTCTTTTGAATTTTTCTACACCCATCCCTTCAGTGTTTCTGGAGAGGTTGGGTAATTTCACTAGCTTCCTTGGAGTTTGGAGGTGAAAACTCCTGGCGCCCCTTTTTCTTGAAGTTTTTGAACCTTTAGAGTAATCTCGCGTTAAAAGTTAGTGATTTTGCCTGACATCTCTTATAAGAGGAAAAGAATAAGTTGCCAAGGATCCACAACCCGCCGTAAGTAAACTGAGCAGCCCAAAGGCACCCCAGTTCTGCCAGCTTGAAGGTCTCAACTTAGTTGGGACTTTCAATCTAGCTTTACATAATGAAGTCTGAACATAACTAATGGAATAATTGTAGTACATATAATTTCTTTGATAAATACTAGGGCTACGGGAAAGTCAATGAAAGTTGTTCATTTTTAATGTATTTCATTTATGACTTGAATCTGTTATAAACGTGATATCTCATTTAAGTTCGTTTCAATTACTACAAATTCGATATGTAACATGACCCAGGGGTCATGCACTCATAGGTCTGGAAACGACCTAAAATATGTTAGCAAATGACAGAAAGTTCTGCCGGTGCGCCATCTGGTACCCGAAGGTAACGGCAACCAAAGAGAATCGCTGCTAACAGCAGCAAACTTTTTGGTGGGACGACACGGCTCGTCCGCTTTTAGCCACCAGAGGAGCGCGGGTTCTGTACGCCGCTGCGTATGAAAGCCGATATACGAGGGTTGCTCTATATACCTATGGCGCACTGATGATCGCAAATAAGCGTGAAACAGCTGTCTACGTACTGGTGGATTGAGGGAGGTATATAGCAACCCTCGTAGAGCTAAAATATGTTGCGGCGCATAACGCAATAAGATTTGGCGCGATGGAAATAGCCTAACGCCTAACGTTAGAATCAGGGTCCACCTCTTAATTCTTATATAACCATTACTGCCCAATAGATGAGGCCTTTGTTGAATAAAATTGTCATTTATGTGCAAGAATAGTATTTGTTCAAATATGCATAATTGTTGGAATGGGGCCTGTTCATAATTACTTATGTTTTAAATAGTCGATGGAGTTGGCCGTTACTTGATGGAGATCCATACTAATACACAAAGTATTTCCGATGAATGATCACCACCTTTATTTAAAACTTGTGACGATCGTGTCGACACACAGTGTCTTTATCAAACAATGATTTTAAATTTTCAGTACTACGCTATTTACACAAGATATACACATTAATGGGGTAACTATTATGGCTAATCGTTTGTTCTTCGAAAACCATCGGACAGATTTAGTAAGGGTGAATTATTTAAATCCATTTGGTCATTAAGGAGGTTACCTGAGAATTTGAGCTTGTTGATTTCTAATGCTGCTAAAAAATTTAATTTTCCTATGTCCCTTCTGTTCTATGTGTAATATTTTAAATTCTTCGTTGAAATGATGGTTTCCGAAGATCAAATGATTGGCGTAATTAGAATTAAAGAGTTCGTTTACCTTTCAAAACCGCATAAACGAACATAAAGGGTCACTTGTAAACGAACTCTGTAATTCTAATTACGCCAATCATTTGATCTAAGAAAACCATCATTTCAACGAAGATTTTTAAATATTACACATAGAACAGAAGGGACGCAAATTAAATTTTTAGAAGCATTACAAATCAACAAGCTCAAATTCTCAGGTAACCTCCATAATGACCAAGTGGATTTAAATAATTCACCCTTACTAAATCTGTCCGATGGTTTTCGAAGAACAAACGATTAGCCATAATAGTTACCCCATTAATGTGTTTATCTTGTATAAATAGCGTAGTTTAAAATCATTGTTTCATTGTTTTCATCGGAAATACTTTGTGTATAAGTTATGTTTTATTTGTAACTATTTCTATCGTACCACTCGATTTTGCGCTTGCGCAATTCAGTTTCCGGCTGTCATCGTCGTCATCGAGAACTTCGTGATGAATCTGTTTCCTTTTGCGGTCTGTCCTTACGCCGTCCGACAGTACGAATGACTACCGGCTGTAGACCGTCATAAATCGTGTTTTTGAGGCCATATAGTGACCCTTATGTGTGCATAAAACGACATCGCTTCCATCCAAATTATGCGATACTAGTAATTACTGATTTACAAAATTTTTTGTATCGTCTCAATGGATGCCTTGCGGCATTTTGTTTTCGATAGGCTATGTATTATAAACCATTGCTCTTGTTTTGGAACTCAGAAAGGCCTGCCTGTCTTTGTTTTTATGTGGTGCCTACGCTCGAATTTTTTGTATTGAGGTTCCCTATTTTGTCTAAGAAACAAAACATTTGTTTGTCTAATTTTGGATCGAGTCTTCCCTCCGCTACGATGAGGTTGAGACTATTTGGCCATGAGTTGTGAAGGACGAGTCATTTGGTGCTTGGTGGTTGGATGTCCCCAGAAGTGGAAAGGGCATCCTGGGGCACACTCTCCACCTTCGCGCCTCAGTAAGTGTAGACAACCCCCTACTATGCTGGTGGTCCTGGATACAACACCCTGGATACAGCACCTGGATAGAACTTGGTCGTTTTTTCTCACTTTTTATTACTTTTGAAATGATTCCACCGTTAACTTCTATTAAAATATTGACATATTTGTGTAATAGGTAGTATTAATATTTAGTAAGCAGCTTTTTCATCAAATTTTGTATAAACATGTAATTTTGTAAAATTTTGTAACACATAAGGGCCCCCCATTTCATATTTTATATTTTTTTTTATAACCGAGCAGACCGCGTAGGCAAAGCCTAAATGCCAGAGTACCGCGGCTGCTGTGAAAGGGTTATGTTATGGGAAGTAAGTTTGTTAACGCGGGACTTGAATGGTCCAATATCTGCAGGTCCAATAGATGCATCTTCTGGCAGTCCATTCCAAGCCTTGAATACCCTGGGAATGAATGTGCGGTTGTACCGGTTTTGCAGCTTCTTAATTTTAAATATAGTATACACAATTGTTTTACGAATTGTGGTTCCTCATTTCGCCCCTTATCCTGGATGACGTTTTAAGTATGCACAGTTTGAGCTGCCATGAATATTCAGTTAAGTAATGCCTGTTAATAGTGTCAGACAAAATTAGAATTGCTAAAGTCGGTTCTATGCACTAAAACTATTTTGCTAATCCTGTGGTAACTCTTGCTCTTCGACTGTTTCTAGTTGGATGAGGATGTGGTTTCCCATTCCAATTGTATTTATTTGACATCTGTTAACTGATGCTTACCTCAAAATGGCATTAATCCTTACAGAGCACATGGGATGAGAAAGCCCATGCTGCATGATATCAGACACCTGCTGTGGTGCCTTCACCGCAGCCAGAATAAATATGGATGCAGCGCAAGCCGCTACCTCTTGGTTTGCCTCTAGCAACAGTTGCCAGGCTACGGGAATTATCTCCGGGAATTGGTCTTCAGGTAATACGGCCGCACCTTTGATGAGTGTAGCCAGTGGAGCATGGAAGGAGTCTTTAACCTAAAAAACAGCATTGCTAAAGCTAACCGAACAACAAATGCGACTATGGTATTAAGCTATCCAGTTGCAATGACAGCGCAACATAAGAATTCTCCGCCATGTTTGAGTATCGCAATGACACAGTGATTACAACCTGATAAATCCGATTATGAGAGCTAGTAAATATACAGCCTTACACGATATAACAAATGAAAAAAGTATCAGAATGTTAAAAGTTTGATTGCCACCATTCGTAACGTGCGTCAAAAATTTGATTTGAGCCGTACAATATGAAAAACATTCCTACTAATGCTTCAGTTAGTGATGTGAAATTTTTTTGAAGATTAGTATTTTTTACACGATCTTGTGCTTTCAGGAGCGTATTCTATCTACGAGTTATAATTGATTGACAATTTTATACAGGGTGTTGATTTGAAAATCACCCACCACGGATTTATCGAAAACCACTGATTAAAAGAAAAAAGGCCGAGACAGGTCAAAAAAGTGTCAAAAGGGACAAGTTTTTAATCAAAAACTACTTCCCTCCATTATACCCTCTGCCCTTCAGGGTCATTCCAAGATTTTAAATGACAAGGTGTCGAGTAATAGCTTGTTTTAAGGGTATGTCAATGACCTTTGTTTTGTTGTTTGCTTTTTTTAAATCGGTCGAGTTTATGGAGCCAAAATCAATCAAACCACCGCGCCGTTGCGTTTGACCCCAGTTGTCCGGGGAAGATAACTTCGCATAGGTTTGTTTTGGACCTTGTTACGAAATTTACTCAAACTGGATCTATTCTATGAAGCCACCTAAGTTGAAATTTTAGATCACTATAACATAAAGCATAATACTTCATTACGCAAAATTGTGGATGCGCCTGATATTTCATTTGGCTCTATACACACAGTTACTAAACTCCATAAATCCTACCTATCTATTCAAAATGAAAATAGTGCAAGAGTTAACCGAAAATGACTTCGATTGGCAAGTTGACTTTTGTGAACAAATGACTACAGCGATTAATGATATTATCATTCATGTAACGAATATCTCTCGCATTGCTGAATGCACATTTTATCTAACTGTAATATATCTTTCTGATACACACTGCATCAAACTGGAGGCTTAGGAGAGCCCTGAGTAAAATTACTTCATACTTGAAACTTGGTGTATATTGATCTGACCTCGTTACGAACTCCAGATGTATCTTATATCTAACCCACATCCTATTGACATACTTAACACACACACTCTGTTTATGAACAATCTTAGTTAAACAAATATGCGCTTATTTCCCAATATCTCACGCCCCGAACTGGTAAACTCCTTACGGATTGGAGCAATACAATATACTGGGTGTTACCAGTTCCCTTCACTTTACTAATCTACATCACAACCCTTAATCTATTATAAATATACAAATCACAGATAAGCATAACTGCAGGTATTCGAACAATGAAAATCATCATGCCTACGTAGAAGGACACACCTAACACCCCCAAAAGAATTAATGTATGGGCAGGCATTTGGGCAACAAAGTGATCGGACCAATGTTTATTAATGGAAATTTTAATGGACACATTTACTTGGATATGTTGAAAAATGTCATCGATCCGCTTATCACAAAAACTATTGAAATCCAAATCAAAGAGAATGGAAACTCTATACGTGATGAGTCTTAAATCTATTTCCAGCAAGACCTCGCTCCTCCTCACAACGTTCTTTCGGTAGGCGCTGGCTAGGCGACACGTTTCCAGATAAGTAGATAGTGCGAAGAGGGATTATATAATAGCCTAATAGACCTCCTGATATGACGCCATTAGACTTTTTTCTATTGGGCCATTTAAAATGTATTGAGTTTACTTCCTAACCCGAAAGTTTGGGTGACCTCCGTCACCGCATCATCGGAAGCTGCCGCTATATCCCATAATACATTTTTGCAACTGTCCCTCACGAATTTGAGCACTGCGTATATCATTGTTTGGGCATAACAGGCAACACTTATGGCAATAAAAAGTGATACTTTCGTAATTTTTGTTTTCTTTTTGAACAAGTTAAAATACATAAAGATTTTTCTAATTTTCTCGAAAACGAATCGATCGATTTAAAAAAATCAAAAGTCAAAATAAAGGACTTCGACATACCTTTGAAACAAGATATTGCTCGATACCCCTCGCCATTTCAAATTTCTAAGGAGATGACCCTGGGGGCAGAGGGTACAAAGGGGTGAAGTAATTTTTGGTCTAAAAGTTGTCACCCATGACAAATCTTTAGACGCGTCTCGGCGTTTTTTCTTTTAATCAGTTATTTCGATAAATTCCTGGTGGGAAGTTTTCAAATAATAAAAGATTATGATATAAACATACAATTTCCGGACATAAAATATGTTTTTTACAACTGGCCAGTTAATCTCAGATCAGAACCAATAGCATAATTAAAAAAACTATATGTCAGCTGAAGGGTTGTTGCTTAGCTGAATGAACTAAAGCGTAGTTAATTGTTCTCATACAATTTTCTCCTACAATTTTACTGTACATCTTAAATTATGTGAAATAATTGCTATTCGTTTATCTCATCTTAAATATAAGTCTATATGAATTCATCCCTAAATATTTAGGCAGTTTTTCTAAAATGATTTTGATTTGGTTTCCTTCCAAATTACCTCGCTACCATCGTAGCGCATAAAAGATAAAAATGCAGTTTTTCCAAAATCTGCTGTTATTGTATGATCGTACCAATCGATAATTATTGTACTCATGTCAGACTCTTTTGGTACCTAAGGTTGGGAAAGCTACCATAAAATTTTAGGCTATTATTTTGATGTTTTACTTACATAAGCATGGATATATCTCAAAATTGGCGGTGGATCACATTTAGTTTTTTCTTCGTCACCTTTGCGCTTAGTCTCACTACCTTCCGGATCTAGGACATCTCGTGATGATTCTTTTGAAGCATTTTTCCCTGGTAGAGAACTGTCCAAGTTTTTGTCAATTCTAAAAGTAGTAGGTACTCATTTACTCATTTAGATTAAGAATGAACCAAGAATGAAGAATTTGTAAACTAGAAATAAATGACTGTATTACAAAAAAAAAAAATCAAAGATGCCTTCTTTCAAAATGTAGACGTATCGCCTCGAGAAAGTGAAGTGTCTAAGTAGTACAATGAAGATGTTTTTTCAATATTATTACTATATTGCACTTAAATTATAAGAGCTTTTAAAATATTCCAAGACATTCTGATTGTTTCATTTTTTCTGTAAGTGTGCGGTTTTTTGAATATAATTACCTAAACGATGGTTACGCGTTCCCTGTTTTTCTTAATTGAATTCGAAATGTTGTATATGGAACTGACCCCTGTACATTTGAGTGTTGTCGGATAAAATAGCAATACAATATATTTATATTCAGCTTAAAATTGTATGTGCTTTCTAAATTGAGAGAAAACTGCAAAAAACCAACTTCAGAGATAATCAGTGTACAAATCGTAATAAAATGCTACGTTCGAGAGAATATGCTATGACTTACTTGTCTTTCCTTCCAACGCTGTCTTTACGCCTGATCGGTGAAACTGTTGAACCGGTTTGATCTGAAACTTTTCTACTTGGATTCTTGTCTTTCTTGTTTTTCTTTTTCGTCACATAATCCATGCTCAGCCGATCTTCTATAACTCCAAATTGCTCGCCGTAAACTTTCCGTACAGCTTTGATGAGTCTTCTGCATCCCCTCATCACTCTGCGGTAGCAGAAAGGGTGGCAAAAGCTCTGGTGTGGACAGTAGTAGTAGAGGGAATTAGAAACATCCACCATTGTCTGGAAAATATAGAGCCATTGAAAGTAAATTTCAGTGCAAAATAATCAGTATAAAAACATTTGGTGAATCTATGAATGTTTAACTAAAGGCCAAAGGAGGACTGTTAAATCTAGAGCTCTGTGAAGGTGTCAGGCAGATAACAAACAGAGTAAGACAGACGCTTTACAAAACAAAGAAGTTAACAAAATATGGTTTAAGGAATTTGCATATATTACTCTGTTATTTCATAGTTGAATCATGACTGCAGACTGTGCACCGGCATGTGGCAAATAAGGCAAAATTGCGATACTACGACGTTTTCGTGAATGTCACGAAGAAGCAGTGGCCAGACCTACCAAAAGACCACAGAAGTAGTAGATAATCCGTCATCGTGCAGCACTTAACAAAGTGACCTGATATTAGGTACAAAGGCAAGGCAAACCTACGAAAAAGGCACAAACTGGCATTTTAGGTCAAGACACCCAGAAATCGTAACCCTGGGAGAAGAGTAATATGAGGCGGATGGTTTTTCGTACCTAAAGTATCAAACTTCCAAACTCTCCAAAAGTTAAGGCCGCAACAGATGAGTAAACAGTTCGTCTATAAAGTAATTATGGACGATGATTAGTGAAATAAATTCCAAAACTTTATGGAATTGCGAAATTTCGCTACTAGTGAGGAGCGGCTTGACATTGCAATTCCAACACCAGAGCTCCCTAACGCAGGCAGATTCAGAAAGCTCAGAGAGTTTGTTTTTGCGGGAATAAATGTAAATATAGGAATATATTTACACGCAAGAAGGCAGGACAATGAAGCCTAACTGGGAGATACTTCGAACTATACTCAAAGTACAGGATGAAGGGGACGCCAACGGAACGCCATACACCCTACGTAAATAGGAGTAAGTTTAATGAGGAGCTAAGCACAAAGATGACATCCTGGTCCACCTTCACAGATATGACCGTGCAGCAGTACACTAGTTTGATTCAAGAAGTTCGAAGAGTTAGGACTCTGAGGAGAAGCTCAAAAATAGCTAACCTACTTTACTGGTGGAGCGATGAAATAAAGCTGCTACAGCAGAGTGTATCACAGCTCGACCCGTGATGTTACGTGTGCAGACAAAGACAAACTAACGCTGATCAGAGGAAATGAAAAGGGCATTGTATGAGAACCACACGGCTAAAAAGAAACATCTGAAAACGCTAGTAGACATTGCAAAGAAAAAGTTGTGGGAAGACCTGTGTGTCACTAACAGCTGACGCTAAATTCACAAATGAGTCTCCTGAGTACAGAATGGAAGGCGGAAGTGTTGAGGGATCTTTTGCCAACTGTCTCAGATGCATGGGAGAAGGAAGAGGTAGTCGACGAGGTGAAACTCTACAGTTTGGAATAACTAGAGGAGGCAATTGGCAAACTTGAATCAGGGAAAGCTTAGAAACCTCACAGAATACCTACTGAAGTAGTCAAAGTCTTGGCCCTTTTGACGCCATACCTGCTATTAGAGCTTTTCAACCAACACACATTCCAAGAGATATGGAAGAATGCAAACGTGGTGCTATTGAGCAAAAGCGGTCTGATTACTGGATACAATTGGAAAGTCCTTTAAAATATGATCCGCCGGAGCCTGGACCTAGAAAGATAGAGAAAGCGAGAGGGTTCTCGCCATACCAGTTTGGTTTCCGAAGTGGCAAATCCACAAATGATGCCTTGGAGACTGTAACTGGTGTCGTAGTCATGACAACGCTGAAAGGGATCATGTCTAGATATTTGCGAAATCTAGTTAGCAGCTACCTTGATTCCAAGACAGCTAGCATTGTCAGTAAGATGATCGGACTTTACAAGACTCCTCGCTGGGGCCTCTGTTATGGAACATTCTTTACGAAGTAGCCCTAAGGTTTAGGCTAACCGGGAATACCGAAGCACTAGAGTATACAGACGAGCTGGCTCTTGTTTCAGTTGCCAGTGATGATAATCAAGCACGTTTCAAATAGGAATCTTCTAGCTATGATGGATGAGGAACCACGACTTGGAACCGACTCCAGAGAAATCGGAGGCGATTATTATGCGTGGTTCGAAAGCCAAGAGAGGTAACAGCTTTCCAGATCAGAGGAAAGCGGCCTCAACCGAAAAAGTCAATTGTATATCTAGGTCACTGGACAAAGATAAAACATTCTTATGACTTATGCCAAATGTCGTTGAACTTAGTAGCAGGAAAAGGGCACTCCTGTGTGCAATAGCTCAGTCGGAAGAGCTATAGTGTGGCTAAAAGCCATTCATATCTACGAGTTAGTTAAAAAGAATATCCCCTCTTTTAGATGCAGAGTCATGTGGTTCTGATAAGGACCGGAATTTCTTACTGGAATTCTCATGTATACGTGCCAGGAAACGATATAGTATACAGTCTGGTAACACTCTAGATCGTTCTAATTCATTTAGCGTTACCCAGGGTGCACGTGTAGAAGTTTTTCCATGGTGGCGAGCCAGAATCACACAACAAGTACTCAGCATCATATCTTTTATTGAAAGCAGATACCAACTGACCGGCATTGTGTTTGTAGACCTGAACGCAGCCTATGACACCGTCTGGAGAAAGTTACCCTCCCATAAATTCGCATATGCCGATGATCTGGATGATCTAGCATATAGAGAGTCTAGAGTCCACACTAACCGCAAATCTTTCAATCCTGGGATCATACTTCAGCAGATGGAAGCTAAAGCCAAGTATGAGCAAAGCAGTAACATCGTGTTTTTATCTTAAAAATAAAGTGGCAAAAAAAAGCTAAAGATTTACTTTAACGGCACCTTGCAACCCTAAAATTACATATCCAAATACCTAGATATCACACTAGATAGGACACTATCGTTTAAAAATCATATTAAGTCCATCGCAGCTAAAGTAAACAGCAGAAACAACATCCTGCAAGACTCATGTGGAACCTCTTGGGGTGCCGCTGCTTCTACGCTTTGTACTTCGGCCCTGAGCCTCTGTGTCTCTGCGGCTCACATACTAGAATAATAGACGCCCAGTTAAACGTTTCTATGAGAACTATTACGGGATGCATCAAATCGACCCCAACTTACTGGCTACCGATACTCAACCAAATAGCTCAACCACTCATCCGTCGAGAAAATACCCTTCTAAAATAATATAACAAAATCAAAGCTAATCTCTCCTTGCCAATCCACCAAGATATACCTAATCTCTCCTTGCGCAGACTACGGTCCAGAAAAGCACCAATTACAACAGCTCTCCAACTTGAGTCTGATGGTTTCAACCCGGCAGTTAAGTGAGCAGAAATTCGGGCGACCCAAACATCAGAAGAAGTGAACAGTAATCCAACTGCTGGTAAAGAACCTCCTGGTTTTGAGCTCCACTGAAAGGGATGGTCAACCCCAAACAGAATTCGCACGTCGCGTCGCATGGAGTGTGCGCTGATTGGTTGTTTAAATAGAACAAGCGCGAATCCCCATGATGCGAGTGTGGAGCGGAACCGCAAACTGTCAGGCATATAGTGCAAGAATGTGACCTTAGAGCATTACCAGGCAACAACAAGGACTTCCTCCAAATCAAACCATCAGCCGTGGAGTGGATTTCCAGGCTCGATATTTTATAGCCCAGTTACCATTTGGATCGCAAAAAAAACTAAAGAAAGAAGAAAATACAAAAAATGAAAAAATAAAGATTAAAACTATTTTACTTTTTTATAACTTCATGTTTACTATAACCATACGCTCAATAAATTAATCCTCCCTCTTCCAAGCACTGCCGCTAACCTGAAATGAGAAAGAGAAAAATGCGTGGAATGCTCAATTACATTAGTCTTTTGTTTGTCGTTACAGCTGGGCTCTAAATAACATTAACAATGCAATGCATGCATATTCCATGCAGCAAATAGCTAATTGAGTATCTATTTATCGTTATTGACTATTGAGAAATATGCAAAGATACTTCAGTTTTTTGTGGATTTTTGCTTACTATACAGACCATGAGCTAGGGGTTGTGCCTACAGAAAAATCACCTTTATTTTACGAGATATTCAGAAAAATAAGAAGCGATCGGTGTACAATTTGAATTCCTGATACGCAAAATATAAACATGTGAGTATTTTACGCACAGCTTGACTGAAGCTGCATTGACTTTAAACTGCGTCTAGTGTATGACACAGAAGACTCTCACCTTTAACCATGGCATATTTCTGGATGTGTCGTCGGTATCATTACTATCACTGGGACTCTCTGGAGGTTGCTCGTCGCTTGGTACCCCAGTAGACTCTTCTTCACTCATCTCTCCTGCGCCTCCAGGCTCTGAGGCATCACTCCGGTCTGATAAGGAACTCACCTTACGCTTCGATTGGATAGAATCGGTCCTCTTTACTGACTCGGGGATTCTCCCTGTAGAAGAATAGCTATTTTGAAATAGTATATGACATGACAGTACTACTGCGTGGTGTTGGTTCGTTTGAGAATAGTTTCATAGTTCTTGCAACATTCTCAGTTAGCTCAACTTGTATACCGCGTAAGCTTGTACGAATTAGAGCAATACACCATTATAGTACTATTTACGAAAATTGAAGTTATTTACAAATCGGTTGATCCTTGAAACCGGTTAAAACTGCAAATAACTGTGAAAATCATGTTAGGTATATTCTCAACTCACTGGTAACGATGTGGCTAGCATTGATGTCGGTCAAAGCTGATAAACATAATGCTATCACCTAAAATAAATCCTTTTAATCTTTTAAATGTCAGCTCAAAGAGTTGCCATGTCTCAAAGCGTCACCCAAAAATGAAATTAGGTAACAAAGAAACTTCCAATTGTTTTGTGGTTAGATATCACTGTAGCACTGACGCGATTTTCTAAAGTGCCTCAGGAGTTTAACCAATAGCTCATATCATCTGTGCTTCCCCGATTAATTATTTACTCTGGTTTGTACATATTGTGTCGCCTATAAAGTTTGACTCACATTATTATTTCGCAGAGCTTCTTCTTACAATTAGATTACATCAATTGGCACAAGTCAAGCTACATGACGCCTGTCCATTTATGCCTTACAATTCCTAAATGATTGACTGAAACAGATACCACAAAGATAAACATGTCAATTGTTTGAAAGCGAAATAAACAGTATCTATATCATTTATGATACCTAAAATCCATGACGTACTATCGTATAGGGAAAGCGAAAATTGTTCTTTTGTTCCTTAGAAAAGAGGCAATAGTACCTAAAGGTATTCACAGAGCGCAATATCACGTCACTTTTGTGTTGTTATATCGGACGGTATACATAACCTCGAAATCCAATAAATAAAAGACATTCCCAGGGGGGAGTTGCGAAATTAGGAAACCGTTATACACGATTAGCAAACCGAGCTCTAAAATGCCACATAAAACCAACAGCGACCAAAAATCGTTGCTAGGAGATTGGCTACCTTTGGGGGCGCAAAATACACAGTGAGTTGGCGACTTTTGCTCATTTCTAATTTCTATTTAATTGGGTTTTCCCTCAGAAATAAGGGCTGGTCGCATAAAGCAGCGATATTGACAATTGTTTTACAATTGACACTTTCGCCATAGTGACTGTTCAAGGAGAGAGAGCAAGCAAATAAAATTGGTTAACCTTCGTGATTGCTATTTGGAATCATTTACCAATTTCTTATTACTGTGCATGCTCAAAATAATGATAGAACGCCCCAATGTCTCAAAATAAAAATTATTTGAAAATTTGGAGTTGATTTGCAATTAGCAGATGACCCTTAGAAGTTTTAAAATAAACTGATCTCACTGGAAAGTTGTTTCAATTACCATCAGATACTTAATACGTGGACTACGTGGTGATGCTTATGTATTTTCAACTGTACACTCATTGCCACCAATACTTGGCCTGTTATCCAATTGGGATTTACCGTATTGCTTGAAGCTAGTAAGCTGAGTATTGAAACAGTTCCATACCATCATTTTTGATGTAACTTCCTCCAAGAGTAATCCAAAGCCCTTCAAACGGCCTGGAAGCCCAAGAGGATCACAATAGCCATTATTGGCATTTTTCACGTTCACATCCGTAAAGTCGCCAGATGACTTTCATTCATGCATGCCAAGGATTGGCGATTTCTGGAGATTTTCATGTCACAAGCTGGCTACCAGCATACATACAACCTGGCAGCATGAGATAATCACTTTGAGTAAGACATCAACGCGCTCCACCAACACTTAGCCTAGCTGTAAATGTAGTGGGAATGTAGGATGATATGAGGGGTAGGGGTAGGGGTAGGGATAGCTTTCGCACGCCAGATACACCTTTGCCGATCACGTACACGTGCACAAAACCGTTTGGGTGGCGCATCTGGCTGCCGTCTCCGTTTTGTTGCAAGTGTTGGTCGCTCCTGAGGTATGGTTTCGGTAGCGCGGCTGACAGCAGCAGCACCGATGCTGTCGATGGTAACTGTTTTGAGTAAAGCACGAACCAGTTAATGTTAGGTTCTAGTTGTAGCGTGTTCTCTACATCTCACTCTTTAAAAAACAAATTCTCCATTAAAACTCACAAATGTGATGCACACTATCTCTTCCTACTACTGATGGCGCTACTTTTGTTCATGCGTTTTCTTTGATGGTAATTTTGTTGTAACTTAAGACCTTGTAGTTAAAAATGGAGCTATCCTTTTCAACATCTTCGATGCATAGGCATAGTCAGGCGGGGGCTTGGGTGAGCTTAGCCCATCAAATTACCCCCCCTCCCCCAAACATCCAAAAATAATTCGTTCTGTCAAGTTTATTGTATCTAGGGTGCGGACTTAAGCTCCCACAGATCCAAGGACTTATTCCCCCCTCCGCCTAGATTCAGGGACTTAACTACGCCTTTGCTTCGATGAGAATTTCATCTTCGTCGGTAGAGTCCATTTTGTAGGGCGACTGCCGCGCGACTGGTATGTCAAGCTGTCCAGCCGCTGCATCTAGATCACCAGCCGCGGCCGCTGTGACCACTCGCATTCATTATCTACTTGAGCAAGTAGTCGGGCTTACGACGCAGTCGCCAAGTGTGACAGTTAGACGCCTCCACCAACCGTACCTTAAGGGGCCTGGTACCTACATTATACATATATGTATTTGTGAGTAACGCACAACTCACTTGTTTTTAGCAACTTTTTCTAAAAAAGTTTTTTAATGTGAAAAAAATCTCGCAATACCAAATCATACATACTTCAAATGTCAGTAAGTTATCGACCAAACACTATATCAAAATAAGGCCACCAAAATAACACAGCGCAAGCTTTCGCTTTGTTCTTCAATTTGCTTTTTGAATCATTACTGTAAGTTGAAAGGTAGCGTCAGGAGCTTCTAAATACGGAATTCATTTTTATGGCGACCTTTGGACCTTATCTTTGGACCTTTGGACTTACCTCCTCTTATTTTAGACACACATACTAGAGAAAGCGAACAGGCGGCCTGCTCGCTAAAACGGAATAACGAATTTTCTTGGATTCTCAAGTTCGCGCGCTATACCCTAGACCCTTAAGCCATATGAAATTATGTACCACGTTCATATGATGTCACTTTAGCCTCCATGGAAGACTAATGATAGATAATCAAGTGATTTTTGGTGATCGCAGGAAAAATAGTGTAAATTGTTGCAAAGTGCAGTATAAGGGTACATATGCAGTGATTATGTTTTCTAAACATCGCTCAAGCAAAGTATACCCTTTTCCATACTTATCATGCTTTTGTTGCCAATTTGTATTTATACGTACATTCCATGTCTATCTCCTTTCCCTCTTTAGTACCTCTTCGCAGCTTCAGACTTCGTCTCTTGAAAGAGCCACCAGTTTGAGCTGCTGTCCCTCTTCTAAGAAGATGTGGTCTATGTTGATGCGTCACTCGCTTTGTCTCCTCTCCTTGAGTTGGCTAATTTAACAATATTTTAATAGAAAAGCATATAGTGATTGAAATAAATTTTGAAATCTCAAAGCAAAACTAAGCAGATACTGAACAATAAAATGAACTGAATTGTTAGTGTTCGCATAACTTGCGACAATTTCATTATTTTTTCTTTACAAATAAAAAATTTTTGATTTTAAGATATATTTTTTGGGCATTATATTATATCTACATCATGAAAATGCATGTCATTCATTTACGTCGGTCTGCCTGTGAGTCCGTCTGTTACGGTTTTTCAAACAAAGTATTCTCAGTGACCGCTTGACCGATTTTGATAAAACTTGGTGAAAAATTCACCCCTATTTTTAATTGAAACCAAAAAGAGGTATATCATGATATACCGTGCGGTCATATTGGTGCTATATTTTCGAAAATCAGTGGAATCATGTCGGAGTAATTACTTGCATATATTTGCACAGCTATTTACGGTATCTCGCTTTCTTGCTAATGCGCTCAAAAATTTTATTTAAATTAGATGTGTGTCGTATATCAATGTAAGATAGTACGTTGAATCAAATCTGACTATATAACGCACATATTATCTAATGGTATAGGGGTTAAAATTGGGGTGTTGAAAAGTGTAAAGGATGCGGAAGGTCCCAACATTTTTATTAATATCAATGTGAGGCAAAATCTGCCAAACTTATGTCATAAAAGCTTTATACATCTTTGGTCGAGAAAATCTCAGGATACGATATTAGCATTTGCACTTCTGCTATACAATTTCTATTTTTGTTGATTTTTTGCTAAGTTCAGTTTGTTTGTAAGTAAGACAGTGGCTTATAAAAATCCATTATCCCACAACCGTCAGAACCCAAATTTCAAAAGATAAGTGGGTGATCACATGTTTGATCCTTTTAGCAAATGACAAATGCCTGTTAATTTATTACACATTGCTACCAATCTCTACTAAACAGTTGCTCCCAAGCATACATCCAAATCAAGTACCTGTACATTCAGGAAGTTTGATCTAATAAACACTTAGGCGACAATCATCTTCAACTATTATTAACTATTCCTAACATACATATCATGTATAAGTTGGTACGTGTACTTGTATGAATAAATAATAATAATAGTAATATAAGCTGATGTCTAATATATTTCACTAGCCAATAATAAACCGGCTTCAGCTATTTTTTTTAATCTGAATGTTTCTGATCTTTCACCAGTATAGACCTTTATTCTGCTGTTGTGTAGAAACCTGTAGGTGCTGTTTACATCATTGTGATTATTTTATATTTACTATAATGCATATAACCTGTCGATAATTCGGCGATTATCCTCGCTAGCAATATTTCATCATTTAAGTTTCTTGGGCTGCGTGTCCAAATAGCACAACATGACCAATGGACAATGGACAAAATTAGTCCATATGTTTCATTACGTCCAAGTACTAAACATGGATCCCCATTGGACGGCCATTTTTGAATCGCTTATGGATCATCCGTCTTGGACATCCATGTGTAGTCCGTTTAATGTCCAAGGTTGGAACCGTTATACAGGGTGTCCGGATATTCGACCGACAGCGCTTGACAGCTGATAGACCTCACATTTTTATGAGCATTGAGATAGGAACATGAAGCCTTAGGTCCAATTTCACCGATCACTGATAAGTGTTAGATAGTCTATCTGACAGATAAGCTCATAATACAGGAATACAGGGTTATTGGTAATTCGATACAAATATTTGGGAAGGTGATAGTAGGGGTAGTAGGCTATAAAATTGACCGTATAATACCATATCAAATTCCTAATAGTTTCGGAGATAAATTGGAATTTTAGAGATTTTTATTAAAATGCGGGCCTCCAGACGAAACCCCCAATAAAATAAAATTGTATTGTCGGATTTTGGAATGTTTGGTATTAGTCCTTAGCAAATATGTTATTACGTCAATAACGACTAAAAGAAAGTGATCACGTATCAAACACCGCAAGATGGTGTCAAAATTCACTTGAAGAAGTGTTACAAAAAATGAATTTATCTTCATAAGTCACCTAATAATTAACCGTGCACTTTCTAGTTTTTCAATGGTATCATAAACTTGTTGTAAATGTGGTAACCACAAGCAATAATATTAAATTTAAGTCTGAAAGCTCAATGGATCTCCGATAGTACAAAGTTTCAACAGACCGTTTGGCAAAAACTTGTCCTCGGATTTCTAGTTTTTATTATAGGTACTTGAAGATTTTGGCCATTACACCACGATCACTCATAAAAAGTGATCGGTGAACCAAAACTTTGGTATGGGGTCTCAAAATCATATAATTTTAAATGAAATATTCAAGTTGTAATGTAAAATGGATTCGTCTTAAAAAGTCGCTAGGTAATCTCATAAATGCTGCTGGGTAACCAAGCAGAAGATGCAAGCCAGTGAAGTCACGTAAGGGCCGTAAATCATCCAGAACGAAGTAGGTAAGCGTGATATCTCTTTCGAACACACTACGGATCGATAATAAACGTACGTACGCCAAAGCTCAAACTGTAGATGTTGGGCTGTAGATCAAAAGTAATGAACGTACGCTTGCGCAAGCTAAGATCCAGTGGGCTGTGACAGTGTAATATATCCTTCTGTTACACACTGCACTAAACTGGAGGCTTAGGGGAGCCCTGAGTGAAACCACTCCATACTTGAAACTTAGTGTATATTGATCTGACCTCGTTACAAACTCCAGATGTATCTTATATCTGACCCACATCCTATTGACATACTTAACACACTGACTCTGTTTATAAACAATCTTAGTTGAACAAATATACGCCTATTTTCCAATACGAATTGGAGCAATACAATCTACTGGGTGTTACCAGTTCCCTTCCCTTTACTAATCTACATCACAGCCCTTAATCTATTATAAATATACATATATACATCTCACAACAGCTGCTTCTCTACTTTTAAAACAGACAACCCGTCCGGTGCTCACGCGTGCACGGAAATCATCTACAGTTTCAGCATAAGTGTACGTACGTTTATGATCGATCGACAGTGTGTTCATTAGTGGTCATTATGCTTACAAATAAACAATATGCGGCAGTGTTCATATACGGTCTATGCAGTGGTATGGCGGCGGCTGTTCGCGCAGAAGATAGACGGCGGTACCCTAATCGCAGCCATGATGATCCCGACAATGAGGCCCAAATTCTTCGAAATGGTGTACAAAATCCTCAGCATCCACCTAAACTGTTGCAAATCACCTCAATGCGGTATTCTGCAATGGAAGGTGTGGTTCGCTGCGCATACGACTGGTCTGTAGTGTATCTCTACCATTAAATGCCAGTACATATTCTGAAGAAAGACGATCCTGTCAGACGATTGCATTTTTGTTGATTGTGGACGCCGAAGATGAAACTTTATCAAGAAGAAATCTTTAGACGGATGAATCCATATATAACTGAAAATTAATGGATACAAGATACTTTATACCGGCGCCTATATGTCTTGCTTGCTTTCCTAGTAACTTTTTAAGACGAATCCATTTTTAATTACAACTTGAAGTTTTCTTCTTAAATTATACAATTTTGAGACCCTACACCGAAGTTATAAGTTCAATACTCAAATATCCATAACAAAAATCAGAAATTCGATGACAAGTTTTCGCCAAACGGTCTATTGGAACTTTGTACTCTCGGAGATCCATTATGCTTTTAGAGCTTAAATGCAATCTTACTGCTTCTGTTTACCACATTCACAAAAATTTTGTGGCACCGATGGATAACTAGAAAGATGGGCATGTTTTTACCGAAAAGTGCACAGTTAATTATTTGGTGACTTTTTAAGATAAATTCATTTCTTTGCAGCGCTTCTTCAAGTCACTTTTCAACACATGCTGATTTTGACACCACCTCGCAAAGTGTTTCTTTTATGGTCGGCCTCCCGCAAAGGCTGAAAGCCTATGGCGCTGTAGAAGCGCTGCGAGAGGATAACTATCGGTTCACGTTAGATTTGAAACACTGCAGGGTGTAGCCGTCGGGAAACAAATTCCCCGGCAGCTGATTCCACAGCGTCGAAGCTCTCCAAAAGAAGGAATGCTGGAGGAGACTAGTTCGGGGAGTAAGGACCTCCACCTGGTAAGGATCAGCTCGCAGAGCTTCTCTGGTTTTCCTGGTTCGGACGGCCTGTGGTGTTATTATCTGAGAGAGCTCACTCGAACATCTTCCGTGATAGCATCTGTAAAACAGGGATAGATCAGCCACCCTCCTTCGATGTTCCAGGCTGTGGAGGTCCTTTGTGAGGCTAGGCGTATCGATCAGTCTAATCGCTCTTTTCTGGATAGTGTCCAGAAGCTTTAGAGAGTGCTTCGGAGCGCATCCACATACATGGGAGCAATACTCCAGCGATGGTCGGATCTGTGCCTTGTAGAGCAGCAGCAGTTGCTCTGGTGTATATGTTAAGAGAAAACACCGATTTCGGCCAATGGACGAAAAATATGGCCAAAACGCGTTTTGGCTGCTACCATTTTACCAATGTCCGAATTATCGCTTTCCGACTGTTTAATGTAGCCCAGAACGTGTTTTGGCTCAACTACGATTGCCAAAACGCGTCCTGTTCTACTGCGATTGCCATAACGCGTGGTGGATTTTGTGAGTGTCTCAGCTTGTAAACGATACCTCTGGAGCTAGTGTTTGATCTTTGTGAGGGTTAGACAGTAGCTAGAGAGTGCCATGGAAGACCTAAGGTTATGTTTTAATGACGAACTGCAAAAAGTCATAAGTGGTAGCAATGATCGTAGTAATATTTGTACAAGAGAAAGATACGACCAAACACTCACAGAGGTAAAGGCGGCAGAAGCTTGTAAAAGTAACGGTGATACAATATCTTCGAAACAAAGACAACGATTGAAAAGGTATGATATTTTAAAAATTGGCTATATCGAAAAGCTAATTGAAAGAAAGGCAGACGAAACAGCCGAACTGCGTTATTTTTGCATGACCCACGAATTATTTGACATTATTCATTCCGCTCATGTGGAGGCTGGACATAAGAGATTGTGAGGTATGTTTCTTTTAGTTTTTTTTTTCACGGACCTAAGATCTACAAGTGCTTTTATTCATTTTAGTTATGGATTCTAAGCTCAGAGGAAATATTGTAACACAACACGGCAAATAATTGAGATTTATTTATTCGTAGTCGAATATAGAACGTGTTCTGGCAATCGTAGTTGACCCAAAACGCGTTCTGGGCTACATTGAACAGCCGGAAAGCGATAATTCGGACATTGGCAAAACGGTAGCAACCAAAACGCGTTTTGACCACATTTTCCGTCCATTGGCCGAAATCGGTGTTTGCTCCTAACATATACAACTTCCTACAGCGGAACAAAACTCCAAGCTTCTGGGATGCCGTTTGAGCAATACTGAAGACGTGGTCGTGCCAGGACATATTATTGTTGATGTTGATTCGCAAAAGGTTGACGGAAGGTGATTCGACTATGGGGTGACCCTCCATTTCCACGGTTAGTAAGCCATCGTGAGACTTCTTTGTAAGTGTTGCTGCCTGAGATTTTTGTACGTTGGACTGTACTTTATTTGCTAATCCCCACTCGACAATTGTTTTGATATCTGCGTTGATCTGTGAGGCATGCTGCTGTCGCCGACGTACCGTCTCTTGGGATGATAGTGGCTTACTTGGTTCCATGCACGACGCTAATGTACTGTCATCTGCGAAGCTGTAGATTGGATTGGATGTTATTTCTAGCAGCTCGTTGATGTACAGCAGAAACAGCGTAGGGGATAGGACAGATCCCTGAGGAACACCGGCGTTTATTGAAAATACGTCTGATGAACAGCCCTCGACTACAACAAACAGAGATCGGTCGTTCAAAAAGCTATTCAGCCACTGGCGCAGGCCAGGTGGTAGTCCATAAGCAGCAAGCTTGACCAGAAGTCCGTCATGCCATACTCTGTCGAAAGCTTTAGATATATCAAGTGCAACAACACGGGATTCGCCACGATTGTCTATTGCTCTGATCCACAAGTGAGTGACGTAGGCAAGGAGGTCACCTGTAGACCTGTGATTACGGAAGCCATACTGGCGATCATTTATGATGTTATTGTTATTTCAGGAGCTGTGTGTTAATGACAGTCTCCATAACCTGACATGATACTGAGAAGAGCCACAGGTCTATAATTGGTGGGATCAGTTTTTTTGCCTTTCTTAGGGATGGGTTGTACGCAGCCAATCTGCCTCGTTGATACGAAAGTTTGAAGAGCTTGCAAAGAATAGATGCAAGCTCAGTGGCACAGCGTTTGTGGACAGTGGCTGGAATTTGGTCAGGACCAGTAGCTTTATTGGTGTTCAGTTTTTAGAGGATGCTTTTTACATCTCGATGTTGAAATTTGACCTCTGCCATTCTCGAGTTCACGCGTATGGTGGTGGTCGGAGTACTTCCTTGTAAGTCTACAGTAAAATTGGCTGCGAAGAGCTTCCCCAAGATGTCTGCTTTTTCTTTAGGAGCAGAAGCGATGGATTTGTCCTCTCTGATCAAGGGTGGTATTGACGAATAGGAAAAGTTCTGACTAACAGCCTTAGCTACAGACCAGAATGTTCTGGACGAACTAGGACATGAGAGGAGCTTGTTCTTAACTTTTTGGTAGTGTTCCTCCTTGCTGCTGTCAATCACGCGTTTACAGTGATTTCTGGCTTCGATAAAACTGCGGTGGCTCTCAGCATTTGGATGTTTCCTCCATTCTCTGTAATGTTGGTTTTTAGAGGTGACTGCATCTCTGCAACGCTGATTGAACCATGGCTTGTTTTTGGAGGGATGATTGACGACATGAGGAATATAGGCTTCCATGCCGGATATTAATACCTCTGTTATTTCTTGGGCGCAAGCTGATGGGTATCGTGACTTGAAGCAGACGTCGTTCCAGGGAAAGGACTGGTAGTATTCCCTTAGGTCGTCCCACTTTGCTGATCCGTAATGCCAGACCCGACGAGGCTTTGCATGGTAGAGATCTGGAGAATGCATTCTGCATAGCGTCGAGACGGTGTTGTGGTCCGACGATCCCAGTGGGGCGGTTACCCTCACTGTGTAGACCGTTGGGGTAGTTGTGAGGTATAGGATTTCGACATAATAGCATATTTTCTAAGAAGTAATACCAAAAATTCCAAAATCCGACCATAAAATTTTGTTTTATTATGGTTTTCGTTTGGAGGTCTGCATTTTAATGAAAATCTCTAAACTTCAATTTATCTCGGAAAATATCAGGAATTGGACATGGTATTATATGGTCAATTTTATAGCTTACTACCTCTACTATCATCTCCCCAAATAGCTGTATCGAATTACCGATAACCCTGTATTTTATATGGCGATCAGGAACTGGTGAAACCGGCCCTAAGATGATTTATTTTTAAGATGCAGGGTGTCAAAGTTTTACTTCTTTTTTGGTTTTTTCCTCAATTATTCCGAAAGAAAATGGCACAACGATCTAAAATTACGTATCCGGGGGTCTTTTAACACGAGAAGTCCAGATTCAATAACGGTTTTACTATCATGAATAGATGGCGCCACCTACGGCACATTGTGCTCATTTATATTATCGAAACTTTTTTTCCGGTTTGGTGCATCAATGCGAATACAAAAAAATCGTTTCCTCAATATGTATTACGTGAAAAGGGTATAGTAGAAGATCCGAATATAAGATGAGCTTCACCGAACTGGTTAATGGATGAAAACCATTTTATATTGAATTTAATATGTTAAAAAACATATCGCCAGTGGGTTGGCTGAAAAATTTCAGTCCAGGATATGATTAATTAAACGATATACTGAAACTGCCAAGTCAAGTCAAGTCATTGTTGATTATCAGAGCGGTCCGTGGGACCTTAGCTCTTGTGTCATAGTATCAGTTCGTAAGTCTGTCAGGTCTGGAAATCCAGGAACCAGACAACGTCACAGAAAAAAGAGAAGAGAAAAGTAAGGAAGAAAGGTGGAAAGCAAAGTGGGGGAAGAAAATCTTTTAGAACAGAAGGCTCTTAGGCATTTTTTTTAATATTTCGGCAATTTTTAAAATATAGTCGAGAGTTTAATTTTGGTTTGTTTTCGTGGAATGTTTATTTTTAAAATAAATTCGCGATGCAATTTTGTTATTCACAGAGCGAGCCGCGGCCTTGTATGCTTGCGAATATGCTCGACTGTGTAGTCCACTGATTCGCGCAACAAAGGGTTGCTATGCGATTCTGCTTGGCTATAGCGTCGCTGCGCCTGTTGTTTAATGAATTCCCCTAAATAAGGGATATCAAGGTCTCTATGGAGAGCCTCGTTTGAAACGTACCATGGGGCGTTCGTAATTGTGCGTAAGGTTCTGCTTTGCAGAACCTGCAGGCCTCGCAAGTGCGTTTTGGTAAGAAAACACCAAGATGCACATGCATAAGTAATTGCAGGTCGTATTACCATTTTATAAAGCCGAATCTTGTTGATCAAACTTAATTTTGAATGTCTACACAACAGTGGGTACAGCTGCCGGAACGTAATTTGGAATTTGGTTTTTAATGCCTCAATGTGATACCGCCAGATCATCCCTTTGTCAAGAATGACACCGAGATACTTGACTGAATTTTCCCATGGTATACGAGTGCCATCCACTGAAACCTCAATAGGGGCAACATGACGTTTTTTCGTACAATAGATTGCCTGCATCTTAGAATGGTTAATTTTAATCAGCCACCGATTCGCCCACTCCAATACTTCTTCCACCGCATCCTGCAGCCTGTCGCGGACTAGCTCACCAGACCACGACTGAGCTACAAGAGCAGTGTCGTCAGCATATAGATAGACTTCACAGTTGCGTGGGGAAGGGACGTCATGGACAAAAAGTGAATGAAGTATTGGCCCAAGGACCGAACCCTGAGTTACACCGGCCCTTACAGGCAGGATTGTAGATACAATGTTGTCAATTTTGATCCGAAATTTTCTTCCCTTGAGGAAAGATTTCAAAAGTTTTAGTAGCCAGAAAAGAAATCCCTTTTGAATTAGTTTATAGAGGAGGCCAGCATGCCACACCTGTCAAATGCCTTCGAGACATCCAAAAGCAAGATGCCAGTACTTTTGTTTAGAGTGAAACCCCTGGTAACACGCTCCACTAGTCTAACTGCCTGTAACTCAGTACTATGCTCGGATCGAAAACCAAATTGCACGTCAGGAATCATGTGATGTTCTGACGAGAAATCCCAAAGGTGGCGGTGAATCACCTTTTCTGCGAGTTTAGAGGGAGCCGATAGCAGGCTGATAGGATGATAATCCTGAGGGAATATCGAGCCCACCTTCTTTGGGATCATGATGACGTGAGCCATCTTCCACCCAACAGGAAGGTACTGCATTCTGAGCATCGCATTGATTATAGTCACCAGATACATCAGTGCTTTTGACGAAAGAAGCTTTAACGCCTTGTTGGTAATTTGATCTTCTCCAGGCGCTTTATGCACCTTAAGGCCTTTAATGTGACCTTGAAGTTCTACTGGTGTGCAATGAGGAACCTCGTAAGATTCCGCTAATGTGCTATGTGAAGCTTCTGTGGAAGAGCCTTCTGAAGAAGAATCTTCCGAAGAGTATTCACCCACGTTAGCGACACCTCTGACGTCATTGGCCCTGAAGTATCTCCTGACGGTTCTTACAATCTGTTGCTCCTCATCAAGGTCATTATCCAGATCATAATTGGGTGAGAATTGTCGTTCCATGGTATCAGTAAAAACCTCAGCTTTTTCAAACCTCAGCTTTTTCCTCAGCCCTGAAGACAATTCCTCCAGGAGCATGGATGTGCGGAAGCGGATCCCGTCTGCCATTTCTGAGCAATTTCGCTACTCTCCAGAGAGGAATACTTGAGTCAAGCATTCCCTCCAGATAGTCATTCCACTGCTCATTTCGGAATTCATGAAATGCATTTCTCACTTCGTGAACAAGGTTCGTCGCTCTGCGGATATCATTTGGATGAAAAGACCTTTTTGCTTGCTTAATCGCAGCCCTTTTATCAGATATTTTTTGTCGAATATCCGCTGGAAGAAAAGGCCTGCCCAGTCGCTGTACAGGTAGTACCGCTGCACGCTGAATAGCTTGCTGAACGAAACTTGTCCACTCAGATTGAGCAGCATCTACTCCATTCTCATCATTTATGATCGGGATACTGGGAAACTCTCTAAGCAGCAACTTGTATAGCTCCCAATCAATGCGTTTCCTTGGAGACGTATCCTCGCCAAAGTTTGCTCGTTACCTACCTCCAAGACGACCGGTAGATGATCGCTAGAGATATCATACATGATCCGAGAATTTATGCTGTATCTGCAATTTTTAGATATAGCGAAGTCAATGACATCTGGTGCCTGAAGATGATTAAATGGATGATGAGTAGGCTCAACCGTGCTGTGTATGAGCTACCCGTTTCGTATTACATGGTTATACAGTCGAATCCCACTAGTGGAATTCAATCTGGAGTGCCACGCTTGGTGTTTGCTGTTGAAGTCCCCTGCTACAATTAGCGGACCCGAGCAATCCAGAAGGACTTCCAGGTCAGCCTCCTGCAGCCTGGCACCACACCTGACATACACCGACGTAATCTTCAACGGGACACCTCTCGCCATATTAACCACCACAGAGGCTGCCTCGATGGTTTGCATCACAGCATTTGTACTTCTGTAATAGTCAATACCACGTTTGACAAGCACCGCCAAGCCGCCGCCTCGTCCATTCAATCTGTCAGCGCGAACAACATCATAATTTCAGAAAGTTAGACCATCTCCCGGGTTTAGCAATGTTTCTTGAAGCAAAGCCACGTCTATATTTTCATCCAAAAGGGCTTGATGAAATTCCCGTCTTTTAGGAATATCCCTTAAACCCAAACAATTCCAAAAAAGAATTATGATAAATGCAGGCTGACGTCTATTGTACTTAGCCAATTGTGGGAAAGATCGCTTGCAATGCCTGAGTTGCACTGATCAATGGACTTATGATCTGTTGTAAGGACCTTAGCGCGGTTGCCAGGTCCACGTTCTGCGGGGTCGCAGAAGAGTTCAAAGAGGGAGCAGTCAAGGTTGCGTCTTTTGCTGCATCCGCGTATGTGACGTTACGCCTTTGCGCTATCACTTGCAAATTCTTCCTAGGGGCAAATCTGCAAGTTGGGCAGTACGTTTGCGCATGTCCATATCTTTGGCAGCGGTGACACTGCCCAATGAGTCTAGAGTTCTTCTGAACTTCAACTCGTATAGCCAACCCTAGCAGCTCATGTTCATTAAACACTTCCCTTGATTTATCTAGCTTGGGCAAGATCACTACCACCAAAGGCATAGGAGTGCCGCTGCGTTTAAGCCGAATAATGTGTAGAGGAGCATATCCCCTCTGTGGCAACTCTTCCTTGATCTCTACTTCCGATATGGTTGCAGGTACTCCTCTGATTACCGCATGAATATTTCTCTCCGAAGAGAGAGGGAACGTGTGGTGGGGCACATCCTCCTCTCTGAAGAGGCGCACAATCTTGCGATAATCATCCTCGGACTTAGGAATTATCATAATCCCTGCATCGACAGCAACCGCGCGTTCAATTTTAATGCCCAAGGAAGTGAATTTATGATTTACAGTACGCCACTCCGACGCATCCCGAAGAACACGCAATTTCCGTGGTTTAGTCGTTTCCCGGGGTGCCTGCGAAGATGGCTGGCCACCAACGTCAGTCAACGAAATGCCGTCAAATGAAAGCCCACTGAAATGACGTTCCAACAACCTACTCTTTATGAGCAGTAAGACTGACAAGATGCATTTTAGTCGCTATTCGGTAGGAAATTATACTTAGATTTAATCTGATTTGACTGAAGTCCATGGATAAAATACATGTTGATTGCGATTTAATTTTCGTTTATTGTTCTTTCGGGAGCTGAAATAATAGCCGCAATACGTGAGAAAACTGTGCCAAACTAGTGAAGTATGGAACTAGAACGTCGATTTTTGATTGCGCTGAGAATAATCAAAATGATTTTATTAAAAAAAAATTAATAATTGTCTACACATACTGCATTATGTCCAACATATTTTTTTTAACTTTTACAAGTTGTTTTTCAACTTCTTGTACCAAATTTTACGATTGAGTTCTATAGACCCCATATGAGTATATTATCCCAAATATTTTTTCTCTATGATTTGGTTTCTCTGTACCAGTTTTTTCCTTCTCCTGAAAATTTGTAATAATGGACAAAACGCAATTTTAAGGTCTGCTTCTCTAATTCTCTATTGAAAACTTTACCCAGAGAAATACATCATGCAACATTATGGGATCTTTTCACAGATGTTACAGTACTTCTTTCCTTTTTCTATGATAATCTTTTTGTCTTGTCCTTTTGGTTGACCTCGTTTTTTTTTATTGGAACATCTTCATTATCGGCAGTATGATATCACTGACTCTGACTCCAACTTTTCAATAAGATGCTTGCTGAATTGATGTTCACGTCATTTGGAACTAATTCATTGATATTTAGGCTTCATCAACTTTAATTGAATCAGGTATTATATCCTGCCCTACAATGTCACATGGTGTTAGAGATGATGGATTTCTGTTGTCTTATACTAGAATCGCTTTGTCACCAGGCGCAGATGATTCCCCAGATAACTGACACTAGTATGATAGATTTGCATTATCTAATACAAAGGCTTTATTCGTATTGCTTTGGCCTGGAGGAAGCACCTGGTCAAATACTCCAGATTGTTTAATAGAAACTTGATCTCCGCTTTCAAATACAAATCACATAAGGCTGTCGTTTTTCATACATCAAGAACCCGAGCGGTACAACCGCACATTTATTCCCAGGATGTCCAAGGCTTGGGACGGACTGCCAAGAGATGTATTTATAGGGCCTGCGGGTATTGGCCCATTCAAATCACGCGTTAACAAACATCTCCTAACATAACCTTTTCACAGCAGCCGCGGTACTCTGGTATTTAGGCTCTGCCTACGACGCGGTCTGCTCAGTTATAAGAAACTCTTCATCATTGCTTACAATAAAAAACTGAGTCTGATTCTCGCCACTATTTTTTTTTTACTTGTGTGTCGTCGACATCGACTGCTTTGGTCATCAGGTTTACATTTACAATTACAGCATCAGTATCATTGGCCAATAGCGTTTTAAGGTTTTTCAATACATTAGGTCCTTGCTCAAACAACAGAGGTCTGTCTATTGAGCGGCTCAAAACTAATCGGAAAAGTTACTCCAGTCAATGCCAATAATATCCGGATTCCCATAATTCAGCAAAAATTGTCACAACTATAATGCAAACAAGTCAAAGACAATATAACCGATATAGCGATTTTTACAAGAAATCGAATATGCTATTAGCAGCATTTCAGTGAGCTACCGTTTGACGGCAGTTTAATCACCGCGAATATAAAGCCGTCAAATACGTCGCTTCAATGATGCCATAGCTGTAAACGGCATTTTAATAGGCTGCCGTTGAACGGCAGTTTAAGTACAGCCTTAATTAAATATTGAAAAATTAATTTTTTTAAACAGTTCACTGGTTTGGTTATTAGACAAATTACATACCAATCGAAAGTATGAAGCCCATAGAATATGCAAACGTTAGGTTGGCTACGTTTTTCCCGTCCAAACTATAGGGTAGGCAGGTATAAACAGGTACATCAATAATAGTAATTTGCACCGGTGTGCTTAATGCATGAAACTTATATCAAAATAAAGATAATTTTATTGCAAACACGTCGATATAGGGTTGTCTGCAAAAAATCAGTCTGGAATTCCGGTTGTCGAATTTTAAAGATCAAAATATTGCTGCCAGTGAATACGTGCGCCAGAGAGGTCCAAGCGAACTATCCCGTGTATTAACAGAGGACGCAGCATAGAAGCTGCTTGTAGCTCGGCCATTGAATGAAAGAGAGTGCGCATGTCATGTGTCCGTGAAATTGAAAAGGATAGCGATACACTCGTAGAAGCTGTGCAATATTTTGGAGCACTAATGATTTATTAATATTTTTGAAGGTGAAATTATTAAATTATTATGCACTTACCGTATTCTCACCAAGAAGGTTATTGAACTCTTCATTATATTTTTTACCCAAAGCTATCACTTTTTTTGTAGCACGTGGTATGATAACGTTGATAACCTACACAATCGAGTGATGCATTGGTTAACTCAAGCCACTGTATTTAAAATTTCTCTTTTTACGAAAATTTAATTTCAATGAACAGTTGTTATACATTTCATCGTTAAAATCAAGAACATCATCGTCCGAATTGCATAGAAAACACTTTTTAGCCATTTTTATCACAATTTAATGTTTATAAATAACAAAAATCAGTATAGTAGAAGTAGCACGCTTTTTCAATTCAGAAGAATGAGGTAAACTGTTCCAATACAATGATGCACAGCATTTACGAGTATATCGCTATCCTTTTCAATTTCACGGACACATGACACGCGCACTCTCTTTCATTCAATGGCCGAGCTACACGCAGCTGCTATGCTCTATGCTGCGTCCTTTGTTAATACACGGGATAGTTCGCTCGGACCTCTCTGGCGCACGTATTCACTGGCAGCAATATTTTGATCTTTAAAATTCGACAACAGGAATTCCAGACTGATTTTTTGCAGACAACCCTATATCGACGTATTTGCAATAAAATTATCTTTATTTTGATATAAGTTTCATGCATTAACCACACCGGTGCAAATTACTATTATTGATGTACCTGTTTATACCTGCCTACCCTATAGTTGGGACGGGAAAAACGTAGCCAACCTAACGTTTGCATATTCTATGGGCTTCATACTTTCGATTGGTATGTGATTTGTCTATTAACCAAACCAGTGAAATGTTAAAAAAAATAATTTTTCAATGTTTAGTCAATCATATCCTGAACTGAAATTTTTCAGCCAACCCATTCGCGATATGTTTTTTAGCATATTAAATTTAATATAAAACGGTTTTCATCTATTAACCAGCTCGGTGAAGGTCGTCTTATATTCGGATCTTAGACTAGTATACTTTGTTCATGTCCCTAGAGCTAACCGTTTTCAACATAACGTACATTGAAATTTTCAATGCGACTCATTTATCGGTATTTCCGCACAAATTCCTACTAGGCTCATACTTTTACATCCCATTAAGTAATTATTCTTAAACTGCATCACCACCTATTCTAAAATCAGATATGTCTGTAACATGTTTTTTGATTTAATATTAATTCGTTTTTGAATACCGATAATTCTTTCGATCACATTTTACAAGTAATTGGGGTACCTTGGCAATTTCAATAAAGGTTATCTCGAAAAATGTTACCTCTACTGACTTAAACAAAGTACCTTTTTTACGTAAAACATATCGCGGAAAAGATTTTTTTAATTTTTTCATTGATGCGCCTTAAAAAGACCCAATACGTAATTTTTGATTGTGGTGTGATTTTATTGCGGAATTGAGAAAAAAAAGGAAATAAATGTAAAACCTTGACATTCTGTATCTTGAAAATTAAGCATTTTAAAAGGTAATGTTTCTATCTCAATTTTCATAAAAATATGAGGTCTATCATCTCTCAGGCGTCGAATATCCGGATACCCTGTATAATTATAAAATACACTGTACATCCAATGGCTCAATATTATGTACTATCTGGGTATTGTTATAGCTATGAGTCTTCCACCTTCAATGTCCCTAAAACTTTTTCTGTTTAATACGCAGTAATTGAAATATTTGTCCATAGTCCACTTATATTTTATTCAGAAGCCTCCTAGGTATTTTAGCAACTGTGATCATCATGTAGAGTTAGCAAAGGAGTATGTTTGGGTTTTATCCGAGTTAACATAAGTACTGCTAAGAAATGAAGCATAGCATGATGGATTACTACGACAAAACAGCTAAACTGAGTGCAAAGATTTTCTGGAAGTCTGAGCTCCAAATTCTTTTTTCTGTACATTCACCATATGAGATACTTACTGAAGCACCAGTAGAGCGCGAAAGATACAAAAAGCAAATTTTATTCTGATAGAGATTTCAGCAAGATCTTCCATAAACTTAGTCTTCAATAGTTGGTTCGTGTTCATTATAACCATCGTATGTTATCATTTAATACCTTAATCAATGATGTTATTCAATATAACGATTTACCTGCATTGTCACTGTTGTGTTACTGCTGCCTTCTGATTCGTTGTCTGGTTCATGTAGTACAAAGCTAATTTTTCTCTCAGCTTGCCCTGCAAAATAAACATCATACGTGCAGTCCTTATACTAGGAATTAGTTATGGGCTAGCCGAACTACAGAAATAAAGCAAATAAATATCGCATAACATTCGATGATTGCTCTGTAATAATAAGGGACTGAGAGGTAGAGGTTTTATCATTACATGATGCACTCTACCAATAGCATTGATAAAAAGCAGTGAAATGCAACCCTATATGATTATTTTCGCAGTTTTGTCTGAAAGCAAACCCCCGCAATGAGATAATAAGGAGCTCACCAGAAGTTTCAAAAGAAAGACAAGCATGACAACAAGTACTTATCAAAATATTATAAACATATTATTAAATCTGTCGAAAGTAATTTAATTATTTTTGGTGATGGCATGTCGTACTGGGAGCTCCAAAATGCTGCTGAAACTCTCATCCAGTTGAGCTATTGGACACAGGAAGAATTAACAACGATAATGAGCAGAAGCAAATGCTTGAGCTTCGAAGCTAAGGAAGGTTATGAAATATTTTAGTTAGTATCTACTAGTCAATATTCGCGCACAAAGCCTAGCTTTCTGCGAACTATGACTAATATTTATTTATATACTCAGCAAATAAATATATTGGTTGATTGATTGATTATCCTTAGCCCGTACAAGTAAATGAGGATACTAAAGCAAATATTATTGAGTCACGTGCAAATACAATAATATAATTTTTAAGTATAGGTAAAATATTTCTCACTTTCCTTTTGAAGGCATTCATAGACGAGAAACTGAACTCACATGGGTGTGATATAAATGGAACCCAAACGGTCTGGTGGGCATTCATGGGTAGTGAGTATCGGCCTTAAGGAGTAATATCATGGAAAAGTATTGCGATGTGGACAGAAAACAAGATGCTCCAGTGTACAATGTGAAGATTTATTAATTATTCTTGTAAATGCTAGTCCGCCAGAATTCTCCACTAGTCTACTAGGCTTGACTTGTTATTAAAATTTGTTAAGTTGCTAGTAAATTAGGCATGTTTTTTGTCGTCATTTTGTTTTGGATGAATAGGGAGAAATAGAGGATTATGAACTTTTTTTTGTGGTGTTTTAGATAACTAGACACTGCTGTAATATCCTTTAAACTCATGCAACTGCAGGGTTGTTCAGTAATAGGCACGGTACTGCGCCATGTTGTGACTGGTAACGGTATACACGTCCAGACCAAGCTTTCTTTCCACGGACGATGATTTTGGTTACAAAACAATTTTACTAGTTAGTTCTCAGGAATACTACACTAGTTTGATGGTTGCAAGCGCTTCATTAGGGAATGCTAATCGAGTGGATTTACAACAATTTTCTGAATGCTCTAGAAGAAAATAATGATTGGATGCAATAAACTTACCAGGATCACCGCCTGCAATACTTTGCAAACTTTGGGCCGAAGTTTGAGAATGCCCCATTGAGCTTAGCGCCATACAAGCGCTTCATTAGGGAATGCTAATCGAGTGGATTTACAACAATTTTCTGAATGCTCTAGAAGAAAATAATGATTGGATGCAATAAACTTACCAGGATCACCGCCTGCAATACTTTGCAAACTTTGGGCCGAAGTTTGAGAATGCCCCATTGAGCTTAGCGCCATACTCCATCTTCTGTTAGCTTCTTTGCTATAGAGCTTCTCCCATGGTGGTGGTCTGTCTTTGCCGACCATCCTGGATGATTTTGGAAGAGTTTGGTAGGTCTCTCGAAGAAAAGCTGTAATTTCGTGCAGTAACATACATGCCACTATCCTTAGTGGCATCGGACATGTCGAGCCGTAGGTATCGATACTTGCTATAAGGAAAAGTAATAATCCAGTGAATTCATCGACAAAACCAACGAGGAAAAAGTATCGCAAATTTGGTTGGTAATATCTCTCTTTTGTCCCGTTCGAAGTAATTCCCTAATTCCCCTCGGCAATAATACATTTATGCCAATGTTTTCTTTTTCAATTCTAAAAGCACCTAAAAAATGTAGTCTTGTTCAGCTTCTCCTTCGATGCCGCCTTTACCTCTTTAATCGTGGCGTAGCGTCGTCCTTTCATGGGTGAATTTAGTTTTGAGAACAAGAAAAATTCATAGGGGGGCAGTTCTAAGGAGTATGGTTGTTGCTGTGTCTTAGTGTTGCATTTGGTAAAAAATTTGCGCGTTGTGCAAAAGACCATTTTTGTTATTTCACAAATCCTGGCGTTTCTGGCTTATTGCTTCGAGCAAATTGCGCATAACTCACTCCATCCACCATATGCCACAGTCATTTCAAATGCGTCCGCGCACTTAATTTTGTTTTTTTGCACAAAATTTTATACAAATTCTTTGATCCACTAATCGGAATAGGCAGAAATCGAAGACAAACCTAAACACATCCAACCAAAATAGCCGTCGACAATTAGCTCTAAACATTCAAAATGGTCGACCTTGTCAGCATATGTGAGGACATGAGTACTAACTTAACTTCACAAAAATATTGACGAGTTATCCGATACTCCCAATTTTCGGTAAACGCATAACTGTGTCTGGTCCATATCAGAGATCGCTTTACTTTCAAACGTTCCTGTCCGTTTGTGTTAATGTGACAATACAGTATTGCCTAACAACTACCACTACATACCGCTTGACTGATTGCGTGAAGATGAAGGTTGCGTCGTATCTTCACATCTAGTTTTATCGGTCAAGCAGTGCAGACGTGAAATTAGGTGGCTCGGAGTGTTTAGTCTTTCGAGTGAGCAAATAAGTTAAATAAATTGCGCAATCAAAAATATTGAACGCTGCATCGCGGTATTTTGTAGTTCCAGCATAATATTCAATAACACCTAAAAAAAGCAACGTAAACATTAGCACATCGCAATACGCAACTGTACTGTCTGATAATAAAGGGGACCATACACTTCCAATATTCGTCCTACTTAAAATGCCAGAATTGATTGACGAGATTATCAAAAACCACAATGAAATAAAAAATGTAATTCACGCAACCGAGGCTCGACTCCTCTTGAAAATTGAGGAGCTCAAAGCTACAGTGGCCACTCTTCAGCAAGAAAATTTTGTCATCAAGGAAGAAGTAGAATTTCTCAGAAGAGAGCAAATTAAGAAAAATATAGTCATATTCGGTCTGGAAAAGAAGATAGACGAGATAAATGCAGAAAATTTATGTTCAGATCTGAAAACCTTAGTTGGGGCAGATATATCTGAAAATGACATCAGCGACATCTACCCCTTGGGTAAATCTAAAGGTTGCCCAATAAAAATAGAATTTATCTCAAACTTGAAGAAGAAAAGTGTTATGCAGAACTGTCAAAAGCTGAGAGGAAAGAATATACGTATAGTCCATGACCTAACAAAGTTGCAAAGAAATAACAGCAAAATTCTAAGAAAACATTTATTCCTTGCAAGACAAGAAAACGAAAAAAACGACTGTTATCTGAAAGGAGGCAAACTAATTGTTAACGGAACCACATACACAGCGGACGAACTAGAAGCAGGCGAATACCAAGAAGCCAGGACAAACAGCGCACCTCATACCCCTACAGCAGAGACGTCAGAGGCCTTTCCCGCACCAAAACAAGGACCATCCACTCCGAAGAATCCAGCCAGGGAGAGACCTACAGTATTATTAAACAAGATAGGACAAGAAAAACCTAGAACGCGTTCTACTACTAAATACTAAATACGACGCCATCGCTGTAAGTTATTATCTAGAACTTTTCTTTTATATAATTAAAATAAAATAAAGGAAAGGAAAAAAATTCCTATCAGTATTAAGGTACCTAAAAAAAAAAAAAAATGTTTTCTTTTTTTTCATATTTTTGATAATGGATAATTATATAACTGAATTTCACATTGATAGAATCACAACAACTTATTTAAATGACATCAATCAGTTAAATACTTTAATGAAAAATAATCCAAACATACATTTAAGAATTTTACATATGAACATAAGGAGCTTAAATCAAAACTTAGATTCATTAGTAATAAGCCTCAGCTGTTTATCAAACATGATTGACATACTAGTACTAACAGAGTCTTGGCAGGTAGATGATATCACCTTATATAATCTGGACGGTTATGATATGTACTATAGCTATGGTAACATTAACCAGAATGACGGAGTGGTAGTGTATGTCAGAAATTGTATTAAACATGAATGCTGTACCACAACATTAGATAATGGTCTTAAGGTTCTCGATTTATTTGTCAATTATAACGGAAAAAAGGTTAAAATTACGTCTCTCTATGGGCCACCTGCATCCGATGTAAATGAATTTATTCAGTGCCTAAATGCGTACATGGAAGCCTCTGCAAACGCAAACATTACTCAACATATATTGATTGGGGATATGAATGTAGACATTTTAGAAAACAATAAAATTTCAAACGAATACTTGAATGTTCTGCATAGTAAAGGTTTTTTATCATACGTCAATGAGCCGACCAGGGTATGGGGAGATTCTCAATCATGTCTAGATCATTGTTTCATCAAAGATTCATTTCATGTGTATGAATATACTCCTATAATAATAAAAACACACATAACCGATCACTTTTCCACGGCAATACTTTTCTCTTCGCCTGAAGAGGGAACTTTGATTTACGTCAATTGTAATTCCTGCATATTGTCACATTCTACCAAAAAAATAAAAATCAACACAAGGCTGTAGAGCATGTTTATAACACCAGATAATAATAATAATAATAATAATACTTTATTCGCTCTCCCCTCCCCAAGGTGGCGGATAGGAGAATGCCTCCCAGATATGGGTGGTACCGGGGAAATGAAATACCCGGGGCGGACCAAAACTAGCACAGTGGAATAGCGTCAGCATCCAGAGGATCGGCTATTCCACAATTAATAGGACACGACGGATCTCCATGTGAGGAGCGGTACTCCGACAGCGTCTGTTCTTCATGTTAGAAGCGGCTGTTTTCATAAACCCCCAGGAAGCCGCCCAACATCAACAGGCTATTCGGTGCGTGGCGACACCGAGGGGTATACCGAAGCCAAAGGATGTAAGTCGGTCGGCAACCTTCACAGGTCCATCCTCTGGAGGCAATTTGGACGGCTGCCTCCGGAAATGTCGGCTGCGGGCCCTAAGGCTAACCACCTGACGGGCCCTATCTTCGGGTTCGACCACCTCGAAGGAAAAGCACCCACACCGAGCCGGTTTCGGAAGCCGGCGTTGGGCAAGGTGGCGGTGCTTCGATTTGCCCTGATGACGACCCCCGCAATGACATGGACCGTTTTAGGTGGACGACGGAGCTCAAGGATGACCTGCTGAGATGCTACGAGAGCAGTAGCCCGCGCCGTAGGGGATACATGTCCCGCATGTATGAGAGGTGGTGTGAAATGCACCCAGAGCATAGCACGCTTACCTCTCAGAATTTGCGAGATTATGTATCATACCTCCGGAGGCAGGGATATGTTCGTGCTCCAGCTCAGCCTGCCCCTTCGGCGGACGGAAGGCCTGTTAACCAGGCTGAAAGTTCGCCGGTAAGGCCCGCTGAGAGGGAAATCGACCAAATCGTCTCACCTGGGGATTTCAGAGACCGAAGGGCCTTGCATAACAACGGAAGGTCCTTGAAGCTGGCAGATTTAAAGAGAGAGGATGAGGTTGTTGGTGAACGTCTATCGGAGGCCTCTGACATTTGGAGCATCAATTGCGAAATTTACGCTGCGGCTCTGAGGCTAGCTAGACAGGGGAGAGTGAGAGACTCTCCTGTTGAGAGAGCACAGAGACGGGTGCGCCAAATGGAAGCGAAAATCCAGTTGGCTCGCCAGGAAGCATCCCGTATCCAGTGTGTGATGGAATATAGAGCGGCTGGGAAGCCATTTACGCGCCGAGTGCGCCAGGTAGCCTACGGGTTGAGGCGCGACCATCATACACTCAGTCAAGCGGTACTGGTTGTTGTCAAGCAACACTGTCTTGACAGGATACGGATGCTAATCGCTGCTAAGCGATCGTTGGTGGCGCGGGCGAGAGGTCTGGAACAGAACAGAATGTTCTACGAAAGACCTTCTCGCCTTTTCCAACAGCCGCCTCCAGCCATAGAGCAGCCGCCAACTGCTGATCGCGTGGAGGCCTTTTGGAGGGACATTTACGAACAGCCCAAACCTCTCTCAGCAGACACTCCGGCCTTGGCGCAGTTCGAGTCCGTTTGTAGGAGGACTCCTAACTTGAATGTACTGCGTCACCCGATAAACACGGAAGAAATTCTTGACGCCTTACGAGGCGCAAAGAATTTCGCAGCTCCTGGCCCGGATGGCATAAACACCTACTGGTGGAAAAAATTCCCCAGTTGCCACCGGCATTTAGCTAGAGTTTTTAACTCGTGGCTAAATCAGGAGCAGCCAATTCCGGCTTGGTTTGTCGAGGGTCGAACCGTGCTTCTCCCGAAGACCGGAGATTTGTCTGATCCCAAAAACTACAGGCCAATAACATGTCTGAACGCATGTTACAAGCTCTTCACCAGAATCTTGTACATGCGTCTCCTTCAAGCTATGAATCCTGTATTTCTCGACGTGTATGAACAGAGAGGGTCAAAGAAAGGAGTAGCTGGCTGCAAGGAGAACTTGTTGATTGACCGATGTGTCACGCAGGACTCCGTGCAGTACAAGCGAAACCTTTCTATGGCCTGGATTGACTATCGCAAGGCATTCGACAGCACGTCTCATGAGCTCATTGTGCGGCTGTTGGAATGCCTCTCGGTGGATAATCAGATAGTGGGATGCATCAAACAACTGACGCCACTCTGGAAGACCCGGTTCACTATAATATCAGGTGAAACTCGGGTTCAGACAGAGTTGGTGTCATTGAAAAGAGGTGTCTTCCAAGGAGACTCTTTGAGTCCCTTGCTCTTTTGCATCTCACTTTTGCCTCTGTCCGTAGCGCTGAGAAATACTAAAGGATACAGCTGTGGCACGCCCAATAACCGGAGGCACAAGGTCACCCATCTGTTTTATATGGATGACCTAAAACTCTATGCCTCCGGCCAACGCGAACTACAACAATCGCTGAGGGTGGTGCAGGAGTACAGTCATGCTATCGGAATGGAGTTCGGGACAGACAAATGTGCATTGGTTCATCTCAAGAAAGGACGAAGCGGAGATAGTGGAGATGAGGAACAGCTCGTTGATGGGAGCATCTTGCGACAACTGCATGCCGGAGATACTTATACCTACCTTGGAGTGGCGCAGCGTCATGTCCAAGAGGCAGCATTGGTTAAAGAGTGTCTCCGCCGCAAGTATTTGCACCGACTCCGGCAGATCTGGTCGTCAGAACTGTCCGGCAAGAACAAAGTCGCTGCCACAAACATGCTTGCGGTCCCATTGTTATTATACACCTTTGGTGCTATACACTGGAAAGTGAACGAGCTGAAGGAAATCGACACGAAGACCCGCAAAAGGATGAATATGGAGAGAAGCCTGCATCCTAAGTCCTCTGTCCCGCGAATATACCTCCCGCGACACCTGGGAGGGCGTGGACTATTGAGTTTGGAGCGTCTGCACAACAGAGTAGTACTGGCCACTGCCTGCTATGTAACGAACAGCACCGATCCCCTGATCCGCTTTGTGCGAGAGCACGAGAATGCGGGAAAAGGAGCCTTTCTTTTTAGCGCAGCGAAACGAGCAGCCGAGGAGCTCAGCCTCACACTCGACTTCAAGCGGAGGTGTCAGCAGTCCATTACGGAACTTGCTCCCGCAGAATTAAAATCCCACCTTAAAACTGCCGAAGTCGACTTCCTTTTAAGACTTCATAAAGATAAGCCAATGCATGGAATCTTCTACAAACATCTGGAAGAGCATGGCTTGTCTGAGCAGTTGACCTTCTCTTTCCTAAGGTCTAGTGGGTTGAAGTCGGAGACTGAGGGCTTTATAATGGCTTGCCAAGACGGTGTCTTCAACACCTTGGTGTACCGTAAAAGGGTTATGGGTGTAGATGTACCCGACACCCATTGTAGAGCTTGCCGACAGGCGCCAGAGACGCTTATGCATCTCTTGTCGGCGTGTAAGACGTACGCTGGGACGGCTTACGTCCATCGGCACAATGCGGCTCTACGAGTGCTCTACTATCATTTGAGGCACTCATACGGTATCGATGAGACACCGGTGCTGCCATACGCTCCAGGGGATATAGAGTCCGTTGTGGAGAACGAGAGATGCCGGATTTACTGGAACTACTCGTTCCCCACGCTCGAGCTTGTACAGGCAAACAAGCCCGACATAGTCCTTCTCGACCACCAACAGAAGACGATGTTCGTTATTGAGTTTTCGGCGCCTGCCTAGGTGAACATCGTCTCTAAGGAGGAGGAAAAGCGGACCAAATATCAGGAGTTGCTCGGACAACTTCGCAGGCTCTGGCCAGACTACACTGTAAGTCTGCTGGTTATGGTCATTGGATCCCTAGGTGGAATGAGGAATACGCTGCTCTCTGCACTGCGCAAAATACCGGTGTGTCGTGCGGCGGCGCACATCTTAGCCGCCAGAATGCAGAAGGCAGTCATCCTTGGGTCCCTTCGTCTACTTAGGGCGCACGATTCGCGGACCCAGTGATTGCTCACCTCACGGTGTGAGGAGTAGTCATTGGGTAATGGAACAGCAGCCAGGTGTGTCGGAGCCCGGGCTGCACTTTTTTGTTTTAAACATAATAATACTTTATTCCCAACAGGTTACACCCAATAACAGGGAATGTTACAGAAATCATGGCTACTGTGTTATAAATAAATTAATACGCTAGATACTAGATAGTTAATTAGATGCAGAAAACCTAGATAAGTATGTAACTATAACAGTCTGTCTACTATCACAGTTAATGTCACAAGCATCACATATAGAATTAAATAAAGTGCACATAGTATGAACAGGGGACTTCTTCATTACATTAGTATGACATGTAGAACAATAGAAAGTAGCTTGTTGTCGGCCTCCTGGTCTAGGTATATTAAAGTTAATTTGATTTAGTAAATGCGGACAATCAATTTCATTGTGTAATTGTTTAAACAAAAACGTGAGAGCGAAAGTATTACGTCTGATACGCAGAGGATCGACGCTGGAGAAAGATAACAGGGCACTATGGCTGAAACCCCTCTCAGGGTAGTATCCATTACTCTTGAAATATATATATATATATATATATATTTCAAGACTCGTAGAGCCGCATTGTGCCGATGGACGTAAGCCGTCCCAGCGTACGTCTTACACGCCGACAAGAGATGCATAAGCGTCTCTGGCGCCTGTCGGCAAGCTCTACTATCATTTGAGGCACTCATACGGTATCGATGAGACACCGGTGCTGCCATACGCTCCAGGGGATATAGAGTCCGTTGTGGAGAACGAGAGATGCCGGATTTACTGGAACTACTCGTTCCCCACGCTCGAGCTTGTACAGGCAAACAAGCCCGACATAGTCCTTCTCGACCACCAACAGAAGACGATGTTCGTTATTGAGTTTTCGGCGCCTGCCTAGGTGAACATCGTCTCTAAGGAGGAGGAAAAGCGGACCAAATATCAGGAGTTGCTCGGACAACCTCTTGTCGGCGTGTAAGGTGTACGCTGGCACAGCCTACGTCTATCGGCACAACGCGGCTCTACGAGTGCTATACTACCATTTAAGGCACTCATACGGTATAGATGAGACACCGGTGCTGCCATACGCTCCAGGGGACATTGAGTCCGTTGTGGAGAACGAGAGGTGCCGAATTTACTGGAACTACTCATTCTCCACGCTCGAGCTTATACATGCAAATAAGCCCGACATAGTCCTCCTCGACTACCAACAAAAGACGATGTTCGTTATCGAGTTCTCGGCACCCGCCGAGGGGAACATCGTCTCTAAGGAGGAGGAAAAGCGGACCAAGTATCAGGAGCTCCTCGGACAACTTCGCAGGCTCTGGCCGGACTACACTGTGAGTCTGCTAGTAATGGTCATTGGATCCCTAGGTGGTATGAGGGATACGCTGCTCTCTGCACTGCGCAAAATGCCGGTGTGCCGTGCGGCGGCGCACATCTTAGCCGCCAGAATGCAGAAGGCAGTCATCCATGGGTCCCTTCGTCTGCTTAGGACGCACGATACGCGGACCCAGTGATTGCTCACCTCACGGTGTGAGGAGTAGTCGCTGGGGAATGGAACAGCAGCCCGGTGTGTCGGAGCCCGGGTTGCACCTTTTTTGTTTTTGTTTTGTTTATATATATATATATATATATATATATATATATATATATATATATATATATATATTTTAAAGCTTTTCGCTGAACCGATTCAATAAGATCTATAGAACTACTGTAGATTGGTGACCAAATTAATGTTGCGTATTCCAGCTTGCTCCTAACAAATGCAAAATATACAGTCTTTAGGCTAGCAACATTAGCAAAGTTTTTCCAATTTCTAAAACAAAATCCTAATAATTTAGAAGCCGAAATAATCATCTGACTGATGTGCTCGTTGAAAGATAGCTTTTGATCAAAAACAACACCCAGATCCTTGAAGCTTGATAATCTTTCTAGTTGCATGCCATTAATGTTATACTGGTCGTATTGTATCATGTTAATTTTTTTGGTATATGTTACAATTTTACATTTAGATGGATTCAGTGACAAACAGTTTCTGTTACACCAGTCATATACCAAATCGAGATTCTGCTGGAGTACGTAAGAATCATCAACTGTTTCAACTGTAGCGAATATTTTAAGGTCATCAGCATACAATAAGTGAAAGCACTGGAGTTCATAGGACAAATCATTGATGAATAATAAGAAAAGCAATGGACCCAAGTTCGATCCTTGCGGAACGCCAGATGTAGCTACAAAGTATTCCGAAATATAGCCCCCATATTCAACGAACAACTTTCTCTCAGTAAAATATGACTCAAAAAGCAACAACAAGGAATCCGATAAGCCCGCTGCTCTGAGTTTAGCTAGCAGCAAAAAGTGATCAACATGATCAAAGGCTTTCTGCATATCGGTATATATGACAACTACTTGAGACTTGGTATCTAGTGCATTCGATATATGTTGAGTGATGCAGGCTAAGTTAGTGACTGTTGATCTCCCACTTATGAATCCATGCTGATTGGGAGAAATAAATCCTTTTACCGAATGAAAGATTGTATCATACAGAATGATCTCAAAAAGCTTTCCAAAATTACTCAGAATTGCTATCTGTCGATAGTTGGTCACATCCGATATGTCCCCACTCTTGTGTATTGGGCAAATTTTAGTCATCTTCCAAATGGCTGGATAATTATTTGTTTTCAAGATTAGATTAAAAATAATACAGAGAGGCTTCGCTAATACGTGAATGCAGTCCTTTACTAAAAAACTAGGAATGTTATCAAAACCAGATGTCATCTTGTTGTTAAGTTTTTTAGAAGCTCTAATGATATCATTCTCAGAGATGCAGCTGAGCGATATGCTGGAATACCGTTCACTATTTATCAAATGAGTGTGTCTAGAGGCATCCGATTTAAGAAAAACGCTTGAAAAATATTCTGCAAATGTATCTACGACAGATTGGGGGTTATCTACAGAGCGATCATTATACTGCATAGTACGTGGTATTCTAGATTTTCGATTTCTTGAATGAACAAAAGCCCAAAACTTGTTTGGGTCAGTACTTAATGAGTCCTCTACTCTTTGCACATATGCCGAATATGCAACATTAATTTGGTTTTTAATGATAAGGCGCAGGTTACGATATTTAGTATTAAAACTAGGTGATCCATATTTTCTAAAATTTTCTCTCGCTCTATCCTTTTTTCTTATGTTAACTATAATATCTTTGGTATACCAAGCCGTATAAATATGAGGCTTTTGTTGAAATTTGGGTACATTCAATTCAAATATTTGATAAATGACAGAGTATAAAAGATCACATGCACTGTTCACATTATCCACATTATCAAAACAAGTCCAATCATAGTCCAGAAAGCTATTGTACATATTGACAAAATTGGCTCGACGGAAATTATACTTAGGTATACGCCCAAAATTAAAATTTTGTTTCAAGTTATGTATTACAAAGTCAAACTTAAGGGCCGGGTGGTGGATATCCTCTTTCACTAAAGGCTGCTCATCTCTATAAACGGAAATTGTGAAGTTTGCTAACACTAAATCTAGCAATCGCTCATTACCGTTCAAAACATGATTGACATTGTTTAGATTTGAGAATGAGCAAAAATTCATTATTATCTGACATTTACGATCGCTAGAGTCTAAACTAAAAGCTGGTACATTAAAGTCTCCACATACTACGATTTTACAGTTACAGCTGTCAAATGCAGCATTGAAGAATTCAAAGGTTTCCAGAAATAATTCAAATTGGTCCAAAGGAAGCGATGGGGGGATATAGATCGAGTATAATATTAATACACTATTTCGCAAAGGTATTTTGACTGCAACAATGTCAATTAGTGAAAAAGCATCATTTAAAAGACTAGTGTTTAGGAGTGTTGCCTGAAATAAATCTCTTACGGCTATCAACGTTCCACCACCTGTTAACAAATTGGTAGCTTGTAGGTTTCTATCACATCTAAATACATTATAGTTTATCAGAAACAGTTCAGCACTACTTACATTGTCCGTTAGCCAGGTTTCCGTCAAACAAATCAAGTCAAACTCACAGTCACTCACAGAGTTGGAAAATGAAATTATTTTTGAATTCAGGCTTCTCACATTTTGGTAGTAGCATCTGACTTCATACTGGTCGATAGACCTGGAGCTGCTATCAAGTGTACCTACTGGTTTAAATCAACGATCCTAGGGATGCCGTTAATGTATTTGATCTTGAGGTTTGCTTCACCAGCTGCGGCACGTTCATCCAGCTGCTTTTTAACATGCCGGTAGAGTTGCATTTGTTTCGGTGTTTTATCAAAAGATATAGCAATTTTCTTGAACCTTTCTTTTGTCTTCAGTTCCTTTGCTTTTCTTACAACTGCCTGCAGTACATCATGAGACCCAAAAATGGCTTTAACTGGCCTAACCACACCTGCTTTTGGCTTACCGACTCTAATAACTTTGAACTGTAAGCCATCAGTTAAGCAGTTGGAACTCCTAAGTAGTTCTCTCACTTCAGCAGCATCAGACTCCATCCTTTCCTTAACATCATCACTTCTAGCTTCAGGAACTCCAAAAATCATAAGATTGTTCTTCCTTTTCTCACGTTCCGATATCTCTTGCACAACTTCTTCAAAGATTATAGGATCAGCCGGAGTTACACAGTTGCTACCCTTCAGTTCGGTTATTTTGTTTTCAAGCGCCGATATTTTCATAGCAAAGTCCTCTTTCAGTGATGTCAGCAGGCCTTTCAAGTCGCCTAGCTCCCCCATAAGTTTGTCACAGTTGTTACATAAAAATTTAATTGCTTTGGATTTATTCCTGGTTATCCTTACTTCATCTGCATTTAGCCCTACACATGTTAGGTGCACATCACTGTGACAGCCATCGCAAGATATTGACGAGCCTTGCCGAGAGAATCCCGCATGACAGTTGGCACATTTCGTGGCACTCATGCTGCTGATGAATTTCAACAACTAACGGCAACACGGAGATACCGGAGATAGCAATGCACCACTTGCATTCAAAACGCAAGACTACGTTTAATATCACTGCAAACGGTTCAGCTGTCACTATATACACTTAGAGTCACAATAAGACAGTTTACAAAAATTAATTAGCATTATATCACCTATTTTTTGAAGGTAAACATTACCGGAATGTACACAGAAAACCACGTTGCCGCTGCTTTCTTACCATGTACTTACCAGATATAAAGTAAACTCTCAGTATGTACCCAAACCATCCAAAAGTATCATGCAAAGGGCGTACCCGTATCTAGCGCCGAAATTATATAACCTGATACCTCCTGCCCTAAAGCAAATTAACAGCATAACATATTTTAAGAAAAAATGAAAGTTTGGTTGCAAACGGTACCTCGTGGTGATATAAAAAAAATACGTAAATACTTAAACTTGTTCTCCCATCACCACGCTTGAGTCCTATCTAGCAATGACTTCAGAGGCATATCACATTACGTAATTATTTTTTATTTAATATTTATTGTGCAAGGCTATTCTTTTTATATATATATAGTAGTAAAGCTACAATGAAGCTTTCAGCCATACTACGTATTTTTTTCTATTAATACTATTTAAGACTAATTGCTCGATATATGTGTATATGTGCATATACGTGCATGTCTGTGCATGAATGTGTCTCCTTCCGATTGTTTTCTATTTAAACAAAGTATTTTTTCATCATACTTTCTATTTAATATGTATTATGTATTGTGTGAAAACGTCTAACATATTGTTTATAGTTTATGTATAGTATTTAAACCTTACCAAGTTGTTGTTATTTTGTATTTTTTCTAGGGGTACCTAGCATTAGTATTTTTAATCCTAATTTTTGTTACGATACGTTATTTCTTCTACTCCTAATTACCTTTGTATCCATCTATAAATAACTTTTTGCTTGGAACTGTAAATTAGGCTGAAGCCCAGCAAAAGATTTTTCTTTTTGGGCATTTTTCGGATTTATTGTGAAACAGTACGATCAAAATGTATCCACATTTTCCACATATCTGTGTATTGATTTTCTCTTATTATGTATTTTCTTTAGGGCATCTACCACTAGCATTTTTAATCCTTCTTTTTGTTGAGGTGTGAGTTATTTCTTTCTTACACTCCTACCTTTGTATCTATATATAACTTTGTGTGTGCACCGTGAACTAATTTGAGGCCCAGCACAAGATTTTTCTTCTTGGGCATTTTTCAAATTTATTGTGAAACCTTTATCTATAACTGTAATGTATCCACATATATGTATTGATTCTTTCTCACAATAAACTACTACTAAACTACTATCTTGTGGGCTATATGACACGATATGCGAAAAGCTTTGGAATCATTCTACGATCCAACATATACTGAATACGGGATTATTTCGGGCAATCCAACTGCATTCACATCTCGATTTAATGCTGATGTCTGATCTAGTCAGCCTCTAAGACGTAGCGTAGATTTTGCAGTTGATCCCAGGCGACGACAGCAGCTAGTGCTGCAGTAAGAGTTCAGAAAGTCATCCTTTAGCTCTCTCGCCCACCTAAGACAGTCTAATATGTTGGTATTAACAGCCCCGCAATTACAATTCTTAGGCGCTGATGTTTATGTCAAAGGTAAACGATATAAGGGTACTCACGATTTATATGAATTGTTCTTCAAAAAAAGGCCCAACGGAAATATATTTAATGCTGAAGACCTTAAAAACTACAGACAAATTGTAAATAAAACTCATGCTAATAAACGCTACTATAGATCTAATACTCAAGTCGATGTAAGTAAATTGAAAAAGTGTAAAGAACTCATAGCACCCTCTAAATCGAAAGGTTATGGGCTACCATTCAGTGATAATACCAATTTGATATCAATGGAATTTACTGGTAATAAAAAGGATTATATATTTTGGGATAACTCCAACGAAATTGTAAATCGCTTGCGCCTATTGGTAGCATCACAAGCTGCAGGTCATACTTCGCATATTAATGAGATAAATTCAATAATAGAAGAGCTAAAAGAAGGTAATTATATTGAATAAGAATGTCAACAAAATTGGCAACCAACGCTATACGGCAAGTTATCGAAGAAATACATAAGCAAGCACGAAAAACTTTCCCACGAAGGAAAACAATTAGCCCTAAATGATCTCTTTCAAGCCGATCTCGTAGAAATGATACCATATTCAAAAGAAAATAAGGGATACAAATACATACTAGTTGTAATAAATTGCTTTTCGAAATTCTTATGGGCATTACCGTTGAAAAATAAAACAGGTAAAGAAGTTTCAAAATCTATGGAAACTGTATTAAAACAAGAAACACCGAAAAATCTACAAAATGATGCTGGACTAGAATTCTTCGATACTAACCTAATGGCGGTGCTTCTCTTCTGGCGGAGTCGAGCCAGATAGAAAGAAGTCAAATAAAAAGAACCATTCGACAGTTAGCCAGGAGACAGACTAGTTAAAAAAAATTAATCGGTTATTTCTTAAAAATTTCAATATAACAGGTACATTATATCCTTTAAAGGACAAATCATAACCATGAAATTGAGTTTATGGAGAAAACGATACATATCATAAATGCATACAAACCTCCATAAAACTCCCGGTGATTCATCCAATACATATTATACAGATACAGGGTGTCCAGTTAGTGTGTAATTCTTCGATATCTTGCAAGGTATACCTGACAGAAGAAAATGTCAAATACAAAAGTTGTTTGGCTACTTAAGACGCATATTTCAGAAATATTTTGAAATATATAGGGTATTGCGGGAAAGTAGGATATCAATCAACTTGATTTTTTTATATGGAACCATAACTTTTTCTTAAATTTTTCTAGTTTCTATCATTGATTTCTATTCAATCCTAAAATATTTTTGAGATCGGTTGCGACGTTGCCAAGTTATAATTTATTTTCTATTAATTTCCGGATCTGTAAGGTCGCAAGTAATACGTCCAAATTGGAATATTCCTTTAACTTTTCTCAATAATATTAGACAGTGAGTTACCTGAATATTAAGTGGACATTATTTTTAATGTCACCAGCAATTTGTACCTACAGGGTTTTTTTTGGCAGAATTTTAAATTACGGCAACTTGAAGGTCATTTTACTTTGTTTTTTTAAATGTAACACACAATATGTTTTATTTTAAATCGAACTATCTACTAATACCCTATCTCGCCTTGTAATATTTTTTTCGCGTTTGCGGCGTTGCCAAGTTATAAATTATTTTTCCAAATTTTTAAACAAATATCCCTGATTTTAATTTATTTTAAATAGAATCCTCACCTATTTTTACTGCAATAAATTGCACATGTCTACCTTAATAAGATCTCACAATTTCAAAATTTTGTTTCTATTAATTACTGAAATACGGCAAGACCGCTTTTTCAGTAAACGGTATCGGAACGCTTAAATATTTCCAAAACTGCCACAGGTGGAGAGGTGAAATTCAATACTTGGGGGTTTTTGAACGTCAGAATTCAAAAATGCTAACATAGGCGTTGTCAGATTTACCAATTCTACGTCATAATTTTGAATCGAATGCCCTATTTATGAACTCTAACGTAAAAGTGGTAAATCTGACAACACTGATGTTAGTGTTTTTGAATTCTGTATGTCCAAAAACCCCAAAGTATTGAAGTCTACCGTTCCAGCTGTGGCAGTTTTGGAAATATTTAAGCGTTCCGGTACTGTTTACTGAAAAAGCGGTGTTCTCGTATCTCAATAATTAACAGAAACAAAATTTTGAAGTTATGAGATCTTACTAGGTTCGCCATGTGCAATTTATTGCAGTAAAGGTAAGTGAGGATTCTATTTAAAATAAATTAAAATCGGGGATATTTGTTTAAAAATTTGGGAAAATAATTAATAACTTGGCAACGCCGCAAACGCGAAAAAAATATTACCAGGCAATATAGGCTATTAGTAGATATTTCGATTTAAAATAAAACATACGGGGTGTTACATTTAAAAAAACAAAGTAAAATGACCTTCAAATTGCCGTAATTTAAAATTCTGCCAAAAAAACCCTGTAGATACAAATTGCTGGTAACATTGAAAATAATATCCACTTAATATTCAGGTAACTTGCTGTCTAATATTATTGAGAAAAATTAAAGGAATATATCAATTTGGACGTATTACTTGCGACCTTGAGGATCCGGAAATTAATAGAAAATAAATTATAACTTGTCAACGTCGCAACCGATCCCAAAAATATTTTAGGGTTGAATAGAGATGAATGATGAAAACTAAAAAATTTAAGAAAAAGTTATAGGTCCATATAAAAAAATGAAGTTGATCACTATCCTACCTTCCCACAGCACCCTATATATTTCAAGATATTTCTAGAATATGAATAGAATATGCGTCGCAAGTAACCAAATAACTTTTGTATTTGACATTTTCTTCTATCTGGTATATCTTGCGAACTGGACACCCCGTATACCCTTGATCTTTGAGGGCTCCCTGTGCTATGTTGTCCGAGGAAATGTAACCATTTGGGATGGTATGAATCCTATAGATCTTTGTGCAATTAGTAGATTTGAGGTAAATCATGACACTATGTGGCTGATGTCCGTTGCGGTCGATGCCATCATTAAAAAAAGTTCTAACTGGAAATCAAATGGGGTCGAAGCAACGTTCAGTCCATGTATCTGAACTCTTCCGTGGTCACGACAATGACAATAACACATTGATAATTAATTCATAGGTTCGTACCTTCATCCAAAAAATCTTCTTCTTCGTCCTGGATCAGTAGCTCCTTCTGCTTTTGCTCATCAGATACAAGCGTAGCAATTTGAGGCTGTAGATTTTTATCCTCTTTCATCATTTCTTCTAGACGTTGGCCAATTGCCTACGAAACATCCAAAACAAACATATATTTGAATTGTATTCATATCTACAAAAAGGATAGGAGTGTGTATAGGTAAATGTTGTGGTACCTCAGATATTGTCAAAGTAAGTTCTACATTATCAAAGCTCATGTAAGCACATTAAATTAATATACTCAGATCGCTGTTTGAAAGCGGTGAATATCTTACTACTTCGTGGTATACATAATAACCCAGCCTTACTTCAATGGCTTTGGACAAATAGATATTTTTAAAAGTATCCTGAAGTTTAGTTATCAGCTACAGCAGTCAATTAAATTTACGTATCTTTAACGATTACCCTTACCATTTAGTAAAATGTCTCAACTAACAAAACTAAATCACCAACTTTGCTTTCCTGTACATATTTGACAGAGGCACTCAGGGTTTACTAGTTGAGTAATTAAGGTGAGTCAACGCGGTTACTTTTCACATGTCATTTAATTCGTAAAATATAAAAGCTTAATGCATTATATTATTTGATGATATCTAGTTCCTTTGCTCTTCTTCTAAGACAATATCTGAACTACCACAAGTACTTTTCATATCACAATTTAGGGATGTGGGCTTGGGAAACAAAAATCACTCTGAGAATCTGTGCTTGAAGATGACTACACTTAGATTAGATTAGTTTTATTTGAAGTGGACTCTGGTCCTCATACTTAAATCGAAGCTTATTGCGTACCTTGCAGCTATTAGTCGGTTAAGCCAATTCCTATGCTCTTGGCCAGATTTAAACAGAGCCTTTCTCCTTGCTCCAAAAGCCAGTCCAAAATGATATATCGAGCAGTCTTTAATGGCAAAGTCTACACGACTGATCGAAATCTAAAGGCTTTAAAGCAGCCTAGGAGTTTACAATAGTCTTGTTGCAGTGTTATCTATCAAGGCGCAGCGTTGCATAAGCCGAGACGCTACATATTTTAGCATAGAAGACTATCATCCAAGGGTAACCCAAAACTCCGTCCTGAGAAATTTGCTGTAAAATAGCCGGATAATTGCAAGAGAGCGATCTGTATATGGGACGATGCATTGTATGCCTTAGAAAGATTTTACCTGTTCCCTTTAATTTTCCTTCCTGTGGAAGACAACCTCTCTGATCATGGTATCTGGGGTCATATCAAGCACAGGGCTGTGCAAACATAACAGAGCAGTGACCCTTTCTACACAGGCCCCCAGCCATATATTGGAAATCCTTAGGTGATAGGCTTTTTGCGAGCTTCGGCTTTCATAAAAATATCCTGAGCCAAGAGCTACTTCTATGGTTACTAAAGGGGTGCTTTTGAGATCTTCTGTTACTAGTTTCATCCATCCTTTGTAGGCTCTCCAGTTTGGCTATGACCGTCATCTGGTTCACCTTTGTCCGCCAGACTTGTGTACCGGACGTGATTTGAGGAATGATAACCATTTTGTACATCCAAAGTGCAATGTAGGCTTTTAATCCCCATGAGTAGTCTGCAAAAATCATCTGGATGTGATTAGCATTAGCATTTGGCGTTGTGCAGACTGCTCTAAAGTTGAGCGTTCCATGTCAACTTGGAGTCAAGTATCAAGCGCAGCTATTTGGCTGCACTCGTCTATCACGAGGATCTACAGAAGGGGAGAAAGGACTCCTCCCTGACGGAAACCCATAGAAGGAGCACTACACTTTTAGTCTCTTAACTGGGTATTTTGTAATCTTGATAATATTTATAATAATCTGTCAGAAATTAGTTTTACACTCAAGACTCTATCTCATCCATATAGTTCGATTTGAAAAATGCTCAAAAATCTTCTATGTCTATATAAAAGTTAGAACAGTTTATTCTACAAAATTTATGGATGCCCTTTGTCTGTTCCTGTTTCAATTACTACTCGAATTTTATGGTATAATTCGGTATTTTCATCAATTTCTTTTCATTCTATATATTTAATTAATTACCAGTCATACAGTAATTTCATAAGAGCAAGATATATCTGATATGAGATTGATGAGATCGATGCACACATTTCAAAGCAATGTTTTATACATCTGTTGTTTTATAACATCGAAGTAGTCATATCTATTTTTATTCATCCATAGATCGCCTAATTGTAGACTTGTGCGTGTGTGATTGTTTTCATAATATTATACTCCTTCCTATATCAAATAATTCGTTGTTTTTATTAAATAATTTAAAGTTTGAAAAGGTGCCACTAACCTCCGCCCATTGGTGGAACATCTTTCCAGCCGTACTCTGAAGTATGTGGGACCTCCTCATCCCGGGATTATTACCTCTGTGTTGTGGTAGAGGTCCTGAAGGTCTGAACACCGGAAAAGACATTTTCATCCAGGAAGGCCACTGCCCTTTGTTGCAACAGTGCACGAAGAATGCGCATTCCAAAAATAATGCAGCTCTAGCTACCACTGTTGAGTGAGGCTAGAAATATATTATATATTAAGAAAACGTAGTTTTTTACATAGATATTCACAGGAGAGATAAAGAGGATTAGCGGACAGAATTTTCTTTTGAATCATTATTCCTTGCGATAATTGTGAATCAAAGATCAAATAGAAATGAATTAAATAAGAACTTCGTCCCTTAAGAGCAGAAGTACACCAAATCACAAAATGTAATCTTCACAGAACAAACCTTTTTTTATACTGGGAAAAATTGTTTGAAAAAATTTACATAGTCATATGAGATAACTGGTTATAAGATGCACTACTTGGAATTGGGAATTCTTTATGTTATAGAAAATGGTGGACATAGTAGGACAACTTCGTCGCTACTGGTGGTATACTAACTTACATACCTCTCCCTCAGTGCCGACTTGGTATACTTCTGCAGTAAATTCAGTGGTCTTTAATGTATACCTATGCGTTTAGATCGCAAAATACAATTTGGACATAGTATAGTTCTGCTCTCAAGGGGTGACTTGCAAGACTGAATTTTAACAAATTACAGGACTTCATTTCAGTAAGCGTAGAGAGCGTACTATATCACTAATAAAATTTACAAAATACCTACTACTGACACTGATATAGTAGGAACTACAGTTCTTTTTAAATTTTTCTACTCAAGTAATTCAGCGGAAATTCTGCCTTCGGGTATTCGGTTCTTACCAGATCCAAGGTTGATGCCAGAAGATGTGCATCAGGTACCGATCCAGGTGGACAAGTTTCTAACAGGAATGACAGCCTTGATACTCCCTCATAAACAAGTGTTGTGGATACAAGTTTTCTTTCTTTGAGCACAACAAATTCCGATTCTCTTGAGGTTTCTCCCTGGTCCAGGGAGTTTTTTCGACTGAAATCTACAATAAATAATTTATCTAACTTTAGGATTCTAGTCGCTAAATGCGTCATAATTCAGTTTTCAAAACATTTTCGAAACGGTCACTGTTTAACCCTAAACTACTAACCTACTGTCTGTGAGGCGGTTAGAAATTGACACTACCACATTACTAGATGTTCCCGTCTGATTTCGGCTATACGCGTCTATCACCTGCAGTCGATTCAGTGGTAAGTTTGATGTGCGAGTAGTAAGATTTAAGCTCTTTCTATAAAAAAGTTATTTTATGATAAAGTGCCAACAGCGCCTCAGAGACTGCACGTTACTGATAATGTAACTTTTTGAAAAAGTATAAACATAAATATTCGTCACACCAACGAGGGTTTGTTTTGGGGATAAGTAATTTTGAAGAGTAGCCTTTAAAATGGTACGATGGTACGAAGAAGTTGACAGGATGGAGAGAAGAAGAAGGAGGAGAATTTTGCGATAGAAAATGACACTTACAAAGAAAAGCGTAAAATATGCGTCATCCCGGAAGCTACGAGAAAATGGAAAAGAGTTTCTAGGTATCTCAGAAGGTATTGCTGAAATGAAATCAAAATTGTTAGGAAAACGCAAGAATTGCTGCATATTCCCTTCCGTCGAGAAAAGAAGAATTGGATGTTTGTGTTATAAGTGCCTAAAACCTGTGGGTTTGGAATTGACCAAAAAAAAATTGAAAATTGCGCAGGAAAAATTCATGTGAATTTGATGCATGCGAATACGATTGCAATAAAGTGGAAATTAATTGTTAGGTTTTGTTTTTAGTATTTGTTTCTATTTTCTCTAGCGGTATTCGCAAATGCAAAATTTCGTGTTAATATGTGGATTAAAATGAACTTGCATGACTTATTAAACTCAAAATCGTATGTATCTTGTCTATATGTATGTATTTCATAAAAATATTTTTGAAGTGAAGTTTTTTTTTTTAAAAAAATGCGAAAACACCAGTGAAGTCTCTCAGTCGTCAAGTTAGTAATTACGTAGCGGAAATGCCACGTTAGTAGTTAAGGGTTAATTAACTCTTAAGTTTAAGCCCGATTTAAATGGACTCAAGGATGTCAAACTTATATAGATACTCAGTTCGTGAAGGAACTGTTAAGAAGCGTTATTATAGTAAATAAAAGAAATACTAAGGAATATGTGTTATGAAAAAAGACACATCCTAGATACATTTTGTGCACGTTTTAGGCATAGCATTTACTTCAATTAAGTCGCCAATTTAGATTAGCTCAAAGCGGTCCGATGGAACTCGATCGGCGTGAAAAGAGGGTATGAGACTGAAAGTGGATAGGATTGGAATTCTCGAGCAGGTGGAAATTTTCATTTTATATGAGATATACATATTAAACCAATATTACATTTTACAATTAAGAACGGTTATATAATTTGTTCTTCATCTAAAATTTGTGTTGTTCCTTTTATGCTATTATAGCTTCCAAGTAAGTGTCAAACTTTTTGCAGCAAATTCTACAAGAAATGCCTCTTCCAATGCCAAATGCCATCTATACGAAACCTGGGGACTATATGACTGTTTGAGACTGAGGAATATATAAATCCATGCTACCAAAACAGAGGAATATAGCCTATCTAAGAAAAAGTGCCAACACGAGATCAGGTTATAATAAACCTTTGCCAAGAAGTCACTCGTTGAACCTTATACGAGTCAAGATTGCAAAAAAACATGATCAGGCACAAAAACACTTTGTTAATTCCAACAGCAGTTGGGAAAAGTCTCAGGTACCTGGTCAAGGCCAGAACATATTTCTCACCGTCCATTCTCTTCACGTTACTTAAAGCTTAGATAAGATCCAGCCTCACATATCTGGGGAGCTACTGCTGCAAATACTCAGAATCCAGAGAGGAGCAATTAGATCAATCAGTGACACATACCTGCCACATCATCTTCCGTCGCTCACCGGTGCTCGGTTGGACGGTTTTTACTCTTTTACCAGTATTTTAACGGAACCTCCATTTATGAACCTCTTTCCATTCCCGCTCGCTTAGAATATCCATGGCTTGTGACGGTCTGCCAAGTTTTATAGCAGCCGTGGAAGTCACGTATTAACACTTTGTCTTCGGGGCTGCTTAGCTATGAAAAAACAATCATTAATTTACATACGCGCAGATGAAGAATCTTCTGTTCCTCCATCTTTCTTTTTCCCTTTCTTCAAAACGAACTTGAATTTTCCCTCCATCCTTCGTTTTGCCTTCTTAATGACATTACTGAAATTTGATAAATTTGTTGTTGTGGATTTTTTTTTAATTTTCATTATTTTTACCTTTTGCTGGGTTTCTGATAGTACACCGATGGTTTTCTTACAAAACTAGCTGTATCAGTGAATGATTCCCCATTATCTTGCATCTCTTGGTCATCCGTAGATGAACTGTCGCCCTTTCGAAACCAGTTCACTAGAATTGAAAGTAAAAATAGCAACAGAAATACATTGAACAAAATAAACCTATTGTACTTCTACGGTATTTCAATTATTAAATTTGTATATGAAATGCTACAGTTGGAGACAAGAGTAGAAGCAGGTTTTTCCTATAAGTGGCTGTGGTACTCCATAACTGCGAATTGTGGTTATCAGTACAATTTAATTTAAAATGCCAAGAGGAATAACCCTTCAGAAGCAAAACAGAATTATCATTATGCATTGATTAAATAGGAATTTAGAGAAACTTCAAATAGAATTAAAAAAATAATTTCATTTGTCTGAAATTTCCGTGTTGCTAGACAGGTACAAAAATCGGAGTAGTAGTAGTATAGACGTTTATTTAGCATACATCAGCTATTGACAGGAAAACAGTAAAATTAAAACGTAAAAACTAGAGCTATGAGTACAACTCATGAGTTTCACTAAACCTATGATTATACATATATGATCACTCATAAATAGTTCATCAGTCTTTTTTTAAACACAATAACATTTGGAGAACATTTTATATATAGAGGGAGTTTATTATATTCTTTCATCCCATCATCAAATACACTTCTTTTGGTTATTGCTAATTTGGTAGGTCTTATATCAACATGACGCATCTGTCGTGTGTTGTAGCTAGGTAGATCGCTTCGGTATTGTACATATAAATAATCCGGACTTAGACCATTAACAATTTTATAAATAAATATAAGCGTCCGCGTCCGTACTTTAATATAATCCTCTACAGGCTTCCAATTTAATATTTGTTGCATATTGACTATATTAGTATATATATTACAATCCAACAACAATCTCATGCATTGATTTTGTAACAATTGCATTTTATGCAAATCAGATTTATTACACATAAATAATATTGATGAACAATAATCAAAGTGAGGTTTAATAATTGCATTGTAAACAATATGTTTTGCAAATCGTGACAGATCTTTGCTAATTCTGTAAAAGAAACCAATTTTTTTTTGAAATTTTTTAGATATGTAGTCAACATGCTTACTGAATCGCAAATGGTCATCTATAACGACTCCCAAGTATTTAATTTCAGTTACCGGTTGTAATCTTTTACCACTAAGTGTAATACCAGTATCAGACTGTATAACTGATCTATTCGAAATTAGCATGTATTTTGACTTGGTAGTATTAACTACTGGCTTGTTATTATGAAACCATTTGCTTAGGTTTTCCACGGCTATATTTATTATTTTTAAGATTTGGTTCACGTCAGTTCCAGATAAATATATGATTATATCATCTGCAAAAAGGTGCATGCTACATTCTCCAGCGTCAGCAGAGAAAATGTCATTGATAAAAAGTATAAATAGCAGGGGTCCTAACACACTTCCTTGAGATACAAACCTTCCTTGAGGAACCAAAATTTTATTTGAAAATTTATCATTCACCTTAGTGACTTGATATCTTTGAGATAGATAAGATAAAAACCACTGATGGACTCTACCTGTTATGCCAAAATATATCTCAAGCTTCTGTATAAGCAGTTTTCTATCGACAACTTCAAACGCACGGTTAAGATCGATAAAAGCTGCAACAATAACGTGTCCTTTATCTAACGAGCATCTAAAATCATTTATTACTTTTTGTAGAGCGGTTTCACAGGAATATTTTTCTCTAAATCCCGACTGATTGATATTCAATAGATTATACTTGCTGACATGCTCACTAAGTTGCATATATACACTGAGTTCAAGGAGTTTTTCAATATTAGGTAGTGTATTTATTGGTCGGTATTCTTCTATCTTGCTTGTTCCGGAAACTTTAGCAATTGGTACTATAGTTGAAGTTTTTAGTATATCAGGAGAAATACTGGTTTCTAAAGAGCTATTTATTATATGCAATAGAGGATACCCAACAACAGGAAAAGTTTCTTTAATTAATTTAAAATCAATTCCATCACATGAATGTTTATTTTGTTGCTTCAATAACAGACTTCGTAGTTGAGAGAGATTGATAATATTAAATTATGAGAAATAACAAGCTGGTCCTAGTACACTATTGGTAAAGAGTGCTTTACTATTTGGTGAATGGGATACTGTGCCGAACATCGGAGTACATTTGAATTACACCAAAGCGAAATAGTGAAAAAATAGAATTACTACTGACAGCATAATTCGCATATCATTGAAAATTTCATCACCCTTCAATCATACATATTTTTTTTCCTAGGAGTACTTAACCTAGGCACTTTTACCTATATCTCCGAACTTAGATCTTTTGGACTTCATAGATAGTGATGGATCCAGTCCAATACCCAACGCTCTTTCACTGTGCCTCGGTGTCAAAATATGGTGTTTCTTCCTTAAATTTCCCAAAGGGCTTTGACTTGTTCTTGTCAATTCTTCTGCTTCCGTTTCAAGCAGACTCTGCAAAAAGATACATACACAACACTAAAATAAAACAGAGAAGGTGATTTGACTTGCTTACTTATTATTTCTTGCAAAGTAAATTTAATTGCAACACTACGTCATTTAGTTTATATTTGAGTGCCATTGAAATTCGCCAACCCCTGTGTGCGCAAAAACTCATTATAGAAGCAAGGAAGAGAATACTACGAAACTCTTACCGTCAATTTAAAAAGTGGAAATCAGCGACAAAATTCACGGAATTATATTGGATAATCGGATACTGAAAGCGCCGACACAGTAGGCATCTCAACTGAGCAGCTAGATTACAATTTACATGGATCTTTTGATATGAACAAGTTTTATGCAATAGGTACCGCTATTGTTCACGATCCGCGATAAATCATCCTATGTGCCTACATACATTGAGTATGATACATACATTGAGTATGATGTGTTGTATAGACTTTTAAATAGAAACCATTTTTTCGACAAACAATATTCTGACCTCCTTCTACATAACATTTTATACCTCAATATATTTAGTTCAGTCGGTTGAAATACAATGGCTTTATTCGGACAAGATCTGGTAACAGTCAAATAATTTTGTTCTACCATCCACCATGGTTCTAACAAATACAATATTTATTTACATCGTCTAAACTATTCGTAACATACACCCACATAGTTATTATCATGGAAAAAGATATCGTTTGGTCACAAGAGCGAGGCGTTAAACTTGACTCACCCTATGTGACAAGCCCTTTCCTTTTCCTCGAGGAGCCACCCAAGCAATCGATAATCTCAATCATAAACCAAGCCAAATGTGTCCTTATCTTTTTCCATAATCTAAAAGATTATGACCCACACATTTTCATGAAGTAGCTTGGGGCAGATAAGGAAGGCATCACAATTGTTGTTTGAGACATCACAATACTTCATTGACGTTTAGCTACTTCTCGTAGATCACTATAAAGCGCAGGATGGCAACACCAAATCCATAGTACTGCAAATGCATCTTGTTGATTTCTCCCAGTTTCTATCGACCAAACTCGAAGCCTTTGCTTCGTGTTCACGACGATATAGAGTTTGAGTTCGAGACAGAAGCTTGTGTTCCCCTATTCATATATCACAGATATTGTGAAATACATCGAAACATCTTTACCAAGCAAGGAGTGTTTCTACCATGAGTTCCGACATTGGGTGACTATTTGGACATGTATTTAACCTCTTATGTATTGTTACTGGCAGATGTTTTTGAAAAATATTGAGTTATGTCTCAAGACGTATCGCTTAGATCCCGCCCATTACTTGACCGCTCCTGATCTCAGCTGGGATGCAATGCTTCGACTTACTTAGGTCGAACTTGCTGACAGTGATATGATCCACTTTTTCAAAAAAGGGATACGGGGTGGAGTGAAAACGTGTATTAAGTTTAATTCAGATGCACACGACATCCGACGATACGACAGTACGAAACTGTTCCTATTGGTTGAAATATTCAAAATGAATTGGCGCCAAACTTATGTTAGATGATTTTAACTTTTATATGACGATCGGATAAGTTAAAAATATGTTAACTTTTAATCCGATATCGTTTATAATTTGACAGCGAGCGCAATACGTGAACTCAATAAATATTTTACTTTTATCCCTCTTATAGATGAAAATGAAAAAAAGAGAAAGAAAGCGAAGATTTTTAAAAACAGGAGCCGGCAATGAGCCTACCATAATCTGTTGCAGGAGATGAAGCTAACTGGCATAGAAAAATATTTTAATTATTCACGAATACCAATTAATGCCTTTAAATTGTTGCTTGAAATTATTGGTCCAAGGCTGAGTAGAACTTATTGTATTCGCGAACCTATTGCCTCTGGGTAGTGACTTGCTTTAACTTTATAGTATATAATGTCATAAGATACGAGTTACGAGCCAAATGTTAAGAGGTCAGGGTTGCTCCCTCAGAGCATACATTCTTTCCCTACTGTGTCTACACAAGTAGTCGCTAATGCGTTCGTCTCTGCTTCAAGACAATGTCCAAAGAGCCTAACAGCTGTGTGTAAAGCGGAAATATTTTTAGCCTTCTCAATACAATCGATATAAATGTAATCGATATGATAACACCGCCCAGAAAATATTTGCTGCCCTCCTTGTTATGTCTGTCTGGTGGTTCTGTGAAGATGAGTGTTGCACAACTTTAGGTTTAAAAATAACGTTTTCTGGATAATAATAAATAAATATGATAGACATGATTTGGATGTAAGCTTGTTAATATCCAGAACAGTTCAAAATAAGTGATATTATGAATGGATTCACCCAAAACCACAATAGTTGGAATAATATAAGAAACACAAATCTCTTACAAAAGTTATATCATAACGAAAGAAAAGTACTATGATGTAGTGCTAGGTGTTGTTGATAATCCCCACCACAGTAATCGTAAAATTTCATGTCAATATGGTATTGCTCAAATCTTGGCCATGAATACAAAACGCATGACTACCATATGCATTAAATTTAGACCTGCAATTGGTAGAAGATTGTTATTCTCACAGATAATCGTTTTTGTAGATGCAGCTACGTTTTACAAAAATGGATCACTGTATCAGACTCGTGATAAACCAAGTAGCTTCTGAACGTTTGTGGGGTATCACTGAAGACCATGAAATTGGACCACATTTTTATGTCGGCCTTTTGAGTACTGCGGTACATCTATATTTTCTCGATAATAATCATTTTCCATCATTATTTCAACATGTTTGACTAAGTATTCGAAAACTATGGTGGTTTATACATGATAGTACTCTATTCATCACACTGCTCTTATTCACTACCATCTGCAATCTAGCAAAATTTGTAGGAATCGCACTGTACCCGGAGCGATTGGTATGCTATTGTCAGGTGGAAACGCTACTATGTCAGTTGTTATGTATAAGTGATATAAAATTTAACATACCGCACATGTTGAGGAGGTACTTCGTTTTTTGAACAGTTGCTTTCTGATACCCTTGTCATCAACGCTGAAAGATTGGCTGTCTGTGGTAGCATCAGGTGGATCATCAATTTCTGAGTGGTGCATGTGTCTGGAATAACATAAATTGCAATACTAACCTACCAGTCTTTATTTAATACATGCTATACCAGGCTGTGAATGTCATAGTTGACAGAATATTTTGAACGACTGTTATCTTGGAGAGAGTTATAGTGCGTACGCGAGAACTGTTTGCAATTGTTCAGCTGTATCCGTTTTTTGACTATCAATTTTAAGATTTGTAAGGTAAAAAAGATACAAGCATGAAAAAAGGGCAGTTTTAGAGAAATGGCGAAGTAGTTTTTGAAATTCCTTAATAGACAATTGCTAAATGTGCCGGTTTATCGTGATCGCGAAAATTCTCGATTTTGAGGTGATACGCTTATTGGGCGTTTTATGATGTCTGGATAACGAAAATCCAAGTCACCCATTTCCGTCGGTATGTCTGTCGTTCTGTCTGTTGGCGTTTTTCTCCCCTCGTAATCTTAGTAACCGCTGCACAAATTGTGATGAAATTTGGGAACCGATATGTTGGGGGTCATGGTAGGTAATGCTGCAATAATTTTGAAAATCACTGCATGGGCGGCGTAGTAATTAGCAAGAAATAAGAAATTTTAAAAATTCCTCAAACGTTGTATTTAGGCGTTTAAGGGAGTTAGAATTTTCTGATGTCTACATCCGAATATTGCTTTAGATCATTCTGTATTGAGTAATTTGGAAATGAGTAAATTGATTTTAGTGGAATTTTGACACAGTATTATTACCGTGGCGAGAATGGAAAGCGGCTATGGTTTCCAGAAATCTTGTCAGTGGCTGCAATAATTTTGAAAATCAGTGCATGGGCGGCGTAGTAATTAGCAAGAAATAAATACTTTTAAAAATTCCTCAAACGTTGTATTTAGGCGTTTTAGGGGTACCTGATCATTTTCTACCTTTTTTGAGTGGGGGTGAAATTGGGGTAGTTGGGGGGAGGGTTGTATTCATAATAGACTGTCCATTGACCTGTGAAAGAAAAACCTAGCAGCATAATACCCCTTTTTAGGGCCATCCAAACATTGCCTTGCCTATTCCAGAAACCAAGGGAGTTAGAATTTTCTGATGTCTACACCCGAATATTGCTTTAGATCGTTCTGTATTGAGTAATTTGGAAATGAGTAAATTGATTCTAGTGGAATTTTGACACAGTATTATTACCGTGGCGAGAATGGAAAGCGCCTATGGTTTCCAGAAATCTTGTCAGTGGCGGCGCAGCAACAAGGAAAAAACTAAAAATATAAAAGCAGGTTCCTGATCGTTACGTTTCATCCAGTTTAAGGTTGCAGAATAAAAGCTGTGTCGCCCAATTTTCTACAGAGGTGCAAGAAACTATATGCGAGAGCTTTTGAGTTGGATATTTTTATTGAGGGCGGGCGGGCGATGATTTGGTTGCAAGGGGATCTCAGAATATAGCTTCATGCTATGGGAAAAAATAAGATGATATCACTGTTATGCGTGGGAAGTACTGAGTCAATCAACCTGACTCCATTTGTTTTATAAATTCACGGCCCTGTTCATTACCCTGTTCACACCTATTCTAAAATCTGGATCGATGTTGATCTAGAGTGAGGTTTTAAGAAAACGCAAATTATATTTTTGTGCTCAAAACAATTAATACACAGGGTCAAAAACGGGCACAGCCAGAGCGCATCTGTTGGGTGCACCACCAATACAAACATTATGCAATCTACAGTTTAAAAATGAGATGAGCCTTGTCCATTTTTGGGATGAAGTAGATATTATTTTGGGTGACTTATTCATATAACTCCAGGCCAAAAATCAAGAACTACTTAAATGTAAATAAACTGCTCTAATTGGTTTTGAGCAGAGAGTCCTGAAGGCAACCATAACATAACTATTAGATTATACTCAGGAGCACAACAGCTATAAATTATTTTGTTTTCAAGCTTGTGTACACAACCGCACATTTGTTTGATGCTCCTTATGGAAAAACTCAGATAATATTAAAAAATTGTAACTAGGATATTGAACTTCCTAAACACCTACTCGCAGCAATAATGTAGGCTAGCAGTAACGCGATTTGATGTGAATTGGTGACAGGCATATTGTGGTAGACTTCCCCAATATAGTTCCCCGATCTCAGGATGACTGAGAAATCTTACGGTGTAGATTTATGTGTAATTCAAATTGCTAGCAGGCCCAGACCGAGAATTTTAGGGTCTTGGGCTGGGACTTTTTTGCGTCGAGAATAAAAAATGCATTTTGATATGTTTTATAACATCATAAAAGGTGAAGACAAATATATTTACATATTTGAAATAAATACAATATACAGTTAACGACCAAACCTCTATAAGGTGTTAATCAAGGATAGGCCGTAATTGCAAGGGCGTATTTCTGACCCCAGTTTGTTTCGACCGCATGTAGAAGAGCCCCTCTGCGACAGTTTGAATTGTACGGGGTCTTCCTTCGGAGGTCTTAGGTCAAAAATGCCATATTCAGTCAGTGGACGATGAATGTTAATGAATATTTGTCTACCTGGAAGGATAGGATCGGGTTATCTTTTTTGGTAAAGCCGCGTAGCCTGCGCAAAATTACCACTGGCAAGACTATAGGAAATACATTTGCGTCATTTCCAGGTTAGAACAATTATTCATCGTTTAGCATAATGTACCTTTTGATCAGATGAAGGACAATAGCAACCAGTCACAGACTGTTATAGACGTTACGTTCATGACAACCAAACAACATTCCCTAGGTGAAAGTAAGTTTACTAGATTTTATTGTAACTTTTTTTGAACGGGGTATGAAGTGGTTTTCTTTGTTTTTCCTATAAAGCAAAATGAGATACAAAAAATGAAGTCAAGTTGATTGACTCAGTACTTCCCACACATTACTGTGATACCAGTTTATTATTTTCCCATAGCATGAAGCTTTAGTCTGAGATCCCCTTGCAACCAAATCATCGGCAGACCCCCCCCCTAAAATTGTCTTATGCCTTATGTCTTTCCATCACAGGTCAATGGACAGCCTATTATCGATACTACAGACTTTTCAGTTTTACAACCCCCCACCAAACAAACACCCCAATTTCACCCCCACCCAAAAAAGTAGTTTTTTTTATTATTGCTAAGTATTCAATTCTGTATACATACGAGTATTCGTACTCATACTCCCCTCACCTATCGGTGTGGGAAGTAAAAGACAGAAAGAGACGAGAAAGTTGTGCTTTTATCTGTTTTATCTGAAAAACGATACCTATATAATTTTTTTAAGCGGCGTAATTTTTTTTGTTAATATTATTTGTGAGGCTACTCCCCGAGATGGTACTGGAAATGATAATTATCTTCTAGTCAGAGCTGAATTAACGTTTTATCGCGGTGAACAACACTGCCAAATTACAACAAAACCGGGTCAATGATCTTGACACGTTGTATTTTGATACCCATACTCTTTAGGGACCATGTTTATATGAACTTGAACTAGCACCTCTGCTATCAACAAGTTTACCCAGAATACAGTGGTGATAAAAATCTTATATTTTAATTAACATTTTTTTATTCCAGAGGTCATCTTAATTTGAGGTTTCTGTTTACCGCACCGTTTTTTATCCAAAAAGTATTTTTTCTGGCTTGAATACCCTCATCAGGTGTCATATATCTCGAGCAAAATAAGGACATTTACCTCAAAAACTTCACCGTCCTCCGTTAACGTATCTGGTGAGCAGCAATATGCGCGCAAACACAGTGGGGCTTTTTAGTGAGCGTGCAAGGGCGTGCGAGGGCGTGCAGGTGCCGCATGCAGGCTCACCTGCTCAACTGAGTTTTCGACCGCTTACCAGCGTCGGAAGCCCGCTTGAACGCCTTTATAGTAACAGAAATTATTTTGCTATCTGGTTTCATCTGTGCCGGTCGAAGATGAGTAGCGATAAAGAATTACTTATAGCTTCAGTGTTTGCGAAAAACTCTATTTGGGATAAAAGACACAAGCTGCGCTATAACCGCACTGCGATGGAAAAATGTTGGAAGGAATGAGCATTTAATGATGTTATAATTATCTTATACCTGGCGGGCCAGCCCAAAGCATCTGTCTGATACGGGAATTCCCACCGAACCCAGGTCGTTCCTCGTGCGTTGCCAAATGCAGGAGTCTCCTTATGTAGCGCGTCCAATGTCAATGTTGTTCCCAATGCCCACAAAGCATATTATCTCAAAATCGATAATTTTCGCGATCCCAATACTCCCATCACCTATCGGTATGTATCGGAAGTAAAAGCTATTCTAATATTAATGTTTAACAAAATAATGTACCCGATCAATGATATTACGAGACCCAAATATATAACGTTAGGCAATTTTATTTACTACGTACTATCACTTAGTATCAGAGATATATTCAAATAAGCATAACATATTTATACACAACCACAACACTAGATGTAGGCTAGGTACCACAATTCCCAAACCAAACAAATCAGTCATGCGGCAGTCATATGTCAATTTAGCGCCAAAATGATACAACACTTCTCCCTTTTGATACCAAAAACTTGTTTACAAAGCGATTCAAACAGTCTCTACCATAGTGGATAGCATCCTTAATAAGACGCGCACAAGAATTCGTTGAACATGTACAGTATCACTGTATCAGTCACATATTCATCTGACTGACAAATTTCAACTAAATGGTTCTAATGTATATGATGTGAGTCTACATATGTATGTACCAATAGTTCATTTGACAACTTCCCACCACGGATTTATCACAAACCGCTGATTAAATGAAAAAACGCCAAGACACGTCAAAATATTTGTCCAGTGAGACAACTTTTTAACCAAAAATTATTTCACCCCCTATTGTACCCTCTAGCCCCTCAGGGGAATCATTTCCAGTGTTTTTGAAACCATCCCTCATTGTTTTGCCAATAATGGGCAACATTTTGAACCCTTATTGCATGTTTCCTATACCGTGTCTAGATGCGACTGGCCAATCTTTGTACTCTTTTTCTTGTCTGTTTTCACTGTACACTGTAACACTGTTGTGTTTGACTACGTGCGGAACCGGCGCCGGCCTGCTTCTACCTGCCGAGGGGACTCGGCGTTGGCCAACGCACTCCAACGCTCTCCAACGCTCCAAAAGCCGCTACTGTGAATGCCTACTATAGGTCAGATCGGCATCTATGTGTAGTCCGAAATTATTAATTTTTTTATTAATCACTCATTGAAACTTTTCACAAAGTTGTGTACCATAAAACTTATGACGAATGTTTGGTGTATCAAAGGGCCCATGGAATTTAAAGTGATAATTATGACAGAATCGATTGCAGCACTTTACCAGTTACCAGTGTACAAAAAACTATAATGTTGGCAGAAGAATGTTTGTCAAATGTTCTGCCTACATGGTATGTCAGTCTTCTGAAAATATTCCGTATACCTCAATCAAATGATCAGAAATATCTTTATAACTTTACTGCTGTGGTAGATAAATACCTAAAGTGCGCTTATACTATGTGAGAAAATAGTTTTCAAATTCACTACCAATAAAAACATTGGATTTTGGAATACCTAATAACCCTTGTAGTCTGTGTTGCTGGTTCTTTTTTCGACGGTCTGTCAGCGGTGTCTATCAGGGCGCTCAAAGCAACCCGCCTGAAGACGCTGCCATGAGCTTCTTTGACGTACGTCATCATCTGGCGAATTTCGCAATAAGTAGCCTGCAACTCAAGTTCAGGTATATAAAATGTATGACAATCATAGGCGATTAAATTGTGATATAAAAGGTGGGTCATCCATCAAGGATGATGGAATAAAAGAGACCTGAAAAGTGAAAATGTCTTCTCAGATATATTATTGATTAACCTACACCAGCTTTCCTGTATTAAATACTTAATTAATATATTTTTTAACAACATAAGTTCTTTATTTGATGTGCAATTGGGTTTTAACATTATGCCAGAAAAACATTGTAACATACTTTATATGAGGCATATATACAGGGTCTTAATTAAGTATGTTAACAAACTTTAACCACGAATAGTACTCCGAAAAATAGAAAGAAATGTCATATAAACATGGGTCCGGAAATACTTCCTATAGGAGCTGCGCTCCTTTGCATGGGGCACCCTGAAGACGGTTTTCCCTCGATATTCTCGAAAACATTCATAACAAAATTACGAAATTAGGTACGATGGGTGAACTTTTGACGCTAAATCTGATTCTGAATTCAGAATTTCATAATTTTAATCAGAGGCGTATCATACGGGAGGAGTTAAGGGTAAAAATAACCCCATTTTATAAATGGTAATTTTTTTGACATTTTGATTTTAGAATATGGTATTTCAGAGATTTCTACGTAAAAATAGTTTCTTGGTACATCTCGATAGGGCTAACCGTTTTCGAGAAAAATGCAAATTATTGAATCGATGCAGGTTATTGTAAATAAATGTTCATCAATTTAGTGAGTGTGCTGTGAAAAACAATTGCAATAATTGATAAACAACTTGAGAACTGACAGTTTATTAAGTTTAGAGTTTGTTGTAAAGTAGAACTGTACTGATATTCCGCTTAAAATGGTCCAATTTACTAACGGAGAAATGGCAGATATGCATTTCTGTTATGGAATGGCTCAGGGTAACGCTCATGCTGCGAGACGTATCTATCATGAACGATATCCCCAAGGCGCAGTGCCTGCTGTAAGAGCATTTATACGAATCCACGCCCGACTTTCCGAAACAGGTAGTTTTAAGAGGTCTACAGTTGTCATAGGAAGACCTGCAATAGTACGAACCGTTCAGATGAAGGAAGCAGTTCTAAACGAAATTGAGAGAAATCCTGAAACTAGTACGCGGAAAATAGCGCCATGAATTAAATATTACCGATGTAACGGTATGGCAAATTTTAAGAGATCAGCAGCTATATCCATATCATATGCAACGGGTGCAAGCTCTAATACCGAGGGATTTACCACTCCGAGTAGACTTCTGCAATTGGTTAAGAAATCAAATTTTAAGGAATCCGAATTTCTTAAGTCAGGTATTGTTTACTGACGAACCTTGTTTTTCCCGGAATGCCATTATCAATTTTCCTAACAATCACGTATGGTCTGAGGATAATCCACACGCCTTCATAGAACATCATTTCCAAGAACAGTTTTCTTTCAATATTTGGGCTGGAATTATAGGAAACCACTTCATTGGTCCATATTTTCTGCCTCATAGGCTTACTGGGGAACAATGCCAACGGTTTTCAGTACATGTTCTACCTGAATTATTAGAAGAAGTTCCACTTGGAGAATGGTGTCGTATGTGGTACATGCACGACGGTGCTCTAGCACATTTTAGTCTAGTTGCGCGTCAAGTTTTGAATGAAAATTATCCTAACCGTTGGATATGTAGGGGGGTCCACACTTTTGGCCTCCCCGATCGCCAGATATCAATCCTTTGGATTACTTCTTATGGGGATACCTTAAGCCAATAGTGTAGAAAACCCCTGTTCAAAATGAAGAAGACCTCAGAAATGATTCATGCTTGATAATCAAAAACACACCACATATTTTTGAAAGAGTCCGTCATTCAATGATAAGGCGACTGGACCGTTGTATTGAAGCTGGTGGCTGTCACTTCCAACACATACTTTAAGAAAAGATTCTCAATTTGTCTTAGTATTTTATTTCTTATTTGTTCAAACTCTTATTAAATAATGTTACTTTAAAAATTATACCTAAATGTTTTGTAATAACTCTAAACTGAATAAACTGAGAGTTCTCAAGTTGTTTATCAATTATTGCAATTGTTTTTCACAGCACACTTACTAAATAGATGAACATTTATTTATTTACAATAGCCTGCATCGATTCAATAATTTTCATTTTTCTCGAAAAGGGTTAGCCCTATCGAGATGTACCAAGAGACCTTTTTTACGTAGAAATTTCTGAAATGCCATATTCTAAAATCAAAATGTCAAAAAATTACCATTTAGAAATGGGGTTATTTTTACCCTTAAGTCCTCCCGTATGATACGCCTCTGATTAAAATTATGAAATTCTGAATTCAGAATCAGATTCAGCGTCAAAAGCTTACTCATCGTACCTAATTTCGTAATTTTGTTATGAATGGTTTCGAGAATATCGAGGGAAAACCGTCTTCAGGGTGCCCCATGCAAAGGAGCGTAGCTCCCTTAGGAAGCATTTCCGGACCCATGTTCATATGAAATTTTCTTTCTATTTTATGGAGTACTATTCGTGGTTGAAGTTTGTTAACATACTTGACACCCTGTATGCAAAAGTCACTCTTTACCAAAAAACTTAAAATTGAGGTAATAACGGTTATGCATAATCTTTTATACATGAGATCTGCTAATTATGTCAAATTTAAGCAAAACTCACACTTTCATATTAAAAGCCAGCTAACAAAACAAGGGTTCCTTGCAAAAGTCTCTCTTTGCACCTACTATTCGAGCGCATAAATCACTCTTTGCTTATCGACCAATAAGAGTATAGCATTCTGCAACACGTGAGACAGGGGGAGGCGCAGCGTGCGGCTATGCTTGCATTAGTACCGGTAATCGTGTCATACAGAATGAGGTTATAACAAAGGTTCTGTAGAAAAGTTGAACTATATAATAGAAAATGAATAACCTGTTGTTTGATGGTGGGAAGCTTGTTACACCTAGTGCCGCTGGGAAAGGTATAAAGAAACAACGGCAAGAAAGTGAGAGGCAAAAGCTAGTCCAAAGGTTAGCCAAACGAGTATTCCTCATCAGTCGCCAGTTTGGTGAAGGCATAGCAGACCTGGACGTTCAGTGAATAAGACTATTCAGCCCCAGAACTTTTCATGATGCTTTGGTCAAGGCTCTGGCAATTTAAGCTGCTACAAAAGCCACGCGAATGATATGGAACAAGACGATGAAGTAGAAGTTCATTTCATACACAGTGTCCCAAATAAAAACGTCAGTTCGCACAACTCTGAAAGGAACTGAAAAGTTTGGATACTGGAGGTGTGGGCATAAAGGCCATCTCAAAATAGGCTGCCACATACAGGTTGACAAGAATAAGGTAAATGTAGAAAAATCAGATAAGTATGTGAACAAAATGAAATGCAAGACACGATATACTTTATAAAGGAGCAGTTTGACAGAGCTATGAAGAAACTATTCAAAAAGCCAAAGAAAGTATCACCAAGCTTCAACAACAACACAAGGCAGCCATGGATAGACAAAGCAGTATGGATATTAAAAGTAAGTTTAACAGGAAATGAAGAGTGAGGCTGCCTTGGGAAAGCTTAACGAAAAACACGACAAAGAAGTTGCTGCTCTGAAGGATGAAATCAAGGGATTGAAAGCTTTGACTTAGCTGAAGAAAGCGGTATACTAGGTATATTGATTTTCAGGACTTCACTAGTTCCAGTTAGAAAAGCATTACGTCTTTCTAATTAGAGTTGTTTCCGCGTTTCCCAGGGAACGTGCAACATAATATCATTGCTATTTTTATGTTCTGGAATATGCATGAAAAGTTTTGTTCAAAACATTGTACTGATTAAGGTTTATACTCACTTGATTAAAAATATAATTAATGTTAATATCTAGAGACACATAGACCTCAATGGAGGTGTCTTACTATGATTCTATTATAAAACCTGCATTCAGAAAACATTTTCCAAAAATTATTATAGAGTAGTTGCACAAAGAACGTCCACAATCTCCAAGATGTGACTAATCTACTTCAGCTATTAATATTTCAATATGCTCACCAGATTCTCTGGCATCTTGATCTCCTTGCCCACCTCGATGAACCGAGTGACCATTTGCTTGAATGCACAGCTCACAATCTGCCCCTCAACGCCCCTAGTCCTGCCCACTCCTCCGCCTGCGTCATACCGACGATAGTTATCACCACCCCCTGACACCCCCTCCGGAGAACGGCTGTTGCACCTCGTCTTCTGATTCTGACTTTGAGTCTGGTCTATTATATCTCACATGTTATTTTTTTTGAATAATTATTTTAGTCATCGCAATTTATTGTTCACTTCTACTATAAGTAATCGACTGAGCATCCAGGATACATAATTATGAGTTACTACTGTTTTCCTATAAAGGTACATCATTGAGCCTGAGCACAGCTATAAAAGTCTAATGGTGATTACTGGTGTTTATTGCAGATATATCATCGATCTGATGATCAGGTGTATCGCTGAATGATAATTTGTCTCTATCCTTAATATGAGTTGGGACACAAAACAAGGCAAAGAATAATTCTTGGAATCTATTATTTAACTGTGCAATAATTTACTATTTTTTACATTCCATCATTTTATAATATGATTTCTTGTTACTTTTCATTTTATTAACTGTTTTAGTATTTTTTATTCTACATTCTAACTAATATACCATAAACAGGCTAAATAGAACATCAGTTTCAATTTTGTACATAGCTAATGGATGCAGAAGTACTGTGCAGTAGGTCATCTTAGCATGCATCAGACCCTCAGGACATACTTGTTACTTTAGTCCGTCACTCAGTTGCATTAATGAGACGGCATTTGACCTCACTTAAAGAAGGAGTCCAGTCATTTGCTTTTTTAGGTTCTGAGTCTGTTGAGGCTTAGCCATGCTTTATAGATACGCGGTTTTTTAGTATAAATGGCATTGGATGCTGTTTTTGGCCTGCATATGTTTTTTTTCCTCTTCAGTCTAATCTTCGTCAGATAGAGCCACTCAGATGCTTATATGTGCAAGATCATCGTGTACATGAAGTGCTTATTTTTTAGCAATATTGTTACTCCTTTAATAAAGCTTCAACCTGCTTAGTCAAAGTGGAGGTATATGGCTTAGCAGATGCTGACAGGTAGAGTAGGTCAAAGTAGACTGGAGATCATTTTTTCCCTTATTTGAGTTTGAAAGTGAAGTCAATTTTCAAGGCTATTGGCACGGTATTAAACTCCTCTACACATAACGGTAGGTCCTAGTTATTAATCGTGTTCCAACTAGTAACTATAATTTATCAGAAAAGTACTTACTTATACAAATAAATGGGAGCAATAAAAAATAGCGATTAGAAGGGCAATATAGTTAGCCAGCGTATTAACATTAGGAAACCATAGAAGACCTTCTAAATTTTCCAATAATACCCTGTAGATTTCAGAAACAGCATTACCATTTCATATATTCTGATCTGGAAGGACAATCCTGTAAGTTTACTGCATTGTAAAAATATTGGCGAAGTTTTTTAGTGTATCAATTCTCGAATAGAATATGAGTGAATATCAAAGGCTCGTGGCACATATTGCAGGGGAGCCGAGTAATAACTAAGAGTGTGTTTGTTATGTATGTATGCCTCGTTCTACGAGGATTTATTATGCACTTCATTCTGGTTACTTGACTAGATGGGTCATGTTTGTATAGGAACTGTTCACAAAGTGGAAGCCGAAGCACCTATGTTCTAACGCAAGGCTTCTAAGTTATGTGTTTTCTTGCTTTTAAGTTTAATTTCAGGAATCAGAAAGGTGATGAGAATTATTTGGCAACCTGTTGGGTGCATCGTCCGAATATCAGAGTTTAGATTCCACAAGTTGTGTTTCTCGGACTATATCACAAATAATCAGTTTAATACGTTCAGATATAAATCTATTATTATGGGTTTATAAGATTACCTAATGCCAATAAATCTTTGACTCTGGTTAACGTCAGCGTTTTTCAAGCATCAACTAATGTTATTTTTTTGTATTATGAAAACTAACCACTTACGAAAAAAATAAATACTACATTTTCATCTTATAACTAATTAATTCATTTTGTCAAACATGTTGGAAAATACTCTATATAGCTTGACTACAGACAGGGGTGCGGGTTTTAAAAGTGACCAGCGTGGTTAGCCTTGTGCAAGCGCACTACCCACTTGGACCCAGTGGAACACTGGACTGTTTCGAGTTTGAAGCAGATACGACGTGGCTGACGGTGTGACTTGGCATGTGCTTTGCTGGACGCCAAGCTAGGTGTTTTTTTATTGCAGTTTAAGACAGTTTGAAATTTTATATTATATCTGAGCATTAAAAACCCCAAAATGGTGGCAAGAAATACAATGCTTATTTATTGGTACCTGATGTTCAGTCGGTTGATTATTTAAAAAATTAAGATTGCCTAAGAATAACGATGCAGTAAATGAAAGTAATTATTGTACCTACATCGTATAAATCCGGATGAGGAAAGAATTTTCATCAGCTATAGATAGATGGTTCTGCTTGTGATCATAGGCTTAGAAAAAGGTAAATTTGCTGCAACTACATGTACTAATGGTTGAAAGATGGAGAAGAAGACCAGTAGTTAACTAAGGAGCACAGCACAATGACTCGAGCGGTGGTGTCAGAGTGTGATTTGCACAAGATTGTTGAAAAGCAGCAGTTTTCATGTGTCTGAAGATCTCAATCATTTCGTTTTATGTTGTGTTTTGTATTTAATAAAAAGTGTTACTCTCTATCTACTATACTTAGTTCGTCTGTATGTAAGTAATTATTGTGTGCACAAATTCAGAATAATTGTCAGGTGAGTGAATTTTTTGTAATATATTATTATAATAATCCAATATACGTATAAAATAGTCGCATTTGGGAAACATTAGACAGATAACTATACTAAGATAACTTAATAGGAGGAAAGTTAATAAATCTGCCTATAGCATAAAGCTGAACCATGATCACAAATCTAATACTCAGTGGACTGTTCCTGTATGGTTGAATGCACTACAAATATTTACTCTTCAAACTAAAGGTGAAGCATACGCTTTTCCACTAATTGAAATTTGGTTGACATCTTCTTTTTATTACATTATTCCCTGATAAGAGGGAAAGCAATTTAATCTACCGATACACTTGCTATTCTATTGTTCAATGTCTCAGAAAGTATAAACTTAGCTTTTGAAGTCAACCATTTTTTACTTTAAAAAGGACTGCTTATTTTTTGAAGATTAGTTGATGATGGTTGGGTTGTCAGTATAGACGAAAATGTATTGAAAGCTATGTGTGTGTCGTTCAACTACATTTTTGTGCAGATGATCAACATATCTTATCTGTTCAACTCGGAATATCATAAAGTTTCTAGTACTCTTGTAAACTCGAACCACTTAATGAAACTGCCTAAACGTTTCTGATTACTTTTGACAACTGAACAGATAGGATAGGAGCTTATATGTAAATAATGGTCTGTTATCAATCTTTTTTGTTAACGGTTCATGCAAACAAGGAATGAATATATTATTTTAAGCGCGGCAAACAAGTATCCAAAACATGCCTATATTTTTAATTTTCAATACTAGCTGAACTGCCAGTCATTCGCTAAATCAAATTAGATGTTAAAGGTTTATCTTCAGTTTCTGCTTTTCAACAATCTTATTATATGAGCTACTATATAATTTGTGCATCTCATGTACTAAAGCAAATGGATAGGTACCTATAGATATTGGAATAACCATAAATCAGGGGCGGAATATAATGACGCGCGCCCCTCCACAGCAAAAGGCAGAAAAGTATTGTGTTCGCTCTTATGGAGTGACTTTGACCAGTAATTTTATTTTCTCCCAAACCGTTTTTATATCCGCGGTTACCTACTGTATATGGAACGTTTTCATTTGATACAATTCGCGCTATATGTATCGAACGGATATATCCAGATCCGGTCCCTTTTTTTGACGGATTCCTGATACATTCTATGTCGCTTTTACGTCTGAACGTCTTGCGGCATAAAGAAGACATCTTTAAAATGTCTTGCTAATTGCATCTTAAGGATGTCCAAGTTTTCATGTCTCAAAGGTGTCTATTCAATGTCCAGATTTTAACAGACTTTTTATTCAAAATGATGAGACCTGATAAAGACATATTCAGGGTGTCTTGCCGATGACATCTTTAAGATGTCTTGCTGATGATATCGTTATGAAGTCGTGGTAATGACATCTTCAAGTCGCCTTGACGATGACGTCTCAAAAATGTCTCATATACGTACACCACAGAATGACGGACATTTTGCATGTGATCCGCTAGGACTCTGTAACCACTGTTAACCTCATTTTTCCGTTCGCGGTTCTTCTTTGTGGTTTTTCTGGTTTCTGCTTTTCTGGAGGATGGAGAAGTTTGTCTGAAATGTGTAAGTTTTTTAGCTGGCTACAGGTAAGTTAACATTTCAGTTATGGATAGAGCATTGGATAGGTGCAAACTCTACTCTAATAACCAACGATTTTGCATTACTGTGTAGTTGGTTGGGAAGGAAATGAAAAAAGCCATTAAACAGCCTGAATTTGGCAAATGCAGTTTTAATAAGTAGATAATTTGGATTCCTTTTCAATAACCTCAACCGCGTACATTGTGAATACGAAAACTTATGAACTATTTAAATTTATTTTTACAAATATGTATGTGTGTCATCATCATCATAGTCACAATGTAAAATGCATTTACACATTTTAAGAGTTTCTCTTTAATGCAGTAGTTTCTCATTTGCTTTCTGCACCCTCATGCCGTTGACCAGATGGTATCTACTGGTTCATCCACCTTTATGGGCAATTTCTCACCTCAAGGAAAAGAAGGTGTCCTGACTCTTTTCAACTCATCCACCCAGAGCTGTTGGTTGAGAAGAGGTTACTGCTTATACCGACAGTAGTTCGGTTCCTTTTAGTCGCCTTTTACGACACGCAGGATATACGATGGGAGATATTCTAACCCGACCCCACACGGGCAGGGTATGTGTGTGGTTACATATTCTCATAATTTGTCAACTACTATTCATATATACAATATAAAAAAAGATTTAAGCAAAAGTGAGACAAATATAGCTATTCACTAATATTCAGTCAAGCTTGTTATATTTCAACTCAATTCTGTTGTTCAAGATGCAACAGAACATGCAAAGGATGTGAGTCGTGACAGGAAGGAGGTGCAGACTTGTGTGTAACTTCGGTTGCAAGTGATAAGAAGAATAGTAAAATTAATAAATTAAAATGAAATAAGTAATTAAACTGCAGTGACCTTTTTTTAAACATAACTCCGTTCACAACACTTGCGATGTTAATTTTGCCCACCTTTACAATGATTTGTTTCCAAATTACACATTATTCTTTTATAAAAAAATACTCATAACTTTTGTCTTTCAAACCTACTGATGTGAGCTGGAATTGCCACAGCGCATAAAATTCGACTATATGATATCCAGAATGAAAACTTTGCATTAGTCTTTACATCTGCTAAAAAACACCTCTATATTCGAAATTCGATACTATACAAAATCTTTATTCGTATATTCTAATGCTTTTCCAAACTGAAATCATCAATTTAAAACAGGAAAGGCAAAAGGTTTGCATCTTATTTTGTCTGACTTATTAAGAGCTTAATCGTTTCGTCGTCAAGGTGAAGATGTCTGAATTTCTATTGGTTCTTGAACGTCTGATAGACGTGAATGGATATCTCTAAGACATCTTTTTGACGTAACTGAATATCTGTAAGACGTCTCAAAGATGTTCTGGAAAGTAAAAGTCATCCTAAAGATATTTCAAATATATCTCGACGACATTTTAAAGACGTCTTTTATTCACACAAACGACCTTCACAAGATGTTCAATAGACGTGTATCAGACATAAGTGGATGTCATTGTGCTATCTGGAAGAGCACCCAATGTCTTGACAGTTGACAGACAGCTGTGAATATATGACTATAACCCACGTATAACCTATTCGAATCCGATGATATAAATGAGTAGACGTTGAACGACTCGATCTGGTCCTTGCTAGTTCATGATTTTATTTGCTTGATTCCCGAATATTTGAGTTTTCTAACGAAGGACCACAGATTATGATATAACGTGTAGCTTTATTAAAATAAGGTACACTTTATTAAGAATGACTCTCATTTACCTCTTCAAGTCTCAAGTTTTAACTTTTTCAGTAATGGTTTTGGTAACGATTGTTTACTAATTACTATGATGTATCTCTCTCATTGATCACCAAATGTTTATATTAGATTGTAATAATTGGTATCTTTAACTTTATACTAAAAAATGTTTCAAAAATCTGTCACTTCATGATGGTAGAGACTCTTGAGAGCTATAACGTAAAAATATTTTCACTTAAATTTTGACGTTTATACAGGGTGATTCATATCAAACTTACATTTTTTTGAATGGAATCCCCTATATATTATTGTTTATTTGGATTCCTTGGTCAATTCTAGTGTGACTTTATGTATCATACATGGAACTTTAAACGAACCGTTTAGGCGCAAATCACCATTTTTGGTATAAGTAGGTATCAGAAAAAAATTGAATATCGCAGCGATTATAAAACCTAGAAGGCCGTGGCTTTGCGGTACAACTAACCATGAAATGCGCGATCTTAACTCAGACGACTGAGTTTGAATTCTTTTTGTACTTGGAGAAATCAGTAGATCAATTAAGGAAACTTCGGTCACAAATAACTTGATTTTTTCAAATGGGAATGACTATTTTGGTTTAAAGAATTTAATGTAAAATTTGATTACCTTTCTAACGATATAGCATTCTCCATATCAGTCTTTTTTAGTTTTCATTTTATTTCAAATTTTCAGTCAAATCTGTGTTTTCCGATTTTCCTGCGTGCAAGCAACCTAGCAGGCCATGAAAAATAAACAAAAGCCTGTTAATATGGAAGAAACCAATTAACCTAGTAGAAAGATGCAAGCTAACTAGAGTAACGAGGCAAGATTATGAAAATTCCTTACAACATATTAGCTCTAACCAGAAACAAGAGCGTAAACGAGAACGCCCATTTTTCACAGCCTACTAGGTATTAGCCAATTTCCAAAGTCAGTAAGAAAATCTTTAATCAAAGGAAAACTACTAGTGATTGTTGCTGGTAGTAGAACATCTATGTCTTATAAATAAATTTTCACATCTAATGCTATCAAAAAGTAGCCATTTCCGTTAGTCAAAAGTAATGATACCTCTGACCTGAACCCTTCAATTTCTTCAGTAAGACTTCTACTTATTAGCAAAATCGCGGAAAATGAAACTTGAATTGCAGTCTGTTTGAATTGTAAAGCATAATTTAGTTTGTAGAAAACTACATGAAATAAACACAATTACAACATAGCGTAATTAAAAATTTCTAACAATTATTTCAGTAGATGTTCAGAATGCTCCAGTTAGAGATATCTTCACTTTTGACTTAACTAAACGGAAATGACCAATTTTTTTATCCCATTAAATGTGAAATGTCATTCTAAATATGTTAGACTGTAAGCAAAAATCGCTGGTAGTTTTCCTTTTGTTTCAAAATTTTTAATCGTTTCGGAAAATTGTCAAGCTCTAGTAGACCTCAATAGCTAGTAGGCTGTGAAAAATAAACACTTCTGTCATACCCCAGCTACTCATTGAAATTAGATATCTTGCCGCTGTTGTATCCGGTTAGAGCTAATATGTTGTAAGGAATTTTCATAATCTTGCCTCGTTACTCTAGTCAGTTTGCATCTTTGTACTAGGTTAGTTGGTTTCTTCCATATTAACGGGCTTTTGTTTATTTTTCATGGCCTGCTAGGTCGCTTGCACGCAGGAAAATCGAAAAACATCTATTTGACTGGAAATTTGAAATAACATGAAAACCAAAAAAGATTGATATCGAGAATGCTATATCGTTAGAAAGGTAATCAAATTTTACATTTGATTCTATAAATCGAAATAGGGATTCCCATTCGAAAAAATTAAGTTATCTGTGATTGAAGTTTCCTTAATTAATCTACTCATTTCTTCAAGTAATAATAATAATAATAAAGTTTATTGTCCACTTGATCATTACAATGATATGGGACTAGTCAAATTGGTTGAAGAGAAGTAAAAAGGATAAAAATATAAAACAAGTAAGTACAATTGAGACACACTAAATGGTAGACAAACACTTAAAGAAAGAGATTATAAATAAAACCAAGATTATAACTATGACATAAATTCTAAATACTCACTAATAGAGTAAAAACAGTTTTCTAAAAGAAAGTTTCGAGTCGCCACTTTGAATTTTTTGAGAGATGATATGGATTTTAAATCACTGGGAAGCTTGTTGAATAAGCAAATTCCCATGTATTTAGGACTCTTTTCAAATGCAGCAGACGAATGAAAAGGCATCATTAAATTATTGCCATGCCTGGTTGAGTAGTTGTGGTAAAAATTAGTAGGGAAAAATTCACTCATGTTAGATTTTACGTAGAGAAACATCTCATGCAGATAAATGCAAGGAAGAGGTAGAATCTGCAACTGTCTAAATTTACTTCTGCAGGATTCATTAAAAGTAAGAGACATCATATTCCTTAATATTCTTTTCTGCATCCTAAAGGCACGGATGCTAGAGGACGACGAACCCCAAAAAACTATTCCATACTTCAATCGTGAATAACAATAAGCATAATAATAAGATGATAACACACTTTTACTGGCAATATTACGCAGCCTGAACATTGCAAATGAGACAGAGCTTAGCTCTTTGCAGAGACCGTTAATATGCTTCTCCCAGCTAAGGGTCAATATACATTCCCAACAATTTACAGGACTGCACTTGCTGTAATGAGGTGCTGTTAATTTTTAGTAAGTGGCTCATAGATAGGTGGTTATTTCGTGAAATAAAATTTATAAAAACAGTTTTCTCTCTGTTTACTATGAGTCCATTTTCAGTGAACCATCCGACAAGTTGATTAATGAGTAGCTGTGCCTTCCGTCTCAAACACGACCAATCTTTGTCTGCTGTAATCATGGACGTGTCATCAGCAAACAATGTAAAAAAAAATAAATAGAAGTGGTCCCAACACTGAACCCTGAGGAACTCCATATTTAATAGTCAGAGTTTGTGATTGATATGAGTCCACCATAACTAACTGTTTTCTATTACTGAGGTAAGACTTGAGCCAATCACCAATCTTACCTCTAAGACCGCACTTATAAAGTTTATCTATAAGCTGAGCATGATCTACAAGATCAAATGCCCTACTTAGATCCAAGAAAATACCGAAACATTTTAACTTTTTATCAAGACATTCATACAACTCATTCACAATATCCAAAACAGCAGTTTGCGTCGACTTCCCTACTCTGAAGCCATGCTGACTGACATGCAATAGAATGTATTTTTCTGCAAAATTTACAATTCTTTTATGTACTGCCTTTTCAATTATCTTTGAAAGCGTAGATAGTAGGGAAATTGGTCTGTAATTTGCTATTGATTTTGTATCCCCTTTTTTAAACACTGGAATGACCTTAGCTATTTTCAGGATGTCAGGAAAAATTCCATTTTGTAACGACAAATTAATTAAGTGTGTGATAGGCTTAACAACTGATGAAACAATACTTTTTAATAGGTTTGAGCTAATCTCATCAACACCACATGAGTCAGATCCCTTGAGTTGAGATTCATTATTATGTTAAATACTTCTTCGTTGCTTACTGGTTCAACGAAAATGGACTCCACTCTATTGGTGATCTTACTAGAATGGCTTGACTGCTATAAGCATTCGACACTTTTAAAAGTCTTTCAGCTGTATTGACAAAATACTGATTAAATTCGTTAGCTATAGATTCTTTATCACTTTTACTCGAAGTGCCGTTTGAAATAGTTGTAATATTATTTGTACCAGATTTCCTGTTATTACAGTCTCGATTGATGATTGACCAAACAGCCTTCGATTTATTCGTAGCTGAATTATATGTATGGTTATTTTCCATCTTTTTTGCGGCAGCACATACTCTCCTGTATGTTTGCTTGTATGTATTGTAGAAATTCGTAAATTCGTTTTTGTTTACTATTTTAATATTATATAGCAACTTTAACTTTTCAGCTGACACCCGAATGCCCTTAGTAATCCATCCACATTTAGTCTTATTGCTATGTCTTATAAGTTTTAGAGGACAGCTCATGTCAATAAAGAAATGTAGCGTTTCTGAAAAGTAACCAAATGCCCTGTTTACATCTGTTATTTTATAAACGTTATCCCAGTTTTCAGCTGATATATGGTTTACAAATGTTTCGTAATTCTGCTCAGAAAATATACGTCTTCTACAATAGGATTTAATATTCCCCTTACACGGTATAGTGACGTTGAAAGATGCCAACTGTGCAAAATGATCAGATAAGCCATTTTTCAATACTATAGCAGAATCTAAGGCATCATTGGCAAGATTGCTACAGATGTAATCTATGCCAGTCTTAAGTCGTGTAGGTTCTGTTATATGGCAGTTTATATTATAGCACTGAAGTGTGTCTAGCAGTAGGTGCTTTGACATATCATTTGATAAAAAATGTATGTTTAAATCTCCACACAAGACAACTGGACAGTCAAGACGCATTTCCTTATGAAGGAAATTGTTCAGTGAATCAAGAAACACATTAACGTCACCCTCCATGGAACGATATATACAAAAAACCTTTATAATCTTGGATTGCGGTAGAGTGATTTGAACACCAGCAATTTCAAACTGCTGACTAAGCGAAAGGAATTTGATATGTGATATTTCAGAAACACTAAATATATGTGACAGCCTATAAAATATCATAACACCACCACGTCCTATACCCGATCTACAATAAGCAGCTGCAATACCATAGTTTCTCAATTTAAGTGACTTTAATTCAGAATCTTTCAACCAATGCTCAGAGATACATGCAATGTCTACATTGTTTTTTCTAGCTCCACTTCAAACTTCTCGACCTTATTTCTAAAGCATTGTGCATTTTGGTGAAAAATGTTCAAGTTAAACAAGTTTTTTGTTTGATCCATATGTAGATCATTTTCAGAATCATTTACATTGTCATTTACAACGTGATGCTCGAAAAAACACTGGTGGTGTTCTCACTCCTACATTTAGAGCTGAATGCCTAATAATAGTTTTTAATACTATTTTACTACTATTCTTTTTATTTTGATTATCACAGACTTTGATAATTTGTTTAGCTATAGATCTAGGTGCCTTTGTTACTAAAGATTGCAACTCAACTGAAGCATTCCGGTTATGATTACAGAAACTGTTTAATTCCTGCTCACAAATCACAAATTTTTTTGGTCTTCAGTAGCATTGTATTTTATAAATATCACTAGATTCGTTAATTTACTAAGAGGAAGAATATTCTTTAGTGCATGTTTCAATAACCTAAAATTAGAAACATTTCTTGAGCTGAAGATTACAATAACAGTATCATCATGACCAAAATTTATTGCGCCAGTAAAAATTGATTTGCTTATATCATATAAATCAGCATGTGGCTTGGTAAAACCTGTTATATTGACATTGTTCTTGTCTAATATTGTATTCCGACATTGAGCCACGCCTACTGCTAATTCATCCCCTATCAATAATACATTCTTACAATTACTATTATTCCTAACAACTTCACTATCATCCATTATACTACGTGGTTTATTTGATTCAGTGTTACCTTCAAGTATTTCGCTAACACTTTCGTTCCTTTCTTCCAGTTCTACGACTGACGGTTGATCCTTTGGGTGGCCGTCACACATGACATCCGCTGCAGTATATTTCTCAGAAATTTCTATATCTTCGTCGTCTTCAAATCTTGATATATTGAGCCCCTTATTGACTACTGACGTAGTCTGCTTATCCATGCAGGTTTTCATTTTAAAGATATCCTCTTGTAAATTTTTATTTTCATTTTCTTGTATTTTTATGGTTCCAACCATATCTCTATTCAGTTTCACTAGCTCTTCTTTAGTTTTGTCAAGTTCTTCAATCTGTCTTTCATATATTTCAAGTTTTTCTAACAACTGTTCGTTAAGGTCATTAAGTTCTGAGATTTCTTTATTTTTTTTTTTTGCAAATACATATCTATGTATAATATGAGCTGCCTAGACATCAACTGTCTGTATTGCAGCTCACCCTATGTGTGTGTATACATGCAATTTGCAACAGGAAATTACATACACCTATAGATACTCTATTACATCCATATACGCAACATATACATAATATATAGGTTTTTTTGTCGATTTATCTCTTCTAACAATCCTTTTTCTACCTCAAGGACTTCATCTTCATAATCTCTAGTTCTCCTTCGATCCCTTTGGATTTGATTTTGGATTTCTAACTTCTCTTGTTGCAAAACATCAATTTTTTGCTGCATATCTTCCTTTTCAGCCTGGAATTTAATTTCTGTCACCTCATTTTCCTCTAACGCTTTATCCAATTTGCTGCGTAGGTCCTTAACTACCTTCTGAGCTGAATTGAAGTTTGCTTTTCTATCCTTATCGGTCTGTTCGCACTTTACCGAACAAAGTACTTTGCTACCCTCAAGGATTATGAATCCTTTGATTCTTGCTGCACAGCTCTGGTGGAAGATCCCGGTGCATACAATACAGTAGTAATTATTGAAGCTCTTTTTGCAACATTTGAAGGTAGTTTCCATGATAATTTTTAGCAAGCATATAATAATTATAGTAGTTAATTTGTAACTATAATTCCTGTACTATTTATTCCATTTAAACAAACATAGACGTTTTTCGTGGAAGGGAATTTATTCTTTCACCTTTATACGTACAGCTGTAATTCTGGGCGAAATTATTCCCTACAGACGTATTGTATAAGGAAATTGCAATTTTTGCTTGCAATGGACTAGTAGCAGCGAACTTAAAATGGCAAAAATTATAGGAAAGCTCTTACCCTACAATATAATAGCAATCACACTAGTAAAATAATAAGATTTTCTCTAAAAACATCACTTACAATGCCCCGCTAATCGGTTCATTGTTTCACGTATCGAGCACGAAGTACAAAAAGAATTCAAATTTAGCCGTCTGATCCAAGGTGACGCATTTCATGCTTAATCGCACCGCAAAGTCACGGCCTTCTAGGTTTTATAATCGCTGCGATATTCAATTTTTTTCTGATACCTACTTATACCAAAAATGGTGATTTGCGCCTAAACGGTTCGTTTAAAGTTCCATGTATGATACATAAAGTCACACTAGAATTAACCAAGGAATCCAAATATGCAATAACATATAGGGGGTTCCGTTCTAAAAAATGTAGGTTTGATATGAATCACCCTGTATAGACGTCAAAATTTAGGTGAAAATATTTTTACATTATAGCCCTCAAGGGTCCCTGCCATAATCAAGTGACAGATTTTTGAAATATTTTTTAGAAAGACCACAATCTTCCGTCCACGCACTATTGGCCCACCCTGTATATTATAGCACTATCAACATATCTCTAATCTTGTCTTGTTTCTTCTTAAAAACATTTCATTTTTCCTCGGAGTTATGTCACTTGCTATTTTATATCCTAACTAGGAGTGTATAAATAAATGCTAAAAATAGAAAAAAGCAACTAGTTCACCAATTTTTTGATTGTGGTAATGGCAAGTCATTTGTAATGATTCAGTGCATACATTTTATAGGATATACTATGGTTTATAGGCCTTTATCATTTGCCACTACGTCCAATAAACAGCTTATGTTCTAATACTGATTCAAAATTTCCGCCAAACGCTTGAGAGATGCTGATTGGCAATGCCAACAATTCGTAGATGAACCTTATGCCGGCCATACACGCTCCAGTCTACCGGAGAGATCTACCTGTGCAGGTATACCTGCACAGGTCAGCTCCTTGTATGGGGCGATCCGGTGTGCTGGAGGGTACTCAGTTCGTTTTTGTATGGCATCCCTTGAAGACGACGATGCGCTGGCACTGATACGTTAATTTTGAAAGGTAATTATTGAAAAACGGTTAGATGAAAACGGAAAAGGTGGTGTAAAAAGTGGTATATTATAATGTATATTATGAAATCCAATAATTCATAGTACCACAATTTAATATGATATACACAGACTTCAAAGACTGGCTATATTTCGTCTTCGTTTTCCTGACATTGCTTCTTAAATGATTAATTTTTTTCACAACCGCTGCCTAGCATTCGGTTCGATTTCCTTTAATTTTTTTGTGAGTAAGAGTAACTCATAGGTAGCTTCTTTTTTAGCTTAGCTCGATCGTGACATTCTTTACCTTTCACTTTCCAAAGGCATGGATGATTTCTGTATATATATATTTCAATATTTGGTGAAACCATATTTAATTACGATGCCGTCGGACCTCGATTCGAATAACTACCACTCTCAAAAAACTCTAGAAGACAACTAGCCAAACCTGCGCAGGCGACCAGAGAGCTGCCACACACGCAAAGGCGTACGGTGCGACCTGAAAGAATTGATGTTTGGTTTTACTCCGGTCGCCAGTGCAGGTTCAAAATAGTGTACATACACATTCCAGCCTATCCGTGCAGGTAAGCCTGTACAGGTAGACATATCCGGTAGACCGGAGCGTGTATGGCCAGCATTAGACTCTTGTATCCCTGATCCCTCAACAAAAATTCAAATCCGAACACCACTAGTGCATAATTATACAAATTGGATCACCGCCAGCGCCGTATGCTGATGTCGGGTAGAACTAGTCAAGGCGGTACACAAGCGCTCGGCCATTATTCGACCTTAGGACAAATGTTTGAATATTGTTTGAATCTCAAGTCGAATGGAATATTAACTTATTTTATTCTTTAGGATAGGGAGCTATGGCTGATATGATAAATCGAAATGACGAAATAAAATTCGGTTTTCCAGTACCTCTTATTTCATCTTTTTATGCTTGATCGCATTTGCAATAGTAACATGAATTCAACTGATTATAGCAAAACTCAGAAATCTCTATATTATTCTTACTCAAAGGTGACAGCAAAGAACTAGGATCCACACAGTACCCCAAGTAAGCATGGAAAAAATCAAGTATGTCATTCATCGACTGGTACTTGACGTAGTCTCTCAAATAATTTTTTAACATCTTCCCACTGGCTCTGTGCAATTTGGAGAAAATATTCTGACACTGAGTGCGCAGAAATTCTGCTGCTGGTCCTCTTTGGCCATCCATACAGCCATGAGGGCAACCGAGATGCTTCAAAGCTCTGAAAATAAATAAATATAGCTATTTCTCAGGTGGCTGTGAAGAAACGAGTTTGGTTGTAACTAATAAGCTGATTTATTGTTAAATGATAATATCAGGTGTCCCAGAATAACCTTGACATGTGGTATTCTTGTAACAAAAAAAAGTTCTAACAAAAACTGGGTGGTATTTTTTAAAATATATAGGATCTATCATATTATGCTTTCAAAACTTCTTTTTTTTACTTAGACTCAAATAGCACTACATAGTTTTTCCTACACAAATAAATCCTTATTTTATTTGAAATGTTGTAGTACCTTTGATTTTATACACAAACCTTTTTTTTCGTAAAGTCATCAGTATAAAATAAATAAAATGAGGATTCATTTGAGGCATAATATATTCGTAATAAAAAAGGATAAAAAAGACATTTCGAAGCCACTTAGTTCTCTTTTTTTCATTTTTTTTTTGCAAAAGTATTAGGTGTCAAACAAACTCTCATTTTATTTATATTATACTTATGATTTTCATCATTTATAGGAAAACCTATGTGGTACTATTTGAAAACAAAAAGCTGGGTGTGAGTTTTCGGAAAAGACGTCTAAAAAAATGTTTTAAATGCATGGTATTATAGATAGGGTCTACCTTCTGGTGCCTTCAGAATTACAAGTCAGTTTTTGCTTGAGCCGTTTTTAACAGCTTTTATTTAACTTGCAATATATGTATGTGTATGCATGTATCTATGTATGTATGTATGTTTGTTTGGGTGTAATACTTCTACATAATTTTGAATCAGATATGTTCAACCGATTGAGCTGAAATTTTGTATACACATTTAGTTTGGATTACAATGCACGATAAGATATGTGGCGTCGTTATAAATCCAATATGGTGGACCATCCAAGATGGCGGAGTAGTTATTCTTTATGCACTTCTGCAATATGGGGTATCAAATAAAAGGACTTACCAAGCTTTTATGATCATATGAATTGTATATAATGAGGCTATAATTTGATAGTTAACATTTGAAAGGAAAATATTTTCTTCTTTCTGGAGCATTTAAATAAAAGCTTTTTTTAAAGTCTTTTGTTTTAATTCATCGTTACAAAAATATCATGTTTTAATGCCGCGGTCACGGTCGTTAAAAGTTGGTATTATAGATTTACAAAAGTAAATATGCTTATAGGTTATCATCTAGTTGAAAGGAATCTGCATTTCATAGGATGCCCAGGGCCCTCAAAATGAATAGTAATAGCTAGATTTTATACCCGTATCGTAAAAAGAGACGAGACAGTATCATCAAAAATTATAGAATTGGTATGACATGATGAAATTGTAAATGTAATTATGTTCATACGTCTTTGTACCTACCTAACAATAATATTCATCATCAGCCTATGCGGAGAGATGAACTTTTCGACCCTTTCACCATCACTGCCATGTGGAGTATCTCCGGTGGACCCTGGAGATACCTTACTAGCTCCAGGGTATTTGATGTCCTGCTTTGAAGTAAAAATATTCGCCAAGGCTTCATCTCTTAGGCATTGTTTTAAAATATTCATATCCAGGAGTAGCTCTACAAGATTCAAGATGACTTCTAGCACTCGAAGTGTACAGGAAGTACTTTCTCTCATTACTGTTCTATGTACCGCCTGTAATATTACAACTAGCTTTTCAACATCTTCTTAAACCCTGATATTTTATTTAACGAATCCCGAAAATTTTAAGGGATAATTTCTGCACCGACTTATGTTATAGGTTGTTTAAATTATGTGTTTATTTTTAATTGTTGAATAGTTGAAATGCCCTCAACTAGATCTTGAAATGGTTAATGTGTGGTCACTCTTATAATATTCGTACGTCGCAACGTCACAACCACGTGCCAGCTGAAGTAAAAAATCGACAAAGACATTATAAAAAGTTTTGTTAGTGTAACCGTACAAACCCAGGTAGGAGCGTGTCGTCTTTAGGACGACCTATTTTGGACTTCACTGGTTTTCGACGTCTTTTGGACGATATTTTTCGTCCAAAAGACGGCCGCTAGTGGACGTCCACAAAACGTTTCAGCGTAGACGTCTGTAAGACGTTCTAATTCATCCTGGTGAGCACAAAATTTTAAAACCAATTCATACGCATTTAAATTAAAACAAGAGGTGACAGATGATAGGTATTTGGAACAAATTAGACAAACCCATGAACAAATCTACTTGATTCTTGAATCTCCCGCATTCAATGACGACTAAGTGCGCACACGCGAAAGCATGCGATGCCATGATGCCACAGCAATTGATTTTTCGCATTCCTAAGAGTTTCAAAACCACTAATAGCTTGATGGCTTTATTATTCATCAATATAATAGGCATTATATCATTCTGACAATACTCGTTCTATGAGAATCGACCATTTTACGAATTTAATCTTACGCTGTTCATAATAATGTAGCCGAAACAGAAATGAAGAAAAGATGAAAAAGTATTTGTTGAACGAATTTTCTCTTATAATCCGATATCCAGTGGTTCGTATGAGAATATAGGAAGAAACAGTTTATAGTTTTGCTGTTGCCACAAAAATGGTTACATTAAGATTAAACCAGTGTCGTTAAACAGTCAAATTGGCAACGTTGCGCTTATCTACAGTGCCTACTGCTGAACTGTGCCAGCGACAACGACCAACGGCAGCCACGTCACGACGTCACGTGGGTGACGCCACGTTCATCGTTGGCCGTTACCGTTGCGCGGTGCGCAGTTCGGTACTTCTGTTGGACGGTTCACCTTCACGGTGATCGGTTTGTGCCGTTTGTTTTGTGGCATGTGGTGAATTTTGTGCAAATTTTTTTGTTATTCCCGCCTTTCCCGATCTTTTCCTCTTTTGTTCCTGCCTATGTGATATGTGATGCATTTCTACTGCGACCCCGACCGTATCTATTAATAATACAATAACAGCCTAATGGCGCACGTACTGGTGGAGTTCGATGACGGTGGCGTCGCGGTGGTTGCCCAAAGCTAGCTGACGCAAGAAAGAAAGAAGTGTTTTGACCTCTTGTGAAGCAGCAGACTCTTTTCGATCGTTAGGCCATTTAGGCCTAATTTATAGGCAAAGTTCGGCCATAGTTTAATAGTTATTTATTTATGAGGCAATTTATGGAGTTGTTTGTGCCTGTGTCTTATTTTAATTCATCAAACTACCGGCTTTTGCTGTTTTAGAACATAAACAATGGTGGAGTGAACTAATTGCACTTATCTGGCAATTTGTCGACTTGTATATATATTTAAAAAGGAGTATGAATAAACGTCTATTACTTAATTGGTGTCTGTTTTCACCCAAAATGCCACAAAAAACGATCATGATGACGTTAAATTCACGTCTTAAGAGACGACAAAGGGACGTTCTAAAGACGTCAAGACAAAAAAGACACGTCCAGTATATAACTCAGTTGAACGTCCTAAAGACGTCATTATATGACGTCTGAAGACGTCAGTATGCGACGTCTTCTGGCTGTGACATTTTAACGTCCTGCTGACGTCTTTTGGACGACAGCTGATTCGTCCCCTTCGGCCACAAGATGACGAAAAAAGGACGTCTTTAAGACGCCCTCTTCCTACCTGGGAAATAACCTTCGCCAGTTTTTGCTGTAAAGTCAAAAGTATTCACCCCAAAAGTGGAAGTGAAATAAGGTGGGCCACACACGTTTCAACCATCTTTATAACAAAACTTCAAACGTTGATTTTTCTGTAACAAATGAGAATTTAAGAATAATTCTTTTTGATATCGGTTTCACACTCCGAAACCTACTTCTATGATTTCTTTCTTCGGGGTACATCCTGGGACCTGGTATATAATAATACAGGGTCCGGCAAAATGATCTCCCACACTTTGCACCGCCACTGTGGCCGAATCACTAAAGAAAGGGGTCGCTTAGCATAGTCAGTCGATAGCTTGCGCCTTGCCATTCCAGTTGTCGTCATGAATTGGACAGGTGAGCATCGTGCGTTCGTTATCGAAACATTTATTAAAAGTAACGAATCTGTGATTACGACGCAAAGAACTTTTCGTACTCACGTTGCGCTTGGTAGGCGTGCTTCGGTTCCGGATCGCAAAACAATACTGTTGTAAGTTTCAAATTTTTGAGCCACAGGCTCAGCCTTAAAAAGAAAATCCACTGGTAGACACAGAAGTGTTAGAACACCTGAAAATGTTGCAGCTGTTAGAGAAGCAGTTGAACGACCTCCTCGCCGCTCAGCTGTTAAACATGCCGCTGCCTTGCGTTTATCAGATCGTTCTGTGCAAAGAATTTTACATGCCGATCTGAAGTTCCACCCATACAAAATGGTGATCGTGCAAGAACTTAGTGAACGGGATTGTGAAAATCGCGAGCATGCTCCACCGATATTCTTCAAACCGTCTCACAAAATGCTCTGTTAATAACGTCTGACGAAGCTCACTTCCATTTATCTAGCTGTGTGAACAAACAGAATTTTCGCTACTGGGCACCAGAAAATCCCCGACAGCTCCATGAAAGGCCACTTCACACCCCACGTGTTACCGTTTGGTGTGTCCCTATTTTTTTGAAGAGGAAGGCGTGACGGTGACCATAACTGCCGATCGATATGTCGACATGCTACGCAATTTTTTTGGAGCCAAAACTGAGCGAACTTGAACATCCAGATGTATGGTTCCAACAGGATGGAGCAACGGCTCATACAGCAAGGAGGTCAATTGACGTTTTAAGGGAAATGTTTCCAGGACACATAATCTCGTTACGTGGAGACGTTGGGTGACCTGCGCGTTCACCCGATCTTGCCCCATGCGAATTTTTCCTTTGGGGCTATCTGAAAACGAAGGTGTTTCAATACCTTCCCTGGACCATTGACGAACTGAAAAGAGCAATACGCCAAGAAATTAGAGGAATATCGCCTCAAATTACTGCTCGAGTGATGGAAACTTTCAGAAATCAGCTTCGACTGTGTATTGAAAAAAATGGTCGCCATTTGGACTCCGTAATTTTCAAACATTGATGAAAATAAATGGCATAGCATACATTTTCGTTTAATGAAAATAAAATATAAATAGCATTTCAATGGCGTTTTTATTGAAGACTAACATGTGGGAGATCATTTTGCCTGTATAAGCCATATCCAACGACTACATCTCTTTGCCCCAGTATTTACTCATCCATGTCAATACATCATATTTATTAAACAAAGTTTGAACATAACGCTTAATATAGCTGATATTCTTCAATAATTCCAATGTATTCTACCGCCAATGGGATTTTTATGACAGAACCAAGAGAAGAATAGGACGGCAACGCGGTTGACGCTGCGACAAAGTTGCTCGAAGGCATGCCCGACTTGGTACTAGTTGACCAACACTATAATAGAACAGACGTTCTTATTCAGATTAGATAGATCATGAGATAGATCAGTGTACGAAATATGTAACATACAGGATGTTCATTTGAAAACACTCCACCACGGATTAATCGAAAACCACTGATTAAAAGAAAAAAATGGAGCCAAGTTGATTGACTCAGTAGATACTTCCCACACATAACGGTGATATCATTTAATTTTTCCCATTGCATGATAGTCCGAGATCCCCTATCAACCAAATCATTACCCGCCCATCCCAAAAAAAAAAACATCCAACACAGAAACTCTCGCAAATAGTTTCTTGCGTCTCTGTAGGAACTAGGATGACACAGTTTTTGTTGTGCAAGCTTCAACTGGATGAAACGTAATGATCATGAATCCTCCCCAAATCGCTTACAAACGAAGTTTGAGCTATTTTTATATTTTTGGGCTGCCACTAACACGATTTCAAAAAACCCTACGCGTTTTACGTCCTCGCCACTTTAATAACACGGTGTCGAAATTTCATTAAAATCAATTTCAGGTTACACAATACAGCACGATCTAAGCAATGTTCAGATGCCACTTCAAGTTAAAGTTTTGGGTCATTTTGGCATAAATTCTAATAGGTACTTCATTACTGCAAAATTGTGGTTGTAACTGATATATGATTTGGCTTTATACATAACACTTACTAAACTCCATAAATTTTATTCATTCAAAGTATTGCAAGAGTTAACCGAACATGATTTCGATCGGCGAATTGGGTCTGTGAACAAATGACTACAGCGATTAATAATAATGCCATTCATGTAAAGAATATCTGCCTGACTGATGAATGTTCATGTTGCCTAACTAAATTTGTTAAAAAGCATAACTGCAGGTATTGGAGCAATGAAAATCCTCTTGCAGAAGGGAATACCGAGTACTCCCAAAAAATTAATGTACGGACAAGCATTTTAAGAAACAAAGTGATTGGGCCATTGTTTATTGATGGAATTTTAAATGTAGACATTTATTTGGGTATGTTGAGAAATGCCATCAATTCGCTTATCACTGAAACCATTGCAAACCAAATCGAAGAGGATTGAAACACTATAGTTGATGAGACTGAAATCTATTTCAAGCAACCTCATTATGTTCTTCCGGTTCGGTGTGTTTGCAGATAAATTCGCCAACGTATCATCGAAAACTGACGTGATATCCCTCAATTTGAACATCGTCTATATCATTGTTTGGCCAATAACGCGCAACATTTTGGACACTTATTGCAATAAAAAGTGATATTTTCGTGTGTTTTTGTTTTCCATTTGAACAAATTAAGATATATAAAGATTTTTCCAATTTTCTAGCAAACGTATCAGCCGATTTGAATAAATCAATCGTCAAAATAAAGGACTTCGACATACCTTTGAAACAAGATATTACTCAATACCCCTTGTCATTTGAAATTTTTAAGAGGATAAGCCGCGGAGGCAGAGGGTACAAAAGCGTGAAGTAGTTTTTGGTTAGAAAGTTGTCTCCCTTGATAGATGTTTAGACGTGTCTCGGTGTTTTTCTTTTAATCAGTTGTTTTCGATAAATCTGGGGCGAGAAGTTTTCAAATGAACACCCTGGATATAAATAACGGTACGTCACTGTATCAGCTTACCGATGGCGTGACCGCATAGAACTCTTTTCGATCGCTAGGCAATGACTGCAACCGAACTACCGTGAAGCCAGATGAGACACATTGGCGTAACGTAATTGACCCATTTCTAAAATTTATTTTACTTTTTTGTATCCTGACAGTCGTTATCCAATATTATCAATAAAAGCCTGGGATACAGTCAAATATTGCATTTCAAAAAAAAAAAATTTAACGACGTTTTGACGTTAATATGTACGTCATCTTCAAGTTGAGAATGGTAGCAAAAACACTCTTCTATTTTTCTCTTTAGCCATCTTAGTTTGTGGTTTTCTGTATTGTCTAAGTAGGTTGGATCTTCCATGGTTTCCGTCCGGGTCTATTTATTTTCGCTAAGGACCATAGTAGATCTATTTTACTTTTTTCTATCCTGATCATCGGTATCCAATATTATTAATAAAATTCTGGGATACAGTGAAACATTATAACTCAAGAAAAAATAAAATTTTTACGTTTCCTCGTTTCTATTTACGTCATCTTCAAGTTTAGACTGGTAGCAAAAACACTTCTATTTTTCTCATTAGCCGTCTTCGTTTGTACTTTTGTGTATATTTATGAGTAAATATGTAAGGAAGTAGGTTACTGCAGCATCCGGTGACTCCGTCAGTAGGTTGCAAGAAACAATAGAGAATAGTTCGTTTGAGGCTTAATGATAAACAGAAAAAAGCTTGAAAGGCTTAATTATAAAAAGGTAACTAGTCTATGACGATACATAGCAATATGTGATATGTTACAAAAGAAGCTTAGCTGTGGAAAAATGGTATATCAGAAAAATGTTTTCATGTATCCAGATGAAAGCATTACTACATGGCAAAAGGCGTTAGAACTCCTGAGAAAATTGAACCATGGAGAAAGTGCGATTCTGGCTCCAGAGAATTAATTATATTTGTAGGAAGCTAATGTCTACTAGGGTGGACTCGTCCACATAATCATTACATCCGATACACACAATGGGACACGCTAAATTCATAGTTTCGTTTTTAAATTATGACCATGTTAATATAGAATGGCAATGCCATGATGGCGGCAGTGGGTGCATTCAGCAGAGTCAACAGTTGCGAAGCAGCTACCAAATTTTCTGCTGAACGCGTGCGCTACCTAGCAGCTACCGCTCTAGCGGTCGCCATTTTTGGTAGCGATAGACAGGAGGGAAGATGGCAGTATCGTATTTTGAACCACCAACCCACGAAAAATAAATGCAGAGAACTGTGAGGTGGGAGTTATTCCTAAAGACTTATCAAGTCATCGATTTAGTGCCGTATAAAAATACGATTGACTTCAAAATGGGTGAGCTGTTATACAAAAATGCAAAGGTTGCTTGTATAATACACTTGACTAAAATATCTAAAAACCAGGTTTCCGTATAGAAACAAAATCTAGTACTGGCGTACCTGTAGAACTACTTGTAAATCTATATCACCATCTTTTGTAATATATCGCCCCGATCCAGGTGCCTCTTGAATTTCTTCACCTGCATAAGATATGTTTGAATCGGTTTGGGATCTAGTCAAGCTAGATTTCCTGTCATGCCAACCACTTAACTTGCTGCCAGTTAGACTTGCAGCGTCCAGCTGGCTATCCATGGATCCTTGAGTAAATGTCTGGAAATGAAAGCTAGTAAAAATTGTAAAAAATAGTGAAGTATTCAAAATAAATAATGACGAAGCTATAGGATATTATATAAAATCTTTACAACACAAAACTCCATCTGAAACCGTCCTATCCAAAGGTGATCGAATTATCAAATTTACACATTAACCAATAAAATACAATTCGCGCTGCAGCCATCTGGTAACTTGGACATAGTCTTATCAACTGCAGGACGTTTAATACCGTTACTTTTGCAAATTACGAGGCCTACTAGGTAGACAGAAGAATCAATATAGATTCCACCATAATCCTGTATACTAGTGGATTATTCACTTTTCAAATTAGAAGCTAAAGTTGTGTGCCACATAATGCTCAGTATACTTTTGTCGAGTTATCGTGGCACATTTAAGAAAAATAATAGAAAGCTAGATAATCCATCTTCTACCAAATCTATCTATCACGCTTCATGTTCAATTGAATGGCTTGGTGCAACAATAAATTAAAGACCCAAATACCGGAAAAACATATTCCGCCAGCTTTGCCATAGTTTCACGTCGACTGGTGCAAGAACTGAACACGTGTAGCGATTCCTATTAGTAGATCGACTCCTTAGCCACCTACATAATATTGCCTCAAACGATCACCATTTCTACATAACTGGCTTCGCGACCGTTGACTGCTATAGCGTGCTTTATGATTCATATGGCCCGCTCCTGCACTAAGCGTCTTGTAAAATTACATGTTCGATCAGACAGTTGCTAAAATGAGATAGATGTATTGATACAATCTCATTTTTAGAACATTTTATCGACAAATACCTTAGCCACAATGTGAAAATTCTATACATTTTTATCAATAACTGTGCTGGGAAAAATATAGGAACGCCGCAGTGGTTATTGATTTTCTCCTCCGTCTAATCAAATCTGTTAAATTTACGAAAATAGTTCACAAATTGAAAGGAAGATAGAAAAAGTGGGGTTGAGTAGGAGTAGGTGTAGCGACCGTAGCTTGCACAAATGGCAAGAGTACCGTCCTATCTGGAGGTCGCGAACTCGAGTGACGCTGGTCGCCGACTTTTTCCCACATTCCCTGGTAGGTATAAAATCTACATGCGGATGAAAGCATGAAAATGAAATCAATTCAACGCCCATACACAGAGGTTGAATGTGCCAGCCCGAATGAGTGACATCTGGATCGAACGTGGTCGGAGATTAATACCGACTCATGGGATCACTTGATGTCATAGATGCGGAACAGGGCGTTGGTGGTACCAAAATGTGGTGGTAGAGATCTAACGGCTGACAGATGAGTTCGCGTATCTAGTTGGCGCTTTAGGGGTTGAATAGGTGTGGCGACCGTAGCTCAACTGGCGAGAGCGTAGAAGTACCGATCTGGAAGTAGCGGGTTCGTGTCCCGCCGGTCACCGACTTTTCCTCAAATTTTGTGGTAAGAATTTAAATTGAGAAATCAACAGGCGTATGAAAGCATGAAAATAAAGCAATGTAAATATTGGTATCAAACAGCTGATAACCGTGCATGGCATATATCTGGAATTCATATTCTGGATGAGATTAGGCTGCTGTTATTTTGTAGTCTGTGATATTACCGATATGCTTTCAGGTTCGAATAGTTTCAAAATAAATACAAAAGCATAATGATTCCAGCACGTGACAATTCACGTTCGTTCTGAACAGTATAGGTATTAGTATCTGGGCGTTGTGCATTCGCGCCTCAGAGAAAGTGAACTCTATGATTCGCACCATATATTCAGATAGCCACTTCAATAAAGGAGTTCTAAAGCCCAACCTATCACTGATAATTATAAAATAGAAATGAAAAAATCTTGTATTTATTTGCTCATCAAGGAGGATAATAGAAAAACAAAAATGAAGGAATCTGTCTACCTTATGTCAGGTGTCTATAGATAGCCATGGGACCAAAACATCTGTATTGGTTCGATGCGTCAGCATGGATGGCAGAAGCTTCTAAATATCGCTGTATCGGTACTTAAACCATCAATATCTACACTGCGACCTTTTCCAAATTATTGTTTGTAATATTGAGCTAACAAACTAATTAACATTAAAAGTCAATTCTCGTTTGATTTGATTCAATTTTAGTGTTTTAACTGTCGCTCTCTAACATATGCCGCCCTTCAGTCCTTACAGTCCCTTCCAAATCCGCCACTTTGAATTGGTGTTTTAAATTTATATAATAATTATTATAATGCTTGAAATTGTCTCAGTTAATAGTCTCAAAAGACATAAGACACGTGAAACAGAACGGTGTCATCATCATAGCGCTTTTAATTTTCATTCAGTACTACTGGATTATAAATTAGAGGATGTTAGGAATCGCCTTCTAGAGGTCATTTCGTAACGAGAAGTTGAGATGTGAGCTGTGTTATTTGCAAAACATTAAATCGAACCAGTCACTGAAAACTTACCCCTCTTTTCAGGTAGTCGGGTGAAGGTGTTGGGGTATGTTCAGTGACAGTTATAATTGGATTCGCCATTGGCTGAGAATGAGTTAATCTACTGGTACGTCTGCATTCCCAATGACTCTCTTCCACAGATCTACAAGTAACAAATGATTTAGTCAAAGAATGTATGATTGTATATACCTAATCCCATGCAGCTATAAAGCAGAACAGTAGTGCAAAGCTTGTAGACTGAAACTAAGGCTGTGCTATGTGAATCTGAAAAGGAAAGCAGTTCATAGAAGATGTATTGCATTAGCCATTGCTGATTAAAAAATATTTTGCTGTATTGATTCCGACAGTATAATATGTAAACCTTAGAAATAATGCAATTGTCGAGGAAACACCACGTATACCCGTAGATAGCAAAGCAACAATAATAATATATAACTAGCTAATGCTAATGTTAGTTATATATTATTATAATTTTTTTTATAAAAAATGTGTTTGTTATGACAAAGGAATTGAAAAGTTTGCCAATGCTAAACTTAGACTTTATATTTATACTTTATCAAAGGTTGTTTGCAGTCAAGCTAGATAAAATTACAGTTATTTTTTGTTGATGTATTTTTTTAAAAAAGGACATACCCTTTAATATCTGACACGCCGCCAGTGTTATTCATGAAGTGATTTTGAAGTTTTATTCCATGCATAAATCCAATTACATAATTTATAAACATATACATAATCAAAAATGGCCTGAGTAAGTAAGTGGTCATATTTCATATGGTTAATGCAATACCCTGAAATGGAACTTAGACACTTACCCTCCAGCGTTAAGTTCATCAATTAAACAGCTAAGGAAGAATAAGAACACTCTTAGAAAATATGAAAATACACATATACCGAGTTAAGATATACAGGGTGTCCAGTTAGTGTGTAATTCTTCGATATCTCGCAAGGTATACCTAATAGAAGAAAATGTCAAATACAAAAGTTATTTGGTTACTTGAGACGCCTATTATAAAAGTATTTTGAAATATACAGGGTGTTGCGGGAAAGTAGGATAGTGATCAACTTGATTTTTTTATATGGAACTATAACTTTTTCTTGAATTCTTCTAGTGTCCATCATTGATCTCTATCTATCCCTAAAATATTTTTGGGATCTATTGCGACATTGCCGAGTTATAATTTATTTTCTATTAATTTCCGGATTTGCAGGGTCGCAAGTAACACGTCCAGATTGATATATTCCTTCAACTTTTCTCAATAATATTATACGGCGAGTTACTTGAATATTAAGTGGATATTATTTTGGATGTTACCAGCAATTTGTATCTACAGGGTGTTTTTTGCAGAATTTTAAATTACGGCAACTTGAAGGTCATTTTACTTTATTTTCTAAATGTAACACCCTGTATTTTTCATTTTAAATCGAAATATCTACTAATACCCTATCTCGCCTTCTAATATTTTTTTTCGCGTTTGCGACGTTGCCAAGTTATAAATTATTTTTCCAAATTTTTAAACAAATATCCACGATTTTAATTTATTTTAAATAGAATCCTCTACTTATTTGTATTGCAATGAATTGCGCATGTCGAATTTAGTATGATCTCACAATTTTAAAATTTTGCTTCTATTAATTACTGAGATACGGCAACAGCGCTTTTTCAGTAAACTGTACCGGAACGCTTTAATACTTCCAAACTGCCACAGCTGGAGAGGTGAAATTCAATACTTGGATGTTTTTGAACATCCAGAATTCAAAAACGCTAACACCAGTGTTGTCAGATTTACCAATTTTACGTTTTACGTCATAATTTTGAATGGAATGCTCTATTTATGAAGTCTAACGTGAAAGTGGTAAATCTGACAACACTGACGTTAGCGTTTTTGAATTCTGTATGTCCAAAAACCCCCAAGTATTGAATTTCACCTCTCCAGCTGTGGCAGTTTTGAAAATATTAAACCGTTCCGGTACCGTTTACTGAAAAAGCGGTGTTGCCGTATCTCAGTAATTAATAGAAACAAAATTTTGAAATTGTGAGATCCTACTAAATTCGGCATGCGCAATTCATTGCAATAAAAATAAGTAGCATATTATATTTAAGATAAATTAAAATCGGGGATATTTGTTTAACAATTTGGAAAAATAATTTATAACTTGGCAACGTCGCAAACGCGAAAAAAAATATTTCAAGTCGAGATAGGGTATTAGTAGATATTTCGATTTAAAATAAAAAATACAGGGTGTTACATTTAAAGAAACAGAGTAAAATAACCTTCAAGTTGCCGTAATTTAAAATTCTGCAAAAAACACCCTGTAGCTAAAAATTGCTGGTAACATCCAAAATAATATCCACTTAATATTCAAGTAACTCGCTGTATGATATTATTGAGAAAAGTTAATGGAATATATCAATTTGGACGTATGACTTGCGACCTTGCAAATCCGGAAATTAATAGAAAATAAATTATAACTTGGCAACGTCGCAATAGATCCCAAAAATTTTTTAGGGTTGGATAGAGATCAATAATGGACACTAGAAGAATTCAAGAAAAAGTTATAGTTCCATATAAAAAATCAAGTTGATCACTATCCTACTTTCCCGCAATACCCTCCCTGTATATTTCAGAATATTTTTAAAATATGCATCTTGAATAACCAAATAACTTTTGTATTTGACATTTTCTTTTATCAGGTATACTTTGCGAGATATCGAAGAATTACGCACTAACTGGACACCCCGTATGAGATAGATAATTCAAGCAAAAGTAGGAAAGAACAACATCTAAACAAAGACAAGAAGTGCAATTCCAAACAGATACATGTATTATGATAAGTGCGAAGTATAACAGACTACACCAAAAAAGTTAATAGAGGATGTAAATTGATAGATGGATCATGGGTGGTTAGTAGCAGAGGTCCTCAACAACTGTGCGTTGATTAATATGTTACACCATTGATTAAGGTATTAACGGGAAGATGGGCCACCAGATGCTAAGATCGCGCGCCCGCAGTCTATCTCACTCACTCTAGTTCTATCTCACTCACTCTTTCATCCTTTAGCGCTCACCGTCACCTGGCGCCCTCTGAAATAAATTTCGCAAATTCCTGAATCCTTTATAAATATGACCAATAGATGGAGCTTGGGGCATCCAGCTATAAAAATACGACCTTGAATTGCCACTGACATAACATTCGGATCCGAAACGAAAAGGATAAGTTGACAGCTGATATTCGCAAACATCTGTGTTTTGTGGGTTTGTGGCAAACATCAAACGTCGCTTGTTGACATTGTTGTCCAGAGATAACATCTAACTTTTGTTGTCCGTCTAACGCCAGGAAAAAAATTGAGCACCTGAATTTGTGTTTTTTTACAATTTCTTGGTCATCTGTTGGTCATTTTCACCATAATTGTTGTTGTGATGTGTTTTTTAAGGAATCTTTTTTGTCGGGTAAGCACATCTGTCAATTAAAATGATGTAATTCATGAGATAATGCATGATGAAAACTTGAATGCATATTGAAAACAGCAAAGAAAAAAAACGATTATTCGCAAATTACAATTATCACATTCACTAGAGCGACAGTTGTTATAGTCATACTGCATCTTTGTCACTTGATACTCCAAAATAATGCATTTCTTTACTTGAAATTTTATCTGTGAAGTATATAGAAGTAGTGAAGTTGTAGTGGCCAACCTTTGGTGGATTATGTTAAAGTAGCAAAAACGTCCATCCGTAGGTAATAGTTGCTAGTTGTCTATGTACATATAGGCAAGTTCAAGGAATGGATCAATTAAAACATTAATCATTTGATATAACCTAAAAGTTGAGTTACTGGAACAAGAATATTAATTATGTAAATATGCACCAAAAAAAAATAGGTACTATTCACTTCTCTATTCAAATAATAGGCACACTATTTCAAAATGCTTCCTTTTTGTCATTATTCTTCAGCTTCCCAAGCATTCGAGACAGAAGAGGCAGACCGATACCAGGAGGCGAAGAGTGTGCTGACTTTCTAGAAAGTAGGTCCTGGTATATTTCACATACTATGTATACTAACAGCACCAATAAATGCTCATGTTATCTATCCATATATTTTTTAATAAATGGTGAAGAAAAATGAATTAGGTATTTATTATTACAGGGTATGCTTCTCACATAATCAAATTGAAAATATTTCACAATATCATTAGCTTATACAATGCTTATACCACTGATTAACATATTTAGGCGCAGGGCTGTAGCTAGGCGATGACCACGGAGGGGGTTCATGGTGATTTTAGGGGGGGTTCATGTATAAAAGAATATGTAATGTCTTAATTTGCTTAACGTCTGTATAGATTGTATCGCTGCTAATGTGTTATGAGTACTGAGGGATTGGTTAGTAGTCTAATAAATCACTAGGCTTGGAGAAAGCATCCTTGATTATTGTTATTTTGTATTATTTTAGTAGTTATACCATTCATGGGAATACTCATGGAGGGGGGGTTTGAACCCCCCAAACCCCCCTCCCCTTATATACAGCCCTGTTTAGGGGCTTATACCCACATTCATACTTTTTCCCAAATGTAACATGAAATGGTGTCTAGCTACAGCAATGTGAAAATATGTATTTCAAATGACTTTGATTAATTTGTATCTTATCGTTTATCAAACAGGGTGACTATCTAAAAAACACTCATTGGGTGATTGTTAAGTTGCACACACCAGAAACTAAAGGATTTTTGCTTGAATAAAAAACTATTAGTTATATTTTCCTATGTATTTATTATATATATATTTCTTCGATGTATTAGGGCTTGTTCCGAACAGTATATAATTCAGTGTATCGAAGGGCGATAAGTGAAACACCATTCAGTGATGTCCTGCTGCAGTTCTCAGTCACACAATATGGGCCAATATTATTGATACTATTGAGTTTATGCCTATAAACTTAAAGATGCTTCAGGTTTTGCCCAGTTCCTTAAACTAGTTATTCACTTCCATCTGACATCCTGAAATAAATCATATTTTTAACAAGCATAAAAAATAGAAGAAAGCTAAATGATGAAAATGCATTAAACGAAGTGCAAGTAAGAACTTTCATTCTAATATTTTAAATAATGATTACTACTGTGACAGCTATTCATAATGTACCTATTATCATTGATTAACGTGTTCTATACGTTAATCAATGCTATTATGCACCTTGTTAAATACAAAATAAAACTGACACAGCTCGATTTATTTTCTTGATCTGGTAAAGATTGAGTGACAAGGATGCAGTATGACTATAAAATGCTATAACACCTGTCACCCTAATGAATGAGATAACTGTAATTTGCGAATAAACATTTTTTTCTTAGCTGTTTTCAATATGCATTCAAGTTTTCATCATGCATTATCTCATAAATTACATCATTTTAATTGACATAGCTGCTTACCTGCCAAAAAAGGTTCCTTGAAACATAACACAACAACAATTATAGTAAAAGTGTCCAAAAAACTGTAAAAAACAAATAAGTCCTCAATTTTCCATGGCCCTATAGCAGGCACGTATTTAGGGGGGGGTCAGGGGGGTCCGGACCCCCCCCGAAACGTTATAAAATGCCGTCTAAAAAATGGAATCCACAAATTTGCACCCCCCCCCCCCCCCGCAAATTTAAGGATTTAAGGTGGCAACTCTAATCTGGACCCCCCCCCCCCGAAACGTCAACCAAGTGACACCCATAATCTGGACCCCCCCAAAACCAAATCCTGGATACGTGCCTGCCCTATACGGTATACGGCAAACAAGCCAGAAGCAATGTTTGCCTAACATCAGCTGATTTGGGATCTAGACGTTTGAGGTCACCGACTATAAAAAACATTTCGTTGGCTCACTAGGCCACTGGTTCTCTACGACGACCTTGAATTTTCAGTAGTTACATTGGTAGTTATTTCGGTAGTTTGGGGAAGATTGTCTGTGTTGCCGTATTTCCAGGTTTTTTGGGGACCAACAGATTTTAACAATAAGAGGGATTTTTCATTATCTCAATAATTGAATATGGTCATTGACAATTTACGTTAATCAATGATATGGTATGCATACGTACAAGAAAATAGAGTACAATAAACATTATACTATATACATGGATATTGAGCAGACTTTAAAAGAGATGATAGATTGTTTAAAATGATTAGTAATGATTAACGTCATTTCAATCAAGGATTTGCATCGCTTATTGTTGAATCTTTCTTTTAAGAGGCTAGATCATCAGCTGATCAAGTCAGACGTCTGGCCCGCCGAATACCGCCGTAGGTAAAAATTTGTCGTACGAAATGGCAACAGCGGTCTCGGCCGGGACCATCTCGGCGGCGATTTTTGAAGGAGCGTGGACCGGTGGTCGACCGCACTTTTTACACAAGCTCTCGAAAACCCTTTGAGACCCACCGCAACCATATTTGCCGATATTACATTCTACAGCTAAACCGTTGCAGATATTGAAAAAACTTAAATGACAAATTTCAACGATTTCCGACGGCGGCGACACCTGGCGTAGATAATAGTAAGTAGCGTTGATAGATGGTTGGAAGTAGGGTACTTTATTCGTATCAAAGTCGATGGTTGCAGTAGAGGTACATTTGTGCTCATATAGGTGGCGACAGTCCAGGAGAAACAAAAATTAGGCGCGCGATCTTAGCATCTGGTGGCCCATCTTCCCGTTAATACCTTAATCAATGGTTACACGAAATTCACTTTTTTAAAAGTTATAGTGTTATTTGTGGTGTTTGCTATTTGATGAGAAACTTTATTGTAAACTAAAATTTGTAAGTGCGATTAATCTATTAAATTCCCGGTGGTAGAGGTGTTTTTTACTGAAAACAGGTCTAGTAGTCGTTGGTGAGTGGATCTAACAGTCCTTTAAAAAAATAATTTTATTACTTCAAACAAATTGGACGAGCTGAAGTACACAGAATTCCAATTTAGGCACTCCCTAATTTTTAATACATATTGATAATCTAATAACACTAGAAATAAGTGGTCAGTTGTAGCAATGACATCCATGAACTGAAAATGATATAGATATAATCAAAAAATCGTGTGAAGACCTTTATCTTTTAATATGTCACAACACATATCAGGTGACCTTCATATGCTGGAACATAATATAATACCTATGCCGGAGTAAGGAACCACTATATCGGGCATGCGGTTCTTAGGTCTAACTGCTGATCATAAGTTGAACCTCAACAAACACATTGTTAATTAATGAACCAGTCAAAGTATCTTATATAGCCAGAAACACTAAGACAAAACCTTGGAAATAGTACCACTAAGAGTTGGTATTTTAAGAATTGTTTGAAAGTAGGTTGAGTTACGGCATTTCATTTTCCCAAACTTTTCTAAAACGGTTGCTTATCTTGCAGAAATGACTTGTTAAGAATATATCTGAAACTTTATGCACGTAGTTGTCTTTAGAACACATGATCTCGACTGTAATATCACTCTGGTAGTAAGTCATCGATATTCTAGGGTAGGAGGGCAATGAACCTTAGTGTTGACCTTGGTCTGGGCCAGGATCTGGACCATGACCCTGACCTCTATGAATTTATAATTTTGAAGATATGGTTTAACTATTGTGAATCGAATCACCGCACAAGCTTAGTCCTGGCCGACAATCAGCGTTTTCTTTGAGACGCATAGGCCGCGGGACAGATTCTTTGTTTTCGTTAGTAGAGTAATAATTAGTGTAGATACATACTACATAGAAAATATTTATAGGTATTTCAGATTTACTCTATCCAATACGCTTGCTCACTTGACGCCTCCAAAAGGCTTTTAAATATTTTGTCTCTTCACGGTTAAACAAATTCTACGATCAGTATACATGTCACTTATTTACAAGAGGTAGGTGGTCTACACCGCCTGATAAGAACTGCAACAAAAAAGGGTCTCTTATCGACGTCGTGCGTAGTGGGTCTGCCAAATATTATCGATTCTCAGTATGCCTGCTTATAATGCAGCGTGTCGCCGTCAAGCAGTCATTTCTTTGGTTGTATATGAGTATCGGGGGCCTTCAGATGGCTTTAGAACATGTCTTGCGTTTATTTACTAAATGACTTCGCATACAGTGATGCTGGTATAACAGCTTGAACAAAATCTGATTCAATTCAAAATAGTTATACCATACAATGTTGACCGATAGTGGTAGAGAACTAATGGCGTAATGGCACCGTCACACTATCGGAGACGAGTCATACGGCAAGTTAGTTACCATGAATAGTAGTTGTCTGTGTGGCGTATCTTGCTGCTAACAGATATCGCTTGCACACTATCCATCCTTTGTTTCTGGTTTCCACAAAGTTATACTTTCGAGTAAATTCGACTAACTACACCTCACATCCATGAATCTAGAGATATGGGTGCAGCTGAACCTTGCTGTTCTGCGTATCTTCCCATTTTATCAAACGATTTCCAACTTCTCTTCCGTTTTTGACACTACAGCCGCATCTGCATGCTCGCTATTCATTGCACTCTTACAACAACTGTTTGCCACACGTGTGCTCTTTTACCAACACGACTTCGACTGATAGTCTTCGACTTGACTACGGTTTGAATCCCCTAACACAGTGGTTTGCTTTAGCTGGCAAGTTCATTGCCAGTTAAACCAAACCAATGCCATTTTGGTAGATTGGTTTAGGAAGCCTACCCATCAGGTAGATTCCTGGAATTCATTTTTTACCATAAACTTAGTTAATGTTAAATTGGTAAGATATATACAGTCCGTGATGCCTCAAATAGTTTTGATACCAGTTATATCTTTCGTGAATATGAATAATTCTGAGGGACATAATCAAACGCTTTATTCAGTCTCAAATCCACCTTTTGTTGAGATCTTATATAATAATATTTTAGAACAAGTACACAATATTTGCCAGAAGGATGAATTTGAAATAAGTAACGTTGTTTGATATTTGTACCAGGAAAGACATTTGTCTTTTGCTTTCAATTTTTTTATTGTCTATTTTGCGCCATATATAAAGTTAAAATTGCCGTATAATGTTATTTATATTACTACCTGTTTTCGTCAACTATTGGTTGCTATTTATTTTATACAACTTTAGAAAAGTGTGAGTTATTTGAAAACCGTAATACTTTTAGTAAATATAATTATCATTCTCCTAAATTATTAAGAGGGCAGCACAGATATATCTACATTCGGGCGTACAATAGGGACATGAAAACTGAATACTCAATAGCAGTGTGCGAATTACTGTACTTATCTATGAATGATAAATAGGGCCAAACATGGTATCAATAAAATATGAGTACCTAATAATACTCACCTAAGACTAGGCATGCTTTTTCCTTTCACAAGGTTGCTGGGCGGCTCGAATATTTTTGTTATGGGAGATGCTGGTTTAGATGACAAATTGTCATCTCCAGTATCTAGGCTCCTATGACATTCCTGCTACAAGGCAAATAAATTGACGATATTATTGATTGGTAATAGCTTTGCATTATCTCGCGTGATAGATAAAAACTATTTTAGTGGCAACTATTAGGGTAACTGAACCCTAACCCTCTCAATTCTACAAGAAAAATCCGCAAATACTGAAAATAAACGAAAGGTATCTACAGTGTAAAACTACCTAACATTACATTCAATAACTGAATCATAAGTACATTCAGAGTTATCTTGCGCTACTTGACGTATTCTTTATAAGAGAATCAAGGGGTACATGCACTTCATCGCGATTGCTAATTAACAAGTGATATTTACACGTCGCTAAAGGGTGTGGCATCAGGTATATCAAATATTTTGTCGCCATAGCTGTCTTAGAAATATTTGGTTTGTGGTACGATGCAATTAAACCAAAAAACGGCCTGACCTCAACATTCAAAGTAAAAGCTTCCCTCCGGCTCCAATTTGCTGCACACAGTCAACGTATTATTTGGTAAAAAGTTACACCATTTTCTGCGTCGGGTTTAGGGGGGAGGGAGGGACGGAGTTGGAGATAAGTTTTTATCAGTTTTTCCTAAATATTGCGAAAATTATGCGATTCGACACAAAAAGTGTTATACACAAAATAATATACCTTAAATTTAAAACAAAAATGTTCCTATACATAATTTTGCTAAATTGAACGGTTCCAGAGTTACTAGGATATAAAGGTAGACATTTTTATTTTCTTTGTCCTAATATATCACTAGAGAAACTACGTAAGATTAGAATCCGCTAAATGTAGCGGAAATTCCACTGAGCTGGCAACACTGAGGATCAAGAACCGGGTGCGTGCGCAAGCGCACGCACATATTTCAGTTTGAATTGTCTGCTTATCCGCTATCCCTCTTCGACAAATTTGGCTTGATGAGGAAGGGAAACAAATCTTCAGTAGTTACTGTTTTGGTTCGAGATTCAAATCAGTCATCAATCACTCCAGTTTCAAAGAAAGTCTCCTACATCATTGATGGAGGTCATCTCCTTCATCAAGTTGTCTGGCGACGCCCAGCTACCTTCAAACAGGTTTGTGAGCAATACACGAATTACATTATTACTCATTATGGGTCAGCAAAGATTGTTTTTGATGGATACGTGCAAGGAAACACAAAAGACGAGGAACACCTACGCAGATCGCGTTCTACCACTAACATTAAAGTGAAAGTAGAAGACTCAGTTCATGAAAATATCAATCAAAGTGCAGTTTTGCTTCCGACGTGAACCGTACCAGACGTGTGTATAATCACAGCGGAGCGCAAAAAATTCGGAAACCGTAAAATACAGGCGATTTTTCTTATCGTGACTTAGCTGGCGTGTTTGTTTATAAACCAAAGTAGAAAAAGAAAGGTAAATGCCACCACCACCTACGGGGGTGGGTGGCCCCAGTGTCGCTAGTGATAGTGCGGGTGGAAATGTGGCAGTTTATGATTTAACTTACGAAGACAGTAATTCGGAAATGATTCAAGAAGTGCAAACTCACAATGAGGTGCACCACATGCAAAGTGAAACACGGAATACAGAAATTACAAATACCCAAATGAATCACCTACCCCGTTTCTTCAATCTTCAGTCAGATAAGTATTCTTCTGATGTATATATTTACATGGAAAAATTAAACAAGGAAAAAATTGGTAGGCTACATCCCATGTTTATAGGGCACTTATTGCACAAAAAATTGAATCTCAGTAACCTAATTACAAATATCACTAAAGTCGGACAAAATAGAGTTAAAGCCACAGTTAAATCAACAAAGGCAGCAAACGAAATTATGGCTAATGAAACCCTTAAAACAGAAAATATTAAAGCATATATCCCAAACAATTTTTTAATACGTAAGGGCATAATCAAAGGCGTTGATACCTCTTTTGACGAGGACTATATTAAAAATAATATAACATCTACTGTGAAAGTTCTTGATGTAAATAGGTTGAAGAGAAAGATTAATAAGGATGGCTTGCAGCAACTAGTTCCTAGACAAATGGCAGTCATTACCTTCGATGGTAATATACTTCCAAACGAATTGTCAATCAATAGTGTGTTATTTATAGTAGAACCGTTTGTACAAAAAGTAATACAGTGTTTCAAATGTTTACGTTTTGGACATGTTTCGAATCAATGTCGCAGCACAGCCGCTAGATGTATGAATTGTGGTCAATCGAAAGATGACAACCATTCATGCATCGAATCTTACTGTATTCATTGCAATTCTCCCAACCATAAATGCATTTCTAAGGATTGTCCACAATTTCAAGACCAACAGAAAATTAAAAAAGTTATGGCCAACTCTAATGTCTCGTTTAACGAAGCTAAAGCCAAATTGAGTGGTTCATATGCTAGTTGTGTAATAAATAATAATAGATTTCAACCGCTAGCAAACATCTCTCAGTCGAATTACCCAGTTTTACCAAGCACCTCAAGACAGTCAAACACTCCTGTTAGAAATATTACCCCGCAGCAACGTTGCCCTAATAGAACTTCTGTAGCAATTACAGGAGAACACGTAAAAAACGAAAAATTAGTACACCGCCCGCAAATTTTCCTGGTGAAATGTTTCAATTCAGTAGTGGGCCGAAGCAACCCATTACTTCAAATCAGACTTATCAATCTAACATTCATGGTGGAAACGATACTATTGAAGTATTCACAAAAATATTCAATCAAATTTTGAATACTTTTAAATCTATTGATGAGTTACATAACATTAGTGAAGGTAATTTGAGAGATAGGATCGAAAATATATTGAGCAATAACCAACAATCTCTAATAAATCTCCAAACCCAACAAATATGAGCCTCAAGGTGATGCAGTGGAATGCAAGATCCGCGGTATCAAACAAAAACAATCTCACTCATTTTCTGTCACAACATAGTATTGATATCACTATTGTAAGTGAGACCTGGTTCAAACCTGATCAAATAATCAGATTCAAGGGTTACAGCATGGTTCGTAGGGATAGGCCTGATGGCAAGGCTGGGGTGGCAATACTTATCAGGCAAGGCATTAAATATTCTAATATTAATTTTGCTGGTTCTTACAATGAAAATATCATGGTATGTGGTTGTCGTGTATCTTTGGAAAATATGGTTGTTTCATTTATCTCTTTGTACAAACCTCCGAATATAAGGTCGGAAACAGAGGACTGGGAAATAATTTTTTCAAATGGCTCAGGATCGACAGTTATTGGCGGGGATTTCAATTCCCACTCAGTTCCCTGGGGATCATCATATGAGAATTCTACAGGTCGTCAAATATTAGAAATTTGTGATGAATCCAACTTAATTATCATGAATTCTGGTTCACCAACTAGATTTGTAGGTCCAAACATACAAAATTCAGCACCTGACCTCACCTTATGCACTCCAGATATTGCACAAATTTCCAGTTGGGAGGTAACACCCGATACTCTTGGATCAGATCATTACGCCATATGCCTCTTTATTAACATCTCCACACAATCACGAGACGTAATCAACCCCAAATATAAATGGAATTTGAAGAAGGCTGACTGGCGATTATACCAACAACTAACGAACAACAGCTTCATTAATCCACCTCTATTAGATTCAGCAGAAAATAAATACAAGTATTTTCTTGAAAAAGTAAATGAAGCTAGTGAAGCAGCTATTCCCACAACTAAATGCTTTAAAATCAAACAACGATCCCCACCATGGTGGGACCAAGAGTGTGTTGATGCAATAAACAGTCGGAAACAGGCACTAACTCTATACAAACAGAATAGTTCTTATGAAAATTATATTGAATGTAAAAGAATATTCGCCAAAACAAAAAACATGTTTAAGCGTAAATCTAAAAGCACTTGGATAAACTGGGTATCGAAGCTAAACAAAAATACACCCGCAGTAGAACTCTGGAAACAGGCTCGTATTATAAAACGCATTCCTGTTACAGAGCCCAAGGTCACCGACTTTTCTTGGCTAGAAGAATTCCATCAGAAATTTGCACCAGCAACTGTTAGTCCCTTCATGGACTCTCCTAATGAAATTAATCAAGATCAGCTATTCAGCACACCATTTTCCTTACCTGAATTGGAACATGCAATCAGTGAATCAACAAATACTTCTCCGGGATACGATGAAATTCGATACCCTATGCTAATGAACCTTCCAGACAGTGCTAAAAATTACCTCTTACAAATATTCAATGACATTTTGTTGGAAGGCGAGTCTATCGAGGAATGGAAAAAAGTAATTTTAGTTCCAATACTTAAGCCAAATAGAGACCCCAATCAAGCGGACTCCTACCGGCCAATATCCCTATTATCTTGCGCCTTGAATGATAAAACGTAGGTTAGAATGGTGGCTGAAGTTTCATCCTCTCCCTGACCATCAGTTCGGCTTTAGAAAGGGCCTGGGTACCACTGATGCCTTAGCATGCATTGTTAATGACATTCAATGTTGTTATTCCGATAACAAATATTTGGGTGCTTTGTTCTTAGACATCCAAGGCGCTTATGACCAAATTGACTTGATCCCAAACTCGCGAGTAAGTTAACGTCTAGGTCTTCCATACATTCGAGAAACATTAGACAAAAGTCCAAGTTAACCATGCGTCAGCACAGGACTGCAATGTTTCAGAGATCCTACATATTCCAGGCAATTCGACTCTTGAATACTCTACCAGATGAGATTAGGTTGTTCAATATTAATAAATTTAAATACAAATGTAAACAGTATCTGTTAAATTTACGTAACTGAGATATAAGATCGCTTCGTCCTGTGCTTTCAATTAGTCCACTGAAACCGTAGCTACCTGTTTCTTCCATATTTTATTATTTATATTTCTTCTTTTTATATAGATATACAGGGTGGGCCAATAGTGCGTGGACGGAGGATTGTGGGCTTACTAAAAAATATTTCGAAAATCTGTCACTTGACCATGGTAGGGACCCTTGAGGGCTATAACGTAAAAATATTTTCACTTAAATTTTGACGTTTATACAGGGTGATTCATATCAAACCTACATTTTTTTGAATGGAACCCCCTATATATTATTGCATATTTGGATTCCTTGGTCAATTCTAGTGTGACTTTATGTATCATACATGGAACTTTAAACGAACCGTTTAGGCGCAAATCACCATTTTTGGTATAAGTAGGTATCAGAAGAAAATTGAATATCGCAGCGATTATAAAACATAGAAGGCCTTGACTTTGTGGTACGACTAAGCATGAAATGCGTCATCTTAGGTCAGACGGCTAAATTTGAATTCTTTTTGTACTTGGAGAAATCAGAGGATAAATTAAGGAAACTTCAATCACAGATAACTTGATTTTTTCAAATGGGAATGCCTATTTTGGTTTAAAGAATCAAATGTAACATTTGATTACCTTTCTAACGATATAGCATTCTTGATATCAGTCTTTTTTGGTTTTCATTTTATTTCAAATTTTCAGTCAAATCGGTGTTTTTCAACTTTCCTGCATGCAAGAAACCTAGCAGGCCATGAAAAATAAACAAAAGCTCGTTCATATGGAAGAAATCAACTAACTTAGTAGAAAAATGCAAACTAACTAGAGCAGCGAGGCAAGATTACGAAAATTCCTTACAACATATTAGCTCTAACCAGAAACAATAGCAGTTACAAGAACGCTCATTTTTCACAGCCTACTAGCTATTAGCCAATTTCCAAAGTTAGTAAAAAAATATCTGATCAAAGGAAAACTACTCTAGTGATTGTTGCTGGCAGTAGAATATCTAGGTCTTCTGAATGAATTTGAATAAATTTTCACATTTATAGCTGTAAAAAAGTAGCCATTTCCGTAAGTCAAAAGTAATGATACCTCTGACTGGAACCCTTCAAATTCTTCGGTAGGTACTTCTGCTTATTAGCAAAATCGCGGAAAATGAAACTTGAATTGCAGTCTGTTTGAATTGTAAAACATAAATTAGTTTGCAGAAAACTACAAGAAATAATCACAATTACAACATAGCGTAATAAAAAAATTCTAGCAATTATTTCAATAGATGTTCAGAATGCTCCAGTTGGAGATATCTTTACTTTTGACTTATTTTTTTATCCCATTAAATGTGAAATTTTATTCTAAAGATGTTAGACTGTAAGCAAAAATCGCTGATAGTTTTCTTTTTGTTTCAAAATTTTTAATCGTTTTGGAAAGTTGCCAAGCTCTAGTAGACCTCAATAGCTAGTAGGCTGTGTAAAACAAACACTTCTGTCATACCCCAGCTACTCATTCACATTAGATATCTTGCCGCTGTTGTTTCCGGTTAGAGCTGATGTGTTGTAAGGAATTTCCATGTTCTTGCCTCGCTACTTGAGTTCGTTTGCATCTTTCTACTAAGTTAGTTGTTTTCTTCCATATTACCGAGCTTTTGTTTATTTTTCATGGCCTACTAGGCTGCTTGCACGCAGGAAAATTGAAAAACACCGATTTGACTTAAAATTTGAAATAAAACGAAAACCAAAGAAGATTGATATCAAGGATGCTATATCGTTAGAAAGGTAATCAAATTTTACATTTGATTCTTTAAACCAAAATAGGCATTCCCATTTGAAAAAATCAAGTTATCTGTGATTTAAGTTTCCTTAATTAACCTATTGATTTCTTCAAGTACAAAAAGAATCCAAATTTAGCCGTCTGACCTTAGGTGACGCATTTCATGCTTAGCCGTACCGCAAAGTCACGGCGTTCTAAGTTTTATAATCGCTGCGATATTCAATTTTTTTCTGATACCTACTTATAACAAAAATGGTGATTTGCGCCTAAACGGTTCGTTTAAGGGTCCATGTATGATACATAAAGTCACACTAGAATTGACCAAGGAATCCAAATATGCAATAATATATAGAGAGTTCCATTCAAAAAAATGTAAGTTTGATATGAATCACCCTGTATAAACGTCAAAATTTAAGTGAAAATATTTTTACGTTATAGCCCTCAATGGTCCTAACCATGATCAAGTGACAGATTTTTGAAATATTTTTTAGTAAGCCCACAATCCTCCGTCCACGTACTATTGGCCCACCCTGTATATGTATATATGCATACAATTTATAATTCTGTACTCTTCCCAAAAATGTCTGTGTTTGGATTAGATTATATTTTCTTTTTTCTTTACCTTTTGATGGTTAAGTTGAATAGCGACTTGCTAGACTTCGCCATCATTTCGATGTTAAATTTAATGTAGCAATTGAACGAATAAAAGACGATTTATTATTATTATTATTATTATTATATTGCTGAAATCCAAGCTTGAAAAATACGGATTCCCAAATATCTGTGTCATACTATCATAAACCTATACTACAACAGAGCAGTTTACGTTAGAGATGAATCCAACAAAAAAATAGGACCACGATATTGCTTTGCTGGATTGCCGCAAGGAGCTGTACTCAGTCCGATCATATTTAACATTTATACTGCCGACCTGCACACAGTTACTCAGAATAACAATATTATACAATATGCTGATGACATTTGCATTTACACACAAGAGCGAACCTTACCTATATGCACAGACCTTTTGGATAATGCCATGCACATATACAACCAGTGGTTCATGGAAAATGGTTTTTCTTTATCTAGCAAGAAATCTAAGTTATGCTTTTTCACTCGTCATTATACCCAAATACCAGACTCCGTTCAATTAGGAGGGAAGATTTTTAAGACTTACAACAATGTGAAATATCTTGGAGTCATATTGGACAAAAAACTGAATTGGAAAATTCATATAGAGAGTATCATTGACAGATGCAGGAAAGGACTCAATTTTTTCAAAATGATACTGAAAATCTGGTGGGGAGCTGACCAAAAAATTGCACTTATCTTTTACCGATCATACATTAGGTCAATTATGGATTATGGAAGCATATTTTATGGTTCCGCTAGTGATACTTTATTACGTAAGCTGGATGTGGTGCAAAATTCTTTTCTAAGATTGTGCTTAGGAGCCATGAAAACATCACCCATAGAACCAATGAGAGTCGAGGCACTTGAACCGCCACTACACCATCGACGGATAATGCTAGCAGAAAGGTTTCTTGTTAAAACAGTATTTATTAAATCCAACACATTAGACAAAGTTAGCCAACTTAACAGTGAAGACTTAACCAACAAATATTGGATAAAAAAAAACTCCCCCCCACTCTGCACTGCTTTCAGACAAATGAATATAAGAACACCTGATCACTCCTTTCAAGACGATATCCATGAAGCCGAGTATTTCTTAGTAAATAGGAAAACTAAGATTATTATTCCAGAGTACACCACTAACCCAACACTGAATATCAATATTTTTAACTATGTCTGCCAGCACTATGCAAAAGGTACCCATATATTCACAGATGCATCCAAAAACCAGGCAGGTACTGGCTGCGCAATGTTTATTTCTAGCAATGATATCAAACAAATGTATAAACTTCCTGACCGTATATCCATCTTTTCAGCCAAGGCAACAGCCATCATTCAAGCATTGAATTATGCAAGCTCCAATAATCTAAAACAAATTACAATTTTCTCTGATAGCCTTTCTGTACTTTCCTCTCTGAAAAATTACGATTGCACTACGATCGCAAATATTCATATCCACCGTATTAAACGTATGATATGCCTCTTAGAAGATAATGGAGGTGACGTTCAAATTATATGGGTCAAAGCATACTGTGGAATTAGACTGAATGAGAAAGTTGATCAACTAGCTAAGGCAAGCGTTTCCATGGGATCAGAATTACAGGTATCATTATCAAGAGAGGATTGTTGTATAATAGCAAAGGAGAGATTATTCAATAATTGGTCATCAGAATGGATGGAGTACTGCTTTACAGACCCTACCAGGTATACTCTGATTCATCCTGTTATACCTAAATCATATTGGCATAATAATTTCAAGATACCTCGTAAATATATCTCTAACATTATAAGAATAAAACTTGGACATGGGGTTTACCCATCACATCTAGCCAGATTTAACATTATCAACTCTGATTTATGTGAGCACTGCAACGTAGAGGGGAATCTGGATCATCTGTTTTTTGGTTGTTTGAATATTATGCCGCACTGTGATCGACTTCATTCAAATCTGATTGGTTTAGGTCTGATGGCTCCCCTGAACGTTCTTCATGTCTTATCACTTAACAGGTTAGACATTATATGTAAGATTATTGAATTCTTTAAGAATTCTGGATTGAAACTTTAGATCGTTTAGTTAGGTAACCTCTGTATAACTATCCTCTGTATTATTTAACCTGACCTTTCCGTGGCCTAATTGTTGTGTGTCAATTTATACAAAATGCCTTAGTGGGCCCTTAGGCGAGAAGAGTGTAACACTGTCTAAACCTATCCCATTCCATCCTACTTAGATAGGGATTGTTTTATATTAGTAAACTGGCCTGCTTTGGGCCATCCTTGGATGTGCTGTAGCCCTTTTTTAATTTAAATTGGATCTGGCTAATGGGACACGATCCTAGTGCCATTAAAAAAAAAATCAATCAAAGTGAATTTCTAGGTAACGCTAAGAACAAAACGGGCCTTATTTCTCTTCTTACAGTGCACTTGCAGAGGTGGTTGCACAGTTCATCAAGCATTGGGTGACGCTGACTTATTAATAGTTTTAACAGCGATTGATGAAGCTAAAAAAGACGTTGGGGCTTGTATAGTTGGTGAAGATTCGGACTTACTAGTCTTGTTAACTGTCCACGCACCCTCACAGAAAATATTGAAAATGGTGATGCCAAAGAAAGGTAATCAGCAGGAAAAAGTGTATATCTGACATTCCGCGAGGCATTGGGATATGAAAGATGAACTCTTACAAATATACGCTTTCACAGGATGTGACAGTATATCAACTATCTACAAGAAGGGAAAGATTACACCGTAACAGCTGATGTCAGTACAGTGGCTGACGCTGGAAAGCATTTCCTTCTTAGGATGTATGGAGCCAAGAATACTGAAGATCTAGATTTGTTTCGTTATCAGCGTTACTTGTTACTTGCAGGCTATTGCACTCATTGTTCAAGTTGGCTGCACTTTCCTCAACTTCCGCAGCTTCCCGGCAGCATTCATTTAGAACTTACCACCAGGTGCAGCAGTGGCTAGATGAGAAAAAATTGCGCTTGAGTAGGGGGAAGAGGGTTGACAAACACCTGAGACCAATTCCAACAACACATCCTGCAGCTCCCCAGGAACTACTTTCGCTGATGGTGTGCGCTTGCAAAGACGAATGTGTCCATAACTTCGAGTGCAGAAAGAGTCGTCTAAATTGCTCAAGAATGTGCGGTAATTGCGCAGGCCTAGGATATATGTAACAACAGGGACATTAACCTCATAGACGAAGATCCAGAAGAGGAGGGTGCTATGTATGAAGAAGGCTGAATACTAAACGAAAATAAATTTAGGTCGCATTTAAGATTTTACATTTTTACTCTGTATTAGTAATAAGCTCAGTTTACGAACTTTAAAAATTTTAATTTACACCACACAATCCTGTATAAAAACGTAGTTTCGTTAGTGTTCATATAGGACCAAAAATTAAAATTTGTACTTTTACACCCCTCCGTAACTCTGAAACCGTTCAGCTTAGCATGATTATGTATAGACCACTTTTTGTTCTAAATTTGATGTAGATTATTTTCCTATATAACTCTTTTTGCGCTAAATTGCATAGTTTTCGAGATATCTAGAAAAAGCTGATAAAAACTTCTAATTTTCAACTTCTTCCCCCCCCTTCCTCTGAACCCGACGCATAAAGTGGTGTAACTTTTTACCAAATAATATGTGGACTGTATAGAACACATTAGAGCTGGCGAAAGACTTTTATTTTGGATGTTGGGGTTTGGCTCTAATAGTACCGTACTATTGAGAACGGACGATTATTTTGTACTGTACAGCCATTCTACGTTACTAAGTTATTCCAGGATACCGGCGGTGTAAGTAATGTAAGAAATCCCAGAATACCCAAAGCTGACTTCTTAAAAAATCATCCCTCCAGCGCAATATGAAATGTGGCTTGGGACTCCCAGCACATAGATCACTTACTCAAGGAGACGTTCATGCAGACGCAGAAGCAAAAGTAGCCAATACGCAAAAAAATGTCCACAGGCGAATGTTACTTGCTGAAGAATAAATATCCACAGCAGCTAAGCCGTTCAATAAACAAAATAATAGAGTATAATATGCTCTTATATCACGACGTGTGCACAGAAGCCATCATCCGGCTTTTTTGATGATGACGATGAGGTGGGGAGTCACTTGAGATGGATCTCCCAGCTCCATTTTTGTGAAAAAGGGGTCAAAATATGAGCACTATGAACCAGTAATGGCGAACAAGTTGTGGACTCTTCAACAACATTCTCCGACTTAAGGGATCTTTCAGTGTTCATATTATCGGAAGGTTGGTAGCTCAAACTTCTACCAGTTAGATTATGAACTTTGATTCATTTTAGAGGATATGGCTTTCCTCAGTATGGTTATTAAGTCTATGAAGCGTACCCTTGTCCGAATTGACTGCTCAGACAAACTTCGGTCAAGGTGTAAGGTAAATATTGGCCATTTTGAATAATTTTTTGTACAACTTTTTGATATTGAATGTCTCAATAAGCAAACTAAACAAAGGAGGTGTTTGTACTAGTTGCGGTAAGTGCTTTTGGCAAATGAGCTATTCAAAGACATAGACATATAGACAAAAGACATAATAGTTATTATGATCAACCTCGCCAAAAATGATGATCATGATCGTGGTCACTGCCAATTCAAAAAAATATGGACGTTGAACGAGGTAGACCTCGTTCCAGGTACTTCTCAGAATCAAGTGGTTGTTGTTCATACATTTGAGTATTTCAGTCTATTTAATTTTTTCACCCTCCATTTCCGAAAAAACTAACATGCGATATATCGTTTTAGTCACAAAACCACATTCTCTTTCAACAGGTGCTATCAAATTTATATGTTGAATCACATTTTTTTGTGCAGCATCCACCCTTTTCCACCCCCCATTGTCCGATCGGCACCAAAACCCCTTCAACTCGAAAGGACTTGAATAAGTAATTATTCAAGTTGGCCAAATTTGGGAGCAATCGCTGCAGGCGCTTTTGAGTAATCGTTGGAGAACAAAATCGCGGACGTATATAGAAACACACAGGACATGAAAAAACCAAAGTTTTCCGATTTTCTTCAAACTTGGTCACTATAAAAAGGTTATCATTAGAAACAAAAATCTAGTTTTTGGTCCCGCTGCGATGACAAAAAAGGGGTGGGAGTGGGGTAGCTCAAAAATGAATGTCATAACATTAAATTCTAATGCTACCACAATAAAATAGGAAATTTTCTAACTTTAAAATGGCAGTAACTGTCACAAAAATGATCCAAATAATTTCATGCTTTACAGTCATAAAAAGATTTTTGTTCTTTATCTTTTGATCTACTTTTGGTGCAAATCTATGACTTAATGATGGGGGGTAGTGGGGGTTACTCGGAAAAGTAATAATATAGGATAGCATTTCCTTTTTCAGAAAATGAGTCAAGAGGTGCTTTCACCTTGGAAATGATACATCGCACGTTGATCTCGGTAAAATTTGTGAAAACGGGCCAATTCTAATAACTTAGCCCTCCGGGGGAAGTTAAAAAAGTCAATAGAAATATACCGAGAAAATACTCATGTAACAAGGTTGTGATACAAACATCCTTAGTAAACTGAAAAACTTCCTACTGAGATGCTACATGACCGTTACGAAAAATGAATGTAAATTTTCATTGACATGCACGGCTATCACTCCAGAAACTCACAAGGTACTCCTTATAATGATACAAATTGCATAAGAATCCGATCACTGTTAATGAAATAGACGTCCACATGCTGTACAATGGACTGGTATCATGAATTTTTTTTGGTTGCATATGATAGTCGAGTGCGTCATAAAAAGCATCTCATTTTTTTTCTCCGATTCTTTTGGGCACAGGAAAGCTTTGAAAATAAGGAAAATATTTGAATTCTCCTAGGGCAGTGACGTCACTGCCCTAAAGGCGAACAGCCAATCAAAAGGCAGATATATGTGCTGTGTTGCCGCATTCTGATGGCGCGCGAAATGCCGGAGCTGTACGCGGGCTGGCTCATCTATCTTGTCTTCTGTTCCCGTCTGCGAGTCGGAGCTGTTCTTGGCAACAATGCACTGCTGGTGCTTCGCGCGATTGGCACTGATTGGCTGAATTTGAATTCGTTTCTTTAAACTTCAGAATGGAACTACTCAAAAACAAAATGATGTAGAAAGTAAGGAAATGCAGCAGTACGTTCTTTTTGGTATGCACTAAGCGGTTATAACAATTAAATCATTGTTCCTAACCTCGTGATACTAGTCCATTTGTAGATGTACTGATTGCTATTTTTATCCAAGAAAGAGAGATAAGTATGAATCGATCGACTGAACCTACCGATATTTGTCCCAGAGGTTTTGGTTCCTCTTGTCCAATCTTTTCTAACGCTTTTTCTGACTTCGACAATAACTTAGTTTCAACAAATGTTTTTAGATCAGCTATTTTCATTCTTCTCTTACACTTTTCGCTTGCTGTTCTCTTGTGTAAAGACTCTTCAGATTTTGTCTGTGACGAATACGGACACTCTGCAATGTTATGGATCATTCTTAAAACTGTCAGTTTTTTGAGTAGATACAATCATACAAATTTTAAACTTGTTCAGAGTGGGACGTTTTGTCAGTTGAGTGATTTTTTTAATGTATAATTACAGAGTGAATCAAGTTTTTTTTCATAAAGCTATGACGAAGAAGTTGGAAAATCAATAATTTGTGGTTAACTGCACAACTATAAAACGTGAATTCTTAAACTTATCCATTTGAAATCTAATTGGTTTATTGATGTTTTGGTTTTCTCCCTTCCGACGTTAAGATACAAACTGCTTGATAAAACATGAGTATGTGAAAGAAAGAGTATAAAAGATTGGATCGAAAATGAATTCAAAGTAGTCGTGATATACGATTCATGATTAGTTAGTTACAGATACATTAAGAAAAGAAGAGGTGTAAACATGTAGGTTTATTTATTCACGAATTCGATTTGATGAAGGCACTTAATATTATATCATACCGTATTGATTATAATTAAAATTATATTGTCGAATGTAGAGAACTATTAAGCACACTAATGTATGCTGCTAAGCTTGCTATTATTGTTCTCATTGATAAATAATTTGTGTAAATATTGTAACGCTTCATTAGAACTCGATGATATGTATATAAATGGAATTATTGTCGAAATATAAATACATTATGTTATGTTATTGTTAGTTTTTTAGGTTGACTGCTATTTGCTTCTCTGACTCAGAGACAGAGAACCGAAAAAGAGATGTATGCATGCATATGTTATGTTATTGTTAGTTTTTTAGATCGACTGCTATTTGCTTCTCTGACTCAGAGACAGATATCCGAAAAAGAGATGCATACATCCGTCAGAAAGGCTCACTGCTAAGAAACTTAAACAATCCGTGAGCAATGGAAAACCAAAGGTGGATGTGCTGAGATTCAAAGATCACAAAGTAGGAGAGTAAACTAGTCTCTCGTATTTCCAGCAGCAGAGGGCAAAAAATCAGGTTTTTAAAAGTCACAGAGTGGTTTATCAATTGATAGTTCCATAGTATATCAAATAGCAAACTGGAAAATCTGAAAGAAAAAATATAAAATTAAGGCACAAAATCTAAAGAAATAAAAATATTGGCTTTCAATGCTGTAAACAAAATTAGAAGGAGTGAGTGGTTTGTACTTATTTGTCATTCAAGGAATACATGATGGGTACATTTTGAGGCACTTAAACTTTTCTGAAAAATAACTAAACTTGAACAAAGCAAAACTATATTTATAGTAGCCAATAGGACTACAACTTTGTAGGCTCTAAAATCGGGCACATTGCAATTAGTATAGAACAGCTTAAATATGTATATGTAATTTTGGACAAATAGGAGATAACTATGGTGGTCAAATTCTGAGTTTTATATGAAGAACAAATCCATGATCAGACTAGCTAAAAGTTAAAAGCTCCATCTCAAATCGGTCTCTTACTTCATCAGGTATAAGCCAGCTCGGTAAAAATGGTTTTCTAAGTTACCTGCTAATAGAGACACGTCTTTTGGCTCAGGGACTTCTATCAAATCTTTATGATTATCCTCAGCAGACTTTTTCAAATCAGTGCTCTGGTATAAAGATACTTCTATTTTTGGTATCGGCAGGGAATTGCTTCTCTTCCTAGGTTGCTGTTGACTAGCAGCTTCTTCATTGATCTCTCGAAGTCTAGATGAAAAATATAAATTTTGAGATTATTAGTCGGTTGGATCAATGAATTTTCGTTTTTCCTCGTGCATTTTTTATTCATTTGAAATAATCAAATATTATACAAGAACATTTGAAGCACTAGTTTCGGAAAATGTGCATGCACCACCTGTATGTTAGGTGGGGTTTTCACTAGGTGCCGTTCATCATCACGCTTTACATATTAACATTAAAATTGAATTTATTATGCTTAATATGAAATCCGACAATTGAGAAAGAAGTGTCACATATTCAGAGGGCGGAACTGAATATACTATGTACTATCTATAATATATTATTATAGTATAGGACAATGTAGTAGTAGTAGTATCGATTTGTTTAGCATAATTGCTACAATATAACTGTTACCAAGAATACAAACTAACTTAATTCGCTGAGTACAAATGGGGTCATTTAATTAACAGACATTTAGCGGCAGTCTTTTGGGGTAGGGAAAAAACAACTACTTTTGTAAAGTGGATATTATTTCGTGTTTTGTATATCATATTCTCCAGATATAACTAAAACTTTAGTGATGCTAACCAAATACCTAGAATCATTAAATCAACTTATGCGAGGTGTACGTCCCCAATAACTGCCACACTGGCCTTAAAATTAGCTAAAAATACCTGTAACTTCGATTGGAAGGCGGTGATTATCTCACCATGGACTTGTGCTAAAAGTAAGATGTATTATTCTAGACGCCTTTAGCTCTTGTTTAGTCAAATATCTTTAACCGAGGTTTACGACGTGCCCCTCTCATTTGGCAAAATTACAAATCAATGAACAATCATCTCGTAACGAGAGTGAAACTATCCGTCAGTGCAGAACAGCAGTAAACTACAAAATTTTCAAGTCAAGTTGACTAACTCAGTACTTTCTACACATTCTGAATACTCGTAGGGTATGAAAATCACATTGCGTTTAAGTTATAAGTTCCCAGTTTCACACTGTATTGTTTTAACTAAGCATACTTTTTTCTCTCGTCCTTTGGCAGAGAGGAAATTTCGGCATAAACATGAAGTTATATTGGTCGGTCATAAAGATGGCGTTACGAGACTTGGCTCAGTACTTCTCCCTCATTCTCGGTAATAAAATAAATTGAAGATACCAAATTTATCACTCTATTACTCCCCCGATTTTGCCACCATACCTACGGACACTATACATCATGATAATTAATCAAAAAGTCTGAATATGGGGTATGAATCTACGAGTATGGGTTTTCGAAGTTGTAAATACGTTCAGGAGTGAATTGGGTAACAAATAAGGAGAGACATCAGAGAGGCAAATATAACTTGAGTCAATCTAGATATCAAATCAGCAAGGAGCTCCAAAATATCTTAAACCAAAGGTAGAACGTTTTTTATAACACGTGACTGTTGATCACTAGTCTGCTGCAACCGGTACATAAATATCTAAAGACAAAATCTAAACGGTTTTAACATATTTAATTTTCTGGCACGATGTCAAAATTTCATAGTGTTAGAATCAGAATAATCCTCCTGATAATCGATTTTAATACGTCAAAAAGTGAGAAAGACAACCCCGACCGCCCACGGTCGGCACGGCGGTGATCGACCTAGGTCATTCTGTGCGTACCGCTCGAATACTACGGAGCTACTGTGGTTGTTTATGTGATTTTGTGACATTTTGTGTTAAAAATCTAACATCGGAAGCGGTACTGACACGCTCACATCGTACAACTCGACAAATATAGGAAGAGACTTGAGAATTTCGCCAGTTGCGCACACAAAAGAGTGAGAACGCATTCGGCGGAAAAGAAATAGAACCACAGTGTACGCGTACACTCTAAGTAAACAGTTACACTTAGGAAAACATTTGCTTTGTTAAGAAAGGTCCTCGATGTTGATGACAAATAATAAATAACTATTAGGTGGCATTAAAATGTCTACAGTTCTGAAAGCTCACTTTCACTCTGAATCACTTTCCGAATCTGCAATTAGATTTTCTATAAATTCTGCATCATCACTGTCACTATCTTCCTGCCAGTTTATTGTTAGATCCTCCACAATCACATCCAGAAATCAGAAATGGTTCTTTTTCAGTAAAATAGCGCTCTTAGGAAATTATGTACATGTTCACACCTTTTTTCTACGCTTCTTGCGAAAATGTGGAAAACGCTTACAATATTTTTCTAAGCGTTTAAAATTGAATTCCACGTCTTTTTCTGTCACATTTTGCTTTCGAGAAGGATGCTCGTACTAATTCAATTGGATTTAAGTCGGGGTGATACGGTGGAAGTCGTAAAACAGAATGACCTGCTTCAGTCATGATTTTATCTATTTCATAGGTTTTGTATCTGAGTTTATGCATTTTTATTGAACCATATAGGTAATGCAGATTTCAACATGTCTTCTGAAAATGGAATATTGCGCTGTCTTAACCACTCTTTCATATTATTTTTCCTGGTTGCCCTAGTAGGACATTTATTCACTTTAATATTATGGTAAGACGCGTTATCTATAACCAATACACTGTTTTCTGGTATATTTGGAATAAGCTTTCCTCGAAGCCATGGTTAAAATTGTTATAATTCATTTTCCTGTGATAATCCCCCGACTTAGTGCCAGACTTAATTTTAAATGTGCATTTTTTGTAAAACACATATCATCCATTCAACATACTTGATTTTGCCCAGAGTGTACCGTTCCTCTACGAAATATCTGATGCAAATGGCAAATTTGTTCGCTGTCCACTGCGCATCGAGGAGCGTTCCTTATTTCATATTTCTCACGTCTCTAGCTATTCTTGTCAAGTTGTAAGTACAGTTGCATTTTGTTTGTAACGGATGCATTGCGCTATGTTATTGTTATTGCTATGTGTTGACGTTTTTGCGCCTGTTTTCATTCTATTATGGCAGGCAAACTGTGCGAACTAAGTACGAACGTATTGTCTGTCGGTTCAACAATTTAAGGAAGCAATTTTTTTGTGATCCCAAGAAGAGAATTATTTATTTAGATTGCTCAATTCTGCTGCATCAGCTGAATCGCAGCATTTTACACATTGTTTACTTGTAAAGGAGTTGTACACTCATTAATTGATTTATGTCCCCGATGCGAAATTTCCAATTTTACATGACTGTTTCCAGTGTAATAAGAACAAAACAAAAAATAATAATAATAAACGATAATCCAGAGTAGATCAAGGGTTTTTTTAGTGTAGGACGTCTTTACTGAACTAGATTATTACAGATTGCGTTAAAAAAAGGTTAGATACAAATTCATGTTGCATTGAGTTAGTATTATGCATTTAAATTCTGTTGTAGGGGAACGTGTATTTAGTTTTATTTGTATTGGTTTTTGCTGCGCAAGAAAAAAAACTAGAAACAGCTACGCCTATTATTTTCATTTGACTCGTTTTTATCCCTATTCACAAGAAACAAATTAGTTTTACATGTTTCTTGTTATTTGTTTTTTTATTCATATGTCCGGACGCCACATAGTAAATCTGCATTTATATCCACAGTGAAGTCATCATGGAAGGACACAATGCTAACGATTCTACGAAAGATCTACTTGCAGAACTTGTTAAGGCCCTCAGGTCGACTGGTACAGCGCCTGAACAAGTTGATTTGCCGATTTTTCGACCGGATATAAGTGTTGCAAAAATGACTGATCGAGTTGGAGAACATTATAGATGAATTTGAGTGATCAGATCAACATTTGATTGTGAGGTTAGGTCGTTTTTTAACGGGTATTTCTAAAACGTGGTTCGAAAACTGGTCGCCAGACATTAAAATCTGGGACATCTTTGTCAGAGACTTTTTGAAAGCTTTTCCACAAAAAAAATTTGGGAGAATTACTTTTGAAGGCGGCTGAGTTTAGCAGTAACCGTTGTAATACCTACGAGGCCTACCTGTTTGAGAAGGTGACTCTTCTTTGGAATTTACGTGCGCATTGGGATGAAGCAGATCTCGTAGGGATTATCGTTCACGGGATTGTGGAACGCGACGTACGCATCACCGCAAGCAAACAAAAACCATAAAAAAATATCTGATCTCATTCCATATTTAGATTCAGTGCCGAAACGTCGCCTGGATGAACCAAGAACTGATAGAAACTCGGAAGTAAGGGAACCCCCTCGTAAGCGATTTCGCGAGAGTCTTGACGATGATCGAAAACGTAAGAGACCACTTACTTGTTACGGCTGTGGTAAAAATGGTCAAACTCTGAAATTCTGTTTTGAACGCAAAAAAAAGACGAAGAAACTCCCAAAAACTGACCCTCTGCTGCGTCATCATCAAAATCGAGTAGAGCAAATTCGGATTTATCGTATTATTTTGGCTTTAAAACTGGACACAAAGTTAAGGACTGCTTTTGAAAAAGGGTATCGAGAAGCGCCGAAATGTAAATCGCTGCATCAGTGGCAAATTGGGTGCCCCTAGTGAGTTGATAATCAATGGAATACTGATGAAAGACATTGTTGATACTGGTGCAGATGTTTCACTTATCCCTCAGAAGCACGCTGAAATGTTTCGTAATAAAATAGTAGCACGTTGTATCATGATTAGCGGATTATTAACAGGACATTATGTTTCAGGACAATCGATAATATGCAATTTTGAGATGTCAGGTGTAAAGATAGAGCTGACATTTATTGTTGTACCGGATAGCTTTCTAGGATACGACGTATTGGTGGGTGTACATGCAAGATTTCGATTTTGAGATTGTTTAAAAAAAAGGGTGTTCGTTGCCACATGTGGACTATTTAAGCAGAAACCCGGTGGTGGTTCGTCGGTTAACAAAACGTGACAATTGGTTATATATCGAGCAACGTGGGAACAATGAAGCTAAGATGCTGCTCGATGACTGGAAGGAAGGACGCTTAGATAAAAGTGGTTATGCTGTTAAGAACGATATTTTGCACTACATTGTATCGACGCGTGTCCTAAGCCATTTGTGCCCAGACAAAGCAGATTAGTCTGCTAAGGATTTTTCATGATGAACAGTGTCATGTTGGGATCGAGAAAACATTAGAATCAATACAAAGGCACTTTTGGTATAATCGCATGCGACATTTTGTGACAAAGTACATTAAGTATTGTCTCACGTGTGCTGTAAAAAAGCTAGGTCTGGTCCTTTACAAGGCTATATCACAAAATTCGATAAACCTAATGAGCCTTTGAATGTCATTCATGCTAATTGTCTGGGGCCTTTAGAAACCACAAGTGCAGGACACAACACATTTTAGTTTCAATTGACGCATTTACCAAATATTGCGTGTTATTACTATTGAAGACGGTCCAGGCTTGTGAAACAAGAAAAGCTTTCCAACTTTTCGTATTGCTATTTAGCAAACCTAAACAAATAATCATGAATGCTGGTAAAAACTTCAAAAACTTGAGCTTGCCAGAATACTTGGATTCTTTGTCCAGAGCTTGCTTGCCAATATAAGTTCTGACTTAAAACCAATCAGAAATTTGCAGTTAGATCGCAGCAGAATAAAGGACCGTCTGGATTCATCAGCCCAAGCCGAAATTAAGGAAAACAGCAAACGATCTAATACGAAGAACTTCAATATTGGTGATTTTGTCCTTATGCACCGCGATGATCGAATGCATCAAGCAAAACTGAAATGTGTTTTAAGGGCCATTTGAAATCGTGAGCATTACACCAGAAGGTCGTTATGAAATGAGTCGGCAAATCTCTTGTAACTAAGGCTGCAAAGGAACAATTGAGAAGCTGGCAAAGTGACTGGTCGATGACGATAATCATGGAGGAGCTACTGCAAGATTTAGAAAATCAGTGAGTAGTCTGGATATGGGCTAGTGTTAGAATTTGTTTTATGTGATATAATGTATTGTGTATGCTAGCAGTATGGAGTGACTAAAATATATTGCACCTAACTGTTTTATGCTTAAAGCTTGGTACGCTTTGCATGTATTAATTGTGTTTGAAAGCTAGCTATCCTTTGCACGTTACTATTTTATGCTATAGCTTGGTACGCTTTGCATGTATTTATTGTGTTTGAAAGCTAGCTACGCTTTGCACGTTACTGTTTTATGCTTAAAATTTGGTACGCTTTGCATGTATTATTTGTGTTTGAAAGCTAGCTACGCTTTGCACGTTACTGTTTTATACTTAAAGATTGGTACGCTTTGCATGTATTTATTGTGTTTGAAAGCTAGCTACGCGTTGCACGTTACTGTTTTACGCTCAAAGCTTGGTACGCTTTGTATGTGTTTATTGTGTTTGAAAGCTAGCTACGCTTTACTTGTAACTGTTTTATGCTTAAAGCTTGGTACGCTTTCCATGTATTTATTGTGTTTGAAAGCTAGCTATGCTATGCACGTTGCTGGTTTATGCTCAAAGCTTGATACGCTTTGCATGTGTTTATTGTGTTTGAAAGCTAGTTGCGCTTCGCACGTTACTGTTTTATGCTTAAAGCTTGGCACGCTTTGCATGTATTTATTGTGTTTGAAAGCTTGGTACGCTTTGCATGTATTTATTGTGTTTGAAAGCTAGCTACGCTTTGCACGTTACTGTATTGTGCTTAAAGCTGGGCAAGTTTTGCACGTAACTGTTTTATTCTTAAAGCCTGGTGCGATTTGCATGTATTTATTGTGTTTAAAGCTGGGTAAGCTTTGCACGTAGCTGTTTTAAGTTCAAAGTTTAGTACGTTTCACATGGATTTATTTTAGTCTGAAGCTGGCTACTCATTGCATGTCATTCATTTATGCTTAAAGCTCGGTACATTTTGCATGCCATTGTGTTATGTTTGTTACCTAGTACACCAACGCTTGAATCCTGATGTATGTTCTGCTTGAGATCAGTTTAATGTTTATGCCATCTTGGTATATTTTGTATGTACATGCTAGAGGAAGCGTTTGCTTGTTTGGATATCATGAACTTTATCTAACAGTAATATATCGTGTATTTAACGAAGGTATTGCTTTCAGGGACGAAGGAGACTGGACCGAAGATGAACCTAGAGCGGAAAGTTGTGAATAATTTTTGTCTTCCTTTATTTGTTAAAGAGTTACTATGTTGTTACTACTTACTATTTTGATAATATATTATTCTATTTTACTTGTAAGTTAGTTCAGTCTTCTAGGGTAGGCTAACGGTCAGTTGACGTCGAAAACGACTTAGTACTTAGGTTGGCCGTGTTAGAATCAAAATAATGAATACCCGGATAATCGATTTTAGTACGTCAAAAAGTGAGAAAGACAACCCCGACCGCCCACGATCGGCACGCCGGTGATCGATCTAGGTCATTCTGTGCGTACCGCTCGAGTCTATGGATCTGTTGTGGTTGTTTATGTGATTTTGTGACATTTTGTGTTAAAAATCTAACAATAGGCTATTAGCTTCTAAACTACAACGTTTAGGATTGTCAAGTGTAATATACATTCGTCTGTGAGGTTTATATGTCATATTTTTCAGGATAATAGAAATACAGTTTTGTGTTTTACGGTATAAAAATTGGAAAGCATCGCCTTAAACAACTTACCTATTGTATAAAAAAGCCAAAGCCCAATAAATCCCGTCTTCTTGCCAGTGAGTTATAAAAAGGCAACGTAGTACAGCAACATCCAGAAACGTTGCTGCGTTCAGATCATTTGTATGACCTGGTGCCTTGCCACCACCTTCTTCTTTTTGCTTTGCTTCTACAGATGGAACTTTGCTACTATCAAGCGAGTCTTTGTCGGTGGAAGATCTGTCCGATAAAGACATAAAGCCAAATTAAAAAGATATAATCGTTCCATAGTTTCGTAGATTGCGCTTAGAAATATGTTACTAAATGTGAAATTACGATAAACATAATTAAAAGAAGTAGGCACAAAGAAAGGATTATTTAACAAAATTTACCATGATTCCAGAGGTACCTACTTACTCTTTTGGAGGGTGCGTCCCTTAAATACTCATCATTTGATTTTACACAGAAATAACTTTCGTAAGCAGTATAGTCTAAGGCTTTAAAACTTTTGAGGTGAACGTGACCCTCCGTTAACAACAAATCATACCTAGACTTGTTTGAAGCAGATTAGCTCAGCTAGAGCAATTAAACTAATTGTTTTTGCACAAAGTGTTTAAATCAAACAAACTGGAAAACAATTCCCAGCAAATTATACTAGAAAACCACGTATGTCAACTACCTATTCTTTTTTGTAACTAGACTGAAAGTTTTCCCTCGCTAAAATACGGTGTACCTTTATAACAGTAGCTTTAGCTATTTGCTTTAATGCAATCTTCCGCAAAATAACTGTAGGTGAAGCCTGTTATTGAGAAATTGTAAAGCTCAAAGTTAGTTGAAATTCTAAGCATTTTAAACATTTTGAGCGCGATTCAAAAATCCTGTACAACTTCCAAATCCATATATTCAAAAATTTTATTGCTGATGTATCTTGTGATATTTTAGTGAGCTATATACACCGTATCCCAGGATAAATCCCGAAAAACTTCAAGGAATGATTTCTAGGATTGAGTTATATTATAATTATATATTAATAGTTGAAAGATTGAAAAGCCTTTAATTAGATCGCAAGATAGTAGTGTGTTGCCACTAGTATCATATTCATACGTAATGAACATGGTGGTTGAGGTAAACAATCGACAAAAGCACTAAAAATACCTGTTAGCCTAACCGTACTAAACGACCTTCTCGGTTTGTTGCTGTAAAAGAAAAATTGATTTCCTTTGCTTTAAGGTAGGCCACACACGTTTTAACACGTTAACTGCCATGATCATCACCGGTAGTTTACGAAAAAAAATTTCATGTGATGCCGTGAGCATCACTAGTGGTATCAATCATGCTTCGCTCTAATGTCGCTTTACGAATACCGGCACTGTGGGAATCGCTTCAGATTGATACGAGGCACTAAGATACATGTATCTTAGTTTGTAGCTGTATATATTTTATTCTAGTATAGGTTATAATAGTTTCTCTTTTAATCTATATTTACACGTCATGTTTTTGAGCCATACGATAAATAAAAATAAGATACGAGGCACTCAGGGAAGTATTTGATAGATAGCATACTGTCGCGATCTGTCAGTTGGTAGTATATGCTTAGTTTCTAAGGTCGGTATTTAACAGGTATTATCCCTACTTTGTTTACTCATTTCAATGTTGTTTTCATTCGATCGAGTACGTTGACTGGTGCATTTTGTAGCAAAATTCGGTAAGTTTTATGGTTTTCTCTACTACAGATTATATTTCATACTATATCAGTAATGGGGCCTTGTGCGATAGTTACTAGTTTAGCCTTATGGAATACTAGCAACCGGCCAGTGCAATATATTTTTGTGTTTTACTTATTTCACTGAGAGACATTAACATAAGTTAAATACTTACCCTCTGTAATATATAAATGTACTTCATTTGGTTTGAACATTAAATAAAATTGCTCACGGCATCACGGATATCTAATCATTACTAAGGTGCCATGAGCATCACCGGGGGTCTCAATTTTTTTGAAAAAATTGCACTGAACACCTTCTATTTATCGTGTAATATATCCCAAAAACAAGCTTAAATGGCTTAAACTATGTATTTTCCATTATGGCAACTGAGGAATAACTTCAAGGTCCTTATGGCGGCCCTCAACGTGTTAATCATCTTTACAACACAAGTCTGTAACAAAAGCAAATTTAAAAATAATTGCTTTTGAAGTAGGCTTCACATTCCGAAACCTGTGCGGCTTCCCTTTTCGACAGTCGTCCTGGAGCACGGTGTATATGATATAGTTCTTAGAATTTGGTCGTTAACAACAAACACTAATTAAGTCTCCAGGAGAAGATTTAGACTAAATCTTAACTGCTAATCCTTGCCTTGCATACCCAACATGTAAAATCAACCATAACCTATAAGTATTTATTATAATATATATGACATATTATGTCAAGGAGACCTCAGATGACTATGTAATATTTAAGAAACGAATTCATTATATGGTTAGGCTTCCTACCTATTTCTTAGCGTTCATTAAAATTATTTTTTAAAGCTCAACAAACCGCGTAGGCAGAGCCTAAATAGCAGAGTACCGCGACTACTGTGGAAAGGTTCTGTTAGAGCAAGCTTATTAACGCGGGACTCCGTTTGGATATTGGTAGAAGAGTGAGCGGTCACCAACCGAATGCTGGTGAAGCAGAGGCTGGATGTGACGCGTTAAGGCCGGGTAACTAATTAGTCAAATTGACCTTCTCTGGCAGCATCAAGTATAGACAGGGCAATAGGGGCAGCAGCTCCTGATATGAGAGCAATACTCCAGGCCAGGTCTTATTTGGGCTTTATGTAGCGTGGGAAGGTTAGATGGTGAGAAGTACTTCCTGGCTTTGAACAGGTACCCAAGCTTCTTCCCAACAGCTGCAGCAATGGACGTGTTCGTACCAGATCAGGTTTTATGTATTTTCTTTCTTATTTGATAGTGTATAATATTGAGTCTTGGAAACATTAAATTTTATCATATTCTTGGGCCCTCAAGCGGTAATGATTACCAGACCCTCTGAAAGTAAAGCAGCCGCTGCCAGACTACTGCGTTCCATCTAGATCGCAGGGATCAGTCTATTGCTCATGATGCCTGCATGCAAAGTACTCATCCGCAAATGTGGATTGGATTTGTCGTGCCAGAGAATAGATTATTGATGTGAAGCAGAAACAATGTCAAAGCCAATACGGATCCCTGGGGAATCCCAACGTTGATGTTATTGAAGGAGAGGAAGCTGGCGAGCCAACCACAAAGACAAGGAGGCCGTAGGATAGAAGCTTTTTTAGGAGAGCTGCATGCCACTGTTGATCGAATGCCTTTGAAATATCGAGGGCAATGTAGTGAACTTTAGAATGATGTATAGATATAAGAGCACACTAATAGCAAACAAAACAAATAATGTAATGATTATATAACGTGTCCTATGTTGCCCCATTTGAATATATGTTCATAATGTGAATACCTGATCATTGTATCTATATCAATACCTACTTTTGTCTCACTCAATATTTCAGAAATATCGCTGCTTATAAAACTCTTACATTGAATATTGAAGCATACAGATCAGGCTCAAATGTTAAGTAGCTGCATAGATCGCTCAGAGAAAGTCAGGTGTAGTTTGGTAAGCTTCTATGAAAGCTTTTCGTCAAATTCATTCAAATACCTTTCTGAATATTAGTCAAAATGGACCTACCCAGTCTTTTGCATAGGTGGCTTTCCAGTTGACTTATTATCTACACCTGAAGTGACTGCTGCTGGTTCCGCTTTGTTACTTCGTCCAGACCCATTTCTTCTCATGGCCAGTTGGATGATACTAGTTTCAGCCTGAAAAAATGCATCAAGAACATCCACATAAATGTATAATGCTCTCTAATAATTATGGGATATCCGGAATTGGAATGGGTTTTTTGCGCAAGGTCAACACGGAACATGACTATACCACTACCATTATGAAACACTACCAAAGTAATTTAGCTGTAGGGGTACATGTTATAATCAATGGTAGTGGTACCATCCTTTAAGTACCTGTAGCTCTTGAGGTAATCACTTTAGACCCCAAGTGTGCTAGTTTGTTGGAATTGTTTTATCGGGAGGAACACAAAAAATCACAAACATACAGGGTGTCCCATTAAAAATTTTGAATCGGACGTCACGTGATCAAAAACAAATACCTCATTGGGTGACAGAGTAATAAGAAAAGATACTAATTTAAGCCCCCAAAATCGTAATTCACTACTACTGTCCAGTTCCGATATATTGCTTGTCATAATCGTTGTGGGACACCCTGTATGAGTAATTGTTAATTCTAATTCCTGCACCAGGAAATCTAGATCCTATATATCAGATCACTGTATATACATAATTTCATACATAAACCATATGTCAAGGAAAGAATTAATATGACAAATAATATCATTTTTCTGATTTTTCAACTTTATTGTACGTTTCCAACTATTCAAACATAATAACAACCACATAATAAATGTCACTCTATTGTTTAAACATATCATCCGTGAAATAGTGATAGATATATACTTAGGATAACGTCAATAGGAATGATCAGTTCATTTTGAGTGAATAATTACCCCATGGCAGTGTTTCAACGGATCCTGGTATCAAAATCCTCTTCTCATCATACGGCGATAGAGCAACCTTTTCTTGAGTTGCAGAATGTATTTCATGCCTTTTGGATTGTATGAGATTCTGTTTAACATACTTCTCCTTCCATTTTTTTAAGCATTCTACATAGTCATCAAAAGTTATATCATTTTGTACTACACATTTCTTCACCCCTTTCACATTTTTAGTTATAGCACAGTTTGACAAATTACAATGTTTCTCATATGTACTTCTCTTTTGATCACCTTTGGTTTGATTGACTTTGTACACTTTTTTGCATACATTTTCGATCTCAGAGCAACAAAGTCTGTCATTATTTCCCCATTATTTTCATCCTTCATAAGTCCAATAACTTTCTTATTGACCTGTGGGATGTCATACTGATTTTGGTTGGATAATCAGATGTATAGAAGTAATTATAGCAGTCTCGCTTTATAACTTCGTATGAATTACGGATTTCATGTACCAGAGAATCAGTATCCGTATAAATGACAGTACAGTCTTCACCATAAACACTACGCATGTAGTTATAATGAAAATTATGAATTTGTATTTTAGATATATCTAAAACACACATACCAATACATATTGGCTTGTTATAGAAAACATGTGTTTTATTAAGTTCAATAGCTGCTAGGTTTTCATCAAAAATAATTAAACTTTTAAATGCAGGATTTGGAATTCTGGCTTCAGCTCCATATCGTCCATCCCATTTCGTTACCTGACAAACTTTTGAGTGTTTCATCACATCTTCAATAGTTTTTCCAAAAACTGCATTATTCATCAATTTGAATAATTTTTTTTCAAATTCACTTTTCGCCTGTCTTCTCAATTCAGTATTCAAGTCAATGTACGGTTTGACCCAAAGAAATTGTTAGATTTTCAATGCTTTATGTATTTTTTTTAGAACTAGTCCATTTGCAATAGCTTGCTTGAGATTTCGATAATGTAAAACATACTTTGTTTTGTCATATAGAGAAGCCATAAGTTTGGTACTACCAGAAGTAAAATCATTCATACATCTATTGTCGTCTTTTACATGTGACGCAGAAAGAACTTTTGTATTTAAATGTTCTGGACAAAATGGGATATCCTTATGTATATCATGCAAATGATCAGGATATTCTAAGTCAACTTCTAAAATGAATCCTTCTTCAGCATCATCAGACACTGTCATCACATCAAAGTTTTGTATGTCCTCAACCCACTCAAATACAGCTTAAGGCAAAAATTCGCTCATAGATTTACCATATTGATTATTTATATCGAAATACATTAGATATGTATCAACTTTGGTTGAATCCTAATTTGAGCTATATTTATTGTTAGCCTATACACGTCGCTTTCCGCAAACTTGACTCAAACCACCACGTGTACCTTTCTGAATGAATAGAACCATATCATAATCAGTCAATAGCTCCAGTTCCTGACGTGTCATATACAACATGCAGTACCACGTGTAACCAGGGAGGGTATAATAATGTGCAGGATCTAGATTATAAGTACGCTGACAGCTTGAACGGAATTGTTCAAATTGGCTAAGGCTGTTAGTCAGAACTTTTCCTATTCGTCAATACCACCGTTGACCAGAGAGGACAAATCCATCGCTTCTGCCCCTAAAGAAAAAGCAGACATCTTGGGGAAGCTTTTCGCAGCCAATTCTACTGTAGACTTTCAAGGAATTACTCCGACCACCACCATAAGCGTGAACTCGAGAATGGCAGAGGTCAAATTTCAACATCGAGATGTAAAAAGCATCCTCCAAAAACTGAACACCAATAAAGCTACTGGTCCTGACCAAATTCCAGCCATTGTCCTTAAACGCTGTGCCGCTGAGCTTGCACCTATTCTTTGCAAGCTCTTCAAACTTTCGTATCAACGAGGCGTGTTTCCCGCTTCGTGGAAGATTGGCTGCGTACAACCCATCACTAAGAAAGGCAAAAAAACTGATCCCGCCAATTATAGACCTGTGGCTCTTCTCAGAATCATGTCTAAGGTTATGGAGACTGTCATTAACACACAGCTACTGAAATACCTGGACAACAATAACATCATAAATGATCGCCAGTATGGCTTCCGTAAGCACAGGTCTACAGGTGACCTCCTTGCCTACGTCACTCACATGTGGAACAGAGCAATAGACAACCATGGCGAATCCCGTGTTGTTGCACTTGACATAGCGAAAGCTTTCGACAGAGTATGGCATGACGGACTTCTGGTGAAGCTTGCTGCTTATGGACTACCACCTGGTCTGCGCCAGTGGCTGAATAGCTTTTTGAATGACCGATCTCTGTTTGTTGTAGTCGAGGGCTGCTCATCAGACGTATTTTCAATAAACGCCGGTGTTCCTCAGGGATCTGTCCTATCCCCTACACTGTTTCTGCTGTACATCAATGAGCTGCTGGAAATAACATCCAATCCAACCTACAGCTTCGCAGATGACAGTACATTAGTGTCGTGCATGGAACCAGGCAAGCCACTATCATCACAGGAGACGGTACGTCGGCGACAGCGGCATGCCTCACAGATCAACGCAGATATCAAAACAATTGTCGACTGGGGATTAGTAAATAAAGTACAGTTCAACGTACAAAAACTCAGGCAACAACACTTACAAAGAAGTCTCACGATGGCTTACCAACCGTGGAAATGGAGGGTCACCCCATAGTCGGATCACCTTCCGTCAAGCTTTTGGGAATCAACATCAACAATAATATGTCCTGGCACGACCACGTCGTCAGTATTGCTAAAACGGCATCCCAGAAGCTTGGAGTTTTGTTCCGCTGTAGGAAGTTGTATACACCAGGGCAACTGCTGCTGCTCTACAAGGCACAGATCCGACCAGCGCTGGAGTATTGCTCCCATGTGTGGGGATGCGCTCCGAAGCACTCTCTAAGGCTTCTGGACACTATCCAGAAAAGAGCGATTAGACTGACCGATACGCCTAACCTCACAAAGGACCTCCACAGCCTGGAACATCGAAGGAGGGTGGCTGACCTATCCCTGTTTTACAGATTCTATCACGGAAGATATTCGAGTGAGCTCTCTCAGATAATAACACCACAGGCCGTCCGAACTAGGAACACTAGAGAAGCTCTGCGAGCTCATCCTTACCAGGTCGAGGTCCTTACTCCCCGAACTAGTCTCCTTCAGCATTCCTTCGTTTGGAGAACTTCGACGCTGTGGAATCAGCTGCCAGGGAATTTGTTTCCCGGCGGCTACAACCTACAGCGTTTCAAATCTAACGTGAACCGATACTTATCCTCTCGCAGCGCTTCTACAGCGCCATAGGCTTTCAGCCTTTGCGAGAGGCCAACCATAAAAAAAAACTTCGGCTAGGAGAATGATATCAGTTTTCAGGTATAAACCGGAATATTCACCCAAATGTCTCATACCAAATGAATTCCATACAAGTTGAGCATGCTGATATTGTTAAGCAGAAATATTCTCCTCTACAAGTCGATTGAAAAATTGATCATGAGATGGTATGCGAGGATAATTGAATTTGTCAAAGCTGTCAGTGAAGTCATATGGATATACACCCTTCTTAGTCAATAACTTGGTCGGTTCCTCAGTAAATTGTGAAAACTCTGTTTTCAATATGGGATGCTCTGTCAAATAAAACGATAACTTATCTAAGGACGAATTCATGAATTTAAAAGAGTCAATGAACCTGAATGACACTGAGCTATCATCAATATTCTTGGTGAAAGATATATATTTCTCTTTAGTTGTGGGGAGTAGGTCCACACGACTATCTATGACCAAAGCAATGTCTTTTATGATAAAATGAGCATCGTAGCCAGATAGGTTATGAAAAACTACAGGGATTGTATGGCTATCCTTAAAATTGATGTTACAACCACAGCATAGTAAACAACCAGCACAATAACTCAGGTTGGCGACAATTACACGCGCGTCCCCACTTCTGGATGATTTTTTTGTAGGGATGCTAACGATATTTCGATACTTGTACTTCTGCACTATTATCGAGTATTTTTATCCTAGATCCTTTTTGAGCGATTCCAAGCTGGTATCGATACTTTTGTAGGGGTATCGGTATCGAAAATAATTATATAATGATTACGGGGTGCAATCATTCTCTGTACGAACCAAACGCGCCTATTTGGCTAAAAAATATCGAGTTGGCACCGCTATCGATATTTTCATTTTCGCATCCCTACCCAAACTTCACAGCCGTAAAATCATCCATAAATCATCCCAAGGTCAAATTTTGTGGAAACCATTTTTATATAGGAAATCCTCAGAGATAGTGTGCTGGTTGTTTACTATGCTGTGGTTACCACCTTCATGAGCTGCACCACGATAATTGTCAGTAGGGAGCAGATGATTATGGTCTCTAACTTTTTTATCCTCATAAGTAAAAGGCTTTTCACATATATGGCAAAAATTACTTTTTTGGAAATCCTGCTCTTGAAGCGATGTCATATTGATGTCGTAACAGCACATGAAAACCGTTTCTACATTTTCGGCAAATCTTTTCAATTCTTCACACAACCGTCTCACACAATCATTACCACGGTAAGATCTATAAAATGAAAGAGAATCATCATAGGAGCACTTAACGTAATAACCGACGCTGCACGGTATGTGTTTTTGATATTATTTCATATCCTTTGTTGGTACAAGTATAGCTTCCATATCCGCATAAATCACAAATGGTGCTTTGCATTTATTTTTAAAGTTTTTGAACAGAAGTACTTTATAACTCTCGCTTGGTAGTTGAGGGATGCAAATGTCAGTCTTCATACAATCATCCATATGCGTGCATAACTTTTGATGTGAATAAAAGTAGTGGAAACAGAGATTACAAAAATGTTTTTTTCATACCTAATTGAGATGATACTAATCTAGATAGATCTTTTATCCAGATGTAGTGGGTCTTGAAGGGTTTATCACTTTCACCCTCAAAACTATTCTTGTACTCGTCGTAGTACTGATTATTAATCATTAGAAGATTCACATGGTTATCTTTTATCTTCTTGGTAAGTCTAAAAGGCACTACTGTATACTTACACATATTTAACTTTAAGGTGTATATAGTTATAGATATCATTTTGACTTTCAAAATTATTGATCTGATGAATTGTCATTGGAGACTGTATCCCCTTCAGATTAAGAATAGAGGTATAAGAAGGGTACACAGAAGTCCTATCAGAATGTTTGTCTGCAGGATACAACGCAGAAACAACTGCTAGCTAGCTAGCTAGCCTTAGAATCCCCTAAAAGGTGTTTAGGGTCCTTGTGCTGAAAATTTGTTATAATTCCTGTATGAATTCGATTATTGAAGGCAGATTCAGAATCTTCCCAGCGAATCCGATGCTTCGCTGTTTCTCTCAATCCTCTTCCTTTTTTTATCAAGTGTTTAATTTGAGCACGATAACTTTTAATGCTGTTTAGAGCACTTAATAATCGCTGCTTTTCTCCAATCGTCACGGCATTTCTCAAGTTATGGTTAATTTTTCGAAAAGCTTTATCACATTCATGTAAACCAACTTCAATTTCTCCTCAATTTCCTGTAGTTGATAGCACATCAATTAAATTTCGATTTTTTTCGGTTAGTCCTTTTAACCAGTACATCCTGCTTCAACGAATGCACTTTTGAACTGAATGTGATCTTGGCAGCGTGCTCTATATATAGTACAATTTTTCAGAACTGTCAACCTATAAAAAAATGTTTGTCCTTAAGATTCACCTCCTTCAAAATTTATAGTAAGAAACTTGAATATGTTTCCAAAATGAACAACCAGAGAGCACTGCAGACCTCAAAACAATCGATTAGGATGAAAAAGACCTATTGCAAGGTTTAACGCTAATGCCATTTTTGACTGAAAGCTTGAGTGCTACAGGGATTTTTTTAGGGCACAACAGAACTTTTCCTTTGGACACGTTTAGCAAAACGAATTATACTTGCTAATTTCAATAAGCAACCGCTAGCTTATTTGTTTACTATATCTATGGTTAACATAATGATTCAATTGAAAGGTATGACCAAAGCAGACAAAGAAGAAACTCAAATCAAATAAATACCCACCATTTAAAACCTAGGCCGCAGGACGGTTCTTTGATAGCCATCAGACAACAATTTTCCTCTAACCATGTTTTATGAAAACATGCGGTTGACACTACACGTACTCAACTCAATAGGTGACAGCCCGGTTTGTAAGCGAGTCTGACAGAAGCCCTAAGTTTATAGTACTTCTCCCACAGTGTGGTACCTGGCGTGTCTCCCGGCAAGAAAAAAGTCGACCATCCCTTTTCACCCAAAGGAGTCTTATTAGTCATTTATATCACAATAAGTGATTAACATTACAATGAACATGATAGTGCTTCAGTGATTTTTCAGATATTTCAAATTTACCAAAATCTCTTAGCATTCGTAATATGTTTTACCACTGAGGCCGCAAGACGGTTCTTTGATAGCCATCAGGCAACAATTTTCCTCTAACAATGTTTATAAAAAAACATGCGACTGACACTATACGTACTCAACTCAATAGGTGACAGCCCGGTTTGTAAGCGGGTCTGTCAGACACCTTTAGTTTACAGTACTTCTCCCACAGTGTGGTACATGACGTGTCGTCCGACAGGAAAAGAGTTCACCATCCCTTTATACCCGAAGGAGCCTCTTAAAAAATGAAATTATTCTGGTATTCAAAGGAGCATCATTACTTTATTGAGACAAAAACTTCCCTATTACTAACAGTCGACAGTACACAAGTTAGAAAAGTAAATAATTTTATATTATTACCATATATTTGCGTATTGAGTATGAAGCATTCATTTTATCCTGCCAACTCAGATTATTATTGCACCTTTGATACCCACTATGTTTGAAAAGCGCTAAGTCCCGAAAATCCTAATTTTTTTCATAAAAACGCTCATAACTCGTAAACGGCTTGAGATATCAGAAAAATAAATGGAAAAATCTCCCCACCTGGATCTTGTTGCTTCTAAATAATCGAATTCCATTATCAGGTGTTTTGATTTTTGCAAAAAAATAACCCCATACCCCTCTACTCAGTACTATGCGCAATACAGAAGGACCATGCCAGCAACACTTATCACGCATCTGAATTAAATAGTACACCTTTTTTATCCTGAAAAAAAAACAAATACCCCCCACCCCTACCCCATCCACCCCACTCGTGAGAAAAGTAAATAATTTTATATCATTACCATATTTTTGTGCCTTGAGTATGAAACATTCATTTTATCCTGCCAACTCAGATTATTACAGTAGCTTTGATACCTACTGTTTGATCAGAAAATTCCAGAAAATCTTGATTTTTTCATAAAAATTCTCATAACTCGTAAACGGCGTGAAATATCGAAAAATTAAATGAAAAAATCTCCCCACTAGCCGCGGTTCTCGTTGCATCTAAAGAATCGAATACCATTGTCAGACTTTTGATTTTTGCAAAAATAACCCCCCACCCCTCTATACACAATACAGTAGAACCATAATGAGACGCAGCGACGAAGCTGACAGATGCATGTTAAATAGTACATACTATACTTATGGACTTTTCTGAAACTAAAACAAAAAGACCAAATACACCCCCATTCCAACCACCCCCATCTAACCCCTGTTAACATCTTTTCCGCACACACAAAAAATACCACTATACAGCACTCAGCACTCACCTGACTAATCACTAAAGCCCCACCAGAGAGGAGTGCGAGTGCGAGTACAAAAACAACATAGATATATGCACACGACGATGCACTGGCCAGACGTGCAAATGCTTTTCTGAACAGAAAGCAAAGACTGAAAATTGTTTTGTATGTAGGGAGTAGGCGTTATTCGAGCTGATCTGAGTCTGGAAAATATTCTTCAATAAGTGGCGTTGCCTCTGAGAAGTATAAAAGCGCGATGACTGTGAATATATCTCAGTATGTGTTTAGTAGTGGTTCTGCTTAGTTTCTCCAGTACTGCGGTACTATATCAGGTAAGTGAAATGGTGACATTTTTACATTTATTTATTTGAATGGCCTTCATCTTGGAGAGAGGTTTAATTATATTCTAAGACGGTGGTGGGAGGATATACTACGCTTTTATATATACAATATGACGGAGGGGGATAGAACTATGGTTCAGAGTGTGTTGTGAAGTGATTGTGGTAAGTTCTCCTTTCTGGTAGGGCTTTAGTGATTAGTCAGGTGAGTACTGTACAGTGGTATTTTTTGTGTGTGCAGAAAAGATGTTAACAGGGTTTGGAGGGGGGTGGTTGGAATGGGGGTGTATTTGGTCCTTTTCTTTTGGTTTCAGAAAAGTTCATAAGTATAGTATGTTCTATTTAACATGCATCTTTCAGCAGCGTCGCTGCATCTCATTATGATTCTTCTGTATTGTGTATAGAGGGGTGGGGTTCATTTTTGCAAAAATCAAAAGTCTGACAATGGTATTCGATTCTTTAGATGCAACGAGAATTGGCGCTTGTGGGGAGATTTTTTCATTTATTTTTTCGATATTTCACGCCGTTTATGAGTTATGAGCATTTTTATGAAAAAATCAAGGTTTTCTGGACTTCTCTGATCAAACAGGTATCAAAGCTACTGTAATAATCTAAGTTGGCAGGATAAAATGAATGCTTCATACTCAAGGCACAAAAATATGGTAATGATATAAAATTATTTACTTTTCTCACGAGTGGGTTGGATGGGGTAGGGGTGGGGGGTATTTGTTTTTTTTTAGGATAAAAAAGGTGTACTATTTAATTCAGATGCGTGATAAGTGTTGCTGGCATGGTCCTTCTGTATTGCGCATAGTACTGAGTAGAGGGGTATGGGGTTATTTTTTTGCAAAAATTAAAACATCTGATAATGGAATTCGTCTATTTAGAAACAACAAGATCCAGGAGTAGTGGGGAGATTTTTCCATTTATTTTTATGAAAAAAATTAAGATTTTCGGGACTTAGCGCTTTTCAAACATAGTAGGTATCAAAGGTGCAATAATGATCTGAGTTGGCAGGATAAAATGAATGCTTCATGCTCAATACGCAAAAATATGGTAATAATATAAAATTATTTACTTTTCTAACTTGTGGTTTGGGAGGGGTAGAAGGTGGGGGTAGAAGGTGGGGGTAGAAGGTGGGGGTATTTGTTCTTTAGGATAAAAAAGGTGTACTATTTAATTCAGATGCGTGATAGGTGTTACTGGGTCTTACATGGCCCTTCTGTATTGTGGGTAGAGGGGTAGGGGGTTATTTTTTTGCAAAAATTGAAACATCTTGTAATGGAATAAGGTTTTATAGATGCAACAAGAACCCGGGGTCGTGGGGAGATTTTTCCATTTATTTTTTCTGATATCTCAAGCTGTTTGCGAGTTATGAGCGTTTTTATGAAAAGATCGGATTTTCGGGACTTAGCGCTTTTCTGATCAGACTAGTAGATATCAAAGTAAGGTAGAACGATAATCTGAGTTAGCAGGATGGAATAAATTCTTCATATTCAATACATGAAAAATATGATGATAATAATGAAGGGTGGGGGATTTGGTATTATTTTTAGGTTAAAAGATGGTGTACTATTTAATTCAAATGCGTAATAAGAGTTGCTGGGTCTTACATGGTCCTTCTGTTTTGTGTGTAGAGTGGATGGGGGTTATTTTTTGCGAAAATCAAAGATCTGACAATGGTACTCGATTCTTTAGATGCAACAAGTATCGGCGGATTGTAGGGGGACTTTTTTATTTATTTTTTCGAAATTTCAAGCCGTTTACGGGTTATTGGCGTTTTTCATGAAAATTTATGTTTTATTGGACTTTTTCGTTTAGACTGATAAGTAACAAAGTAAGACTTAAGGAAGGTTCGATTTAGCAAGTTGAAATTGTTCCCCTCAATACGTGAAAAAATATGGAAATATACTTGGATTTGGTTGTTTTTTTTTTGTCACATCAGACGGGCGCAAGTTACAGAAAAAGATATCATGAAACTATAATTATATGATATTTCTATAGCTGCAATCAGAGACAGAGTTTGCTAGGGTAGATTTTTTTCATTTATATTTGTCGATATTTCCAGTTATGAGTTATAGCCATTTTTATATATGATAAGTTCCTGATGACTCAACGTTTTTTTTTTGTTCAGACTAGCAGATACAATAGTTATAATAGTAGTTCCAATCAGCATGATTAAATTTAATGAAGCGTTGTGTTTTTTATGTATAGTGAGTAAAATACTTGTTATAGTTTTAACAATAGTATCACCTAATACAGGGCAATGAATTTTGAGATGAATTTCTTGTTAATTTGAACGGTATAAGTATGCAGTGTGATTACTTTACATTATAGTTCGAAATAAATCAGTATGCATTATAGTAGAGCCCAGAGATATACCATTTGTGTACGTTTTGCGCTATATAAAAACTGCATTTCATCTCTTAGTACAGTTCATCATTTGGAATAGATACAGTTTTGATAATATTCAATGGTTACCATTATTTTACTTTCGTACTCGTAACCAATTCATGGAATGTGCTTCTAACCAATTTTCTAACATAACGTAACCTTTTAGAATGGTGAAAATGAAACAATAAGTTGTATTTGAACGTAAATCTATCGGATGACGTTCACGATGTATATTTTGACTGAACTATGATAAGACCGACACATTTTAGGATTATTAGCGACTCCATCGATGAAGAGGACCGGACTTAGTCAAATTGTTTAGGCAGGTATTGCTACCGTTATTGATAGCAACGCCAATCTGCTTTTACTTTTGTGCGTTACTTTTCTGTCTGAATCGGACGTTTTTTTTGGAAGTGTGACAGCTAGAGTATGTTTCGGCCTTGGAGATAATGGGATTTCACAGCGATGTGAATTACCCTGCAGCAGTGAAGCTACGTCGGCGGTTTGTCATTACGGTGGTGAAAGTAGTGACTATAGTACGGACACTGATAATGAATTTGAACAGAGGGAGGTGGAGGTAGACCAATTAAAACCTCACAAAAGGTCACATCTTAGCGCAGATGCAAAACAAATAGTACTAAATGATAATGAACTAACGAAGGATCCGGAGAATGAAAATAAGGAGAGTATGATCAAAAAGACGTCAATTCTAACAGACGTTCCATATACAACAGTATGTGAAATTTTGAGAAATGGGCCACAAAAGAGGAAGCGTAGGTTTGATGCTGGTGTTTCAAAAGAACTAGATCCCACGATCACAAAATTATTGAGGAATATTGTGTACGAAAAGTACAAAATTAATGAACTACCCACAATCGAATCCGTTCAAAGACAATTGGCTAGAATGGGGTAACAGTATCCAAGGAGTACATTGCAGCGATGGATTAGGAAGATTGGGTTTAGGTACAGAACTGTGAACAAACGAATGGCTATAATGGAAAGTGCAAGGATTGTGGAATGGCGGCACGATTACTTGAGAGCAATACCGGAACGAGCAGGGGAGGTCAGTGTACTACCTTGACGAGACCTGGTATGATCCCCATGATACCGCGTATACTTATCTTACACTGCGGATCATCTGAGGGCTAGGTCGAAAACACACTCAAATTATGCGGAAAGAAAATTGAAGACTGCAATATAGACTACCACAAAAACATGGACTCGGGAATATTTGAGCAATGGTTTGAGTATACACTTATTCCCAATTTAAAGCCATTTGGCGTCATCGTAATGGACAACGCAAGCTATCACTCCAGACAAAGGTACAAAATTCCGAATTCAGCGTTATCGAAGGCGGAAATACAAGATTTTCTCATAAAACAGGATTTGTACTTTGAAGAAACTTACAAAAAAACTGAATTATTGAAAGTCCTCCACACTGAACAGTTTGAGAAACAATATGTCATAGAAAGCATAGCTAAAAAGTATGGTCATGATGTCTTAAGGTTGCCTCCCTATTTTTGCATTTTCAGTCCTATAGAATTAATTTGGGGACAACTAAAACAACGAATCGAACATTAAAATTGAGTGTAGAAAGGAATAATTTACCATATGGTTTATACGGTTATATTGAAATGTCTCTACCATATATTTATCAACAGATAATAAAGTTTCAAACATCTTGTTCAACCAACTGATGTATGAGCACTTTATTGGATGGAACGAACATTTTCGTTGTTGCCCACTCCATCGAATTCGAACGCCCAGTCCGACCCCGTTTCCTTTCTCTGTCGGCACTTTTTGCGGAGATCCTCACTTTGTAAACAAATGGTATATCTCTGGGCTTTACTATACCTCTGGCTTGAAATAGTGTGGAATATGTTAAATACAAAAAATACCATTATAAATGAAGCCCACTTGATACAGAGATTCGCGTATACAAAAAATGATTATGTTATTGCAGTATACAACATTCTTGCTTGACATTTACAAAATTTCACTTGAAATATAAATATTGTAACGTCATAAATACAGTCTGGATATTTTTTCCAGATCAGGGGTATCTGCTTCTCTTTGAGCTAGTCAGAAGCATCGGCAGAGGAGCTGTATCAGAACGAGCAGCAGCAGAAGCTGTTCCAGTAGGAGAAGCAGGAGCTTTAGCAGTAGCATCAGCACGAGCAGCTGTAACAGTAGCTGTATCAGCAGGAGCAGAGGAGAAACTGTATCAGCAGCACAAGCATCAGCAACAGAGCAGTAATAGCAGTTGTACCAATAGTGTACACAGTGTATACAGTGGTCAGGCTAAATAAGAAGTGATTCTACTGTCGACTGTTAGTAATAGGTAAGTTTTTATCTCAATAAAGTAATGATGCAACTGGTGCTTCAATTAGCTGCTCCTTTGAAGACCACAATAGTTTCTTTTTTTAAGAGGCTCCTTCGGGTATAAAGGGATGGTGGACTCTTTTCCTGCCGAAAGACACGTCAGGTACCACATTGTGGGAGAAGTACTGTAAACTTAAGGTGTCTGTCAGACTCGCTTACAAACCCGGCTGTCACCTATTGAGTTGAGTACGTATAGTGTCAGCCGCATGTTTTTTTATAAACATGGTTAGAGGAAAATTGTTGCCTGATGGCTATCAAAGAACGGTCTTGCGGCCTCAGTGGTAAAACATACTGCGAATGCTAAGAGATTTTGGTAAATTTGAAATATCTGAAAAATCACTGAAGCACTATCATGTTCATTGTAATGTTAATCACTTATTTTGATATAAATGACTAATAAGACTCCTTTGGGTGTAAAGGGATGGTCGACTTTTTTCATGCCGGGAGACACGCCAGGTACCACACTGTGGGAGAATTACTGTAAACTTAGGGTGTCTATCAGACTCGCTTACAAACCAGGCTGTTACCTATTGAGTTGAGTACGTGTAGTGTCAACCGCATGTTTTCATAAAGCATGGTTAGGGGAAAATTGTTGTCCTTCAGTTATTTTTTGTAGGATAAGGTCATTTAAACAAAAACTCCTTATTTTCCTATCTGCGATGTTTCGACTTATATTAAGTGATCCTCAGGCAACAGAAAAACGAAGTTTTCATCGTTGGTATGGCAATAATCATCAGAGTTTAACTAGATAAAAATAATGGAATAATACGACACTACCAGCGGTTTTAAAGTATAACACCACACAACACGCACAATAAAAACAAATTAAAATAAACAGGAACAGAATAAAATTCGTACGAATTATTTTTATCTAGTTAAACTCTGATGATTATTGCCATACCAACGATGAAAACTTCGTTTTTCTGTTGCCCGAGGATGACTTAATATAGGTCGAAACGTCGCAGATAGGAAAATAAAGAGTTTTTGTTTAAATGACCTTATCCTACAAAGTACTGAAGTTCATCACAGTTGGTCAACAACGTTTACTTACAGAAAATTGTTGTCTGATGGCTATCAAAGAACCGTCTTGTGGCCTAGGTTTTAAATGGTGGGATATTTATTTGATTTCAGTTTCTTCTTTGTCTGTTTTGGTCATACCTTTAAATTAAATCATTATATAAACCATAGACATAGTAAACGAATAAGCTAGCGGTTGCTTATTGGAATTAGCAAGTATAATACGTTTTGCTAAATGTGTCCAAAGGAAAAGTTCTGTTGTGTCATAAAAAAATCCCTGTAGCACTCAAGTTTTCAGTCAAAAATGGCATTAGACCTTGCAATAGGTCTTCTTCATCCTAATCGATTGTTTTGAGGTCTGCAGTGCTTTCTGGTTGTTCGTTTTGGAAACATTCAAGTTTCTTACTATAAATTTTGAAGGAGGTGAATCTTAAGGACAAACATTTTTTATAGGTTGACAGTTCTGAAAAATTGTACTATATATAGAGCTCGCTGCGAAGATTACATTCAGTTCAAAAGTGCAGTCGCTGAAGCAGAATGTACTGGTTAAAAGGACTAACCGAAAAAATTCGAAATTTAATTGATGTGCTATCAACTACAGGCAATTGGGGAGAAATTGAAGTTGGTTTACATGAATGTGATAAAGCTGGTCGAAAAATTAACCATAAATTGAGAAGTGCCGTGACGATTGGAGAAAAGCAGCGATTATTAAGTGCTCTAAACAGCATTAAAAGTTATCGTGCTCAAATTAAACACTTGATGAAAACAGGAAGAGGATTGAGAGAAACAGCGAAGCATCGGATTCATTGGGAAGATTCTGAATCTGCCTTCAATAATCGAATTCATACAGGAATTATGACAAATCTTCAGCATAAGGATCTTGAACACTTTTTAGAGGATTCTAAAGCTATATTTGAGCGAAGACTACATTTTGCTCTGAAGAAAAACTCTGCTGTGAAAGTTAATGTTTCATTTTGTTGCGAATTTGTAATATCAAAAGCGGATAAAGTTATAACAAAATTGAAGTACCTCACAACTTCAAACTCTCCGATTTATCAAGATACCAATATAAGTGAATGGTTCGACTCCAAAGTGCTGCATCCCGTCATGAAGCAGCTGCAAGAGTTTTAAGAGTAGGACAATGGATGGGCTTTGAAGAAAGTTGTCAACTTGGGAGTGAATATAAACCTGTTCGTGGATGGATGGATGGATGCGTGGATCTTCATACATTGATTACAGATCAAGAATAAGAAAGCTTGTGTTGATGTGAAAAATGATGATCGAGCTTGCTTTGCATGGGCAGTTGTTTCTGTGTTGTATTTTTAATCTGAAGGGGATCAGTTTCCAGTGACAATTCATCAGATCAATAATTTTGAAAATCAAAATGATATATCTATAAATATATACACCTTAAAGTTTAATATGTGTAAATATACAGTAGTGTCTTTTAGACTCATCAAGAAGGTAAGAGATAACCATGTGAATCTTCTAATGATTAATAATCAGTACTACGACGAGTACAAGAATAGTTTTGAGGGTGAAAGTGATAAATCCTTCAGGACCCACTACGTCTGGATAAAAGATCTATCTTGATTAGTATCATCTCAACTAAGTACGAACAGACATAAAAAACATTTTTGTATTCGCTGTTTCCACTACTTTTATTCACATCAAAAGTTATGCACACATATGGATGATTGTATGAAGACTGACATTTGCATACCTCAATTACCAAACGAGAGTGAAAAAGTACTTCGGTTCAAAAACTTTAAAAATAAATGCAAAGCACCATTTGTGATTTATGCGGATGTGGAAGCTATACTTGTACCAAGGATATGAAAGAATATCAAAAACACATATGACGATTCTCTTTCATTTTATAGATCTTACCGTGGTAAAGATTGAATGAGATGGTTGTGTGAAGAATTGAAAAGATTTGCCTAAAATTTAGAAACGGTTCTGATGTGCTCTTACGATAACAATATGACATCACCTTAAGAGGAGGATTTCCAAAAAAGTAGTTTTTGCCAGATATGTGAAAAGCCTTTTACTTATGAGGATAAAAAAGTTAGAGACCATGATCATCTGCTCCCTACTGACAATTATGGTGCAGCTCATGAAGGTTCTACCATCAATTGTAAGGATAGTTACACAATCCCAGTAGTTTTTCATAACCTATCTGGCTACGATGCTCATTTTATCATAAAAGACATTTCTTTGGTCATGGATGGTCGTGTGGACCTACTCCCCATAACTAAAGAAAAATATATATCTTTCACCAAGAATATTGATGATAGCTCAGTGTCATTCAGGTTCATTGACTCTTTTAAATTCATGAATTCGTCCTTAGATAATTTATCATCTTATTTGACAGAGCATCCCATATTGAAAACAGTTTTCACAATTTACTGAGGAACAGAGAGTTATTGACTAAGAAGGGTTTATATCCATATGACTTCACCGACAGCTTTGACAAATTCAATTATCCTCACATACCATCTCATGATCAATTTTTCAATCGACTTGTAGAGAAGAATATTTCTGCTGAACAATATCAGCATGCTCAACTTGTATGGAATTCATTTGGTATAAGACATTTGGGTGAGTATTCGGATTTATACCTGAAAACTGATATAATTCTTCTAGCCGAAGTATTTGAACAATTCCGTTCAAGCTGTCAGCGTACTTATAATCTAGGTCCTGCACATTATTATACCCTCCCTGGTTACATTATTATACCCTCCATGGTGCATGTTGTATATGAATCGTCAGGAACTGAAGCTATTGACTGATTATGCTATGGTTCTATTCATTCAGAAGGGTACATGTGGTGGTCTCAGTCAAGTTTGCGGAAAGCGACGTGTGCAGGCTAACAATAAATATAGCTCAAATTATGATTCAACCAAAGTTGATACATATCTAATGTATTTCGATATAAATAATCAATATGGTAATTCTATGAGCGAATTTTTGCCTTAAGCTGGATTTGAGTGGGTTGAGGACATACAACACAGTAGCTTTTTTTTCAAATTATTTGTAACCCAAATAAATGCATTACAAAATTTTTTTCAGTTTGGTGAATTTTTTTAGCCTTAGAAATTATAAGTGTTACGTGACACTTATATTTATTTTGTATTTTATGATATCTTGTGGATTGCAACACAATCTGGCAACAGCGTTTGCACGCCACCAGACGGAAACAGGATGTGCGCCTGTGCGGTGGTGGAGTTGACAGGGGTGATTGACCAATCCCTGACCGAGTAGATCATAACGATGACGAACAACGTCTGATCTGATTGCTGTTGTTGTACTAATGATAATGAAATGACGCCATTGTAAAAAATTGTATATTTATGAGTCAAGCAATATAACCATGCAGTTTGATGAGCAGTCTTTGCTTTAATAAGAAGAAGAACCAGCAAAAAAGATGCAGTCCACACATACACCAACGTTTTGGTCATATCGAGCCGAATATTGAAGCAAAGACTAGGTGGTATCGGTAAACGGTGAAGAACAGAGGCATACACTGCAAGTCGCCATTAAGGTCAAGACTCAAGAGCTACAATTGCAACGAGGAAGCGGAGGTCTAGGTGCTAGGTGCTCCACTGGGTTTCCTTACCTGTAAGTCTGTTCCATTTATTTACCTGTGATCCGAGTATTGCCTTGACTTATAAATATAAAGAGTTCTAACTTGGAATAATAAAGGCGTAAAGTTACCCACATGTTTGAGAATTTCTAACTTGGAATAATTAAAAGCGTAAAGTAAACGTTTAATAGGTTTCTAATTTGGATAATTGGAAAAAGTGTACCTAAATTTAATAGTTTCTAACTTGTAAAAAGTGCAAATTTAATAATTCTAACTTGGAAGAGAATTGTAAAATATTTTGTGTATTAAATAAAGCTAATCCTAAAAAACAAAGATGGAGTCAGAGCTACAAGAATTGCAAGAATTCAAAAATAAGAGAAAGATAATAAAACAAAAAATCTCTAGGGTAAAAAATTTGCTTGTGACATTAGATAAAGATAATTTATCTGCATCAGAAAAAAGGCAGTGGGAGATAAGGCTCTCAAAATATGAACCCCTATGGGATGAATTTGAGAAAATACAAACTTATATTGAGTTAATGGAACGGAGCGACATAGATGAATCTGAGCGAGATATGTTTGAAACTACATATACATTTGTTATTGATGAAATAAAGGTAGTTTGCGGGCAAACCTCGGATTAAGCAAGTTCTCATGGTAGTTATAATATGAATGTTAATGAAGACAATCATAATGTGCATAGTTTAGGGTTAGCAATGAACCATGTGTTAAAATTACCATTCATAAAGCTACCCACATTTAATGGAAAGGCAAATACATGGGTGGAGTTTAAGGAGACATTCAAAACGTTAGTTGAGGGCAATGAAAGTTTGTCCAATATCTAGAGATTTCATTATTTGAGAAACTCGTTAGACAGTGATGCTTTAGACATCATAAAATCAATTGAAGTGAGTGGAAGTAATTATGATTTGGCTTGGCAAACACTGTCAGATCGTTTTGAGAATAAAAGACTCATTGTTTTTAGTCATATTAAAGAAATATTAGAATATCCGCAATTTACCAGGGAATCTCATATTGAGCTAAGAAAATTCTTTGATAGCATTGTGAAAAACCTAAAATCCCTAAAAAATAATGGAATCAATACTGATGAGTGGGACCAAATTATTTTATACATTGTAAGCACAAAGTTGGACAACCGCAGTCGACGAGACTGGGAAAATTTTGAATATGAGCATGAACTTCCAAATATGGAGGACTTAAAGCGTTTTCTAAAAACAAAATGTGAAGTTTTAGAAAAGTTAGATGCTACTAAATTACAAAATGATAAATCAAAAAATACTTACCATAAAAAACAGTCAAATAGTTTTGCTTCCACATCAGATAGTTCAAGGAGTTGCTACTACTGTAAAAATCAGCACAGTATTTATCACTGTGAAGCCTTTTTAAATTTACCAATCAGTGATAGAATCTCAGCAGTAAAAAATTTGAAACTCTGCCTAGTTTTCTTGAAAGACAATCATTTGTCTTGGAAATGTAAGGCTGCTAAATGTTCAAAATGCCGGAAAAGTCATAATAGTTTATTGCATTTGAACTTTAATGATAATGCAGCACCAATGGGTTCAAATTTAACTAATTCTACTGGCAATGAAGCAACAGCTGGTGGGTCATCGTCAGCTGCTGTGACTACAACTGATAGATTGTCTATGGAAAATAGTACTGTATCTACTATGACAGTTGAAAATACATTGGTAACCTTCCAAAGTAATGATTTATTCACAAAGTGTTCTCAAGTGTTGCTGTCTACAGTGATAGTTAAAATATCTGTGAAAGGAAAAATATTCTTTTGTCGTGCACTTTTAGATAGTGGATCCCAAAGCAATTTTATTTCTAAAAGTACATTTGAAAAGTTAGGTTTGAGAGACAGGAAAATGAAACATGCTGTAACAAGAGTAGGACAATTGATGGCACATATAAATAGCTGTGTAGATATTGCCATCCAGCCATGTTATGATGAATTTGCATTGGATATAGAATGCCTAATTATACAACAAATTACAAGCGACTTACCTGTAACATCTTTTGATCCAAGTATTATTAATATTCCAGAACATTTTAAGTTAGCAGATCGAGGATTTAGTAAAACAGGTCCAATTGAATTGTTGTTAGGTGCAAGTATATTTTGGAAATGTATAGGTTTTGGCAGGGTAGATTTAGGAAAACATCTCCCAGTGCTTCAGAGCACAAGTTTTGGTTGGATTGTGTCAGGGGATTTATATCAAATAAAACAGCAGGGTAGTGTTGCGTGTTTGAATATTAATGAAACAAAGATGACCGTTGATACCAATTTAGAAAAAAACATAGCTAAATTCTGGCAGCTGGAGGAAGTTTCACAAAAAGTACTATTTTCAGAAGATAATTTATTTTGTGAACAGTTCTTTGAAAAAACCACTGTTAGGGAAACTGACGGTAAATTTGTGGTTAGTATACCTTTCAAAGAAAGTGCATCATTATTAGGAGAATCACACGAGTTAGCATTTAAACGTTTAAACTCGTTAGGAAGGAGATTAGAAAAAAATAGTGTCTTCGTGTCTGAATATAAAAAATTTATGCAGGAGTATGAGGAGATGGATCATATGAGTATAATGGATGATACATGTACTCAACACATTGGTTATTATATCCCACATCAGGCAGTAGTTAGGTCGGATGCGCTCACGACTAAGACAAGGGTAGTTTTCGACGCTAGTGCAAAAACATCATCAGGTTTTTCCCTTAATAGCATAATGCATGTAGGACCGACACTACAACAAGATTTATTTGATATAGTATTGAGATTCAGAAAATACAACTGTGTTATGACAGCTGATATATCTATGATGTATAGACGTATATTAATTAATGAAAACGATAGAGATTTTCAAAAGATTTTATGGCGAGATCATACTGGTAATATATATTGTTACAAACTTAATACTGTAACTTATGATACAGCTGCGGCGCCTTATTTGGCCGTGAAGTGTTTGATGACTTTAGCATAGAAAAATGAGCATCTATACCCAGAATCTTGTGATGTAATTAGGAATGACTTTTATATGGACGATGTATTAACAGGTTCTGATAGCGGAGAAAAACTGTTACAGATACAATCGGAATTAACAGATATTTTGAACTCTGCACAATTTCCTCTTCGTATGTAATGAGTTATTAAATCAATTCAAAGTGACTGATAATGTAGACATGGGTACCATAACTTTGGGAGATAATGACACTAATAAAACCTTGGGCATTTACTGGTGTCCTAATAGAGACAAAATTAAATATAAGTCAAAAGTGACTATTTAAGAGGTGCCTGATCAGGTTACAAAAAGAAATATTTTGGCCAAGTTAAGTCAAATTTATGATCCATTAGGTTTGCTATCGCCAATTATAATAAAGGGAAAATTGATTATTCAACAATTATGGGTTCATGGCTTCAACTGGGATACTCCAGTCCCAAAAGAATTAAAACAAATGTGGTTAGAGTTTGTGAAAAGTCTATCGGTAATTGAACAAATTAGTTTTTCGCGTCAATGCATTTTTTCGCAAAGTGTACGAATAGAACTACATGGGTTTTGTGACAGCTCTATTCAGGCATATGGAGGTTGCATTTACGTTAGATGCATATTCCAATCAGGAGAAGTAAGATGTAACCTCTTATGTGCAAAATCGCGAGTTGCGCCATTAAAAAGTGTTAGTTTGCCTAGATTGGAGTTGTGTGGCACACTGCTTTTGGCAATTTTAATGCACCGGGTGCAAGAATCAATAAATGTAAAATTTTCTGCCTTATATTATTGGACAGACTCTACAATCACACTAACCTGGTTGAAAGCGGCTCCTAGTAAATGGAAGACCTTTGTAAAAAACAGAGTAGGTGAAATACAGAGCCTCAGTAAAATAGGCAACTGGAGGCACGTTGAGTCTGGAGACAATCCAGCCGATGTATTGTCTCGTGGAACCTCAGCGGAATTATTAAAGGAAAAGAAATTATGGTTTTTTGGACCGTCATGGTTACAACTTGACAATTCCCAATGGGATAGTACAGATATACCGGAGGTAGTTGAAGTACTTGAGCAAAAAGCTACATTCGCTTGCATTAATTTTGAAAAATCAGAGATATTGAATGTTCTGGAAAGATTCTCAAATCTTAATAAAATAATACACATTGTAGCTTATACTAATAGATTTGTCAATAATATCAGTGTCTCAAATTCAAAGTTAACTAGTGTTCTGACACCTAATGAAATTGACAATGCCTTGAATACTTTAATTAGATTAACGCAAATTCAATATTTTCCATACGAATATGATTGCTTAAATAAAGGAAATGAGATATCTAAGAAAAGTTCTCTTTTATCATTAAACCCTTTCATGGAAAGGGGACTCATCCGAGTGGGAGGTAGGTTAAGAAACGCAAGTCAGCCATATGATAAAAAATTCCCGATTATATTACCAAAAAGTAGTAAGTTGACATATTTGATTCTACGTTCCAAGCACGAAAAATTACTCCACTGTGGTGTTCAAACTTTATTGCATTCTGTAAGGGAAAGGTTTTGGTTAATAGGAGGTAGAAATGTATGCAAGAAAATCATACGTGAATGTGTGATATGTTTTAAGGCATCTCCTGTTGAATCCAACTACTTGATGGGCAATTTGCCAAATGTCCGAGTCAACATGTATTTTCCTTTCCAGAATGTGGGAGTGGACTATGGGGGTCCATTTTATATAAAGAATAAAAAGGGTCGTGGATGTAAAATATCAAAGGTCTATATGTGCTTATTTATTTGTATGAGCACGAAAGCCGTACATATTGAACTTGTATCCGAGTTGACCACAAGTGCCTATATAGCATCATTGAGTAGATTTGTCAGTAGACGGGGTATACCATCTAATATTTATTCTGACAATGGCACGAACTTTGTCGGGGCTAATCGCAAATTAAATGAAATTTATCAATATTTAAAGGCTAATTCAAGTACTATTAAACAAAATTTAGCTGATGACCATATCACATGGCATTTTATTCCCGCGCGATCGCCAAGTTTTGGTGGGCTTTGGGAAGCAGGTATCAAGAGTGCTAAGCACCACCTAAAACGCGTCATGGCTAATAACGCATTTACATTTGAAGAGCTTTATACTATTATGACGAGAGTTGAGGCAATACTCAATTCCCGACCTTTAACACCTCTATCCCAAGACCCAGACGATATTCAAGCGCTCACTCCAGGACATTTTTTGATTGGTCGCAGTTTTACCTCTTTACCAGAACTTACCGTTACCGCATTATTGGACTCGCTGGCATAAGGAGTACATATCAGAATTGCAGACGAGACAAAAAATGGAAAAAAATGGTGCAAACAACTTAAAGGTTGGAAGCCTTGTGTTGTTAAAAGAAGACGGTGTCCCAGTTCAAGATTGGCGCTTGGGCAGAATCGTCGAGATGCAGCCGGGAGATGATGGACGAGTACGTGTATGCAAGGTGAAGGCACGTCAGACTGTAGTTACGCGTGCAGTGAATCGTCTGTGCCTACTTCCCGTAGAGACTGTCGAGACTGATAATCAAACAAATTAGTTTGTTCAGTGACTATAAATATTTTTGACATTATTTGAGACTTTATGTTCATTTATATATTTGTTTTGTGTTTGAAAGTAACTGGAGCCTTTCAAAGGCCGCGGGATGTTACGTGACAGTTATATTTATTTTGTATTTTATGATATCTTGTGAAATGCAACACAATCTGGCAACAGCGTTTGCACGCCACCAGACGGAAACAGGATATGCGCCTGTGCGGTGGTGGAGTTGACAGGGGTGATTGACCAATCCCTGACCGAGTAGATCATAACGATGACGAACAACGTCTGATCTGATTGCTGTTGTTGTACTAATGATAATGAAATGACGCCATAGTAAAAAATTGTATATTTATGAGTCAAGCAATATAACCATGCAGTTTGAAGTGCAGTCTTTGCTTTAATAAGAAGAAGAACAAGCAAAAAAGATACAGTCCACACATACACCAACAATAAGGTATTATCTTTTTTTGCTTTAGTTGATATGCCCAGTCATTCTCCTATAAAATGAGTCCAAAATGTCGTGAATCGGTCGATAAATAATCAAGCTATGGCGCTACAACTGCGCGAACCGATGGAGTCGTGATACAGAAATTGAAAATGTAATAAAAAATTAATTGAAAGGTTGACCCCTTTTTTTCGCATTTTTTCTCGATAACTTTAATTGTATTTTCATACCTCAAAGTTTGTCGACATGATGATGGAACACATTGTATATTGGTATGTGTGTTTTAGATATATCTAAAATACAAATTTATAATTTTCATTGTAACTACATGCGTAGTGTTTATGGTGAAAACTGTGCTGTCATTTATACGGATACTGATTCTCTGGTATATGAAATCCGTAATAAGGATCCATATGAAGTTATAAAGCGAGACTACTATAATCACTTCGATACATCTGATTATCCAACTAATAATCAGTATGACATCCCATAGGTCAATAAGGAAGTTATTGGACTTATGAAGGATGAAAATAATGGGGAAATAATGACAGACTTTGTTGCCCTGAGATCGAAAATGTATGTAACAAAATTGTACAAAGTCAATCAAACCAATGGTGATCAAAAGGGAAGTACATATGAGAAAGATTGTAATTTGTCAAACATTGCTATAACTAAAAAAGTGAAAGGAGTGAAGAAATGTGTATTACAAAATGATATAACTTTTGATAATTATGTAGAATGCTTGGAAAAATGGAAGGAGAAGTATGTTAAACAGGATCTTATACAATCCAAAAGACATGAAATTCATTCTGCAACTAAAGAAAAGGTTGCGCTATCACCGTATGATAAGAGGATTTTGATACCAGGATCCGTTAAAACACTGCCATGGGGTCATTATTCACTCAAAATGAGCTGATCATTCCTATTGAAGTTATCCTAAGTATATATCTATCACTATTTCACGAATGATATGTTTAAACAATAGAGTGACATTTATTATGTGGTTGTTATTATGTATGAACAGTTGGAAACATACAATAAAGCTGAAAAATGATATTATTTGTTTTAATCATTCTTTCCTTGACATATGGTTTATGTATGATATTATGTATACAGTGATGTGATATATAGGATCTAGATTTCCTGGTGGAGGAATTAGTATTAACAGTTACTCATATAAAGCACACACATTCAATTGAACCGATAGGTAGTCGACGTGTATGTGCTCACTACTGAAAATAATATCTCACGGGTTATAGTGGTTGCTTTGTTATCGTCTCTGTCACACAGTCTAAGGAGTGTGGGCTTAAGTCCTGATCACGTAATTGTGTTTTTTTAATAAATACTCTAACCAATGCATCAGTTATCTAAAGTAATGAATGGTATGTAAATGTGGTAACATTGAAAAAAATGGTATGAAAATTTACCAGGTCGGACCTTGGATTTTACCAAAAATTTACCCAGATTTGGGGAAAAACCACTGAGATTACAAGAGTAAAATTGACGTGGCAACATCACGTTTTTCCCAGATCTGGGGAAATTTTGAGGTAAAAATGATGACAATGGAACAGAAGTGACATGCTGTACCTACTTACTTCTGAACAGGTTATACTACCTATAAATAAACAGCGTGTACCTAGTACTTTTCATAACACATGGTCCAGTCGTGGGTTATGAACACCACCTACTGGATGGCAGTACTGATTTATAGGAAACATATAGGATTAGATAGACGCTGTAATAACTGCAAATGTCGCTATGAAACGTCAAATACTAATTCGAACGGTGACAGTATTTATTTAAGTGACAGAGAAGTGAGGTTAAGTCATAAATATTGTGTAATTATAATGTATTTAACAGGTACTATTCATAGATTCGGTGGTAGATAGAGCATAGTGTTCAACTCGCGGTAATGATAATAATTCACTTGTTGATTTACAGCAGTCGATTAAGGCTCGTGCTACAAACTTCAACTGCACGAGTTATTACAGACATTACGCTCATTGAAATAATACACTATCACGGCTCAGCAAACAATCTTACTCAAGTTCGGGTCACTTGTGATGACATGTTGCAAATATCTGACGTCATTTTGGGAGTTTCATTAGAAATGACAGGGGAGGGAAAGAAAAAGGTGTTAAAAGTACAACAGAGCAGAATTAAGAAATAATTCTGAACAGACATGGTTTAAAGAGGGAGGTAAATATTAAGGACAACATAAAGAATACAATTTAAGCGCTCTCAAATCTAAACGGTGATTCATTAAACCGTCACTTCACGCAGTATAATTCTACTACAGTTTCTTATGATAAAACCCGTAAAAAATAAAAGCGTTGAATAAAGTCCCACCTCTGAGTCTTTAAAAATCGCTATGGGTAATTGTCGTTACCTCATCTGTACTAATAAATGTTAACTCTTACCTTGAGGGATTTTTAGCCAACATATAAAACTTATATTTTCATTACAGCAGCTTTTTGAAGAGCAGGTTTTTACAGCACAAGCATGTCCAGCTTTCAATTTTCCTGCTTCCATATCCATATTTCATATACCTACTTATCCCTATACAAAATACTACGACTAAACAGCGAACGAAACAATACCAAAAATAACGAAAAACTATTCAAAACTCCGTAGCAAAACGCAAAACAGCTCGAATGACAGATCTTTTATTGGTGACACTACCACTGTTACTACGCCTCGTTAAACATGAAAACTAGATAGCCATGGCCCTGCTGTGCTGCCGCTGTTGAAATCAGAACAAATCTAACCCAAAATGGCGATGCGCAAAAGAATCGGCGCAAAGCATCCCCAACCCTTGAGAATGACAACTGATTGTCTGTTGAGCCGTGACCGTATCACATGCTCTTTATCGTGCTACCTATAAATCTAAAGGCGATTATAGAAAATATTTTACACAATTGCTTTTGAAATAGTTTTTGATCTAGCTTCTTTTTGTTTTACCATATTAACACAAAACATCAATTTATTTATAAAACTGCCATGGTAGTTTTCCAAATCTCACCCAGATGGCCAACCATTTATCAACATAGGGATAAATTGAAGAGTGATAGTACAAAAAGCAATGATTTCTTTGACCATGACGTCACCGTGAGGGTAGAAAGCAGCTATACTGTAATCCGCTCCATCCAAAAAATACTACCATGACGCTATTTGGTGCCCAAGATAGCTATTTTCATTATAAATTAAATCGACTTGAGATGTACAGTAATTCATGAATCCATGGAACAATGCCGCAAACGACATTAATCTTCATTGTGTACAAATTAAATTACTAGAGGGAGTTATATAACAAAAAGTAACTAATTATTGTTATATTAATCACGCTGGAAAAAAGCTTGAATGAGCTTCTCATTGTATATGAGTGAAAATCTACGGATACACGATGCTTCATAACGTAGCTTGCATGTTCTGCTTGATTACCTAGCATCTTTTAAGAGATTACATAGCGACTTTTTAAGACGAATCTATTTTAAACTATAACTTTATTTCATTTAAAGTTATACAACTTCAAGACCCTATACGAAGGTTTTGGTTATCCGATTGCTTTTTATGACTAATCATGATGCACATTATGCTCAAGTACCCATAACAAAAATTAGAAATCCAATGACACACGGTCTGTTGAAACTTTGTACCCTCGGAGATCCATTATACTTTTAGAGCTTAAATGTACATATTGCATATGTTTACCACATTTACAACAAGTTTAAGGTACCAATGGATAACTATAAGTATGTGCATTATTTTTATAACGTTCCTTGAAGTCAATTTTCAAAACATGCTGATTTTGACCCTATCTCGCAAAGTGTTTGATACATGATAAATTTTTTTAATCTATAATGACGAAATAGCATATTTTCTAAAAACTAATAGCAAATATTCCAAAATCCAACTATAAAATTTTGTTTTATTAGGGTATTCGTTTGGAGGTCTATATTTCAATGAAAATCTCTACAATTCCATTTATGTCGGAAACTATTAGGAGTTGGACAATGTGTGTAATATGGTCAATTTTATAGCCTACCACCTCTACTATCACCTCCCCAAATATTTGTACCGAATTACCAATCACCCTGTATATGCGGTAAAAGGCAAACAGAAAGAGCTTTCCTAGGTAGTATAACCCCATCTCACCAATGTTGCGAGTGGTTTCCTTCTTTCCTTCTTCTTTTTTCCCAGTTTTTTAAGTATAGAAACAAAAAAACTGGCAGTCGAGCATTTTTGTTCAAAAAACCGTACGTCATCCGTACGTGGTTTGCAATGTTTGAGAGAAGCGTGTGCTCCAGGAAACTGTTTTATTTCCCATGGACCCATCTTTTGGCCCAGTTTTCGGAATAGGTACTAATGGTGGACACGGTTAAATAAGAAATGATGGAACTATTGGATACAAAAACGCTGCTGCTTCTTCGGTAGGTCAAGGGCTATTGTCAGTTCTCAACCACTGCGACACGTAATGGACTGGATATCCTCCACGAAAATCTGTCGGACCTTCAGATATCTCAGTTCTGCTTATTATTATCTCCAACCCAATGATGAACCCGCCATACAGGTATATGTGGTGGAAATTAAAATTTCAAATTCAACACTGACAAACGATCTGAGATTCATGAGCTGCATCCATCTCTCTTATTTATTATTAGCAACCTCTCCTGTTCCTAGTGCCTGTCCAGTAATCCAGTACAACTAATTAATATCATATCTATCTGACTATTGTCGATCTTTTGACAAGAACTGGTCATATGTCCTGGAATACCTTCCTAAAAGTATCCGACTTCTCGAATCGTAACCGTCTTGAAGTAGTACTTTTGTGAAATTGTATTGTTTCTAATAGAAAGTCAAAAAATCAACAGGGTGAAGCAGTCAGTAATAAAACATCATGTATAAGGCACCTATCATACCTATGAAGCTCCCTCTTTTTTGCATGTTGAGCAAAACCAGTTGCGTCAGATACTCAAGGAATATAATAATAATGTCTAAATAAAAAATTATCATACACCTGCTGAATAGAACCAAACAATTGAATCTACCCTTTCATCATCAGTAATTTTCTTTTGCGCTTAGTAAGGCGCAGTCTAAAGTCTGATGCTAAAGTCTATGTTGATATACATCACAAAGTATTACCGTCATACCGTGTAGATAGAAGGATCTCGTAAAAATCCATCAGATTCGTGCAGTGACGGTAATCTGAATATAACAACATGCTCTTCCTCGGTACTGGAACTTTCCTCAGGGATGGTCTCTGGGAAAACGGTATCTTTTGGTGACGGCACCCAACCACCCTAGAAATAGATATCTAGCTAAATGCGCTTGAATAAAATTTAAAGAATGGATAACATTATAATAATACATTTTATCAGAATATACGTAGTCAAGTCTACGTTACCTCATCATCAATTTTCGTAATCGTAGCTGTAATCGTAACTGTAGTTGGAGCTCCGGATATGGGAAAGGACGGCAGTTCTGAGCTACATGCACTTACAGCTTGACTCATTGTTGGACTATCTCTACCTAATGGATCCTCTTGAGATGGTTTTCCTTTAAAAAACGATAATTATATTATTGCGTCGTCCCACGACGATTAAGACAAGCAATATATCGGAACTGGGCAGTGGTAGCGAATTATAATTTTGGAGGTGTAAATTAGAGCAAATATTGTATATTTTCTTATTACTGTGTCACCCAATGCGGTATTTGTTTTTGGTCACGTGACGTCAGATTCAAAATTTTTAATGGGACACCATGTACATTTGTGACTTTTTGTGTTCCTCCCAATAAAACAATTACAACGAACTGCACACTTGGAGTCTAAAGTGATTAATTCAAGAGCTACAGGTATTTAAAGGTATCAATACCATTATGAAACACTACCAGAATAATTTAACTGTAGGGGTACATGTTATAATCAATGGTAGTGGTACCATCCTTTAAGTACATGTAGCTCTTGAATTAATCACTTTCGACTCCAAGTGTACGGTTTGTTGGAATTGTTTTATCGGGAGGAACACAAAAAGTCACAAATATACAGGGTGTCCCATTGAAAATTTTAAGTCGGACGTCACGTGATCAGAAGCAAATACCTCATTGGGTGTCACAATAATAAGAAAAGATACTATATTAAATTTGCTCTAATTTACACCCCCAAAATTATAATTCGCTACTACTGCAACTCAGTTCCTGCTTGTATTAATCGTCGTGGGACACCCTGTATATTACAGGATAAATCCTAGTTTAATATCGTAGAAATGAAGAAATTTTGGAGATATCGCTGTTTTACATGTTTCTTCACTGTATTACGTATTTTTTGATGTATCACCGTTTTAATTGCTAACACAAATTCACATATTGTCATTAAAACACAACTTTAAAGTTTCGTAAACATTTCGGTTGCTGTTTCTATATAAAAATATTCTAGACTTCTAAACGTGCACGTGCAGGGGAAGACTCATGCTACCATCTTTACATTTCCATTTACTGTATATTTGATGCTTTAATAGATCATATTCTGCAATATACTTCATACATCGCCACTAAGTTGTACTACGCCACTAGCTGTACTAACTAATTCCAGTAGCCGATAGAATGAATATCTGCAGGCAATCAAAGAAGTACCGGATATGCAAGAAGAGGCTCGACATTATACTCACTTCCTACGAACACATCTCCAAACTGCTTGCTTCTGGACCTTCTACCATTCAGAAACTTTGGCTCAGGCTTACACTGTGTATAAAAGCAAGGTGCATCTGGATGCTTGAAATCCCATAAAGCTTGCCAGATCTTTAGGCCATTCTCTAAGCGGAAGTTTTGAAAGTCGGATTCCTTCAGATTGTTGCAGATAGGTGCAAATAGGTAGATGAATAACTGAAATAAAGGCATGTATAAAACTAATAGCTACATAATACGTACTGTAAAGATTGTAGAGGTTCTTACTTAGTGATACTCATTATACAAATTTTTTGAAACCATAGAGAGATAATAGATTTTCTATGGCTGAATTTGAGCACTACTGTAGGAAGACCTCTCAAAATGATTTTAAGATACATTTCAACATCTCTTTCATTCTATGAGTATAATGCATCGAAAGCTGTAATATCGTATCGGTAAAAATTGTTCTTATACAATAAAGGTGAAATATTTAGGGACGTTCCCATATTCAAGAAGCAACATTATATAAAGGCGTGACCTAATCTTCTAAGCTTTCGAGATACAGCCATCCGTTCCCTTCTTGCATTTTATCGATCTCACCCTTCATCCACCTCACCTTACGCTCCTTCACCGTTCATTTATAGTTATTCGTTTCACACGTAAACTCCTTATTTCATTCGTTCCTTTTACCCTCTACCAATCTTGCCTTTTTCTTCTAACTCTCAGTTATTAATCGTCCATGTTTGCATTCCACCAATCCATTGTATCCTCTTCCACTTCCCTTTTACACAAAATTCCCTTGCAGATCTTCGACACTAAGGTTTGGAACCTAGCTGTATCCAATCACCTCACTCTCACACTCATACGAAATATGCTAGTGATCACTTAGAGATTCTTCTTCCTCGTGCATCCTCTATCCAATTATCCTTACTTCTTTACTCAAAGTCACATCCACCCAACTATCTCCCATACTGCTACAAAATGTAGTAACCTACCTCCTTTGGTTCCACATATCCATATCATCATTCCTACAATATCTCACCTCTCTCTCCAACAACTTCACCCCCATGCATTTAGCATTCATATCGTCTACCACTACCATTCTGTCCCTAATTAGCAGAATCATGGAAAATGAAGCTTGAACTGCAGTCTGTTTGAATTGTAAAACATAATTTGGTTTGTAGAAAACTACATGAACTAAACACAATTACAACATAGCGTAATTAAAAAATTCTAGCAATCATTTCAATAGATGTTCAGAATGCTCCATTTAGAGATATCTTCACTTTTTACTTAACTAAACGGAAATGCTATTTTTTTATCGCACTAAATCTGAAATTTCATTCTAAAGATCTTAGACTGTAAGCAAAAATCCCTTTGTTTCAAAACTTTTAATCGTTTGGGAAACCTGTCAACAGGCACGTATCCAGGATTTGGTTTTGGGGGGGGGTCCAGATTATGGGTGTCACTTGGTTGACCTTTCGGGGGGTCCAGATTAGAGTTGCCACCTTAAATCCTTAAATTTGCGGGGGTGGAAGGGGTGCAAATTTGTGGATTCCATTTTTTAGGCGGCATTTTATAACGTTTCGGGGGGGGTCCGGACCTCCTGGACCCCCCCTAAATACGTGCCTGCCTGTCAAGCTCTGGTAGACCTCAATAGCTAGTAGGCTGTGAAAAACAAACACTTCTGTCATACTCCAGCTTCTCATTGACATTAGATATCTTGTCTTGTATGTCATAGGCCCTTGAGATTTCGTAAACAATAACTTAAAAAAGGACAGTTAAGCACAGAACATCATAGTTTAGAAAAACTACATGATGCATACCCGCTTCTACTGCCTAAAAAGAAACTTGAAGACATTAGAACCTTGTTGTGTTACATACATCCGAACAGTCAACTATTTTATTTGAATTTAAAAGCTGACAGTATCAGTGACGACGAAGACGTTTGTCCTATTGTGTTAGACTATGATGAGTAGCCCATACTTCTGAGACACAATCTCGCATACATCTGTGTATCTGCCAATGATTTTTCTTGTAGAATAATGAATATCTTCTTTGTTCTATATTAGTATACATTACACAGTTTGCAAATGATATGTTTTTTAATAAAATAGTTTTTACTACCAAAAATCTTAAATTTATCACTCCTACTTCTGTAATTAAACATAATGAGGAAAATTTCGATGAGGTAAAAAGGGCCTAAGTAATATTTTACACGACGACCGGTCCTAAGTAACAATTTTCTGGTCCTAAGTGTGTCAATTATTGTATTAGAGACAAGGCCTATATTAACTTGAGACCAATCTGCTGGGGCCTAACTAACAAAAATCTTTTAACGACATCAATAAACCTAATAGTTTCATATTTTATAAATGTTTGGGGCTTCATTACACAACATTTATCAAAATATCATGTCGCTAGGTTAAGAAACGTCAATAAAAACCAACTTCGAATTTTTTTCACAGATCTTCAATTTTCTCAAAACTTGTTTTATGCAGATAGGCCCTTGTTCATCCAAAAGCCACAGAATTAATCTACTGATTTCTCCAACTATAAAAAGAATTCTAGTTTATCCGTCTAACGTAAGGTGACCCGTTTCATGCTTTAACATACCGCAAAGTCACGGCCTTCTCGGTTCTATAAACCCTGTGATATTTAATTTCTTTCTGATACTTACTTACACCAAAAATGGTGATTTGCGCCTAAACGGTTCGTTTCAAGTTCCATGTATGATACATAAAGTCACACTGGAATTGACCAAGGAATCCAAATATTGTATAGGAGTTCCATTCTAAAAAAGGTAAGTTTGACATGAATCACCCTGTATAAACGTCAAATTTAAGTGAAGTTATTTTTATGTTATAGTCCTCAAGGTTCGCTACCATGATCAAGTGACAGATTTCTAAAATATATTTTAGTAAGCCCACAATCTTCCGTCCACGCACTATTGGCCCACCCTGTAAAGACAATACAATACAGGAAGGCAATAAACCCAGGGGCCAGTGTAACCTTTATAACTGCTAAAATGTCATAGCTATTATAACAAACAGAAAACTTAGGATAAAATAAAATCTACAATTCTAGATATTCTGCTCCAAATTGATAGAAATTCCACCCCAGCTGCGATTAAAATTTCAAGCAATTCAAGTCAATATTATCTAAAACATCAGCAGAGCTCACGTCTGGTAGATGCTTTGAGTGAACAATGTTTTCAAATCCGAATGTTAAGAAGTCTACAAGTATTTCGATTTGGTTAATTACTACTCTGGGAATATCCATTCGAGACTAACAACAGTTTCGTGGTACCAGATCATTGTTTGGATTTTACGATGAGAGAACCTTTCATATTATATTTGATTTGAAAAATTTGTTAGGAATTATTTGTGGGTACTCTAAAGATGACTTCATCTCTGTTTCACTAGTATTATAATTGCGAACGTTTCCTCATTTGCTCCGGGCTCTGGACAAACGATAGTTGAATATCCTCTTTGGAAAATCAAGTTGACTTCGAGCATGTGGTCTCATCAAATTTTTTCTCAATGGAAAAGCTTCATCTCCTACTAAATAAAATGGTATATTGACATCGATATTTATGATATTATTCTGGTCGTCTGGAATATTCAATCTATTATTTCGAATAGCTTTTCCCATGGAAGATTCCGAAAAAACTGTACTATAATTTTTTCTGCCATATGCTCCTACATCAATCAGATTGAAATTGCATTGTGCATCTGCAACTGCCATCAAAACGATAGAGTGAAACTTTCTATAGTTAAAATACTGAGCTCTATTGTTCCGCCGCTCACCGCTCCTGTTAGATGCACCCGCGCGACTACTGCATCTCATCCCAAGGCGGTCGTTCTTCATACATGAAGAACCGAGCAGTACAACCGCACATTCATTCCCAGCGTATCCAAGGCTTGAAATGGGCTGCCAGGAGATGTATTTATTGGGCCTGCGGGTATTGGCCCATTCAAATCCCGCGTTAACAAACTTCCCCTATCATAACCCTTTCACAGCAGCCACGGTACTCTGGTATTTAGGCTCTGCCTACGCGGTCTGGTCAGTTATAAAAAAAATTAACTTGCCTAGTAGGTTATGTGAACTCTCATATGGATCAATAGGTACTACTACTACCACTACTACATAACGGACGACTAGGGAGTTTTGGTGGGATATTCGAGTCCTCGACGACTCTCAGAGTAGAACGAGGTCCAATTGGATAGTCATACCCATTTTTTTTTTAGATGATAAAGGCTACAGAATATTTTTTTGTGAATAGAGCCCTCTACTGCAGATATTTGGTTATCAACACTTCAATAATATACTCTAGATTCAGGGAATATGATCTATCACTCACCGTAATACTGGACACTGGAAAAATATAGTAAAATGGTGAGGAATGGAAAGCTCCTTTTTCGAAGTCTTCATCGGAACACTCGTCACCTGCGTCTAATATGATCCAGTGTAATGTGTAAAGTAGTTTTGTTTCTACTGCTCCCAAGGTTTGTAGATTCCCATCCTTCAATCTGAAATATAAACAACAGAACATTCGTTAATAAGCATACCGTCGGAAATCGGAAATTATCGTTCATGTGAAGATAAACCTCGACTGGTTTTCTTACATTCGAGGATTTATTTAAGCTATTAAACTGTTTTGCTACGAATTTCTAATGAAGTCCGAACACCGAACACCGAGAAAAAGTGATGCGGTTCCTAAAATGTGGCAGAACTAAAAACAATAATAAACAAACACGTTTGTCATAATTAGCTTATAAAAAAATACAACAGGTCAACAGTGTGTGGACCCTCCTTGTTCACGAATGCATTCCCCTAGCCTAGGCGGCATGCTCGTAATCTGGTTGTTATTAAACTCTAACCTCTTAATCTACATTCACAGTATGTTCCAGTTCGGTCGGATGATTGGGTAAACCACGCATTTAGCGACGTATCCAACCCCATACTCTTCAACTGGGGAACACCCGACCTCAGCCTCCTGTATAACCTCATCGACACGCTTGCAAGATGGAACGGCAACTGGTTCTAACTCCTCAATCACGTAACGTTAAGCCATCATTGTGCCACGAATAACTAGTACAGGTCACCTACTGTTAAATGAAATGGCAATCCAAACCATCAAACCAATAGGATGGTGTACATGGCGCTCAACAGCAAACTGGGTATCACGTCGTTCACTCCTTCGTACTCTAACGCGTTGGCGTCCATCATGTACCCCCAAAAAACCTGGACTGGTTGGAGAAGCTCATCTGATATCACTTAGCTAGCCATTGTCGGTGTTCTTGGCACCAATCTAACCATTGGCGAAGATGATTTGCAGTGAATGGAGAAAACGAGATCATCTTAAGCACAATTCACGTAATCTATCTTACACCGTTCCGATTCGAAGGGGCTTCCCTGTAGCTGCGTACCAATCATCAGCAACAGCTTGAGTGGATCGCATTCTGTGTAGATGAGGAGGAGGATCTTACGGGTCTCTAGCTCTCCTACGTGCTCCAAAACCTCTAGCTCGCAGCATTCGCCCTTCTTCGAGCCATGTTGCTAAAACTGTAGCCACGCTATACTCCATGGTTGCAGCAATTACTCTCGAAGAAGCTCCACATTCTCATTCGCCTACAATCCGGCCCCGTTGAAAGAAGCTTAACTGCGTAAAGTTTGGCTGTGGTCTTCTAGGAGGCATCTTTACACAACCAACTATAGTATTTCGCTACGTTTGCAATAGATATATCATAGTTTTTGAATCAGCAAAAGGCCATGCTTTCAAGGTGTTCGGATTTCACTTGCGAGTAGTATATAATTATGGTAAAATATATGCATTAGTCCTTATTTATAAAAATTAAGTATTCCCTTCAAAGGTAGAGGTTGGAGGAATAGATAGAGCTCACAAAGAAAAGGGATACCTGTGATAAGGATGGGAAGTGACGAGGAACTGTCAAATTACCAAGTAGAAGTACAAGGCACAGCCGAGGAGCAATCTGAGCGTAAGTTCATTTCCAAAAGGGTAAAACAATACTCTGAAGTATTAGAAAAATCTCAACTCCTAACGAAAAAAGCAGTAATTTTTTTTGCTGACCATTTCATCCAATCCAATCCAATCCAATTCCATCGCCTCAGTCGATGGGAACTTGTTCCAGTCAGCTGCCTTGTCCACAATGCAACGGAGAGCAGTACCGACAATTCTGGAGACTATAGGTTGTTTACAGCCTAATTCCTCACCTATACCGCTCTGGAAACCCGGATCAGCCGTGTACTATAAAAACACTTTCATTTTATATACTGGCGAAAGCGCCCCTCTCCCGATTTCCAGATTTTCGTCAATGAAGTAGTCAACTAGTCACTGAACGTTTAATTCCTCAAACCGAAGGAGGGTTCGAAAGTCGCACGTGGATTTCGTATCTCCGTATACACTTTTCATCCGTCAAGATAAATTTAAATTAAAAAAATGACGGGCTCAATCTCTAACTGAAAACACCTTAACCCTTCAAGTACATATAGACTAATGAAGTAAATGGTTAAAAACTGCTTTGAGCTCGATGCATATTTTCTGAAGCAAGTCCTTCAGTTTTGTAGTAAATGCTTCTTTATTTATAAATACCAGAAAAGTGAAACCTTTTCCTTTAGAGCAACACCTTTTCGATGCAAGTCCGAATCTTTTCCTTCTTAGGAAAGCAAATTCTGTTCTTTGTGAATATAGGTTTTCGTTTTTGATTTATATGTTGTTTGGGATTTTTTCAGTTCGTCATAGAAGGAGGATTCAAATTAAATCTTATATCTAGTCACCGCTTTCCTGGAGTGGATGTCTAACTTCTGCAAATTTTTGTTTCTGATGTGATCCGGTTTTCGCTCAGACGTTGATTCGGCCTCACATAAATTACTCACAAATACCATAGTACCGCGGATGCTGTGAAAAGGTTATGTTAGGGAAAGTTTGTTAACGCGGGACTTGAATCGGCCAACACCCGCAGGCACAGTAAATACATCTCCTGGCAGTCCATTCCAAGGCTTAGACACTCGGTTCGGTACTTGATGTATGAAGAATGACCATCTTAGGATGAGGTGCAGCAGTCGCGTGGATCGGTGAGCAGCGAAACTATAGAAGATAGCTCAGAGGAGCAGATATCATTTGAATATCGATAGAAGAGTGAGAGGTCACCAACCGCACGGTGGTGAGAAAGCGGCTGGCGGAGGCACGTCAAGGCCGGGGCACCAATTACTACAATTGAACTTCTCTGGACTGCATCTAGTATAGACAGAGTAGTAGAGGCAGCAGCTCCCCAGACATGAGAGCAATACTCCAAGCCAGGTCTTATCTGGGTTTTATACATTGTGAGTGGGTTAGATGGTGAGAAGTACTTCCTGACTGAATGGGTACCCAAGCTTTAGACAAGGCCCGATTTTATCAACATGCATAACTATTTAACAAAGAATTTGACAAAACTCTTCTATTGGATGTTGTTTAGCAAAAGCTTTCTATTGGGTATTGAAGTCTATGTTAATAAGTATCATCCAATAGTAGTTTATCAATATTGGAAACAAAACGTCAAAGCTGGATGGCACTTTTATCAAAAATATTTTAGAAATCATGGATCAAAATCATAGCAGAAAATCAGAACAAAGCGATTGATTTGCAAATGAATGCTAGATTTTCAATGTTTACCTTATAATTATTGTAAAATTACCAATTGCAATTAATAAATTGCAGTCAGATTAATTATAGACTGGATGCATGTTTGTTATAGACCTTATACAAATATTCACAGAGGATGTAAAAATTGTAAAGGCACTGCGTAAAAGGCACCGTAGCGCAGAAATACATTTATATAAACTTATTCACTTTCTGACTATAGGAAAGGTTTCTAGTTTAGCAAAAATAAGGCTATATGTTACACTTTTGCCAGATCACAAGCTTTGCTGTTAAGAAGGATATGCAGCCAGTAATGCACACTTGTTAAATCGTCTGTCTCAATTTGGGAAATGCAATAAAATGTTATTTTTACCCATTTTTACTATAGTAGAAAGGTATATTGCACGTATTTATGATTATTATCGATTGTAAATTATTGTTTTATCAAAATAATGCAGTAATTTGGACTTCTTGTCACCATTATCATTACATTAACACTATATTTGATCCAGTGATCAAATGTATCGGTTTTGCAGAATCTGATTGGTTGAGATTGGCAATTGCTAACGTCTTTGTTAAACAGGAAAATGCAAGTTTTCACCCAGTTAGGATGGAAAATCAGAGTTGGAAGGATACTAGAGAGTTGATAATGGTCGATTATCTGTAAAGCATGTCTTTTTTCACCTTTTCGAAGTAAATTTCAAGAGAAATTAATAATTTTCAGAGCACTTTGACAGATGCATGTCCTTGAATGAGCTGCCCTGATTGGTCAAAAAAATGTGTGTAACATGAGTGAAAAGCATATCAATGAACATTTGGTTAATAAAAAAATAAAAAAAAGTAGTTGCAAGGGCTGGGTCTCGAACCAACAGCACCCTCGAATACAGTGATTACTGCCGAACACTATACCGCTAGGCCACCCAGCATCTTGCGGAGCGGATCGCCTCAACGAAACATATTTGGTTAGGTACTTTCTTACTGGTATTTGTGATCTAATTTCAACCATTCAAAAAGATATTTATTTTGATCGTTCGATCGTCTCGAGCTGCAAACTTCATTCATCGCCTATGCTGCAACAAATATATACTTGTTACAACAATAGTTTTGTTATAAAACTTATGTATGATATGATGAAAGGTGTCATCCAGCTTTGACATTTCGTTTTCAATATTGATAAAATACTATTGGATGATATTTATTAACCTAGCCCTCAATACCCAATAGAAAGATTTTGTTGAATAACATGCAATAGAAAAGCTTTGTCACAGTCTTTGTTAAATATACACGCTGATAAAATCGGGCCTAAGAGTAATAGGCTGTTCTCTGGCGATGAGCTAACCGTAGAAAAGTAGTACAAACTGCTCCGCAACGTTTGAGTGAGTAACTTCAAGTTGTACGAACCAATATTACAGAAAACACGGTCTTGCATAAATACGCTTAATGGCGTATCTAGTTGAGGCTTTAGAGGCTGAGTTGATGTGGCGACCGGAGCTCAATTGGCGACAGCGCCGAAGGACCGATCTGGAGGTCGCGGGTTCGAGTCCCGCCGGCCGCCGACTATTTCCGACATTTTTTGGTACAAATTTAAATTAGGTTTCATCACTGGCAGCAATAGCTGGCAAAAATCTTTGTTACCATATCTATGCATAGTTAGCAAGTACTTCTCACCAATAGTAATACAGTAATACATCAGCGTTTTAGGATCACGATGATGTATGTCTTATGACTCAATAATATAACATACAGACTGCAACTCCAAAATAAGACAATACAGCATCTAATTCGGGATCCAACATAAAACCCTAAGGAAATCTTCCAATTCCTATGTTGACTGTGACTCAGTATGTCTGGATATACAGGGTGAGTTTTTAGTCCGGATCGGCCAGCTCCACTAACTGTAAAAGCTAGTAAAAAAAAGTTGTATATAAAAGTTGTAGCTAAGGATATGCTTCTTGCTCAGAAAATATTTTTGTTTATACAGGGTGATTCGTAACTACGTAGTGATGCAAACGTATATTTTTTAATAAGACACCCTATATATAATCCCAAATTCAGATCCCACTAATAATCCTCCTTCTTACAAAAGGGTATTGTAACATTATACAGGGTAGACCATTTTTATATCCAAATCGCTGTATTTAGGGAATTTAGGAGAACCTTTGAGAAATTGCTCACTTGCCTCTAGAATGTATCAACTATCAACAGCAACATCCAGAACGGAGGCACCCTATTGCTTCATCTTGGGGTTGCAGTCTGTGTGTATTACTCATAGAACAGACAGACCCTAGGAAGCTGATTTCTCATCACTTATTCAAAACTCATTTCATCTCTTATTCAAAATTGATTTGTTGTGCCCTTTTATAAAGGCTATAAAGGTGGCTGAATTTTAGTAAAGTTTACTCATATGTATGACAGTGAAGAACGGTGAAACCAAGAGGTAACCACAAGATAAGTTTTAAAAATTACTCAATATAATTCCGATAAATGTGAATCTTAAGAAATAAGGTTTTCAGCTACAATATATCTGAAATGTGCGTCATTACTCACGGAAAATATTTAATTATCTATACAATAAGATGTACCAAGCGCGTTACAAATAAAACTCGTAGATATACCTGTTGTGTAAGACGGATGAGACTGAGTGCATCACATATGGTAATGATGCTTGTATAAGCCTCCACCTTGGAAGAGATCTTACAGCATCTGCTAAGTCAGGCTTCAGACCACTTTGAATATTCTGCACTACAATTTTTTCATATATTTTGCAAGCTTCTTTTAACTCCTAAAAAATATTTTATATTTGTATAACAAAGGAAGTCCGCTATTGATAGCTAAAACACTTACGTGATGGCCTATACTCGCCTGCTGGCAAAACTGAAAAACAAAGTCTGTATAAGATATGATTTTGACGATTAAAAAGTATCAGAAGATTTAATTGCATTTGCAAAAATGAATAACTTTCAATTTTTGGGCAACTCATTATCAATGCATCACTTTTTTGGCAACATTTATTTTACGGCCGGTTTCTAAGGTAACCTATCGAATGAAGTTTCAATATTATTGCGAGATTTTAGGGTTGAATAAAACAATATTTTATTCAGATATGAAGTATACCGGGTTAGTAAAAAGTACCGGAACGCTTAAATGTCTCCAAAACTGCCAAAGCTGGAACGATAAAATTTGATACGTTTTTGAACATGCAGAAGCCAAAAATGCTAACAGCAATGCTTCCAGATTTACCGCTTTTAATTAGCACGTCATAATTTTGTTATTTTAAATGGAATGTCCTATTTCGTTATATTGAAATTTTCGAATTTAGTCAGGTCTCATATTTTCAAAATTTTGATTCTAATGATTACTAAGATACGGCAACACCGCTTTTTCAGTAAAAAGTACCGGAACGCTTAAATATCTCCAAATCTGCTGGAACGATGAAATTCAATATGTAACAATGTTGTCAGATTTACCACTTCTACGTTTCACGTCATAATTTTGTCATTTTAAGTGGAATGCTCTATTTATGACGTGTAACGTAAAAGTGGAAATCTGACAACACTACTTTTAGCATTTTTGAATTCTGCGTGTTCAAAAATCTCCAGGAGTTTTGGGATATTGAAGCGTTCCGGTACTTTTAACTAAACCGATAATATGGCTATGGTAAATGGCTTTGATGGTAAATACGTTATTGCGTACCTTTTTTACAAAATTTGTAATAAAATTATTGTTATTAATTTGGTCGACTTACGAAGCCTTTAACGAGAACATGAGACTTATAAAAGGATCCAATTGGCGAATTCCCTCCGTTGTGCATGGCAAAAGTTCTTGAGTTAACTGGACTTGGTGAGAATACGCTAAAAAGTTGCCGCCAATTCTTGTGCACAATGACGAAACCACGTCACTGGACTGTAGAGCTGTAGAGCTCTATATTTACCTATGTCCTTAGGATATTTCATGATCTGATATTATATTATCATCACGTACCATTTAGTACATGATATCCAGCACATCTTATTTCCAACAGAAAGCGAAATGCCAAGGTATTTATTTGTTAATATTCAAAATATCACTAATTGATTGGAACTTAAATACTCGTATACTCTGACCAGAAACTTTTCCGATGATAGAGATGAGATTTGTCTCAATCGCGATTTGGTTGTACGGTTGGATATACAGGGTGAGTTTTTAGTATCGAATCGGTCGATAACTCCACTACTGTAAAAGATAGTAAGTTGTATATAAAAGTTGTAGCCAAGGGTACGCTTCTTGCTCAGAAAATACTTTGATTTATACAGGATAACCCATAACTACGTGGTGATGCAAACATATTTTTTTTAAATGAGATTCCCTATAATGTTATTCCATATTTAGATTCTACTATTAATTCCCGTTCTTAAAATATTAGGTATTGTAACATTATACAGAGTATTTCAAAAGTTATGACCATTTTATATCCAAATCGCTGTCAAATGAACGTACTGTATATTGAAAATTAATGAATCAAAAATTATTTTTATACATGGAAAGATAAATAATATTCACTAGTTTTAACACAGGCTATAAAAAAGTCACCGACACATATCCATACAGGGTGAGGTAGAATGCAAAAACTAGATTTCCTCTTGTTTTTCAAATGTTACCCCTCATATCTCATTATACCCAAAAATTGCCTTCAATATGCTCTTTCATATTTATATAGCATTTCATATACTTACATTTATCAGTTTCTGAGATATTTTGATTTTTCTGAAAATTTTGAATATACCTTCTATTTATGTACTGAAATGTATTTATTTTGAGAAAGTGCTATCGACTTTCATTTGTATTTAACAAACAACTAAAATATAAGGCCACAATAGTATTTGATGGCGTCAAAACCCTGAGATAATATAAATCAAGTGTGCTGAGGAAACAATTTTATAGACGTGATGCGTAATTATCAATCAGATCTATCAGGTAGGCTATGAAATAGTAGCTGACCCAGTCCGAATAAAAGGTTTCTTCAATATTTCAAATGCATCAGTTTTATGATTCCCTTAGGTAAATACCTTTAATTGGTTCTTTTCTGGAAAAATTCATTTTTAAAGCTCGGTTTCCACACAGTACGAAATTATTGAGCAGATTACGAAAACTGCCAATATTTTAGAGCGTACCTGATAAATTATGCTTGATAATTTATTATGGATCACGTCTATAAAATTGTTTCCTCAGTATACCTGACATATTATCTCGACAATTCAGGGTTTTGACTCCATAAAATACAATTAAGGCCTCATAGTTTAGTTGTTTGTTAAATAAAAATAGAATTCGGTAGTACTTTCTCAATGTAAATAAATTTCACTATACGAATAGAAAGTATATTTAAAATTTGCATGAAAATCGAAATATCTTGGAAACTGATGAATGAAGGTATATGAAATTCAATACAAATATGAAACAGCTTATTGAAAGCAATGTTTTGGTATAATAAAATCTGGGGGGTTACAGAGAAAATCTAGTTTTTGCATTCCACCACACCCTGTATATGAATATGGGTCACCAACTATTTTCACAGCATGTGATAAAACTAGGTGATATTCTACATCTTTTCACGTAAGAAAATGAAAATTATTTTTTGGTTCATTAATTTTCAATATACAGTACGATCATTTGACAGTGTTTTGGATATAAAAATAGTCATAACTTTCGAAATACACTGTATAATCCAATCATTGGGTTCACAGAAAAATCGGAAAAATTAAGGGGTACCGGCTGGATTCAAACCAGCGTCTCCGGCATTCTAGGCCGACGCGTTACCAACTATACTACGGTGACCCGTAATACAGCCGATACACAGCGCCAACGATGTGGTATCGAATCCGTCGACCCCCACCGTATCTCTCTGCAAACCATGCATCCCAGTCATCCAGAGAGATCTAGTCGGCTGTTGGGTGAGTGTGAATCTCCCACCGCTATTTGCACGACAGCTCTCTTTCTTACTGAACAACGACTCTCAGTCGGCCAAGATTTCATGGAAATACAGGGTTATTCACGTTATTCGACACAGAGCATTATGACTAAAGTATTTGATAAAAAAGAAAATAATAATTTCGGAAGGATAGAGACCCATAAAGGCTACATTTTAAAAATATTTTCATGTTATACAGGGTGTCCCAAAAACACGAAATGTATCAAAGTTATGTTTTTTTAAATGGAACACCCCGTATATTATTGCATATTCAGATTCCTTGGTGAATTGTAGTGTGACTTTATGTATCATACATGGGACATAAAGCGAACCGTTTAGGTGTAAATCACCATTTTCGGTATGAGTAGATATCAGGAAAAAATTGAATATCGCAGAGATTATAAAATTTGGAAGGCTGTGACTTTGCCGTATTACTAAGCATAAAATGCGTCAGCGTTGATGAGACTATCAAATTTAAATTACGTTTATGCTTGGAGAAATTGGTCGATTAATTAAGGAAACTTCGATCACCGATAACTTGATTTTTTCAAAGGGGAATGCCTAATTTTTTTTATACGGTTAAACGTAGAATTTGATAACCTTTCTACTGATATAAGGTTGTGAATATCAATCTCTGTTAGTTTTCATTTAATTTTGAATTTCGAACAAATCGGCGTTTTGCAATTTTCCTACCTATGCAACGTAGCAGGCCATGAAATATAAACAAAAACCTGTTCAAGTAGAAGAAAACAACTAACTTAGCAGAAAAATACACACGAACTAGACTAAAGGGAGAAGATTATAAAAATTCCTTACAACAAATCAACTCTCCCAGAAACAACTGCGGTAACATCGCTAAGGTCAAAGAGAAGCTGGGGTATGGCAATAATAGATATTTTTTTACAGTCTACTGGCTACCGCAATCTAATAGAGGTTAAAAATTTCCAAGACAATTAAAAACCCTGACATGAAACAAAAACAACCAGGACTGTTGGTCCAGCACGTAATTATCAATCATATGTAATAGCGTAAAAAAGCAGTAATTTGCGTCGAAGTCGATACCTCTGACTGGAGCCCTTCTATTTTTCAATATCTATCAGCAATATTGTAAAAAAAGGAATACTGACAAATCGGATTTAAATTTTCTGCCATTTAAGTTATGTTTTATAATTTGAACAAATTTTAATTCATTCTTCATTTTCTGCGATCTTGCTAAATAGGTACTGAAGAATTTTCAGAACTGCAGTCAGAGGTACTTTTGACTTGAATTTTGACAGAATTGCATACTTTTTTATATCATTAAATGTGAAATTATATTATGGAAAATAAACTGCCTACAATATTGTCTAGTAGTTTTCGTTTCGTTTCAAAATTTTTTATGGTTTTGGAAATTGCCAATCTCTAGTACATTGCAGTAGCTAGTAGGCCGTGAAAAAATCCATTTCTGCCAAACTCAAGCTTCTCTTTGACCAAAGATATGTTACCGCCGTTGTTTCTGGTTAGACTTTGTTTGTTGTGAGTAATTTTTATAATCTTGTCCCTTTAGTCTAGTTCATGTGTATTTTTCTGCTAAGCTAGTTGTCTTCTTCTACCTGAACAGGTTTTTGTTTATATTTCGTGGCCTGCTACGTTGCTTATAGCAGGAAAATTGAAAAACGCTGATTTGTTTGAAAATTTAAAATTAAATAAAAACTACCAGATACTGATATTCACAACCTTATATCATTAGAAAAGTTATCAAATTCTACGTTTAACCGTATGAAAAAAATTAGGCAGTCCCATTTGAAAAAATCAAGTTATCGCTGATCGAAGTTTCCTTAGTTGATCGACCGATTTCTCCAAGCATAAACGTAATTTAAATTTGACAGCCTCATCAAAGCTGACGCGTTTTATGCTTAGTAATACGTCAAAGTCACAGCTTTCCAAATTTTATAATCTCTGCGATATTCAATTTTTTCCTGATATCTACTTATACTAAAAATGGTGATTTACCCCTAAACGGTTCGCTTTAAGTCCCATGTATGATACATAAAGTCACACTAGAATTCACCAAGGAATCTGAATATGCAATAATATATGGGGTGTTCCATTTAAAAAAACATAATTTTGATACATTTCGTGTTTTTGGGACACCCTGTATAACATGAAAATATTTTTAAAATGTAGCCTTTATGAGTCTCTAACGGTCCGAAATTATTATTTTCTTTTTTATCAAATACTTTAGCCATAATGCTCCGTGTCGAATAACGTGAATAATCCTGTATATAGGGTGTCCCATTTAAAAAAATGTATGTTTGCATCACCACCTAGTTAATGATCATCCTGTATAAATCAAAATATTTTCTGAGCAAGGAGCATATCCGTGGCTACAACTTTTATATACAACTTTTTCCGCTATCTTCTGCAGTAGTGGAGTTATCGACCGAGCCGGTACTAAGAACTCACCCTGTATATTAAATATCCTCAATCTGCTTTGTAGTTACGTTTATGTACAACATGTTTATGTCTGAGGAAGTGAAAGTTTGAAAACTTATACAAAGACTCAAAATAGAAAACTTTGTGGTCGGGACTCAAAGAGCCTTAGGGAGAAAAATCGGGCGCATGGAACCTACAACGCTTAGTCACTTCAAATGTGAGTTACAATCAAAACTATAATAATAAATATGTTACTAATAAGCCACACAACATACAGCACAATCAAAATTCAAGGCCCATGGTAAGACCAATGTCAATGAACTGAACGAAGCCTGTGCTTCAGACTGTTAACTATTCGTTTGATCAACCAATCAAACCAACATTTGGCACAAAATTTTCACTAGAGGTCAGTACCAAACCGCCAAACGTAGCACCAGAAATAATACCTCTTAGCACCAGCGACGCTAGCGAATTATACACAGTGTCCCAGGACGAATCCCGAAAAAATAAATCGCATTTAGGTTTCGGAATGTGTAGCCGATATCAAAAGAAATTATTCTGAAGTTCGTATTTGTTTCGAAGAAACCAACGTTTGAAGTTTGGTTGTAAATATAACTGAAACTTGTATGGCCCACTTTCACTTTCGGGAATTCCTTGCAAAAACGAAGAAGGTCGGATTACGCTAACGGGTATTTTGAATGTTTTTGTCGATTGTTTACTGCAAATATCATATGATGTATGATGATTATGGGAATTTCAATTTTTTTGCTATTAGAATAAACATATAATTTAATCATATTATATCATAAGTCGATGCTAGAAATCATCCCTTGAAGTTTTCGGGACTTGTCCTGGGACACGGTGTATGTTATGTTCTCAATTGGCTCAACCAAGTATTTCATTGATCCCAATATAGCGTATATATGTTTTCCAAACCTAATCAGAGATAAACCATTTGTTGTCTTAAAGGTTTTTCCAAAATCAGCACACAAGCACAGTCAGAAATTTTCAAACCAAAACGGATGAACTTAAAATTTTACCTTGTCAAATCTCACGCTAAAATTAGGTTCAAATATCATCAGTTATCTAACGTCATAGATTTGAGAATAATGACACCTCGTGTATAATGGGTAGTTATGATTAAGATGTCCATTATGGATGGTGAAATCACTGTTCTCCATCAAAAAATTCATAATTGTGAGATATCGGAATGTCTTACCGTACCAAAAAGTAATTCTGCATTAACTACGGTTTTGAGTAACACCACAAAAGCAGTCTCAGCAGAACCTTTCAATCTGCAGGAAATAACCTCAATCACTTAGAAAGATGAAAGAAAAACAAATTTAGAGCTGTCAAGAAGGTCGGCGATATGGCACGTTGTAAAGAGTTTTCAGACATCTTTTATCAAGAATGCACTCCACTTACATTCAGTAATAAAATAAAGCATCAAATAGAAACTACCAACAGAAGATAAGTATATTCAAAATCTTATCTTTATCGATTCGTTCATAGAAATGAAGTGAGGAATCAAATACAAAAACGTTTGACACTAAAATAATACGCGAGAATAATTAGCCCTACTCTTCACCTATATGGGTTATTCCAAAAATGTCGATGCCTCTTGGGAACAAAAAATGGAGGGTCATCGGATTACCGTAAATGAAAGAAAAAACCATTGACAAGTACCCCTTACCAAACATAACTGAGTTGCTTGATATGCTTGGTAGATGCCAATATTTTACTACCCTCGGTTTAGCAAGTGGTTTCCATTAAACAGATTTGGATGAGGCATATATTGAGAAAGCTGCCTTCTATATAGGAAACGGTTGTTGGGAATTCCTCCATATGCCTTTTGGCCTAAAAACGCGCCCGCGAGATTCCACCGCGTGATGGATAATATACGTCAGGGTATCTAAAATGAAAAGTGACTAGTTTACCTCGGCGACGTGTTGATTCATAGCTCATCCTTTACCAGGGCATATTTAAAATATAAGCATGTAGCTTATCTCGGACATATTGTTACGCCAGATGGGGTCAAACCAAACGCAGACAAAATGAGCGCGATTCAAAATTTCAAATTCCAAAGATTATCGAGCAAATTAAAAGGTTTCTCGGGCTAATCGGATATTATAGGCGTTTTATTAAAGATTTTGTGAAACTCGGTAAACCTCTCTATAAAATCCTGAAGAAGGATGCAAGAATAATTATAATAAATATCGAAAAATGATGGAGGGTGTGTCATTGCTCGGTTGATCATAAAGCGATCAACTTACAGTCTAGTGTCGTCGTGTATCCCTTAATTCCTACTATTATGAGCATTTAATTGATTAGAACTGATATATCTTTATCTGGACAAGATATAAATTTTAAATATCTGCTAGTATAGGGAATGGGTTAATACTTACCACACAAGAGGCTTCGTGGTGCTTTCCAAGTTTTGGTCGAACAAAGGGACTGCAACAAAGGAAAGAATGTTAAACATACTGGATATTTGAACAAATCATTACAGAATGTCGGTATCAGGAGCGGCAGGTATTTCTTTCTATAACAAAATCAATCCAGTATTTATCAGAGGTCGAAAGGTGTAAAGTGATCATCGCCGAATGTTCTCCATATTTCGGATGCATTTACGCGCGATGGAGAGTAGGATAGGACAAAAAATGCATAATGTGGTGAATTATTTGAGTAACGTGAAAGAACATGGTACCGAGTCAATTTATTCAATGCCCTTCCTTGCTTCAAATTAAAATCACGCATTCAGCAAAAAAATGACATAACCTTATGCGAACAGAATGCGAAGGGTAGTTCGGTAATCGTTCGGCCCTCTATAACTCGAAAAGTACTTAAGCAATACTGATAAAGGCTTTATTTAACGTGATACTACTATGGAGAAATGCCCAGGGAGGGAGAAAGCGGCCCAAACTAGAGCAATAGAAGGCGACCACAATAAACAAAATTCAGACTTCTTCACCAATTTAGGGGTGCAGCAACGCGCGGTAGGGTACCAGGCTACTGGAAAGAATGACGTGCTAGGCGGTAAACCTACAAACCCTTTTACAAGGTCAGACAACATCATGAGTAGTCCAAATCGAGGACGATCAACGTCCGCCTCGGAGAGAAAGAAAGGGAGACTTAAGAAATGCTGAAAGTCTGGAGGACAACCCGACCAAGCGTAAAAGGCTTGACGGACCTCAAGGGAGGCAATGCATTGTTATGTGTCTCATCTTAAAAAGACTCTTGGTCGTAATTTGTAATTGATGATGTAAAATCGGCGATTAAGGTTAACGCAAACACCAAGAAATCTATAAAACACTACCAGTTTAGCTAACACACCTTCCGAAAAAGCAAAGTGAGACGTCGGCACACCTGACGCTGCCCACCAGTAGCGGTTGCCAGACAGAGGGCGCGTGGAATAACATGAAAAAGGGCGCAGCAGAAATAGCAGTCGAAATAACAAACGCTATAGTAGAGCAATGCGACGTCTTTGATGCCTTTGCCAAATTGGAAGAGAAGAAATGGCCGCCGAAGAAGTACCAAAAGGTGTAAGAACTTAAAGGAACCCAGAACCCGGTCTGGGTAACACACGACAAGAATGACTTAGTGCTGAGCAGAGAGCTGGATCAGCTTTATGGCAAGGGAATCATCAGGCTGTTCAAACTGAGATACCCAGAATTATAACACCTAGGCGGAGAATACATAATGATTTACCTACCTAAAGTACGAATCTTCTGTTGTAAACGGCAAAGGACAGAGAGGGCGGAGGGGGAAAACATTTTCCAACATTCTACAACTGAGTGAGTGTGCCATCCACCAAAACACGTTTGGCATCGCTGTTCCAATTCCGGACTGAGAAAAAGGAGAGACTTGAACAACTCTTAGAATTTCTATCCGCAGTCGCAAATTTGGAGGTAAAACTGTACATTCCACCGAATACCAATCAAAAGCTAGATACAGTGAAAGCACCAAACGGTAAACGGCTGCCGAATGTGAGGAAAAAAGAGAGCACAGAAGCGTACATTGTTACAACGGAAGGCCTCAGCTATGCGTAACTATTCACAAAATTAAAAGAAGAAGAAAAAGATGGAGATCTAGGTGTTGGGCTGCTGTTATCGGGAAGCAGCACCTTTTGTTTATTAAATGTTGACTCCGTGTGGTTAAAGAGTTTTAACTTGGTTTATTCTATTCACAACGTGTACATGGATCTTGTATAATATATGAATATCAAATACAATTTTGATACAAAAAAAGTCTGTTCTGTTATCTTCGTGATGGCGTCGTTCGTTCTTATTTTTCGCCAGCGTTAACGCGCCGGCGTGGTGTCGAGCTGTGCCTGCGTCAGGTTGGTGGGTATGACAGGTGACTGCGGAACCACATCGCCCTGAGCATGGGCGTCGCATTGGTACGTAACACACCGGCGGCCTTGAAACGTCGTGGTAGGCGTTTCAACTTCATCATCCCTTCGAACCGGACCATTGTCGATTGGAGAAATTGCCAGCCTCTGCACTGCTCGTCTAACTTCACCTCGTGCTGTCAGAATGGTTGCTGTTCTGACTAGTCCATCGTCACTTGTATGGAGTTTGATTATGCGACCCCGTCGCCAATACAGTGGAGGGGTATCTGCTTCGATTAAGAGGACCAGAGCTCGTAGTTGAACACTAGATGGCGTGGTCCACTTGGTTCTAGCTTGCAGTTGATGGAGATAATCAGATGTCCATCTTGCCCAAAATCTTTGTAAATCTTGCTGGAGGCTCTCGTATTGAGAAAGTCGATTAGCTGGAGTCTCTGTGAAGTCCGGTTGGGATATGGCAAATAAAGGTTCGTGGACGAGAAAATGCGCGGGAGTTAATGTGGATAAGTCCTGAGGATCTTCCAACAGAGGGGTAAGTGGGCGTCAATTCAGGGCTGCTTCTACTTGTGCAAATAGTGGGGAAAGTTGTTCAAAAGTTAAGACTTTAGGATTTAGGATTCGATTCAGGTGAAATTTTGCCCTTTTCACCGCAGCTTCCCATAAACCGCCACGGTGGGGAGAGCGAGGAGGAATAAATCGCCACTCAACGTTGTTTGATAGCAGAAACTTAGTAATATAGGGATTCTGCACACTTCCAACGAGTGATTCATACATCTGTTTCAATTTATTGTGTGAACCAACAAAATTAGTTCCGTTGTCACTATACAGTAGTCTGGGAAAGCTACGACGAGATACAAACCGATGTAGGCAGTTCAAGAATGAATCTGTTGTGAGATCAACTACTGCCTCTAGGTGGACCGCCTTTGTTGAAAAACAGACAAAGATGCAAAGATATGCTTTGATAATTGTTCTGTTCCGTAGGCGTCCATCTTTAATGCTAAAAGGCCCAGCAAAGTCAACACCGGAAATACTGAATGGTCTACTTTGGGTTACACGTTCCTTGGGTAAGCTTGCCATTTTCTGTATAACGCTGGAAGGATTTTTTCGGAAGCAAGTTACGCATTTGCTTAAGGCGCGTTTGATGGTGGTTTTACCACCAAGTGGCCAGAATTTTTGTCGTAGCGAGTTCAAAATCGATTGTGTTCCACCATGTAACTGTCGATGATGTTCTTGTCGAATTAAAAGTGTTGTCAAATGAGCCTTGGCACTTAAAATCAATGTATGCTGTGCATCATAGTGTAGATCCGAATTTTGTAATCGCCCTCCAACACGTAGACAGCCGTGAGAATCAAGAAATGGTTCAAGTTTCCGTAATAGAGACTTCTTTGGTAGGTCGCGCTTATTTGTTGAAAAATTTATGTCATCTAGAAAATCTTGATGTTGCGAAATTCTAACTAAGACAATAGGAGCTGAATTGAACTCTTGAGTTGAGATAGGACCAACCTTACGTTCCGATTTATTCGAAGCATTATATATGAAGCGCAAACAGTAGGCTACGACCTTTTGTAATTTATATACTGTAGAATATCTTGTGAGTAAGGTTGCATCACTGTACTGACTCACAAGCGCAATTTCAGCCTTACGTTTCTCTGGGATCAGTTCTGGTTGACAAGTTGATATCGGCCATAACTGACAATCTTGGACTAGCCATGGCGGACCGTGCGACCAGAGTGTGGCAGCATATAACTTGCTGATTTCAACGCCACGGGATACGAGATCTGCTGGATTATCTTGTGATGATACATGTCTCCAGTCGTTTTATGTCAGTCAACCGTTGAATTTCCGCTACGCGATTTGAAACAAACAGGTTGTTGGAGGAGCCGCTATCCATGACAGGACTATCGAGCTATCTGTCCAGTAAACAATCCGAGAGATTGTTACCTTGAGATTGAGAGCGCCCTTTACCCGATCAACCAGTTGTGCCATCAATACTGCACCAGTTAACTCCAACCTTGGGAGAGTGATCGTTTTTAGGGGTGTCACCCTGGATTTGGAGCATAACAGACTGACTGATACTCCGTGAGGTGAGATGGTTCGTAAGTATATACAGGCCCCATATGCTTGTTGGGATGCATCGCAAAAAGCATGCAATTCCACGTTATATGAATTTGGAGCGATGACTTGACGTGATAACTTAAACGCGTTCAATTCGTCTAAATTTCGTGTAAACTCATGCCACAGCTTAGCAACTGACTGTGGTATAGGGGAATCCCATCCGCACTGCGACTTCCATAACTCTTGGATTAATATTTTGGCCTTTATCGTGATAGGAGTGATTGTACCCAACGGATCAAATATTGTTGAGACCGCTGACAATATTGTGCGTTTTGTAACTCGAGGTAGGTTAAATGCGTCAGGATTAACTGAATAGACTAGAGTATCCGTTTTGGCACTCCAATGAATACCTAATGTTTTCCGAGTTTCCTCATCTGTGACATTGTAACTTGACAGACTTGACTTATCTGCCTAATCAAGGACTTCGGGCTCGTTAGACAGCCATTTGCGTAATGGGAACCCATATTCGTTTAGCAATTGTGTTAGCTCGGGTTTTAAACTCTTGGCATTTTCGCTGATGATCCGCTGATCAGATCATCAGCGTAGAAATCCGATAAAATTGTTTCACTTGCATTAGGATGCGAATCACGTGTTTCGTGTGCTACTTGTTGTAAGCACCGGGCAGCTAAAAAGAGAGCCGATGACGTCCCATATGTCACCGTGTTCAACCGAAGATGTCCGATTTCGTCAGCTGGACTACTCCGCCAAAGAATACGCTGTAAATCACGCTGATTATTTTCGACTGCCACCTGCCGGTACATCTTTTCAATATCCGCTACGACAACTACATTGTGAATCCTGAACCGTATCAAATAAATTATCTTGCAACTTCGAACCAACGAGTAATGTGTCATTTAATGATAAACCCGTTTCTGACGCACTAGAACCATCAAACACTACTCTTAATTTTGTGGTCGTACTGGACGAATTAAGTAATCCGTGATGCGGGAGGTAGAAAATCTTGTTAGCATTTTGAGTAATAATTTCAGATTCAGGAACTCGCGACATGTGCCCTAACCTTTCATATTCCTCCATGAATGAGACGTACTGAATTTTGAACTCCGAGTTTTTCGCGAATTTGCGCTCTACCGCGTGGAATCTTCTCATCCATGGCCGACTTTACTCACTAGGCCGGAGCATTGAAATATGGCAACACTGAATCGGGGGCCGAGCTTGTGTCATTAGTGTAATTCTTCCAGAGTAAACAATAAGATTGGAAGGTGATTTTTAATGTGTTTCTAATTATTTACCTGCACAAACGAAGCTATAAAGATACAAAGATGCCTGCAAAGTGTGTAGTACCAGGTTGCAATAGCAATTGTGCTTCCAGTAGAGGACATACCAAACCATAGCCGAACATAACCTTCCAGAGTAAAAAGAACACTGCAAGGTGATTTTTAATGTGTTTCTAATTATTTACCTGCACAAACGAAACTATAAAGATAAAACATGCCTGCAAAGTGTGTAGTACCAGGTTGCACCAGCAATTGTGCTTCCAATATAGGACATAAACAGAAGTGGGTGAACGGTATTGCTCGTAAGGGCTGGTTATATCTATAAGAATAAAGACAATAATTTACAAACATTTCAAAGGATAAGACCTATTTTAAAGCACAATGTGGTACTTACAACGTTTTCTGGACCTCCCAAATATCACAGAAAAATACAGTTAATAGAACACATCTGGGCATGCATCTGGGCATACTACAAAAAGATTTGATAGTGAAAGGGAATCAAGACCAGCAAGAATGGCTTCACAGTGACCTAATAGTGAATTTTTCTAGCTCAAGCGACAATTTACAAAGTAAATTGGGTGTTCATCAGCAATTGTGCTTCCAATAAAGGACATAAACAGAAGTGGGTGAACAGTATTCCTCGTATGGGCTGGTTATGTTTATAAAAATGAAGACAATACTTTACAAACATTTCAAAGGATAAGACTTATTTTAAAGCACAATGTGGTACCTACAATGTTTTCTGGACCTCCCAAATATCACAGAAAAATACAGTTAATAGATCTCATCTGGGCATACCTACAAAAAGATTTGATAGTGAAAGGGAATCAAGACCAGCAAGAATGGCTTCACAGTGAATTTTTTAGCTCAAGTGACAATTTACAAAGTAAATTGAGTGTTCATTTAAGTGGAAGTGGAAGTGGCAGCAGGAAACAGGTTGAGTTTATTTTTATTTTGTAGTGTTTGACTACGATGAAACAGATATCAGATGTAAGTGGTATTAGTAGTAGTAGTAGTTAGTAGTTGTAAAAAGTATTTTTCTTAATTTATTAACCGAGATGAACTCTAATACATATAAAATGTAATGATTATTCTGAAACTATAGGCCCAGTATTTGACAGCTAAGCCACGTTGACACATCTAAGGCTCCGGCCTAGTGTAGAGTCGGCCATGTTTCATGGCATTATCGAGATTGTTACCCAGTGCTATGACATTCTTTTTGACTGGCAATTTTACCACAAAGTGTCCACTATCATTTCTCTGCGTAGACTCCGTGAAAATGTGTTCGCATTCTTTTTCTTCAACCGATTGAGGTTTTATTGCGGGTACTTCAATTGCCCAAAACCTTTCAATCTGGTTTTCGAGTCGCGTAGTAAGCACAAGGTTACAGTTTGCGTGAGTATTTATGAATGGGATAGATACTGGACCAGATATTATCCAGCAAAAAACCGTTTGTTGCAGTTCAGGCTGATCTGTACCAAGTTTAATGCGCTGCGCACCAAGTAACTCGAAGAACACGTTTGCACCGATTAACATATCTATCGCCGTAGATGTGCTAAAATCTGGATCTGCAAGACTTAGATTTGCCGGTAACTGGAGACGTGATTTAATAAATGAGACACTCGGCATGTTACTTGTAATCTTATCCAACACAAGAAACGTTAGTTTTACCAAGTAATCGCTGTGCCTTGATTTGACCGTGGTTAGCACCTTTTTGGTTACGCTTGTGGACGTCGCACCTACGCCCATGACTGGTACGCCACTTCCAACCGATGTCAACTTTAATTTTTCGGCTAATTTACGCGTCATGAAGTTAGGTTGTGAGCCACTTCTAGGAGTACTCTACATTCGTGCCATCTATTTGCCGTGTCTTGAACTAGAATAATTGCTGTGGCCAACAATATGTGAGCGTTACTCTCCTTTTCGTTGGAATGATGTACCGCTAACCCGAACTCATCAGATTCTATCCCACCGGCGGCCGTGACTACGCCACTGGTAACGTTCTGGATCGAATTGAGTCCCGCGCCAGTGCGTGTGCCTGCACTGCCTGCGTTGTCGGTAACGCTGGCCGTGCCGCTGCCACGAGTGCCGCGCGCCGCGCTTTCGTCGCTCCCGCTACCGCTCGCGTCCGCGTGGAGCATGGAATTATGTTTTGCACCGCATGTCCTGCAACCCTGCGAACGACATTCTGTACCTGTATGTCCTTTTCGCAAACAATTTACGCACAACTCTAATTTCATTATTTCTTTCATTCGATCTGAAACTGGCATTGCCTGAAGCTTTTTACAGAAATACACGGGATGTGAGTCCCTGCAATAGTGACATGAAATTTGAAATTTAACGTGTCCCGCGAATGGTTTTGCTTGTATTGATTTCTTTGTATGCGAAGTGACTTGCGTGTTTATGGCGGGTTTTTCAAATTTAAATTCATGGGCCGTTGATTCCAATAACATACATCTATTATTTAGGAAATCCGTGAAATTGTCTACGGAGGGAGACTTTAATTTATTATTAATTATGTACTCTTGCCACGCCGCGTCTGATCTTGAATCAAGTTTTTTGGTCATTAAATAAATCAATAGAGAGCGCCATGGATCCACAGGTTCACCGAGGACTTTAGTGATCTCACATGTTTTTGAAACGCTGTGTTGAATTTTCTTAATGAATTGGTGTCTTTGGTTACCGACGACAACCCACATAACTCTGCAATATGCGTTGTCTTTATAATGGCGCTATTTTCATATCTCGATCTGAGCAGCCCCCAGGCTACTGGATATAGTTTTCATGTGTTACCTCCATATTCTCTATAGTTAGTAGCTAAAGCTTCACCCTTAAGACTACTAATTAAATAATAAAATTTTCGTACATTGTCCATTGACCTATCATGGTCCACGAATGTCGAGAACATTTGCCGAAACTGGGTCCATTTAGAATAATCCCCGTAAAATTTTGGCAAATCAATTGTTGGGAATTTTACATTCGAGCTTGATGGATACGGACCTGGATATGAACCGCCATTTTGAGAATTCAGATTATTGAGAAATTCCTCTTTTTTTCTTTAATAATATTCTGGCTCGATCTACTGCCGCGTAATATTTTTCTTCAAAAGCTACCCTAACATCCGATTCAAGCTGAGATTCATCAATATACTCTACAGTGTCTTGAATTTCGTTAAAAGTGCGAAGAAGCCCAGCAGCTTGATCTAATCGAGCATCAAGTTGCCTCGCTGTGCTAGTATTTCCTTCAAACTGATCAAGATGATGAATGAATCTATCTAGATTACCCTCCGTTTGACGCCGTTTCAACAAAAGCTGCCGAAGTTCAGCCTCTGCTAAGAGTTCTTCGTTATCAGACATTTTTTGTTTTGAATCACTCCGCGAAATAGAATTCAACTCCTCTCCTACACATGCACTAAACAAAATTTGCACAATTTGCTACAAGTAGAAGCATGGATTGATTATAGGACAGAAAAAAAGGAACGGACTTACTACTCCTCCCGTTGAGTTCTCCTCTTGCCTGGCTCAAATTTGGGGCGAAGGACCACTTTGTTGGGCTGCTGTTATCGGGAAGCAGCACCTTTTGTTTATTAAATGTTGAATCCGTGTGGTTAAAGAGTTTTAACGGTTTATTTTATTCATAACGTGTACATGGATCTTGTATAATATATGAATATCAAAAATACAATTTTGATACAAAAAAGTCTGTTCTGTTATCTTCGTGATGGCGACGCCATCATGGCGTCGATCGTTCTTATTTTTCGCCAGCGTTAACGCGCCGGCGTCGCGTCGAGCTGCGCCTGCATCAAGTGGGTGGGTATGACAGGTGACTGCGGAACCACAACATAGAAAACAACCAGCACAATATCTCTGAGGATTTCCTATATAAAAATGGTTCCCACAAAATTTGACCTTGGGAGGGTTTTTGAATGACTTTACGGCTGTCAAGTTTGGGTAGAGATGCGAAAATGAAAATATTGATACCGGTACCAACTCGATATTTTCTAGCCAAATAGGCGCGTTTGGTTCGTACAGAACATTTGTGCAATTGATTACACCTCTCAATAATTATATAATTATTTTCGATACCGATACAAACGTATCTATACCAGCTTGGAATGCCTCAAAAAGTATCGATGAGAAAAATACTCGATATTAGTGCAGAAGTATCAAGTACCGTTACCATCCCTACAAAAAAACCCTCCAAAAGTGGGGATGCGCGTGTAATTTCCGCCATCTTGAGTTATTGTGCTGGTTGCGCAACTGTGCGGAATCACATCGCCCTGAGCATGGGCGTCGCATTGGGACGTAACACTGGGTGACAGGGGAAAGCCATATTTGAACTGCGGAAATGAGGAACATAAAGAGGCGGACAAAGAGCAGGCCTACTGTTCACTAGTCCAAAAGGCGGACACAGGGCATGCTCCTATGGCTTCCCTTCTACCGAAGCACATTGAGGGACCTACAAAAGCAAAAATCCTGAACGATGCAGCAGCTAAATCCAAAACTGAAGAAATGGTGTGCGAGACAGTAAATAACTCATGCTTAAGATCGGGGTCGATGCTATTCTACGGGCCATTCACAGCGAGCCGATGCCGCTGTGACGTCAACTTAGACGTCCATCGCTAGGCGACACGATGAGCGAGCTTTCACTGTTTAGGAAACTGGTACATAAGCTAAAATTGATCCGACGGTAAACTTACCGACAAATGTCCTATATCAATCATCCACACAACTAATTCTTTAATAGAACTTGTTGACTATCTCTTAAATTCTTTACATTTCGATTATGTTTTATTCAGTAAAATACAACCAGATGACATAAGACAGATTTCAGAGATGTGCGGTGGCCACTATCATGTTATTGTTACACAAATTTTAGAATAGAAGCATAAATTGAAACTTTGGGTATTTTGAAATTAAAATCGTCAAAATTTGGTGAATTCCATATTAAGGATTTTTCGACTTTATGCAAGGGAGAATATACTGTTTGAATGAATGCATGAATGAAAGAGTGAGAGAGGCTTTCTGGTGACCAGAAAGGTCTACAAACGGGCCCTTATGCGCCTGTCCTTACCCTATTTCCCAAGTCCAGTTCATATCAAAAGGTGAGGATGGCATTGGTCCTGCCCACCTTATATCCTCAGGTTCAAGAACCTTTGAACGTAGTATTATCTGCCTGTGATAACCAAGGGCTTCACAACGACATAGAATGTGTGCTTCCTCCTCGCTACAGCGTGTACACGTCGGATCACTTGCCACCTCCATCACATACAAGTAGCGTTTCAAGACGTTACGGCTGGATAACAGGCCGACAAGTAACTTTAGCCGGCTTCGTCCAGTGAGAGACGGAACCGCCCAACCTTGGCTAGAGGTCCGAAAATATGTTTTCTAGCTTGACGGAGATCTCCAGAGGCTCCTCTCCATCTCAAATATGCTGATTTTTCAACCACACCTCTGTTTTCCTTCTAATGGTACCTGCTGCCAGCCCAACACCCAGCTCAGGACCCTGTAAATTTGAAGTCTAAGCGATGTGTAGGAGAAATTATATCACTCCTCATATGTAGAATAGAGTCATCCTTTTGCAGTTCCGTGTCCCCTGTCAGGATTCACAAAGGACCAACCGCCTTGACTCCACAATCTGAACGCAGACGCCTTTGCCTCCCCTTGAACTATCAAGTCGAGTGGAGGGATATTTAGCAGCGCTTCGAGCGCGCTCAAAGGAGTAGTGAGTACTGCACTTGTTATACTAACACAAGCCAGGCATTAAATTTTATTTGGATTTGCTTCGATTGTTTCCATCCTTTTTTATTATAGAGGGTTTAGGAAATCGGCTTGATCGCAAGGACAGAAAACACTCGCATATCCAGAAGTGTGAGAGAGAGTGTGCCCGTCTGACGTTGAACCAGCTTGAGTCCTTTGATCTCATGTCCAACGGACGCAAACGCGTCCATCCAACATACCACCACGGCCCGACCGGCTAAAACCCGTTCTCTCTTTCTTACCTGTACCTCTGATGCTATATCTTCATCTGCACCGGGCATCATCGTGAACGATACTCTTCACAGTGCAAGATACTACTTCATCTTTAAAAACAACTTAGGAATAACTTCCAATATTCATTTAACCTTGAAGTCGCTTCTCTTTCTCCTTTGCAGAGAGTATTTTGTTTACCATCCCATGTATGATACTCCATGCCTCTACGCTGGATAACATCAGCGGGACCATAGTCTCTGGTGTTAGCTCACCCTCCAGTTTTTGACGCGTCCGGTGTCCTCTCTTCGGCCAGCAAGTATAATAGTGGTAGTGGGACTAGTGGGCCACCCTCAGCAGATACTTTCTCTCCAAGCTGTCCAGGCCCTTCTGGTGCTTTTTCCTTTTCGTGGCTCTACACCACACAGAAGCTCCATATAGGACCACCGACTGTACAATCTGGCACAGTAGTGCTCTTTTGTTGCTACTAGGCCCTCCTACATTAGGCATCAGAAGTGACAGTATCTTCTCTGCCTTTGCCACTACTCTTTCAAGCTGTTCCCCGTAGCACCTCTCGTTATCCAGAGTGACCTCAAGGTATACTATGTACCTGCTTGTTGGGACGTAACTCTCTTGCTCCTTGGGCCACGAATTATAATAGCATCTGTTTTCTCAGGAGCCAACTCAAGCTTATGATCGCACATCCACCTGTCAGTCTTGGACAGCGGTGCGTTTGCTTTATGGACTAGCTCTGCCTCTTGCTTTGCCACAATAACAAGTGCTACACCGTCGGCGTATGCCGCGCCGCTAGGCAGCGGAAGCTTTAGTATCTAGTACCTGTTCCTGAGAAACAGTCCTAAAGCAGATCCTTGAGGCACCACTGTTGTCATAGAAATTTCGGTTCCGGCTATGCAAACTGATCTAGAGTCTAGGTAGCTGCGTATAAGATTTCTTAGGTACTTTGAAATCTTCAGCTTTACTAGTTCTTCCATAATCATGCTCCGTGAGGCTGTATTAAAAGCATTGCGGACATCCAGCGTCACCAACGCACATCATTTCTTCTTGGTTTCTTCCGCAATCCTCGTTGCCGTTTTCAGGGCATCGATGGTGGAGATCCCCGAGCGGAAACCGAATTGGCATGGCGAGAGCCCTCCTGCCTTTTCGATCTGTCGATTGTTTCCATCCTTACACATGACCACCATACCAGTGATCCATACAATAAGGACGGCCTTACGATTGTAGTATAGAGCCAGAACATCACCTTGAGAATCAAGCCTCAGTTCGCTCTTACAACCCTTCTATATGCATATAACGGATTACGTGCCTTATTAACTTTATATTCTACATACTGTCTCCAATGCAGCTTCGAGTCTAGAATTATGCCTAGATACTTTACTGATTGGGGAAGTCCAAGCGATGTTCCAAAGAAGATTGGTCCGGTATATCCGTCCAGTTTCCTTCTTCTAGTGAACATAACTAGCTCGGTCTTTAGGCCTGCACGTATACACGTATATTGCTCAGATTGACCAGAAGTTAATTCACCACCAGACACCACAATAAGGGAGATAAGACTCCGCCTTCCGGGCAGCCCTATGCGAAATGTCATTTCGCGTAGCAGTAGCTACTCGATCCTCTTAAATGTAGGATCCACTCCATGAGAGAGGACCTCACCCTATGCCTGTCTAAGGCATACCTTTTCGAATCGGAGGTGATGCAATTAAATGCACCCTTAATGTCTAGGGAAGCTACCAAGGCCACTTCCTTTTGTTCCAACATCTTTTCCAGTCGACAAACTAGCTGGTGAAGGCTGACTTACCGGCCTGGTAAGCAAACTGATAAGTATGAAAGGCACACTCTTTCAGAGGTCAATATCTTAGGTGCCTATCAATTAGCCTTTCCAAAGTCTTCAGTCTTCTGAAGAAAGGGTAATCAGTGTGAAGTCTTTCGGATGTGTATAACTATTTCTACCCGATTTTGGTATAAAAACGATCTTGGCAAGTAGCCAGCTTCCAGGTGTGAAGCCGGCGGCCAGACAAGCTCGAAATATCCTCACAATTCGTGGATCGATTTGTTCCTGCCCTGGTTGTAACATCGCTGGAATCACACCGTTCTGACCTGGGCTTTTATATGGTGCAAATGTATTTATTGCCCATACTATTCTGTCGTATGTTACGATCTCGGGTGCCATCATCCAGTCCTCTCTAGAGGGATGACGTGTTGGCAGTTGCCTTCCCTGCGGTCGTGCTGCTACCGATCTAGGAAATGTGTTTCCATAAGCAGCTTCAACGTCTCTTCCTCATTGGTCGTACTATGTCCAGAGGAGTCAAGGACATTATCTTTGACTTATTGTCCTTGCATAGGGAACTGCATAGGAGGTACTGTTTTATAGCAAGTTTGTGTGTTCCTTTTTACAGATTGAGATACCGATGAAGTTCACATAACTGAGAATGGGATCCGAGTTCTAAAATATATTAGAGGATATATAATACAAAAATCATTTAAAAATATATAAATATAAATGGGTGACTTGTCAAAATTTACTGAAAAAGGTGTGGTTTTGAGTGACAGGAGTCAACATGAATATTAAAAGGTATCTGATCACAGGAGATTGAAATATCCTACCAGATTTTAAAATGACTTCATGATAAGCTGTTCCAAATTCTGATTTCATCAAGGTATGAAACATGTTTTTTACAAGTAAATTGTCAAAAGTCGTTCGACACTTACTTAATGCTAACAGATTTCGAACTTTTAATCAAATGCGAGTACTGTGGAATAAAATAAAAACTAGAACTAGAAATCTGCGTTACATGCCTGGCTAATATACTGTTAAACAATATCAGATTGGAAATCTCGCCAATGAGCACACAGCACACTAGATATGTTAGCCGTAAGGTTTTAAAAAAATTATTATAAGTATGAAATTTATAGTGTCCTCCCCGACAATAACAGTATTTAGACAGTATTAAGGTGGGTACAAGATTTGTACCCACCTGTTTCTTTACCTCTGGGAGCCGTGAGGACGGAAGCCTTTAAGGCCTATTGTTCTATAACTTCCCAGAGGAGGGACAGTGCAGGTGTTCGTTGAAATTTTCCCATCGGACGAACTTCTTGTAAATCCCGTACAAAACTAGCGAACAAGCTGCGCGCTCAGAGCGCATATTTGTACGAACCCTAACGCGCAATGAACGCGCGGCGCACACAGGGCGCGCAGATTTGTACCGACCCTTAGACTTACCAAAAAAGGATACGGTGATTTTTTTTCAATTTTTATTTATAATTATTTGTGTATAATTATTTCGTTTTTTGTTGATTCATGTTTTATCGCCAGAGAATGGTCTTTATTTTTTAGATTTAAGCACCTTATCCTTATACATATATGTCGGTCTGTCGGTCTATCGGTCTGTCTGTCTGTTCGCGTGTTTCCAGCCTCGTAATCCCAGTAACCGCTGCATGAATTGTGATGAAACTTGGGCAGCTATATTCAATGGGGTCATAGTAGGTAATGCTACTATAATTTTGAAAATCTGTGCATGAGGGGCGCAGTAATTAGCAAAAAACTAAAAATATCAAATGTGTCTCAAACTTCGTTTTTAGGTGTTTTAGGGGTTCCTGGTCATTTTCTTCTTTTTTGGGTGGGGGTGAAAGTGCGATGGTTGGGAGTGGGGGGTTGTGAAACTCAAAAGTTTTCTGTATTCATAATAGGCTGTCCACTCGCCTGTAAAAGAAATACCTAGCGGCATAATACCCTTTTTTAGGTGCATCGAATTGCAATTTACTGAAACCAAGGGAATTTTCTGATGTACCTATACATACAAACGAGTATTGCTTTAGATCGTTCTGTATTGTATAGCCTGAAATTGATTTTAATGAAATTTGGACACAGTATTATTCCAGAGCGAGGGTGGAAAACAAGTATGATTTTTAGAAATCGTGCCAGTGGTGGCGCAGTAATAATAAAAGAACTAAAAATATAAAAACAGCTCAAACTTCGTTTTTATGCGTTTCAGAGGGTCCTGATCATTTTCTACTTTTCTTGGGTGAGAGTAAATTTGGGGTGGTTGGGGGGTGGGGGGTTGTAAAACTGAAAAAATGTTTGTACTTATTATAGTCTGTTCAATGACCTGCGAAAGAAAGACCTAGGGATATAATTTACATTTTTAGGTCAATCCGAGCATTTTGCCTTGCCTATTACAGAAACCAAGCGATTTAGCTTTTCATGATGTATACAGGGTTATTCACGTTATTCGACACGGAGCATTATGGCTAAAGTATTTGATAAAAAAGAGAATAATAATTTGGGATGGTTAGAGACCCATAAAGGCTACATTTTAAAAATATTTTCATGTTATACAGGGTGTCCCAAAAACATGAAATGTATCAAAGTTATGTTTTTTTAAATGGAACACCCCATATATTATTGCATATTCAGATTCCTTGGTGAATTCTAGTGTGACTTTATGTATCATACATGGTACCTAAAGCGAACCGGTAATGTTTAAATCACCATTTTCGGTATAAGTAGATATCAGGAAAAAATTGAATATCGCAGAGATTACAAAATATGGACGGCTGTGACTTTGCCGTATTACTAAGCATACAATGCATCAGCTTTGATGAGACTGTCAAATTTAAATTACGTTTATGTTTGGAGAAATCGGTCGATGAATTAAGGAAACTTCGATCAGCGATAACTAGATTTTTTCATATGGGAATGCCTATTTTTTTTTATACGGGTAAAAGTAGAATTTGATAACCTTTCTAATTATATAAGGTTGTGCATATCAATCTCTGGTAATTTTCATTTAATTTTAAATTTTCGAACAAATCGGCGTTTTTCAATTTGCCTACCTATAACCAACGTAGCAGGCCTTGAAATATAAACAAAAACTTGTTCAGGTAGAATAAAACAACTTAGCTGAAAAATACATGCGAACTAGACTAAAGGGACAAGATTATAAAAATTACTCACAACAAACAAAGTCTAACCAGAAACAACGGCGGTAACATATCTTTGGTCAAAGAGAAACTGGAGTATGGCAAAAATGGATTTTTTCACGGCCTACTAGCTACTGCAATGTACTAGAGATTGGCAATTTCCAAAGCCATTAAAAATTTTGATATAAAGTAAAAACCACTAGAGAATGTTGTAAGCAGTTTATTATTTTCATAATAAAATTTCACATTTAATGATATAAAAAAGTATGCAATTCTGTCAAAGCTCAAGTCAAAAGTACCTCTGACTGGAGTTCTGAATATTCTTCAGTACCTATTAGCAAGGTCGCAGAAAATGAAGAATGAATTAAAATTTGTTCAAATTATAAAACATAACTTAAATGGCAGAAAATTTAAATCTGATTTGTCAGTATTCCTTTTTTGCAACATTGCTAATAGATATTGAAAAATAGAAGGGCTCCAGTCAGAGGTATCGAATTCGATGCAAATTAGTACTTTTTTACACCATTACATATGATTGATAGTTGCGTGCTGGAGCAACAGTCGCTGGTTGTTTCTGTTTCATATGAGGGTTTTTGATTGCATTGGAAATTTTTAACCTCTAGTAAATTGCGGTAGCCAGTAGACAGTAAAAATATCTATTACTGCCATACTCCAGCTTCTCTTTGACCTTACAGATGTTATCGCAGTTGTTTCTGGGAGAGTTGATTTGTTGTAAGGAATTTTTATAATCTTGTCCCTTTAGTCTAGTTAGTGTGTATTTTTCTGCTAAGTTAGTTGTTTTCTTCTACCTGAACAGATTTTTGTTTATATTTCATGGCCTGCTACGTTGCTTATAGGTAGGAAAATTGAAAATCGCCGATTTGTTTGAAAATTTAAAATTAAATGAAAACTACGAGAGATTGATATTCACAACCTTATATCATTAGAAAGCTTATCAAATTCTACGTTTAACCGTATACAAAAAATTAGGCATTCCTATTTGAAAAAATCAAGTTATGGCTGATCGAAGTTTCTTTAATTCATCATCCGATTTCTCCAAGCATAAACGTAATTTAAATTTGACAGTCTCATCAAAGCTGATGCATTTTATGCTTAGTAATACGGCAAAGTCACAGTCTTCCATATTTTGTAATCTCTGTGATATTCAATTTTTTCCTGATATCTACTTATACCGAAAATGGTGATTTACACATTAACGGTTCGCTTTAGGTACCATGTATGATACATAAAGTCACACTAAAATTCACCAAGGAATCTGAGTATGCAATAAAATATGGGGTGTTCCATTTAAAAAAACATAACTTTGATACATTTCGTGTTCTAGGGACACCCTGTATAACATGAAAATATTTTTAAAAATGTAGCCTTTATGGGTCTCTATTCATCCCAAATTATTATTTTCTTTTTTATCAAATACTTTAGCCATAATGCTCCGTGTCGAATAACGTGAATAACCCTGTACATGCGAATTTTGTTTTAGATCGTTCTATATTGTGTAACGTAAAAACTATTGGATTGATTTTGATAAAATTTTGATACAGTATTATTACCGTGACGAGGATGGAAAACGCATATGGTTTCCAGAAATTGGATCCGTGGCAGCGCAGCAATATTCAAGGAACTGAAAATATAAGAATATTAAGCTATTCTTCGTTTTTGGGTAATTTGGAAATTCCTGATCACTTCGATTCGTTTAGTTGAAGCTTGTAGAATAAAAACTGTGTGGACTTACTGCCTATGGAGCGAGGTGAATGAAACTATTTACGAGAGTTTTTGTGTTGGATGTTTTTTGCGGAGAGCGGGCGATGATTTGGTTGCAAGGGGATCTCAGACTATAGCTTCATGCTATGGGAAAATAATAAAGTGATATCACCGTAATGTGTGGGGAGCACTGAGTCAATGAACTTGGCTCAATTTTTTTTATTATGTATCTCGCTTATTTTGTTTGATGTTGTTTATTTTGACGACTTCTATACACGGTTAGAAAACGTGTCAGCTTGGGAGTCACCCTGTACATGTACTAAGTACAAAGGAAAATATGACACCATTAGATGTTGAACCTTTTTAACCAAATTGTGCAGACAAGTAGATAAGTATGGTGGCAACAATTGATACAAAATTGTCATCTCATGTTGAATTCTTTATCATTTATTAACTATAACGTACCTAATTCGTGGTAAAAAATGTTTTAAAGTAAACCATTCTATCTAAATGTTGATTTTTCTTCTGCGATTGGTACATAACTATTAATATACCCCTTCTAGCACGTAAAAAGCCTAAGCGCGACGCGCTAAGATTGGACGTCTACCGACACGATGCTAAGCGAGCACGGTCGGTGGCCCGTAAGATATCGTGGGCCCCGTTAACAGATCCTTCGAATCAACCTAAACAGGTAACAGGAACAATATGCCTCATTCGCTTTGCATTAAGTGAGGCATAAATCTTCTCCAACCAAATCGCAAGGCATATTCGTAGCGAAAATGCCACACCGACTTAAATTATGACATTGCAGAATATTTTGACAACAGAAACATTGCAATCAAAACCATAGACAACAAGAGCGTATATACAATAATAATTATAATAATGCAAGGAATGCAAGGAATAACGTATATAAAACCCAAAAACGCAGACACCAAAAACCCTGCCAACTATCGCCCAATCACTTGTCTTCCCACCTTGTACAAGATCATCACCGCAACGATATGCAGAAGAATTGAAAAACACCTCACGGAAAACAGCATCCTGACTGAAGAACAAAAAGGATGTAGAAAACAAAGCCAAGGATGCAAGGAACAACTTATAATTGATAGTGAGACCATGGAGCAAACCAGAAAAGAACACAGGAATCTTCATACCTGTTTCATCGACTATAAAAAAGCTTTCGACTCTGTACCCCATAGCTGGCTAACAAAAACTCTTCAAATATACAAAATCAACCCAGGGCTTCGTCAGTTTCTTACAAGAACGATGGAGACATGGCGAACAAATATACACCTTCAAACTGAGGACGGTCATATTCAAACGGATGAGCTACATATACGTCGTGGTATCTTTCAGGGTGACTCTCTCAGTTCACTATGGTTCTGCCTCTGTCTCAATCCGCTCTCCATCACACTTAACAGCACAAACTGTGGTTTCACCATCAGGCACCAGAAAGCAAATCAACACAAAATTAATCATCTTCTTTACATGGATGATCTAAAACTATATGCCGCCACAGAAGTGCAACTGAGAGAATTACTCAGGATAACAGAAGTTTGTACGTCAGATATCAAGATGGAGTTTGGCATGAGTAAATGCAAGGTGCTTCACATCAATAAAGACCAATGGAAAAACCATCCCGAACAGGAAGTAGTAACTGGCCAGGCGCTAGACAACATGGACAAGGATGAAACGTACAAGTACCTGGGTATCAATCAAAACGCTAAGATAGACCACACAAAAATCAAATCACAGCTAACACAAGACTTTAAAGACCGCCTTATTAGAGTGTTAAAAACGAAACTAAATTCTAGAAATCTTACAAAAGCTATTAACACATTTGCTATACCAATCCTAACATATTCATTTGGCATTATCAAGTGGTCGCACACTGACATAGAAAACATCCATATACTCATCCGAACAGAGCTCACAAAACACAGAATGTCACATCCCAAAGCATGCAAGGAAAGGCTCACCATAGACAGAAAACAAGGGGGCAGAGGAATTATAGATATACAGTCACTTCATGCAAAACAAATAAAATCACTCAGATATTTTTTCTACAGTAAACAAACAAACTTGCATAAAGCAATAGTAAAAGCAGACAAAAACTACACACCACTCGCCCTTTCTTGTCCAGACCACGCAGCAGACGCACACAACCACATACAAGCACAACAAGAAAAAATAAACACCTGGTCGCAGAAGGCACTCCACGGCAAACGTAGATACCGTGTTACACAAGACCACATTAATGAAAAGCAATCATACACCTGGCTGCAGGATGGCCAGCTCTTTCCGGAAACGGAAGGTTTTATGCTTGCTATCCAGGACCAAGTGATTGCGACACGAAATTACAGGAAGTACATAATGAAAGATCCATCCATCTCTGATGACAATTGCAGAAAATGCCACCAACAGAAGGAAACAATAGAACACATAACTAGTGGATACAAAACTCTCGCTGGAACTGAGTATACAGCCAGACATAACTCTGCAGCCAAAGTCATACACCAAGCACTAGCCACAACAAACAAGCTAATTGAAAACACAGATCCATATTATAACTACACACCGACCTCAGTACTAGAGAACAATCAATTCAAACTATACTGGGACATTGAAATACATACAGATAAAACCATCCCAGGAAACAGGCCAGACATAGTTTTCCAGTCAAAGACAGACAAAGTAACCTACTTAATAGATATTGCGATTCCCAATGATATGAACATCCAAAACACCTACGCTGGGAAGATATCTAAATACACCGATCTCGCCATAGAAATAAAACGACTATGGAAACAAAACAAAGTTGTCATTGTCCCCCTCATTATGTCGGTCTCAGGCCTTACTCCAAATACATTTACGCCACACCTGCAACAATTGGGCCTGGATGAAAAGTTACATAAAACCTTCCAAAAGTCTGTAATCCTCAAGACCTGTAGCATTGTACGGTCCTTCCTGAATTCAGAATAATAATAGGTCAGGTATTGACTTGGCACAGCCCGTCAATACTTGTTACTACCGCAACCATGCGAGAAAGAATAAGACATGCATAATAATAATAATAATATCATTTATTCCTTTAGACTTTTATAAAAGTATAAGAAACGTCACAGAGAGATATTAAATATCAGACACACAACAGTTAAAATACATAGGTATATATGCAAAAATAAAAATACATTTACGACAGAAACTCTTCGATGCTATAATAGCATTGTCGTAATAGAAATATTTTTAATTTATTTTTAAAAGAGGTTAGATTTTTACTAAACTTGATCTCATCATCCAACTTGTTAAATATTTTAATACCTAAAAACATCGGCGATTGTCGACCGATTCTACATTTATAATAAGGTACTATGAGGTTATTTTCATTACGGGTAAAGTGGTTATGGTAGTCCTTATGTTGTTTCAAATGTTTATGGTTTTTATAGATATATCAGCACCTCAGAGGTAAGGTGTGTTAAGTCACTAAAAGGTTATTTCTCATGAAACGTGATTGAATACTTTTTGAAGGTTTGTTGTGATTTAAATGATAGTATTGCGTTAGTGGTTCAGTTATTTTATTTGTTACCCTTGAGTATTAACAGCAAACAGTGAAATGCTTCACTAATCAATAGAAAATTTTCGCAATTATGAGTTTGATGTGACTTAACTTTATTTAGCCAGAAAGCAAGTAATTGTAAAGTAACTTAACTTCTTTTGAATTTCATTAGTTTATTTAAAGAAAAGTATTACAGAACAAAGTATTATAAAGATTTACAATAATTATAAGAACATAAAAGGATTAGTATACTAGCTATGATTATTATTTGTGCTAATCATTCTGTATGGTCCAAATTCTGATAAAATGTATGAAACATTTTAGGAACCCATTTAAGTAGACCTTGCAGGTGATTAAACTTTTGTAAGCTTATCCCTTTGAAAGGAGCTTCTGGAAGGTTAGGGGGTAAACCAGCAATCGCTCTTCGATTTTTGTTCAGGTCAATTTCTTTAAAGTCGTCGCTAAAACATGTTTTGAAATATAAAATTCCTTTACTTTGGGCCCGAACTTGTAAATGTACGACATGTGATATCAGAAATTGATCATTCGTACTGGCTTTTTTTCTGATTACAAATGGGGCATTTGGACCTTCGTAAAGACTTTTGATGTTTATGAAGTCACTTTTTTCCATCGAAATGACTGTGAATGGATTTTTTCTGCTACAAATACGAACTAACTGCTGCCAATCCCAAGGTACCATGATTTTAAACTGGGTTTGTCTTTTCCATTCCCTTTCAATTAGTGAATGAGCTGAATCTGCTTCCAGATGAGTGTGCCCCCTGACCAAAAATTTATGCTCTACTATTTCAAGCTGAGGACATTTTTCGAGAATGAAGAAATAGCACATGATCATTCCAAAATTTCTGTTCTGTGAGGGGCAATTGTCGGACCAGATTGTCAGTTTTCTTAGAGTAGGTGGTAAATTTATCGAGTCGATCCATTTAATCAAACAAGATGCCATTTCGTTAACACCACGGTTAGCTATTGACTCATCAAACATACAACAGTATGTATGCTTTTCTGTTGAATCATGTATTGTGTAATTAAATGTCCAAAGTTTGAGTGAATAAAAACTTTGGGCGTTTGTTAGAACAGGTGTGGGCAAACACTTCTCTAAATCCACCATTATAACTTTTTGGGTTGGATCTTCTCGAGAAATGTCTTTATCGGCCTTTTTAAGTTTGTATCTTTCAGTGGCGTCATCTAAATGAAGATTATATTCTTTTTGTATCCTTTGCTTCTCTTCATTGGTTGATGCGTCTCGTAATTGGATTAGATAGTTATCGCAAGAATCGCATGTATCGTTATAGGGTTTTTTGAAGGAGTAGTTGAACTCTTTGTTAAATATTTCATTGTACAGCCACATTTTGGCAATTTGATCTGGAGGTATATTTTGTTCTTGAGAATCTTCGACATATAACTCATACATTTTGGCAATGCTCAAACTGCTATCAAGATATTTTTTTGATGAATTTTCTCGCCGATAGTGCGACTCTTCAGTTGGAAATCGCAAAATGTGTTCGCGTATTTTCTGGCGAACTTCATCGCATATTTTATTCGGTGGAGGATGCTTTCCTCTGAAATCTTCGGTGACAACTCCTCCTTCAGAGCACCTCTTGGCTAAAGCAGTTTCTACGCACGTTTGCGAGATGCATAACGTATTGAGGAAAAATACCTTACATACTCTAATTGTTCTGTCATTTTTAAGAAAGTGATAGAGTAGCGATCTGTCTCTATTTTTTTGGCCAGTTCGTTCACGCCTTCTTTGGATCGGCTGAACTGTTATAGATGAGGCCACAAATTGTCTTTTCACATTATTGTCTGCAGTAGCAGACCAATACTGTTTAAAAATTTTCTCGCGATCTTCATTTGTAAATACCTGAGAACATTTCAATTTACAAGTGCTTTTACAAGCATCCTTGATTTTTCTTGGAGGGACCCTTTTCTTTTTTTTCGAAATATATTCCTCCCCTGCAGCTCGTTTGAGTTTTCTTTCATTAGAAAGCCATGTAGCTGACTTTCTTTGTCGTTTTCGAGATTTTCTTGCTGGAAGATGAACATCTGATTTTTTGTCAACTTTCTCACTATTGGAAGCTGTTTCTTCACTAGTAGTTGAAGTGGAGTCACTCTCTGGCTGCACATAGTCATGGTCTAGATCGGAATCGTCAGCGGGGCTTTCGTGATCCTCTGGCTCTTCTGATGATAGAGCGCGAGGCAACAAAACTGTAACAGCAGTAGATGGACCAGCGTTTGAACCGGTAGCAGGCTTTTCGACTTGGCTGATAATGCTAGCATCACCTGGAAAAAGAGTGATTAAAGTAGACATATCACTTTTTGTTGTCTCACAAGAGCAACATTCATCTAGAAGATATAGTTTTAGAGAAAATGGATCACAGATTCAACAGTATAGACATACCTGTGGACTTCTCATCTGATACCATTTTTCCAGGTCCAAGGCTCAGGACTTCATTTTGAGAAAGGGTTTTTAAAGGTAGCTCGGAGATATGGCTCCTTGAATTTCTCAATTTGCAGTGACTGATTGATGGAGCTACTATAAAAAATTATTCCAAATGAAAATGATTGTTGATGTAAATATAGAATTTGAGGTGAATTGTATAACTGAAACTATTCTACAACAGAATAATTATTCAATAATTACTTATCAAATATTAATCGTCTAGAAAATGTATTGTAGTTTTAGAGGCAAAAATATTATGTAATAATATCTGTACAAACCCGCGTTCTCTTTCTCCATTGAGTCGATTTTATCAGGATCGTCTTTCAAACTCGAGGTAAAGCTCCCCAAATCACTGCATTCAGAGTGATTATTTGATGGACTCACTATAAAAGAATAATTTCAAAATTAATGATTCTATTCCGGGTAAATAATGTTAAGTCACAAAAATCTGAAAATATCTGAACTGGTCCACATATTATCGATTCTAATACGTAAATAAGATTTGTAGTTGTAATCTATGTCTTTATATCGGAAATCTTATACTTGCTACTACAAAACACCAAGCATACTTACCCATCTTACAGTCAACATTTGAGGTTAAATCCTCGTTTGGATGGTTTGTTGAAAGATCGTCGTCAGCCGTTGTCTCCTTTTGTAAAACCATATCACAAATACGCTTAGCCCTGCTCATGGTTATCCTCTTTATGATTCACTTTTCAAACTAAGAAAAAATCTTCAAAAATAGGAACAAAACGGCTCAGCTCGCACCCAAAATACACTTAACCTTATTTACGCTAAAGCGGCCCGGTTTGTCCACAATGTTAAGTCAACGCAACACTATATACCTCGAAGCACGTGTAGGACTTGAGACTGTTCACTGCCATCTATTGAGGAAACTATGTGACTATGGACTTAAATCTGTTTACCATGAGAAAGTTCAGTACCTGAAATAGGTAGTTGTGTAATTAACTAAGTTTTTGAAAAAATGTGACTTAACACCTTATACCTCTGAGGTGCTGATATACGGCTAGCTTGAATAATGCAATTGATGGTAGACTTAGCAAGTTGTAATTTTTAAATAACTCCCTACACGGGTGGCTCTGTGAAACTCCTGCCATGGTTCGAACAATTCTCTTTTGGCACAAAAATACAGTTTTAGCTGCAGATGACGTACCCCAAAAACATATACCGTACCTCAACCCACTGGATATTAAGGCATGATATACATGTAAAAGCTGACTCGGAGTAATTGTATTCCGCAAATTCCTGATAAGGAAGCAAACGGAATTGAGCTTTGAGCTGAGTGCTTCGCAATGCATTTTCCAGTTCAGATGTTCATCAATCGTTACACCCAAAAATTTTATATGTGTAGTTTTCTGTACAGGCGTATCATTAACGTTAATGTTAATACCTGAACTGTTATAATTATGAAATGTTATAAAATTGGATTTAGTAGGGTTAATATACAGTAAGTTTTTATCAAACCACTCGCTCAGCTGTTCTAATCCTTTATTAGCTTTAATTTCGGTTAAGACTGTGTTTTTATCTAATATTGAGGCTGTAGCGTCGTCGGCAAAGAGGTATAAATTAAAATCTAGATTATCTGTTATATCATTTATGAAAAGAATAAAGAATCCAGTTGGAGAAAATACACGACTACTGTTGTTACTCTCCACCCAACATTCGGTTCGACGAGTATGAGCGCTTCATTGAGAGGCTTTGAGAAGATGGCGAAAACTATAATACTCGGAGACTTGAATGCTTAAGCAATAGAGTGGTGGTCACCAAGTACTGATGAAAGAGGAAGAGTACTTTGCGAATGTTTTGCAGCAGCGAACATGGTTATATTAAACGACGGTCTCCTTCCGACTTTCTGCAAGAGAAATTCCCACGTAACGTTTGCTTCACAAGAGGTCGTATATAAAGAGCATATCCAACTACAAGGTTCTAGTACTGTTTCCAACCATATGGGTCAAGTGGGAAAAAAGCCAAGACGAAAACGTCAACATGTTCAGTTTTTGAGGAACTAAAAGACGCAGTGAATATATTGAAAGCAGGAAAGGTATTGTACTCGGTGCGGATAATATACAGCCAGAAGTTATGAGAGAACGGTCGTCTCCTCCCTCGTTTTCCTGCTAAATCTGTTAAATGGGCTCAAGATGCAAAACTTCCCAGAGGTCGAGAAGAGAGCCACGGTGATATTGCTCATTAAACGTTGTAAACCTCCTGTATTGGTACTCTCTAAGATAAGAAATAGAAAAGTGTTTCTATTACCATGGCAACCATGACGATCGGGCAGTTTCGGGTTACGTGTACTACCCTACTGAAAACATTTGACTCAGCCCAGCCTGTGAGCATGGATGGAAAATAATTGTTAGAAGCATATGTTGGTTTATGTCTGCCGGCGAATTCTGTTTTGTGCATGGATCGAAAATAAAGTGGATGCACATGTGTCAATGTTTTCAACTTGATATTTCTGATTGATGTTTGATTAGTTAGATTTTGTTTGTTTATTGTTATTTAAAATTATTAAAATGAATAATGAGGGTCTACTTAAATTCATTTCGACGGCTCAACTTATTTCGGCCTCACCAAATTCCGACGGTGGGGTTTTTATAGTTTTTTAATTAGTTTTGGGTTGGTGGAATAAATTTTTGAAATTAGGACTGCTGTCCCTAACGTTAACGTCATCTTCTGTGTCTCTGTGACTTGTGAGCTGACAAACATCTGTTCGGCAGATGTAAGCCAATGGGTCATGTCAATACAGAGGTTTTTGAAAATTGAGATACTTTGAAATAAGCGCATTAATTGATTTGTTTAAAAATATTCAAGAAGAGAAAATCATATTTTACAATACGGTGATGCCTTATGCTCTCAATTGCAAGCATTACTGTGAAAAGTAATGGTGTAGATTCTTTGTTTTGTCCAAAGATGAAACGGAAAGGAAAAATGGATATTTCCTTACTTCGGTAAGTAATCGAATATTAATTATTATTATATATTGTTGAACCTTGGTTGTATTGCCCTGTCTGTTATTCCTCACGTCGGTTCTAATTAAGAGATAAAAATAGGTTATTTAATTGTTTGAGTTGATTCATGAATCTACTTCCTTGACTTTTGTCGCTGATGATTTAATAAAATAATATTTTTTCAGGGAAACAAATAGAACATTCGATTTATTCTCTTGTTCTTGCTATTTCAAGGACAGGGATATAAAAAAATGGACCAACCATTTTGAACATAAATCTATGAAGTAGGGGCACAAAAACGCCTAGGAAATTGAACTATTTTATTTGCAAGTTAGTAGAAAGCATCTGCTAATTAATCTTTTTTGATATTATCTAAGCCTAAGAGGCAGACATGAGGAAATATTTTGTATGTTGTATGAATAAACAATTTAAAAATAGGTACGAGGTACTGGTTACAAATTGTGTGTATACTGTAGCGATTCAGACTCTGTATAAACTGTTTCTTAAATCTCATTATTTACAGGAGACAGCTTCATGAAAGACTCATAACTTAAGAAGTATGGAAGTACAATGGCTATCAATCAACCCTTCCAAAAGCTATAGCATATCCCAACATGCGCTGCCTTTAAATACCATGGAGGTACAGAAGCTTAAAATTATTTTTTAAGGAGGGAGCTAGAAGAAATGAAGGAAAAATTACACAATTTGTTATTTTTTATTTCTAACATATTAAAAGCAGTGATGTTAAATCAATGTTTTTCTGGTCTGGCATTTAAAGATCTTCATGAGTTTACGAGTTGAAAGAATGTGTATGTATCTATTACCTCTGACAGGTATAATTTTGAAACCTTTATCTTAAAAAAAATCGAATTTTGTTTTAATAATACCTATATTCATCTAGTGTGTAATACAAACTACATACCTACACCATGGAGAAAATAAAACTAGTTTTTACCATTGGCAGTACATAATGTATGAATATGACATTGTAATCTTATGAGACAGAAAATAATAAAGATACATCAAAGTAGAAGAAAGAGAAGAATAATTTTTATCTGTGCAATATGATTCAACTAATGCCCTAATTATTTGCTCATAAATAAATGTAATAACTTTTTAGCTTTTGATTTTACACAACAATATTTTCATATGTAGAGTAGGGCTTCCAAAGTGAAGCTCAAATGGATTTTGCTTTGGATAGGTGTGGGAAACCCACAAAAAGTGAAATATCACATTCAAATTGGATCGCTTCGATAGGTGTGGGAAACCCACAAAAAGTGAAATATCACATTCAAATTGGATCGCTTTATTATAATTAAAAGTTATTGATAAATTTGATGTTTCCTTTAATTTGTTTGCAAAGGTAAGCATGACCAGAATGTTTGTTAAATTGCTGATTCACAAGGAAAACACTAATTCTCTGCATTTGGTTGAAAAATTAACAATGAGACGTTAATTTCTAACACATGACTGTTATAAAACCATTGTTAACGAATTCAAAGAAGTATCAGTACCTCAGCAATAAAATATGCCTTGCCGATGCATCACTCCTTATATTTTGGATTATAAGATTCAAATCATCAAGTATATTCTAGAATTTATAATCATCAAGTATGTTTCCAAAATATAATATGTCATTCACTAATCTTTTACTGTAGTCTCATATTTCACTTTTTTTAGCAGTTAATTTGTAATTTCATTGGATAGACAGATGAATTTCAAAATAATTGTATAATTACAAATTTTAAATAGGCCATTGAAGGAGTTTCTAAACTAATAGGCATACATAAAATAAAGCACACTGGACTATACAAACAATTGTATCTAGAAAGATTCTCTTTAGCATATGGTTTCATATCACATAAGTCTTTGAATAATCAAAAGCTGAAATGTGTTACGTTAGAAATAATTTTTATCTCGTTAGAAATAATTTTTATCTCATTAGGCAGTTGGTAGTATAATTTCATGCTAGAATAGCATAGAATAAAGGACCTTTCTCTGTGTATGACAAAAATGAATAGGATAATTGACATAATTTTGAAATTGTTTTATAAGAAATAATATACACTTATTAAGGTCCAGGTAAAGTTAATAAATTGCTTTCTTTGAAAAATCGTCTGTAAGTTTGTCTATCTGCCAAATTATGTATTATTGGACATGCTCCTTTCAATACTTTGGAAATTTCAATAGCAAATGATCATCTATTAGTGTTTCTTATCATAGCACTGAATGTAGTTTTCAGTCAGAATAAGTTACATTTATGGATCACCTCTTGTTCAGAAATTATTTTTTTTTTGTTTGTTTATTGTACATTGTTCCTTACAAATACAATCACAATTTAGAATAATATTCTATACAAAATAATGTCATGTAATAATATGTATAAGTCAATATTATATAAATCTGTGAGTCAAGTGGGGATTGAACTAATACAGCTATCACATTAGGCTTGGAAGTCTGTTTCGTAATAGTGTATTGCTCAATCCCACAAATCATGTACAGAATATTAATATTAAGTATGTAACCTAAATTAAAATACAGAAACAAAATTACTATTATATATTAACTACACCTACTAACCTTTAAGGAACTAGTGAATGAAGTGGCCAAGGAGTAGTGTTTCAGAAAAATATACAGAAATCGGTATAAATTTAAATAATGAATTTTTTTTATTGTTTTGTATAAATGTTTTGATTTCTTTGTTAAACACGCTAAATTTTTAAATCAATTTTAATTTCTTGGAATTTTTTTGTTGGATAATTTGGGTCCGTAATATCTTTCAACATTCAGGCATCTTGTCCTTGCAGCCTCAACGCAAGCAACCACTGAAGCGGCAGTGGTTCCAAATCACATACTTCCTCTATTGAACTAGTGAGTACTGTCTTGCTCATGGATGAAAGATAAGCTATTATTAGCACCTATGCTGAAATTATTCCTCCAGACACTCAGAAAATCTAACATTGCAAGTACCTACAAAATTATATTATCAGCAAACTGTAACTCCTCATGAAAAGCTCCAACGTGTCTTCCAAACACCAACATGCTTCTTTATCTTTACTCAGTCTGAAATTGTATTTAGAAGCTGGATTAGGAATAGAAAATGGGTCTTTGGCATTTCATATCATCCTCTGAAATAGGTAGGTATTTGAAGTAGATTTCGTTCTTCCGCCCATGACAACTCCATGAACAGTTAGAAAATGCACAAAAGGCAATGTGCCATTCTTATAAAATTGCTAACATGTCCATATCTATTGCACATTAGTGATATTTTGCAGATAAAACTTTTCCAAAAATGAAATCACCATGACTAATAGAAGAAGGTGGTGGCTATATTACCAGTGCCAAATGAAAATTTCTGTATCAAATACAAACTATTGTGACTGTGTCGTCTGATCTTTTTTTCAGAAATAGAATTTTACCTGATTTTAAATTCTGGGAGGAAAATAAAAAAAATTGGCATGAAGTTTCATAAAGAAGTTATAATGCCTGCATTATTAGGTAGGCAAAAAAGAAGGCGCTTAGAGGGGTATACAGTTATAGACATATAGTATTTGTAGTGGTGGTGCCAATCATTAGATATGATGGAGATGAATGTTGTGTAGAATGGTTTCATTTTGAATGCGTAGACCTAGAAGATACCACTAATTTTCCATGGTACTGTTATAACTGCAAGTCGAATGTATAAAAAAGAAAACAAATTTTAAAAACAATAATTGATATCATACAAGTACAACGTGTATTCACAATTATTTCGTACATAAAATTCCTGTCATTGATCAAAACTTTGATATGACCCCTTTAAGTGTTTTATCAAGGTAGGAAAAGTGCTGTTTACATTTGGGTTATTAGGCTTTTTACTGCACTAGATTCCTTAGTTATTATAGTTGAAACTATATTTAGTGAGCCCAAATTTGGTAATTTGTTTTTGCAAGTTTTAAATATAATGAATATGAATCTTTTTTCTGTTTATTCAATGACAGCTTGTTATGTTTGTCATTCAGATATATTTTTGCAGCATGTATCTGATAATATTGCCTTAATAATTTACTAGATGGTTTATATATAATGTCAAAATGATTACTCCCTGTACTATGACCATTTAATTACTATTGAGTTGCTCATAGCACCATCAGTATTGTCAATCAAACATTATATTGTAACGAAATTTTTGTTAATTTCGTTACACGTCGTCTGTGACTCCTTTTATAGATCAATTCTTACAGAATGATATCCTAGTGACAGGTAGATATGTGTTCCACGCTTGTGCCTTGCTGTTACGCCATTGAAAGAACCCCTTTTCCGCGCCTATGGATACTGATCATAAGCCTGATATGATTCTTATTTCCCGATGGATATGAGGTATAGGCAACCAGACTCGCATGTATAGCGATGAATTTTCAACCTGTTGCTATATTGTTGTCTATAGAATTTAACCTTGCAAAGTTGTTAGTTTCATTCTGTTGGTACATTTTTCGTTCCCTATTATGAGTTTATTTCATTACAAATAGTAATTCTGTCCCGAGTTGCAATTAAAACTATAGTTACTTTGAGGTTGGTTTGGTAGTGAGCCGCTGGCGGCGCTGCCTAACCAGGGGCCTGCTGTGATTGGTCAGTTGGCTATGCAAATTCGTGAACAATCGGGAAGTATTCCAAGTTTTTGTGACTCCCGACGAAAAATTATAAATAGGCTCGTCCTTCCCTAGCTTCTTCCTTCTTGTCTCTCTCTGCAGCTGCAACCGGTGAGGTTTGTGTGTCTTCTTGGCCTTCCGCCATCTTTTTCATGAGTTAGTTACGATTTCATTGCCGTGGGGTTGTCTTTGAAGTTTATTCACTCTCCTTTCGCGAGAGTTCTATTTGAAGTACCTAACCCAATAACACGGGCAATTATTTGTGAAAATTCTGCTATTTCGACATTTTGTTTAACTGCGTAGTGTGCGGTTACAATCAGCGATTGTTTCGTAGTGATTTCATATTTTGCTAGCATTTTACCGTTGATATCGAACCTTTAGTATCTAAAATCGATATTGTTGATTTGATTGAGTTCATTTTCGAGTTAGGTTGTGAACGCCATACTGTGGTATATATGTGTTTTCAGCTCAAGTGAGTGCATCTGCTTCCCGAAGAAGCCCACCTCGTACTGATGTCGATCTAAGGGAATACAAGCCCCTTTTTCCACCTGCTTCTGAGACCTTGGAAGGACACACAGAGCGTGACTGCAAGCTGTTCCTGCTACTTGGATATAGAAGGTACGTAAATATTGCTTATTTCAATTCGAACGCCATTTAGGCAGTTGTCGAGCTATTTTACGTACTTTCGTATCTAGAGTTTGTAGTCACCTCCAAGTGTGACCTTCAGTCCGCTTTTTCTTTTTTTTTTATGTTGTTGCTCATTTGTACTTTTTGAGAGAGAGAGAGAGCACACCCTTTTTTTTTATTTGGTAGAGTCTGTGTAAAATTTGCTTCGTTGTTGTTTCCGCCATTTTGGGCAGCTATGAGCTAATGCGAGCACTTTTGCATAGGTGTCTAACCTTCTTCAGTTTTCTTTGTACCTCGTACAATTTTTAGAGAGAGAGAAAAGCACCTTTCTTTATTTTGGTATAATTTTGATAATTTTTGGGTGTGCTGAAACACACATTTTGCAAATTTTGAGCTGTAGTTTTGCTGTACGATTTTGACAATTTTCCATATTTACAACCGATACAGCCTACCGAAGTACATCTATGTGAGACTGAACGTACTCATAGATTTTTGTTTCCTTTGGAGCTATAATTTTAAATATTGAGAGTATTTATTGAAGTATAGTTGCTCGCACTTTGCAACTACTGTGCATATAGTTTCAATTTTCTGGATTATTTGTGATATTTGATTTTGAGACATTTTAGTAAACATTTGTGGGCTGGATAATTTTTTTTGTGGTTATACTACCTTTCAAGATTCTAACTTTCTGGAGCACTAGAGCCAGCAGTAACTTAGTAGAATCATAGCCTTGATTTTCTCTTAAATCAATTAAACTGCTTTGAACTTAAGTGAAATATAGCCTTGCTCACTTCAAGACTCATATTTTTTAAGTTTTATTTTAAGTGTTAGACTTGAAAGGCCTATCAAGTATCTAGGTTAGGTGATACTTTGTTGTTACGATATTGGTTATTTTAAGATATATTTTTAATTATATATGCAGATTTAATTGTGAACCATTGTGGGGAGATATCTGCTGTAACTTGGTGTATAACTTTAAGAAATTTTAGTATAAAATTTAAACAGTTTGTAAGGGATCTTTTTATTAAATTTAAGCAGATATAGTTTCAGCTAAATTATTAAATTTAAGCAGATATAGTTTCAGCTAAATTGTTAAATTTAAACAGATATTGTTGCAACTAAATTGTTGAGGAGGGGGCTTTTAATTGTTCTATTCAAAGCCAAGTAGTACGCCTGAGCTTGCATAACCTTCTACATCCTGGGGTTTTGCCATAGAGGGTCCAGACTCTAATTTTTTTTTCTCTCTATACTTTGCATGACGGCGGCCGGAAGTGGTGGCCGAGCCAGACCCAGATATCCCTCAGCCAAAAAGGGGGAAGTCTAAGAGTAGGGGTCAGGGCCAAAGGAACCTGAAGAGGCTGCCAGTCATCAGAGGGGACCCTCTGAAGGAGCGGTGAGAAGGAGCCCACAAGCCGACCCAGGAGGAGAGGACAACCTTGTTGAGCAAGCCAGGTTGTATCGCTCACTTAAGCCAGCAGTCCCTGTTTATTATTGTAAATTAGTCATCAATCACTATTTATCATTCAAATACTTTATATTTAACCACCAATATACTTGTTATTGTTTAATTCCCTTTTGAATATTTTTTCTGAACCCATCCCTTCAGTGTTTCTGGAGAGGTTGGGCAATTTCACTAACTTCCTTGGAGTTTGGAGGTAAAAACTCCTGGCGCCCCTTTTTCTTGAGTTTTGTTTAACCTTAGAGTAATCTCGCGATAAAAGTTAGTGATTTTGCCTGACATCTCTTATAAGAGGAAAAGAATAAGTTGCCAAGGATCCACAACCCACCGTAAGTAAACTGAGCAGCCCAAAGGCACCCCAGTTTAGCTAGATTGGAGGTCTTAACTTAGTTGGACTTTCAATCTAGCTTTACAATATTTTTTATATTTTCAGTTATACAATAAGATTATTAAAACTCCATTGACTTTTATCGATTTATTTTTTTATATTAATAAAACTTATTCATTAATATTACAAATAAATTAATAATATAGATAACGTAATAATAACAAATACATGTGTTTGCAGATTATAAAAAAATATCTTTTTCCTTGTTATTGACAAAATATCACCTACTGGTACCAAATTAATATTGATGTAGGTATTTTAAAATGGCATGAACAGGGTTAATAAATAATATTTTTTTAAATTACTTGTATTTTTATTATCCCTTAGCACTACACAGGATGGCGATGTCATCTGCAAAATTGTTGTTTTTAAATATAGTGCACTAAAAGCTATCCAGATCACAACAAAAAACAAGTTTTCAATGAATTTACTTAAAATTACATTTATAGACTTGTTTCCAGAATTCTACAAAGATTTTTATAATGGAATAAAAGGAAGGCCTAAATTTATGAGTACACAAGAGACAATGACAATTTTATCAAGCGTGCTAAACATTTCAGACCTACTACCTTTTTTCGACATACTGATTGGAATAGTACCCCTAAATATTCTAAACTTATTTTTTGAAGACTGATAACCCTTTGAACATGTATTCGTACATGATCAGTTTGCCTAGTCTCCTTGATTTCTATTGGATGCAGTTGATTTTTTCCCTTTGTGAATGCTGGAATGACAAGTTTTGCCCTGTACATGCTCAAAATATTGCTGATTAAAAATCCCCTATCTGCCAGAACAATGTCACCTGGCTTGATGCTATCTAAATTTAATTTATTGTCTGGTGATGTTTATAATTTGACCAACAAGTCTGTTCAGTTTTTCAGTAAATACCTATAAAAATTTATTATGACAGTTGTTTTATCATGAAAAACTTCCCTGAAGCATTTGAGGATATTAATTTTAAAGTAGAATGGCCTGGCCACCTTATTAAAATAACAAATTTGTTATATAATAAGTGAATAATATTTTCAAGATCCTTAAAATCCACATCCAGTTTCAATTTAATAAGCATTAGTATTAGTAAAGGCAAAAGAAGATGGTAGTTGTACTGCTAGAAATAACAAAATCTTTAACATTTTGGAAAATTATACAATTCACTATATTATATAATATGAAAAACCTGTATAATATTTCCATTTCACTTCATCTGCACCAATAAGGCCAAGTAATGAATTTTCCACTTTCTCTTCTAGGTCTGCATTTTTTTGCTTTACCAAGTCTTTCAATTCGTTTTATCAATTCCTTCATTGCCATGTCAGTCTGTGAAGAAACTCCACTTTGCTTGCTCACCCTACTCTTCAGTTGGTTCAACACTGTCCGCCACACTGTCACAGCTTTGAGTTTTTCTAGAAATATAATTAGTAACTTTTAGACCCCTTCCCTTTTTCTCACCATTTTCCAGTAACTAATACAAATATAAAACCATTTAATAGTCTTTTACATTTATAAATAATAGCCTTCTATACAAGAAAACGAGACAGAGAGCCAAGCACGTAGTCAGGGGGGGGGGCGAAGGTTACAAATTATCTTAGTGATTTATATATTTCTAAGCTGTTGAAACTTTTATGCTAAAATTACTGTGCTACAAGCTTAGAAAAAACCATCTCAATATTATTTACTGGGTAAAATATTCAAGGGAACGAAACAAATTTAAACAAAAATTTTGGGGTTTCTAGGTATCACCTATCTAAGTTATAATAAGTGGTGCTCATTAAAATAATTGACAAATAAACAATAATAACAACTATGTCTAATGATATTATTAACTAGTGATACATCAATGAAAAGCTAGATGTACTAATTTGCATCTTTTGGTGTTGATAAAAATAAGAAAATTCTAAAACAGTTGAATTTATGTACTACTATTTATGTATTATGATGCATAAAGTTTTCACTCAGAATTTAGAGAAGAAATCATTTTTACGTTTCACCTTTACACCCAAGTAGGCTATAAAGAATATTTGTTGAGTTTAGTTCCTTGATAATATAATATATAAACACCCTTAAAACATGCATTATTTTCATATCCTTTGATAATTCTATATTTGATATAGTTTATTTTTTGATTTCAAAGCATAGATAATAGCCAGTAAAAATATATTGAGCTCAAGTCCTCCCAGGGGCTTGGGAGGTATGTAGATAAAAACAGGCTTTGAATATTTCGAATACACAATAGGTTGCCCTTAGGAAGGGCCACCACCTGAACAATTACTTCATAGCAGGTAGGAGCCATACAAGCTTTTGTTTTGCTGTAATGATGATGCTTCTCTACTGCTCCTCCACAAAGTTTGAGAAATGGAAACCTAACTATCTGCCCCCCTTTTTTGCTTGCGAAAAATGGTGATACCTGACTGCTCCCAGTCTTTAACCCCACCCCCCCTGACGCAGATCAGATAATTAAGCTAGTGAGCCCCCCGAAGTGAAATCCTGGCTATGGGCCTGCAGAGAGAGACCTCACAGGGCTCAGACCCCAAAGCATAAGCATTCCCGTAAATCTATGAAATGAATATCTTAATATACCAGTATGAAATAATCCCTAGCTTGGTTTGAACAATATGAGACAATATTTTCTGCTAATTTTGTTACTAAGACTGACCTTAGAAGCTTGCAGTTTTCTTCTTTTCTCTAGCCTCTCCTTTCTTTCAACGTCTCCATGTCATTTTAAAACCTTTAGAGCAGTGTGTCTCATGTTCTGTGATGGTACCCAATCAGGATGGTTTTTATCCTCCAAATCATCTCCAAAAATGTAGGTCTACCTGAATTAAATTGAAGGATAAGCATAGCACAAACCACATTTACTATATATAAACGAAACAGTAAAATGACTGCCTTTGTAAGGCGATGAGGGCCTTACCTGTGATAAAATGCTTGCTGATGAATTTTTGATGTTTCAGTTTTGATTCTATGAGATCATCTCGTTTAATTGCAGCTATAAACAAAACTCCTACGTTGTTGGGATAATTCATTTTTGCGAGTCAAAGCTAAGTTTTTCTCGGTTAGATCAAGATCCACACCCAACCACCAGACACGTATACTATAGTATAATTATGTTTTAATCAAAATAATGCTCAAAATACCCTCCACATAAAGAAATTCTCAAAAAATAAATACACAAACAACTTTTAATTACACGCCTCACATGACAACAAGCCATTTTGGATTATTTTGACACTTTGACAGATCGGACGATCGCCCGCCTTTAGGGCAATTCCAATCTACGGTTGTATTACCGTCCTAGAACTGTTTTCGTCATGCCCCGCCCATTTTGTGATTATAGAATTGATGATTAGCTGGTACGCTGGCAGACCAACCAATCACCGTTTTTAGAACTGTAAAATGGGCGGGGCATGATAAAAACAGTTCTAGGTCGGTAATAGAGCCGTAAATTGGAATAGCCCTTATAAATTTCCTGTTAGAGTCAATGTTTTCAGGTCAGGATAAAATACCGAACAATCCCGATCTGATAGTAGATAGTAGATAGAAATACGTTTCTATGTTAGAGAGTGCCCCTACTGGACTCACATTATCTTAACAGACCTCTATATTTACTGGTTGCGATAGGGAAGCTATTCGATATAATGATTCGTCAGAGGCTTCAGAAAGAAATAGACGGAGGAAAAGGTCTGTCGAAGTAGCAGTTCGGTTTTCGTACCGGCAGGTCTGCCATCGACGCTCTCAAGACAGTTATGAGAACATTGAAAAGTTCCAGGTATAAATGGAGCACACCAGTAGGGGCACTCTCTAACATAGAAACGTATTTCTATCTACTATCTACTATCAGATCGGGATTGTTCGGGATTTTATCCTGACCTGAAAACATTGACTCTAACAGGAAATTTATAAGGGCTATTCCAATTTACGGCTCTATTACCGACCTAGAACTGTTTTTATCATGCCCCGCCCATTTTACAGTTCTAAAAACGGTGATTGGTTGGTCTGCCAGCGTACCAGCTAATCATCAATTCTATAATCACAAAATGGGCGGGGCATGACGAAAACAGTTCTAGGACGGTGATACAACCGTAGATTGGAATTGCCCTAAAGGCGTGCGATCGTCCGATCTGTCAAAGTGTCAAAATAATCCAAAATGGCTTGTTGTCATGTGAGACGTGTAATTGAAAGTTGTTTTTGTATTTATTTTTTGAGAATTTCTTTACGTGGAGGGTATTTTGAGCATTATTTTGATTAAAACATAATTATACTATAGTATACGTGTCTGGTGGTTGGGTGTGGATCTTGATCTAACCGAGAAAAACTTAGCTTTGACTCGCAAAAATGAATTATCCCAACAACGCAGGAGTTTTGTTTATAGCTGCAATTAAACGAGATGATCTCATAGAATCAAAACTGAAACATCAAAAATTCATCAGCAATCATTTTATCACAGGTAAGGCCCTCATCGCCTTACAAAGGCAATCATTTTACTGTTTCGTTTATATATAGTAAATGTGGTTTGTGTTATGCTTATCCTTCAATTTAATTCAGGTAGACCTACAGATTTGGAGGATAAAAGCCATCCTGATTGGGTACCATCACAGAACATGAGACACACTGCTCTAAAGGTTTTAAAATGACATGGAGACGTTGAAAGAAAGGAGAGGCTAGAGAAAAGAAGAAAACTGCAAGCTTCTAAGGTCAGTCTTAGTAGTAAAATTAGCAGAAAATATTGTCTCATATTGTTCAAACCAAGCTAGGGATTATTTCATACTGGTATATTAAGATATTCATTTCATAGATTTATGGGAATGCTTATGCTTTGGGGTCTGAGCCCTGTGAGGTCTCTCTCTGCAGGCCCATAGCCAGGATTTCACTTCGGGGGGCTCACTAGCTTAATTTTCTGATCTGCGTCAGGGGGGGGAGGGGTTAAAAACTGGGAGCAGTCAGGTATCACCATTTTTCGCAAGCAAAAAAGGGGGCCAGATAGTTAGGTTTCCATTTCTCAAACTTTGTGGAGGAGCAGTAGAGAAGCATCAACATTACAGCAAAACAAAAACTTGTATGGCTCCTACCTGCTATGAAATAATTGTTCAGGTGGTGGCCCTTCCTAAGGGCAACCTATTGTGTATTCGAAATATTCAAAGCCTGTTTTTATCTACATACCTCCCAAGCCCCTGGGAGGACTTGAGCTCAATATATTTTTACTGGCTATTATCTATTCTTTGAAATCAATAAATAAACTATATCAAATATAGAATTATCAAAGGATATGAAAATAATGCATGTTTTAAGGGTGTTTATATATTATATTATCAAGGAACTAAACTCAACAAATATTCTTTATAGCCTACTTGGGTGTAAAGGTGAAACGTAAAAATGATTTCTTCTCTAAATTCTGTGAAAACTTTATGCATCATAATACATAAATAGTAGTACATAAATTCAACTGTTTTAGAATTTTCTTATTTTTATCAACACCAAAAGATGCAAATTAGTACATCTAGCTTTTCATTGATGTATCACTAGTTAATAATATCGTTAGACATAGTTGTTATTATTGTTTATTTGTCAATTATTTTAATGAGCACCACTTATTATAACTTAGATAGTTGGTACCTAGAAACCCCAAAATTTTTGTTTAAATTTGTTTCGTTCCCTTGAATATTTTACCCAGTAAATAATATTGAGATGGTTTTTTCTAAGCTTGTAGCCCAGTAATTTTAGCATAAAAGTTTCAACAGCTTAGAAATATATAAATCACTAAGATAATTTGTAACCTTCGCCCCCCCTGACTACGTGCTTGGCCCTCTGTCTCGTTTTCTTGTATAGAAGGCTATTATTTATAAATGTAAAAGACTATTAGATGGTTTTATATTTGTATTAGTTACTGGAAAATGGTGAGAAAAAGGGAAGGGGTCTAAAAGTTACTAATTATATTTCTAGAAAAACTCAAAGCTGTGACAGTGTGGCGGACAGTGTTGAACCAACTGAAGAGTAGGGTGAGCAAGCAAAGTGGAGTTTCTTCACAGACTGACATGGCAATGAAGGAATTGATAAAACGATTTGAAAGACTTGGTAAAGCAAAAAAATGCAGACCTAGAAGAGAAAGTGGAAAATTCATTACTTGGCCTTATTGGTGCAGATGAAGTGAAATGGAAATATTATACAGGTTTTTCATATTATATAATATAGTGAATTGTATAATTTTCCAAAATGTTAAAGATTTTGTTATTTCTAGCAGTACAACTACCATCTTCATTTGCCTTTACTAATACTAATGCTTATTAAATTGAAACTGGATGTGGATTTTAAGGATCTTGAAAATATTATTCACTTATTATATAACAAATTTGTTATTTTAATAAGGTGGCCAGGCCATTCTACTTTAAAATTAATATCCTCAAATGCTTCAGGGAAGTTTTTCATGATAAAACAACTGTCATTATAAATTTTTATAGGTATTTACTGAAAAACTGAACAGACTTGTTGGTCAAATTATAAACATCACCAGACAATAAATTAAATTTAGATAGCATCAAGCCAGGTGACATTGTTCTGGCAGATAGGGGATTTTTAATCAGCAATATTTTGAGCATGTACAGGGCAAAACTTGTCATTCCAGCATTCACAAAGGGAAAAAATCAACTGCATCCAATAGAAATCAAGGAGACTAGGCAAACTGATCATGTACGAATACATGTTCAAAGGGTTATCAGTCTTCAAAAAATAAGTTTAGAATATTTAGGGGTACTATTCCAATCAGTATGTTGAAAAAAGGTAGTAGGTCTGAAATGTTTAGCATGCTTGATAAAATTGTCATTGTCTCTTGTGTACTCATAAATTTAGGCCTTCCTATTATTCCATTATAAAAATCTTTGTAGAATTCTGGAAACAGGTCTATAAATGTAATTTTAAGTAAATTCATTGAAAACTTGTTTTTTGTTGTGATCTGGATAGCTTTTAGTGCACTATATTTAAAAACAACAATTTTGCAGATGACATCGCCATCCTGTGTAGTGCTAAGGGATAATAAAAATACAAGTAATTTAAAAAAATATTATTTATTAAAAAGATATTTTTTTATAATCTGCAAACACATGTATTTGTTATTATTACGTTATCTATATTATTAATTTATTTGTAATATTAATGAATAAGTTTTATTAATATAAAAAAATAAATCGATAAAAGTCAATGGAGTTTTAATAATCTTATCGTATAACTGAAAATATAAAAAATATAATGTTTGATTGACAATACTGATGGTGCTATGAGCAACTCAATAGTAATTAAATGGTCATAGTACTGGGAGTAATCATTTTGACATTATATATAAACCATCTAGTAAATTATTAAGGCAATATTATCAGATACATGCTGCAAAAATATATCTGAATGACAAACATAACAAGCTGTCATTGAATAAACAGAAAAAAAGATTCATATTCATTATATTTAAAACTTGCAAAAACAAATTACCAAATTTGGGCTCACTAAATATAGTTTCAAATATAATAACTAAGGAATCTAGTGCAGTAAAAAGCCTAATAACCCAAATGTAAAGAGCACTTTTCCTACCTTGATAAAACACTTAAAGGGGTCATATCAAAATTTTGATCAATGACAGGAATTTTATGTACAAAATAATTGTGAATACACGTTGTACTTGTATGATATCAATTATTGTTTTTAAAATTTGTTTTCATTTTTATACATTCGACTTGCAGTTATAACAGTACCATGGAAAATTAGTGGTATCTTCTAGGTCTACGCATTCAAAATGAAACCATTCTACACAACATTCATCTCCATCATATCTAATGATTGGCACCACCACTACAAATACTATATGTCTATAACTGTATACCCCTCTAAGCACCTTCTTTTTTGCCTACCTCATAATGCAGGCATTATAACTTCTTTATGAAACTTCATGCCAATTTTTTTTATTTTCCTCCCAGAATTTAAAATCGGGTAAAATTCTATTTCTGAAAAAAAGATCAGACGACACAGTCACAATAGTTTGTATTTGATACAGAAATTTTCATTTGGCACTGGTAATATAGCCACCACCTTCTTCTATTAGTCATGGTGATTTCATTTTTGGAAAAGTTTTATATGCAAAATATCACTAATGTGCAATAGATATGGACATGTTAGCAATTTTATAAGAATGGCACATTGCCTTTTGTGCATTTTCTAACTGTTCATGGAGTTGTCACGGGCGGAAGAACGAAATCTACTTCAAATACCTACCTATTTCAGAGGATGATATGAAATGCCAAAGACCCGTTTTCTATTCCTAATCCAGCTTCTAAATACAATTTCAGACTGAGTAAAGATAAAGAAGCATGTTGGTGTTTGAAAGACACGTTGGAGCTTTTCATGAGGAGTTACAGTTTGCTGATAATATAATTTTGTAGGTACTTGCAATGTTAGATTTTCTGAGTGTCTGGAGGAATAATTTCAGTATAGGTGCTAATAATAGCTTATCTTTCATCCATGAGCAAGACAGTACTCACTAGCTCAATAGAGGAAGTATGTGATTTGGAACCACTGCCGCTTCAGTGGTTGCTTGCGTTGAGGCTGCAAGGACAAGATGCCTGAATGTTGAAAGATATTACGGACCCAAATTATTCAACAAAAAAATTCCAAGAAATTAAAATTGATTTAAAAATTTCGCGTGTTTAAAAAAGAAATCAAAACATTTATACAAAACAATAAAAAAAATTCATTATTTAAATTTGTACCGATTTCTGTATATTTTTCTGAAACACTACTCCTTGGCCACTTCATTCACTAGTTCCTTAAAGGTTTAGTAGGTGTAGTTAATATATAATAGTAATTTTGTTTCTGTATTTTAATTTAGCTTACATACTTAATATTAATATTCTGTACATGATTTGTGGGATTGAGCAATACACTATTACGAAACAGACTTCCAAGCCTAATGTGATAGCTGTATTAGTTCAATCCCCACTTGACCCACAGATTTATATAATATTGACTTATACATATTATTACATGACATTATTTTGTATAGAATATTATTCTAAATTGTGATTGTATTTGTAAGGAACAATGTACAATAAACAAACAAAAAAAAAATAATTTCTGAACAAGAGGTGATCCATAAATGTAACTTATTCTGACTGAAAACTACATTCAGTGCTATGATAAGAAACACTAATAGATGATCATTTGGTATTGAAATTTCCAAAGTATTGAAAGGAGCATGTCCAATAATACATAATTTGGCAGATAGACAAACTTACAGACGATTTTTCAAAGAAAGCAATTTATTAACTTTACCTGGACCTTAATAAGTGTATATTATTTCTTATAAAACAATTTCAAAATTATGTCAATTATCCTATTCATTTTTGTCATACACAGAGAAAGGTCCTTTATTCTATGCTATTCTAGCATGAAATTATACTACCAACTGCCTAATGAGATAAAAATTATTTCTAACGTAACACATTTCAGCTTTTGGTTATTCAAAGACTTATGTGATATGAAACCATATGCTAAAGAGAATCTTTCTAGATACAATTGTTTGTATAGTCCAGTGTGCTTTATTTTATGTATGCCTATTAGTTTAGAAACTCCTTCAATGGCCTATTTAAAATTTGTAATTATACAATTATTTTGAAATTCATCTGTCTATCCAATGAAATTACAAATTAACTGCTAAAAAAGTGAAATATGAGATTACAGTAAAAGATTAGTGAATGACATATTATATTTTGGAAACATACTTGATGATTATAAATTCTAGAATATACTTGATGATTTGAATCTTATAATCCAAAATATAAGGAGTGATGCATCGGCAAGGCATATTTTATTGCTGAGGTACTGATACTTCTTTGAATTCGTTAGCAATGGTTTTATAACAGTCATGTGTTAGAAATTAATGTCTCATTGTTAATTTTTCAACCAAATGCAGAGAATTAGTGTTTTCCTTGTGAATCAGCAATCTAACAAACATTCTGGTCATACTTACCTTTGCAAACAAATTAAAGAAAGGAAACATCAAATTTATCAATAACTTTTAATTATAATAAAGCGATCCAATTTGAATGTGATATTTCACTTTTTGTGGGTTTCCCACACCTATCCAAAGCAAAATCCATTTGAGCTTCACTTTGGAAGCTCTACTCTACATATGAAAATATTGTTGTGTAAAATCAAAAGCTAAAAAGTTATTACATTTATTTATGAGCAAATAATTAGGGCATTAGTTGAATCGTATTGCACAGATAAAAATTATTCTTTTCTTTCTTCTACTTTGATGTATCTTCATTATTTTCTGTCTCATAAGATTACAATGTCATATTCATACATTATGTACTGCCAATGGCAAAAACTAGTTTTATTTTCTCCATGGTGTAGGTATGTAGTTTGTATTACACACTAGATGAATATAGGTATTATTAAAACAAAATTCGATTTTTTTTTTAAGATAAAGGTTTCAAAATTATACCTGTCAGAGGTAATAGATACATACACATTCTTTCAACTTGTAAACTCATGAAGATCTTTAAATGCCAGACCAGAAAAACATTGATTTAACATCACTGCTTTTAATATGTTAGAAATAAAAAATAACAAATTGTTTAATTTTTCCTTCATTTCTTCTAGCTCCCTCCTTAAAAAATAATTTTAAGCTTCTGTACCTCCATGGTATTTAAAGGCAGCGCATGTTGGGATATGCTATAGCTTTTGGAAGGGTTGATTGCTAGCCATTATACTTCCATACTTCTTAAGTTATGAGTCTTTCATGCAGCTGTCTCCTGTAAATAATGAGATTTAAGAAACAGTTTATACAGAGTCTGAATCGCTACAGTATACACATAATTTGTAACCAGTACCTCGTAATTTTAAATTTTTTATTCATACAACATACAAAATATTTCCTCATGTCTGCCTCTTAGGCTTAGGTAATATCAAAAAAGATTAATTAGCAGATGCTTTCTACTAACTTGCAAATAAAATAGTTCAATTTCCTAGGCGTTTTTGTGCCCCTACTTCATAGATTTATGTTCAAAATGGTTGGTCCATTTTTTTATATCCCTGTCCTTGAAATAGCAAGAACAAGAGAATAAATCGAATGTTCTATTTGTTTCCCTGAAAAAATATTATTTTATTAAATCATCAGCGACAAAAGTCAAGGAAGTAGATTCATGAATCAACCCAAACAATTAAATAACCTATTTTGATCTCTTAATTAGAACCGACGTGAGGAATAACAGACAGGGCAATACAACCAAGGTTCAACAATATATAATAATAATTAATATTCGATTACTTACCGAAGTAAGGAAATATCCATTTTTCCTTTCCGTTTCATCTTTGGACAAAACAACGAATCTACACCATTATTTTTCACAGTAATGCTTGCAATTGAGAGCATAAGGCATCACCGTATTGTAAAATATGATTTTCTCTTCTTGAATATTTTTAAACAAATCAATTAATGCGCTTATTTGAAAGTATCTCAATTTTCAAAAACCTCTGTATTGACATGACCCATTGGCTTACATCTGCCGAACAGATGTTTGTCAGCTCACAAGTCACAGAGACACAGAAGATGACGTTAGGGACAGCAGTCCTAATTTCAAAAATTTATTCCACCAACCCAAAACTTAAAAAACTATAAAAATCCCCACCGTCGAAATTTGGTGAGGCCGAAATAAGTTGAGCCGTCGAAATGAATTAAAGTAGACCCTCATTATTCATTTTAATAATTTTAAATAACAATAAACAAACAAAATCTAACTAATCAAACATCAATCAGAAATATCAAGTTGAAAACATTGACACATGTCCATCCACTTTATTTTCGATCCATGCACAAAACAGAATTCGCCGGCAGACATAAAACAACATATGCTTCTAACAATTATTTTCCATCCATGCTCACAGGCTGGGCTGAGTCAAATGTTTTCAGTAGGGTAGTACACGTAACCCGAAACTGCCCGATCGTCATGGTTGCCATGGTAATAGAAACACGTTTCTATTTCTTATCTTAGAGAGTACCAATACAGTTGCTCTTGACGTCAGGAATGTTTTTAATACTGCTTCCTGGAGTATCACAATGAGTGAGCTGCGAAGACGCGGCATCTCGGAGTGTCCTCGTAATATAATTAGTTATCACGAGGACAGGACGATATCTATAACCAAATCAGATTTGCCAATGTCTACCGCTTGGATTTTATGACCACCCTTGTATACCAGGCACGTAGTTAGGATTTTTTTCGAATAAGTGTATTATGGTTAAATGTTGGTATTTAATTACATCATATTTGCGATAGTTCTAAATGTTCAGATTTGACGACAGATGAGATAATGAGTGAAACGGATGGAAAAAATAAAAGAAGACTGGTACTGTAACAAATTAAAAGTTGTAAAAATTTGCAATTTCTGAGACAGCTTTTGGTAATTTAATTATAATCTGTAATTGCTAATCTTCCTTTCAACTGGGCAAATATTAGGCTGCATGGGTATTCTAGTTAGATGTTTGAAATATAATATAAATAAATAAATAAATAAATAATATAGTATAGTAAAATTTTGCTATCTAAATTTATATGGAATAGAGTACTTGCAGAAAAAAATATTATGTCGTTGACGCGTTCCTTAGAACCTAGTAAATGTGACAAAATCACTTGTTTGGTTTTTTGGAATCGGCTGTGAGAGATGTTCTAAAAATTACTTCAAATGCCGGAAAATGGCACGCAAGCAACCTCTGACGTCAGTGATATCGTAGAGTGATAGGATGTAAAGTATTGATATTCGATATCGATAGTCAGTGCTAACCTAACATTTTGACATTGATCATTATAACCACAAACCACAAAACACAGTCATAAGTCATAAGATTATAACCATGAAAACTCAAACACGTGCACAACATACACAACAAAAGTAAAAAAGTCAAAAGTATAAAAGTTAGGTTAGATTACTAATTCACTTTGTAGGGATGGGCTTGAATTTAATTCTATCTTTGGATTCATTCATAATGGGATGCGCCGAAATAAAATGATGGTTTCGATTAGTTGCGAATCTCGGTCACAAACAGGATGAACTGTGATACCTATCATATATAAAAATGTATTGCAACGAAAATGTCAGTGGTTTAATTGCCTGTTTCAAGTATGTTTAAGTATCAATAAATTGAGTCGCATTGTTAAAGAATTCAGATCATCTCTAGTCGAATGCGCAGTTGGCAAACCACAAAGAAAATATGGTTGCATTCGAACAGCTGATATGATTTCGTTTTGCATTTTGCATCTCACAGCAGTACTCAGTGAGGAACTACGGCTGTAGTAGGGCAAAAGAGGTCTCATTTCATTTGGGAATTTGTATACCCATATAACAAAACACGTAAAATAAATATTTAAAAGAAATTTGGCAACATCAGAAATAGCATGCAGTTGAATCTCACTGCTCTGCGCTGTAGCAGTATTGATTGTCGATATCGATAAGATACCTATGACGTCAGCCCTTGTTTTAAGTCACGTGGAAAAATTTGAATATATCCTGATTTTATTTTGCAAATATCTTTTTTGGCCGTCAGTAAAATCATGTTTTTTGTTTCCTACAGCTTCTTGAAATGGTTTTCTTTTGTATACTCCCGAGGCGATTTCACGACCTCTGCAAGTACCCATAAGTCAATACCTGGCTAGTATAACAATATTATATTAATAATAGTAATAAAATTAGCTTCCTATATAAGTACCTATGTATTACTATAGTTGCAAAATGAACGTATGTTTTACTGGGTATGAAGATTAAAACTAAAAGCTCACCACCCTAAGAAAAAATTTCTGTTGCTTTAGGGATAATGGTGCTCTGAAGTATATACCACGCCTACATTCTTGGTGTATATTTATCTTTTTTTCTAAATAATAACCACTTAAACGCTGTAAGATTCTGTTTTGAGCTTTTTTTGATAGATATAATATTTCGACTGACAAAATTGGATTCTAGGATGGATTGTTGTGATTTAAACACCGTATAAAAGATATTCCAAATTCGAAAATCTCAAACTCCAATTAACTGGTCGTAAATAAATAACAGTAATATCTAATAGAATCCAATTTGAATTTGCGCGTATCTATAATCCGCGAATCCATAGATACACCAGTTCCTGAGAAATCGAATGATAATCCATGCAAATGTTTTCTCTCAACCATTTATTGTGAAAAGTATAAATATCAAGCTAAATAGTGCGATATCATATCACACGTCTATATGGGTCTATGATATCGCGTCACCTTTGAAACCAATTTGACAATACCAAAGAAGACAAAATAAGCAAACCCGAACATACTGTACAGTGTACACCTTATAGTAGATTATACTAATTTATGGTCTCAGAAATGAGATTATTCATATATTACAATATTACATGCTCATATTGTTATGATATGACACGCCGGTTTCTGATAAACACTGATGATTAGATACAGATTCATCTCTCTTTTTTGATAAGCAAAGAGCAGTATGCACAACTCTTGGGAAAGTGTGTTTTTTTGCACTCTATCCAAGTATGCCTTTTTCAAAACTTCTAAGTTACTATTACCTGACTTGCTTCCACAGAAATATTTGTATAGGTATTGGCAATGCATTGTCAGCCAAGTTTATATCTTCGGAACATCTTCTTTCGCATACTTCCTTTTCCGACATGGTCACTAGTATCGCACAGTCTATATACAATGGCGTAGTGTAGAACAGCTTATTTACCGGAGAGTATCTTAAATAGGTTACAACACTATTCGGCACACGGGAACACGGACAAGACTGACGGGATGGAAATAAAGGCACCCGCTGAACGTATATCGATTTTTCATCTCGTCACGCGCAGATTCCGAAGTCTGTGTGGATAACTCGAAAATAATAATTTAGAATAGTCACTAATCGTAGCTTTTTTCAGAGTAGTAACTATTCAGAAATGAGTGTTGGCTTTCGATTTTACTTTTTGAATGTTACAGTTCTGTCGGTCTGTCTGTTGCCATTCTTTTACCTGCGTAACTCTAGTAACCGCTGCACCATTTTTGATAAAATGTATGTTGTGATATGCGTGTGAAGTTTTAGTAGATTAGATTGTTAATAAAAAATAAAGAACTTTCCTAGAACCCTTTTAATCAGCATTGTAGGGATGCAGTTACCTCTAACAACCAACATTACAAAAAATGGAGGAAACACCCAAATGGCCAGAACCACCATAATTTTATCGACACCAGAAATCACTGTAAACGCGTGATTGACAGCAGCAAGGAGAAAAACAACCAAAAAATCAAGAACAAGCTCCTCTCATGCCCTAGTTCGTCCAGAGCATTCTGGTCTGTAGCTAAGGCTGTTAGTCAGAACTTTTCCAATTCATCGATACCATCCTTGACCAGAGAAGACAAGTCTATCGCTTATATTCCTAAAGAAAAAGCGGACATCTTAGGGAGGCTTTTCTCCAGTACTCCAACCGCCACCGTAAACGTGGACGTGGACTCAAATTTCAACATCGAGATGTAAAAAGTATCCTCCAAAAACTAAACACGAAGAAAGCTACTGGTCCTGATCAAATTCCAGTGATTGTCCTTAAACGCTGTGCCGCTGAGCTTGCACCTATACTTTGCAAACTCTTCAAACTATCGTATCAGCGGGGCGTGTTTCCCACTTCATGGAAGATTGGCTGCGTACAACCCATCCCTAAAAGAAAGACAAGAAAACCGATCCCACCAATTATAGACCTGTCGCTCTTCTCAGCATCATGTCTAAGGTTATGGAGACTGTCATTAACACACAGCTCCTGAAATACTTGGACAACAATAACATCATAAATTATCGCCAGTATGGCTTCCTTAAGTACAGGTCTACGGGTGACCTCCTCGCCTACGTCACTCACTTGTGGAACAGAGCAATAGAAAATCGTGGCGGATCCCGTGTTGTTGCACGTTGCACTTGACATATCGAAACCCTTGACAGAGTGTGGCATGAGGGACTTCTGGTAAAGCTTGCTGCTTACGGACTACCACCTGTCCTGAGCCAGTGGCTGAATAGCTTTTTGAACGACCGATCTCTGTTTTTTGTAGTCGAAGGCTGTTCATAAAACATATTTTCAATAAACTCCGGTGTTCCTCAGAGATCTGTCTTATCCCATACACTGTTTCTGCTGTACATCAACCAGCTGCTGGAAATAACATCCAATCTAATATACAGCTTCGCAGATGACAATACATAATTATCGTGCATGGAACGAGGCTAGCCACTATCATCCCAAGAGACGGTACGTCGGCGACAGCAGCATGCCTCACAGATCAATCTAGATGTCAAAACAATGGTCGAGTGGGGATTAGCAAATAAAGTACAGTTCAACGTACAAGAAACCCAGGCAACAACACTTACAATGAAGACTCACGTTAGCTTACCAACTGTGGAAATGGAGGGTCACCCCGAGTCACCTCCTGTCCTATCCTGGCAGGACCACGTCGTCAGTATTGTTAAAACTGCATCCCAGAAGCTTGGAGTTTTGTTCCGCTGTAGGAAGCTGTATACACCAGAGCAACTACTGCTGCTCTACAAGGCACAGATCCAACCATCGTTGGAGTATTGCTCCCATGTGTGGGGATGTGCTCCGAAGCACTCTCTAAAGCTTCTGGGCAGTATCCAGAAAAGAGCAATTAGATTAGTCGGTACGCCTAGCCTCACACGGGACCTCCACAGCCTGAAACATCGAAGAAGGGTGGCTGACATATCCCTGTTTTACAGATTCTATCATGGAAGATGTTCGGGTGAGCACTCCCAGATAATAACACCAAAGGCCGTCCGAATAAGAAACACTAGCGAGGCTCTGCGAGCTCATCCTTACCAGGTCGAGGTCCCTACTCCCCGAACGAGTCTCCTTCGGCATTCCTTCTTTTGGAGAACTTCGACGCTGTGGAATGAGCTGCCGGGGAATTTGTTTCCCGACAACTACAACCTGCAGCGCTTCAAATCTAACGTGCACTGACACGTATCCTCTCGCAGCGCTTCTACAGCGCCGTAGGCTTTCAACCTTTGCGGGAGTCTGACCATAAGACAGGAAGACTCAGCAAATACTAGAAGAAAGGTAGCATATGATCGACTTTTGGAAAGGTGGCAACAGCGATGGCTAAATGTAAGTGAGGGCCTATGGACAAAAGAATTTATACCAGATCTTACTGCCTGGCTAACCAGAAAACGCGGAGAGGTTGACTTCTATCTGTCTCAGATGCTCTCAGGTCACGGCTGTTTCCGTACTAAAAACGATTTGCGATGACTCGGTATGTTTGAACTGTGGACGCATAGATGACGCCTACCACACATTCTTCCAATATCCTTCATGGCAGATGAACCGAGATTTACGACCCATAAAGTTACAAGGATAATGCTGCAATCGCAAGGAAACTGGCATGCTATTGTGGACATGGCAAGAAACATCCTAGTCCAAAATGCTACAAAAGACAAGCATTTTCAGGCGTTGGTACCCGATCGCTATCGGACATAATCACTAGACCTAGGAGAAACTCAAAGGAGGCAAAGGCTGAATAAGACACCCACAGCAACGTGGCAATGCTAACGTGGTTCCGTTGCTGTAGGGAGAAGAGGCAGCATGCAGAGGTTTTTTGCAAGGTATGACCCCCAGTCGGCACAAAGAGCGGCGCGTGATACAATAACACCTTTACAAACATCCGAAGACCATCATGTTTTTCCTCTGCTGAATAAAAAAAATAAATCAGCCAATTCTGTTTCCGAACATCGATGCAAACATCTCTATTGGCAACCCGACGATTTTCGGCCTTCATTTAGATCAAGTAGAACTAGACTTAGCTCAAGAAATAAGAAGAAGGATAATCGATAATCGTGTTGACATTCATTCAACAAAGGTGTCACACCTACCAAGCCTTCGGAGCATTGTGCTGAATGGAGTACTGTTCCTGTGCTGATTGCTGCTCGTATATAGGAAGATCAACCTAAGATGTCTCACCAAGTCCAGCTCACGAGGTACCCCTTAATAAGAAGTTGATATTTCCAGTGTGAACCTCTCTCGTTAGCCCGCGGGAGTTGCATCTACAGGGGGAGGCATTATGGTACGGGCTATCTACCGCATCCACTAAAGAAGAGGTTCAAGTTTCCCTGGATCAGCAGAAATGCAGAAGATGTAAGTTCGATTGTTATGCATTATTTTTTCAGTCTGTTGTTAGCTTTCATAGTGTATACGCGCACATCTCAACATTGTATTTGACAAATAAATCTTTTCAAAAGCTCGTATACCGGGGTCGGTCAGTTAATTAGCAGTATATTACACAACTTTTATCGAAAGATAACTCAAACAGTGAGATAACAACAATAGAACCTCCAAGTAGACAAGAGTTGTGGGGAAGGCTATGGTCAGAACCTAAATCACATAATGAAAAGACAAGAAGAGGAAAAACAACAACATATACCGGAACACGGCGACGTTATTCTTATACACCACAAAAAATAGCTGAGACAATAAAACATAGACACAATTGGAAGTAGGTACCCGGGCGTAGATAACGTACAAAATGTCAGATGCAAATTTCTGATTCAGTGCAACATATGAGATGCTCACAGACCAAATCAATAAAGCCATAGTACAACCTAAGAGCCTTCCCAAATTCATCACCCAAGGAATAACGTAGGTATACAATACCTAAAAACGCAGATACCAAGAACCCTGCCAATTACCGCCCGATCACTTGCCTCCCCACCGTATACAAGATCGTCACCGCAACAATAGGCAAAAGAGGATTGAACAACACCTCATGCAAAACAACATCCTGATGGAAGAACAAAAAGCATGCAGAAAACAAAACCAAGTCTGCAAGGAACAACTTATAATTGATAGTGTGATCATGGATCAAATCAGAAAAGAGCACAGGAATCTTCATACCTGTTTTATCGATTATAAAAGTACTTTCGACTCTGTACCCCAGGGCTTCGACAGTTTCTTACAAGAACCATGGAGACATGGCGAACAAATATACACCTTCAAACTCAGGACGGCCATATATCCGAACGGATGAGCTACACATACGAAGCGGTATATTCCAGGGTGACCCTCTCAGTTCACCATGTTTCTGCCTATGTCTAAATCCTCTCTCCAACACACTCAACAGACTGTGATTTCACCATCAGACACTAGAAAGTAAATCAACACAAAATCTGAGAGAATTACTGTAAATAACAGAAGCTTGTGCGTCAGACATGAGGATGGAATTCGGAATGCAAGGTGCTCCACATCAATAAATAGGCCAATGGAAAACCATTCCGAGCAAAAAGTAGTAACTGATGGTCAAATGCTGGACAACATGGACAAAGGCGAAACGTACAAGTACCTACCTGGGATTCAATCAAAACGTTAGGATAGACACATACAATTCAAGGTACAACTAACACAAGAGCTTAAGGACCGCCTCACTAAACTATTAAAAACAAAACTGAATTCTAGAAATATTACAAAAGCCATTAACATATTTGCTATATCAATCCACTGCACACTGACATAGAAAACACCCATATACTCACCCGAACATAGCTCACGAAACGCAGATAGTCACATCCCAACGCATACAAGAAAAGGCTCACCATAGACAGGAGGCAGAGGAATTATACATATACAGTCACTTCGTACAAAACAAACAAATAATATCACTCAGACATTTGCGATACCGGTACTCACATATTCCGTTGGAATCATCAAGTGATCTTGTCCAGATCACGTAGCAGACGCTCACAATCACAACAAGAAGAAATAAATACCTGGTCCCAGAGGGCACTTCATGGCAAACATACATAGATACCGTGTAACACAATACCACATAAATGAAAAGCAGTTATACACCTAGCTGCATGATGGCGATCTTTTTCCAGAAACGGAGGGCATCATGCTTTCAATCCAGTATGCCTATTCCGTATCTCTCTCTCCGCGCGGATCGACACGGAAAGTCACCTACTGCCCGGGAGTGACGTCACTTTCCGGACGGAATACCGCCAAGTGCATTCGGTACGTCCGTGCACTTCCCGTTGACCTCATAGCCGCGGAAAGGGGCACCGAGTGCGGATAGACGTCAGTGTCATTGAGTCATTGTTGACAACGTGTCATATTTGTATCGTTTTCACCTTTAAGTGAGTTTTTGAAAGCAAGGTAAGTCTATTTTCCTGTATTTTGGTCGCTTTCTTCCTCAAGTATTTGTATTTTTACAACCAAGCCGTACACATGTGCGTGTGAGGTTCATGCAACTTGTGTACCGGGTGTTTCCTTATAATTCGCCACCCCTCTTATCTTTTTTATTTGCAGAGATAGAAAAAAAGTTCTTATATGAAGGTTTTATAGCCTTTTCTTAGCAAAATGTAAGAATGACACAAAACATTACCGGATTTAATTGTTTTTCAGCCACCATTGCTATCGTCGATAGAGGTTAACTCCCACATTTTAGAAACTTTGAAGCTAAATATCTTCATAACCTTCAAAATAAGGTGATCGAACACTATATTTTTGACAACAAGAGAAACATATATGTCTTTCCGTCCCATAAAAATATAACTTTATACGAAAAACCGGATTTTCTACTATTTTTTCATTTTGTTCGTATTTAATTGGAAATGACAAGAGAAAACTATAAAACTTTAAAATATCCGGCACATGTACGCTGTGTTTGGATAAATTATTGTTTGAATGGCAATGGAAGAAAAATTCGTATTGTGTTGTATTTTAACATGTGCTTCTTGTTTTAGATGGAATTTGTACTTACTGATGCTGAAGCCTTAGAGCTGATGGGGGAGGAGGAAGAATTTGAGCATCACAGGGCAAATCGCATAAGATTGAGGATCCAAATAGTGTATATAAACCTAAATTACTGCAAAATAAAAATAATAAAGAATGAATTAATTCTTTATTTTATTGTTAAATTAGGTTAACTAGAGTGAAAAGAGTGAATTCGCCAAACCTATCAAAATAATCCACCCTATCAAACACTTGCCTAGGTACACAAAACAACGTTAAATTTAATTTGTCCACTTCATCATCGTTAAGCATGTTACTTTCAATTATATAGTCCATTTTACTAGCTTTTATTGAGATTTTTTCGCATCTAACTTAAATACTTGTTATGATTGACAACAAACTACAGAACTAAATGACACGAAAATAAAGAAAGTGAGACTAGTGTACCTTAAGCCTGAAAAATATAAAGTCTATCTTGTGCTCAAAGGCGCCATAGTCACAAGTTGACCTTAAGTATTACCAATGCAAATAGCTGTAAGTGATATAGCCCTACACATGTTCTCACAAATAAAACGTGCCATCACAATAAATTCACAACGTAACAATTTCGCTTCCCGCCTTCACTTCTTCCGAACACTACAAGCATACGCACAACACTACAAGATGACCGACTATTATGGTAGTAACCACGGAAACGAAAACGGGAACGGAAAGCCTTCCGATCCGCACGGATCGACTCGGATATGTGCATTTTCTAAGCGTCTCGGAAGGCTTTCCGTTCCCGTTTTCGTTTCCGTGGTTGCTACACCACAATAGTCGGTAATCTTGTAGTGTAGTGAGTATGCTTGTAGTGTTCGGAAGAAGTGAAGGCGGGAAGCGAAATTGTTACGTTGTGAATTTATTGTGATTGCACATTGTATTTGTGAGAAGATGGATTCAAACGATGTATGTACTTAAAAAGAATGGATAAGGACTTAGTATTGGTTAGGTTATGTGTAGGGCTATATCATTTACAGCTATTTGCAATGGTAATACTTAAGGTCAATTTGTGACCTAGGTGGACCTTAGATGGCAGTTTCTCTTTCCACTGCTGTTTATGGCGCATTTAAGCACAAGTTAAGCTTTACATTTTTCAGGCTTAAGGTACACTTGTCTCACTTTTTACTTCCCATACCGATAGGTGAGGGGAGTATTATGATCGCGAAAATTTTCGATTTTGAGATAATACACTTTTTGAGCGTTTCGTGATGTCTACATAACTAAAATCCACGTCACTCATTTCCGTCGGTCTGTCTGTCTGTCGGTCTGTCTGTCTGTCGGTCTGTCTGTCTGTCGGTCTGTCTGTCTGTCGGTCTGTCTGTCTGTCGGTCTGTCTGTCTGTCTGTCGGTCTGTCGGTCTGTCGGTCTGTCTGTCTGTCGGTCTGTCTGTCGGTCTATCTGTCGGTCTGTCTGTACGCGTTTTTCTGTCCTCGTAATCTCAGGAACCGCTGCATGGATTGTGATGAAATTTGGGCAGCGATATGCTGGGGGGTCGTGGTAGGTAATGTTCTTATAATTTTGAAAATCAGTGCAGGGGCTGAGGAGTAATTAGCAAAAAACGAAAAATCTCAAATGTGCCTCAAACTTCGTTTTTAGGTGTTTTAGGGGTTCCTAATCATTTTCTACTTTTTTTTGGGTGGGGGTGAAATTGGGGTGGTTGGGGGGTGGGGGGTTGTAAAGCTGAAAAAATTGTTATACTCATAATAGGCTGTCTACTGACCTGATAGAGAAAGACCTAGCGGTATAATACACTTTTTTAGGTCCATCCGAACATTGCCTTGTGTATTACAGGAACCAAGGGACTCAAATTTTCCGATGTATACATACGAGTATTGCTTTAGATCGTTCTTTATTTTATAATGTTGAAATTACTGAATTGATGTTAATGAAATTTCGGCTCAGTATCACTACTTTGGCGAGGATGGAAAACGCGTCTGATTTTTAGAAATCGTCTCAGTGGCGGCGCAGCAATATTAAAAAAACTAAAAATATGAAATCACCTCAAACTTCGGTTTTAGGCGCCTTAGGGGTTCCTAATCATTTTCTACTTTTTTTGGGGTGGGGGTGAAATTAGGGTCGTTGGAGGGGTGGGGGGGTTGTAAATCTGAAAAATTTGTTGTACTCGTAATGGGCTGTCTACTGACCTGAGGGAGAAAGACCTAGCGGCATAATAAACTTTTTTAGGTCCATCCGAACATTGCCTTGTCGATTACAAAAACCAAGGGACTTGAACTTTCTGTTGCATACAAACTTCTGAATTGACTTTAATGACAATTTGACACAGATTTATTACCGCGACGAGTATGGAAAGCACGTATGGTTTTTAGAAATCATTTCAGTGGCGGCGCGGCAATAATAAAAAACTAAAACTATAAAAAACACCTCGAACTTCGTTTTAGACGTTTTAGGGGTTCCTGATCATTTTAAAAATTTGTTTGGTTGGGGGTGAAATTGGGGTGGTTCGGGGGTGGGGATTTGTAAAACTCAAAAATTTGTTGTATCCATGATATATTGTCCATTGACCTGTGAAAGAAGCACCTAGTAGAATAAAATACTTATTTTGCGCAAGTGATGATTTGATTGCAGCGGCATCTAGACTATAGTTTCATGCTGTGGGAAAATAATAAAACTGGTATCATCGGAATATGTGGGAAGTACTGAGTCAATCAACTTGACTACATTTTTTTACTTCCGTGTCATTTAGTTCTGTAGTTTGTTGTCAATCATAACAAGTATTTAAGTTAGATGCGAAAAAATCTCAATAAAAGCTAGTATAATGGACTATATAATTGAAAATAGCATTCTTAACGATGATGATGAAGTGGACAAATCAAATTTAATGTTGTTTGGTGTACCAAGGCAAGTGTTTGACAGGGTGGATTATCTTGATAAGCTTGACGAATTCACTCTTTTCACTCTAGTTAACCTAATTTAACAATAAAATAATGAAAATTCATTCATTCTTTATTATTTTTATTTGGCAGTAATTCAGCTTTGTATACACTGTTTGTAACCTCAGTCTTAAGCGATTTGTCCTGTGATGCTCAAATTCTGCCCCCTCCTCCATCAGCTCCAAGGCTTCAGCATCAGCAAGTACAAATTCCATCTAAAACAAGAAGCACATGTTAAAATATAACACAATACGAATTTTTCTTCCACTGCCATTCAAACAATAATTTATCCAAACACAGCGTAAATGTGCCGGGTGTTTCCTCATAATTCGCCACCACTCTTATCTTTTTTATTTGTAGAGTTAGAAAAAAGGTTTTATATGAAAGTTGTATAGTTTTCTCCTGTCATTTCGAATTAGACACGAACAAAAAGAAAAAATAATAGAAAATCCTGTTTTTCGTTTAAAGCTATATTTTTATGGGACGGAAACAAATATTTGTTTCTCTTGTTGTCAGAAATATAGTGTTCGATCATCTTATTTTGAAAGGTTCTGAAATATTTAGCTTCAAAGTTTTTAAAATGTGGGAGTTAACCTCAATCCACTATAGCCATGGTGGCTGCAAAACAATTAAATACGGTAATGTTCTGTGTCGCTCTTACATTTTGCTAAGAGAAGGCTATAAAACCTTCATATAAGAACTTTTTTTCAATCTCTTCAAATAAAAAGGATAAGAGGGGTGGCGAATTATAAGGAAACACCCGGTACACAAGTTGTGTGAACCTGACACGCAAATGTGTACGGCTTGGTTGTGAAAATACGAATACCTGAGGAAGAAAGCGACCAAAATACAGCAAAATAGACTTACCTTGCTTTCATAAACTCACTTAAAGGTGAAAACGATACAAATATGACACGTTGTCAACAATGAAACTACGTCTATCCGCACTCGGCGCGGCTTTCCGCGGCTATGAATGCAACGGAACGCGGAAAGGGGCGGATCGACAGCGGGAAGTGCACGGAAGCTTACCGAATGCACGGCGGTAGCCCGTCCGGAAAGTGACGTCACTCCCGGGCAGTAGGGGACTTTCCGTGTCGATCTGCACGGGAGGAGAGATAGCACTCACTTGTGCACTTGTGCTTAAAAAATGCGCCATAGACAGAAGTGCATAGAGAAACTGTCATCTTGAGGAACATCTAAGACACAGGTTGACCCATCCTCTCACAAATAAAATGTGCAATCACAATAAATTCACAACGTAACAATTTCACTTCCCGCCTTCACTTCTTCCGAACACTACAAGCATACTTACTACAAGGTGACCGACTATTGTGGTAGTAACCGCGGAAACGAAAACGGAAACGGAAACGGATTGGCGCCGGGTGGTGGACGGCGGAACGGGAGCGGGAGAAGCAAGATCGACAGAATTACCGAATAGAGTTCCAGGACTAGGTAATTACGACACGAAATTACAAGAAGTATATAATTAAAGATCCATCCATCACCGATGATAATTGCAGAAAGTCTCACCAACAGAAGGAAACAATAGAACACACAACAAGTGGATGCAAAACTCTCGGAGTAGCCAAAGTCATACATCAAGCACTGGCCACAACAAACTAACTGAAAAAACAGATCCATATTATAATTTCACACCGATCTCATCAGTACTCGAAACCAACTAATTCAAACTATACTGGGACGCTGAGATATACACACTTTGTTTTTTAACAAATAAATGAAAACCACTTCATTTCATAGCCCCACCTCTATGAAGTGCTTTTTTTTCTTCCTCCAAAACAAAGTGGAATACAAGAAAACATCAAAAGACAAAAAAGTTGGGTTTTCATCTGTTGAGTCTGCAAAACAATATTTATTTTTTTTAAGGTCAGTGGCATACGTTCAATATTTTTCAAACTTTGACACCATGTATCTTGAAGACCAGACTCTTTAGAACACATGTTTAAGTGAATTTTTCTATTGAATTTGGGCCCTCGGAATCACGGCCTATCAATAATTAACGGTCGATGATAACGTTCAGTGCTTTTGTATTAAGTAAAGCTTGAATAAAGAAACGTAATAATGGATAAAAAACAGAAAAGTACACAGACTATATCCCCACTGATGGAAATACCTACAAAAGCGAAGAAAAAGGTCGTGATTTTACGCATCCCTATGATACCGAACATCATGCCATTTGACTGTAAAACAGTTGCAATTTTCAGTGCGGCTTGCATTTGCAATGACGATAACTAGGTAAATCGCAAGGGCAGTCGTTGAAAATTGGTGGGATCAATTTTGAAAATCCATGTCTTCCACATGGGCATGTCGCCTGTTGAGAAAATCGTCATGAAAATTTTTTTACGTTTACGTGCCCGAAAACAAAAATGTTGGATATCAAAAAGTATTTCAATAGACATTATGCTTTGAGATAATTTTTTTTCTCGTTTTTTTATTATTTATTCCAAATTAAAGTATAAATTCAATATTCATAGCTAAGACAGGACAACGTCTGTCGGGTCAGCTAGTTATAAATAAAAAACATTTAGATTTTCACAGTGGCGGCTAGTACTGAAGGGCCCAAGAGTACGTGCCCACCCAACCCCCCAGAAAAATGAAGATAAATTGAGTGCTTTATTCCTTTATTATGTGCCAGTCCGGCCCTGTCCGTCGCATGCTGGACGAGTGTGTTCTCGAACCACGACGTCAAAGAGGTGCTGGAAGCCGGCTGGAAAGCGGACAGAATGCTCCAGAAGGAGAGATGCATATATGTATATATAGCGGGTTCTGCAGGTAGACGGAGAGTTCGTTAGAAGAACTCGACTCTTGGTTACGGTGGCGCGCACGAAATAAATGTACTGTGACATAAATTAGTGAAGTGAAGGACAAATATAAATTAGTGTAGTTACTCAGTGACTGTAAATTAATTAGACTGTTAAATATTAGGTTGTGGTAGTGTATTTAGTTAGTGCAAATAAATAGTTAAATCCGTGCCAAGTGTTTTCTTGCCCAATCGAACTAAAGACTTGTAACAATTATTTAATTTTTCGCGTTACATCGTTATACGACTATACATAAACCTATATCTAATATGCTACATCAAAATTTATTCTTCCGTCCGCTCAAACCTTCTTTCCGCAGGAAGCACATCACATCAAATGCGACGAGGGCAGGAGAGCGACCAAGACCGTGACCATTTATACATTCCGTACATGTATACAGCACCTAGCACAATCCCATTGGTCAGATTTGAATTTTGAACCAATCAAACTCTGAGTGCCATACGCGAGTATGGAATGTAAATGTAATGTAATAAAATATGCACTTACGGAATGTAGTACTTGATGCAGCTGAAAACTTACAAAACGATTTAAGCGAAAACCATTTCTTAACTATATATTAAACTGCAGTAAACTTTATTACAAATTAAGTTATAGAATAGTGTATAATTTTTGTCCTTTTTTACGAAATATTAAATGTATTAATTGTAAACATCTGGTGAATTAAGATAATTAAGTACCAAGTCTCAGTGGGCAAAGAAAACATACATTACTTACGAGATTAAACACATTAAAGAATATAAGAAAAAACCTATGTCTAAAACATATTTACGAGCCTTGGCATGTTCGTTTTGAAACTCGACACTTTAGAATTAGAATTTGTCAAAGACTCAAATTCTTCCACCCATCGTCTAGCATCACTCTCGGTCAATAGGTTTGATCTATATTTTTCAGGACTCTGTAGTGAGCAACTGGTCACTGTCAAAACCGATACCAAATTTAGAAATAGCCAATAGGCAGCGCGCGAGACTTCATCCGCAGGAGGACAGGAGGAAGGACGATCCCGTCCTAAATCCCCAATCCTGCGGCGAAGACTCTAGGCGGAGGTTTGTCCACGACCTACCTGTCGCGTCCCAATGGCTGATAGGGTACCCCAGGGCCTAAATTTAGAGAAAATGGAAGAAATGGCTCTTTGCGGCGAAAGCCTTGCGGAGCCTTCCTCTTCCCCCTGGGAAGGCAATATGCAAATATTGTCCGCGGATCATGTGGAACTCCAGGGGCATCTTTACCTTTTCACTTTCCACAGAAAGGGATAAAGTAAAATGTTGGGTGTAGCAATCCCTTGAGACCCCAGCTTATCTACCCTGAACGCCGCGGTACTATGATGGTGGTGTTAGAGTGAGGGCGCCTTTCGCCTACTCCTCTATGACCTCCTCTGTTCCGCGTCGGTCTGAGTGGATCACCTCGCGTGACTTGAGGTGCGGTTCCTGTCTCGCGCGTCGACTCTCCCACTGTTGCCCCGGCTGGGATCTTCCCGGAGTGGTAGCGACGAAAGAAACCAGGGTTGGCACTCCTGGGCCGCCGGTTAGTACAGGAACCCGTCCGGCCTAGCCAGTTTGGAGGGCTGTTCCATCAGCCGGTGTATAATCTCGGGCGTGTAGTAGTGCCAGGTGGCGCCTGGACAAAGGCCCTGCTGCACGTTTCGGGGGGCACACACACACACACACCCGCACACACCCGCACACACCCGCACCCGCACACATACACTTAACACACACAACCAACCAGTGAAAACGCTAAAATGGAAATACAAGAAAAAGAGGAAAAGATTAATGTGCCACCCAAGTCACCATCCCCACCCCCATCCCAAGTCCCAACCCCACAACCCCCAATGGAGGACCTTACCTCCACTGTCGAGTTGATGGAGGGCACGGAGGAGCCTATAATTAGCGGGAGCTCACCCTGTGTCCCTTCAGATAAAGAAGATGACCTCCTGCTGTCACCGGCTGGTGCTGCTGGTCCGACCACTCTGCCTCCACTCTCGAGTGACGAGGAGGGGTTCGTTCCGGCGCACCTACGGGGCAAAGCAAGGAGGAACTGGAAAAGCAGGCAGAGAAAAAAGAAGAGAGCAGCCGGCGCGGTAGCCGTGGAGGCGGAGATGACAAGTGCATCTCCAGCCCCGGCAGCCCCCGGTCACTCTAGATGGAACCTCGGTCGACAAAGGGGTCCCGGAAGTACCATCTACATCTCAAGCCGAGGGGGCCATAAGCTGGCTTCCTCTTACAGTAGAGGGCCGGTGAAGAGGGCAGCGGTCCGGGCGGCGAATAAGCAGCCCTTCGTGCTGCCAACTGAGCCGGCATTAAAGAGAGGAGATCCTGTGGCCGCGACTCCTCAAACCTCTTCGCGGTCCGGGCGGGCGCTTCGCGGGGGTGCAACAAACCCCAGGGTGGCGCCCGGCGGAGCGACAGTGGGGAGAGGAGGATCGAGCAGCGCCCAGGGCAAGAAAGGTGGCACCGGTGGGCCTCCAGATCCGCAGCCGCAGGGCGGGAGAGCGCTAAGCGATCACGACAGGACCTGACGACACCGCCGGAGAGAGCGAATAAGAAAGTCAGGGGCGAGTACCCGCCAGCGCAGGGGGCATCGACTTCATCTGGCATATCCCCTCTTTTGAGGGAATCTGCCGGTGGGTCTTTGCGGCCGGCTGCTGGGTCGTCGCAACCGACCTCTTACAGCTCTGCAGTCCGCAGAGAGCTACAGGTCGTCGTAAGGTCTGACAGACCTGACGGACTGGTGCTCCTGAACGAGGCGGAGCAAGTTAGGTCCTACGTAGTAGGGAGAGCCCTACAGGCGATGGAGGAAGAGGGAGCCCCTATCCTCCGTTTCCTGAACTCGGGGCTGTATGACACGGGCTGGTTCGTAGTCACAGCCTACGATGAGACATCTCGGGACTGGCTCCTGAACCGACTGCCCCCCCTGGACATTGGAGACCATGTCTTCAGGCCTGTACGGTCTGCGGACGCTCCATGGCCGGTGACGGTGGGCGTCCGGGTCAAGAGTCAGGGACAGCCAAACTTAGAGCGGCTGGTTAAGACTCTTAGTCTCCAGAACCCTGATCTCAATATAAGAGATTGGAGGCATCTGGAGACAATGAGCGAGGGAAGAGAGGGTGATCACGTCATCACCTTCTCGATTAGCAAGGAGGAGGCCACGCTGCTAGAACGGGCTGGTTGGTCCCTCTTCTACGAGCTCTGCACTGTGGGTGTCCACAGGGTGGCTGCTCGTGGGAGAGGTGCCTGGCAGGGTCCATCTGGAGGCAAGGGCGCCTCCGGAAAGGCAAAATAGGCCGTGCCGACGCTTCCCCAGCATACCGCAGGAACCATGACACAGCTGCGGGTAAGTCAAATTAATCTCCACCGCAGCAACGATGCCGCAGCCGAACTGCTGGCCATTGTTGCTGGAAGGACTAAAGAGATTATATTAATTCAAGAGCCCTATTGTTACAGGAAGCAAATACGCGGGTTGGAGGTCAGTACCCTCAGCCTTGTGTCAGCCAACTCAGACTCCCCCAGGGCGGCCATCCTCGCGTCTAGGGACCTGCAGGTGACTCCATTGCCTCAGATAGGGACCAGAGATGCGGCGGTCGCCGTACTGGAATGCAAGGTTAGTGACACTAGGTTTAAGATAGTCGTAGGCAGCGTGTATCTACCGTACGATATCGCGAGTTTACCTCCGACTAAAGACCTAGTTAATATAATAGATTTCGCGAATAGCAATGGATTGCCACTCCTTATTGGAATGGACGCTAATGCGCATCATTTAGTATGGGGTAGCTCGGACATAAACAGTCGAGGCGAAGCCCTATTAGAGTTCATAGCATCTTGTAATTTAGAGATTCTTAACAAAGGCACAGAAGCCACATTCGCGAATCGGATTAGGAAAGAGGTTATCGACATTACGGTAGCTTCGCCGGATCTGGTTCGTGTAGTAACAGACTGGAGAGTAACCGATGATATATCTCTGTCTGATCACAGGATGATTAGATTTGAGATAGATTCAGTACACAGCGATGTAGCCCAATGCCGGAACCCTAGAGCGACCGACTGGAAGACTTACAAAGCCTCCCTGGCTGCTAACCTTAGGGAACCGGCTGGACGGTATAACACAATAGAAGAAGTGGAGCGTGGTGTCTCCAATTTGGAGGAGACTATCCGCACTGCATTTGAGGCATCCTGCCCTCTGAGGGCTGTGGCTCCTGGGAGAGTACCCTGGTGGTCTGGGACGTTAAATAAACTCCGAGGGGCCACAAGGAAGGCTCTTAACAGGGCTACAAAGCGAGGCGATGAAGCCTCCTGGGATGCCTTTAGAGAGGCAAGGAGAAAGTATAAAAAAGAGCTACGCAGCAACAAAAGAGCAAGCTGGCGGAACTACTGTGGAGAATTGGAGTCCCTTTCAGACTCCGCCAGACTAATGAAATTGCTCAGCTGCGAGAAGAGACAAACCATTAGTTCATTCAAGAAAGAGGATGGTACATGGACTACATCGGTGGAGGAATCTCTCCAATACCTCCTCGACTCGCATTTCCCGGGAGAGTCCGGCGATCTGTCTCCAGAAGCTGAGTCGGCTCCCTTGATAGGGGACGACGGCTTGGCCGAGAGGATGATAACCGACGGATCAGTCTCCTGGGCAATAAACGAGTTTAGTCCATTTAAATCAGCCGGACCTGATGGTATATTCCCTGCGCTACTACAAAGAGGTCTAGAAGAGTTGCTGCCACATATCGTGGCAGCTTTCCGGAGCTCGCTAGCGCTAGGATACGTACCGTCGTCCTGGAAAGCAGCAAGAGTAGTGTTCATTCCTAAGCCAGGGAAGATCGACTACTCTTTATCAAAGTCTTATAGACCAATCAGTCTTACCTCCTTTCTTATGAAAGCATTGGAGAAGATCGTGGACAGATATTTGATAGAGGAAACGCTCGTTAACTATCCCCTCCATGATAATCAGCATGCCTATAGGCAGGGTCGCTCCACGGAAACGGCACTGCATGCTATAGTAGGAAAAGTAGAAAGAGCCCTCTCTCACAGAGAAGTGGCTCTGGGAGTATTCTTCGACGTACAGGGCGCTTTTGATAAAGCACGAACAGTTAATATATGCACCGCCCTTCAGACCAGGGGTGTTCCACCCACTCTGGTCTGCTGGGTAAGGTCAGCACTTCAGAATCGCAAGGCTAGTGCAACATTACGCGGGGTTCAGCTCGAGGTTGGGGTGAGTGGGGGCTGCCCGCAGGGCAGCTGCCTCTCCCCCCGCCTCTGGTGCCTTGTTATGGATGGCCTCCTTACGAGACTTAGCTCGGCCGGCTTCTACACGCAGGCCTACGCAGACGACGGCCTGGTGTTAGTCTCTGGTAGATTCCTGGGCGTCGTCTGCGATAGGATGCAGATGGCATGCAGCATTTTGGACAGGTGGTGTGGTGAATCAGGACTCTCAATCAACCCAGTGAAGACTGAGCTGGTCCTATTCACTCACAGGAAGAAGATAGATGATTTTAAAGCCCCCACTCTCCACGGTGTACCGCTGACCCTAACACGGGAGGTCAAGTACCTGGGAGTGTTAATTGATAATAAACTCACATGGGCACAGCATATTGACTATGTGTATAAAAAGTCTATAGCTACCATGTGGCAGTTGCGTCGGGTAGTCGGCGGAACCTGGGGCCTCAAACCCAAGGTTCTAAACTGGCTACATACGGCAGTAGTCAGATCTAGGATCCAGTATGGCTGCTCGGTCTGGTGGCCGAGCGTAGAGAAGGTCTCTGTTAGGCTCAAGCTCGCAAAGATTCAGAGGCTTGCAGCAGTGATCATAACAGGTGCCATGAGGACAACACCCACTGCTGCCCTGGAGGTACTCTTGGGCTTGCCGCCTCTGCACCTCTGGATAAAGAGAGAGGCGATGTCGGCCTGCCTGAGAATGCGTGACGGGGGAACGTGGGTAGCACGAGAACCATTAGTTGGCCACACCAGAATAGAGCGATTCGCGGAGAGTAATATCCCGATATCGTCATTCAGGGTGGAAAAAGCTAAAGACATCTTAAATTTAGATAATGGATTCTCACTAGTCATCCCGGAAAGAGACGACTGGATGAGAGGGAAAGTCAAGTTTCCGCCCAATAGTCTCGTATGCTTCACCGACGGATCGCTCTTAAAGGAGTCAGGATCCGGGGGAGCGGGCTTCTGTCTGGAGGGTAAAGAAGCGCGGCGGAGCTTCGCTCTGGGAACCTGCACGACTGTCTTCCAGGCGGAAGTGTATGCGATATTGATGGCGGCATACTCGACGGAAGTCGAAAAGTGTTCTGAACAGAGCATATATATATGCTCTGACAGCCAATCAGCTCTGAAAGCGGTGGCAGCTTCGAGGGCCAGATCAGCTCTGGCACAAGAATGCTCTGTCGCCCTTCAGAAGTTGGCAAGACATAAGAAGGTGACCCTACTGTGGGTCCCCGGACATATTGGTATACCGGGTAACGAGAGAGCGGACCGATTAGCTAGGATAGGGGCCAACAGCCCCTGCATTGGCCCAGAACCTATGCTGGGAATTAGTAGACGCCAGGTCAATGTGGCCCTGGATAACTGGGCCTACAAGGAACTGGCGAAAACCTGGTTAGAGAGAGACGACTGCAGGCAAGCCAAAAGATTCATAGCAGGCCCGGATAGGGGCCGAACGCAATGGCTTTTGAGTAAAGGCAGAGAGACGCTCAACCTTCTGGTGGGGGTCCTCACTGGCCATTGCCGGCTGAATAGACATCTGTCACTTATGAGAGTGGTAGGGGACCCCATTTGCTCCAGATGCTGGGAGGAGGACGAGACAGCGTTCCACTTCCTGGGCAGATGTGCAGTTTATCGCAACCTTAGGGTTCAGATATTCGGCACGACGGAGTTTGGGGAGGAGCCACTATATTCAGCGAAATGGTCGGACATACTGACTTTCGTCAGGAGGTCTGGTAGGTTCGACAAGGAGCTTTCTAGGGTGTAGAATTTTAGTGTTTTCAGTGATTGGTTCAGTGGGGTTGGCAAAAAGGGCCAAAGGTGGCCTACTTGCCTGGCTTCGCCTCCCCATCACTACTACTACTACTACTACTACTACTACTAGAAATAGCCAAAGTGATCAAGACGTCTAGTGGTGGAATTTAGAACCCAATGTTGTATGTGTGCCCATGGTAACCAGATTCCTTTAGCATGCATGTGTACCAATTCAGAGAGAATGAAATCAAACACAAAAATGTTATGATATGGTTTTTTTATTATTTATTTCTTAACATTTGTTTTGTAATTATTAATCATGAGTGCTGAGTGTTTATGTTATTATTTTATTACTTGATTCTTATATTTATCAAATCACGAGTGCTTTGTACTTCATATATTTTACTGGTGTAATATTTATATTGATATGTTGGAATATATGATTCAAAATGTTTCAATAATAGTGGCAAACTGGCTCTTGTTATTGATATTGTATAATAAAGGAATGGTTATAACATTCACAGTCTAAATGATAAATAATAATAATACTACATGGTGGGCTAGATCTCTGTTTAACGTCAGGGAGAGAAATATGGATAGAATGTGGAAAAGTGTAAAATATCAGCATATATAAATAAATAAATATAATCAAACATATAAAGGAGTAAATAAAGGGGGTAAATGGGATAGGGTATATAAAATATAAACATAGCATCACAAGTATAGCAGCGTAGCAAGCATAACAACATAGCAAGCATGGTATCTAAGCGCATAAATAGATCAATAAATAAATATAAACAATAAACAACATATAAAAGGGCTGGTTAGAGGAAACCGTATAGTTCGTGAAACACGTGAATCAACCCACTTCCACCTACGGTAAGTGATTAGGCCGTCCCGGCCAGACCACGGTTTCCACAACCATAAAATAAATATCGTATATAAATAAAGGGGATCAGTAAAGGTTGAAATAGATACATCTAAATAAGACAGAGTTATCTCTGTTTACCACCAGCCTGCAATACCTCAGGACACAGCTAGAGTAGACGTAAATCAGAGACCCAACACCATTTAAAGTCGTCTTAAAAGCTCGGATATATAGTATACATTGTGAAACACTTTAAAATATCGTAGCCAGACCACATTAGTTAATAATACAAACTCAAAAGGCAACATACCTGCAAATATTCGTGAAAAAGACTCAAAAACCCTTCTGTTGAAATTTTGGTCTCCAGCTTCTTACGTTTTTTCAAAAATAATCCCCTCTCGTAATTAATAAACAAACTATCAACAAAACTATGGCAACGATATCACAGCCCGCTACTTTATTCAAGTTTCGAGTGACAAAGCCCAAAAGCATCACAAAACAGTAGCTTTAGTCACAGAATGAAAGAAAAGGAAGGAAGCATTACAGAACAGTAGTACAGAATCACAGATGGAAAATTAATATAGAAAGTCACTGGTGATCTGATACATAAAATATCTGAACAATATATGATGTAGTAATAATCAAATACATTACTTATCTTAACTTCATCGACTAATTACACTAATACTCAGACCTTAGACTTTTATAAATCATCCGTCGATGATATCAATATCAAACTTCGGTCACGTGACCGCTAAAGGTGCGTTCTAACGTCTGGCAGCCAGGAGCGCGTTCCGAATCACCACAAACGCCCCTTTGGAAAGGTATCCAAAGACGAAGGAGGCTGGGTAGCTTTCCAACATCCCTTAGTTCCTGGCTGGAAAAATTTTCTTGTAGTTCCATGGCCTCAGGAGCACCGCCGCGTCGATACATGCAACAAGAAAAATTCAATCAGCAGATTTATGAAATCAAATAGTAAATAATCTTCTAAAACTAGAAATGAGGAATAACCAACGACTTCAAAGAACACATATGTATTTCTTTTAAGTCACAATACTTGATAACAATTCAAACAATTGAAAACTTCAACCAAACATTCGATTGAAAAACTTCAAGTTGGAAATATTAAGTTTCCACAACATTCACCAGTTTGTAGGTACCACAAAGGTAAATATTACAATAAGATAGGGTCGACACACAGTGTGGACCATAATATAACTAAAAGTCAGAAATGTACTTGACTTTACCTCGCCCCTAATGTAAAAGACCAAGCAATCACATCGGTTATGACCTGGCAACATTGGAGCTCGCCCCTCTTGTAAAACCAAACATGTGTTACGACCTGGCAACATTGGACCTCGTCGGCTAGACAGCACAGTTCCAGTTCGACAGAGGCCAACCGTCAGCTGTCTAGGTAGACTTCACAAATTAGTGATGGGAACTATCGAATGAAATACGCTATCGAATAACTACAGAATGAATGATTGCAACTATCGAATGAATTCATTCGAATAAAATCATTCGCTATACTACCAGCTGAACCAACCAATTTGCGCTGCCCGCTGTGAGAGCAAATGAATGATAAATGCCAGTTGCCAGACGTCACGTCACTACTTTATCGAACATTGTGGAAAAGTATCGTATAGTATTTATGGGAGAAGAGACATAATTAAGGATTTTGAAAGTCTGTATTTTTGAAAAACATCAATAAAAATAAGGTTTCCACTGTGATTACATATTCGTAGCATGTATTACTCGACAGTACAAAAGGACACTATTGTTTATCTCCCAAAACTGATACCTAGAAAAATGAATTGTATTTAGGTAATGTGAATTCATACATGATGAGTATGCAACCCGGCGCACACCTTTCGTTGGATGCCTAACTTTGCATTCATTCATTTATTTTCTACTTTCTACCGCGCAAACTTCAACACCGACTGTAAAAGGCACCAAATGATTATTCATTCGGTTGTCTAACAAATAAATACTCCACTTTTATTCGATGGTTCCCATTACTATCACAAATGGCATTCTTGACGTAACACATATCCCAATTATTATAAAATAATAATAATTATTATTGTGACTAATGCACAAGGAAAACAAACAAAAAAAAACATCTCCAGACAAATTTCAGGGTTTAATAGCAAATCACTATAACCCTGGATAAAATGAAGATAAAGAACACACAATCCTAAGAAAGTTCCAAACTGTTTTATATTTTTGGCTGTAGGTTACCTGAAAATAACACTTACATGTTCTTAATCAAGCTCCACGCCCCTAGAGGTGAGACTATGCTGGAAAAGAAAGCTTCACAGACACCAAGAAACAAAAATAGTATCAGATATAGAATAGGAAGAGTGAAGAAATAGTTTTGTGAATAAGGGAGGACTCCACATCACTTCACTTGCAGTGCATTCACCAAAAACTGAGGTAGAGGAGTGTTAAACCTAGTTGGCACCAGAGGAATAAATTCTGATTGAAGAGGAGTACTGATTGACATACACGAAGCAAAAAGCAAAACAGTAGATGGATATTTTTTAAGCAAATGTAAAGTTCCCTGAAGAGTTCAATCAGCTGACACATTCGTCATATGTGGCTGCAAATATTTCAGCAAACTAGCCTCTCTGCAGCTAATAAAATAAGAAATAGGTTATTTTAGTAAAATTTCTGATAGGGAAATAGCAATATTCAAAACATATAGGATTTGAAACTTTCCTGTTTTCAGAGAACAAACAATAATATAAAAAAACAGAAGTTTAAATGGTTGATACGATATTAAAAATGAAACTGACCTGCCAAAGTGTCTGCGAAAGGCTGTAACATCACCGATGGTTGTCTTAGAAGATTTTTCAACTGGTTGACATTCTTCACAAGAGACAAGGGCTTTCTTGCTGTCTAAGGCCCGTATTTATAGTCCCGACCTTGAGGCTCCCTTGAGGAAGCCTTAGCCAAGGACGCCTTGGAATGTTCTAATTTATAGTCGTTCCTCAAGGCCTCCTTAGCTAAGGAAGAGGAAAATCTGGCAACGTTGCAAAGAAACCAGAGAAATAACAAAATCCACTGTCATTAGTGTCATTTTCTGTATGCACTGTCCAGAATTATAATTATAAATTTAAAAACATTTATTTAAAAAATATGGAGAAATTGAAATCTGAGGCATTTACAACAAATAATGGACTGCAACAAGGAGGAGCTCTCAGTCCTTTGTTATTTGTAACGTTTATGGATGAAGGGAAGTACCTACACAGAACTGTGAAACCTGTATAGGATTTGCTGTATATATTTGATATCGAAATTTGGAAAAGGGAAAGAATTTCGGAATGTGCATTTGCAGATGATGTAGCGATACGATAGTAGCCAACAGCGAGACATTTATTCACAAATTGGAATCAAGTTTTAAAGAGAAATGAAAAAACACCAAAGGGGTCAGTGGTATCAGCTTATCTGCAGAAGGAAAAGAGGTGCAAATACAAGTTGATTATTATTTTGAATATCTGGGTGTAGCATTAGAACAATCAGGGAGCCAACAACTAGAAATAAATTAGGTTATTCAAGAAACCAACATATCACTACCTGAAAAATTGTTTTCTAGGACATAGCGAAATAAGCAGGTAGACAAAGAGGTCAATTTATAGAGTGATTTATAGGCCAGTCCTGACTTACTATTGTGAATCGTGGATATTTACAGCATGGAGTAAAAGCAAGTTAAAAGTAATAGAAATGAAATACTTTAGGAAGGTTAAAGGAGTTACCAGAAGAGAAAAAATCAAAAACAGTGTAATTAGAAAAGAGTTGGGAGCTGGAGGCATTAGAAAAATGTATAGAAAAGCGACAGGAAGGATTTTGGAAAAAAAATATAATACATGGACCAAAGCGAAAAGAATGCACTGCAAGAGATTAAAAAGAACAGAAGTTCATTTATGTACAATAATTTGTTGTTTTTTATATGAACTGTAACTTTTGACACACTCTACATCAGACTGTGTAAAAGAGTTTCTGATTATATATATATATATTTAAAAAGTGGAAAATAAAAAAGTTTTTGCAACATTGTTCTATTAACTTTACACTTTTTTACAGATTTTAAAAACTTTTTTCTATCACAAGCAATTGGTACAAAATTAATATATTTGCAAATGAAGTTTCTTATGGAAAAGTCACTGCAGCTGCAATATGTGTGATAAGAAATATTTCAAGTGTTACACATTAAACAGGTATTAGATGAAAGTTTTTAACACAATAAATTTGTCCAGTTTCACTACAAAGTAAATTAACAGTAAAAAAAAATGCAGCAGCTCTGTGCCTTGATAAAATATTTTTTTGTGTGAATAGTGTACTTGCCTATAATAACCATTATAGTTTATCCCTAATATATTCCAGAATTCCAGGAGCTCATGCAAGCTATTATTTAACTTCTTCATTTTCTTTCCATCCAAATAAAAATACTTTATATGTTGGTGCATTTATTCTAACCACACAGTGTTTATTATACATGTTTTGTTTATGGTACAATGTGCAGAAGGTCAAGTTATGAGTTTCAACACCTAGGAGCAATTGTAAAATAGTATTTTGTAGGCGCTTTGGTTAAATTCACCCATGTCAATGCTCTGCAACGAACATTTTATAACTTCATACATCTCTGATCACTGCATGGTCAATGTGCCATGACCGCAATATTTGTAGTTTAGCTGCTCCCATTATACTGGACCAAGCACTCTGAAAAGTGTTAACAATATCAGTCATGAATACTTTTAGAGAAACTAAACTTAGATTTAATTTAATCAGTTCAAAAAAAATCAAATACATTTTCTATATATTACTAAAAATAAAACATACTAGTACTCCTTCCCCAAATTTGTCCACTACAATAACAGTAGTCAGATCAAAATCATAAATGTTTAACATGGATCACATCTATAGCTACTATATTGTTTCCAAACTAGCATAGTTCGTTTGAAATTCTGACATATCAAATCAGATAAAAATCTATACTATACAACTTATGCTTGTATAAATCATCCTTCACCTCCATACCTTGTTGTTTATAATACAATAATATATAATAATTATTATTATTTCTATCTTGCTTACACTGATTCACTCATAAATGGGCTTATATAACATCATTATTCTGTTTAACTCCTTGTTGACATGTCAATAGGACATGATGTTTTAATACTTTGGATATCTTTTCTTCTTGTTGAACCTTCACAATTTAGATTATCTGAATCTAAGATCCTGAAATGAAAAATTAATTTAGAAACTGTTATTTAATACTGGTGAACAGCTTGAAAGTAGGTACTTGCCTTGAAGGTGGAACCCCCAATGCAAGTTTAGGTGCCACTATCGATTTATTCATTTGTGGGAGTGTATATGGTGCATGATCGTAGTGTGTTTTAATCCAAATCGTCTAATCACTTTTCTCCTTCAATCACCATTATCATACTGGTACAGTTTCAGTATGCTTGCATCACGAAAAAGTCGACGAGTTTTGTCATGGTTTGCATGAACATTGACTTCTTTTGGTTTGGACTTTGGAGAAAATTATTATAAACAGCGCACCATACACCTACTATCTCTCATAGATATACCAAAAAATCAAGAAAAAACTCTGGAAAATAATTCAAAACACTATTTTTTGGTGAATACAAAACAATATTTTTCACATATTTTTAATTATCATAATATAACCTTACTCTTAAATGTCAGACGAAGGTAAGGAACACGTAAGGAAGGTCTAAGGAAGAGCCAAGGGAGCTTCCATGCTACCTTATACTTGAGGAGCCCTTGAGGACGCCTTGAGGAAGCCTCAGCGACTATAAATTGGATTTTGTCGCTAAGGAGGACTCAAGCATCAAGGCGACCTTGAGTCTCCCTCAAGGAAGGTTTATAAATACGGGCCATACTGTCTGATTGATCAGGAACAGGCGTACCACCTCTTGATAAGACTTGAGAAATTTGGGTTTCATCTAACTCGCTCAGATTCTTACTGGTTCTTGGTGTAGAATTTTGATTCTCCATCGTTCAGTATAGATCACCCTGCAAACATTGCTACGCAGTATCACACTTGACAATGACAAAAGGTTTTTCATGATTAATAAACCATACCTCATCTGAAATTAGTACACAGTGACATGCCTCCTTCGCAACAGCAACAATTTTGACCAGAACAACCTTCTCCGGGCCCTGAGACAGTCATCCTGGTCACGGCACCAATTTTGTAGTGAGCAACTGGTCACTGTCAAAACCGATACCAAATTTAGAAATAGCCAAAGTGATCAAGACGTCTAGTGGTGGAATTTAGAACCACTGACAATAGATCCACTGAAAGACTGGACACTGTGTATGAAAATTTGGCATGGCATTTTTGACTGACATCCGCGCCATCTATTCGGGTTGCGTGTGTCACTACAATGCATTCACGAATCGATTACAGGAAACTGTAGATATTCACGACCTAGGTCAATCTAAAAAGTTTGGTGTAGGTGACCGACGATAGGTGGGGTAGGTTACGAAAAGAGCGGGCTTTTTGAAATACAATATAAGCTTATTCAGCCTCCAGACAACGTGGTAACTTGTCATAACAATTTACCTTACGCATTCATTACCTGTTTTGAAAATGGACCTGATTAAAAAAAAATTAAGGCATTAATTTAAAAAAATGGAATTGATAAGTGGCGTAATAATAGATAAAACTAATATTGTTCACGACACGTACTCCATTTTTTTTAATTAGTGTTTTAACTTTTCTAATCGGTGCAATTTTCAAAACAGGTAATTAATGAGTTAGGTAAATTTTTGTGACAAGCTACCACGTTGTATAGGACATTCAACTGATTATGTAAGAATGGGAATATATTAGATATGCATTACTGTAATAAAGCAAAACAAACCCTTTTGTAATTTATTTCAATACGAAAATTGCTTAAATAAAATCAGCTACACAAGGTACAAAAACAATTCATATAAAGGTAAAGCATGATTTATTCACTAGAATCACTATTTCATGATAATTACAATCCTTTGATGGCATATAATTTGAAGAGTAAAGAGGTAATATTCCTTAACTATTCATACTGATGCAGGCAAGATGTTTGTATATTTGTAGGTTTGGGTTGCCAATCCGTTCTAACTGGCGTCTCTGTATACGCTGATCAGATGGGATTTAATGTCTGAAATAAAAAAATGTATTTTTAGACCATCGGACCTCACCTTCAATGCAATGGTTTGCCAAATAGAGGGAATGCTGCACACCTTTATGGCAGCGTATGTAGTTGTGAACAGTAATACAAGGTATATGAGTATGAGTAGTAGTGTTTAGTAATGCATTCAAATGATATATGTATATTTCATGTAGAAATGATCAATCTTGTATTAATTTTGCATCAAAATTCACAATACAAAAATGAGGTGAGCGGTATAAATCAGGCGGCAAATCACTTACCTTCGCGCATCCACATTCTTGCAATTTGGCGCAAGACAACGGCGTAAATATTTAGAACCCATTCCTAAATACATATAGACAACAATAGGCAGACAAAAATCTCAAAAGTAGTGCAAAATTGCAAAAAGACGCCAATCGACAAAAACGAGCAACGACAATGTCAGTTACGACAATGGCTGTCAAAATGACGTTAGGCGTAACAATTGGGCCACTTCTATTAATAGGTCTGTTTTTACAGAGAATCACAAACCAGTCAGAGCCAATCAGTATTCCCCATTGCAGTTGTCAAACTATTTCTGACTAGTACTGGCCAATCAAATTGACGCTGACTAGTTTGTGATTGCTGTAAAAACAGACCTAATGCATCTAGGAATCTGTTTGAAACAGAGTTGGCTGATCAATAGTTCACGCAACCCCGCTAGGTGTGCTAGGTGGCTAGCGCTAACGCCGCTACACAGGGTCCTCATTTGAGTTTCACACCCCTGTTTAGAACCCAATGTTGTATGTGTGCCCATGGTAACCAGATTCTTTTAGCATGCATGTGTACCAACTCAAAGAGAATGAAATCAAACACAGAAATGTTATGATATGGTTTTTTTATTATTTATTTCTTAACATTTGTTTTGTAATTATTAATCATGAGTGCTGAGTGTTTATGTTATTATTTTATTACTTGATTCTTATATTTATCAAATCACGAGTGCTTTGTACTTCATATATTTTACTGGTGTAATATTTATATTGATATGTTGGAATATATGATTCAAAATGTTTCAATAATAGTGGCAAACTGGCTCTTGTTATTGATATTGTATAATAAAGGAACGGTTATAACATTCACAGTCTAAATGATAAATAATAATAATACTACATGGTGGGCTAGATCTCTGTTTAACGTCAGGGAGAGAAATATGGATAGAATGTGGAAAAGTGTAAAATATCAGCATATATAAATAAATAAATATAATCAAACATATAAAGGAGTAAATAAAGGGGGTAAATGTGATAGGGTATATAAAATATAAACATAGCATCACAAGTATAGCAGCGTAGCAAGCATAACAGCATAGCAAGCATGGTATCTAAGCGCATAAATAGACCAATAAATAAATATAAACCATAAACAACATATAAAAGGGCTTGTTAGAGGAAACCGTATAGTTCGTGAAACACGTGAATCAACCCACTTCCACCTACGGTAAGTGATTAGGCCGACCCGGCCAGAGCACGGTTTCCACAACCATAAAATAAGTATCGTATATAAATAAAGGGGATCAGTAAAGGTTGAAATAGATACATCTAAATAAGACAGAGTTATCTCTGTTCACCACCAGTCTGCAATACCTCAGGACCTAGCTAGAGTAGACGTAAGTCAGAGACCCAACATCATTTAAAGTCATCTTAAAAGCTCGGATATATAGTATACATTGTGAAACACTTTAAAATATCGTAGCCAGACCACATTAGTTAATAATACAAACTCAAAAGACAACATACCTGCAAATATTCGTGAAAAAGACTCAAAAACCCTTCTGTTGAAATTTTGGTCTCCAGCTTCTTACGTTTTTTCAAAAACAATCCCCTCTCGTAATTAATAAACAAACTATCAACAGAACTATGGCAACGATATCACAGCCCGCTACTTTATTCAAGTTTCGAGTGACAAAGCCCAAAAGCATCACAAAACAGTAGCTTTAGTCACAGAATGAAAGAAAAGGAAGGAAGCATTACAGAACAGTAGTACAGAATCACAAATGGAAAATCAATATAGAAAGTCACTCGTGATCTGATACATAAAATATCTGAACAATATATGATGTAGTAATAATCAAATACATTACTTATCTTAACTTCATCGACTAATTACACTCATACTCAGACCTTAGACTTTTATAAATCATCCGTCGATGATATCAATATCAAACTTCGGTCACGTGACCGCTAAAGGTGCGTTCTAACGTCTGGCAGCCAGGAGCGCGTTCCGAATCACCACAACTCAATTCAAAACATTTATAATTAGGACTATTAGGAGGTAACTTTGCCTCAGCACGCATGGCGATTTCAAACATATAACCACCCTGTCGCGCCGCAATCGCGTGAAACAAGAGTCTAGCCATAACCATACGTTTGACATGAGCATAACTATATTACATTCCGAGTTTTCATTTGTTGTTATGTCACGTGTATTCTTCCAGGAGCAGAAAATATGGTTGGAAGGTGATTACTAATGTGTTTCTAATTATTTACCTGCACAAACGAAACTATAAAGATAACAAGATGCCTGCAAAGCGTGTAGTACCAGGTTGCAGCCCAGTAGAGGACTACCAAACCATGGCCCAACATAACCTTATTCCAGATTAAAAAGAACGTTGCAAGGTGATTTTTAATGTGTTTCTACTTATTTACCTGCACAAATGAAACTATAAAGATAAAAAGATGCCTGCAAAGTATGTAGTACCAGGTTGCACTAGCAATTGTGCGTCCAATAAGGGACATAAACAGAAGTGGGTGAAAGGTATTCCTCGGAAGGGCTGGTTATATTTATAAGGATAAAGACAATAATTTACAAACATTTCAAAGGATAAGACCTATTTTAAAGCACAATGTGGTACCTATAATGTTTTCTGGACCTCCCAAATATCACAGAAAAATACAGTTAATAGAACTCATCTGGGCATGGCCTGGGGCATACCTACGAAAGAATTTGATAGTGAAAGGGAAATCAAGAGCAGCAAGAATGGCTTCACAGTGACCTAATAGTGAATTTTTCTAGCTCAAGTGACAATTTACAAAGTAAATTGAGTGTTCATTTAAGTGGAAGTGGAAGTGGCAGCAGGAAACAGGTTGCGTTTATTTTTATTTTGTAGTGTCTGACTGTGATGAAACAGACATCAGATGTAAGTGGTATTAGTAGTAGTAGTAGTTCTAAAAAGTATTTTTCTTAATTTATTAACCGAGATGAACTCTAATACATATAAAATGTAATAATTATTCTGAAACCATAGGGCCACTATTTGACAGCTAAGCCACGTTGCCACATCTAAGGCTCCGGCCTAGTGTAGGGTCGGCCATGCGTAAGTGCATATGGCACTGATTAAGATCCAGGATACATGGCGTTAGAGGTGGCAATTTAATAACAATTATAAGCGGAAAAATGTACGCTAATGACGCATTTAATGTTAATATTTCTTTGAGGTAAACCAACTACAACTACAACTTTTTAATCTCCTGAATTTTTCTCGTATTTTGCTTTGTTTGCGGAATAAAAAATAAAAAACTATTCTATTGCATATCCATTTATCATAAGAAAAGTTACAAAAACTGTTGGAAGTGACCTCCCCCAGCTCGGATGCAGGATGCAGGAATCCAGTCTTCTCCTCATTGATTGGCGAACTCTCTCAAAAATACCGGGGTCATTTCTAATTGAGTTACAGCCAGCAATGATTCGATTTCTCAGGTCCTCCACATTTTCCACAAGAGTAGCGTACACTATTGATTTCAGGTGGCCCCACAGAAAAAAAAATCCAGGGGATTTAAGTCCGGGAATCGTGCAGGCCATAAGTGAGGTCCACCTCGGCCAATCCAGCGGTTTCCGTAGGTTTGAGTTAAAAACTCACGAGCAACCCGACTAAAATGCGCTGGTGCGCCATCGTGCATAAACCACATTGCATGTCTTAGTGCCAAAGGTACGTTTTCCAGGAATGCAGTGAGAGTATGTTCCACTAAGTGGCGATATACCTCTCCGGTAAGTCTTGCGGGTAGAAATACCGGTCACCCACAATTCCGATCCAAACGTTCAACGAGAACTGATGCTGAAAACGGTCTTCAAATATTGCGTGTGGATTCTCATCACACTATAAATGATTATTATGGAAATTCCTTATCGTATTCCTTGAAAAACTCGCTTCATCTGTAAACAGAATCAGCATCAGTAGTTGAGGGATTTCATTTTTGAAGAAGCCATTGACAGAATTCAATACGTGGAAGAAAATGAGTAGGAAGAAGCACCTGAACGCGTTGGATGTGGTATGGATATAACATATTTCCTCTAAGAATTTGTTGTTGGCTGACAGAACAGTTACTTGAATTGCACTGAAATTTGGTGTATGTTCGACTTACCAGTTCAGATTTATTGCACTTCTGGGCACCAGACGAGTTTTCAATGTGCACTGTAGTGCAATCGTGGTTAAAATCAGTGCAGTAAGTCGAAAACGCTATTTCATTTCGTACACACGTACGGCACTCGAAGTTTGATTGGTTCAAAATTCAAATCTGACCAATGGGATTGTGCTAGGTGCTGTATACATGTACGCAATGTATAAATTGCAGACCGTGTGGCGTGAGCTTGACGTCTGCAGGGGAACTGTTAACTGTTCAAGTTCAACGTGTACCTATAAAATTCGGTAGGTATTCGGTTAGGTTCGGTGCACTGTACTGTGTGGCCATCGTAAATTGAACAGCCAAAGGAATGCAGTGAAAGAAATAAGGGCGTTGCCGTACCTAACTCTTAATTTATTTTAGATACCTATCAAAACTCAAAAATTATATGATGCCTCGAATCAAAATGTTCCAATTATATACTAATACGTAATTATATTGTCGATTTGGGGCACCGAACAACAACGAGTTGAACGCAACGTCCTGTTTATTATTTTTTATGTGATAATCGCGGTTCATCTGCATTTATGTATTCGCAATGATGGAGCCCGCAATAGCGGAAGTTAGTTATGTGCAAAACCTTTTACAAAACCTTCCTTTTAGCGTGGAATAAACAAAGGTTCGATGATTTAAAACACATTGCGGAGAGGACAAAGAAACACGAAAATTAGGTTTCTTACATGAATGTGAATAGATTTTACTCTTTTGGGAAAAGTGAATATAAGTGCGCGGTCGGAAGATTGTGGGCTTACTAAAATTATGTTAATCAATGCTAAAATATATTTTAAAAACCTGTCACTTGATAATGGTAGTGAATCTTGAGTCTATAACAAAAAAAATGTCACTCAAATTTTGACGTTTATACAGGGTGATTCATATCAAACTTACATTTTTTAGCATGGAACCCCCTATATATTATTGTATATTTGGATTCCTTGGTCAATTCTAGTGTGACTTTATGTATCATATATGGAACTTTAAACGAACCGTTTAGGCACAAATCACCATTTTTGGTATAAGTAGGTATCAGAAAAAAATTGAATATCGCAGGGATTATAAAACCTAGAAGGCCGTGATTTTGCGATATGATCAAGCATGAAACGCGTCACCTTAGGTTAGAGAGATGAACTTGAATTCTTTTTTTAGTTGGGGGAATCAGCGGATCAATTAAGGAAACTTCAATCGCAGATAACTTGATTTATTAAATAGGAATGCCTATTTTCGTTTATATTTGATTACCTTTCTAGCGATATAGGACTCTCAATATCAGTCTTTTTTGGTTTTCATTTTATTTCAAATTTTGAGTCAAATCGGTGTTTTTCAGTTTTCCTGCGTGCAAGCAACCTAGCAGGCCATGAAAAATAAACAAAAGCCCGTTAATATGGAAGAAACCAACTAACTTAGTAGAAAGATGCAAACGAACTAGAGTGGCGAGGCAAGATCATGAAAATTCCTTACAACACATCAGCTCTAACCGGATACAACAGCAGCAAGATATCTAATGTCAATGAGAAGCTGGGCGCTGGGGTATGACAGAAGCGTTTGTTTTTCACAGCCTACTAGCTACTGAGATCTACTAGAGCTTAACAACTTTCCAAAACGATTAAAAATTTTGAAACAAAAGGAAAACTGCCAGCGACTTTTGCTTACAGTCTAACATCCTTAGAATGAAATTTCACATTTAATGGGATAAAAAAATTAGTCATTTCCGTTTAGTTAAGTCAAAAGTGAAGATGTCTCTAACTGGATCATTCTGAACATCATCTATTGAGATGATTGCTAGATTTTTTTAATTACGCTATGTTGTAATCGTGTTTATTTCATGTAAATAGTTTTCCACAAACGGCATTCAAGTTTCATTTTGCTAATAAGTAGGAGTACCTACTGAACAATTTGAAGGGTTCCAGTCAGAGGTATCATTACTTTTGACTTACGGAAGTGGCTACTTTTTTTATGGCATTAAATGTGAACATTTATTCAGAAGACCTAGATCTTCTACTGCCAGCAACAATCACTAGTAGTTTTCCTTTGATTAAATATTTTTTTACTGACTTTGGAAATTGGCTAATAACTAGTATGCTGTGGAAAATGAGCGTTCTTGTTACCGCTATTGTTTCTGGTTAGAGCTAATTATGTTGTAAGGAATTTTCATAATCTTGCCTCGCTACTCCAGTTAGTTTGCGTCGTTCTACTAAGTTAGTTGGTTGCTTCCATATTAACGGGCTTTTGTTTATTTTTCATGGTCTGCTAGGTTACTTGCACGCAGGAAAAATGAAAAACACTGATTTGACTGAAAATTTGAAATAAAATGAAAACCAAAAAAGAAGAAGATTGATATCGAAAATCCTATGTCGTTAGAAAGGTAATCAAGTTTTACATTTGATTCTTTAAACTAAAATAGGCATTCCCATTTGAAAAAATCAAGTTATCTGTGATTGAAGTTTCCTTAATTAATCTACTGATTTCTCCAAGTACCTACAAAAAGAATTCAAATTTAGCCGTCTGACCTAAGGTGACACATTTCATGCTTAGTCGTACCGCAAAGTCACGGCCTTCTAAGTTTTATAATCGCTGCGATATTCAATTTTTTTCTGATACCTACTTATACCAAAAATAGTGATTTGCGCCTAAAGTTCCATGTATGACAAATAAAGTCACAGTAGAATTCACCAAGGAATCCAAGTATGCCACCGAAAGTATGCAATCATTTATCGGGAGTTCCGCTCACAAAAATGTAAGTTTGATATGAATCACCATGTATAAACGTCAAAATTGAAGTGAAAATATTTTTACGTTATAGCCCCCAAGGGTCCCTACCATGATCAAGTGACAGATTTTTGAAATATTTTTTAGTGAGCCCAAAATCTTCCGTCCACGCACTATTGGCCCATCCTGTATACATGGTGTCCCTGAATGTCATCAATTTTCATAACAAGAAATGGTTTAAGCAAGAACTGAGTTATTTCTAAAGGTACCTACTATATATATTTTTTTGTACTTCAACCCTTAAAACTCCCCATCAACTTTTTTTTCAAATAGCACTAAATAAGTTTTCCTACATAAATGATATTGCTATTTTATTTAAAATCTTGTGGTACCTTTGATGTTATACGCAAAACTTTTTTTTCTGTGGAATCATATAAGCGTTATATAAATAAAATAAAAATGTGTTTGACGCAAAGAAACGGATAAAAAATAAAACTAAGTGGTTTTTTGAGGGTATGATCTATCATACATGCTTTCGAAGCCAATCCAAAATGGCGAACTTAAGTGGAGAGTCAGGGGTCTAACGTCTACCATCCCGCCAAGTTTCATTTCTTTCCGACCTTTTGCTGTTAAAAGACCTCTACCAAAGATGTTCTAGAATACAGTTTTAACACATCTGGTGGAACAGATTTAGTTTGTGTTTTCAAAAATTGGTGTTGTATAGCCCTGAATATATGCTTATGGCTATATCGGGTAAACGTACCGGTTGTCCGGCAGCTACCAGTTGTCGGCCACTTCCACCAAAATTCAAATATAATAGATATATGCACAATTAAACCTCCTATACACAGGTATATTTCTGTTCCTTGAATATCTGAGATTTTCGGTGTGTAATGCGCAGACGCGTGAAAGGAAGCTTCAGTATTCAGAAAATATTCAAAGTGATAGTTACTTTGAGGTAAGATGAGGACAACTGAATATGTGGATTTTATTCAGTGAAAAGGTCCCTAGGAAATAGTAATTATTTTATTGAATTCTTGCTTAAATGCATGTTTAGGTATGTTAGCTTGAAGAATGGTGATTAAAGATTAAGTTTAAATCGATAAAATTTAGAAAAACACTGTTTTATAATAAAATTCGGGATGGCCGGTTTACTGGTTGGTCAAAATGAACGTGCACCTTCTCTCGGCCTAGGAGGTCGAGAAGTGGTTAAAATCAACGACAATATTCTAGCCTTTTTCAATATATCAGATGCTTCCCATCTAAGCTGTATTATTATTTGAATATTTACTGTTGCAAGAGAACTGAGACCAGTTTTCGGTCGTCATTTTATATGAAAGGTGATAGCATACACACAAAATAATTTTTAAGAAAATGCTATGGCCGAGAACCAGCCCCCTCTCGGCCACTACTTTTTAAATAAACAATAAATAAAATGATTATTTTTTGGATGTCACTAGTCACCTACAAGAAAACCAATCGAGAGAAACCGCTCTCTTCGAGAGATGCTTCGTTCAGAAGCATTATAAAAGTAGTTCCATTAAATAAACAATCAGCATTATGAACAATACAATGTTTCACTTTTGATACCATGCATTATCAAGTTATAGTTTTGGACATTAGGTAGGTACTTATAACAAAAATAATACCTGTGAATGGGCGAATTATTCGCTGATATGGGGTACCAAGAGTAGTGTAGCTCTTGACAGAGGCTACACACGGTAGATTTGCCGATTTGCTTAAAAAGACAAGGTCCACAACCAATTATGACATTCGAAGGCGAAAAGCGATTTGCTGAATGGATAATAGAAATAGCGAAATGTGAATTTCCAATAACCAAAGGTATTTTAATTATTTATACCGTTACTATAAAATTGCACGTAATAGTGGTACGTTCGCTTACAGGCCAAATGGTATAAAAATTTCTTAAAACTCTCACTACGAAGCTGAGGGTATCTTACATCATTTTTGGAAAAAATCGACTGCAACGATATACCTACTGGAAGATCCCAGTAGAATATTCAATGCAGATGAATCAGGCTCTGCCTTATGTCCTAAACAGATAGCCAATCTAAAGAAAATCACATAAACTGCTTCCTCTGTGAAGATGACTTATACAGTAAAGCAGAAGAAGATTCTGATAAAAATATAGGCTGTGCTGTGACTATTGTAAAAGATGGTACAATCGTACCATCTACATTGCACTGAATTTGCTGGGTTTTCTTAAGAACATGAACATGGATTACAGGTGTGAAATGTCTAATGCCCGCCACAGACGTAACGATATACTTGCGCAAGCTTAGACTTGCACAAACTACCGTCAATTTGGAGGGGCCACAGACGGTCAAGTATATTTGAACGATATTTTCATACAGGCGACAGTCTCGGTATGCTGTTTGCATCATGGCATCCACTGATGATGCTTTGGCAATAGTTGGCTTGATACTTGCTATAAAAAAATTGATAAAACCTAAAAGAACTGTATGGTGTAAAAACTGGCTTAGAAAAAGAGAACAGTACTCACATATCAATTTACTGAATGAATTAAGATTCGCACCCAAAGACTGGCATAACTATCTGCGTATGGACGAGGAAACCTATTTGAAGCTGCTTTCGATGGTTACGCCCTTCATTAGAAAACGAGATACTGTTATGCGTCAAGCCATACCACCACACGAAAGGTTGACAGCAACTTTAAGATTTCTCGCTACTGGGAGAAGTTATGAAGACCTGAAGTATACAACTATAATATCACCTCAAGCATTGGGAGTTATTATTCCAGAAACATGTGACGCTATATACAAGGTGCTGCTGAAAGATTATTTTAAGGTGAGTACTTTTTTTATCTTTATTAACCATCAGTAAAACTAGATACATATGCCCCGGCACTCTGTTCAGGAATAGATAATTGTACTAAAGTATGTTCAGTTGAATGTTGTGAATCTGAATTATAATGCACTGATGAAGACCTGGAAAAATAATCATCACGTACTGGCTGGTTCTCTGGCAGTGATGTAGAAGGGGGTGGATTTGATACTAAACGAAAGAACTGTTGCGGTTGGTGCGTTGGAGGACTGGGAGTCGGTGTGCCATGAGTAAACTGTTGGGGCTGGTATGATGGAAGATATGGAGTTGGAGCTGCACTTTGTGGGAGCGTCAAGTTGCCCATTTCTGCTTGAAACAATGTGTCATTTATTATTTTTTCGGCAAGCAGTCTTTGCTGTTTCGGTAAATCTCTTAATTTCATTGCAACATTTTTGCCGAAGATGTCAAAACGGTCTTCCTTCACTGGAGGATGTTTGAAATGGTCATTAACAGTTTGAAGGACTGCGTTCGACAAGTCTATCGAATCTGATGCATTTGTCTTTCGTTTGGGTGGTCTGGGGTGACCTGTCTGTGCAGAGGTACATGGCACTGTTTCCGAGGAGCTGTCATCGCTGTCTTGTGATGGTATAAAATCGCTGTCCACTGACTCATTTTCGTTTTCCTGAAACAATATCGATATTTATATTTTGTTCTGTTTCCAGTTCCCTCAATCGGAAGAAGAATGGAAAAATATAGCAAAACGTTTCGAAGAAAGATGGAATTTTCCACATTGCCTTGGCGCCATAGACGGAAAACACATAGACATTATTCCTCCAAGTGGAAGTGGCTCCTATTTTTATAATTATAAAGGTCGACACAGTATGGTACTTCTTGCAATAGTGGATGCAAAGTACCAATTTATAATGTGCGACTTTGGAGTTAACGGCAGAATATCAGACGGAGGTGTGCTTCAAAATACCACATTCTATGAAAAGCTTCAGAACAAACAATTACATATCCCGTCAGATGAACCTGTCAAAAGAAGTTCTAAGATACTTCCTTATGTATTTGTAGCCGACGACGCTTTTGCTTTGAGAACAGACATGATAAAACCGTTCCGTCAGGTAGATTTAAATTCAAAAGAAAAAAAGATATACAACTATCGAGTATCTAGAGCGAGACGCATTGTTGAGAATGCGTTCGGAATTTTGGCTTCTCGATTCAGAATCTATAAAACTCAAATTAATATAGAACCGAAAAATATTGAAGCGGTGGTAATGGCAAGCTGTGCTTTGCATAACTTTTTGATGTCATTGTCATCAAATTCATATACGTCTGCCGAATGTTTCGACCACGAAAACACAGAAGATGGAACTATTATGCCAGGTTTAAGTGCAAGCGATTCAAACATGGCACCATTATATCACAGAAACTCTGGAAATAATTCAACTTCTGCTAAAAATGTCAGAGAACAGTATGTACATTACTTTAATAACGAGGGAGCTGTACCTTGGCAAGATAACTTTATCCATTAAGTACTTATCTACATATTGACTTTTATAGTATACACAATAAATAAATAATATTCAACTTTCTGTACTTACTTGTGATCGGTCAGATCCATCAATATTAGAACGAGAAGATCTTGGAATTCCCTGGTCCTCATCCAAAAACCTCATTAGATTGTAATACCATAAAGTAGGTGTATAAACCTCATTGGTGCCTGCTCCAGATCGTGTAGACTCTTCTACCTTTTTCTTTTCTTTGCGATAATTAGTGCGTAATCGGTTTATTTTTTTGACAACCATATCACGGTTCGCATTCGGTTCAATTTTTTTATACTGTTCTATTAATTTATTGTATGCGGCTGTTCGTTTATCTCTATTATGGTAATCTTTATTTTTTATTTGCCAAATACAGGCTTCATTTCTATATATATTTATGAATTCCTCCATATTTTCGCGAACTCCACATATCTCAGTCGTCATTTTGGTGAAAAACTGACTGCGAGACGTGTGCGTACGTACTCAAGTCTGAACAAGTAGAGCGGCGTGCCACACACGTTCAAGTAGACTTGTGCAAACGTAAACTTGCACAAGTGTCGGAATCGAAAATTGGTACTTCCTGAGACTTGTACAAATTTACACACTTGCGCAAAAATCTTCCAACACACGTTACTGTATACTTGTGCAAGTCTGAGTTTGCGCAAGTATATCGTTACGTCTGTGGCGGGCATAAGGCCTAAATATCTATGATGTAATAGCTATTGTTTATATTTTCTTAGTCTTACCATTGATTAACGTATTGTTACAATACCTAACCAGCAAACACGATGTCGTTACACTAACGTCATTTTGACGACATCCCATTCGTCATTATCACGTCGATAAAGAGGAATATATGACGTGACTGTGACGGCACAATGTCACAGCCCAAAGACGTCACTGAGTGCCGTGTTAGTAACGTCACCTAACCGCCGTCCCAATAACGTCACAAACGTCTTGTCTCAATATCGTCATGTACGTGTCGTTCCGTCGACACTATTTTATACCGCAACCAAGGCTGCACCAGAAGGTATCGTCAGATCAGCACTGATTATTGGCGATGGTTACTCTGTCAATAGTCGATGCTGATCTGACGATATCTTCTGGTGCAGTCGTAGTTACTAGATAAAATAGTTTGGACGTTAATTACCTTATAGGATAAATGTTTATGAGATAATGCTGTGAGAAATCTGTGTAGCAGTAATTTGAGTAAGGGTAATAAAATATACTAATATTACTAATTCAAAATAAATTAATCATGTATTTCACTGTAAAGACAGGATACAAAAATAATGATCATAGCTTTGCTAGCCTTCTATAGAAGCCTGCCTAAATCACAAAGTACTTTTTATTTTCAATCGGCTCAATCCATATAATAAGAGGCTACAATCTAATAATTCCACAATACCTGAGAAAACACTGGACACTATACCTATACCTATTATTATTTATGGTGGAATCCACACATACAGACACTGCACATAAGGTTAAAACTTCCGTCCCCATGTCACAGCTTCATCGTAGAAAACACAAGTAGGAAATGGCGAAAATGGCAATTTGTGCCTTGTGGTGATGATCGGGATCGAGATCAGCGGTTCGGCTGCAGTCGGACCGGGTCGGATTACATGCGATTCATTCATGATGGTCTGTACCTTATTGTTGGAGACACGAGAGAAGATCGGTTTGGTGGGGAGAGGCAGTTTTACGTTCTCTCTGACCAGGAGCGTCGCATGACGGGTCTTGGAGATAGTCGACTTTATTATAATATACTAATTTTATCAGCGGAAATTATTGGAAAAGTATATTTTAAACCGGTCACAGTTAAGCTTACCGCTATTTTTCTAAATAAAATGATTTTTACAAAAAAAAATAATGATGGAGCTTATTATATTTTGTCTATATTTCTGCCTTTTTGCCTGGAGAAATTAAATAAATTTGATGTACATCTGTCGAAAAATGGAAATTATTTGAATAATGTTGAATTATCTGTCATCCACCAGAACTAATAGCAACGTTGCTATATATATTTTTTGTATGCGGAAGTAGTAGGGAAAGCGCTGTTTTGGAGGGACTTAATACTATTTGCGGATTCATATGTCTTACTTAAAAAATATGGGATGATGGTATAATGCATTAAGTGCATCTCCCGCACTGCTCGCAAAAACATTGATCGTTTAGCCACTAGTAGGTGTGTCCAGGGAGCACCGCTTCGCGCATGTTGGAACAATTTCTTTTTCTATATAAAATTCTTCGATTGTCCTTCTGACAACACGAAAATCGAAATCATCAATTTTTCCCTCAATTGCTAAGCGTGGACTTTTTGCGCCTGGTGTGGCAAGTGAACTTCCAGGATCTTCCATGTTCCTCTTACGATTCTCATTCCTAATCCTTTTAATACTGGTTGTCGACGCTCCGGTATATAGCAAGCCGCCCTCTCAGTTTTTGCATGAAGAGGAATCTTCAACGCATGATTACGCGATTCCTCATCACACGCCTCAATTACTCGAGCTATCACTTCCCGAGCTTCGCCTCTAGTCGTTCCTCCTTTCCTATGCGTAGCCATTATCGTTACAGCAAACGCAAACTGAGTCCTGCAAGCCTGCGACACTGAACAATGCAAAATTTCGGATGCTTGACCAGCGATGTTGTCGGCGAAACGTCGCTGCGTATAGACCACAAATGAACTGGACCGCAGTATGTTCACTATTACTAATAAGCGCTGATACTCACGCGCTCTCATTGCTGTATGATTTTTAGCAATTTTTTACGTACCGCTTTCCTTAAATAGTGAGTCTAATCTGCATTCCTGAGCCCGCTCTTCTTTCGTGTCTTGAACTAGTACGTAGGTTGTGCAGTAATCCATCAGAGAACTAAAGCGCGGTTAATACAAAATTACCTCATGCAAACATAAAATCTATCAAAACCTAATCAACGGAATAATTAGCCACAATTTTGTCGTATCTGCTTTATTTGGGATATACCTAAGTTACCTGAAGTCGACTATATATTTGAACAATAATTTAGATATTCTATCTATCTAATTAATTAATATTTTTTAGTAGTTATTATTATTTTATTATTATTATTTATTTCCAAAGTCTTACACAGTATATACACTACATAATATGTATGACATATTTTGCTTGAAAATAAGCGAACAACACCACTGAAGGCAGATATGAACCTCGTGCGTGGCGTGATCATTCATTGTTCAATGCAACTTATGTAATAAAAAAAATTAATAATAAAATAATAATATCTAGATATAGAAAGTTGTTCCGAATTTATAAACTTATGAGATACATAATACCTAACTAACAAATTCAATCAAACAGTAAATTAATAATTTCAAATTTCTTAAAGCTACGGAGTCCTGAGAAGGCGCACCCTTTTCTTAAATTTTAGAAATGACATACAGGTACATTTAACATCTTGTACAAAAGGGTCAATTTATTATGTTACTTATTTCTATAAAATCTTTGATCACCCTTACATCAAAAGTCAGTATCATTGCAAGAGACATTTTGAAAAGTAGCGAACAGAAAAAAAAAAATGTCTAGATTGTGGCGTCCATCACCTCATGGATAAATGTCCTTGGCATTAACAGTATCCATTGCTTCACTCTGTATTTGAAGGAATATACTGACTTCAGATTTTTTATATTTCCAGGTAAGTTTGCATATAGCCGCGGTGCCAAAAATCTGAAGGATCTTTGGCCAATTTTCCTATTCATGCGCTCACTGACTATTTTGAAATTTTGTTTGTGGCGTGTCATATATAAGTGTGATATTGGTCTTAGCAGCTCCTTATTATTCTGAACTATATTAATTACTTTGAAAGCATACAGCTGTCTGATGTCCATCTGCTTAGAATATTTGTATGTCAATTCTGTTGGGTATAGTCGACCCTTTTTTAGTAATATTTTCAAAAAAGTTCTCTGTACGGTTTCTAATTGTTGCAAATGCGAGCTATATACCCCTCCCCAGCCACTTAAGCCATATTGTAGATGACTCTCGATCAAAGCAGAATAAATCATTGCCATTTGTTTACAGTTCAAAATTTCTGTTAATCCCAATGTCTGTCTAGTTTTATTCGTAAATTCGTCGACGACTTTCCATATGTCTTTATTCGCTCGACTACAATCAAGTTGTTTTTGGAAATAAGTTTCTTTTGCCTTTTTTATTAATGATCTAATTTTTGCTCTGTATTCTTTATATGTATTTTCTATTTCTGTGTCATGTGGGTTTGTAAGGTGAGCTAGATATAATTTTTGTTTTACCGATATAGAGGTAGCGATGCCATTTGTCATCCAAGGGTTTCGTTTTTTTGTTTTTGAATGTTTGATAGTGTAGGTAATTGTAGAGTGATTTATGTGAGACGTTAGTTTGCTTACGAACAAATCAGTTATATCATTAGGATTATCTAAAAGATAGAGGTCATTCCAGTTTTCACTTTTTATTGAGTTAATTAATTTTTTTTTCAATAATTTTGTGCGCCTTGAATTCGGAATTTGATTTTGGCAAGTCTCGGAATTTTATCGTCGCTAACGTCGGAAAATGATCGGTAATATCAGTGGTAACAACATATGAATTACACAATGATTTTTCCACATTTCTAATGAATATGTGATCTATACATGATTTACTGTTCTTTTGAACCCTAGTGTATTCGTTAATCAAGGAGATGTATCCTAGTTCACCCATATTATTTAAATAATCATTGGTATATTGGTAATTAGCTTTTAGGTCAATATTTATATCTCCTGCGAAAATATAGGTTGTGTTTTGTGTAGTAGTCTTTAACTTTAGATATTCATACAAATTGGAATTGAATTCTAATGGACAAAATGAAGGCGAACGATATATAATGCATGTAAGACTATTTTTTGACGGTCTGATAAAGCCAACTTTACTTCTATACACTTTATATTACCCACTAATTCTATAACGTGTCTAAAATAATACGTGTCTTTAACGTAGACTACAGTTCCGTCATTTTGATTCAACATTCCCTCATTATAGATGGCAGTATAACCCTTAATATGGAAAAGAGACATATCTTCAATGATTCTGGTTTCTGTAAAAATTATAATATCAAAAACGTAGCCCATCTCTTCAAGTAATAAGTTCATTTCTTCAAAATTTTTAAAAATGCTCCTAATGTTGACGTGAAAAATTGTAAATTTCTTACCAAAGCTAGATTTTTGTACAGTCAAAAATTCAACTCCAGTCGATAGTAATTCTGTACATATATCTGGTTCCCCGAAATCTCTGATATATGGATCCATCTTTCCTTTTCTTTACAATAATCAAAAAATATACATAAAAAAAGAAACTATTTCTTACCTAAGGTTGTAACTATCTAGGACTAAATGGCTCTTATCTACTCAAGTCCGTATACTTAAACCTAATCCTTAAACCTTAAACTATTTTCTTTGCGATCTTGTACTAGGGATGGATTGCAACACGGGTACTACTTCTTTCTTCTGTCCCCTTCTATTATTATCCTTTTGTGGGTTTTGATTGTTGACTGCTTGATTTTGATTAGTTGTTTCTTCTGTGCGTTCGTTATCTTTTCTAATCTCGTTGTTTTCCTGGGCGCCTTGTAATGTAGCTTGAGCATCTTCAATGACTTTGGGAATTTCTCTCTCCAAACTTTCTATTGTGTATTCTACTTCATTTATTACTAGCTTGTTATTTTTTATTTTTGCATTCAGTTTATATTTCCGTGCTTCTTTCAAACGTGTAACTAATATTTTCCTTTTATTATAATCTGCTTCAGTGTAATCCTGTGTCAGAAATATTCCGGTGCCTTTAAGATGCTTTGCATTGGCTATTATTGCTGTTTTCAATGAATAGCTAATGGTTTCGACAACAAAGGGTCTAACAGTTTCCCCCGTTGGAATCCCAATACGATAAAAATCTCTAAAATCTCCAAAGTTGCAAGTTATATTCAGAGTTTCATTCAGTATCTTCAGTATTGACTGTATATCATCCGCCTGATCACCCTTTTCTTCCAATCCATAAACTACAAAACTAAACTTTTTTAGCTTTCTCTCTATGGTATTTACTTTTTCCTTCAAACGATTATTCTCGTCTCGTAGTTTTTCGTTCACCTGTACGAGCTGCTGATATTGTTCGGTAAACTCCTTTTTCAATTCAGTGATTTGGGTCGTAATCAGATTTTTTGTTGACTTTATTTCTTCCCGTATCTCTTTGTTTTGATTTATTACTGTTTTAATTAGTTCATATAAATGGCCAGTTGTAATATGGTCCTGATTTTCCGACATTCCAGTTAAATGCAGATTGTATAATATAGGTAATTACAAATTATCACTTTTAGCAACTAGTACCCAGACTATTTATTCGTAATGTTCTTAATTTGCAGACTTACGTTTTGTTTTTGTTCGGTTCTGGTTCGTTCTATTGTTTTTATTATACAATAACTGCTCTGCTTTTTTTGGCATAAACGCTGGACTGTCGCAATTTCTGAATACTAATTCATGCAATTTACTCACTTGTAAAAACTGCGATCGCCAACTTTTCATAAAGATCGACACTGGATAACTTTATCTGCCTTTACGCGAAAATGCGGAATTTTAACTCAACTGTTTGCCTTGTTTTTTGTGATTTTATCGTAAGCAACTAGTTTACACCTATTCGCCAACACACATCATTGCAGCACCTTGTTGTTGTGCGAGCATAGACATTTTTTCATAAATATATAAGGAAGGAATAAGAAAAGTGAAATCATGCAATTTTGAGATACATTTTCTTCCACCTTTATCCATTACATTTTGACGTGATAACGACGTCAAGTGACAAACGTTTATGTGACGTCAGCTAAAATGACGTTAATGCGACGTTATTCATTCGGCATATGACGAACGTGACCAAAATTCACCACAATTCGACGTCATAATGACGTACGTTTCCTTGCTGGGTACGTTAATCAATGGTCTTACCTATTTATTTTTACCGTCGATTTTGTTTCAGTTTTAATAAAAACTGGCTTATATCATATATAAAAAAGATCGATTTCTTTAGATTTCCCGATATATCTACCTATTTGTGTATGGTCAATCTCGTATCATCAAAGAACGAACATCTGAATACCTATTATAGGGCCGACCATTTGTCAGCCCCGGGGCCGAGAACCAGCAAATACATGGCCGATAATTTGCACTGCACGGCCGACATCAGGTATATATTGCATGTTTTCAAAAAATGTTCTTTACAAATTTTATACATGAAAATTCCACATTATTAATATATTATTATTACAAAATATACCATAGGATAATATTTTACATGTTCCAAACACTGCTAAACTGAATCATTTCATGTATGTAGCTACTTTAATCTCGATATCTGGTTAAACGGCCGACAACAGGTACATTATTCACCTAATTATATTGTACGACGTACTATTCAACATTTTATCGCAAATTCTCGAAACTAGTGAGATAATGAACTTTAATCTGTAGTTAACTGACCCCCTATATATAACTTGTAACGTATTCTTTGTTTCTATTTCCTTATTTAGTGCTTTACGACTGCTTTCAAGAATTAGGAGTATTATCCTGTACAATTTCATGCCAACAATTACTGGACTATCCACTATTTAAATGTACCGCCTAAGTTTACAGAGGCATATGTAACCAATCACATACAAGATGATGCATAGTATGACCTCATTGGGTACATTTTAAAGCTGTCAACTGCTGCGGAAATTCAACGGACAATCAAGTCAATCAAGTTCACTTGCCTTCCAATCCATCCATAGTTTTTTGTGGTTTTGGTGGTTTCTGGAGTAAATTCTACTGCTGGGATTAAAGAAGTCGTACTGCTTTACTGCTACTTCATGTAAGTGTGCAAGCATACCATATATAAGTAAATGAAACCGAAAAATTTGAATACGTCCGTCCTAGGGAGAAACTATGTATTATCTGGAAAGTGTCTGAAGCACATATCTACATTAGTTCAGAAAAATTGTTCATGATTCCTTCATTCACTTGTAAATGCTAATTATTCTACTTTATTTTAGCGAAATGGCTGACGAAAATAGGATCAAGTCATTCAAGAACAAAGGCAAGGACACAGAGGTTAGTTTTTTGTTAATATTTTTTGTACAAAACATTCAGTACAAAGGCATGGGTAATGGTTCTGAAGTACTGGTTAGTTTAGTTGGCCTCAGGGTTAGAAACGTTTTTAGTTGCATTTAGGTAGAGCACATGTTTAATATAAACCTTATACTAGCAGTGTGTAATTTATGTACATCCCTTCATGCAATTAATTCATTTAATGTATTTTACATGTTTAGCTACAACATAGATGTAGTGAAATTGTGCTGGCATGTCTATTGTCAGCATTACATTATTATTCACTATACCTATCCAGTCACTTCTATGATGTTTCAGGTCATTTAAAATAAACCATAATGGCCATAAGTCATATGATAGATTGTTTCGGATATTTGCAGTATATAAATCTTTATATGAATACTTCAGTTCCAAACTTTTGAATAGTAAATTGCATAGCCTAAAGTTGTTCCCACAATTCTACTTTTACCTGAAATTACAGTGTCTAGTATGTAACCACTGACTATAGCCCCTTCTAAAATCATATTATAATGCCTTGACTGGTCACTGAAGGTATTCCTAGTTAAACTGAGGTCACTATTGGTCAGGGTTAGGCATGAGCCTTTGGAACGGGATCTGTTATTTTTGAAACAGGTTTCTGTTTGGAGTAGGTATTGCCCTACGCATTTTCCTGTTTCAAAGGAACAGCTTAGTATCATTATAACAATACAAGAGTGCAGTGATGAACTGATCTGTGCATCATCATTTGTTGCTCTTTCTGTTCCAGTTCCAGCTGCACATTGTTTCATGCTGCTGGCCTTTGGCCTATGTGGCATTGCCGATACATAATAGTTTGGGATTTTTCAATAATTGGGTGATGAGGTTTGGTTCTCTGTAGGAATAAAATTAACACTTGACCGCTGCAAGCTAGTAGTACTGCTGACAATAGTGTCATCGCTCTTGTCTCCTGTATTTTCAATTCCATGCATTGAACATCAGATTTTTGAGATATATTCACACCTGGACGCTTTCCCTTGATATGTATTTTTTTAAGTTCATTGTCGAAAACGTGTATGACATTTGTAATCCACAAATATTATACTTTGCCTTTGTCTGATAAATCACTGATAAAAAAATTCCAACTGGACTGATTTTGGTTCTCATTGAAAAACTATTTATCAAAGAGCTCATGATGTGATTAACTGTTGTCTGATCACAAACTACTTGTACTTGGTTTCATAAACACACTGATTTGTAGCAACCTAACAACCACCAATCAGCAATAAATAAACTATATAAATAGTTTGAAACAGTTTCCTGACGCACACAGACAGGGTGGGCCGATATATATCACTTTATATATATCAGATATATTTCATTGATATATATCATGATATTTATTTGTTGATATGTATACGGATATTTATTAACTAAGTTAAATACTTAAATACATTGAAAACAGAGTTAAACACTTTTCATAAACTCAGTGTATACATATGCGTTAGATTCTGATACACAGAGAGAATGGTGCAAGAACTCTCTAATCCCTTAGTTTGCTCCAGGGAATCCCATTTATTTGATCCATAAATCCTGTTTATGAGGTTATATTATGAACTTTGCAGTGCACGTTGTAGGTATACAGTCCAATTTAAAAACTTGTCTTGAGAATGAAAAAGCTGGAAAACTAGTATTTATTTTTAAGTATTTAAATCAGAAACATTAAAAAAACAGACTAGTTTAAAATGGATATGGCTAGATGAAACTCAACCCTCATTAGATGCCAAAGAATCAGATGGGGACGAAGATGACGATAATGTCCCATTCCCATTATCGAGATATCAAGTTTTGTGAATGATGAATACGGATTTATACTTCCTATTATATGAATGTTTTGTTTTGTTCTATCAATCGTTGGAATGGACATTTTTATTTTTTTATGTGGGTTTTTTAGCTTTGTGTTAATTTTGTTGTTTCGTTAAAAAACTAATAATCATATGCTTCTAATTATTCTTTTTTTAATTTACCATAAAAAAGTGAATAAATATCCAAATTTGATATATACATATAGGATATATATCAATAAATATCCGATATTTTGATATTTATATAAATATCATGATATTTACGAACTCTGCACACAGACATATATGTCTGTTAAGATACTTTCAAAGACAAATAGTGGCATTTTAAAAAATTCAACATTGCAGATTAAATTACATAATCTATGAAATACTCTAAAAATACAATAATGATTTCATCACTTCAAGATTAGTTTCTGAGAAATTATTGGCTTTCAGATAGCAGATGAGAACTTTTAGTCACAGGACTTACATAATTTGAGATCCTAGAATCAGTGTTACAAAAATAAAACTACAACTATTTATTTTTTGACAAAAAAGTAATTTGGCTCAGGGTTTCTGGAATTTTTGTATACCTATTGATTTTTGGCATTTTAACAAGCATGTCATCTAATATGGCAGCCAAAAAAACATCATCCATCGATTGAGCAAAAAATAAACACAATTGACTTCAGTTACTTAAAAATTTAAAATACAGAATATCCACATTCTTGAAAGGTAATGGAAATTTGTTGAGCAAGGAAACAGTCAAAATGGTTGAAATTTCTCCCATTGCTAGATTTCAAACATATTTTTATGGTTTAGGTAGGGGAAAACTGACTATTGGAGCATTTTCCCTCAAAAGACACTAAAGAAGACCTCTCCCCAATATTTTTTGAAAACCAGTAATTTCTAGTTGTGGCTCATTAAAAGTGAATTTGATTACAAATACAAAAATAAATTTTTGACTTGAAACTAAACTTATGGGAGAAGCAGTGTTTGAAAATCTGGATTAATTTAACAAAATTCACTAAGTGCTAGGTTGCTGCAACATGATCAGTTTATCTTTAAATTTGGTTCAGGATTATATATCATGCTAATAGCAATATCATTATGATACATTACAGAGGAGTGATTTAGAATTTACTTTTAGATTTCACAGATATAATTATTTAATTATTCACAAAGTGTTGAATGATGAGAGAAAAGAATGAAAGAAAGAAGAAGGTCAGTTATGGTCAGTAGGAGGCTGTTTTAGATAGAGAATGGCTTTATTACTTCAGAATTATACGACTTGTCATGGCATCTTATTGAAGAGGTGAAATAATACTGATAAATTGAACATGACACCACATTTCACCAACATTATCAACTGACAGTTTATTATTAAATCTACATTACACAATATAGAAATACTAGTATCATTTTTTTGTGCTAACTGTATTCTGTAACAACAATCTTGCAACAAAATATTATATACAGGGTGAGTTTTTAGTACCGGCGTGATCGATAACTCCACTACTGTAGCAGATAGCGAAAAAAGTTGTGTATAAAAGTTGTAGCCACGTATATGCTCCTTGCTCAGAAAATATTTTGATTTATACAGGGTGATCCATAACTATGTGGTGACGCAAACATGCATTTTTTTAAATGAGACACCCTATATATTCTTTATTCAAATTATACTAATGATTTCCGTTCATCCAATATAGGATATTGTTACATTATATAGGGTATTTCAAAAGTTATGACCATTTTTATTTCCAAATCGCTGTCAAATGAACATACTGTATATCAAAAAGTGATGAATCTAAAGTCAAATTTTTTACACGGATGGATAAAAAATATCATCTAGTTTTGAAATCTGCTATAAAAGAAGCCCGCGACGCATATTCGTATACAGGGTGATGTAGAATGCAAAATCCAGATTTTCTCTTTTTTTTTCAAATGTAACCTCCAATATTTTATTATACCAAAGAATTGCTTTTAATATGCTCTTTCATCTTTGTATAGCACTTGTTGTTTGTCATAACTTGAAATACCCTGTATAATGTAACAGTACCTTATATTGGAAGAACAGAAATCATTAGTAGAATTTGAATATAGAATAATATATAGGGTGTTTCATTTAAAAAAATGCATGTTTGCATCACCACGTAGTTATGGATCACCCTGTATAAATCAAAATATTTTCTGAGCAAGGAGCATATCCATGGCTACAACTTTTATATACAACTTTTTTCGATATCTTCTGTAGTGGTGTTATCGATCGAGCCGGTACTAAAAACTCACCCTGTATGTGTATTCAGGGTGTTCTATGACGAATGGAAAATACTTTAAAAGACTGTACAGCTCATTTCCAACAAAAGAAGGGTCCGATTTTCAACTGTTTCAAAGGTAAATTGATTTTTAGATATTTTCATTAAAATGCAGACATCCAAACGAAAACCCTAAAAAAACCAAATTTATTGTCGACTTTTGGAATTTTCGGTATTAGTCTTATATATAATATGCTATCACGTCATTATCGACATAAAAGAGAGTAATCTATCAAACACTTCGTCAGTATAAAAATAAGCATGTTTTGAAAAATGACTTCAAGAAACGTTACAAAAAAAGGAATTCATCTTAAAAAATCACCAAATAATTAACCATGCACTTTACACTAAGCACATGCCAATCTATCTAGTTATCCATTGGTACTACAAAATTGTTATAAATGTGGTAAACATTAGCAATAAGATTGCATTTAAGCTCTAAAGGCATAATGATCTATGGGCGCAAAATTTCAACAGATCGTTAGGCAAAAACTTATTATTGGATTTTTAATTTTTGTTATGGGTACTTGAATAGTGTGCTATTACATCATGATTAATCATAGAAGCGATTGTTTAACCAAAACTTCGGTATAGGGTCTCAAAATTGTATAGCTTTAAAAGAAAACTTCAAGTTGTAATTTAAAATCGATTCGTCTTAAAAATTCGCTAGGCAATCTCTTAAACGTTGCTAAGAATCAAAGTATCGTGTATCCGTAGATTTTTACTCGTGTATAAATTAGAGGTCGTCAATAATCCAGAACGCAGTAGGTCTTAAATTAAGCATGATACCTTTATCTATGGATCAGCCATGAATGTACATACACTAAAGCTGAAACTGTAGATTTCATAGTGTAGATCCACAATAATGAAGGTACGCCTGCGCAAATTAAGATTCAGTGGGTTGTGACAGCTGCGTCTCTACTTTTAGAACGGGTAACGGCGTCGTTGTTCACCCGTGCCGGGAAAACATCCTACAGCATCCACCTACGCAGTTGTTAATACAGTATTTCGCAGTGAAAGGTGTGGTTCACTGTGGAAACAACTTTTCTGTATCTGTACCATTGAATGAATAAGAACCAGAGGCTATCCAGCACGGAATGTGGCTGGTGCATAGGCCACACGATGGGCTCTTTTGCTCCTCTATCCGCGCTAGTTCCTAAGACCTGCCCTTTTGGCAAAGGCAAGTACATTCTTAGGTCCTATCCGTTTTATCTCTATTGGTTCTAAGGTTCTTGAGCCCAGCATAGTCTGCCTGTGATAACCCAGGGTCTCACAGCGACACAGGATGTGTGCCGAGGATTCTTCCTCTTCACCACACCACGTGCACGTTGGGTCGTTGACCACCCTCATCACAAACAAGTGACGCCTGAAGGTATTGTGACCCGTTAATAAGCCTGCTAACAATCTCAAGTTACTCTCATCCAGAGAGAGACAGAATCGTCCTATTCTCTCTTCAGGCCCTGCTAATAGCTCCCGAGCCTGACGGAGATGACCAGAGATGTTGTTCCATCTCAGAGAGTGTTGATTCTGGATCCACTCTCCAGTTGTTTTCCTAACCAAATTTGCAGACAGTCCTAAGGCTGGTTCCGGGCCCACAAAACTGTTTCCGGATCCCATCCTGGCTAGATGATCCGCCATTTCATTACCCTTTACCCCAGCATGCCCAGGTACCCACATCAGTGATACCTTGTGTTTAGCTGAGATGTCGTCAAGAGCCCTCCTGCACTCCAGGACCAGTCCCGACGTTATTTTCCAAGCACTCAGTGCTTTGATGGCTGCCTGACTGTCAGAGCAGATAGTAATCCGCCTCCTAGACCCGTCAATTTCCCGAATACGATTTACGCAGGCAAGTATCGCATAGACCTCAGCCTGGAATACTGTGGTGTGCCCCCCAAGAGGGAATGAAAGTCTTGTACGGGGCCCGTAGACTCTCGAGCCCGAGCCCTCTCTAGCGAGTGAACCGTCTGTGTACCAGACCTGTCCTCCTCCTTCGATGAGCTGTCTTTCCCTAGACTTCCATTCTTCCCTTGACGGAAACACCACCGTAAATTTGCGATTGAAGCGATGCGTAGGAGAAACTGTATCGCTCCTCGCCAACAAAATAGGACAATCCTCATGCAACTCTGCTAGAATCGTCGAATGTCCTTTGCCTGGATTCATAAAAGTCCAGCTACCCTGACTCCAGAGACGGAACCCAGTTTTTCTAGCTTCCCCTTGGATTACCAGATCCAAAGGAGGAAGATTCAATAGTGTTTCAATGGCACTCAAGGGTGTTGTGCGCACTGCACTGGTTATACTAAGACATGCCAAACGTTGGACCTTATTAAATTTGGCTCTTGTTGCCTCCGTCTTTATACAGGTCCAGCACACTATGGAGCCATATATTAGTGACGGTCTGACTATTGTAGTGTAGAGCCAGTGCACCACTTTTGGGCTCAGGCCCCAGCTACTACCGACAACTCTTCTGCAGGCCCATAATGAGTTTCGAGCCTTGCTTACCTTATAATCCACGTGCAGCCTCCAAGTCAGCTTGTGATCCAGTATGACTCCTAGATACTTTACTGACTGAGACAATTCAAGTGTCGTTCTGAAAAAGGTAGGCCTCACGAGGCCTTCCATCTTCCTTTTCCTAGTGAACATAACGAGCTCCGTCTTTTCAGCGTTCACTGACAGATCCACCTCATTACACCACGTTTCCACAACACGCAGCGCGCCTTGCATTACCTCGGAGACTGTATTAATGAATCTACCCCTGACCACTATGCTCAAATCATCGGCATAGGCCTGTACGTAGACCCCTGTGTTGCTTAGTCTCACGAGTAGGTCATTCACCACTAAGCACCATAATAGAGGTGAAAGAACACCGCCTTGTGGGCAGCCTCGCGCCACTGCAACGCTATAGTGTATGTCATTAAGCGTTGCAGAAGCCACTCGGCCCTCTAGAGTAGTAAGAATCCACTCCACTAGGATTGGAGCAATTCCATGTCTCTCTAGGGCGCGTCTTATCGAATTGGTAGTGGTACAGTTGAACGCACCCTCGATATCAAGAAATGCTACCATAGCCACTTCCCGTTGATCCAACGTTTTCTCCAGCCTGCTGACCAAATGATGAAGTGCCAGCTCAGCTGATTTTCCCGCCTGATATGCGAACTGATAGGCATGGATTTCAACCCTTTGTAAGGGCCCATCCCTGATATATCTATCAACCAACCTCTCCAGTGTTTTTAGTAAAAACGACGAAAGGGTAATCGGTCTAAAGTCCTTCGGACGAGTATAGCTACCTCTGCCCGGCTTAGGAATAAAAACGACCCTTGAATGCAACCAGCTCTTCGGTGTGAAGCCAGTAGCCACGCAGGCGCGAAATATCCTAACTAGGTATGGTAGTACCAGATCCTGTCCATGTTGTAGCATGGCTGGAATGACTCCATCCTTGCCTGGACTTTTGTATGGAGCAAAAGTATTTATCGCCCATCTTGTGCGGTCATAAGTGACGACTTCTCCTGCCATCTGCCATTCCTCTCTATGAGGACGGCGGAGTGGCCTATGTGCACCTGTCTGCTGAGCGGCAACCGATCCCGGAAAGTGCACACTCATCAGCAGTTCAAGCGTTTCCTCCTCGTTATTGGTTCTATGACCGTTCGAGTCCGTCAAGGTCCCCAACTTGGACTTGGTGTCCTTGCTAAGGATCCTATGCATCCTTGCCGTCGCAGGAATATCATTGATGGACCTGCAGAAGTTCCTCCAAGATTCCCTGGAGGCCCTCCTGACTTCCCTCTTATATTCCTGTAGCTTTATCCTATACTCCTCCCATTCAGGAGTACCTTTCCTGTACCTAACTCTCGTGAGTAGTTTGTGCAGGGACTTTTTCCTGGTTTCTAATTTCTTAGTCCAGAAGGTGGCATTGCCCGCCACGCCCACTTTGCGTAGGGGACAGTTATCCTCAAAGGAGGCTCGGAGGTCCCTACACAGGGAATCAACTGCCGCCTCCAAGCCCTCCCCTTTACTGAGATCCTGCTCTATAGGACGGAGCCTGCTGCCTAGGTCCTCTTTAAAAGAAGCCCAATTTGCTTGCCTAGGATTTCTAACAAGGATTCCATGTACCATTACATGCCAGTACACATTTTGAGGAAAGGTGATTCTTTCAGAAGAACGGATTTTTGTTGATTTATTCTTCGTGTGGGCGCCGTAAATGCAACTTTTTTAAGTAGGCTTCTTTCTACAGATGTGTCCATATACATAACTGAAAATCTAGGGATACAAGATTATAACGTGGCCTGCATGTTCTGCTTGCTTGCCTAGCGACATTTTAAGATGAATGATGAATCCATTTTAAATTACATGTTGAAGTTATCTTCTAAAATTATACAATTATAAGATTCTATACCGAAGTTTTGGTTAACCCATCACTTTTAGCTCTCACTGAAGAGAGCTTATGCAGAGGCTCTGTCTGTCTGTCCGTCCGTCCGTCTGTCCGTATACAAAAGATAGCCAAAACTACAGGTGCTAGAAACAAAGTAAATACAGATTCGGAATCAGTATGAAAAAACTAGTCCGGGAAAAATTCGGTTTCGCTTCTGGTTCCCCAGTGAAGAGCGCCGTTTGAATTTACTCAAGTAAATTCCTTCCTACTTTTTTATGACTAATCATGTACATCATTCAAGTACCCATAACAAAAATTAAAAATCCGATGACAAGTTTTTCCCAAACAGTCTGTTGAAATTTTGGGCTCTCAGAGATCCAATATGCCTTCAGAGCTTAAATGCAATCATACTGCCTATGTTTATCACATTTACCAGAAGTTTGTGGTACCAATGGATAACTAGAAAGATGCTCATGTGTTTACCGTTAAGTGCATGGTTAATTATTTAGTGATTTTTTAAGACAAATGCCTTTCTTGTAACGTTTTTAAGTTACTTTGCAAAACATCCTGATTTTGACTCTATGTCGCGAAGTGTTTGATACATGATCACGTTATTTTAGTCGATAGTGACGTAATAGCATATTTTCTAAGGAGTAATACCAAAAATTCCAAAACCCGACAGTAAAATTTTGTTTTATTAGGGGTTTCGTTCGGAGGTGTGCATTTTAATGAAAATCTTTAAAAATCAATTTATTTCTGAAACAGTTGAAAAACGGACCTTTCTTTATATATGACTTTTTTTGTTGGAAATGCTAGTTAGTTACAGTAATGATGTCAATATCGTAACTACCCGGCATGAAATACCCGTTACACCACTAAATACTCGTTACCGGGTAAACGCTGAAATAAGTACCCGTTACTTTATTTTGGCGCAGCATTAGGTACAAATACCTAGCAGAGCTTGCGATCTAAGCTGCCTTGATCGGTACCGATTATTACCGAGTCCCAAAGCAGCGCGCTGTGCAGTGCGCTTTATGAGTAATGAGTATCCTGTACTGGTACCTCTACCGGTGGCTTTTACCATTGTCTCCGGTATCGGTATATCCTACAAGGCGACTACTGATTTGCCCTGGAATACCGGTGACGGGTACTGGGTACCGGATACTTTTTACAATATTACTTGGTATAGGTAATACGAAAATATACCTATGTTTGACATCGCTACATCCTAAAGTATTTTCTGTTCGTCATAACACACTGTATGTTACATTGAACGTTTTATACATATTATATACTTTGCAGATAGTGCAGTTTTTCATTATGTTTGTGTTTTGTAAACCTCATGATCAATGTTCTTGAGCCAGATAAATTAATGTGGAATAATCAAAGAGTGTCAGGAAAAATTGAGATGAAATTTCTTTGCATACTGACATATGATATACTAAATATGTAGCATTGGTAAAAAATCAATTTTCCTTTCAATGATTTAGGAAATGAGACGTCGGCGCATAGGCCAAGCTGTGGAGTTGCGTAAATCTAGAAAGGACGATCAACTGCTCAAACGCAGAAACATATCCATCGATGATGCAACCTCTCCACTACAAGAGAGCAACAAATCTTCTCCCATTTCTATGACTGCTGATGAGATTAGCTATGGTATGATGAGTCCAGATGAGGAGGTGCAGTTCAAGGCAACACAAGCTTGTAGGAAGATTCTAAGCAGGGAAAGGAATCCACCTATTGATCATATGATCAGGCTGGGTGTGGTACCCAGATGTGTTGAATTCTTGGGAAAGGCTCACAAGTAAGAGTTTTTTTTTAACTAGATTTACAAGTCATGTTTGTAAATATGCTTGAAAGTAGTGTATTGAAGTTATTTGATCATTGAAACCAGTCATCTCAATCTGTGTTTGAAAACTATTTTCTTTGGTTTCAAATTTTGCAGAAGATAACAGTTTAAGGAATAGGTAACAATGATTATTCTTCTAAAACTCTATGATGCTGAAGACCTGGAGTATCATAAGATCTTTCCTCAACACAAAACAGTAGTGACAATGCAGCACTTCAATACCTGTTTAATAGATAGCCCACATGCAACATAATCCTCCCTGATGATCAACAATATCCCTCAATTCCTTATTTATTTTTTGGCTCGGTCTTTGGTATCTGCAGAAGTGTACATTGGGTCTTTGAAGAAAATGCTGACCAAATACCAGGAGCTCCTCAGAAAGCAATGCTGGCTTGGTGGAACTATACTGTTGGTTATGGTCAATGAGGAATATGTCGATCTTTGCACCAAAAACAATACCGTATGCCACGTAGTGTCGAGCATCTTTGTAGCGAAAATGCAGATGGCTGTTAGACTTGACTTTCTTGGGATCCAAATTTCAAATCTCAGTAATAGCTTATCTCACAGGGTGAGGAGTAGCCTCTGGGTAATGAGACATGTGCTTGGTGGATTGGGACCGGCCTGAGTTGTCCTTTTGTTTTTTTTTCCTTTAAAAGTATTGTGTGAGAGAATTAGAGAGATTAATCTCAAGAAAGTGCGTTGCGGTAGAGTCAAGAGGAGGAGCAGCTCGTGAATGGGAGCATCATGTTTCGTCTATATTACAGAGAGACTTACACCTACTCTCAGGAGACGCAGCGTCATATCCAAGCTTGTATGTGCAAATAAGCCCGATATAATCTTGACATCAACAAAAGGTGATGTTTTTTAAAGCTGGGTGAGTGCGGAATATGCTGGTCTCTGCACTGCAAACCGTATTCTAAAGGCAGCCTTGACTCCCTTCAACGGCGGTTATCCCAGATGCCATATTGCGCTTTTCCCTTAATAATGTAGCATGTCCAATTACTTTTGAGTAGTCATGATACTGGAATGGAGTTTGAAGTACAAATGTGTAGTGGTCCATTTAGGAATATTGGCGACCGGATCAGTGAAGAGAAGCTGCTCATGTTTAGGAGCATCTGGAGACAACTGCATGCCAGAGATACTTATTGGAATGGGCTTAATTTTTTTTATTTTGGATACGCTATACCTCGGGAAACTTGACTCTAGGGCTGATAATTAAATGTCTAAAGAGCAACAAAATAATTTTTTTAAATCTTCATTTGCCGTAACACAAAGGACTCGAAGTCTCTTAATTTAGCATATTTTATGTTTACTATTCCACGCGCCATGCATCGCATTTAAGCCCACAAGTGTTTTGTGCGTTTACTCTCCAATATTGCGAGTATAAAGAAATATAAATAAATAATAGATACAATTATTATTATTATGAACGCGTATGAGTTTTAAGGAATACCTAAATAGAAAAGCGTGGCTTTGAAGTTCTTGAGGGTAAGTTATTTCTAATACAACCATCCTATTTTTGGAGCCAGCGACGCTTTAGGATGAATCGGTGACCAGCTTCACGCAGCGTTCTTCTGCTTGAGTGTGGCAAGGGAATTTGTCCATTCCATTCTTCTGCTGTTCCACGCAATATGATTTTTACCAATTACCTCCATCAGCCAGTCTTCACAAGAAAGGTGTTTTCGAACTGGCAGTGGTGCCGCAAACAATCATCTTGATGTATTTTTTTGCTTGACGACTGGTTGGCTACACTTTGGAGCTAAGCTTATTGCTTTTATAATTGTCATGCGGCCCTGAGGTCTCACGTGTTCGTGAACCAGGTTCTTTTTCCTACTCAAGATGGTTAACAGAATTCTAAGACTTTATCTAAGCATTGAAAATCCCCCAGTGAACCTATTCTTGAAATCAGTAGAAAGAAACCCATAAAACTGAAAGTAGCTTTCCATCACTCGCAGGGTTAGGTGCATTTTAAACCTTAATAATTTTCAAAAGTTGCTCCGGCTTTGCTTCTAATCTGTGTGACTATTGCGTTGACCCCGTTAGAAAAAGACAGTAATGCGTCGTTGTATTCTGTTGTATGTTTACGCCCCGGACCCCTCGGATCTTTGTAAGACAGTGCATTTCGTATCTGCTGCAGCTTCCGATCTCAATCCCCGAAGTCTGCGTCGACGTACACACCTACTTCTGGGAACCGTGACGTTTATCAAAAGGGTGCTTCATGCGAAAGTTTGTTTAGACGTGCAGTACTTGTAGTCTCTGTTCATTTAAGGCAAAGTTAATTTGCCGTGCTGAGTTAGCCCAAGTCAATAGATGTTTAACGTTAACCCATGTACCATATTGTACTATTTCCATATTCACCGGCCAAGGAGTGTATTGGTGCATCGTTGCGTCTACCTGTTGTACTGGTTGATCTCCTGCATCTGCTTCCGTAATAATGGTTGCACGGTCCTCCGGTTCCCGGGCGTCTTGCCTCTTCGAGTCTTTGATTCTACCAGTTGTGAGTTGTCTTTTTGCTTGTGCTCGTTTTCTTGGGCCAGCTTTCTATGTATTTCCGTCTGATATCTTTGCTTCTATTTGTTCCATCTGTTTGCGCAGTCATTATTTATTTTAGTGGTGGAATTTTTGATTGGCGCTGCATGTATCCGCGGAATTATTTGACTTTCACAAAATGTTTAAAGGCTAGTTGGTGGCAAGGTAGGTTGGTTTATTTTTGTGACAGTAATGAAAGACAACCGTCCACAAATGAGGTTTCTTGTCAAAACGCACTTTCTAGGTTAGTTTCCATGCAGTTTGAATTTCTTCTACTCCACACCGAGATAACTAATAATTTGTTTGTTTTACTCCTTCATATTCAAACTACTAATTGAAGGGAATGGCTTCTTTGTCCATCCAGAGAACTTGCTTCTTAGCATGATAGTAGATAGTCCATATCAGACAATTGGGTTTCCAGCTCCCAAACCGGAGTCAGTCAAGCGTTTCCAAGTTTCAAGCAACAATGGTCCACCTCTGCCACTTCACAAACACCTTTGTTGTGAAGACCGTTATCAAACATATCCATCAGGATATTATTATTTATTCATATGTAACAGTACAAATAAAGGCCCCCATTGAAGATATTGGTTGATAATGATTAAATACATTAAATTTTGACACTTCGTGAGAGATCCAGCGGCGCAGCGGTGCTCAGCTCTCCAGCCTTACATGTTCTCATCGTCGATGCCACCATCGTCCGACAGGCTATCATGGCACCCAAACATTCGGTGTACCATGTTCTCTGCCACTCGCAGCATAACAAATTCTACATATCTTACCATCTGACAATTTCAGGTGGAACAGCAGATGATTGGAACTGACGAATTCCCTTACCACACTCAGCAGTAGAATGCTGTGTGAACAGAAATGGTTTTATTAGAAGTACAATCCTTACTCTCAAGACATTCAATGCTATGCTTTTCTAGCAAAAGTTTTTCAATCTGCCTTAAACGACATACGCTTTAAATAATTGTATTTATTGTTTATTTGATTGTATTTTTTCATGTTAGCAATATTGTAAACTCACAAAGCACGAAAGCTAGCTTTAGACAGTGCCTTTTTATGCGTTAGCGCATGCAGCATGGCTCACACCAACACAACAACACCACACAACTAATTTTCATCTGTATAACATAGGCGGAGTACGGAAAATATGTAAGATACGGTATAGATTATCAACATCTTCATCTCTTAAGTTAATTAAATTAAGATAAGGGTTGCTTAAGGAAATACCATCTTGTCTGTAATTCACTGACATATTTTTGTTTATATAGATCATTTCGCTGGTCAATCTTTCGAACAATATCTTCTGAGTGCTTAGAATTCTTGTGTTTTCAATGTCAAAATGATGATTTTTAGTTCTCACATGCTGTACTAGAGCAGTAGGGACAGCAAAGCATTTGGCATTTTTACCGAAATTACCGGTAAAAGATGTCTATTTCTTCGTCGGTAATATAAAGAAATTTTAAGACCGTAAATCGGCAAACCAGTAATGCAGTCCCTAATTATAAACTATGAAACCACTTGCAAATTTAATTCTTACGCGTTTTAGAGACCTCTGATCATTTCTCCATTTTTAGGGGATCAAATTACGGTTTATATTTATAAAAATATTGTTATGAAATTATCATGTGCCTTTTAAACATGTTTTCAAAGAATATATGTGATCTAGCTACCTTTGAAACAATTTAAGTAAAGTACTAAATTGTTTGTAATGTAATTTTTAGTAACTTGGCGGAGATGGAAACAATGTATGAGATATATGAAAATCGTTTCAGTGCAGTGTTAACGAAGTAATGAACAAGAAAGAAAAGTAAAAAAGCTCAGGCTTCCCTCGTAAACGATGTGAGAAGCATCTCAATTTTTTTTAGAATAAGCTAGATTAGACGTGTGGAGATTGTAGGCTCCATATGTCTTTGTATTTACGTATTTTATGTGTGTGTAGCGTTCATAGAAATCTGACCGTCCACGTATTGCTGATGTGTTATTTTTTTGCCATATGCATTCCTGATAACCCTATGACCTGTTAATGCTAATGACCTACAAATTGTTAAAGATTCCATGATTAAAATTAGATTTTCTTAATCTAAACAGAAAAATAGAGAATAGATGCAGAGTCGGATTTTTATCTACAGGATTAGCAGATGAAAACTTGTTAGCTTTTGTACCACCAATCTGTTGACGATTATTAAGTACCAGTGATATTTTAGCACACATTTATTTTCGTCATAAAATATTTGACAATTGGACGATTTCATAGTTTCTTATTAAGTACCAGTGATATTTTAGCACACATTTATTTTCGTCAGAAAATATTTGACAATTGGACGATTTCATAGTTTCTTATGACACAATTATTGTGAAAGGAAAAATTGGTTTGTGTATGAAATCAAAGGCACGACAAGATGTTAAATAAAATCATTACTTTTTTATGTAGGAAAAGATGCGGGGTGATAATGAAAAAAAAACTTATGGTGAGTTTCAGGAGTACAAAAAATGTTTCGGAAGCATGTTATAATAGGTCAGTTTTTTCTTTCTGTTTTTATTACGAAAATATTACGCCTGAAACAAACCTTATTTTATTTATCTTCTGCTTATGACTACGAAAAAAATAGGTTTGTGTATGAAATCAAATGTACAAGATTATAATAGAATAAGGACTTAATTTGTGCAGTAAAAACTATTAGCAGCAATTTGAAAAAAAAGTTGAGGTACAACATCTTTTAAAGGGTGGTATGATAACCCTATAATAGTACTTCCAAAAATATCACTGAGTTTTCGTTTGAGCTTTTTTTCTATTATGAGAATATCACGGGTCAAGGAAATTCTGAGGCACCCGGTATAGGATAGATCTCTAAGAATTTACAATGTTTTTAGTATACTTACTTTTATATGGTATAATTGGATTATAATTATTAAAAAAATGGCTTTATAGAAAATGTTTGTGAGGGATACATCGGTTTTTTGTGCTCCAGATCAAAGAGAACAAGACACAAAAGATGTTGATAATTTAAAACCATATGTTTGCGATATATTTTATTTTAAAAACCTTTAAAACTTGTGGTGTGGTAAGAGTAATTCTTTTTGAGTGTTTAAGTTATGCTTAGAAAAGTGCGCTAGTCGATTAGAATAATTGAAATAATTAAAATGATGGAAATTCATTTCGATAATTTTTCATATGTTGCTTAATTTCTTTTTTGAAGTTTTTCTATTTTTAGATTTCCTTCAATTTTTTCAGAATACAATTAAAACAATTAGGACCATGGAAAAGAAAAGAGTTCTGTGTGGTAGATTTACTGAAAAAGTCAGCTTTTATATTCATAAATATTTTGAAATAAAATTACTAGTAGTATAGATTTATTTAGCATAATTGCTACAATATAACTGTTACCAAGAATACAAACTAACTTAATTCGCTGAGTACATTGATAAGATTGCATCACTATAAATTTTGTATATCCAAGAAATACTTTATCAGTCTTGTCTTGAGTTCTTTCAACTTGGTACTTGATTTAATATTATTGTCCAATTCATTAAATTCGTATAATCTATAACCCTTTTTGGAACAGCGATTTTTTTGTCATATTACTGTTGTAGGTGAAAATCTATAGTTCCTCTAGTCGAATTTCCGGCAGTAAATGATTTTTTAAATATGAAAGTGAGAACTAGATACAATATAAAATTCTTTATATTCAACCACTGAAGTTCTTTTAACATATAACTTACATTTGTGAACTTATTTTTGTTCAAAATTATTCTCATTGCTTTATTTTGCAAGACTTGTGATTTTGAAAATATGGTTTCAGTTGCGGTATATAAAATAGTTGAACAGTACAATAAATGAGGAAGAATTTAGGTTTTGAATCAATTTTTTTTTGTCATAAATCTAAAGATCATATATGAGTTTTATAATAAAACTGTTCTTGTTTTCTTTTTTTTCGCAATAATTCAAAAGTTATATCAAAATAAAAATCGGTTTTTGAATCGAGTACCGAAAACACGCCGACGGCTCCCGAACCCGTGTGACGTAACGATGGCGGCTTTGACCAACGACGTCCTACATCGATACTAGATTCTAGATTCCCAGCCAATTGTGAAAATACTTGCTACTAACTAATGTACATTTGTTGCAATATAGCCGATGAATGAAGTTTACAGCTCGAGACGACCTCTACGATCGAAATAAATATCTTTTTGAATGTTTGAAATCAGATTACAGATTCCAGTAAGTAAGTACCTAATCAAATATGTCTTGTTGAAACTATCTGGTGCATGTTCGGCTGGCCTAGTGGTTAGAGTGTTGGGTAATGGAACTGAGGGTTCTATATATGTATTATATGTTCTGTAAGTAATGTAAATAGTATAAATAACTAGATTTAGGATATAACAGCAAATAATTTTTTTAAGTGGGTTTTTACCATTTTCCCGCAAAAGAATATAACTTTTTTTACCAGAAAAAATTGTGCTGAAGGATGAATTGCTTTGGTTAACTAATCATATGGGGTATATCAGACTTATCACATGCCAGGAGGTGATAAAACTTACATTAGCATGTCAAATAGGTATTATTTGTTGTAAATACAGCCTACCACCAGGCACCCGAGGGAGCACAACTGAGTTATGGGCTCAGTTCCCTTGGTTAAAATGTGAGCCCTAGGGCCAATCTCATGTATTATAAATACCACGACAAGTATTGTAATAATAATTAATCAATAAATGTGTTAAAGGCTGAAAAGGTAATGGAACTAATGGATCCGTTGGTCTATGGTTCAAAGCTCAGCCGGTCCAATTTTTTTTTTATTTTTTTTTATCAAATAATTAATTCATGTGCTTTTTGCACTTGTTACGTACATTTTTTTCTACGATCAACATAAATATGTTTTTGAAACAAATTCTATCAGACATATTACTTGCATTGCATAGTGCAAAAACTAAGTACAGGGCACGGTGGACAATTCAAAAAATCAGTGCAAATGGTGTTTGTCTGCCAATATCAATCGCCAATATTTTTTTTAAATGTAATAGTTGGTTAATAAAAAGTCTAATTATTTTACATAAGAGTCAACACTTCAAGTAAACAAAAATAAAACTATATTTTTTAGTCCCGAACATAGAAAAAAGTATAAAGTATCTAGGAATATATTTAGACTCACACTTACGTTGGGATGTACATATTAATAATCTATTAAAAAATAATTGGATTCATTTCATATAAGATGAAGTTACTAACAAACATTTTAACAGAAAAGCATCTACGTTTATATTAAAAACTTAAAAAATGAATAGATTTTGTCTTATTAACCAACTATTACATGTAAAAAAAATATTGGCGATTGATATTGACGGACAAACACCATTTGCACTGATTGTTTGAATTGTCCACCGCGTCCTGTACTTAGTTTTTGCACTATGCCGTGCAAGTAATAGATCTGATAGAATTTGTTTCAAAAACATATTTATGTTGACCGTAGAAAAAAATGTACGTAACAAGTGCAAAAAGCACATGAATGAATTATTTGATAAAAAAAAATAAAAAAAAAATTGGACCGGCTGAGCTTTGAACCATAGACCAACGGATCCATTAGTTCCATTACCCAACACTCTAACCACTAGGCCAGCCGAACATGCACCAGATCAACGAATTCGAATAGGCTAGAAGAAGCAAAGCCCATGCGCTAACAGCCATGTGAGTGTATCCATGACCCTGGTGTTATTATTTACCACTTGTCTACAAAGACGATGTTATTGTTTACAGAAATTGACAGAAATCCGCTGGATTTAAAGAGCTTTTATTATACAGACATAGACGTACATTACATTATTTTTGAGGGAGTGATGGTCAGCGTGTGACGAAAGAGCAGCTCGGCGGGCAGTGCCCGGGCTGCACATTTTTCTTCTTTGTTCTATGTAATAATAATAATAGTAACAAGATACGTTGAAGAGATAAGCATGTAACGGTGTGGCTATAAGATAATGACGATTACGTTGAGGATATAGAAAAGAGAAACTATTACAGAGTGATAGGAAAAAATGAAAGATGCCAGATCTTAAATACTCGTGGCATAGGATTTACGACCAATCGCAGCCAGTCCAAATTTATTGGACTATTTATGTACCATACGGGTCCACTAATTGTTTGAATATTTGAAAGGGAACTACAACACTACTAAGTACTTACATTGGGGTGCATTAAATGAAAACTTACACTGAACTTTTTCAATATATTTCAATATACATATTTCTATTACCAGATAATGTTAAAAATAAACTTAAATACAACAGACCTACAAAAAATACAACTTGAAGAACCCATCTACTTAGTGATTATGATTTGGTATTTGAAAGAATTTGGCCCTGAAAATATATAAAAGGGAGGTTTTATCACCTTTGTCAGGCTTCTCACCTTCGGAGTGTATGATTCTCACATTGGAGCAACAGGCAGTACAGTAATAAATTTGCTGTATTACCTATTATTGCCTTAGAAACAGAGACACAATAACTATAATATATGGGAACGGGTACTTATGAGCATTATGTATCGCAATCTTCCCAGTTTCGAGACTATCATTATAGATCGAAACATTTTGAAGAAGGGAACCTGCAGCAGGTAACGGTCTGGTACACAAATGAACAATAAAGTTTGAAGACAAGAAACGTATAAAATAAATTTATTTAAATTCTACTGTTTTTATAAATTTAGCATATTTAGCATAAATTGTTTACGGCGCAAAATAAATTTTTTTCAATAATTCATTTTACGTAAAACTGGAAAAACAAATTTAAAGTGACATTAACTTCGAAACGTTTCTTATTTAATCAAATATCAAATCTCAGTTTTATGATTCGCGGTTAGCTAAAAAAACTGCATGTTCATGAGAATTAGCTGGAATAGAAACGTAAACGAAATGGAAATACATGAATATAATATTCTCTCGCTCCATGAGCTACACCCCTTTTGAGACGTCACTGGCATTTTCTTACCGATGATCAGGTTTGCACGCGTCACCCAAAACAAACAATAGAACTCAGCGAGTCCGCTACCTGTCGTCTGGTAAATAAAGGGTGAAAAAAGGAAAGGGTCATGGTGGGATTTCCGTTGATGCGACGTTGTCACGTTTTTTCAGAAATATTGGCTTGACCTAATTTAGCGGAAACCGAAATGGGGGTGAGATTGGTTTGTGTGTGGACGCCACTTCCGGGCCGCTGAAAAACTACTATGGTATTTTTAAGTTTCAGTAACTAACCTCACGGGTTTAATTGTTGAGGTTAAAATGGTTTAACTGGGGTTTAGTCAATTGTTAATCGGCTCGTCTCAGTCCATGCTCTAACAGGCATCTGTAAATTGGCAAGGCCCAGTTATTATTATTCACTGTGTTCACAAACGATGCTATTTTTTACAGAAATCCGCGGGAATTAAATTTGTGAAATTGTTAAAAATGATCTTTTAGTACTTTATGCACCGTTAAAACCCAAATTTTACTCTAAACTATAACAATGAACCTGAAACGATCAACCTAAAAAAGCAAAAAACTAAATACAAACGGACTAGGTAGGTACGTCTTGATACACATTACACAATCAAGACTTACTTTTTTCGATTTTGTAACTCGCTTATTTTTCAGTTTTCGGGAAAGAGTTATTTGAAAAAGTTGTTTATTTTAACGACTTCTATGTACAGTTGACAAAGAAGTATCACCCTGTATAATAACAATACATTGATCAGGATCTTCCTTTGGAGCAAAAGTCTATTTTGCGATTTTCCTCACACGCTTTTTTCAACTTTACTATTACTGCAATGACTGCAAAATATATATTGTCAGTTGTCACAGCTAACGAAAATACAATAGGTTTACACGGAGACGATCTGGCAACGTGGCCAAGTTATCCTTTGCTATTTTTTGCCTCCGATCCTCTACCTCCCTAATTGCCTGCTACGAGCATCAAGCTGCTTGATAAACACAAGGATAAACACAATATTTATAATATGCTTGACATAGTGGGTCCAAACAAAACCCTTGTTTACTGCTTCTACCTATTCGAATTCGTTGCACCAGATAGTTTCAACAAGACATATTTGATTAGGTACTTACTTACTGGAATCTGTAATCTGATTTCAAACATTCAAAAAGATATTTATTTCGATCGTAGAGGTCGTCTCGAGCTGTAAACTTCATTCATCCGCTATATTGCAACAAATATACACTAGTTAGTAGCAAGTATTTTCACAATTGGCTGGGAATCTAGAATCTAGTATCGATGTAGGACGTCGTTGGTCAAAGGAGCATCTTAACCGCCATCGTTACGTTACACGGGTTCGGGAGCCGTCGGCGTGTTTTTGGTACTCGATTGAAAAACCCATTTTTATTTCGATATAACTTTTGAATTATTGCGAAAAAAAAAGAAAACAAAAACAGTTTTGTTATAAAACTTATATATGATCTTTCGATTTATCACAAAAAAAATATATTTTGTTCTTAATTCAAAACCTCAATTGGGGAAGAATTAGAATTATTGTACACAATTTTTTTAGAATAAACACTGAGGCTTTTCGAAATTCTTTAAAAGTAATTTATCTTTTTGGATATTTTTGAAATAATATAATCGAAATAATCTTCAAATTTTAATCTATTATCTACATATATGCCCAGATCTTTGATAGATGTAACTACTTCAATTTTGTCATTATTAACCAAAGAGTAATTGGTGTTTTTTAAATGTTTGTATATTATCATAAATTTTATTTTATTAGTCTTCGTTGTAAGTTTATTTACATTCAACCAATTAATAATTTCATAATAAATCACTTTTGCAGTCCGGCACTGCAATTCGAAGCTTGCTGGGCACTAACCAACATCGCCTCTGGAACCTCAGAACAAACAGCAGCTGTTGTTCAGGAAGGTGCTATACCGCGCTTACGTATGCTGTTGACATCTCCTCGGCCTGATGTTGCAGACCAAGCAGTGTGGGCGCTGGGAAATATTGCTGGAGATGGTCCCGGGACCAGAGACATGGTGCTCAGATGTGGAGTGTTACAAGACCTACTGGCACTCATCAGACCTGATTCCCAGATTTCACTGTTGAGAAATGCTGTGTGGACCATCAGTAACTTGTGCAGAAATAAGGTTAGTGATTTTTGTTTAAAGCGATGCTTGAGAATAAAATAGTATTCAAAAGGTTTTTTCTTATTTTTTAGTTCACGGTCAGCCCGGTAACAGTGGTGGTTACATTTATTCAGCTAATAACCTGTAGTTTGCATAATTTCAGTGAACCTTACCTTATGGATAATATTTCTCTCCCAAACTGCAACTCAAAATATTGCAATAAATCCTTTATATCTCATCTTTTTACCGTAAAAAAACTAAAGAATGTTGTCAAAACTAACTAAACAATATTCGCACACAACAGTCACTGTTATAACCTCGTAATTTATTGTCCATTGATATGTCACCGCACCACGTTCTCCAGATATCAAAAGTTGGATGTTACAAGAAATATCGAATGTGTACATTACATACATGGATAGTGGACTGTCACTGAACACCAATAAGACAAATTCATACTGTTCAGCTATCTTAATAACAGTCATGACCATAGCTTGCTGGTGAGATTAATGCACTCTTCTGGAGAGCAAGTAGTGGTCTCAAATTGAATATCCATGTTGATCATGCATGCAAAAAAATCGCGTCCGTATCTGAGTTGCAGACACGTATTCAAAAATTTGCGCACATTTTAACTGTCCATTTGCGTCTACATCCTCGAGCTTCTGTATGGATACTTAACCGACAGCCGGCTGCATTATTATGGCAATACTGTTACTTCCTTCTGTCTGTATTGTTTATATATTCCTTTTTAAGCCTTCTTTAGGCCCAGTTTTTGAATCTGGTATCACTAATAGATTAGAGCTAAACCGAGATTAGCAAAAAAAATCCGTTTTTCAATCCTAAGTTATAAAATAATCCTGGTGTAACAATGCTTAAACTTAATCCATCTAATTGGAGAAGAGATAATCTGCTTATTACAACCAAAGAGTTGACAGCTGACAATGAAAATTTGATGTTTTCTTGTTGTATAAATTATTATTTTTGTAATTCTTTGCAAATATGGTGAAAGCATTACGGATCATGAAGATTTTCTTTAATTAACCAATATAGTTGCCCCAAGATGGAATAGGCCAGCATTTAAGCCACGGCCATCTCAACTAGTAACATTGAATTCATTCTTTATCGCAATCCATGCTTTAGGTTTTTTCATACATATGACTGCGTGTGCTGTTTGGACTCGGCGATATGACTATATTGTTTACCAGAATGAGTTCCTCGGCTGTTCTTGGAGTTTTCAGTCCTTTTTTTGTGGTGAGCGTCGTACGTTAAAACAGTTTTTTTAACAATTTGCGAGATAATTTAATTATTACAGTGTTGGCTACTGGTTACATATGACGGATGCGAATTTGCGAATGATATACATTTTTTAGGTTAAGTAGAGACGTTTGTGACTGAGTATGACACGGAACTTTAGGAAATTGCTAGTCACTGGCACAAAACACGATATTTTGTAGTGTATCTTCAAAAAATGTTTTGTCAACATTTAAAAACGAAGGATTACGTAACCATAGATTAATTTTTGATTGAACAATACATTACACCATAATCCACAATTGACTATGAAACCTGGTTTACAAAATTTGTCGCCTAATCTCCTATTGAACAACTGGCCCTTAGTAAAGTGTGTTGCAACCTTTGAATATAGTAGTTCTTTTTTTTGTATGTACCTATGTACACTAAGTGGTTATATATCCTGCAGCGAGATCATATTGAATTAATACTGAATTATATATTTTTTTAATAAAAAGGTGCATCCCGGGCGTCGACTCACCGAGCTCCTATTCCATTACCCAGAGCAATGTAACTAACAGTGGAGTCTGGCCAGAACCTGCAAAGCTGTGCGATGAGCTGCTGTTATGTGGTCGGCTTTTCCTCCTCCCAAAACTAAATAACAAAGAGTAGGACTATATCGGGCTTGTTTGCCTGTATGAACTCGAGCGTGGGGAACGAGTAGTTCCAGCAAGTCCGGCAGCTCTCGTTCTCCACACCGGACTCTATACCTCCTGGAGCGTATGTCAGGGCAGCACCGGCGTCTCATCTATGCCGCATGAAGGCCTCAGATGATAGTAGAGCACTCATAGAGCCGCGATGTGCCGATGGACGTAGGCCGTCCCTGGCGCTTGCCGGTATCGGGTGTCGGGCACATCTATATAAACCTACTAAGGTATAGCAAGCTGTTAAAGACACCGTCTTGGCAAGCCATTATGAAGCCCTCAGTCTACCGACATCAACCCACTAGGCATTAAGAAAGAGAAAGTCAACTGTTCAAGGAGATTCCATGCATGGGCTTTATAAAGTCTTGAAAGAAGATCGCCTTCAGCAGCTTTAATGTGTGCGGGAACAAGTTCCGAAATGGACTGCTGACACCTCCGCGTGAAGTCGAGTATGAGGCTGAGTTCTTCAGTTGCTCGTGTTGCTGTTCTAAGAAGGAAGGCTCGGTTGCCCGCATGTTCGCATAATTATTATTATTGTTATACTTTTGTTATGGTAGTCAAAGAATGTTAACAGTATAATAATCAATTTGTAGAGTCTTATATCTTGGTGGTGCATACATTTTACTCGACTTATTTTTTAAGCCCCTTTGAAACTTGCATATTTAATTGTAACTTTATTTTCTGGTAATGTATTTATGAGAGTTAAATGTATTGCAGAATCCACCACCCAATTTCGAATTGGTCAGGCCAGCTCTACCTACTTTGGCCAAACTACTCAATTACAGTGACTTGGACGTTCTGGGTGATACATGTTGGGCGCTCAGTTATCTAACAGACGGCTCCAATGATAAGATACAAGAAGTTATTGATACTGGACTCGTCCCCAGGTAACGAATTATTTTGCACTAGTCCCAACTTGTGTGAGTTACTGTAATCAACATCATTTGGTTTGATAGTTGATGGTTTTAATCTTCGTTAAATTCAGTTATGAGTCTAGTACACAATTTACTCTACGTAATTTTGAAAAATTCATTTTTAACGTAAAGGGGATGGTCTTATGTTATCTTCAAACAGAAAATTTGCTGTATATTTTTGCCTCATTTACACATCCGCGCAGAAAAAGACGATTTTAGATTCGAGAGCCCGCTTGACAGACGCGTAAAGTGTGTCAGAGATGCGGTGTTGCCAACAACAAGCTTACTCCATAAGCCAAAAAATATCGGGAGTCCAGAAACCAATTTTTAGGATCCAAAGTATTTAAGTGCTTTTGATTTCTTGTCTGCTGATTACTAAGCATTACCAAACTTTGTCCTCAGTAAATCTTACGAACTTCATCAAACTACGAGCATCATATTCATGTAATTTCGTAATATCAGCTATAGGAAATATCAAAGAAAAAACATTAAAACATATACCTTCGTTTTCACTTGAGAAATAATAGAATCAAAAGCATATCTGTGCGAAGAAAACGAAAATATCTCTGAAAAAATCTATGAACCGTCGTTTTAATCGTCTTTATAATCATTTCATATACTTGTATCTCCATTATAGGTTAGTAGAACTCTTGTACAGTCCTGAGAATACGGTATTAACGCCAGCTCTCAGAGCAGTGGGCAACATCGTGACTGGCAACGATCAGCAAACAGATGTAGTGATAAATTCGGGTCTTCTCAACGTAATGCCAAAACTACTACAGCATTCTAGGTTGAACATTGTGAAGGAAGCCGCTTGGACCATTTCGAACATTACAGCTGGTATGTGTCTACTACTACTTTTGCATTTTTGATATTTTACGATATTATTTAATCTAAAAAAACACTTTTGTCTGTGTTTGGACCATACAAAAACCACATTCTCACCCACTTTCCGTCGAGCTCTCTCACTTGCTGCTGTTCGTTCTTTCGGTTTAGTGTCGAAAGTCTCATTATTCGGGTTACCAGGTTGCATTTAAGCAAAAGCATGTACCATTATACATATATTCAGTTGTGTAATTTTCCCTACACTCATTGGTCGAGACTAAATCCTGGTGTTTTACCGAAGGTGACTAAAGTGTTTCCGTATCTTAGCGTAATCGGTCCAAACGCAGGTACATGTTGCCGATCTCTACTAAACATGGTGCATTATGCCGTAAGGTACCAAGTGAACAAAGTACCAACATTTATGATATAACATGGAAATGGGTAATTATTGTAACATTGGAATATTACGGAGTTTATGCAAGCATCAAGCTGATACAGACACGAGTACAAAGCTGAAATTATTGAAAAAGAACGTTTTATTATTAACTATTACGTTCCAAGTTGTCAACGATGCTGGCTGTGCTGTATGTTACATACTATTATGCATTTACCTAAGATACTGTCCATTGCTTGATCAAACTAGATTATAGCGCAAACTTAAAAATGTTTAAAATCTACACAAAAATAATATTACACAGATATTTTAACTATATTTACCACATTATAACAATAGGCTGTGCTACAGAAGCAGCGAGAGTGTGAACAATAATTATTGTACGCTAAATACTCGAGCTTTTCAATTGTATCTATAATACCTTTTCAAGCTCATATATCTTGAACTTTCCGTATTGGGACCTAACAACAGGCCTAGCTAAGAATACAGCCTTCAATAAAAAAAATCTCCAAGTATGATCACTGACGTATCCCGAACCTTATCATTTAATCATTGTTCCTCATCACTTAAAGGTAACAGCGAGCAGATCCAGAAAGTGATCGATGCTGGCATAATGCAACCGCTCCTGCATGTACTTCAGACAGGCGATTTCAAAAGCCAAAAGGAAGCTGCATGGGCTGTCACAAACTACACTAGCGGAGGTACCATCGCACAATTGGCTAGACTGGTCGAAATGGGAGCACTGAAGCCAATGTGCAACCTCCTTAATTCTAAAGACCAGAAGACTGTTGCTGTCATCTTAGATGGACTAGCTAATATCCTGAATGTGAGTATAAAGTGGATAGGCCGCAGTTGCATAGCTTGTTCTGCATCTACGGTTGATTTTTATTGTGATAGAAATGCGCAGCTACAAGCAGGTGTTTTTACAAGTCCCGTGACTAGCTACAGTTTTTTTTTTCGGCAAAAAAATAATTTTATTTTTCTACATAATACAATTTCAGTTCGGTGCATTTAGTCCAACGTGTTTCTAATTTTTTCTAAAGCCTCGGTCAACTCATGGACTTACGTTCACTCTTCGAGTCCAGCATCATTCCGTGGCTTCTATGATCTCTGGAGTAACAAATTCGTTTTAGCTTTCTATAGAAACTAATGTGTGTAACGTTCTTTGCACCTAAAAGCTTGCACAATCAGCACATGAAATTGCGAAAAATAGTAGGGTTTAATGGCTGTCAAACAAAAAAATTACACAGCTTGCTCTTATACATTAATCTACGGACAGATGACAGTTAACTAGAGTAGTGTTACCATTAAAGTTGCTGTGTTGAAAATTCAACGTAAGGGACTTACAAATCTCCCTCTTTATTGAGACTTCTATAGTTCTTTTATTTTGGTTTTTAATTGTTATTTTTTATCATACTACTTTTGTCAGGAATGTAGAAATTTAATAACAATTAAATCACTTTTCAGGCTGCAAACAAAATGGGTGAAGTAGAAAAGGTGGCAATTTTAATAGAAGAATGTGGTGGTTTGGATGGTATCGAAGCACTCCAGAATCACGACAATGAAAAAATCTATGAAAAAGCGCTCAGTATAATCGAAAACTACTTCTCAGAGGTAAGTTACGTACAAATCACTAATCTGGTCTGCATTTTGTTATTTTCATAATGTCTATTTTAGTCTATATATACAGGGTTATTCACGTTATTCGACACGGAGCATTATGGCTAAAGTATTTGATAAAAAAGAAAATAATAATTTGGGATGGATAGAGACCTATAAAGGCTACATTTTAAAAATATGTTCATGTTATACAGGGTGTCCCAAAAACACGAAATGTATCAAAGTTATGTTTTTTTAAATAGAACACCCCATATATTATTGCATATTCAGATTCCTTGGTGAATTCTAGTGTAACTTCATGTATCATATATGGTACCTAAAGCGAACCGTTAAGGTGTAAATCACCATTTTCGGTATAAGTATATATCAGGAAAAAATTGAATATCGCAGAGATTACAAAATATGGAAGGCTGTGACTTTGCCGTGTTACTAAGCATAAAATGCGTCAGCTTTGATGAGACTGTCACATTTAAATTATGTTTATGCTTGGAGAAATCGGGCGATGAATTAAGGAAACTTCGATCAGCGATAACTTGATTTTTTCAAATGGGAATGCCTAATTTTTTTTATACGGTTAAACGTAGAATTTGATAAGCTTTCTAATGATATAAGGTTGTGAGTATCAATCTCTCGTAGTTTTTATTTAATTTTAAATTTTCAAACAAATCGGCGATTTTCAATTTTCCTACATATAAGCAACGTAGCAGGCCATGAAATATAAACAAGAATCCGTTCAGCTAGAAGAAAACAACTAACTTAGTTGAAAAATACACACTAACTAGACTAAAGGGACAAGATTATAAAAAGTCCTTACAACAAATCAACTCTCCCAGAAACAACTGCGATAACATCTCTAAGGTCAAAGAGAAGCTGGAGTATGGCAGTAATAGATATTTTTACTGTCTACTGGCTACCGCAATTTGCTAGAGGTTAAAAATTTCCAAGGCAATCAAAAACCCTCATATGAAACAGAAACAACCAGCGACTGTTGCTCCAGCACACAACTATCAATCATATGTAATGGTGTAAAAAAGTACTAATTTGCGTCGAAGTCAATACCTCTGACTGGAGCCCTTGTATTTTTCAATATCTATTAGTAATATTGCAAAAAAGGAATACTGACAAATCATATTTAAATTTTCTGCCATTTAAGTTATGTTTTATAATTTGAACAAATTTTAATTCATTCTTCATTTTCTGCGACCTTGCTAATAGGCACTGAAGAATTTTCAGAACTCCAGTCAGAGGTACTTTTGACTTGAGTTTTGACAGAAATGCATACTTTTTTATATCATTAAATGTGAAATTTTATTATGAAAATAATAAACTGCTTACAACATTCTCTAGTAGTTTTTACTTTATTTCAAAATTTTTAATAGTTTTGGAAATTGCCAATCTCTAGTACATTGCAGTAGCTAGTAGGCCGTGAAAAAATCCATTTCTGCCATACGCCATCTTCTCTTTCACCAAAGGTATGTTACAGCCGTTGTTTCTGGTTAGACTTTGTTTGTTGTGAGTAATTTTTATAATCTTGTCCCTTTAGTCTAGTTTGTGTGTATTTTTCAGCTAAGTTAGTTGTTTTCTTCTACCTGAACATGTTTTTGTTTATATTTCATGGCCTGCTACGTTGATTATAGGTAGGCAAATTGAAAAACGCCGACTTGTTTGGAAATTTAAAATTAAATGAAAACTACCAGAGATTGATATGCACAACCTTATATCATTAGAAAGGTTATCAAATTATATTTTTAACCGTATAAAAAAAATTAGGCATTCCCATTTAAAAAAATCAAGTTATCGCTGATCGAAGTTTCCTTAATTCATCGACCGATTTCTCCAAGCATAAACGTAATTTAAATTTGACAGTCTCATCAAAGCTGACGCATTTTATGCTTAGTAATACGGCAAAGTCACAGCCTTCCAAATTTTATAATCTCTGCGATATTCAATTTTTTCCTGATATCTACATATACCGAAAATAGTGATTTACACCTAAACGGTTCACTTTAAGTCCCATGTATGATACATAAAGTCACAATAGAATTCATCAAGGAATCTGAATATGCAATAATATACGGGGTGTTCCATTTAAGAAAACACAACTTTGATACATTTCGTGCTTTTGGGACACCCTGTATAATATGAAAATATTTTTGAGATGTAGCCTTTATGGGTCTCTATCCATCCCAAATTATTGTTTTCTTTTTTATCAAATACTTTAGCCATAATGCTCCGTGTCGAATAACGTGAATAACCCTGTATACAGTGCACGTAAAATCGTATTTGTGACATATTCCACGAATGTTACTAATTATATTAACTATAAATATTAATTTCATAAAACTTCTATTTCGTAATTTCTCTCTAATGGTTAAATCGTATTATTCGTCATTCATAGAAAGAACATGTTAAACAGCAACGATTTCTAAAGAATATTAAAGGAGAATAATAGTCTATTTGGTCAGTTTGTCTTAAGCTATAACAAAGGAATCAAAAAGAATCACATGGATATCAGTTACCAATTATGCAGCGTGTATTTGAATTATTGAATTATACTGAAAAATACTGGCTATAGGTGCGTGATTCGCTACTTGTCTAAAATATTGGTTTCTGACTCTCATTGGATCGATGAATTACGATAAATAGTAAAAACGTAATTTGTAAATGAGTTAATCTCCTTCATACCTTGTATTCCACAATTGATGGCACCAAGCCCATGCCAATATCTAAGTAGTTTGGGCACTAAATGGAGGATTAGAGACTTTCATTCCCATCTTATGCATACCCTGATCTTTGTACAATTTGCGAACCTGTAGTAGGTTTTTTAGAGGGGCGCCTAACAATATTCTTTTGCTCAGTATGTACTCAATTGGTGCCAGAAATTATGATAACAAGCTATAGTGGCCAGAAACATGTATTTATACAACACACAGTTAGGCCAATAAGATTAAGTCGAAAAAAAACTGAGGGTCCTAGATACGTGCAATCTGAGTTTGCACCTTCGCAGGTGGTGAACTTAACTTTTGACAGCCCAGAAACTGACAAATGTTTGCCCCCTTTTTGGTTTTTTGGTTGTAGCTGGAAAACGGTGCATCGGCTACAGATGATAAAAAATCGTATTTCAGTGCAAACTTACATTTTGCGGCTTTCCAAGACCACACATCTTTGAAAAAATACATGAAATAAGAGATGTAGAGAATAAAATTTTACGTTAAATAGACACCTTAGTTATTAAATTTAGTCATTTATAATTCGAAATTTGGCATTATTTCAGAATCGTTTTTTAATATACACCGTAGGTTTTGTTTAAGCAAAGCATATAATTTGATTGATAAAAAAAACTATTCTTTGAATAGCATTTCTTGATAATTAGTTCAATAAAAACGTTCATCTTGTCGAAAAGGCAACTATAATAGACTCAACAACTCATGCCTCTACCACATTGCTACACATATTATGTTGTTTGAGACATTAGTAAGCAGTATTTGAACTAAAATTATCTTATGTTGATTTCAATGATCCTTGTCGTTGGCTCAACTTCTCTGTACTCGGCTGAATTGATACCGAGATTAAAGGAGTGGCAAAAAAGGAGGGGTCGTTGTTAGCATCATGTCGTTGGTACAGTTTACGTATTGCCATTTTTGGACAATTCCTAAGGTTAACCTCAAATAACGAATTTACAATAAAGTTATTTATTCAATCTGGATGTGGCAGAATCGAAATTTATGCGTAAATAAACAATGTTTTTCCTAATTTCAAAAGAATTCGTTTACTTAAAAATGTAGAACTTACTGGTATTATGGTAATGCCCCATTTTAAATTTGTGGCGACGACTCTCAAAAATACGTGGCTGCTGTAATTATAGCATAATATATCGAATTATGAAAAAGTAGTACCTAAGCACTATTAATAAGAGTCTTCAATTAAAAAAACAGATATGCATTATGGTTAATTTGGGTGCACATAATATTAAATAATAAATAAAATATGGAAACACAATATATACATTCAAATACTTCAATATTCAACAATGCGACAAATCCCGTCTTCATTCAACTACGTGAGGCCTCCTAACAACTCGATACTCTGTCCTAACAAAAAAATGTGTTTTTTCATGGAAGTGAAAGTTGGTTCGATTCAATGAATATAGTTTTCAAATATACTCCTCCCGTTGGATAAAACCCTGGATAAAGCATTCTTGCATTTAAGGAATACTGAAGTGAGATCTTATTGAATCAAAGTGTGAGTGTTTGATGACACGACAGATTTTTCTGTGAGACATGGAACACAAAATGTGGCAGCACTCATGTTCGCATTTTCTTAGATTTTTGTGGTCCTTCATCTGAGAAACTCGGAAGGCGCCGTTGCATAATGTCCTCTTCACTGGGATCATCTTCAAAGCAACTATTTGAATTAGAGCATCACTAGCCGTTGCAGTTGAGGCATAGTGTCGAGCACTTCATGCCTACTTTTCGGCAGCTGCACTTATCTGTGCTCCTTTGTACATTTGGAGGACACACTATTAAGAATTTCAGCTGGAGCTGGCTCCTTGTTGTTTATGATGGGGCAAAATCTAGTATCCGTCCTCCTCCAACCCCAGAAAATGTCTCGTAACGGATTTGGTCCAAGGAGGTCATATCTGCCTTAAGCCAATAAAGGGCTCTCAAGAACACATGACCTGCTGAAATGAGAACCTCAGGTTCCTCATCTTCATGACGCCTGGACTACCAAGGCATTTAGTAACTACGCCTTCATGAACCACCTTCGACCTTGACTAACCTGGTTATATACATTTCTCCGACAGATTTCATATAAAAAATTGGAAGTATCATAATTTGTGTATCCTTCATGTCATGTTACTATATATTTTATTCCATGGGTTTTTTCAATGAGTATCAGCTTTACAGATATGTAGTCTTACATAGCCGCAAAATGTTAGTTTGCACCGAAATGAAAAAAATTCACCGCTTCTGACTATTGATTTAGGCTCTGCTGCTAAACCGACCTAAAAGTTTTAGATGTCATTCGTCGCAAAATTTAGTCCTTTTTAATATTTCACAGAACGACATTTTCCGTCCGTCGCATCATTTTCCAGATACAACCAAAAAACTAAAACTAAAAAAGTGCAAAAATTTGGCAGTTTTTGGGCTGTCAAAAGTTAAGCTCACCACCTGGAATGGTGCAGACTTAGATTACACGGATTTAAGACCAAACAGAGGTATTAAAATGATTTCCAGCCTGCTGGGAATTAATTCCAGAAAAAATCTTAATTTGATTGGCGTGAGTGTCGCATGCCGGATAGAACTAGGACTAGACTAACATTAAACAAGAATACGAAACGTGGTTATATCTATTTTTAATAGATATCAACATTATAAAATCTACAAGAAATACCATTCAAACTTGATTCTAACAATATTATTTAAGAATACAATACAATGCTGAAATAAAAAGTATTTAATACAAGTCAAAATCAGATTCAGATGAGTTGGTATCATTCAGGTTGATAATAATTTCGTCTGGTCGTGCGTTTAAAAATGAAGGCTACTTTTATTACATGATTATGCAGTTTGGCCATTTTTTGAGTTGTTAAATGTACCTGATCTCTAATAGATTTATAACTGCTGATGAACTTTCGAGGTAATTATTGTAGTTTCTGATTTTTTTATCGCTCCATATTAATTCAACCTGATCAAAAACACAAAAATTGGGTGGATCTCTTAAAACTTCGCTCCCACTAGTTCGCGCCATTTCATCAACGATATACTTTTTAGGGCCGATTGCACAAATGCGGGTTTAACGCGAGCTTTGTTAAACCTAAGCTTAGCTAAGTTCAGGCTTAAAGTCGACATCCGTTGTACAATCGTCGGCTTAGTTAAACCAGGTTGATAATGAAATTCACTATAGTTGGCATCAGTGAATCAATACGTTCTGGCATGAACTGAAGCCATATATTCCAAATTACAAGTGCTGCAAAATAAAGCAATGAGAATAATTTTGAATAAAAATAAGTTCACAAAGGCAAGTTATATGTTAAAAGAACTTCAATGGTTGAATATAAAGAATTTTATATTGTTTCTAGTTATCATTTTCATATTTAGATTAAAAAATCAATTTTAGAAAATTTTATTGAATTAAACAATCAATATCATAACTATTCAACTAGAGGAAATATAGATTTTCATCTACAAATTTGCAACAGCAATATCACAAATAAATCGGTGTTCCAGAAAGGGTTATATGAATTTAATAAATTGGACAATAATATTAAATCAGGTACCAATTTGAAAGAATTCAAGGCAAGATTGATAAAGTATTTCTTGGATATACAAAATTTATAGTGACGTAATCTTATGAATGTACTCAGTGAATTAAGTTTTATATTCTGATAACAGATATAGTGTTGCGATTATGCTAAATAAATCTACTACTACTACTACTACTACACATAATCATCTGGAAAAATTACCTTTTTACTTCCCACACCGATAGGTGAGGGGAGTATTGTGATCGCGAAAATTTTCGATTTCGAGATAATACGCTTTTTGGGCATGTTATGATGTCTACATAACGAAAATCCACGTCACTCATTTCCGTCGGTCTGTCTGTCGGTCTGTCTGTCGGTCTGTCTGTCTGTCTGTCTGTCTGTCGGTCTGTCTGTCTGTTGGCGTTTTTCTAACGTCGTAATCTCAGTAACCGCTGCATGGATTGTAATGAAATTTGGGCAGCGGTATGCTGTGGGGTCGTAGTAGGTAATGTTCGTATAATTTTGAAAATCGATGCATAGGCGGCGGAGTAATTAGCAAAAAACAAAAAAAAATTAAATATTGCTGAAACTTCGTTTTTAGGCGTTTTAGGGGTCCCTGATCATTTTCTACTTTTTTTTTGGGTGGGGGTGAAATTGGGGTGGTTGGGGGGTGGGAGGTTGTAAAATTGAAAAATTTGTTGCTTTCATAATAGACTGTCCACTGACCTGTGAAGGAAGACCTGGCGACATAAATAACTTTTTTAGGCCCATCCGAACATTGCCTTGCCTATTACAGAAAGCAAAGGCCTTAGAATGCTTTCTGATGTAAACATACGAGAAGAATGTTTTCTGATGTAAACATACGAGAGTATTGCTTTAGATCGTTGTAACGAGGAAACTGTTGAATTGATTTTAATGAAATTTTGAACCAGTATTACTACCATGGCGAAGATGGAAAACGCGTATGGTTTTGATAAATCGTGCCAGTGGCGGCGCAGAAATAATAAAAAAACTAAAAATATAAAAACAGCTCAAACTTCGTTTTTAAGCGTTTTAGAGGTTCCTGATCATTTTCTGCGTTTTTTGGGTAGGGGTGAAATTGGGGTGGTTGGGGGGTTGGGGGTTGAAAAATAAAAAAATTTCTTGTACTCATAATAGGCTGTCCACTAACCTGTGAAGGAAGACCTAGCGACACAATTCACCTTTTTAGGTCCATCCGAACATTGCCTAGCCTATTACGGAAACTAAGGGACTTAGAATTTTCTGTATACTATACGAGAATTTATTGGTTTAAATCGTTTTGTATTTTGTAACGTGGACACTATTAAATTGATTCTAATGAAATTTTGACACAGTATGTTGTTACCGTGGTGAGAATGGAAAACTCGCATGTTTGTTAAAAATCGTGTCAGTGTCAGCGTAGCAATAATCAAAGAACGAAAAGTATGAAAACAACTCAAATTCGGTTTTTAGATGTTTTAGGGGTTCCTGGTCATTTCCTACCAGTTTTTTGGGTGGGGGTGAAAGTGAGGTGGTTGAGGGGTGGGGGGTTGTAAAACTGAGAAGTTTGTAGTATCGATAATTGGCTGTCCATTGACCTGAGCGGCATAAGACAATTTTAGGGAGGGGGGGGTGGCGATTATTTGGTTGCAAAGCTTCATGCTATGGAAAAATAATAAACTGGTATCAGCGTAATGTGTGGGAAGTACTGAGTCAATCAACTTGACTTCATTTTTTGGTTAGGTACTTACAACAGTTTGTGTCAAATTTCGGCAACGACCGTTCCTATCTCTGTTCTTTCATTTGCTCTCTTTGTTAAATCAGACACAAATCTTTCAAAAAATATAACCTAATAAAGTGACAAGCAACTTGGAGGTTCCTCATTGACATATCATGTCACTTGTATCAGGTTAGGTTTAAACCTCAGCTAAGCTCGCGTTAAGCTTCGGCTTACGTAAGCTCGTGTTAAGCTTGGAGTGGGCGGCTAAGCCAGCATTGTACAACGGACGTTTTGCAACTGACGTGGTTTAACCTCGGCCTACCTTAAACCGAAGCTTGCATTGTACAAACGGCCCTAAAAGTTGTAACTTTTCACCAATTCGGATAACTTGACTTTGTTTTAATTTCTTGTGTAATGTGATACTTTATTTTGCAAGAAATTCAATAATCTTAGCTGTTCTAAACTAAGTGAAATTCTATTTCTCTATTTTTCTATTCTTTCTATATTCTTAAAGCACCGATTACTAACACACGTTCCCGGATAAATCATGATATTTTTCTACCTGAATCGAAGATAATCTTGTAGTCTACTGTTTCAAGAAAACTACATTCCGTACCTAAATCGCTCCATATTAATTCAATCGGATTAAAAATATGGTGGAAGTCTTAAAACTCCACACCCATCACTTCACGCCATTTCATAAACGATATACTTTTTATTGTAAACAATATGTCATAAGTTTTTGACTAACCTTTTGTTTTTATTTCTAGTGAAATTATGATATATTGTTTTGTAAGAAATTCAATAATCTCAGCTTTACTAAACGAAGTGTGTATTTTTTCCAATAATGTCGAATTTCTATTTATTTTCCTATTCCATTTCTTAAAGCACCGATTACTAGCGCAACGATTATTAGCGCAAGTTTCTGGATTAACCATGACAATTTTCTACATGAATCGAAGTTTAACTCCACTGTGTTAAAAAAAATGGCATTCCAACGACAACAGTACAAGGAAAGATGCAAACATTTAGATAATTCGATATTATACGGAAATTATAGTCTCGCTTACAAGTTTTACTATTAATATAAAAATTATTTCGGTACTACCCTGGACAGAGAACGGTCTGGCAATAAGGGTTGTATAAGATATAATCACGTATGACTGTGGTTTTGTGAGATTAACTTTTGAGAGATTAGAGGTGCCAAAAAATTTACCGCCGCGTATATCTCGAACGTTGTTACTATACAGTTTATATTTCAATCATGATAGATACGCCGCTGTTCATATCGTGCACGTTCAATTTAAAATGCACGCTTTGATATAAACTGCATTTCTTATGTTATCTGTTGATGTTTTTCAAATATGACCCATGAAATACCTAAGTTAAAGAGTAGCAATTTCATTCGTTCATCCGAAACCAATCACAGGGTCACATAAACAGTGCTCGGATACTTGAATTAAACGCTCAGATACCGGCTTTGGTAGATAGATGGCGAACCAATACTTTTTCAAAGTACTGCTTCCCAATATCTATATGTTGCTACTAGAAATACCTAAGCTGTTGAAGCTGCAAGAAACAATCAATGGTAAGGTTGGGCATAAACCTCAGATCAATCCAAATAGTGTCACTTGAGATTATTTACGTCATCAGGTTGGATAAACATGCCGATAATAATTGCTTTGTTTTCAGCCCGCTGTGGACGAAAACGTGTCAGCACCCCAGACTGGTGACGGCCAGTTACAGTTCGTATCTCCTACCGAAGTGCCTAATGGAGGTTTTTCATTTTAAAGGAAATGCTCGATCTGCCTATCCGCCTTCATTACTTATGTGATGTACCAATTCCAGTGTTACAGTCCTAAAGCCTTCTATGCTAGAACCGGTAGTATATTTTATACTTTTATATAGTATCGATGATAAGATGTTCTGTTGAAATGTTTTTTTTAAACTATATTGTTATGGAGTTTCTGCCTTTTTTGAATGGTTATTAATCATCCTATTATTGTTTTTAATTATAATTAATGTAACACAATATTAATGTGCAGCAGTTGATTTAAAAAGTTCTTAAATTATTCCATTACTATTATTACTATTATGCTTATAGTTACAAATTAATATAACTTTTTGATTAATCAATCAATAATTAATATGACAAGTTTGTCAATCTCGTGTTATATGTACCTATCGGAAAACTTCAAAATTGGCGCTGAAACCTGTGAATAGTTCGCAGCGCATAGCAGAAAGCGAGGGTAAGTGAGTGATAGACACAGCAGTAAGTCCTATTCGTAAAGGATTTTATGAGTAGTATTTTTATTTCTAGAGTAAGTTAAGGACGTTCGTTCACGAACTGATTAGTAGATGCATTTTTTTTAATTTTTGACAAGCGTAATCCCTTACGTATCTACCCTAAAAAAATTCAACACTGATGGATATTATAGTTATCAATATCATGGTAGTTAAAACTGTTTCTTACCATATTGAAATCTGGCAACATCGCCTTCCCTCTGTTCACAAAAGATAGTGACAGTGACGTACAACGTCACCTATTATCTGGCCAACGGTTCTAAAGCTACGGGGTATCGGTAAGAGGGGTATAGTGGTATAGTTGTAAAAAAACATGGCCGATTTCATTCATAAAATTGCCATGGACGTGCGGATTTTACGTGAATACTTCAGGGCTATGAAGCGTCTTTCCTTTTGTATAAATGTTCATTTTTTAATAAGATAATAATAACGACGAAAAACAGTGTACCTAACAAGCTGACAAGACAATAAACTCGACGAAACAGGTATTCAAATAGTTTTGGACAATCTGTAGAAAGATTATAAACACAACATACAAAACGCCACTGGTATTTCGATATTTCCAGACACACAGAGAGAGAGAGAGAGAGACAGGAACATAAAGTTGATGGCAGGGCGGCCAATAGCAAGATTTAATCTCCATGGCAACGGCATGGTAGCAGACCAATAAGATTCCCTGACAAGACGTTGGATGATAGGATTCGTGAGTTGTTGCCGATTCACCTGAAGTTGATGATATCGTCAGAAAATATGTATATTTTATAACAGGCAGATTAAGAAATATCAGTTATTAAACTAAAAATACATTAACAAATATATTAAAGTAGCTATAAAAAAATATCTTAAATTGCTGTTACCGTTAATTTTGCTTTTTTTATAAATAACTTGGCAACATCGAACATTTTTGTCCACATTCCTTTTGTAGCTTCAAATCCGCTGGTCAGATAATAGGTTAGCTTACTTTGTTGGTTATCATTTGTGTGCTATGTTAGCTGCCCAGATCTGTGACTTAATTTAGCTGCGCACATGCTCATATGCAAAATTGGAAAAATAGGGCTATTTTATGGAGGCGGAAATTCATGTATATGTTAATTAATGGCATAAAAAGTACAAAAATAATTGATAGTTGATACAAGGGTCGTATTCATATTCCATACTAGTGAAGTTAATATTGTAACTACCCGGATGTATACAACTAAATACTCGGTACCGGGTAAACGCTAAAATAAATACCCGTTACTCGATAGAGCCAAGATATTGTCGCAACATTGGGTGTGTTCAACCGGATTTAGCGCAAAAGCGCTAGCGTGCAGGCGCTAGGTGTGACCGTTGAACGACTTTCTTTTCGGCGTGATAAAACTGTCATATCCATCTCCATATTTTCATATTTATTATTTGGATTGTCAAAAACCTAGGTTATAAAATCACAAAACCTGATCCATGCTAAGGTGATCGCGTCTCTCAGAGCTACAAATAATCTTTTCTAGTTTTGTGCAGCTTCGCTAAACAAACGGCGCTTTTTTTAGCGCTAACCAAGCTGACTGGCGCTTTTTTGACAGCTTGTCGTTCATCGGTTAGTTAGCGCAAAGCGCCCACAAGCGCGTACGTTCGCTAAGTCCCGTTGAACACTACCATTTGTACAAATACCTAGCATAACTTCCGATCCAAATCGCTTCGATCGGTGCCGATTATTACCGAATCCCAAAGTAGCGCGCTGTGCGGTGCACTGAGTATCCTGTACCGGTACCAGTACCTGTACCGGTGGTTTTTATCATCGTCTTCGGTATCGGTATACCCACTGATTCGCCCTGGAATACCGGTAACGGGTACTGGGTACCGGCATTGATTAACATATTTACGGGAAGATAGACAACCAGATAGATAGTTTTATTTCTCCTGGTCGGCCGCCATCTATATGAGCACAAATGTACCTCTACCAATACAACTTTGATAGTATAAGAATCAGTCTATGATAAGAACAAAGTACCCTACTTGCCCTACTCAACCATCGATTAACGCTACTTGCTATTATCTACTCCAGGTGTCATCGTTGGAAATCGACAACTTGACAACTGACATCAATAGTGTCATTTTTTAATTTTTTAATATTTTTTTATTCATCATCGTTCACATTGAATTTTTAATACTATAACTGTCCAAACAACAAAAGTATTGATCCAGAGATGTCGTTCTTTGCTTTTCCAAAAGCAACAGGTATATGTGATATCTGGATCAAGAATAGTGCCAATGTGGATTTGATCGAACATGTTGGAAAGCCTGAGCCACTGCCTAAACAATTAGAGGTGCTTTCATTTTACATCTGCACTAACTCAGATCACTTAAAAATCAGATGGCTCAGCTCAGTTGGAAACCTCAGATGCTCAGATGAGTTAAAGGAACGTGTTTGTGCAGTTAAATGTCAATCCTCGAAATTTTGTAATATGCTATGGTTCTATAATCTGTCGATCCTTTCCATAACCTATTTTTTTAAGTTTTTCGTAGCTCACCATACACTGTCGACTATCCATACACAACAAAACCCGCTAAAATTCAAACTTACAAAAAATTCTAACCTCATTTATTGATTTATTTGACATCTAAATGATCTGAGACAACTGATCTACCTTTCGAGCTTGTGCAGATGGGCATAAGTGGGGGTAAAATATGTCACTTTAGTCTCAGATTCAGAAGACAAAAGGAACGTACATTGAAATGAGTCATGACGTCACAAGTGAGATTTATCAGATAAATCAGTTAAAAGGAAAGCGCCTTAGGTGTCTGCGAACAACACTTCAAGCAGATCTATATCCAGAGATCAGAATAAGATACAAAAAAATTATTGGTCAGAGATGCAGTACCTTATGAGTATAATTCAGGTAAGTACATATACCGTTGAAACCAAACTATTGCCTTCTTCTTCTTCAACAGTAAAAGCTTTGAAGTAATACGTAAAGTTACCATACTCTGCCGTTTTCTTAAGCCTATGGGGCATTCCACCACAACAATTTCAAACATAACGCTTTTGTATCTTTACTGAACATATATACCTGGTTGATAATGAAAATCACTACAGTTGGCATCAATGAAGCAATACGTACTGACATAATGATCTGAAAAATTACCTTTTTTGGTTAGGCACTTATGACAGTTTGTGTCAAATTTTGGCAACGACCGTTTCTGTCTCTGTTCTTTCATTCGCTCTCTTTGTTAAATTAGACACAAATCTTCCAAAAAATTTGACCTAATAAAGTGACAAGCAATTTGAAGGTTCATCCTTGACAAATCATGTCATTCTTATACCAGGTTAGGTTTAAACCTCAGCTAAGCTCGCGTTGAGCATCGGCTTACGTAAGCTCGTGTTAAGCTTGGAATGGGGAGTTAAGCTAGCATTGTACAACGGACATTTTGCCACTGACGTGGTTTAACGTCGGCTTACCTTAAGCCGAAGCTTAAGCTTGCATTGTACAACCGGCCCTTGATGGAAATTGCAAAAGAATACATCAATATACATATAGATGAGATTGTTTTAGACACATTTGTTCATGTAATCAACCCCAAACTGATGAAATGCTGCTTGAATTAATGTTGTTAATGTAGCAAATATTTTTATTAATAATTACACTGAAACAGTTCAAGACAAAATACAGACTATCAAAACTAAAAAGAGGAAATCTAATGGATATAAGAAATGTCTAACAGAAGGGAAAATATCTAAATCTAAATACATGTACATTTTTGTACTGTAATTACTGGCATTTTTTACCGTTCTTATTTTTTCAAAAAGTATTTTTCTTAATTTATTAACCGAGATGAACTCTATTACATATAAAATGTAAACATTATTCTGAAACTATAAAACAATTTTCCGCGGAATGCCCGTCGTTCGGCCCGCTAATTGACAGCAAAGCGACATTGCCACATCTAATGCTTAATTCAGATGCACACGACATCCGACGATACAAAACTGTTCCCATTGGTTGAAATATTCAAAATAATGTAAAATCAACATATTTCCACCAATAGGAACAGTTTCGTACCGTCGGATGTCGTGTGCATCTGAATTAAGCTTAAGGCTCCGGCCTAGTGTAGAGTCGGCCATGGGTTAGGCCATGGCCATCTCTACTCACTAGGCCGGAGCGTTGAAATATGGCAACGTTGGAGATCAGGCCGTGTTTTCATTTGTTGTTATGTCATGTGTATTCTTCCACGTGCTGAAAATATGGTTGGAAGGTGATTATTAATTTGTTTCTAATTATTTACCTGCACAAACGACACTATAAAGATAACAAGATGCCTGCAAAGCGTGTAGTACCAGGTTGCAGCCCAGTAGAGGACTACCAAACCATGGCTCAACATCACCTTATTCCAGATTAAAAAGAACGTTGCAAGGTGTTTTTTAATGGGTTTCTACTTATTTACCTGCACAAACGAAACTGTAAAGATAAAAAGATGCCTGCAAAGCGTGTAGTACCAGGTTGCAGCCCAGTAGAGGCATGAGTAGAGGACTACCAAACCATGGCCCAACATAACCTTATTCCAGATGAAAAAGAACGTTGCAAGGTGATTTTGAATGGGTTTCTACTTATTTACCTGCACAAATGAAACTATAAAGATAAAAAGATGCCTGCAAAGTGTGTAGTACAAGGTTGCACTAGCAATTGTGCGCCCGATAAGGGACATAAACAGAAGTGGGTGAAAGATATTCCTCGGAAAGGCTGGTTATATTTATAAGGATAAAGACAATAATTGACAAAGGATAAGACCTATTTCAAAGCACAATGTGGTACCTATAATGTTTTCTGGACCTCCCAAATATCACAGAAAAATACAGTTAATAGAACTCATCTGGGCATGGCCTGGGGCATACCTACGAAAGCATTTGATAGTGAAAGGGAAATCAAGACCAGCAAGAATGGCTTCACAGTGACCTAATAGTGAATTTTTCTAGCTCAAGTGATAATTTACAAAGTAAATTGAGTGTTCATTTAAGTGGAAATGGAAGTGGCGGCAGGAAACAGGTTGCGTTTATTTTTATTTTGTAGTGTCTGACTGTGATGAAACAGACATCAGATGTAAGTGGTATTAGTAGTAGTAGTTCTAAAAAGTATTTTTCTTAATTTATTAACCGAGATGAACTCTAATACATATAAAATGTAATAATTATTCTGAAACTATAGGGCCACTATTTGACAGCTAGGCCACGTTGCCACATCTACGGCTCCGGCCTAGTGTAGAGTCGGCCATGGTTAGGCCATATTAGGGCTGTTTCACATTACGGTTCTGTGACCGTCCCAGAACTGGTTTCATCATGCCCCGCCCAGTTTACAGTTCTAAAAACGGTGATTGGCTGGTCCGCCAACGTATCAACCAATCATCGATTCTAGAATCGCAAAAAGGGCGGGGCATGATGAAAACAGTTCTGGGACGGTGATAGAACCGTAATTTGGAACAGCCCTATGATGATCTGTCAGGTCATGGTCAGGCAGGCGCACAGAACTCAAATATTGAGTTCTGTGTCTTAGGCGAGGAAAGAGAGAAAATGCTATTGCTTTGTGCCACTGAGCTCTAATTAATGGAGAAGTTTCCAAAAAAATAAAATTTGGAAAATTCATTATTATCTGATAGTCTATTTATTCACTTGAAGAACGTCGAAAAAATCATCTGAATTTTCCAAAAAACGGCGGAGTTATTCAATTTTATATTTGCGTAAAGCGACCGCAGAGGTGAAAAGCTGTACGACGTCACATGTTATTAATTGTTCGCGGCAGCCACAGTCTGGTCGGGACTCCGCTATGCATACGCTGCGCTGTACAGTATGCGACATTTAGACTTGAGTGGAACGGCGAAAGTGTTTGTTGTAACGGGCAGACGCCAGTATATTTTTGAAGTATAGAGGAATGTTACGTTCGTGGTGATTCTAGTAATCTTCCTAAAGTGGATGACATGATTATGGATTTTTACTTCCCACACCGATAGGAGAGGGGAGTATTGTGATCGTGAAAATTTTCGATTTTGAGATAATACGCTTTTTGGGTGTTTTACGATGTCTACATAACGAACATCCACACAACTCATTTCCGTCTGTCTGTCTGTCGGTCTGTGTACGCGTTTTTCTAGCCACGTAATCTCAGTAACCGCTGCATGGATTGTTATGAAATTTGGCAGCGATATGCTGTGGGGGTAGTAGTAGGTAATGTTCCTATAAGTTTGAAAATCGGTGCATGGGCGGTGGAGTAATTAGCAAAAAACCAAAATTTTTTAATATTCCTCAAACTTTGTTTTTAGGCGTTTTAGAAGTTCCTGATCATTTTCTACTTTTTTGGATGGGCGTGATATTGGGGTGGGGGGTCGTAAAACTGAAAAATTATTGTATTCATAACAGGCCGTCCACTAACCTGTGAAAGAAAGACCTAGCGTCATAATACATTTTTTTTAGATGCATCCGAACATTACCTTTTGGCTATTACAGATCGTCGACTTAGAATTTTCTGATGTATACATGCGAGAGTATTGCTTCTGTAAATCTGTATGTTTTTTAAAATCGTGTCAGCGGTGGCGCAGCAATAATAAAAAAACTAAAAATATAGAAACATCTCAAACTTCGTTTTTAGGCATTTTAGGGATTTCGTGATCATTTTCTACTTTTTTGGGTGGGGGTGAAATTGGGGTAATTGGGGGGTCATGAAACTCAATTTTTTTTGTATTCATAATAGGCTGTCCATTGAAATATTTGTTTGGAGTTGTTTTTATGGTGGTGTGAGTACACCTGAGTACACTGCAACATTTATAGTTTCTCGGTCTGCCAGACATATTCTAATATTACAAGTACCAATAAACTGCAGTGTATCGTTTTGTCACCGTCGGCGTCGCCTACCCTACTGATAACAAGGAATAACAACATGAACGAGGAGGCCGGCGGCGGCGCGGTGGCTTGCGGGAGCAGCATCCTCGACAGGGCATACACAGGCTTGCGTTGTGTCGTATGACGTCACAGCGGCTTCGCGCGGCGGATACGGCAATTCAAACTTTGAAGGACTATAACTTTTCTATTAATGGAGATAATTACAAAACTTTTTCGCCGTTGTTATCTAATTTTCTATCTGATTAACTAAAATTTGAAAAATGGAAACTTCCTCATTCCTTGCCGGTGACGTCACGACCTGGGCGGGAAGTGTATGGATTCAAAAAATTCAATATTTAGAGCAATTTTTTCGGTTATAAATACAATAGAAAAATTTTGTAAAATTATTTATGGCATCTACGTGGTGTCAGGATTCGTTTAAGCCAATAAACCACAAGTGTGGTATAGGCCATTACAGCTATTACAAAAAGTGATCAATTACACTTGATCTATTTACATATCACTGAATAACGTGTTAATCAATAGAGAGATATCGGTGATGCAAATACTGTAATGCGCTATTTGCGTTTATGTTAATTTGACAGTTGCGATATGCGCGAGTCTATTTTTAGCGCCATGCCCGTAAATAACGTTACCGCATTGCGTAATTTGCGAATTAGTAAGGTAAAGCGCTATTCGCCAAATAACGTGAACAGACATGCGCAGTACGTACAACTTTTTTTGAAAAGGGGATATGTTCTGTGCTTTTGAGATGGGACCTGGTAAATTGATTATAAATGTAGGAGTATTTATATTATTATAGTCTTTCTTGAAATATCTCAAGATATCAACGTCAATGGTAGAGGGGAGAAAAGATTAAGGTTTACCGCCGATGACAGATTAGCAATGTGAAGCACTTTGAGGATGGAAAAATTAAATCCATTTGATTGCGAACTGAAATAAAGCACAATATAAGTTACCTCCCCCTTATGTACACAGTTTAACCACAAAAATAAGCTGACCAATAAATGAGTAAACCAAAACGATTGTCACTTGTTAAAGAAAGAAATTTGTTTTAACGTATCGTTAAAATATTTTCCGATAAGTGGCATTTAGTGGTAAGATACCGCATTGTGTTAGGGACGATAACACACCTAACGTTATTACCGCTAGTAGGCACTATTTGGTCTGCCGATATCTCTCTATCTGCAGCTACCGCTTCAGCAACATGAAATTTGCCATGAGCATGTGGGAGAAAAACAGAGCATTGTTTCCGAAAGATATACCTATAAGTATATGAAAACAAGAGGATTGGTTTTGCAAAATTTATTTAATGTTTATTATAAAAAAACTAGTCGCCGCATCTCCCTCTCCTCCCGGCGCCTCTCCCGCGGCCTCTGTATTAGCTGGTGAGGCTGGAATTTACAGAGGCCGACCAGCAATCTTTGTTGTTCATGAAATAGTTGTGCCAGCTTGTCGACATCTGAAAGCAACACTCTTTCTGCGATTATGTTTCTTTACTCAACACGACATAGTGACAACTTTGACGTTTATCTAATGATTTATATAGTTGTATTCGGGTTTGGAATTTTGAACTATCCTTGAACATTTCTCGGACTGTCCTCTGATTCATGGCCGACTCTACTCACTAGGCCGGCGCATTGAAATACGGCAACACTGAATAGTCGGCCGAGCTTTTGTCATTAGTGTAATTATTCCACAGTAAAAAATAAGATTGGAAGATGATTTTTAATGTGTTTCTAATTATTTACCTGCATAAGCGAAACTATAAAGATAAAAAGATGCCTGCAAAGTGTGTAGTACCAGGTTGCACTAGCAATTGTGCTTCCAATAAAGGACATACCAAACATAACCTTCCAGAGTAAAAAGAGGATTGGAAGGTGATTTTTAATGTGTTTCTAATTATTTACCTGCACAAACGAAACTATAAAGATAAAAGGGTGCCTGCAAAGTGTGTAGTACAAGGTTGCACTAGCAATTGTGCTTCCAATAAAGGACATAAACAGAAGTAGGTGAAAGGTATTCAACGTAAGGGCTGGTTATATTTATAAGAATAAAGACAATAATTTACAAACATTTCCAAGGATAAGACCTATTTTAAAGCACAATGTGGTACCTACAATGTTTTCTGGACCTCCGAAATATCACAGAAAAATACAGTTCTAACAGAACACATCTGGGCACACCTATGAAAGGATTTGATACTGAAGGAGAATCAAGACCAGCAAGAATGGCTTCAAAGTGACCTAATAGTGAATTTTTCTAGCTCAAGTGAAAATTTACAAAGTAAATTGAGTGTTCACTTAAGTGGAAGTGATAGCAGGAAACAGGTTGCGTTTATTTGTATTTTGTATTGTTTGACTACGATGAACCAGACATCAGATGTAAGTGGTATTAGTAGTAGTAGTTCTAAAAAGTATTTTTCTTAATGTATCAACCGAGATGAACTCTTAATACATATGAAATGTAATAATTATTATTCTGAAACTATAAAACAATTTACGGTAACCGACCACTATTTGACAGCTAAGTCACGTTGCCACATGTAAGGCTCCGGCCTAGTGTAGAGTCGGCCATGTCTGATTGAGCAGAGGTGCGCCTTAGCTTGGTCCGAGAACTGTTATTTGAACTGTCCACGGATTGTAAAAACCCGAACGCACAAAATAGGTATTGTTATACAAATGACAATTTACAACACACATCCTTGACATAACCTAGTTATTTGTTATGGTTATTTGCTTTTGGTTTGTGTTTTTGGTAGTTTACTATTTTGGGTATAGTAACGTATTGAGTTTCTAAGTTATATCAGTTTGTGATTATATCAGTTGTTTGTTAGAGTTTAGGCTCAAAGTTATTCAGTTCCAAGATGACGAGTGAAGGTAACTAAAACTACAACAAATAAGTTTGTGTTTTTATATTTGACTGCATTGATTTCAGATGTACTTGATGTACTGGACGAATTTATAGTACTAAGAGAAAAAAATGCAGAGGAGGAGAAGTTCTTCAACAGGACGAGCACCTTAGCATTGCTTGAATTATATAAACAGTACAAAAAAAACTGGGTACATTTGAAGTAAGATCAATGAAAAAATTGTGGGAGCTTGTAGCTCATGATATGTCAATCAAATATCGCACCACAGTCCTGCCATCCAAATGCGGTAACCGTTTCAAGGTTTTAGATAGAAATTACAAAAAAACCAAAGATCATAATAATCAATCAGGCAGGGGACGAAGAGCATTTGAATTCGAGTCAGAAATGACTCCAAAGAGACCATCAGGGCTAAAAAGAAGGAGGGAAGAGGAACATTTGGAGATCACTAGAAAAAAATTGAGTGAAAGTTAAAAACGGACACAGATTGCCTTAGAATATCTAGAATTATTAAAACAAAAAGGTACAACTCCAGAGGCTTTGCCATGAACCTTGTACCTACTTATAATGTTCCTAAAGACTGATATGACCAATTTTGTTTTGAATGTATATGTAATTAAAGTTACACTATGTTTTTTTAAGTATCTATTTTTTTTTAGTTTGTGATAAGTTTGATTTTTGTTTGCATTTAGCAAGGTAGTATTGAGTTTTGTTCTATTATGTTGGTAGTTTTATATGTCAAGTTTTAGCCTACTGTTTTTTGAAGAAGTTATTTTTTCGTTTGGTACAAGTTTGTTTTGTTTTTGTTAATCTAGTTAGTTTTGAGTTTCTTTTGTCTGGGCTGTACTTCTATTAATTGGAGAGGTCAGTGCAAAAAACTGCTATCTCACATGTGAACTCATATACCTAACACTTATGTGTTGTTTTGTATGGGTAAATTCATATAGATGAAGACATTTAACTCAAGTTTATTAAGAACATGGACTTCGCCACTCTTTGCACTGACCCCTTCAATTTTAAAATTTTTATTTTTTTTTATTTTAAAAAGCATCTTAGTAACTCATTTGTTTGCTATTTAAAGAATGAAAAAAAAACTACATTTGAGTTGGAATTAAGTATATTGACCTATATTTAAAGCACATCAAGTCAAATAATCACAAAAAACTAATAATGTGTGAAAGGCCTCTAAATGTGTAACACTGCAGCTACATAATCGCGGTAGGTTAAACCAACCTCACTATTTCTTTCCCCTTCTTGGACATCTGGCTGTTGCATTTCTTCTGTATTGTTGGCATCTTCCAGAATATCGTCAGTACACATGTTGTGTAATACCCAGCATGCTCATACGAAGTGACAGATAAACCCAATATTTCTCAACTTCAAGTGGTAGCTGCCAAAATCTGTTTTAGAAGCCCAATTGTATGCTAAATGAGTACTCTGCAATGGCTGAGCTTCTTGTTGTAGTTCTTTTGGACCTGTGAAAGATTTCCCAAATCTCTATATGGGGTTAGCAAATGTCTAAGGCAAGGGTATGCACTGTCCCTAGGATAAAAAAAATTCTGGCACTTTTCTGCTAAAGTATTGGCCAAAGGGCTGTTCCTAAACACTCTGGCATCATGGACACTGCCTGGGTACCCAATAAATACATCTCTGATTTTCTTTGGGCTATCACATACCACCTGCATCTGTAACAACAATAAATATAAGTTTACCCATTTAATCAAAAACAAGAGAATGTTTTTCTACATTTTGATCTTGGACCAGGTGAGTTCATACTTTGGTGCCTAGCTGCAAGGTCAGTTAACAACATTGTATTAAATGCAGTTATCATAACTATGGAACACCCAAAATTAATACTCATTTTTTCCTTTTGGGTTAATAGGGTCCAAATTAAACACAACTTTGGTTTAAACTTGCCAACGCTTCCAAAAAATTTTCTTTTTTTCTTCTTCGAAACGTTTGCAAGTTTGTGGTGATCCGGAACGCGCTCCTGGCTGCCAGACGTTAGAACGCACCTTTAGCGGTCACGTGACCGAAGTTTGACATTGATGTCATCGACGGATGATTTTTATAAAAAATGTAAGATCTAAGTGTATGAGTGTATAGTCATGAAGTGACTTGATGAAGTTCAGATAAGTAATGTATTTGATTATTACTACATTCTATATTGTTCAGATATTTTGATACTTGTCAGACCATGAGTGACTTTCTATATTAATTTTCCATCTGTGATTCTGTACTACTGTTCTGTAATGCTTCCTTCCTTTCCTTTCATTCTGTGTTAAATTGTCAATCCGTTTTCACAAAAAAAGATATTGTTCTGTGATGCTTTTGGTTGTTGTGTTTGGTCACTGGAATAAACTAATAAACTAGTGGCTTGTGATATTCGTTGCCATAGTTTTGTTGATAGTTTGTTTTATGAATTACGACTGGGGATTGTTTTTGAAAAACGTAACAAGCTAGAGACCAAAATTTCAACAGAAGGGTTTTTGAGGCTTTTTCACGAATATTTGCAGGTATGTTGTCTTTTGAGTTTGTATTGTTAACTAATGTGGTCTGGCTACGATATTTTAAAGTGTTTCACAATGTATACTATACATTCGGGTTTTAAGACGACTTTAAATGGTGTTCGGTCTCTGATTTACGTCTACTCTAGGTAGGTCCTGAGGTACTGCAGGCTGGTGGTGAACAGAGATAACTCTGTCTTATTTAGATGTATCTATTTCAACCTTTACTGATCCCCTTTATTTATATACGATATTTATTTTATGGTTGTGGAAACCGTGGCGACTGCCGAGACGGCCTATTCACTTACCCAAGTTGGAAGTGGGTTGATTCACGTGTTCACGAACTATACGGTTTCCTCTAACCAGCCCTTTTATATGTTGTTTATTGTTTATATTTATTTGTTGATCTATTTATGCGCTTAGATACCATGCTTGCTATGCTGTTATGCTTGCTACGCTGCTATACTTGTGATGCTATGTTTATATTTTATATACCCTATCCCATTTACCCCCTTTATTTACTCCTTTATATGTTGTTTATTGTTTATATTTATTTATTGATCTATTGATGCGCTTAGTTACCATGCTTGCTAGGCGGTTATGCTTGCTACGCTGCTATACTTGTGATGCTATGTTTATATTTTATATACCCTATCCCATTTACCCCCTTTATTTACTCCTTTATATGTTTGATTATATTTATTTATTTATATATGCTGATATTTTACACTTTTCCACATTCTATCCATATTTCTCTCCCTGACGTTAAACAGAGAGCTAGCCCACCATGTATTATTATTATTTATCATTTAGACTGTGTATGTTTATAACCATTTCTTTATTATACGATATCAATAACAAGAGCCAGTTTACCACTATTATTAAGACATTTTGAATCATATATGTCAACATATCAATATAAATACTTCACCAGTAAAATATATGAAATACAAAGCACTCATGATTTGATAAGTACAAGAATCAAGTAATAAAACCATACCAAACACTCAGCACTCATGATTAATAAATACAAAACAAATGTTAAGAAACAAATAATAAAAAAAACCATATCATAATATTTCTGTGTTTGATTTCATTCTCTCTGAGTTGGTACACATGCATGCTAAAAGAATCTGGTTACCATGGGCACACATACAACATTGGGTTCTAAATTCCACCACTAGACGTCTTGATCACTTTGGCTATTTCTAAGTTTGGTATCGGTTTTGACAGTGACTAGTTGCTCACTACAAAATTGGTGCCGTGACCAGGATGACTGTCTGGGGCCCCGGGATAGTTGTTCTGGTCAAAATTGTTGCTGTTGCGAAGGAGGCATGTCACTGTGTACTAATTTCAGATGAGGTATGGTTTATTAATCATGAAAGATCTTTTGTTGTTGTCAAGTGTGATACTGCGTAGCAATGTTTGCAGGGTGATCTATACTGAACGATGGAGAACCAAGATTCTACACCAAGAACCAGGAAGAATCTGAGCAAGTTAGATGAAACCCAAATTTCTCAAGTCTTATCGAGAGATGGTACGCCTGTTCCTGATCAATCAGACAGTATGACAGCAAGAAAGCCCTTGTCCCTTGTGAAGAATGTCAACCAGTTGAAAAATCTAAGACAACCATCAGTGATGTTACAGCCTTTCGCAGACACTTTGGCAGGTCAGTTTCATTTTTAATATCCTACCAATCATTGAAACTTCTGTTTTCTTTTTAAATTATTGTTTGTTCTCTGAGAGACAGGCAAGTTTCAAATCTTATGTTTTGAATATTGCTATTTCCCTATGAAAAATTTTACTATGTTAACATATTTCTCATTTTCTTAGCTGCGGACAGGCTAGTTTGCTGAAACCATAGCAGCCACATATGAATGTGTCAGCTGATCGAAGTATTCAGGGAACTTTAAATTTTCTTATAAGATATCCATCTACTGTTTTGCTTTTTGCTTCATGTATGTCAATCAGTACTCCTCTTCAATACGAATTTCTTCCTCTGGTGCCACAACTAGGTTTAACATTCCGCTACCTCAGTTTTTGGTGAACGCACTGCAAGTGAAGTGATGTGGAGTCTCCATTTCTCACAAAACTATTTCTTCACTCTTCCTATTCTATATCTGATACTATTTTTTTCTTGGTGTCTGTGAAGCTTTCTTTTCCAGCATAGTCTCACCTCTAGGGGCGTGGAGCTTGATTAAGAACATGTAAAGGTCATTTTCAGGTAGCCTACAGCCAAACATTTAAAACAGTTTGGAACTTTCTTAGGATTGTGTGTTCTTTATCTTTATTTTAAACAGGGTTATAGTGATTTGCTATTAAATCCTGACATTTGTCTGGAATTGTTTATTTGTGTCTTTCCCTTCTGCATTAGTCACAATAAATATTATAATTTTATAATACATTGGGAGATGTGTTACGTCAAGAATGACATTTGTGAAGTCTACCTTGACAGCTGACGGCTGGCCTCTTTCGAACTGTGCTGTCTAGCCCACGAGTGTCCATTGTTGCCAGATCGTAACACATGAGACTGGTTTTACCTGAGGCGTGAGGTCCAATGTTGCCAGGTCGTAACACATGTGATTGTTTGGTTTTACAAGAGGGGCGAGCTCCAATGTTGCCAGGTCATAACCGATGTGATTGCTTGGTCTTTTACATTAGGGGCGAGGTAAAGTCAAGTACATTTCTGACTTTTAGTTCTATTATGGTCCACACTGTGTGTCAACCCTACCTTATTCTAATATTTACACTTTGTGGTACCTACAAACTGGTGAATGTTATGGAAACTTAATATTTCCAACTTGAAGTTTTTCAGTCGAATGTTTGATTGAAGTTTTCAATTGTTTGAATTCTTCTCAAGTATTCTGACTTAAAAGAAATGCATGTGTGTTCTTTGAAGTCCTTGGTTGTTTCTCATTTCTAGTTTTGGAAGATTATTTACTATTTGAATTTCATAAATCTGCTGATTGAATTTTTCTTGTTGCATGTATCGACGCGGTGCTCCTGAGGCCATGGAACTACAAGAAAATTTTTCCAGCCAGGAACTAAGGGATGTTGGAAAGCTACCCAGCCTCCTTCGTCTTTGGATACCTTTCCAAAGGGGCGTTTGTGGTGATCCGGAACGCGCTCCTGGCTGCCAGACGTTAGAACGCACCTTTAGCGGTCACGTGACCGAAGTTTGACATTGATGTCATCGACGGATGATTTTTATAAAAAAATGTAAGATCTAAGTGTATGAGTGTATAGTCATGAAGTGACTTGATGAAGTTCAGATAAGTAATGTATTTGATTATTACTACATTCTATATTGTTCAGATATTTTGATACTTGTCAGACCATGAGTGACTTTTTATATTAATTTTACATCTGTGATTCTGTACTACTGTTCTGTAATGCTTCCTTCCTTTCCTTTCATTCTGTGTTAAATTGTCAATCCGTTTTCACAAAAAAAGATATTGTTCTGTGATGCTTTTGGTTGTTGTGTTTGGTCACTGGAATAAACTAATAAACTAGTGGCTTGTGATATTCGTTGCCATAGTTTTGTTGATAGTTTGTTTTATGAATTACGACTGGGGATTGTTTTTGAAAAACGTAACAAGCTAGAGACCAAAATTTCAACAGAAGGGTTTTTGAGGCTTTTTCACGAATATTTGCAGGTATGTTGTCTTTTGAGTTTGTATTGTTAACTAATGTGGTCTGGCTACGATATTTTAGTGTTTCACAATGTATACTATACATTCGGGTTTTAAGACGACTTTAAATGGTGTTCGGTCTCTGATTTACGTCTACTCTAGGTAGGTCCTGAGGTACTGCAGGCTGGTGGTGAACAGAGATAACTCTGTCTTATTTAGATGTATCTATTTCAACCTTTACTGATCCCCTTTATTTATATACGATATTTATTTTATGGTTGTGGGAACCGTGGCGACTGCCGAGACGGCCTATTCACTTACCCAAGTTGGAAGTGGGTTGATTCACGTGTTCACGAACTATACGGTTTCCTCTAACCAGCCCTTTTATATGTTGTTTATATTTATTTGTTGATCTATTTATGCGCTTAGATACCATGCTTGCTATGCTGTTATGCTTGCTACGCTGCTATACTTGTGATGCTATGTTTATATTTTATATACCCTATCCCATTTACCCCCTTTATTTACTCCTTTATATGTTGTTTATTGTTTATATTTATTTATTGATCTATTGATGCGCTTAGTTACCATGCTTGCTAGGCGGTTATGCTTGCTACGCTGCTATACTTGTGATGCTATGTTTATATTTTATATACCCTATCCCATTTACCCCCTTTATTTACTCCTTTATATGTTTGATTATATTTATTTATTTATATATGCTGATATTTTACACTTTTCCACATTCTATCCATATTTCTCTCCCTGACGTTAAACAGAGAGCTAGCCCACCATGTATTATTATTATTTATCATTTAGACTGTGTATGTTTATAACCATTTCTTTATTATACGATATCAATAACAAGAGCCAGTTTACCACTATTATTAAGACATTTTGAATCATATATGTCAACTGGTTACGATTGGTATTTACCATTTAAATAATTTTGTATATTCGAATCTCCCGCGTTTTGACTTGCGAGTTTGAAGTCTGACGGTTGACGCGGAAGAAGAGACAGAAAAGTGAAGCCAGTCGGGTCTGTTCTCTGTTCACTGAGACGGTGAACCGTGGTCGATTTTTCGTGAATATAGCTGTATAGCATCGAAATTCCCGTCTAAAATGGCCGAAGAAGTAACATCCCATTGAGTACAACGCGTTCAAGTACCCAGCTGGGGAAGACATCCGGCGCCAACTAACAAGGGGTGAGTCAACCGATGCATGATTAACTCGTGAGTCATTTGCGGTTATTTGCCAATTTAGTTGGTCCTTCACAATTGGCTACAATTACTTTATGGATCGAATTGTAACCATTTTTTGGCCCTCCGAGCACGGATAAATAAATCGCGCTATAGTAAAATAGTCTACGTAAAATCTAAATTGGTACGTATCCTTGACAAAAAACGGAGTTTTTTTGTGACATCGGAATTTGTTAGTGTTGCGCGCTGTTTGTAAAAATTGGTTATATTCGAAAACAAGCAACTTTTGGTGTATTGTGTTGGTAATACATATCTGGGGAGTTTTCTGGGCATTTGAAATTGACATTTTGCGAATTGCGTGAGCGCAAAAGTTGTTTTGATTCAGTTGGTTACATTCGGTTGGGGGTTCGAAAACCGGCGTTTCGACAATTGGTGTAGTCGACGGAGATTTCGAAAAAGAATAACAACTGAAAATTTTGTGATTTGTGTGTGGTTGCCGTATTGTTTGTGTAAAGAAGTTGTGTTTACTAGCAGATTGATTCTAAATTTGATTATTTTGGTCTTGTGTTTACATTGAATCGTTACCTGATACCTGAACATGCCTAATGCAAATGTTGTGAAGTTGCAACGGCAACGCGCGCTAGTTTTAAAATCTATTAAAAATGTTCTTGAGGCGGCCAAGAAGGCTCGTGATAATGGCGAGTATCGGACGGAGTTTTTTCTCAGGTATGGAGAGCTGGATGGGTATGTAACGAGGTTTGAGAATTTGCAATATGAAATAATAGCCTTGGTAGATGAGTCTGCCTTAGAGGAGGAGGAAGCAGTTCATACAATGTTTGATGATATGAGATATTCAATAAGGGGCATTCATAAAGATCTTTCTGAGGAGATGATGGCTCGTAGTGAGCATGAAACATCTGCAGTGGTCATAAGAGAAAATTGTTTGAGGCTTCCCAAAATTGAAATACCGAAGTTTGATGGTGACCTTACAAGGTGGCCTACGTTCATCGACTTATTCAATACTCTTATTCATAGAAATAATTCGCTGTCAAAAATAGAAAAGTTTCAGTTCTTGATTTCTTATTTAGAAAAAGAGGCAGGTCTAATAGTAAGGAATGTGCCCATTACTGAGGATAATTATGAAATAGCCTATAATGCATTAATGAGTCGATATCAGAATGAACGTGTTTTATTGAGCAATTATTGGTTTTCAATTTATAATGCTTCTCCCTCTAGGCATGATTCTGCAGTTGAACTTCGAAAATTGTTGTCAATATTTTCTGAAAATTTGGTGGCTTTAGAGATGAGTAACTTGAACCTATGGGATTTTACCAAATTCAATTTATTGTTGCAGAAATTACCTTCTTCCCTTAAAACGCGATTTGAACTAGAACATAATGGGAATAATGTTCCGGGGTTTGACATGCTTTTTGGATTTGTTGAGAAAACCTGTCGAGCTCTGGAAAATACATCCCTTACTTCCGCATATCAAGGGAGTAATGTGTCTAATGCTAGTGGTGGGTTTAGAAAGAATAATAGTCCTGCTAATCCCAAGGGAAGGCAGACACTTAGTTTTTCGACTGGCACATTAACACAGGAAAAGTGTAATTTTTGCAAGGGTTCACCACATTCGTTGATCAAATGTGATAGATTCTTGCAGGCAGAATGTCGTAAGAGGCATGCCTTTGTCAAGCGGACTAGAATGTGTTTTAATTGTTTGGGAGCTACTCATCTAGTAAATAAATGTAAATCAAAAGAACTTTGTGGGGTTTGTGGTGGAAAACACCATGTACTATTGCATTTTCCGGACACTAAAGTGACAGATTGTGATGTCAGTGGTAGTACCTCTAATGAATCTGAGAGTCATGTTCAAGTCATGGCAAGTAAGTTGTCTGTGCAGCCTAGAATGTTGCTTGCTACTGCACTAGTCTCAATATTGGATTCTGAGGGTAGATCCACCAAATGTCGTGTTTTGTTAGATTCTGCTAGTCAAGCCAATTTTATTAGTGAATCTTGTGTGAGAAGGTTGAATCTTACTCGTAAGGAGTATTCAACCCCTGTTGTTGGCATTAATGGAATGTCATCGAATGTGAGTTCGGGAAAAGTCTCTTGTGTTATCTTTCCCTACAGCAAACCGTATCCTAGCTTCAATTTGGAAGCTATTGTGATACCTCAGATTTGTGAGAAGGTACCTCAAATTCCTGCTGTTGTTCAGAAGTGGAAGTATTTAGAAAATCTTTGCCTCGCAGAGCCTTTGGCTGCACATGATGAAATGGAAATTGATCTGCTTCTAGGGGTAGAAGTATTTGGTGAGATCTTACGTTCCGGTTATGTGAGAGGACAGAATGGTGGGCCACATGCTATTAACACCGTATTTGGGTGGGTGTTAATGGGCAAGTTGGGTGGTGTTTCCACTAATAGTGTGCTGAATTTTCTAACTTCTGTGGGGGAATTGGATTGTACATTGAAAAAGTTTTGGGAAATTGAAAGTATCCCTAAGTGTGTCGCATTGTCTGAAGAGGAACAGCAGGCTGAGGAATTCTTTACGTCATCTTGTTGGCGTATGGACTCAGGAAGATATGTGGTGAAGCTTCCCTTTTCTGAATTCCCCCCAGTTCTGGGTGATTCCTATTCACAGGCTTTACATAGATTTAAGCTGTTGGAAGGACGTTTTCGTCGTGATTCCGTCTTACATGAAGCATATTGTGATTTTATGGCTGACTATTTGGAGCAAGGCCACATGTCTGAAGTTGGGAACCAAGTGGGGTCTAATAGTGAGTATTACATTCCTCATCATGCGGTGGTGAAAAGGAATGCGAATGGTGAAATAAAGCTTCGGACTGTCTTTGATGCTTCAGCTAAAACTACCAATGGAAAGTCCTTGAATGATGTTCTTCTAGCAGGTCCCAAGTTACAAAATGATATCGTCTCAATATTGTTATCTTTCAGGTTGTATTTGTATGTGTTTACCGCGGATATACGGCAAATGTATCGACAGATTTTAGTTGAGGAGTCTCACACTAGTTATCAAACTATTTTGTGGAGACCTAACGGTGACGAGCCTATAAGGAAATATCAGTTGAAGACCGTTACCTATGGAGTAACGTCTAGTCCTTTTCTAGCGATTAGGACGTTGCTGCAACTGTGTAGGGATGAGGGTGAAAGGTTTCCGTTAGCTGTAAATATTTTGGAGAATTTCTGTTATGTTGATGACGCCATTGGAGTAGCAAACTCCAAGGAAATTGCCTTGGATACTCAAAACCAGTTGATTGAATTATTGGCGTTGGGAAAGTTTGAACTGAGGAAATGGGCAAGTAATTGTTCTGAAGTACTTGCTCAGGTACCTGAGGTTCATCAGCAGCCACTTGTATTTGATAAGGATTCTCTTGGAATAAAAGTGTTGGGTTTGCAGTGGTGTCCCACTACGGATTGTTTTTCTTATTCTGTACATCCTCAGATACGGTCCTGTACAAAGAGGAATATTTTGTCAGAAATAGCAAGACTGTATGATCCTCTAGGATTCTTAGCTCCAGTAATCATTGTTCCCAAGCAAATACTTCAGCAATTGTGGGCTTTAGGGATAGGTTGGGATGATGAGCCACCGCTGGAAGTTGCAAACCAGTGGAAAACTTTTGTGGCTGAGTTACCTGAGCTATCTTCGTTGAAAATTCCTAGACATATACTTCATATAGAGGCAAAGTTTACAGAAATTCATGCTTTTTGCGATGCTTCGGAGAAGTCGTATGCAGCTGTAGTTTATCTGAGACAGGTTTCCACGGAGAACAGTATTTCTGTACATTTGGTGTGTGCCAAAACTCGAGTGGCGCCTTTGAAAAGACTGTCGATTCCACGACTGGAATTGTGTGCAGCCTTATTAGCCGCAGAGCTGATTGATTGTGTATCCCATATAATGGTAACACAGAAAATAGATAATGTTTGTGCTTGGACGGATTCGAAGGTAGTTGTGACGTGGGTCAAATCTTCTCCGCATAGGTGGCGGAGCTTTGTAGCCAATCGTGTAGCTATAATCCAGGAGAAGGTAGCTCCTGATTCATGGTATCATGTGGTTGGGAAAGAGAATCCTAGTGACTGTGCTTCTAGGGGGACTTTTCCTCGGCAATTTCTAGAACAACCCTTGTGGTGGGAGGGGCCAACTTGGCTTAAGCTTCCTCGGGATGATTGGCCTGTAACTTGTGTAGGTGAGCCTTCCTGTACAGATGTACAAGAAGAAGCAAAGGTTGTTTGTATTACTATTCACGGCTCTAGTATTGTTTCAGAATTGTTGAATAGATATTCTTCCTTACGCAAAATTGAGCGTGTTGTTGCTTATTGTTTGAGATTTCGTAAAAATTGTTTGTGTCGAAAAAGGGGTTACCCGCGTGAGATAGGTAATTTATCCGAGGCTGAATTGTATGAGGCTATGGTGGTTCTGGTCAAAGACGTGCAAAGAGTTGAATTGGATAATGAACTGCGGAAAGTTCGTCGAGCGGAGGTCTGTCCCAAAGCTATACAGAAGTTAGCTCCTTTCATTGATTCCCAGGGTGTCCTGAGGGTGGGCGGTCGCTTGAGACAGTCTAGTCTAAGCTATGATCGGAAGCATCCAATTCTGCTCCCTAGGAAGCATCGATTGACTTATCTCATTATCCAAAGTGTGCACAATAGGAGTTGTCATCCTGGACCACAAACTTTGCATTATCTGTTAAGGCAGAGATATTGGATACTATCTGCCAAACGGGCTATAGCTTCAGTGTTATCTCGTTGCATAAAATGCTTTAGAGTTAAGCCTCCTCCAGTGGTCCCCATAATGAGTGATTTACCTTCCGTTAGAATTTCGGAAGTCAAACCTTTTTCCCATAGTGGCGTAGACCTTTTTGGTCCTTTGAGGATGTCTTTAGGTAAAAGACGAGGCATTAGTTCTCAAAAGGTGTATGTGTGTCTTTTCGTGTGTATGGCTACTAAAGCAATACATTTAGAAGTTGTGTCAGATCTAACTAGTGAAGCTGTTCTTGCAGCACTTAGGCGTTTTATAGGGCGGCGAGGACGTTGCAGTGATATTTATAGTGATCAAGGTACGAATTTTGTTGGTGCTTATAAAACTTTACAGTTATTGGGTGCTAAAGCTTCTGAAGCTTTGCAAATTAAGTGGCATTTTAATCCTCCAGCTAGTCCTTCCTTTGGAGGTATATGGGAGTCCGGAGTGAAATCTGTGAAAACTCACTTGCGGCGGGTGATAGGTGCGCAAGTGTTGACTTATGAGGAATTGAGCACCACTTTAATCCAAATTGAGGCAATGTTAAATTCGAGACCCTTGTGTAGTTTGAGTTCTGATCCTAACGATGTAGGCAGCTTGACTCCGGGTCATTTCTTGACATTAGAGCCCCTGAATGCTCCGCCTGACGAAGATTTGTTGTGTGTGAAACATAGTCGGTTGAACAGGTGGCAGTTAGTGCAACAGATGCAGCAACATTTTTGGCGGCGCTGGCATATGGAGTACCTCCACACCCTTCAGCAACAACATAAGTGGAATACACCACATAATCCTCCCTCGGTCGGCCAGTTGGTTCTTCTCAAGGATGAAAATACCCGTCCTTTACAGTGGCCATTAGGCAGGATTATTAAGTTATATCCCGGTACGGGAAACATTTCGAGAGTCGCCCAAGTTAAGACGAGTAAAGGGCTGTTAGACCGTCCTTTATTGAAACTGTGCCCTTTGCCGGCACAATAGGCCATGATTTGCTTGTATATGATAATTTTTTTTTTTTTTTTCGTGTTGTGTTATGGGTGGGATAATTCCACTAATTTTCTTTTGTGGGTAATATAGGAATTACTATGATTGGAAAAAATATTTTTTTTTTTTTATATTTTTTGGTGGGCGGAAAATGGTTACGATTGGTATTTACCATTTAAATAATTTTGTATATTCGAATCTCCCGCGTTTTGACTTGCGAGTTTGAAGTCTGACGGTTGACGCGGAAGAAGAGACAGAAAAGTGAAGCCAGTCGGGTCTGTTCTCTGTTCACTGAGACGGTGAACCGTGGTCGATTTTTCGTGAATATAGCTGTATAGCATCGAAATTCCCGTCTAAAATGGCCGAAGAAGTAACATCCCATTGAGTACAACGCGTTCAAGTACCCAGCTGGGGAAGACATCCGGCGCCAACCAACAAGGGGTGAGTCAACCGATGCATGATTAACTCGTGAGTCATTTGCGGTTATTTGCCAATTTAGTTGGTCCTTCACAATTGGCTACAATTACTTTATGGATCGAATTGTAACCATCAACATATCAATATAAATACTTCACCAGTAAAATATATGAAATACAAAGCACTCATGATTTGATAAGTACAAGAATCAAGTAATAAAACCATACCAAACACTCAGCACTCATGATTAATAAATACAAAACAAATGTTAAGAAACAAATAATAAAAAAAACCATATCATAATATTTCTGTGTTTGATTTCATTCTCTCTGAGTTGGTACACATGCATGCTAAAAGAATCTGGTTACCATGGGCACACATACAACATTGGGTTCTAAATTCCACCACTAGACGTCTTGATCACTTTGGCTATTTCTAAGTTTGGTATCGGTTTTGACAGTGACTAGTTGCTCACTACAAGTTTAAACCAAAGTTGTGTTTAATTAGGACCCTATTACCCAAAAGGAAAAAACAAGAAAGTAGCAATTGTAGAAGAAGGGTCTTAAAAGTATTAGCAAACATCCAAAATTAAATCTATTTTTGCATTATTATTTTTTGGGACCATATTGATTCATGAGCTTATATTTTATTTGCTAGCTTTATTAAAGTATCAAATAGAAAAAATTATATAGGCTGACAATGCTAATAATATTTATACAAAACCAATTTTCTCAACCCTGCTTAAAGGGAGTATTTAAAGTATGACCAACTTACTTGGATACTATATTTTTTCCTATTTAAATAGGAATCTGGATCATCTCTTGAGGCATCGATTCTTATGTGGGTTCCATCAATGCACCCAACCACACCCTCAAACACCATCTGTCCGAACTCTTCAGAGATCAACCTCCTCTCTTCTGAAGATGGCCACACAATTATATCACTTGCCTTCTCTGAAAAAAACATTGTCACCTTCTGAATAATGGTGTGCAAATGACTGATGGATAAGTCAAATCTATCAGCAACAGTCCTAAAAGAAGCTGCTTCGTTACTAGCAAACCATAGAAATGCTAGAATACATTTTATTGGGTGTTATTCTAGTAAACCCTGTGTCTTTCTTAGGATAGTAGGTACTATTGCTAAACCCAGTGACCAGCTTAATTGCAATGTTTGGAGATACCCTACAATACAAAAAAAAAAATATATCCAGTTAGCATGCAGTAATTTATCAACTTAGTGGATGCTATTACAATCAAGTGGAAATGCTGTCAATTACTCTTCATACTTTCTTTAAAAATTCTGATTCGATCATATTGTTTGAATAAATAAGTATAGAGTATACAACATGTATTCTCATCACTACTCAGTACTATCCATATCTCATTTCTATAGATAACTGAATTTCCAACTTACCTAAAGTATTCAATAAACTGTCATTATAAAGAGGAACTGTGTCCTCGACAAAATGTTCGTTCTTTACGGTATTTCGTAAAGATTCTGTTAAAATAACAGTAGAAATCGTCTCTAAAAACGCATCATCGTCTGATGATGATGACGATGAACTTGAGCTTGACTCAAGCATCCTAATAAAATTCATTGCGTTTATTAAAAATAGGTATAACAAACCAAATAAATAACACAAAATTAAACAAGTCAAATGCCAAGCACAAAGAAAGACCACAAAAACAAGCAACAAACGACAAATAATGACACGGCAATAGGTTTGTTCTGGTTCCAGGATGAACCGTCCGCGAACTGTCCTGGGCATGCGCATTGATAATTTCCTGTTCTGGTTCCATAGGAACTATTTACGAACTGTGAGTCCTGTGTTCTGGTTTTTCTCGGTCGGTTCTAGGATAGGTCGAGAATCATCCGAAACCAGTACCTGCTTAGGAGCAAGAACCGGTTTAGGATTGTTTCAGAACTGAAATGCGTGCGCATTTTGCTGTTTGCTTTGCGTTTTATGGTCCGTTCATGGCCGTCTCTACTCACAAGGCCAGAGCATTGAAATATGGCAACGTTGGAGATCAGGCCGTGTTTCATTATAGCATGGCCGACATTAAACATAAACATATAGCTTATTAATAGATCTTTTACCTATTACCTGCACTCCTACATAAACGAAATTGTGAAAAGATGCCTCCCAAAGTGCGTAGTACCAGGTTGCACTAGCAATTATGCTTCTAGTCAAGAAGGATATATTACGGTGTTCAGGTTTCCGCGAGACGACCATTGAAACAGAAGTGGGTGAAAAGTATTCCTCGTAAAGACTGGTTACCATCTCAAAAATCAGTAGTGTGTATTAAACATTTCCATGACGGTGATATATCTTTCAGTGATGTGTATACGCGGTGTATAGTGTATAGTGAAAAGGCAGGAAGACCAATAAGAAGAATGGCTTGAGAGTGACCTGATACTAAATTTTTCAAGCTTATGTGAACATTTCCTGGAGTGGCAGCAGGAAACAGGTTGTATTTATTTTTATTTGGTAGTGTTTGATCATGATGAACCAGATATCAGGTGTAGTATAAAATATCAGAATCAATGAAGGTAGAGGTTCGCATTAATCATAATTTGTTGGTGAAAGATGATTTGAGTTGGATTTTACCACTGTCATTACAAATATCCTGTTGGTCACAAATAGAAAATATTTTGGCACGCTACTCAGAGGATCATAGTGAAAATCTTAGTTTGAATGCAACACTAAACAATTTTAATTCTATTGTACAAATACTAAAAAATAAGCTTATGCAGAATGATGAGAATGAAAAAGTAGAACAGATTGACTTCTTGGCAGAACAATTCAATATACTATTTTCAAATCATAATAGGTTTTCTGCCGATTTAATATTAAAGTCTTTTCTTTTATATGTTCACTCAAAAAAAGTTTACAGTATTGTGAGGGAGAATAAATTGCTAACTTTGCCACATCCCAAATATTTAACAAAACTTTGCGGTTCTCTAAAAATTGCACCTGACAGTACATCAGAAAACAAGCATTACATTAAAACTATTTCAGAAGGTTTATCAGACTTTGAGAAATACATTGTTTTGCAAATTGATGAAATATACATTAAAGAAACGTTGGACTACAAGAATGGTAATTTAGTTGGTTTTGCTGAAAATGATATATTATCCCAAGCTAAAACGGTACAAGCATTTTTGATACCCTCTGTATTTGATAGTATGAAGGAAGTTGTTTCACTTCAACCTGTAAGAAATATTAGTGGGGATCAGTTACATGAAATAGTTTTATCTATTTTGAAAGTTTTGCTTGGCTATGGTTTTATTGTAGTTGCTGTAGTTACCGATAATGTTAGAGTGAATCAAAATATGTTAATGAAACTTACAGAGGGTTCAGCTGATAAACATTACTTTCATTTAAGTCCAGACTATCCAACGTTTGCAATGTTTGATACAGTTCATCTTCTAAAGAATATTCGAAATAATTGGCTAAATTTGAAAAATATTACGAAAACCTTCATATTTCCTGATTTTGATAACAACAAGCTGGTAAGGAAAGCAAATTTTGTAGATATCAGAAACTTCTATAAACTTGAAGCGAATTTGTTGGTTAAAGCAGCTCCTAAGATAAATTATAAAACAGTGTACCCTTCAAGTATTGAAAGGCAGAATGTTTCCTTAGTGTGTAATATTTTTGTTGAAAAGACACATGCTGCCTTATTGAATTACAGTGAAAGTACTGCTGACTTTTTAAATATCTTTATAATATGGTGGTCTATAGTTAATATAATTTATGTAAACTGAAGAGAAATGACTTCTTAAAACCTTTCCAGGACATAACAGATGATCGAATAGAATTTTTAGAAAAATTTTTAATTTGGCTTGATAAATGGAAAGCTTTGGGATACCCTGACTCTTCTTTATCTGCTGATACACACAATGCACTGCATCATTCAACAACTGCCATTATTATGTTAATTAAGCACTGTGTATCAAAAACTCCTTGCAATATTTGCTTACAGGAAAATTTCAAACTGACAATTTAGAATCTCGTTTTGGATGTTACAGGCAGTTATCTGGTGGCAATTATCATGTAAGCTTAAGGCAAATTTATGAATCTGAAAAAAAGATTAGAATCAAGGGTGTCTTCGACTTACATTCTGCTCAATATGGACAAGTTAAATTTAATGTCTCCAATTTATCAAAATTACACACTTGTACAATAGATCATGGAGAAATAGGTATTGACAGTTTTAGAGCTATTTTAGGCAATAATTTAATGAATCAACCTAAAAAAATTTCAGATTCAGCAATTCAATATATAGCAGGTTACGTTAGTTTTAAAGTTTCAGCCAAACTGCAATGTACAGCCTGTATAAATGTTCTTGTCAATACAGAAATAATAGAACATGAGGAACAAAATTACTTTGATATATTAAACAGAGACGGCTTAATCCTTCCATCAGAGTTTACTGTTCAAATAACAGTCCTTATGCACAATATAATTAAAATTTTGATTTCAGACCAATATGAAAGCAAGTTTTTAGGATGTAAATTCCACAAATCAGTTTTAATTAAAATTGCAAAGGAATACATCAATATGCATAGAGATGAGTTTAGTTTTAGAGACACTTGTTCATGTAATCAACCCCAAACTGAAATGCTGCTTGAATTAATGTTGCCTGTTTTTTATTTTTATTAATAACTACACAAAAACAGTTCAAGATAAAATACAGACTGACAAAAATAAAAAGAGCAAGTCTAAGGAAAATGAGAATGTCCAACAGCAAGGAAAATCTCTAAATTAAGCTCCTAGTCCCAATGCATGTTACATTTTTGTACTGATACTACTGGCCTTTTTCACCATTCTTATTTTTTTAAAAAGTATTTTTCTTAATTTATCAACCGAGATGAACACATAGTAGATAAATAAAATGTAATAATTATTCTGAAACTATGAAACAATTTAAATTTTCCGCGGAATGCCCGCCGTTCGGCCCACGGTAGCCGGCCCACTATTTGACAGCTAAGCGACGTTGCCACATCTAAGGCTCCGGCCTAGTGTAGAGTCGGCCATGGTCCGTTGCGACTTATGACTTTTGCTTAACTGTTCTAATTTTAGGTTATGAACTGTTGACTGTTTAATACATATCTGAAATTCTGAAAATTCAATTACATATCATCATAATGGAACGTTTATTATCAAATTCATCATCATCATCTAGTGATACGGATAGATAAATCTCCCACTAAAACTAAATTGTGGAATTAAATTTAAGTAATAGATTTATATTGTGATACTAACAGGTATGCTCTATTTTGTACTCTTTGTCTCAAAGAAAACTGGAATCGCTTTTTAGCGTATTTAAAATTAAACCGGCAAGACATCAAACTCCACAAAATGTCAAAATTCATCATAACATGACAGAAGACATAGAGCTAGGAATTATGCGAAAAGCATAAAACAACCAAAGCCAGAGCGATATGCTGTTCCACGGCCATGGCTGTTCTCGTTTATGCACATACTGAACCGTTCTAGGACGGTTATAGAATCATTCCGAGACTGAGCTGCTGCACATTTAGATCCGCGCAATCCGTGAACTGTCCGAGAACTGTTTTGATGCTCAAAACCAGAACAAAGCTATGCCGACTGCTTCTGATAGTTCTAGGACGGTAATTGTCAGAACCAGAATAGAACTTATCAGCGTTGCCAGACCTAAGGAAATTTCCCTAAATCTAGGGAATTTTGCGGTACAATAGAGAAATTTTTACCTTTTTAATATGAAAAATAGGGAAATACTGATATATTCAATGAAAGAGAGAAAATGACTAAGCTAATCATTAAATAAAAACTAGTAAATAATATTTTGTCTTTTTAACATAATAAGTGTTAGATCTTTAAAAGTGTACCTACATACTAGACGACCCACTACATTTCTGATAGGACATTTTTCAACACAAGGTTGTGTTCTGGATTTTAAATTGAAAAATAGAACAGTAAGTATAATACCCTGAAAAACCACTCTTTTGTTAATTGTTTTTTAATGTTTTTGTCTAATTACAGTTACTTATTTGAGCTAAACATTTTTTTAGAACGTTCAAAAATTAGCTCCTCTAAAGCATCTACATCTAAAGATTACGACAATTCGATGTCGTCACTCGGCACCATCCTCCTCAGAAGAAAATCAACAAACTTTGGCAAAAATGAGGAATAAAACTCGCACAAAAAACACACAAAGTACAGTTCACAATGTAAGAAAGTACCATCAAAAACAAAAAAAAAATTGTATATATACTGAGTGACTAATAAGTAATTTATACCCCATAATACAATGTGTTCCACCATCATGGCGACAAACTTTGAGGTATGAAAATATAATTAGTTATCGAGAAAAAATGCGAAAAAAAGGGGTCAACATTTTGTTTAATTTTTTATTAATTTTCAATTTCTGTATCACGACTCCATGGGTTCGCGCAGTTGTGGCGCCATAGCTTGATTATTTATCGACCGATTCACCACATTTTGGACTCATTTTATAGGAGAATGACTGGGCATATCAATTAAAGCAAAAAATGATAATACCTGATAATTTCTAAGGCTAAAAAAATTCACCAAACTGAAAAAAATTTTTGTATTGCACTTATTTGGGTTACTTACAAATAATTTGAAAAAAACTGTATTAGTGCCTATTTATTAAAACATTTTAATGTTTAGCAGGATGTTTCCTGTCTTACCACATGCAATGCGTGTATGTAGCACTAAAATTTTCGATAGAATAGGCCATTTTGTATTATGACTTCTTTATCACAGCGCCATGTGTTCACGCAGTTGTAACGCCATATCTTGATTATCTATCAAGCGATTCACGACTTTTTGGACTCATTTTATAGGGGAATGACTGGGTATATCAACTAAGGTAAAAAAATACAATATCTGACAATTTCTAAGGCTAAAAAAATTCACCAAAGTGAAAAAATAATTTTTTTGTAATGCACTTGTTTTGGTTACTTGCAAATAATTTGAAAAAAGCCGTGTTAGTGCCTATTTATTGAGACAGTTTAATACTTAGCAGGATGTTCCCTGTCTAACCACATGCAACTCGTGTATGTAGCACGAACATTTTCGATAGAATAGGCCTTTTTGTATTATGACTTCTGTATCACAGCGCCATGTGTTCACGCAGTTGTAACGCCATATCTTGATAATTTATCGAGCGATTCACAAGTGTTTGGACCCATTTTATAGAGGAATGACTGGGCATATCAACTAAGGCAAAAAAATTATATCCGACAATTTCTAAGGCAAAAAAATCCACCAAACTTGTAATGCACTTGTTTTGGTTACTCGCAAATAATTTGGAAAAAAGCCATATTAGTGCCTATTTATAAACACAGTTTAATGTTTATCAGAATGTTTCCTGTCTAACGACACGCAATTTGTTGATGTAGCACTAAAATCATCGACGAAATAGGCTTTTTTATTACGACCAATTTTGAAATAAACAAGAATTTGGTATGCACATTGTCTTTATTGGACTTCGGTACAGATTATTACTTAAATGTAATTTACATGAACAAATGTGATTATTTAAATTAATCAACGAAATTTTCAAAATGTCCGTCATTTTTATTTAGGCACGCTTGACTTCTGAAACTAACGTTCTGGGTTACTCGACGCTAAGCTACGCTCCAGTCTGTTTTCTTTGATTTCCAAGTGATTCCAACATATCCCATTTCAATTAGTTGCCTTTCAGCCTTTTGGCTGAATACTAAATAAATAATACTAAAAATAAGAATAATAAGAATAAGAATAATAAAATTTGTTCATGTAAATTGCATTTAAGTAATAATCTGTACCAAAGTCCAATAAAGACAATGTGCTTACCAAATTCTCGTTTATTTCAAAATTACCTAGTCGTAGTAAAAAAGCCCATTTCGTCGATGATTTTAGTGCTACATAAACAAATTGCGTGTCGTTAGACAGGACACATCCTGATAAACATTAAACTGTGTTTATATTTATAATGCCATTAATATGGCTTTTTCCAAATTATTTACAAGTAACCAAAACAAGTGCATTACAAAAATTTTTTTAGGTTTGGTGGATTTTTTTAGCCTTTGAAATTGTCGGATATTATTTTTTTGCCTTAGGTGATATGCCCAGTCATTCCCCTATAAAATGGGTCCAAACACTTGTGAATCGCTCGATAAATAATCAAGATATGGCGTTACAACTGCGTGAACACATGGCGCTGTGATACAGAAGTTATAATAAAAAAGGCCTATTCTGTCGAAAATTTTCGTGCTACACACACGAATTGCAGGTGGTTAGACAGGAAACACCCTGCTAGATATTAAACTGTCTTAATAAATAGGCATTAATACGGCTTTGTCTCAAATTATTTGCAAGTAACCAAAACAAGTGCATTACAAAAAAAAAAATGTCAGTTTGGTGAATTTTTTAAGCATTAGAAATTATCAGATATTGTATTTTTGTGCCTCAGTTGATATACCCAGTCAGTCCGCTATAAAATGCGTCCAAAAACAAGTGAATCGCTCGATAAATAATCAAGATATGACCTTACAACTGCCTGAACACAAGGCGCTGTGATACAGAAGTCATAATACAAAAAGGCCTATTCTGTCGAAAATGTTCCTGCTACATACACAAATTGCATGTGGTTAGACAGGAAACATCCTGCTAAACATTAAACTGTCTTAATAAATAGGCACTAATACGACTTTTTTCAAATTATTTGTAAGTAACCCAAATAAGTACATTTCAAAAAAAAATTTTCAGTTTGGGAATTTTTTAGCCTTAGGAATTGTCAGGTATTATCTTTTTTTGCTTTAGTTGATATGCCCAGTCATTCTCCTATAAAATGAGTCCAAAATGTCGTGAATCGGTCGATAAATAATCAAGCTATGGCGCTACAACTGCGCGAACCCATGGAGTCGTGATACAGAAATTGAAAATGTAATAAAAAATTGTTTAAAAGGCTGACCCCTTTTTTTCGCATTTTTTCTCGATAACTTTCAATTGTATTTTCATACCTCAAAGTTTGTCGACATGATGGTGGAACACATTGTATATTGCATATATTTATCTAGGGAAATCTAGGGAATAAGTAGTAAAAAATCTAGGGAAATAAAAATCATCTGGCAACCGTGGAACTTATGTCAAAGTTGTCACTATGGCGTGATTGGCGTGTCGACTGAGGAAACAGTGTCGCAGCTTCTGCGAAAATTATCTTAAAATTTAAAATGTTTAAAATCATGTGGCACATGCCACATACGGTTCTGCATCGGTTCTACAACTTCCCTCGGCGCCACCCGAACAGCTGATCGATACCGTCGATGGTGGCCACCAGCTGACGACGGCTGTTGACGTTGGCCACCGACCGACGCCGGGCGTCTATGTGGGCCACCTCCGCCTGACGACCGCCGTTGATAGCGGCCGCCTCCGCCCGACGACCGCCGTTGATGATGGCCGCCTCCGGCCGACGACGGGCGTCTATATGTGCGCCGCCTCCGCCTGACGATCGCCGTTGATGGTGCCCGCCTCCGGCCGACGACGGCCGTCTTTCCTCTCCGCCTGTCTGTTGAGAGTTCAATGGCGTAGCTGAAATGAAAACGTAATAAAAAATATTAATAATTTCATGATGAACAACGTTCAGGATATACTTACAATACTCACATCGCTCCATTTTCACGTATGCGGTATGCCAACCCAATCCAAAAATCTTTTATCTATGGGTATCAGTGTTGCCGACGGTGGACTGTCAAATTACGCAATACGCTCGTCCTTACGATTACGAAAAAAAGGTGCGATTTCGTGGTCAAAAGTGCGCCGACGCGCCGTAAAATTTATTATTTAGTGCAGGGTTCCAGGGTTGCCAGATGATTTTTTTTCATTTCCCTAGAAGCTAGATTTCCCCAGCCTAGAAACTCAGTGGGGATGTTTTGTGCTAGAAGCGAGACAGCAGTGAAGTCACAGGTGAAGTGCTGAATTTTGCAAACATATTTTTTTTTAATTGATATATCTCTTAAAATAGTCGAAAGAGGTATTTATGAAATTCTGACTGATTTTTGAATTTTTAAAAACATAAATAACTTTTATAGGTGCTTACAGATATCGAATCGTTTGTATCCGATTCTGAATGCTGCTGGTCAGTTCTAATTTTTTGTTTGGTTCGCTTCCGCAGAAGGACTTGGAGGTACTCGGATGCGATGAGTCACATTCTGATGATTTTTGGAAAGACTTTTTTTTATTTCACTATAAAAATAGGATAGAAAACAACTTGGCATATCGCAGAGCTACCTCTTTACTATGGCACTTTACCTTGTTGAACTTAGCAAGCCAACTATCCATTTTATATTCGGAATTCGGTTTGGACACTAGTTATCGTTGCGATTCATATACTATTTAGCAGACAGCTTTGCAACATCCAACGACGAAAACAAGTCAAAATCTCTAGTTAAAACATAGAATAACACATTGAACAATTGAACTACCCAGGTCCACAGTTAGGCGAGTAGGTCAAAAACACAAAACAAATCAAAACGCAGCACGTCCAAAATACAAGGTGGGCCAATAGTGCGTGGACGGAGGATTGCGGGCATACTGAAAAATATTTCAAAAATCTGTCATGGTAGAGACCCTTGAGGGCTATAACGTAAAAATATTTTCACTTAAATTTTGATGTTTATACAGGGTGATTCATATCAAACTTACATTTTTTTGAATGGAACCCCCTATATATTATTGCATATTTGGATTCCTTAGTTAATTCTAGTGTGACTTTATGTATCACATATGGTACTTTAGACGAACCGTTTAGGCACAAATCACCATTTTTGGTATAAGTAGGTATCAGAAAAAAAATGGAATATCCCAGCGATTATAAAACTTAGAAGGCCGTGACTTTGCGGTAGGACTAAGCATGAAATGCGTCGCCTTAGGTCAGACGGCTAAAATTTAATCCTTTTCGTACTTGGAGAAATCAGTAGACTAAAAAAGGAAACTTCAATCACAGATAACTTGATTTTTTCAAATGGGAATGCCTATTTTGGTTTGAAGAATCAAATGTAAAATTTGATTACCTTTCTAACGATATAACATTCTCGATATCAATCTTTTTTAGTTTTCATTTTATTTCAAATTTTCAGTCAAATCGGTGGTTTTCAATGTTCCTGCATGCAAGCAACCTAGCAGGCCATGAAAAATAAAAAAAAGCTCGTTAATATGGAAGAAACCAACTAACTTAGTAGAAAGATACAAACTAACTAGAGCAACGAGGCAAGATTATGAAAATTCCTTACAACATATTAGCTCTAACCAGAAAAAATAGCGGTAATAAGAACGCTCATTTTTCACAGCCTACTAGCTATTAGCAATGATTAACACATTTATACAACTTTAATCAATGCTATTAGCCAATTTCCAAAGTCAGTAAAAAAATATTTAATCAAAGGAAAACTACTAGTGATTATTGCTGGCAGTAGAATATCTATGTCTTCTGAATAAATTTTCTCATTTAATGCTATAAAAAAGTAGCCATTTCCGTAAGTCAAAAGTAATGACACCTCTGACTGGAACCCTTCAAATTCTTCGGTAGGTATATTCTACTTATTAGCAAAATCGCGGAAAATGAAACTTGATTTGCTGTCTGTTTGAATCGTAAAAGATAATTTGGTTAACAGAAAACTACATGAAATAAACACAATTACAACATAGCGTAATTAAAAAATTCTAGCAATTATTTCAATAAACGTTCAGAATGCTCCAGTTGAAGATATCTTCACTTTTGACTTAACTAAACGGAAATGACTAATTTTTTATCCCATTAAATGCGAAATTTCATTCTAAACATGTTAGACTGTAAGCAAAAATCGCTGGTAGTTTTTCTTTTGTTTCAAAATGTTTAATCGTTTTGGAAAGCTGTCAAGCTCTAGTAGACCTCAATAGCTAGTAGGCTGTGGAAAACAAACACTTCTGTCATAGCCCAGCTACTCATTGACATTAGATATCTTGCGGCTGTTGTATCCGGTTAGAGCTAATATGTTGTAAGGAATTTTCGTAATCTTGCCTCGTTGCTCTAGTTAGTTTGCATCTTTCTACTAAGTTGATTGGTTTCTTCCATATTAACGAGCGTTTGTTTATTTTTCATGGCCTGCTAGGTTGCTTGCATGCAGGAAAATTGAAAAACACCGATTTGACAGAAAATTTGAAATAAAATGAAAACTAAAAAAGATTGATATCGAGAATGTTATATCGTTAGAAAGGTAATCAAATTTTACATTTGATTCTTCAAACCAAAATCGGCATTCCCATTTGAAAAAATCAAGTTATCTGTGATTGAAGTTTCCTTAATTAATCTACTGATTTCTCCAAGTGCAAAAAGAATTCAAATTCAGCCCTATGACCTAAGGTAACGCATTTCATGCTTAGTCGTACCGCAAAGTCACGGCCTTCTGAGTCTTATAATCGCTGCGATATTCATTTTTTTCTGATACCTACTTATACCAAAAATGGTGATTTGCGCCTAAACGGTTCGTTTAAAGTACCATATGTGATACATAAAGTCACACGAGAATTAACCAAGGAATCCAAATATGCAATAATCTATAGGGGGTTCCATTAAAAAAATGATATGAATCACCCTGTATAAACGTCAAAACTTGAGTGAAAATATTTTTACGTTATAGCCCTTAAGGGTCCCTACCAGGATCAAGTGACAGATTTTTGAAATATTTTTCAGTAAGCCCACAACCCTCCGTCCACGCACTATTGGCCCACCCTGTATGCTTGCGCCATCTCTGATCTCTGGGAAGAATTCAATGATAGGTGTTGGTGTTACCGTGTTGCCAGTTTATCAGCACTAAACAAGAATAGATAGGGACAGTCAGAAGTGTATGAATTCTGAGTTTATTATTTTTATATGTATTTTGAGTGAAACTTGAAACCTGGTGTATTATATTACATTCTATAATCGCTATTGCAGAATTTGCAGACGTCAACAAGTGCGCTGAAGGTGCGATTTTCGATAAGGTGTGAAAAAAGTGCACCCCTATAGTTGAAAGTGCGAAAATCGCACTTTGTGTTCCGATTGGCAACACTGATGGGTATGCACACAAAACATATACGCTGAGGTATGCATGCCAAAACCACAAAACATGCCAAAACTGTCAAAAGAACCACAAAAAGAACAAAGAAGAATTCTTCCAATGTTGCCAACAGTAACAGTAACGTAGGATGACAACAGAGAGATATTGCCAACCACCACAGCCTCCTACAACGAGGGGGTAGGGGTAGGGGGCTGTGCAACCACAGATACAGCATAGTATACGTTGCGGTATTTGCGCAGCCATGGCCGACTCTACACTAGGCCGGAGCCTTAGATGTGGCAACGTCGCTTAGCTGTCAAATAGTGGGCCGGCTACCCTGGGCCGAACGGCGGGCATTCCGCGGAAAATTTAAATTGTTTCATAGTTTCAGAATAATTATTACATTTTATTTATGTATTATGTGTTCATCTCGGTTGATAAATTGAGAAAAATACTTTTTGAAAAAATAAGAATGGTGAAAAAGGCCAGTGGTATCAGTACAAAAATGTAACATGTATTGGGACTAGGAGCTTAATTTAGAGATTTTCCTTGCTGTTGGACATTTCTAATTTTCCTTAGACTTGCTCTTTTTATTTTTGTCAGTCTGTATTTTATCTTGAACTGTTTTTGTGTAATTATTAATAAAAATATTTGCAAAAACAGGCAACATTAATTCAAGCAGCACTTCAGTTTGGTGTTGATTACATGAACAAGTATCTCTAAAACTAAACTCATCTCTATGCATATTGATGTATTCCTTTGCAATTTTAATTAAAACTGATTTGTGGAATTTACATCCTAAAAACTTGCTTTCATATTGGTCTGAAATCAACATTTTAATTATATTGTGCATAAGGACTGTTATTTGAACTGTAAACTCTGATGGAAGGGTTAAGCCGTCTCTGTTTAATATATCAAAGTAATTTTGTTCCTCATGTTCTATTATTTCTGTATTGACAAGAACATTTATACAGGCTGTACATTGCAGTTTGGCTGAAACTTTAAAACTAACGTAACCTGCTATATATTGAATTGCTGAATCTGAAATTTGTTGAGGTTGATTCATTAAATTATTGCCTAAAATATCTCTAAAACTGTCAATACCTATTTCTCCATGATCTACTGTATAAGTGTGTAATTTTGCTAAATTGGAGACATTAAATTTAACTTGTCCATATTGAGCAGAATGTAAGTCGAAGACATCCTTGATTCTACTACTACTAATACCACTTACATCTGATGTCTGTTTCATCACAGTCAGACACTACAAAATAAAAATAAACGCAACCTTCCCCATAACAAAAGTATATACAGTGTACATACATTGGATATCGAATCAATGGATATGTATATCCACAAATGGAGCAAGAATGTCCAATGGATGTCAAATAGACATCAAAAAAATATACATTGCATGTACGTTTGTCGCGAAATTTCACATCCATGGCATATTCATAGAATGTACATATTATGTACGTCTAATGTACATGCATAGTATATGTAATGTACGTTTGTCGCGAATTTACACATCCATGGTATATCCATTAAATGTACACTCATGTCCTTCCAATGCACATGCATGGTGTATGAAAGTTCAATGTAGAGGCAGAAAGATAAACAAACCTCATACTTTCATTATGTATTGTTATTAATTCATTTTCTAGTTACAATAATAATGCTTGGCAAAATCGATTACTATGATGGTCATCTCTATCCTGTTGAATGGCATGTCTAAAGTCATAAAGAATTCAAGGTTACAAGAATTTTGTAGGTGGCTTGTTCCACTTACGACTTACCGTCAAACGCTGGATGCGAGTGTTATCAGTAGCCAGGAGATAAGTAACGTTGCACAATATTACACTCGATCAGGTAACCAGGCACAACCAGCACCATCACACACATGTTAACTACGACAAATGACTAGAAATCAGCAATGGCGGCACTAGTTCTCCTTCGCGCAGGCGTAAACTACTAGATGTATATATGATACATAGACCAACATCTTATGTATATATACATATGTATATACCTACGTGAATATACATAGTATATTACACTAGTGTATATCATTTTCCATATGTACATTTAACGTCCTATGAATATTCAAAATATACATGTTCAAACTGGAATATCTAATGTACATTCCGTGGATGTACATATACATATAGTGTTATGTGGGTTTTTAATCTGGAATAAGGTTATGTTGGGCCATGGTTTGGTAGTCCTCTACCCATGCCTCTACTGGGCTGCAACCTGGTACTACACGCTTTGCAGGCATGTTTTTGTCTTTATAGTTTCGTTTGTGCAGGTAAATAAGTAGAAATCCATTAAAAATCACCTTGCAACGTTCTTTATAATCTGGAATAAGGTGATGTTGGGCCATGGTTTGGTAGTCCTCTACTGGGCTGCAACCTGGTACTACACGCTTTGCAGGCATCTTGTTATCTTTATAGTTTCGTTTGTGCAGGTAAGTAATTAGAAACACATTAATAATCACCTTCCAACCATATTTTCTGCACCTGGAAGAATACACATGACATAACAACAAATGCAAACTCGGCCCCCAGATTCAGTGTTGCCATATTTCATGCTCCGGCCTAGTGAGTACAGTCGGTCATGCTTGGCTCAATGACAATCAAACTACGAATCGTCGCGAGTGTTGACGATTACTTCTCGAATGGCGATACCGCGACAATACCACACGGTAGTTATCTTCCGTGAATAAGGCCAGACGCTATTTCCAAATAGCGCAACGTACACCTCCAACGCATCTGCGCATGGTTAGATGTCAAAATAGCGCGTGCGGATTACATGGCCGACTTTACTCACTAGGCCGGAGCATTGAAATATGGCAACACTGAATCGGTGGCCGAGCTTTTATTTGTTGTTAAGTCATTAGTGTAATCTTCCAGAGTGAAAAATAAGATTGGAAGGTGATTTTTAATGTGTTCCTAATTATTTACCTGCACAAACGAAACTATAAAGATAACAAGATGTCTGCAAAGTGTGTAGTACCAGGTTGCACTGCAATTGTGCTTCGATCGAACATAACCTTCCAGAGTAAACAAGAAGAATGAAAGGTGATTTTTAATGTGTTTCTAATTATTTACCTGCACAAACGAAACTATAAAGATAAAAGGATGCCTGCAAAGTGTGTAGTACCAGGTTGCACTAGCAATTGTGCTTCCATGCTTCCAATAAAGGATATAAACAGAAGAGGGTGAAAGGTATTCCTCAGAAGGGCTGGTTATATTTATAAGAATAAAGACAATAATTTATAAACATTTCAAAGGATAAGACCTATTTTAAAGCACAATGTGGTACCTATAATGTTTTCTGGACCTCCCAAATATCACAGAAAAATACAGTTAATAGAACGCATCTGGGCATGGCCTGGGGCATACCTACGAAAGGATTTGATAGTGAAAGGGAATCAAGACCAGCAAGAATGGCTTCACAGTGACCTAATGGTGAATTTTTCTAGCTCAAGTGACAATTTACAAAGTAAATTGAGTGTTCAATAGGGAGTTATTGAAGAAGCGATGCAGCAAGGCACTAATAATTCCTGGCCGTATTTGACATCTAAGCATGCGCACTAGGACAAAAGTAGTGCCTGGCAGTAATAAAGTTAGTGCCTGCCACTATTTATGGACCCCTTGTGCCGTGCTACCGCCAAGGCACTATTTTGACGTATGTTTCTTTTCGTTGTTTTCAAACACGAAATTTGTTATTTTATAGATGTGACTGATCAAGTGGTGAACAGAACTCTTAAATAAGATAACCTTTTTGCGAAGATTTTATATAAAAGGCTTTATGTAATCCGCGGCAGCATTTAGGTTACAATTAAATCCGCGGTTGACATAACGCATCAATAACTCTGTTTCAGAGACGATTTTGAGGTCAGGCAGTGCCTGTCACTATTTGTGTAAGGACGGCAGTATTAGTGGATGGCACTATTTCAATAACTCCCTATTAGCAATTGTCTTTCCAATAAAGGACATAAACAGAAGTGGATGAACGGTATGCCTCATATGGGCTGGTTATATTTATAAGAATAAAGACAATACTTTACACAGAACAATACAGTTAATAGAACTCATCTGGGCATACCTACGAAAAGATTTGATAGTGAAAGGGAATCAAGACCAGCAAGAATGACTTCACAGTGACCTAATAGTGAATTTTTCTAGCTCAAGTGACAATTTACAAAGTAAATTGAGTGTTCATTAGCAATTGTCCTTCCAATAAAGGACATAAACAGAAGTGGGCGAACGGTATTCCTCATATGGGCTGGTTATATTTATAAGAATAAAGACAATACTTTACAAACATTTCAAAGGATAAGACCTATTTTAAAGCACAATGTGGTACCTACAATGTTTTCTGGACCTCCCAAATGTCACAGAAAAATACAGTTAATAGAACTCATCTGGGCATGCATCTGGGCATACCTACAAAAAGATTTGATAGTGAAAGGGAATCAAGACCAGCAAGAATGGCTTCACAGTGACCTAATAGTGAATTTTTCTAGCTCAAGTGACAAGCAGGAAACAGGTTGCGTTTATTGTTATTTTGTAGTGTTTGACTATGATGAACCAGACATCAGATGTAAATGGTATTAGTAGTAGTAATTCTAAAAAGTATTTTTCTTAATTTATTAACCGAGATGAACTCTAATACATATAAAATGTAATAATTATTCTGAAACTATAGGCCCACTATTTGACAGCTAAGCCACGTTGCCATATCTAAGGCTCCGGCCTAGTGTAGAGTCGGCCATGGGTATTACCTCTTGGCCATGGCCGACTCTACACTAGGCCGGAGCCTTAGATGTGGCAATGTGGCTTAGCTGTCAAATAGTGGGCCTATAGTTTCAGAATAATTATTACATTTTATATGTATTAGAGTTCATCTCGGTTAATAAATTAAGAAAAATACTTTTTAGAACTAAGAACTACTAGTACTAATACCACTTACATCTGATGTCTCCAGTTAGCTATGCTTGCTAAACGTATCCCCACAATGGGGAGGTTAAGAACAATGATTTAATTGTTATAACCGCTTAGTGCATACAAAAATAAACGTACTGCTGCATTTCGTTACTTTTTACATCATTTTGTTTTTTAGTAATTCCATTCTAAAGTTTAAAGAAAGGAATTCAAATTCAGCCTATCAGTGCCAACCGCGCGAATCATCAGCAGTGCATTGTTGCCAAGAACAGCTCCGACTCGCGGACGGGAACAGAAGACAAGATAGATGAGCCAGCCCGCGTACAGCTTCGGAATTTCGCGCGCCATCAGATGCGGCAACACAGCACACATATCTGTCTTTTGATTAGCTGTTCGCCTTTAGGGCAGTGACGTCACTGCCCTAGGAGAATTCAAATATTTTCCTTATTTTCACGGCTTTCCTGTGCCCAAAAAAATCGGAGAAAAAAATGAGATGCTTTTTATGACGTAATCTATCATATGCAACAAAAAAAATTCATGATACTAGTCCATTATTAAAACGTATTCACATGGGATGCCAGGGTTTTTTCTTGGCATATTCATATATTGGAAGCTATTTTATGGATTTTTACATATCTGAACTATTTTTCTAAATTATTCAAAATCGCAAATTTATATTTTTTACCCTCAAACTGTGCTTATCATATATCGTCATTATCATCTGAAAACATATATCAAAAAAATGAATCTTTGTTTTCTGTAATTCACAATTCACGTCTGTTTTCATAATTAATTGACCTTTTTTCGATGTAAACCAGGCACATTTATAATCGTCCTCGAAAATTTCGAACAACGCATTAATTGACTAAGACAGGCGCCACTGCGTATTTTATACGTACACAGAGTGGGCCAATAGATATTTTATTCTGTAATCTTTGTCAATAGTGAGTGGACGGAGGATTGTGGGCTTACTAAAACATATTTCAAAAATCTGTCACAATATGATCGCGGTAGGGGGCCTTAAGTACTATAACCTTAAATATTTTCACTTAAATTTTGACGTTTATACAGGGTGACGACTTTATGTATCATATATGGAACTTTAAACGAACCTTTCGGGCGCAAATCACTATTTTTGGTATAAATAGGTATCAAAAAAATTGAACAATGCAGCGATTATAAAACCTAGAAGGCCGTGACTGTGCGGTGCAACTAAGCATGAAATGGGTCACCTTAAGTCAGACAGTAAAATTTGAATTCCTTTTTGACTTGGAGATAATTATGGACACTTTAAGCACAGGTAACTTGGTTATTTCAAATGTCTAATTTTTTTATACCATCAAATATAAAATCTGATAACCTTTCCAACAGTGTAGGACTGTCAATATCAATCTTTTTTAGTTTTCGTTTTATTTAAAATTTTCAGTCAAATCGGTGTTTTTCATTTTTCCAACCTATAAGCAACCCAGCAGGCCATGAAAATAAACAAAAACCTGTTCAGATGGAGGAAACCAACTAACTAAGCAGAAAGATGCAAAAAACTAGAGTAATGAGGCAAGATTATAAAAATTTCTTACAACAGATCATCTTTAACCAGAAACAGCAGCGGCAACAAGAATGCTTATTTTTTACCGCCTACTAGTTATTAGCAAGTAATGTCAATCTTTTTCAGTCTTCATTTTATTTCAGATATTCAGTAAATCGATGTTTTTCAATTTTCCTACATATAAAAACCTAGCAGGCCATGAAGAATAAACAAAAACCGGTTAAGATGGAAGAAACCAACAACTCAGTAGAAAGATAAAAACGAGCTAGAGCAACGAGGCAAGATTATGAAAATTCCTTGCAACACATTATCTCTAACCAAAGAAACAGCGGTCAGATATCTAATGTGAAGAGAAGCTGGAGTATGACAGACGTTTTTTTTCACAGCTTACTGTTGAGATCTACTAGAGCTTCACAACTCTTCAAAATACGGTTAAAATTTTTTAAACAAAAGGAAAACTACCAGCGATTGTTGCTGACAGTCTTCAGAATGAAATTTCAAATTTAGGGCCAGTTGTACAAATGCGGGTTTAGCACGAGCTTTGTTAAGGCTAAGCTTAGCTAAGCTCAGGCTTAAAGTCGACACCCGTTATACAATCGTCGGCTTAGTTAAACCTGGTTGATAATGAAATTCACTACAGTTGGTCAATGAAGCAATACGTACTGACATAATGGTAGTGTTCAACGGGACTTAGCGGACGTCAGCGCTTGTGGGCGCTTTGCGTTAACTAACCGATGAACGACAAGCTGTCAAAAAAGCGCCAGCCAGCTTGGTAAGCGCTTCAAAAAAGCGCTCTTTGGTTAGCAAAGCAGCACATAACTGGAAAAAAGTTATTTGTAGTTCTGAGAGAAGCAGTTACTTTTGTTTAGTGTCAATTTAATATCAGGTTTTGTGATTTTGTAGCCTAGGTTTTTGAAAATACAAATAATAAATACGAAAATATGGAAATGTATATGACAGTTTTATCACGTCAAAAGGAAGGTTGTTCAACGGTCACTCCTAGCGCCTGCAAGCTCTTCCACGCTAGCGCTTTTGCGCTAGGTCCCGTTGAACACACCCAATGATCTGAAAAATTACCTTTTTTGGTTAGGCACTTATGACAGTTTGTGTCAAATTTTGGCAACGACCGTTTTTGTCTCTGTTCTTTCATTCGCTCTCTAGGTTAGGTTTAAACCTCAGCTAAGCTCGCGCTGAGCATCGGCTTACGTAAGCTCGTGTTAAGCTTGGAGCAGGGGGTTAAGCCAGCATTGTACAACGGACATTTTGCCACTGACGTGGTTTAACGTCGGCTTACCTTAAGCCGAAGCTTAAGCTTGCATTGTACAACCGGCCCTTAATGGGATAAAAAAGTAGCCATATCCGTTAAGCTACTACTTTTTTATGGCACTAACGCCCGGTTGTACAATGCGAGCTTAAGCTTCGGCTTAAGGTAAGCCGACGTTAAACCACGTCAGTTGCAAAATGTCCGTTGTACAATGCTGGCTTAACCCCCTACTCCAAGCTTAACACGACCTTACGTAAGCCGAAGCTGTGCCGAAGCTCAACGCGAGCTTAGCTGAGGTTTAAACCTAACCTGATACAAGTGATATGATTTGTCAAGGAGGAACCTTCAAATTGCTTGTCACTTTATTAGGTCATATTTTTTGATAGATTTGTATCTGATTTAACAAAGAGAGCAAATGAAAGAACAGAGACAGAAACGGTCGTTGCCGAAATTTGACACAGACTGTCGTAAGTGTCTAACCAAAAAAGGTAATTTTTCAGATGGTTATGTCAGTACGTATTGCTTCATTGATGCCAACTGTAGTGAATTTCATTATCAACCAGGTTTAACTAAGCCGACGCGACGATTGTACAACGGATGTCGACTTTAAGCCTGAACTTAGCTAAGCTTAGGCTTAACAAAGCTCGTGTTAAACCCGCATTTGTACAACCGGCCCTAAATGTGAAAAATGAATCTGAAGATATAGATAGGTATTATACTGCCAGCAACAATCGCTGGTAGTTTTCCTTTCATTCCAAATTTTTTTACTGATTTATGAAACTTGCCAATAGCTATAGTAGGCTATAAAAAATAAGCATTCTTGTTGCGCTATTGTATCTGGTTAAAGATGATATGTTGTAAGGAATTTTTATAATCTTACCTCATTACTCTAATTTTTTGCATCTTTCTGCTTAGTTAGTTGGTTTCCTCCATCTGAACAGGGTTTTGTTTATTTTTCATGGCCTGCTGGGTTGCTTATAGGTTGGAAAAATGAAAAACACCGATTTGACTGAAAATTTTAAATAGAACGGAAACTAAAAAAGATTGATGTTGACAATCCTACATTGTTGGAAAGGTTATCAGATTTTACATTTGTTGGTATAAAAAAATAGGACTTCCTATTTGAAATAATCAAGTTAACTGTGATTGAAATTTCCTTAATTAATCTTCTGGTTTCTCCAAGTACAAAAAGAATTCAAATTTGACTGTCTGATCTAAGGTGACACATTTCATGCTTCGCAAAGCAGTCACGGCCTTCTAAGTTTTATAATCGCTGCGATATTCAATTTTTTTCTGATAGCTACTTATATCAAATATAGTGATCTGCGCCTAAACGGTTCATGTAAGGTTTCCTGTAGTATACATGCAGTCACACTAGAATTTATCAAGGTATCCAAATATTCAATAATATATAGGGGGTTCTGTTAAAAAAATAAACGTCAAAATACAAGTAAAACAATTATTTGAAAGACAATATCTGTAAAAAAATAGATTTACTTTGCTGGCAAAAACAATCTTCAAATATTGATAGTGCTATTGATAGTTCTCCATCACTAGTACGCTATATTATTCCCACAGAAGTAGCTTACATCAACAACCCAAATAATAGACATGCGCTTTTAACTTTTCTATTTCTGATCTTTATCGATAAAATGTTGTTTACAGAGCGGGCAGAAAAACGAGGTTTTCAAACACTGCTTCAAACAGTATGGATGGAACAAATGGTTGCATGGCGTTATTCTAGCTCTGGACATACGGTTTAAACACACAGCACAAATATCGTCCCACAGTTGGATATCACTTTTTGTAGCCACTTGAAAACTAGAATATGCTGCTCTTTCAGCCTTCAAGATTTTCCAATTGTTGTGGTACAAGTCTTTCACTCTTAGGTAAACTATGAAATAGAAACTGATCAATACAAAGTTAGAGAACTTCACAATAGCGATATAAGTTTCTAGAGAAATCCCAGCAAGTACAGTCAATGAGTTGAGAGCTAGAGGTACATAGAGGTGCTCCATATCATCGAGATATTCGATATTAAAAAACTCTACTACCGTTGGGAATATCTCTAAGAATATTTTTTCTGAACAAACATAGTAACAAAATGTGATGAGACTGTAGCTTATTTTTGGTTCATAGTTTATTCCTTGTTCTCTGAGGCATAAGACGACGACAACAGCTTTGAGCCATTCAAAGAATATCTTGCATAGCCACTTAAAATAATTTCTCAGTGATGGTGCTGCCTGCACTGCCCGGTATCTGCTTCTTTGGCATATATCCCGTATCCTGGACATAAAATACCCGAAGACTGAATAGAACAGTATGCTGGTTAATGCTATCACAACACTTTTACTTTCTTTGATTTCTTCGTATCCCTTATTCTCTATAGCGCGGTCACAAAGTACGAAGAAGCACATTTGACACACGAAGGCGTAGATGTTCTGCAGTTTGATGAAGAACTGCTCCATGGAATGGATCTCTTCCATAACTTCGTGGCCTAAACTGAGAAAAAAATTCGAAATGCAGTGAAACCACGTTTCTTGTGGATATATACTTTCAGTACTAGATTGCCAATAATCCGTAGTCATATTATCACTATAATTTTGAATGTAATTAAGTGTTCCGAATAATATTTGAATGAGATTGGTCGTAAAGTCAACTCTTCATGATTGCTTCTGACTTTGACAAAGATGTCTTGTGACGTTTATCACGAAATTTGACAACAACAGGAAGGAGATACAGGGCGTCTGCTATAATCGCATCAAAACTAAGAACTAAGAAGTTTTGCTTCTATGAATTTATTTTTATAGCATGTTACCACCAGATTGTAAACATCCTATAGTATTTTTTATTGAAATCTTTTCGTAGGATACATACAATTTTTATATATTCATGGTACATCTGATTTGGATCGTCAAGGACTGAATCGAAAAAGTCTACATTTGTTTATTGTTTCCATTATTACCAACCTAACCAAACGACTATTTTATTTAGTTGTCTTCAAGTTTTCATTGAGGTGGCATTCAAAAGTTAGCCGTAGCACCTACGTGTTGCGGATTTTGAATTATCTGAATATAGCTTTCTTGAATATCTATGTGATGTGTTTATTCCAAATTATCTCTTACTCACTCTTACTTCACTAGGAAACTGACGACTGAATTAAAGTTTAGACTGCCTGGTTGAATCCAACCCCCCCCCCCTCCGCCCTCCAGGACGAGTATTTTGTTATGATGATTATGTCTCCCGGCAAAATAAAAAATTGCTAACCCGAGACAGTACGCAAATCGAGTATATTGCTCGACCATAATTCTAATCATCTAATAATTGAACATTGTCAGACTGCTGGATATTCTTAAATGGTTTTTGTTGATGTATAGACTGCACAAAACATTTAAAAGCATATCAAATACGAAAAGTTTCACGATTACAATGCCTACGTTGGTTGAAGGTAAAAACAAAGTAACAACATACCTGAAGCAGTTCACGAACCTGAGCTCACAATTTATTATCTATACACTTAACATTCTATAGTAAAAGAGTTATTATAGAATAAACAAAAATTTTATATTCTTACTGCGAAAACGTACGAAATACTTTTGGCTATTTTCCCAATGAGTTGGCTGTAAACGCATACTCACTTATTTGTATCAGATGTTAGCTTAGGCATTGTTGATATAAGTAAAAAAAAAACAATATAAATTTAATTTTCCATACAGATTTTGTGAGAAAATGTTATGTTTTAAGATTATACTTTTCGGGACGTCGTATAATGTTTACATCATTAAAATATGTCACTCACTTTCGCTTTGTCTGTCTGTCTGCCTTCATTTTCCGTAATCTCAGTAGCCGCTTCACCGATTTTGAAGAAATTTGGGGCGTGCTATGCTGTGGGGTGGTAGTAGGTGATGTCTTTATATTTTAGACAAAGTGCACTGGCGGCGGAATAATCAGCAAAATCCAAAAACCTCAACAAAACTGCTCCAAACTTTGTTAACTGGTCATTTTCTATTGTTCGGTGATGAAGAACAATATATTTATGTTTTAGTATATGTTTGAAAAATTAGAACAAATTAAACTACAGCTGAAGAAAGGTGGAGGGGTAGAAAGTGATAAAAAATGTTCGTGGTTTAAAAATTTAATCCTACTTTGAACTCCAAATGCATAGCTGGCTGTTTTATGAGTAGTGGCTGTAATATAATGATAATTGCAAAGGCTAACAGTCGCACAATAGTGTGGAAGCGGTATCTTATCTAAATTGACTATAAGTTTACTTTTTATTTTTAAGTATCTCAATGTAGAAGCATAACGAAAAATATAACATGACTGTTTCACAGTTCTTATAAGATTCCCTTATTTTGTAAAATTACAGAAACTACTTATAGTTTAAGTACACTTATTTCCCAAATGACGCTGCGCTTAAAATAAATAAATTTGTCATTTTAGGTTGATAGGTCGGAGTCTAATACTTAAAAATAAACATAATAAAGCAGCCTTATATGTTTACACATATTTTGTCAGTATATCTTTTATGTTCCTTGCATGTTTATCCTGCCATTGGATATTGATCTTCACTGTCTCTAGGGATTGCTCCACAGCCTTTTTCACTTCTGAGAAGCTGTCTTTATTTCTCTCGATAAATTGTTCAAACTGGAAGAAAACCATAAAAACATGAACTAGTTTATGTGCAAAGATTAAGGAATCGGTCGATATATGTCGATGAATAAATTTACGTGATGAAGTTAACGATAAGCGCTAGGCACCATTCCATGCACCGAGGCGTGGGTTCGAATCTCACGGCGGTCAACAACTTTCTTTTAAGATTAAATGTTAAATTTGTTGATTACTAGTCCGTGAAAAATCCGGTGTTGTCAATAAAAACATTAAATTTTTCTTATAGAACATGCGGCTACATTCGAGTTGTAAATGCAATATACTCTAAGCGTTAAACCTACAGGTTGATGCCAACTTCTAGGGAAAAGTGGAGGATAGTTGTTACACCCGGTATAAAATGCAAACTATGTAGATTTGTATCAAAAATTGCGAGTATATATGCCGATATTCGTAAAAAATAACCTACAAAACGCAAAGAAATTCACCAAAATCGGACCACAACTTTTAAAGATACGTAGCATCGCATTTGCAGCAAATTTTTGATGGTGCGATAATGGAGAAGTTTACTAAATTTTTTTTAATCGATTCAAAAGAAAATATAAGAAAAATAAAAGAAAAGCGTGAAAGAAATATGAATATATCTCTAAAGACAAAAAAGTTATAATGTTTCAAAGTCGCGCTCCGCAGAAATATTTTTGGCACGACTGACCGAGTGGTGTGACGTCATGTCTCCGTAGCCAGTGCGGGCGGCCGCTGCCGCTGAGCCACACGACGCGACGCGACGCACGTATCAGACAACGCGAACGCACACAGGCACAGCGTGGTGGTGGCGTGAGCTGAGCAACCAATCGTCTCATTTGTTTTCTAGTTTAGTGCATATCAAATAATATTGCTATGATGAGTGACATTAAAAAAGGAGGTTATAAAAAATATTGCATTGTTCCAACGATTAAAACACCTAATAAAGTTTTTTCCCACGTACCTTTGCATGCAAAAGAAGTGGTGCAAAGTGATGAAACGGGATTTAATAATACCAAAAAGTATAAAATATGTTTGTGAGGATCATTTTGATGCGAGTATACTATTGCATTTATCTTCTATTGATAAGTATTAATTATCAACTATACAGGGTTATTCACGTTATTCGACACGGAGCATTATGGCTAAAGTGTTTGACAAAAAAGAAAATTATAATTTCGGATGGATAGAGACCCATAAGGGTTACATTTTAAAAATATTTTCATGTTATACAGGGTGTCCCAAAAACACGAAATGTATCAAAGTTATGTTTTTTTAAATGGAACACCCCATATATTATTGCATGTTCAGATTCCTTGGTGAATTCTAGTGTGACTTCATGTATCATACATGGGACTTAAAGCAAACCGTTTAGGTGTAAATCACCATTTTCGGTATAAGTAGATATCAGGAAAAAATTGAATATCGCAGAGATTATAAAATTTGGAAGGCTGTGACTTTGCCGTATTACTAAGCATAAAATGCATCAGCTTTGATGAGACTGTCAAATTTAAATTACGTCTATGCTTGGAGAAATCGGTCGATTAATTAAGGAAACTTCGATCAGCGATAACTTGATTTTTTCAAATGGGAATGCCTGATTTTTTTTATACGGTTAAACGTAGAATTTAATAAACTTTCTAATGATATAAGGTTGTCAATATCAATCTCTGGTAGTTTTCATTTAATTTTAAATTTTCAAACAAATCAGCGTTTTTCAATTTTTCTATCTATAAGCAACATAGCAGGCCATGAAATATAAACAAAAACTTGTTCAGGTAGAAGAAAACAACTAACTTAGCTGAAAAATACACACGAACAAGACTAAAGGGACAAGATTATAAAAATTAATCACAACAGACAAAGTCTAACCAGAACCAACGGCGGTAACATATCTTTGGTCAAAGAGAAGCTGGAGTATGGCAGAAATTAATTTTTTCACGGCCTACTAGCTACTGCAATGTACTAGAGATTGGCAATTTCCAAAACCATTAAAAATTTTGGAAAAAAATAAAAACTACTAGAGAATGTTGTAAGCAGTTTATTATTTTCATAATAAAATTTCACATTTAATGATATAAGAAAGTATGCAATTCTGTCAAAACCCAAGTTAAAAGTACCTCTGTCTGGAGTTCTGAAAATTCTTCAGTACCTATTAGCAAGATCGCAGAAAATGAAGAATGAATTAAAATTTGTTCAAATTATAAAACATAACTTAACTGGCAGAAAATTTAAATCTGATTTGTCAGTATTCCTCTTTTGCAATATGGGTAATAGATATTAAAAAATAGAAGGGCTCCAGTCAGAGGTATCGACTTCGACGCAAATTAGTACTTTTTTACATCATTACATATGATTGATAGTTGCGTGCTGGAGCAACAGTCGCTGGTTGTTTTTATTTCATATCAGGGTTTTTAATAGTCTTGGAAATTTTTAACCTCCAGTAAATTGCGGTAGCCAGTAGACTGTAAGAAATATCTATTACTGCCATACTCCAGATTCTCTTTGACCTTAGAGATGTTATCGCAGTTGTTTCTGGGAGAGTTGATTCGTTGTAAGGAATTTTTATAATCTTGTCCCTTTATAGTCTAGTTAGTGTCTATTTTTCAGCTAAGTTAGTTGTTTCCTTCTACCTGAACAGGTTTTTGTTTATATTTCATGGCCTGCCACGTTGCTTATAGGTAGGAAAGGAAAGGAAAATCGCCGATTTGTTTGAAAATTTAACATTAAATGAAAACTACCAGAGATTGATATTCACAACCTTATATCATTAGAAAGGTTATCAAATTCTACGTTTAACCGTATAAAAAAATTAGGCATTCCTATTTGAAAAAATAAAGTTATCGCTGATCGAAGTTTCCTTAATTAATCGACCGATTTCTCCAAGCATAAACGTAATTTTAATTTGACAGTGTCATCAAAGCTGGCGCATTTTATGCTTAGTAATACGGCAAAGTCACAGCTTTCCTTATTTTATAATTTCTGCGATATTCAATTTTCTCGTGATATCTACTTATACCGAAAATGGTGATTTACACCTAAACGGTTCGCTTTAGGTCCCATGTATGATACACAAAGTCACACTAGAATTCACCAAGGAATCTGAATATGTAATAATATACGGGGTGTTCCATTTAAAAAAACATAACTTTGATACATTTCGTGTTTTTGGGACACCCTGTATAACATGAAAATATTTTTAGAATGTAGCCTTTATGGGTCTCTATTCATCCGAAATTATTATTTTCTTTTTTATCAAATACTTTAGCCATAATGCTCCGTGTCGAATAACGTGAATAACCCTGTATATGGATAGCTTCACTGGTTGTTAAAATTACTTTACCTAATAGTAAATTAGTAAGTTATTAGTTATAATGTCATATGTATGCTGAATTACTTTACTGTGTTATATATTTCTATATTTTCGGATCAAATATAAACTAGTTGGTGGTACATTAAAGCTGAAAGCTGAAGGCTGCCCTCATAAGTTTGACTGTCAAAAAGTTGTTCATCCTAGAAGAAAATTCGGAGCATATGAAAAAAGGCGACGCAGAATTTTTAGAAAATTTATTGCAGAACGATGCTTCATCGACCTCAAGTTGGCAACCTTTCGAAGTAATTCAGTGTCATTCAATATACAAGGAGCCGGATGTACTAGAAAATCCACTATCTGGATTGCACAGTGAATGTATCAGATATAATCCCAACAACAAAATTTAAACAAAGTGCAAGTTGACATCAAAGTTAAAAAAAAGATCAAAAAGTGCAAACAATCATGAGAAGGAAAAAAACGAACGATACAGAATATAAGTGTCTGACCACCCCCAATCACCCGAGTGTTCTCCTTCAAAAGAATCAGTATCTTCTAAGAGTTGCTACAGTTCAGTTATACTTTAAATACAACAGTCATCCCTCAGTATTGCAAAGAGACAATAACAAAAATATCAACAAATGCTGGTTTTTATTTGCGTTTACCGGAAAACGTTTATTTTCTCACGAAACTATTATCTTAAAGCGTTTCTAGATCAATAAGAGATATTTTAATATCACTTTGTCTTTTTACAAGTCCTTCTTCCGTTATGGTCAAAAACTAAAAAGCACTTATTTAAAAATCAAAAATAAATTACGTCTGATGCGTTGAGCTCTAATACGTTTTGCACAAGCTGTACAGGGTGACCTAATAAGAATGGACGCCGGCAATATCTCGGTAACCGTTAATCCTATAACTTCGAGCAAAAAATATTATTAGGTAAATCGGCCAAGAGAAATTGCTGGAAATTATTTTCAAGTTCCGCAAGTAGCCGCTAGGGGGCGTAACTGTTACGATCGATCAGAAAAATGGCTTTTTCTCAAAAACTATGCAAATAAAGGTATATTATAAATTCTACCATCATGTAGACTGAACAATTCTCAATTTTTTTTGTTAATCGTTTTTTGCCCTATCTTGTAAGATGTAGTGGTGGGGGAATGTCATAAAGCTTTTTATTTAAATGGCCATCGCTTTGGTATAAGTTAACGGAATTAAACAAGCTAGGTCTCGTTTGAAAGAGCTTTTCTTGCCTAGTAATCTGTTATATAAGAATTGTCCAAGTATATCTTGACTTAGTAGCTACAGGGCGGTATTTGACATAATAACAATTATTACGCATTATTACGAAAATTTTAAATGGTATGCTATATCTCTTTTAACATAGATATATAGAGGACAAAATTCTTAAAAAATCAGCGAAAGAATCAGCTTCCTAGCGATTTTAAAACCGGAGATATCAATAAAACAAGTATTCTGACAAGCGTGCTGTGAGTTTCAGAAACAATTGCCGCCCTATAGGGTTATAGCCTAATGGTTTTAGTAATCATTCTATAGATAATACTCAAGTAAAAACACCACAAATCATACTTTGACTTTCTGAAACAACCACCAGGTGGCGTAGCAGGTGCCAATAAGTGCGTATTCAATTTTTATGATTATGGAACTTCTAATTGATTATTATTTTAATCACTATTAAAGGTCAATTTGAGCTGATCCCAAAGTGTTATATGAACTCAACAAGCACAGATACTAAGAAAAAATCAATGTGAATAGATCTTAAAAATTAATACCAATGAACAGCAAAATAAAGCAAAATAAAGTAGCATAATAACAAGGATGACAAACAAATGATACACAAATGTAATTCACATGCGCATACCATACCTATTGTCAGTGTTGCCAGTGTCCGATGGCGTCTATCGTTTTAGAGCACTTACGCATCCATTCTAGCGTAGATAAACCTGCCAGTTTGAGCATCTAGAGCAACACTGAAAATGGGTATGGTATACGCATGGGATTTAGGTTTATGTATTTTATCTATTAAAATTGTTATTATACCATCTTATTTTGCTTTATTTTGCTGTTAATTGGCCTTAATTTTTAAGATTATTCACATTGATTTTTTCTTACTATCTTTGCTATCGAATTCATATAATACCTTGTAATCAGCTCAAATTGACGTTTAATAATGATAATCAATTTTATACTGTAATTTGTTTTTGATTGCTTCTTTTAAAAGTTCCATTATTATGAAAATTGAATACAGCAGCTATTGGCGCCTATTACGCCACCTAGTGGTTGTTTCAGAAAGTCGAAATACGATTGGTAGTGTTTTTACTTGAGTATTATCTACAAAATGATTACTAACACGATTAGACGGAGGCTATATCCCTATCGGGCGGCAATTGTTTCTGAAACTCACAGCACACTTGTCAGACTGATATCTTCGGTTTGAAAATAGCTAGGAAGTTGAATCTTTCGATGACTTCTTGAGAATTTTGTCCTCTATATACTTATGTTGAAAGAGATATAGCATACCGTTTAAAATTTTCGTAATAATGCGTAATTATTGTTATGATGTCAAATACCGCCCTGTAGCTACTGAGTCAAGATAGGCTTGGACAACTTTTATACAACAGATTATTGGGTAAGAATAGCTCTTTCAAACGAGACCTAGCCTGTTTAGTTCCATTAACTTATGCCAAAGTTATGGCCATTTCAGTAAAAAACTTTATGACATTCCCCCACCACTACATCTTACAAGATAGAGCAAAAAACGATTAACAAAAAAAATCGAGAACTGTTCAGTCTATACGGCGGTAGAGTTTATAATATATCTTTATTTGCATATTTTTTGAGAAAAAGCCGTTTCTCTGATTGACCGTAACAGTTACGCCCCCTAATAATATTTTTTGCTCGAAGTTATACGATTAAGGGTTACCGAGATATTGCCGGCGTCCATTCTTATTAGGTCACCCTGTACATACAATACACTCTACAGCTTCCACGATACACAGATTTACGGCAGCGCGCGGCACAGACGGCTGGCTATGCGGATTGCGGAGACGTGACGTCACAGCCAAATTGAAGGCGGCAACTATTTCGCGCAAAATATGCAAACTTTAATTATTGATTTCTCTGCCATTTATTGACGGATTTCAAAAATTTTTTCACTGACTAATTACTTTTCGTCTATATTTTACGGATACGTAATTGCTTATTTCATTATGAGTATCATGAGACTTCTCCATTCTGCGGCTTAGATATACATATACGCATATGAAGTTCCTATTATTTTGCCCATAGCCAGAACCAATGTTCTTTCTTAAATTAATATTGTATATTGAATACGAATATACAACTTTGCATATCCATTGAAAATTTAAAAATGTGTTTTGGATGGGGGATTTAGTGGCTGTCGCGACATCTGATCCCCCCCTTTCTAACTTTGGAGCACGAAGGTACAGGTTGGTGATTACAATAATGACTTCTAAATATTCTAGTCACCAAGTACTAAACAAAAGTTAAGAAGAAATGCATACAGACGACGCACGATGAGCTAAAAGCCCGAAAATCATATCCATTTGGTCAATAAATTGTTTATACGTTTATCTACTAATTCTATAAAAGACACCAAAAAGAAATAAATCATTGTGAACTCTGCAAAAGAATATTTTAATCACTACATCTTCCCCCCTTCTGAGGGTTATAAGGAGATCAGCATCGCCAGATCAATGAGATTATAGTTATTTTATTACGAAATTTTCTACAGAAATTTACAAGTATCGCAATTATTGTTTATATCAAACAGGACAATTTATTGGATTGTCATTTATTCTGAGGCTTGCATATTAACCAAAAAAACGTAATTTCCTTTAATTATTATAAAAATCCACAATATAGCAAGCTTAGGAAAATATATATTTGGGCAATGTCTGCTTTCCAAATAACCATATTATTATTATGATACTGTAATAAATTATTGTAAACAATTGTAACATTCCGTAATCAGATTATTTTGCCCCAATTTAAGAGATCCACTATAGCTACTGCCTACTTTCATAGCCAATTGCACTACACAGTCTAACCATTCACCAAATCAATTTTTTTCCAAAACCGTAACGTGTTTTACATCTTCAGAAGATTTGCTCTAATAGTAATAGTAGTAGTAAGGCGAAGCCTTCAGGCAATTACATGCCTTTGACCATCTTTGCTGTCCCCACAGAGCCAATACTAAAAATCCATAAGATCTTGGTGAAGATCAGTGTGTTTGACCAGTTTAGTGAGTATAATGTTTCCTTTTCTGAACCACAGAGTTGCGATACGCAGCACATCTTCCCAAGAAGTGAAGCGAAGTTTCTTCCATTTCCTAACGTCTGGATTAGATGGGGTCTCGTCAGCCTGTGAGAAGCCCCCACGGAAAAGTTTAGCGATTAACTGCCTCTCTTTAGAAGCCATATTATATTGTATGGCCCTTCTCTGACCCTACTATAAATCTGTGCTTTCCTTATTTCCTACCCCTTTAACAAAGGTTTCGCCTGCTTGTTGTAAGTCAACATATCCAGGGAAACATATGGCACTGCCTTATACATATACCCAAAATGGGCCACCGACCTATGACCGTCTGTTACCTGTCAGAGGAACACGTCAGACAAAGCAAGTAGTAAGTTGTTTGAATTTGGGCCCTTTTTTTCTGTGCATCACAGTGTTCTTTGCTGTTTCTTAGCTTTCTTATGCGCCCTGCTTCTGTAATTTTGTATATCCTATGTTCACTGTTCAACGCGTATTGAGCTATGCAGAACTTATCTTTAAACCTATCTTATTCAACAGATCTCGTATAGTTGCCCTGAGTAACGTTTATTAGACTCATTACAGCGCGGTTGACAAACTTGACAGATGCGGAATATTTGAAATTTAGCTGTCGTCATTTTAATAACTGTTGCATAGGGCAACCTAGGAAATACACTACTAGGTTTGAATATGCCACATTTAAGACATGGTACAACAGACAGGTTTAGCGTATCGATGTAATCAATGATACAAGCCTTATTGTACACAATTGCTATTTGCTTTAGTTTCTTAAAGATTATGAGGTTATCTGACATGTTCATCAGACAGACAGTGGCACTCATAGGTAGTGCTAGCGTTAGGAATCTAAACCAATCATTGGTAGTTCAAACAACTAAATCTTTCCCTGGAGATGCTAACATGGAGAAATACGTATAGGGTTTGGAAAAAAAGTTGTTTGTAAAGTCGTTAGACCGTGCACTGTTTGTTGTTGCAACGTCAAAGGATCCAGTGTTATACTCACCGTTCAACAAAACATTGAATGCCTGAAATACCTATTATCTTTAACTCAAAATGTAACACGATTAAGGACGTTCGTTCACAAGAGTTGCTGGTATATGAAATTGATTTTTTTTAGTTTTCATAAGATTAATCACATAGGTATTATCTACCACCGACTATTAGTATCTCCCCTCAAAAATTAAAAACTTCTTATGGATTATTTCAGAAAATTATTAACCATTAAAAATCAGAGTTTTATCATGGGCTTTTTATGACAGATTAGTGTTTTTCTGAATTGAAAGGTAGAATAAACTTATTTTAAGAGTAGATACAAAAATACATACCTAATGTTTAAAAATATTATTTGGAAAACGTAGTTTATATTACTGCATTAAAAAAAAGATGGACGACGGTTTGAATTGGTGCGAACGAATTATTTTACCCAGTAGTAAAAAATGTTTCTGAAATTAAGAGACCATATTGAAAACTGGCAACAGCGCTCTGTTTCTCAAGCCCACAACATTCTCTCTGTTCACAAAACGCCATAGTGATAGGGAGGAACTGCCCAGTGTCGTCGCTTAGGTTGCTTCATTGATTCTCGTTTGGGTGACGGTGACATTATTTTGATTTGTCTGAGAACCATTGACGTCTTAGACGTTAATGCTGAGAAACATGCTGTTGACAAATTGATTAAGCTATTAGAACGGAGTCAAAATAATAAATAATATGGATTAACTGATATTATGATACAGAGAGCTTATAACTATCTAGTTTATATAAAAATAATTTATAAATAATTGCAAGATTATTAATATACTTTGTCCCAAAGCAATTTCATAGGAAGTTAGTGTTCATTTGACTCTAGCGTAGCGAATGAACAAAATATCAGGAAAAGAGGTTTCTGAATTTGCGAAAAACTACCGATCGCTGAAACAGTTTAAAAGATAAATATGCTATTACCTCTAGTTGGTCCTCTTTTTGGGTCATCTGGTTTGAGAGAGAAGTAAGATACCTGCTGATTCTTCTCTTATTTGGTTGTAAACTGAAAATGTATAACATTATGAGGCACATGTCTACTAGATAAATACGTATACATATATACTATATTGTGGAATCTAATAAGCATAATAACTAGACTCAATTTCTCAAGCATCCATCGTAAAATGATCAACGGAAAAAGTCTAGAAACCTCCGCAAATCTACTTGATATAAATGGTGCAAATTACAACTGATTTTGCAGCTATGTAATATAATATGGAGATGAATATTAAATTCATAAACAAATTACATTATACCTATTTGTTAAAATATCGTAGTGTGTGAAACTTTTGAACCTTAGTAATGAATTTTTACTTTAATCTTAGAGAATTTTCCATATAAATCGAAACGTATTAATCAATAATGATAAAGATATATGGCATTTGAATACAATCGCTATGACAAAGGTTTAAATTCCTATACAGGGTATTTCAAAAAAGGTGATCCTCAATGTCTATGATAGGTAGAAAACTGAAAAATAATTGAAAACAATTTCCTAACGCCATCTTTATTCAAGATACAGGGAGATGGAGAAAAAAAATCTACACATTTTTAACGATTTTGCCGAAACTACTGACAACATTGTACAGAAACTTCATACGAATATGTTTTGAAAACTAATATATCCCATGAATTTGTTTTTATATCTGACTCTCATAAAGGGCGCTAGTTATACGTACACGATTCTGTATTGTATTGAACATAACTTTTTTGAGGTTAGATTTATTAATTAAAATTTTAAGGGAACTTAAGCATCAGTCAATTTTTCACAAAAAAGATACTCTTGGTAAAACTCGATACTGTGTACTGTTTTCGGAATATTATGATTTGAAAATTATGGAGTAAGAACCGATGCTGGTATAAAGTAGTGTGAAAGATTAAGATATTAATTATATTGAATTAGAAATGTTTTGTCACGTGAATGAGACCTCATCGATAAAACGGATACATGTTAAAAAATTGGGACTGAGGGCTTTCCTTTCTTGTAACGTTTCACAAAAATCCATTCATATCGGTATATCTTGATTTTCTCTAAGTTTGCCATGGAAAACTAACATTTATTAATAGTTCTGACGATAAGTCAACAATAATTGGATTTTTTAAAACTGTTATTTGTAAAATTAGATATTGTGAATCAAAATGTATTCAAATGTTGAATAACACGGACATGTTGTTATCCTAGGCGAGTGTTTTTAGAAAACTCTAGTGCAGCTGTTACGTCTTATGAAGAAACTTACAAACCAAGTAAAAATACATTTAGAGCTGTTGCTGTTGCACGACGTTGTCGAAAAAACTGGGAATGTGAGACCAAAAAATTGGATTCTGATAGGCTAAGAACAACGAGAACCATTAATAAAGAAAACTTTGTTTTCATTTAGTTGATTACGATTAAGATTGATTGATTAAGATTAAGCGTAAGAAACAGGGGCGTGTGGTCCATGGAAGCACTGCTTCCACTCAGGAGTTGTTGATAAATTGCCATTTTTATGCGTTGTAAAAATCTGTTTGGTTTTATTTGCCAGCTAATTTTAATACATATTTTACTGATGGAGCGCACAAACCGCCTGCTTTACTATATTGCGAAAAACAACATCGGAATGCGATGCCTAAAAGACGGCAAACAATCCGTAGGAGGGGATAGCTTATTTTCTAAGAGCTCCTGTCGCGTTGCAAGTTAGAAGTTCATTGTTGTATATATATATATATCTCCATAGCTACCGAATAAGCGATTTAAATTCTGCTTCCCAGTACTGTTCTGAGCGTGCGACGTTATGGATGGGGCTACTGCGAGAGCCTGTATTATATGTTCTTTGATAAGTAAACATTTTTCCGTGAGATTATTTATAGCAAAACAGTTCATTTTAAAAAGGGTTCGACCAACTCCAACTATGGACATTACTAAAGACCTACAAAAGACATTCTAATATAGCTGTTTATATCACGCCTGGGCTGTTAACAGGACAACTGGACAACTTCAGGATTTTTCGACTTAAACAATCTGCATAAAATGATCAAAAGACATTGAAACGGTAAGAGTCATTTGAAAGAGGTTTTTAAGCAAAAACGTTTTGGATCTTTGCGGATACAGCATGCCTGGACCGCCAGCTAAAGGAAGATCACAGGAGGCATAAATATCGAATTAATCGGGACATTATTAAAAAAGGTTAGTTGATGTCACGTGCATTAGGGGAGCATGAGCATAGTTTTAAAGGTCATAATGAAAAAGAAGCTAGTGTTAACCGTCGAAATTACGTAGGTTAGTTGAGTTGTAGCTACTTATTATTACTTTCTCTAAATGTGAATCCACCATATGCCCCTGGTAAGGAATATGACAAGACAAATACGTCTGCTTCATGTACTTAAGGATACTTAAAGATCACCATCTACATCCTTATCATTTTGTCAAATATTTCAGGACAGGAGAGGTCTCAATCCAAATTTTTCAAAACGTGTTCTTTTTACCAACAAGTTCACCTTTACGCGACAAGGTATGTTTAATTTCCATAATGCACACTGCTGGTGAGATGAGAATTCACAAGACAATGTTTGGCCAACAACTTTAGGTAACAAATTAATAGGTTACCACATTCTACCTGAAAATTTAAATGGTGGCGATATGCACCTGGATTTTTTAAACAGCCACTGATTGAAATATTAAAAGATTTCACTCTAAACGAGCGAAGATTTCTGTTTTTCACGTCGTAATTGGTTGAGTAACCATTTTCCGAATGCATTTTGGTAGAGTTGCAGAAGTTCCGATTCATTGGCCTCCTTTGGACTACACAGTTCGGTCGTATCTTATGTAAACAACCTATGAAATTGAGGTGAAATTCTCGCCAAGAATTGGAAGATAGGATTCAACGTCACTTTGGTAACCTGATAGCTGATCCCCAACCGTTTAGAAGATTAATGGATTCTTTAGAAAAAGGGATAGACTTGTGTATTCGTGAAAACAGATGACATTTTGGACACTTACTCTAATTGAATTTCATTTTATGTTCTTAGTCTTTATTTCAATATTCTTCTTGCGATTGTTTAATTGATAACTTATCATTGCTTTATACCAGCATCCATAATTTTCAAACAAAATATTCCGAAAACGGTACGTAGTACCAAAAGTACCTTTTCGGTGCAAAATTGAATGATGTTTAAGCTCCTTTAAAATTTTAATCAATAAATCTAACCTCAAAAAAGTTATGTTCAATACTACTTGGTACGAACTACATCATTGAGTACGAACCATGTAACTAGCGTCATTTTGTCATTTATAAGAGTCAGATATGAAAACAACTTCATGGGATGTATTAGCTTCCAAAACATATTCGTAAGAAATTTCATTACAATGTTGCTAGTAGTTTCGACAAAATCGTAAAATATGTGTATAATGTTTTTTCCTTTAACGTCCTGAACCTTGAATACGGATAGCGTGACGAACATGTTTTACTAATCAAACCCCAATTGTTTTTCAGTTCACCTATAAGAGAGACGGCGTCACCTTTTCTTAAACGAATCTACTTCTAAGTTTAAACTTTGGCATGGTAGTGAAGAAAATAAAAACTATCGTAGAAGATGAAAAAGTCTCCAGAAACAAATTAATGATCATTCACAAGAATACGAAAATGGTTTATATGCATTTGTTTGTAACTTTATTTTGTTCTATATTTTATTATTCAAAAAATAAACCACAGTACCAACATAGTCCAAGCCTGGATAAATCAGATCAATCAACATTTAGATGTTGACAACAAAAACAATTAAATGCTTATGATTATACCATTGCTTGTCTATTATTAGATCTACAAGAGTATGTATTGAAGTATTTTTATGGCATAAATTATAGTATATTTCAACGAAACTTACTGCTTGGTGATGTTTTTAATGTTTTCGTAGAAGAAGTTCTTGGCAATGTAGTAGCCTACATCGTTCCTAGCAACAGCACCGAACACTGAAGCACAGTCTTGCCTTCTTATTTTGGTGTCATCCAAAGACCATTCTAGGTATCGTTTGAGGAGCCAAATCTCCTGTGTGCAACCTAGGGCACTTAGCATTGTATTCTTCTCAGTGGCCACGTTAGAGTTTTGGAACTTCTTCCACAAGAACTCCCATTCCTCTGCTCCTCCGTGTTTCAAGCTGGTACAGTAAACTACACCACGCAGGTCTTTCGGAATACTATAAAAACAAATGTATCAACTGACATGGGCGTACATAGTTGAATATCTGAATATACTTTATTGCTAAAGCAATAATAAACAAATAACCTTTGTAGGTGACTAATTAGTTTGAATGCATCATCCAGCTTATCTAGATCGCAATAAGACTTTTATAACAAAAAAGCTCTAAGCTTTTTGCGGAGAAATTTTAATATCTTCGAATATTAAGAGTATGTAGAAGCTGGTTATAAATGTTCAAGCCATTATTCAGCGTGCTTATTATGTATGGAATATGATATACATATTGTAACATCCTGTATATAGCATTGCTTATTTTGTATTGTTGTTGATGTTTCTTTCAAAATGTTAGGTTAGATTTTTTTGATGTGTAAACGTCATCGAATCATCTGGAATTTTCTGGACTGTCAGATCGGCATTCTCGAATGTCATCTGAGTGTCTCGAATCTTCTAGATGGTTCGATGAAGTATATAAGGCGCCACGAGTAGCGTGGCAGTAGTTCAGTTGAGTTGAGTTCTAGTTGAGAAAAGGTTAAGAGATATTGTAATGAGTTGTGAAGTAAAACAGTGAAAGTTACGTCCAGTTTGATTCTTTGGTGAAGAAAAAGAGGCCCTCGTGACAATATTATATATGTCACTAAATAATGATTACATCCTTTTATTTATATAAAAGTTGTTTAATATTTCATTTCCCATAATGCGGCAGTAGGTATTCAATTGTTAACCAAGCAGAAAGGTCACGGATAAGAACCCCTGAGAGACGAAGTCGTCTCATCTGAGGATTTCAGTGAACGAAGGACATTGCATAACATGAGGTCTTTCAAGCTGGCTGGTTTAAAGAGAGAGGATAGGCTATGAGTGAACATCTATCGGAGACCTCTGACATTTGGAGCATCAATTGCTAAATTTACGCTGCGGCTCTGAGGCTAACTGAAGAGCGGAGAGTGAGAGACTCTCCTATTGAGAGCACAGATGCGGGTGAGCCAATGCGGAAATCCAGTTGGCTCACTAGGAAACATCCCGTATCCAGTGTGTGATGGAAGCGGCTGGGAGGCATTTTACGTGCACATCCGACAAATAGCTCGAGAGCTCCAGCGCGACCATCACACGCTCAGCGATACTGGTTGTTGTCAAGCAACATCGTCTTGACAGGATACGGATGCTAATCGCTGGTGACGCGGGCGAGGGGTCTGGAAGAAAATAGAATGTTTTCGGAAAGGCCTTCTCGTCCGTTCCAACAGCGAACACCAGCCATAGAGCAGCACTGCAGCAGCCAACTGCTGCGTGGAGTCCTTTTAGAGTGACCTTTATGAATAGCCCGAACCTCTTCGGCCTTGGCGCAATTCGAGTCTGTTCGTTGGAGGAATTCTAACTTAAATATACTGCGTCATCCGATACGGGAGAAATTTTTGATGCCTTAGGCACGGTCAGACTGCATCCGTCTTCAACCGATTTTTTACACTGACGTAAATGGGCGACCTAATCGGCCGACTTGCTCTGACGAATTTGTGATCCCACTCTACGTGTTTCGGGCGATTTTTTCCGCCGATATTATCAATTGTCAATTGTTTGAAACACCATTGGTGTTTATGCCACTATTTATTTGCAAAAGGTGTGCATGGATCAATTATATTTTTCGAGAGAGAGAGAGAGAGAGAGAAAGGAGCATGGCGAGTTTCACACCTCATTTCGAAAGTTGATTGGATACAGGAAATAAATTTTTTAATTTAATGCAAACTGATACGTTCTGGTAAATATTCAATAGAATTAGACCGTTCATAAAAAAACACAGCAGTTTTGTAAACTTAAATAAAGTATGCCACTCATGATCTAGCACTGGCGTATACGGCCGAAAAACAAAATGATTTGTTTTCTACCGACAGTTGGCCGAACAAATCCGTGCGCATCACTGCTGAACGGCGCAACTGTGGCCGTTTACGCCAGTGTAAAGAATCGGTCGAATACGGATGCACTCTGACCTTAGCCTTACGTGGTGCAAAGAATTTGGCAGCTCCCTGGTCCGGATGGCATAAACACCAGCTGGTTGGAAAATGTTCCCGGTTGCCACGGTTAGTTAGGTTTCAACTCGTGGCTAAATCAGAGAAGTATCCAATTCCAGCTTGGTTTGTCGAGGGTCGAACCGTGCTTCTCCCGAAGACTGGAGATTTGTCTGGTCCCAAAAATTACAGGCTAATTAACATGTCTGAACGCATGTTACAAGTTACAATCTCTTTACCAGAATCTTGTACGTGCGTATCCTTCAAGCTGTAAATTGAAGTCCAATTTCTTTTAAGACTTCACAGAGATAAGCCAATGTACGGAATTTTCTAGAAACACCTAGAAGAGCATGGTTTGTCTGAGCAGTTGCCCTTCTTCTAGTGGGTTGAAGTCGTAGAGGGAGAGCTATATAATAGCTTGCCAAGACCGTGACGTGACGTGATTAACACGTTAGTATGGAGCATGGATGCGCCCGATATCCGTTGTAGATCTTACCTACAGATGCTAGAGACCCTTACGCATCTCTTGTCGGCATGTAATGGGTACGCTATCACTGCCTACGTCCATCGGAACTACCGGTATACTATATCAGCATTTAAGGCACTCATACAGTATAGATGAGACACCATACGCCTGCCATACGGTCCAGGGGACATAGAGTCTGTGGTGGAGAACGAGAGAGAGGTGCCGAATTTAAGGGAACTACTCATTCTTCACGCTGGCGCTTATACAAGCAAATAAGCCCGACGACATAGTCTTCCTCGACTACCAAAAGAAGGCGATGTTCGTTATCAAGTTCTCAGCGGCGAACATCGTCTCTAAGGAGAAGGAAAAGCGGACCGAGTATCAGGAGCTTCTCGGACAACTTCTCTCTCTCTCTCTGGTCCGACTACACTGTGAGTCTGCTGGTAATGGTCATTATGTATGAGGGATACGCTGCTCTCTGCAATGCGCAAAATGCAGTACAGCGGCGCACATCTTAGCCGCCAGAATGCAGAAGGCAGTCATCCATAGGTCCCTTCGCGTACTTAGGACGCACGATTCGCGGACCCGGTGATTGTTCACCTTTTGACTCGGGGCTTTGCTCATGAATCGCTTGCTTTTGGACATAAAGGAAGATTAAAAAAGATTCTTTATGACTACCACTTGCCTTCATTAGCTACTTTTCTTAATTACAAATATTCACCATCGATGCTGGAACAGTATAATCCAACATTTAAAAAATTCATAATTGCTTACGGATTGTCTCCTTGTGAATTATCCTTTAATTTCTTGAACAATTCCTGTGAGTGTGCTATGCAATTTGCCACTTCAAATTTGCAAGATCTACCAGCTATCAAAACCTGCAGTTTAACCGATTCCAAATTATTTGCTTTGGTTTTTGGTATTTCTAGGCCGCCCACTTTCAAGTAAATTGGTGTTAACATTTGCTTCATGTACTCCTGAAAATAGATCATACTACCATTTTATCATGTTTTACAATAATATTAAATATTAATACGCGATTATAACACACGACTGCTCGACAGATGGGAGTTAGTAAACGCGACCAAAACCGAAAATTTGATTGCTACGTTTCGTAAAGGGAATCCAATATTCTCTCAACATAATGTTTCGCTAAGCATGTACGTCTCTTTAGCATAATATTCTTATTAACTGGCAAAATTGTCGCAATGGGAGTTCAGAATCCACACCTCTTTGAAACAGATCAAAAACTTTTGAGTTCAAAAAAGAATTTGTTTATGCTAATCTAATGTTGATAATTTCATGCACTTCAATATTCCCACGAGCTTCATATTTATAAAAGTAAAAATCCGTTTTCACGCTCATGTATTTTGGGCAAATTGGCTAGTGCATGCACAATTTGCATAAATTGGGCGAGTGGGCAAAATGTTCTACTTGCGCAAGTCAAAAAGTCTGGAGCGCCCAAATAATTTACATGCGGTTGGTGCGAATACGTGAACGTGTAAACAACACTCCAACTGTATAACGCAACCCCTCGGTAGTGCGCATGCGTGACGCAGCGGATTTCCTGTCCTGACATCTACTCAGCTTTCGTATGCTTCATAATTTAGTATTATTTTAATAAGTTTATTAATGATGTAAAAAAAGAAAAACAACTTATGGTAGAGTTCAGAGAACTTTATAAATCATTTTCTTGTCTTTGGAAAGCAAAAAGTCAAGAGAGTACAGCGATAGAAACGCAAAAAATGCAGGCAGTAGAAAAAATGCAAATATGGAAACTGTGGCGATGAAAATAAATTTTATGAGGACCACCTGGTCCTACTGGTGGTGGACAAATTTGTAGAGTTTGCCCTGAGCATTAAAGTGAAGATACTAACTCAGATTTGTTCAAATTTTTATGCGAAAATTGCATGAGCATAAAACGGACCGGAAACCCCTGGGTGGTTCTGTCGAAGTTTTACGATCTACACCTAAATCACCCATTTCCGTCGATTTATTGTATTATCTGCTGTAAAATTCTGACCACGTGATCACGGTAACCGCTGCACCGATTATGATAAAATTTGGGATGCTATATGCTTAATAGTAAGAACCTTTTTTGTAAGCAACCATAGGATGAGCGGGTCTAAATTTTTCCATAATTATGAAGTATTTTCTATTGATCTGAAAAAAGTTATACTGGCAATATCTGTACTTGTCACACCTATCCGAAAATATGCTCATCGCCTTCAAAGTTATGAACTTCTGGGACTCTTTATTGCCCTTTATATAATCCCATATTTTGTAACTTCTTCCCTACCAACCTGAATGTAATCACCTTTTGATCTGATTAACATTGTGGTAAATACGGAAACCTGTGCAGTTTTTAAAAATCGTGTCGGCGGCAGTACCAGATGACAAAAAAAAGCAAAAAAATCTCAAACTTCGTTCTTAGATGCTTTAGTATCCTGATCATAATTATTATTTCTTCTATAGATAATATTGTGATTGGAGAGAAATATGGGAATTAAACAAGCTTTTGTATTTATATAGAAACACGCATCAGAGTAGTTATTTCTAATATGCAGAAACATCCAGGCCAAATATAGGCTCAAGTTCGACGAAAAACAACCACAGTTACAATTGCCCCTGATAGCCATATATTCCAGAAATCAGTTGGTTCACTTGGATGTTGGGCTTGGTGTCAATATTTTAAACGAAAATTAACCTGCTTAGTTTCTCAAAACTATTATTTTAAATACTGAAAGTTTCAGTTAGGAAGCCAGCGGAAATATACTTGCGATGACTTACGATATAATTTTATAATAAGCAGGTAGGTAACAACCTGCTACTAACCAATTAGAATGCGACAAAATACGCAAAATCTTTACTTTCAGACTATTTATTCCAAGCTTGCGGAAACGTAATTCAGGGAAAAAAGCGACGAGACAAGAGCATAATTCAGTTACGTTACTTGGAAGATCCTATTAACCACAACATAGTTGTTTGAAATTATTCTCAAGAAGTTTCAAAACATCAATAATAAAATAGTATTAGACCATTAGTTAATAGTAAACAGAATATTGCATATAAAATCTGTGAAACTGAGGGCCACATTAATCAAATTTCATAACATGCGACAACACTATTTAAGCGCATCGAAAACAGTGTCGCTGAAACACTATGGGAATGAGAATGAGTGAAAACTACAACTAAGAACATTTTATAGTTCAGGCGATAGGGGTTTTTTAACAGCAAAGGGTCGGAAAGAAATGAAATTTGGTGGGATGGTAGACATTGGTCCCTTGAATCTACATCTAAGTTTGCGTCCTCGGGGGTTGCCGCTCGAGGGGTGAATGGTTGAAAAATCTGCTTCAAACGACTTATGGAGAGAACAAAATTCTGCATAGTTCTCCGTATATTTTTTTCGATAGCACATACCACAATGGCGCTATTTGTCGAAAAGCATCACGAAACAGCTTTCACCCCCTCCCCTCACCCTCGAGCGGCAACCCCCAGAGATCACATGAGTCGTATCTTAATTGAATAAAGCCGAGGTAGTATTATTTCACTAGTATTTCCACTAAATGTATGCGCAAATGAGATATTTTTTGCAACAGCACATATGGGTAGTAGGTAGCGGTGTGTTCTTAAATGTCGTTTTTTTAAATCAAATTCATGCGTTTATGCAGCTTAAAGAAATGAGAAGACTTTAGGAAAAGAAAAATGTTGCACGACTTTTGATAAAGTCATTCGTCTTAATGTGCAATGAAATTCCGAATTTAGTGAAAATCACAAACCAACCCCTAACGTTGGCGCACTGTAGGATGGAAACCTTTTGGTCGCACGCGAAAAATGTAAAGATCAAAATTATGCAGAGTTTTATTCTCTCCATAAATTATTTGAAGCTATTTTCGATACCACTTAACAAAACGGCGTCATTTTTTTTTAAATCGTCGCGAAGCGAGTTTTCACCCCTCATCCCTCGAGCGGCAACCCGCCGAGGTCGCAAACTCAAGTGTAAGTTCAGGGGATCAATGTCTTCCATGCCACCAAATTTCATTTTTCTTCTCGACCTTTTGCTGTCAAAAGCCTCTTTTCACGACGTAACGATTAGACTATTATTCATATTCTTTTCGTTTGCTGTAATAGCTGAATTCTATAATACAGTTTAACAATCTTCAGTTAGTGGAAAATATTCTTTAATAACTGCCCATTTCTTGTAGGTGCTACATCATTAAGAATAATGACAAAATAAATTAATAAATCGCTACTTGATTTTGAGGTTAGTATACTTACTTATGTGACCAGAAATGATCTCTTCTAATACCTCCCTTTAGTAAAAATAAGAAATCTAAAAGATGTAGATGTCAAGGAAGTTACCTTATATACTCCATATACAGAAGACTTTTTCAAATGATTGGTCATACTGCCGGTCTTGCCAAGCGCTGCTTTCCATGGTAAATATCCTTCTTCCTTTTTAAGATACTTTGCCAGATCAAAGAATATGTCGTAATCCAATTTACCTACAAATGCCAAGTCGGCAGCGTCGATAATCAGCTGAACCCTATTCAAAACTGGAATCTTGGCATAATTCTCGCTTTGCAAATAATCTGTTAGGAGTTTCCAGTTCTTCACATCATAATTTATTCTGTATATTCCTGAAAAGGTTACATATATGGATATACTATTCAAACGGTTAAAGAAAATTAAGTTTTATTTATTCTTCACCTCAAAATTTATTCTTTGACATGTGAAAATTCTTAGGGGTGAAAAGTACATCCTATGCAAACATATAATAAAACTGAAGTGTTTAAAAGGTTAAGAGACACTTATTACTGGAGAAATTAACCAAAGAAAACAGATATAACATAGGATGCTCCATTAAAAAATCTAAACTTGAGCCTACGTTTCCGGCTAAATAGAATGTCTCATTTTTTTAAAACATCAATTTATGTATAATTCTGAACTTATTAATACTCAACTGAGAAAAAAGTTATAATAAGCAATCGTGGCTCTGATATTGACTACACACTACTATGTTACCTGCCATGTTGTTATTGAAAATAACCCATTCATCTGGATCTCCCAAGTTCTCGATAACTTGTGAATTCGATGGACAAGACAGCCAGTGCTCCGACGTTGATTTATTGAAGCTTGGATTACTCATCGTAGAATATGTCAGAGGAATCCACCAACATGGATTTGCATTGTCTCTAAAGTGAATGATATCTTTCAGGAATCTCATCTAAAAGCGCAGAAAAATAAAAATGTATAGCTAAACCGTTTATCATCAACCTAAGTGTATATGGTGCCCACTCACTCAACTCAGTTAACTGCTTATGTGTGCTCAAAACAGTTCTGATCCCCGGCTAGCATGACAGTCCGTGGTCAAAAGGTCGCCGGTTAGTGAGTGGGCACCATTAATGTACTTCGACCTTGACGGAAATTACTATTTTTTTTATACCAATACATGTAAAATTTTCTGCTGAAGCAACAATCGCTGATAGTTTGTCTTTCACTACAGGATTTTTAATACTTTTGGAAATGTTTGATATATTATATTCTATTATTATGTTGATGATGTCCATGATTAGAGATTTAACGAATTAGTAAGAAAGCCGAATAAACTGGAAAACTGATTTTTTGTTATTTTTTTCGCGAACTTCGGAAAATATAAAAATGTATAATTTAAAAGCTTTTATTTAACTTGCAATGTATGTATATATATATGTATGTGTGTGTAGCTATGTATGTTTGTTCGGGTGGAATCTCTCTACTCAGTTTTGAAGCAGATATCTTCAACCGATTGAGCTGAAATTTTGTACACACGTTAAGTTTAGGTTAGGTTAGGTGACAATGCAAGATAAACTGTGTGGCGTCATTCTAAATCTAATATGGCGGACCCCCAAGATGGCGGAATAGTTATTTGTTATACAATTCTACAATATGGGTATCAAATGGAAGGGTTTGTTGAGTGTAACTCGAAAAATAATGTGATGTTATTCTAAATCCAATATGGCGGACCATCCAAGATGGCGAAATAGTTATTTTTAATGCATTTCTACAATATGAGTATCCAATGAAAGGGCTTGCTGAGAGTAACTCAAAAAATAATGTGACATTATTCTAAATCCAATATGGCGGACCATCCAAGATGGCGGAAAAGTTATTTTGAATGCACTTCTACAATATGGAAAGGACTTGTTGAGAGTAACTCGAAAAATAATGTGACGTCATTCTAAATCCAACATGGCGGACCATCCAGGATAGCGGAATAGTTATATTTTATGCACTTCTGCAATATGAGTATCAAATAAAAGGGCTTGCAGAGAATAATTAAAAAAAAAATTTTTGACACCGCTCTCAATCCATATAGTATGAAGAATAAAAATGCAGGTTAATAACTAAAAAGTAAAAAATAAATTAAATGAAAAAACTTAAAAAAAAGCTTTTATCTAAATGCTCTAAAAAGAAGAAAATAAAATTTTCCTTCAAAATTTATAAAAAGCTTGTCGCGCGATTTATTTGTGTAAATGAACTATTTACCTATTTGATTGACCAACTTAATCTGCTTAGTTTAATTGTGTTAAAATTTAAGTTTAATTAAATACGTAGACCGCGCCACAAGCTTTTGTGATCATATAAATTCTGTATAATGAGGCTATAAGTTGATAGTTAAAATTTTAAAATAGAATTTTATTTGCTTCTTTTTAGAGCATTGAAATAAAATCTTGTTTAAAGAAAGTTTTTTCATTTAATTTATTTTCATCGTCTTTAATCCTGAGAAAACAAATAAGACACCAAAGATGCTGCGTAGCAACTGAATTAATTTTATCGGGGATTTATCGAAGTGCGACAGAAATTTACCGCTGAATTAGTTCTCTGTGTAACTTCAGTTAGTCGTAATATGCCTTTCTCAAGGAAATTATTTAGTAAATTATATATGGAATATTAATTATTCATATTATAAAAAGCATAATCTGCGTTTAACAGGCTTTTTCAGTTTAGAGCAAAGAGCTTAAATATTTTTATGAAAATGAATTCTTTTCCAATTTTTCCGTGAAAAGAAACTCCCTTTTCGGGCAACCAATTTCTCCAGAAATTTTGAAACACTATCCATGATGATGATAATTTTCACTTATAAATAAGAAAAAAGCTTACTTGTGATATAGTAGCATTCTTTTTCTCATAGTCCCTAGTTAGGGTAATAACAGGGTATCCTGTTTGTAGTGTCCACGTGTCCATGATAGTCTTCACCGTCAAATTACCGGGCAGAACTTTATTATTGTGCGCCTCTTCCGTCAAGCATTCCCATAGGTCATCCTGCTCTGCATTGCTAAATTTATGTTTGTTGAGGTATTTGCTTACTCCTTTCCTAACCGTCTCTTCGCCCAAAAATAGACTCATCATACGAAGCAGCGATGAGCCCTTTTTGTATGAAATCGTATCGAAGATTTCGTCGATTTCCTTTGGATCTCCGATGGGGACTGATACCTTCAATAAAAAATACTATTTCTCAAACTTATCTCTGATAGACCGCACTTCATTGGCCCAGAATTACAATTACATCTGTTGAAATATTTTGCTAACACTTCGGAAGCCTCTGTAGCCTACAACTCTCTGTGATTTAATAAGCAACGTAAGGATAGTTTTTATTTATATATTATAATTTTTGTCAAAATTCAAAATTTTGTACTTTGAGAAAGGCTACAGAACCAAGTGTGTTAACAGTTATATACACTCCTGAACATTTGCATCGGAACATTCTTAAGATAATTACATAAATAACTAGTTGCAGTTGGATCTTGAATAGACTAGTATCATGAAACTGGAAAACAATAGTTTTATTGATATTACCTCGCATTCTGTAACCTTCCTTCTCTTTTGGACGTTTTTAGGTGTAGTGGTGACTAGCAAAACTGCTTTAACACAATTTATTTTAGCCAATAGGTATCGTGTCGTAAATAGCGCCCGATAATTTTATAAAATTTTTAGATTAAAAAATGTATATATGCTCGATAAAAAAATCAAAATGTAGTATAAGTAACAAAGAATGCCTTGTATTTATTATAAAATCGTAAGATATGATATACAATTTGCATGCTAAATTCTGTCCGGCATGTTGATGATATTTGCACTAAAATATATACAAATAATGCTCGATAGTTTGAGTCCACTATTGAATAGAAGTTAACATTTTTCTAATGTGTGTAGATACACAGGTGTGCCATTTATTATTTCAGACAATCTCACCGATATCGGATGAGTTCGGTGTACTTTGTGTGATGATCTCTTTGTCAGTCTTTATGCCCAAAGTATTTATTCTTCCGAATTATAATTAAGTATTGTTTTGTTAGAATAAGTACATTTTAAGTTTTATTGCGAATATTTTAATTTTGGGTTACAGGAGTTTGTCTTGTATTACATATTATACTGAAAAATGTTTGTCTTCACGGTTTTTGTTGTTTTCGATGAAAATAAAAGTGCCTACTGTTTATAAGCTTTGAACTTGTTGAATCATAAGTATCATTAGTTTTCGATTAAACGTTGGTTTTACATTTATCCCGCATTTATTATCTTTTAACCAATATTTATACATTTAACAAGCATATTTGAGTTTGGTATTGAGCAATGGCGCCGCCAGAAAATTGTACAGGGACTTACTTAAATTGCGTGCTCAAATGAGGGCAGGGGGGACGAATTTGGTTTTTGCTTATACAGGGTGGGGCATAAAAACTAAGTGTTCTTGGTTTGAGTAGTACACATATATTAGAAAAGGGAGGAGCGCGCGATTTATTACAATCCATTCCTTGACTCAAACCATGTCACTTTCTTACTTGCCGCTTGCCATCATGGAGCGGGAGACGCTAGAACAACGCGTGGCATATGGCGTGGCATCATTGACCCATATTTTTTTGGAGAAAATGGGGTCACCGCTACAGTAACATCTGAACGTTACATTCGTATGGTGAATACGTTTGTCATACCTGAATTGCAAAGAAGAGGTGTGAATATCAAAGATCAGTGGTTCCAGCAAGATGGGGCCACGGCACACACCGCTAGAGCATCCATGGCTGTTCCTCGCCACCTGTTTCCAAATCGTTCAATTTCGAGGTTTGGTGGCACTTCATGACCTTTTCGGTCTCCTGACTTATCAATTTGTGATTTTTTTCTATGGCGATAACTCAAGTCACGTGTTTAAAGGGCCAAGCCCTGTACGTTAGACGCAGAGAAGGAAGCGATTCGCCATGGAATCTCTCAAAAATCAACAGAGACATGCTGGAAACAGTGGAGTGCAATTTTCCTGAACGGCTGCATCATATGCCAGATGTAATTTTTGCACTTAGATATTTCAAAATGGTGTATTATCAGCTATGTTCTACTACCAATAATTTTTTTTAAGAGTAAAAACTAATAATTTTATGATTATTTCAAAAACACTTGATTAATATATCCCACCCTGTACAAGTTTTTACCTTTGCTGCTCCAGGCCCTCCCCCCCCCCCATCGCACCCCTCTACTGGCGCCCATGGTATTGAGGGATCCCTAAATAAATTATGCCCCTATTATTTTATAAGAAATATGTGTTAATTTAGGAAACATTTGACTTTGATACAGAGCTTTCGTTACATTTATTGAGCCTATACAGGGTGGGCCAATAGTGCGTGGGCGGAGGATTGTGGGCTTACTAAAAAATATTTCAAAAATCTGTCACTTGATAATGGTAGGGACCCTTGAGGGCTATAACGTAAAAATATTTTCACTTAAATTTTGACGTTTATACAGGGTGATTCATATCAAACTTACATTTTTTTAAATGGAACTCCCTATATATTATTGCATATTTGGATTCCTTGGTCAATTTTAGTGTGACTTTATGTATCACACATGGAACTTTAAACGAACCGTTTAGGCGCAAATCACTATTTTTGGTATAAGTAGCTATCAAAAAAAAATTGAATATCGCAGCGATTATAAAACTTAGAAGGCCGTGACTTTGCGGTACAACTAAGCATGAAATGCGTCACCTTAGGTCAGACGGCTAAAATTGAATTCTTTTTGTGCTTGGAGAAATCAGTAGATTAATTAAGGAAACTTCAATCACAGATAACTTGATTTTTCCAAATGGCAATGCCTATTTTGGTTTAAAAAATCGAATGTAAAATTTGATTACCTTTCTAACGATATAGCATTCTCGATATCAATCTTTTTTGGTTCTCATTTTATCTCAAATTTTCAGTCAAATCGGTGTTTTTCAATTTTCCTGCGTCCAAGCAACCTAGCAGGCCATGAAAAATAAACAGAAGCTCGTTAATATGGAAGAAACCAACTAACTTAGTAGAAAGATGCAAACTAACTGGAGCAACGAGGCAAGATTATGAAAATTCCTTACAACATATTAGCTCTAACCGGATACAACAGCCCCAAGATATCTAATGTAAATGAGTAGCTGGGCTATGACAGAAGTGTTTGTATTTCACAGCCTACTAGCTATTGAGCTCTACCAGAGCTTGACAACTTTCCAAAACGATTAAAAATTTTGAAACAAAAGGAAAACTACCAGCGATTTTTGCTTACAGTCTAACATGTTTAGAATTTCACATCTAATGGGATAAAAAGATTAGTCACTTCCGTTTAGTTAAGTCAAAAGTGAAATCTCCAGCTGGAGCATCTATTGAAATAATTGCTAGAATTTTTTGATTACGCTATGTTGTAATTGTGTTTATTTCATGTAGTTTTCTGCAAACTAAATTATGTTTTACAGTTCAAACAGACTGCAATTCAAGTTTCATTTTCCGCGATTTTGCTTATAAGTAGAAGTACCTACTAAAGAATTTGAAGGGTTCCCGTCAGAGGTATCATTACTTTTGACTTACGGAAATGGCTACTTTTTTATAGCATTAAATGTGGAAATTTATTCAAAAGACATAGATATTATACTGCCAGCAACAATTACTAGTAGTTTTCCTTTGATTAAATATTTTTTTACTGACTTTGGAAATTGACTAATAGCTAGTAGGCTGTGAAAAATGAGCGTTCTTGTTACCGCTATTGTTTCTGGTTAGAGCTAATATGTTGTAAGAAATTTTCATAATCTTACCTCGTTGCTCTAGTTAGTTTGCATCTTTCTACTAAGTTAGTTGGTTTCTTCCATATTAACGAGCTTTTGTTTATTTTTCATGGCCTGCTAGGTTGCTTGCATGCAGGAAAATTGAAAAACACCGATTTGACTGAAAATTTGAAATAAAATGAAAACTAAAAAAGATTGGTATCGAGTATGCTATATCGTTAGAAAGGTAATCAAATATTACGTTCGATTTTTTAAACCAAAATAGGCATTGCCATTTGAAAAAATCAAGTTATCTGTGATTGAAGTTTCCTTAATTAATCTACTGATTTCTCCAAGTACAAAAATAATTCAATTTTAGCCGTCTGACCTAAGGTGACGCATTTCATGCTTAGTTGTACCGCAAAGTCACGGCCTTCTTAGTTTTATAATCGCTGCGATATTCAATTTTTTTCTGATACCTACTTATACCAAAAATGGTGATTTGCGCCTAAACGGTTCGTTTAAAGTTCCATGTGTGATACATAAAGTCCCACTAAAATTGACCAAGGAATCCAAATATGCAATAATATATAGGGAGTTCCATTTAAAAAAATGTAAGTTTGATATGAATCACCCTGTATGAACGTCAAAATTTGAGTGAAAATATTTTTACGTTATAGCCCTCAAGGGTCCCTACCATTATCTAGTGACAGATTTTTGAAATATTTTTTATTAAGCCCACAATCCTCCGTCCACGCACTATTGGCCCACCCTGTATTGTTTTTATGGAATATTCAACATAATTTAGGGCGCATATAAATTTGGCACGTGGAAATTATTTAATTTGTTTAGTATCTATTGTTTTAATCGAATATTTATTTATCGAGCATTCATTATTTTTATAGAAGAATATTTAGTTTCTTGCCATGCATATGAATAAATTAACTGGAAACTATGATAAGTGGTACTAAAATATCGATCATATAAAATTGGCCCATAGGTATCTGCAACCTACAACTGATATAACGTCATTACTCATCAAGGTCGAACGATGCAGAAGTGCTACGATGTTGCCAAGGTTTAATGAACAGAGGTGGATAATAGATAGATAACAGCTCGGCCATCCTGCTGTTTTCGTGGACCTCATTGACCTCATCGTGCCTCAACCTCTCTGGCAGCCTGGTTATCCTCTTTGGTCTTCTTGTTCCCAACCCTCGTCGTTTTCATCATCTTTCTACTCCCCCTCACCTTCCTCTGATTCCACGGAAATTCTACATAGCTTCAGCTGTGACATATGCACTTGAATATATTTCCAGCCCTCTCTGGATGTAAAGATGTAACTTCGTAAGTATCTGCTGGCAAAACTTTGGACGTTACGAATGACCCCTTGTAGTTTACTTACTTTTGTTGTTTCCCTGTTGCCATTGGAACCTTTCTTACTACAACAATATCTCCAACCTTGTAATCAATTCTCTTGTCGTATCTCTCCTTTATTTTAATTTGCCTCTGTTTGATATTCTCTCGTATCTCGTCCTGCAACTTTCTGGGTGGTGTCTATTCTTATCCACTACTTCTTAATTACTATTCTTCTGAGAATAGTATTCCCTGTTCACTTAGATCTCGTTCAACCTCCTTCATCTTCAGATCCCAATCTTCCTCACTATCTGAGCTAATTCTATATTTATCCGTTGGCCTGAGGGTGTCTCGTCGAAATCAGGTTATGTTTAATCCCATGTTTCTGGACAAACTCTTTAAAAATGGTTGATGTAAAGCATGTACCCCTATCGGTTATTATAACATAATTATGGTAGTCCATGCTCTAATACACAGGATGTCCCTGAATTTCCTTGACACGTGATATTGATATTCTCGTAACAAAAAGATATTCAAATGAAAACTGAGTGGAATGTTTGAGTGTACCCGTACTACAGGGTCTATTAGACCATGCTTTTAAAACATTTTTTTGTACTTCAACCCTTAAAACTCACCCCCACCTTTGTTTTTTCAAATAGCACCTAATAGTTTTTCTTACACAAATTAAGTCCTTATTTTATTTAAAATCTTGTACCGCCTTTGATTTCATACAAAAACGATTTTTTTTCTTAAAGTCATACGGATAAAGCAAATAAAATAAATAAAATAAGGATTTGTTTGATGCGTAATACTTTCGTAAGAAAAACAGATAAAAAAGAAAACTAGGTGGGCCTTTCAAGGGTACCGAATGATCTATCATACCATGCTTTCTGAAATGTTTTTTTACTTCAACCCCTAAAACTTTTCCCCTACTTTTTTCCCAAATGGCACCCCCCGGCTTTTCATAAATTAATGAGGTCATTATTTTATTTAATATCTTGTAGTGGCTTTGACTTCATACACAAACCAATTTAATTTGGTAAAGTCATTAACATAAGATAAATGAAATGAACATTTGTTTAAAGCGTAATATATATTTTTGTAATAAAGAAATGGAGTCAAGTTGATTGCCTCAGTACTCCCCACAAATAACAGTGATATTATTTTATTATTTTCTCTTTGTATGAAGCTATAGTCTGAGATCCCTTGCAACCAAATCATCGTCCGCCTGTCCTCAAAACACATCCAACACAAAAACTAGTAAATAGTTTCCTAAATCTCTCCGTAGGAACTAAAACAATAAAATTTTAATTCTGCGAGCTTCAGCTGAACGAAACAATGAGGAACCCTCAAATTGCTTAAAAACGAAGTTTGAGCTACTTTTATATTTTTAGTTTTTTATTATTGCTGCTTCGCCACTGACACGATTTTTGAAAACCATACGCATTTTTCATCCCTGCCACGGCAATAATACTGCGTCTAAATTTCATTAAAATTAATTCCATAATTTCCATGTTACTAAATTCAGAACGATGCAAACATCAGAAAATTCCCTTGATTTCTGTAATAGCCAAAGCAATGTTCGAATGGACCTAAAAAAGGGTATTATGCCGCTAGATGTTTCTTTCACAGGTCAATGGAAAGCCTATTATGAATAGAACAAATTTTTGAGTTTTACAACCACCCACCCCCTAACCACCACAATTTCACCCAAAAAAAGCAAAAAATGATCAGGAACCCCTAAAACGCCTAAAAACGAAGTTTGAGAGATATTTAATTTTTTTGTTTTCTGCTAATTACTCTGCTGCCCCTACACCGATTTTCAAAATTGTAGCAGCATTACCTACTAGGACCTGATAGAATATCGGTACCCAAATTTCATCACAATCCATGCATCGGTTGCTGAGATTACGAGGGTAGAAAAACGCGAACAGACAGACCGACAGACAGACAGACCGACGGGAATGAGTGACGTAGATTTTCGTTATGTAGACATCATAAAACGGCCAAAAAGCGTATTATCTCAAAATCGAAAATTTTCGCGATCACAATACTCCCCTCACCTATCGAAGTGGGATGTAAAAGCATAAAAAAGACATTTGTTTTCGAAAGCATGTATTGATCATTCCCTTAAAAACCCAATCAGTTTCATTTATATCCGTTTTCTACGTCAAGCAACTTCTTATTTTATTCATGTTGTGCTTATGATTTTACGAAAAAAATAAGTTTGCGTATATAATCAAAGGTACTGCAAGATTTAAAATAATATAAGGACTTAATTTGTGAAGAAAAAACCATCTAGTGCTATTTGAGAAACAAAAGTTGAGGGTGAGTTTTAAGGGTTTGAAGTACAAAAAATATTTTAAAAGCATGTTATGATAGACCCTATAGTACTTTCGAAAACTTCACTCAGTGTTCGTTTGAACTTTTCTTTGTTACGAGAATATCACGTGTCAAGGAAATTTAGAGACACCCTGTACATTCTTCTAACTTTTGAAGTGTTTCTTTAGCACTAATTGAATAAGCAGGATATAGTCTGACGTATTATGAAAAATCATCATTAATGGCTAGTAGGCTAGCATTTTTGAATTGTAATCTTGGCTCTCTTGTGGAAGGTTTTAGGAGCAGTAGTGACTCGTAACACCGTGTTTTATGGCTCTAATAGGTACCACATACAACCAATATAATACCATGAGTCATAAAGGTCGAATGATGGAGATTAACAAAACTAAATAGTTTCTTAATGAATTAGAGTTTGAGATTTAAAGGAAGAAATCCAAATAACCCCAATAGTAACCATTTGAACGAAGATTACTGAAAAGTTTCAATAGTTGTAGGTACTCAACAATATCTAGTGTAGTCACAAAGAAGGTGTGCCAGTAATCAAACGGTTGATGGTTCACTCCCAGGTAGACACAACTTTTTTTATCTTATTATTATGATATTAAGTTATCTCTGAATGAAGTTTACTTAATTAATCGACTGCTTTCTCAGAGCACAAACGTAATTCAAATTTGGTCGTCTAACCTAAGCTGAAGCATTTCATGCTTATCTACGGCAAAGTCACAGCCTTTTACATTATTTTTATAACCTCTGCGATATTCAATTTTTCTCTGATATCTACTTATACCGAAAATGATGATTTACACCTAAACGGTTCGCTTTAAGTCCCACGTGTGATACATAAAGTCACACTAAAATTCACCAAGGAATTTGAATATTATGCTATAATATATAGGGTGCTCTATTTAAAAAAATATAACTTTGTTGGGGACACCCTGTATAACGTGAAAACATTTTTAAAATGTAGCCTTAATGGGTCCCTATCCATTTGAAATGATTATTTTCTTTTTCATCAAATACTTTTGCCATAATGCTCCATGTTGAATAACGTGAATAACCCGGTATAAATTTTGCTGCATTCAAACCGGTGTCAGGAGTTTTGACTTGACGCGGTACCTGGTTTTATGTCGTACGTACACAATATACGTAGCCTCTTACTATTGATATTGCATTATCATTAGGAAAAGTTTTATATTATTTTTCCATTCTCTGTTTATGACTAAAACAAATCTGGAATAAATATCGTACAGTTTTTGCTTTTCATATGTCATAATCACCAAGAATGAAATTAATTATATCCCAAGATAAATGATGTTTTGTAGCTTTAAGACTGAATGCTATCATATTAAAAGAAATTCTTCAAAAACATACTCGTATAACCTACATTATAGTAAATTACTTGATCACAGAATGCATTCACCTTAACACATTTTTAAACATTTTGAATGTAATTGCAGATTTAATTTGCAACGGTAATTTACTGTATAATTGCAGTCCGTCTACAAACAGTGATTTTTCCATTACTTTGGTATAGATATCCTTTCAATATAATTTTCGTTCGACATTACGTAAATATGTTATCATATAAGCGGCCTTTAAGTGAGTCAAGCTTAACGCCTCGGACTCTTGTGACAAAACTACAGAGTGGTCTAATAAGCGCGCGGATCGACTTGAATAAAAAAAGTTTCGTTTCAAATGTATATACCGGAAGTAGTTTCAACTTTCTTATTTTAAATAGAACACCCTATATATTATCAATTTTTGAATTCAACATTGATATTTAGTTTATCAACCACAGTTTATGTCTATGAGGCCTATTTTGGAAGTTATTCGGCAATCTTTAGAAAATTTGACGTTTGAAGTACTTAATATCTCAGAAACTAAGTACGACAGAAAGATGCGGTTTTTAAACAAGATAGCAATATACTTGTGCTTCAGTAAGATCATTGTTTCAAAAGCACATTAAATCAGTAGTCTAGCAATTTTCAAATTTAAAAGGTTTAAACGTTAGAAACTCAGTTTTTTCAAATGGGATGGTATGATAAGTTTCACATCAGTGGATGCGAAATTAACTTTCCTTTTACTTTTATTTTGGCATAAGTAGTTCTATCTATGATAGTTTTTGGGATAATCACGATTTTGTAATTATTATTCCGTAATGGTCCGTAGGAATTGGAAAAGTCGTAGGCGGCGTGGCTCGCAGACGAAACAATGGACAGTCGGAGCGTTACGTCAGATTGAGGCAGGTCAGGATCACCTTCCAAACAACGAAAGCGGCCATTCGCTATTGCTTTAGTTTTATGCTCATGTTTTAGAAGAATTCGAAGAATTTCTCTATAAAAAATACAATTTCTCAGAAAAATACAAAAAGCAAACGGTAAAACCACAGAGAAACAAATTTGTTTGGAAAGTGATCCCTGACCAACGTCAACAAAATTCCAGATGTGACGTCACGACTCCGGCTGTCAATTGACTGGAAACTTTTCATACAAAGTGTTTCGGCCTCTAATACGGAAATGTGCAGGCGTTCCACGTAAATGTATCCACATATTATTCTTAAAAACTCCAGTGGTAAATTTTTCAGCAGCGGTTTCCAATAATACCACTTCAAATGTTTGGACTCCATGCTGGTTGTCAACAAATCTCTCAAAATTTGGATTTACGTCGGTGTAAAAATGTAAATTATGCCAGTTTACATGGCCATTATCATAAAAAGTAGCTTCATCCGTAAACAATACTCTGTTAAAAAGGGGTGCATCTTCTTTTTCTTGAGCAAGACCCCAGTTACTAACCCTACTAATTAATTCTGTGTTCAGAGTCTTGTCTTTCAAGTGCTTGATTTAGTTGCACGTGATAAGGATGCTATTTGTTCTTCTTTAAGATCATTTTCACAGATGTTTGGCCAATGCCCAAATCGCAACTAATTTCTGCTGTACTACTTATGTACTATGCAGACATTCAACTACAAGTGCGAGAACGTCATACTGATTATCTTTATTAACTACATGTTTCCTTCTCTCATATTTTACACCGACGTAAATAGAAATTTTGCACCGCGCGCTTATTGGCCCACCCTGTATCATAGCATATTTTCCTGAAACATTCATAGTGGACTAGTGGTAGCGACCAGTTCAACGCTATTTCAGAAATTGTAACCACATATTGCAGAGAAATATTGAACAAGTCAACCAAGTAAACTTGTTTAAATCTCTCGTGTAAGAAAATTTAATTACAGGAATGTGCAATGTATTTACCGGATGAGAAGTCCTTAGTGAATCAAAGGAAAACACGCTGATCATGTTTTCGGCTCCTTCCTCTTCCAGAGAGTTCCACTGAGGAAACAGGTGCTCCACTGCTAGGCTGGCCATATAGGTGGCAAAACCCTCGTTTAGCCACAAATCTGTCCACCATTTCATCGTCACCAGGTTTCCAAACCACTGATGGGCTAATTCGTGGGCAATCACGCTAGCTACACTATGTTGGCTCGCCTTGGATGAAACATTTTTGTCATACAGCAAATAGGCCTCCCTGTGTTGAAACATCACTATAGTTATACTCAATGGAATGTAAAATCATTGATTAACATATTTAGGGAAATACACATTTTTTAATTTTGTGACATTGCTTCACCTATATATATTATTTCAATCTTAAGATAATTAGGTTTTGGAAAAATATAGTGACGCATATAACTGTACTATAAAATTTATGGCAATTTCACACAGAGAAACATGAAATCACACACTAAATCGCCGCCGACATCATTGTTGTATTTATATTTTTGTTTCTTGTATAGGCCCCAAACATCGGGAAGCTCGACCAAAATTTTGGAAAGTTTAGCAAATCTGTGTGTTCCTAAGAGAAATCTAAAGTTCTCATACATTATGAATGTAATTTTTAATATTATCACCAGATGAACTATTTTCTAACTGCTTATCCGTTATTAAGAAGAAATTGATGTGCTTCGACGTAAAAGAGAATCTTATTTATCTCAGTGATTGAAATTCCAATTATTTTTATATAGATACTGCCCTCAAATAACGGAATTAATATTCCAAGGTACCTTTTTTGTTACTTTTAAAGCCTTTTAATTGAATAAAAGAATATTAAACTGTCGCTAGTCAATACCCAGAGCATTCACTTGTACACCTGGCAACTGGAAAGTAAGGAATATACGGGACACTTTACACTAAAGTCACTATTGTATGTACATACATACATATAATAACGAACATAAACAATATATCTACACTCTGTTGAGCAGGTGTACATCATAGCAGAAAATCGAATCGAAATAAATATCTTTTTGAATGGTTGAAATTAGATCACAAATCCCAGTAATAAAGTACCTAACCAAATATGTTTCGTTGAGGCGATCCACTCCGCAAGATGCTGGGTGGCCGAGCGGTATAGTGTTCGACAGCGAATTACTATGTGTTCGTGTTGGTCCTGTTGGTTCGAGACTCAGCCCTTGCAACTACTTTTTTATTTTTTTTAACCAAAATATTCATCGATATGCTTTTTACTCATACTACACACATTTTTTGTACCATCGACATTAATATGTTTTTGAATCAAATTTTATCAGACATTTTACTTGACATAGTGCAAAAGCTAAGAACCAGAGGCGGTGGGGAATTCAGTGGAAGTGAAGTTTTTCCGTCAATATTCAGTGGATGTATTGTCAGTGGTCAATATCAATCGCAATTGCTTTAATTGCGGTATCAAAACGAAATTATTTGAAAAAAGTAAAATTATTCGTAATTTTTGTTGTACTTTTAAAACATCTGATAAATGATTCAAACACATTTATGTCGATTGTACAAAAAAATGTGTGTAACATGAGTGAAAAGCATACCAATGAATATTTTGGTTAAAAAAAAGTAGTTGCAAAGGCTGGGTCTCGAACCAACAGTACCAACACCACCCTCAAACACAGTGATTCGCTGTCGAACACTATACCGCTCGGCGACCCAGCATCTTGCAGAGCGGATCGCCTCAACGAAACATATTTGGTTAGGTACTTTATTACTGGGATTTTTGATCAAATTTCAAAGAGATATTTATTTCGATCGTTGACTTCGTCTCGAGCTGCAAACTTCATTTATCGCCTATGTTGCAACAAGTATACATTTTAGTAACAACTATTACAAGTATTTTCACGAAGTACCTCACACGGGTTCGGGAGCCGTCGGCGTGTTTTTGGTTCTGGATTCAAAGACCCATTCTTATTTTGATATAACTTTTGAATTATTGCGAAAAAAAAAAGAAAACAGAAAGTTTTGTTGTAAAACTTATATTTGATATCTTTATTTGTCCCAAAAAAAAATTATTCAAAACCCTAATTTTTCATTATCATTTAGTAGAAGAAACAACTAGTGATCAAATGTACAGTTTTTGCGGAATCTGATTGGTTGAAATTAGCAATTGCTAAACTTTTTGTTAAACAATAAAATGCAATTTTTCATCCATTTAATGGTCAATTCGAGGGTCAATTGTATATAAAGCATGTCATATTTAACTTTTTTGAGGTAAACTTCAAGAGAAATCAGTAGTTTTCAGAGAACTTTGACAGATGCATGTTCTTGAACGGGCTGCTCTGATTGGTCAAAGCCTTTGTTAAAATGCGCCTGTTGATAAAATCGGCCCTTTTAGGCCAGATTTTTTCAACACGCACATTTGACGAAGGGTTTGACTGTTTTGGTATCCAAGAGTGTCTCACTACAAAAGCTTTAAATATTTCAAAAAATATATATAAATATCACTCATATAAAATATTAACCCTTAAACGCTAAAGTGCGGTCTATGATACCTCATTATGTACTGAAATTTGACAACGCACCGCATCTGGGTAGTGGGGTGCTAGATACCTTTCGGATAAGTCTTGACGTTTTTTGTCAATTATTAGTCGGCAATAGCAAATTACATAGTATGCTATAATTGCCAAATTGCATTGTAGCAATTGCGTATCGCAGATAAACACGGCACTGTTTTCTTTTTTTTTTTATATTAGCATCCTAGTTGCCCAAGGTTTGAAGAACGAGTCAAAACTCTTATGGACCAAGATCACGAAAATATGGCATTTACTGAAAAAGATGATGAGATTTAAGAGTTACCTGAAATACATGAAGAAGACTCAGACGGATACTATAATCGAGATGAAGATGAAACGGGAAATCTACTGGGCGAAACAGAAAATGAGACAGAATATACTTGCCACTCGAAGAAGAGAAAGAGAGAGAAAAAAATAAGTTTAAGTCGTAATGAATTTTCAGGGTCTACGATTATTACAAGGTCTGTGTATGGAATATTGGAGTGTGAGTTTTATCGCAGCTTATTTTTTCTGACGTAAGGATCAGACATTAGTAAATGTTAGAACTAGAAAGCTCAATATTTTAGTCACTTTACCTGGGCAACGATCTGTATAGAATGTGTGTTGGATAGAGAGTGGCTACTAAATTTTCAAAAAATAATGTTTTTATTATGTTACTGCTTATCTTATATATCGGTTAATGTAACAGAGGTTTTTCAATAATATTATATTTTTTCTAATCATTTATGAATACATATGTATTTATAAGATAAAAGTTGCTTTATTCATAAATATTTAAAGAATGATAGCGCTATCTCAGACCGCACGTTAGTGGTTATGTATAATTGTCGCACGTTAGCGGCAACCCGGAATAATGAAGAGTTATGCTATTTCGCTATTTGAGAACAAATTCTCTTATTTCTCTTTCCAGTGTAATGTCTTGTGTTTTGGTATGTTTTGTGCGAAGTGACTTATATCAATAACTCCCCTGACCGCTTAATTTCTGTCTACAGTAAGCCTCTTCCTTGTATGCATTTTGATGTGACATTATCTGTTTCGTGAGTTCTGTTCATATGAGTATTTGCATATTTTCTATGTCAGTCTGTGTTTTTTGTTAATGAAAATAAAAGACAGTTTATTAAAAAATAAAATAAGGTCCATAGGTCCATAGACTTTTTGATATAGACCAAAGCGTCTGCTCTTTTGGTCTTGTTGTGGAATGAAGAGCAAAAAATATATTATTTGATCGCTCCTGAAACAGGCATTCTGTTGTAAATTTAGAAGAACAAAAATGGACACCACAATTTTCCTAATGATACACTTACGAGTTTAGTTTGACAGACAGTCCTTGAAAACTCTCAAGCATTTTCTTACTTTTTGCGTGCTTAAGTGACGATGTTTCTATTACTACCAAAACCTGTTTAAAATTAGCAGCTAAACCACAGCATAATAAGCAACCAGCATAATATCTCTGAGGATTTCCTATATAAAAATGGTTCCCACAAAATTTGACCTTGGGAGGGTTATTGGATGATTTTACGGCTGTCAAGATTGGGTAGAGATGCGAAAATGAAAATATCAATACCGGTGCCAACTCGATATTTTTTATCCAAATAGGCGCGTTGGTTCGCAGAGAGCATTTTGTTCAACTGATTACACCCCTCAATAATTATATAATTATTTTCGATACCGATACAAAGTTATCGTCACCAGCTTGGAATGCCTCAAAAAGTATCGATGACAAAAAAACTCGATATTAGTGCAGAAGTATCGAAGTACCGTTACCATCCCTACAAAAAAACCATCCAAAAATGAGGATGCGCGTGTAATTTCCGCCAACTTAAGTTATTGTGCTGGTTGTTTATTATGCTGTGACCATAGGCGTAGTTAGGTGGGGGCTCGGGGGGGCTTAGCCCCCCAAAAATGAAATTAGCCGCCCCAAAAAATCTAAAATAATTAATTCTATTAAGTTTATTATATCTAGGGCTGGGACTTAAGCTCCCCACATCCAGGGACTTAAGCCCCCCTAGATTCAGGGACTTAACTACGCCTATGGCTGTGACTAAACCTCAAACCACTACAATACCTACTTGTAGTACTTGTGGCAATTATCTGTCACACTGACACATTACAGCTAAATCTTTTGAGTAAAATATTTATAATTTCAAAACAAATAAAGGCATTGTGTTTTTTACATTACATTTAGTGTGCACCTAACCCCAATAAACATAAATACATTCGACTAACTTTTTTGTTATAAGCTTATCAAGAGACTCGCATACCTGTAGGTGATGAGTCCCCAATTTTCCATGGCACCCGCACTGAAATCTGGAATAGCGACCATGTCCTGTTTAGGCAAAGGATACTTGACGTCAAAGAACTTTTCGTAGTACTCCAGAGCCTTCGGTCCAACTTCTTTAGCAAAATCTACCTGATCCAAAGCATCCTTTCGCGCCCAAATCCTGAAGGTTACGTTGTTGTTTTGGGTTTTGTCAGCTGTTTTGTAATCAAAATCGGATACTATGAATGCAACCAAGTAAGTGGACATCGGAACGGAACTATCGAACCGGTCCCAGAACCATCCTTCTTTTTCTTTCCTAAAAAATAAAACAAGAAAAGTGCAATTAGAACTCGGTGACTTGTGAAACTTCCTTCAGCTTAATCATAGAAATATCTGAAAGTTTGGATAATGTACGTATTGATGAGGTATATCGAGTTTACGTTAAAAAAACGTTTCGTCTCCTAAAGAAAACGAGCTATTATTTTATGGTAATTTATACAATGAGTAGCCTCTTGATATCCTAAATGATAGCTATTAAAATCCAGCATACCTACACAATTCTATAGAGGGACAAACAGTACATACAAAAAATATTTTAGAAAAAATATACCTATTTTGCGAACAAATTGCCCAACACCATTTTTTACATAAGAGAGCGCGATGAAGGCTCAAATTGAAATTTGCTGGATTCCACTCCGCAGTTATTTGGAAAATTCTAAAAGCATGAAATGAGTTCTTTCTCACAACTTCTCTTATGATGCCGATTCTATATAGAACTCCAACAGTATCTAGTATTGAAATACCTAACCGAAATGGAGGCTTTTCAGTTTTTTTTGACAAATAATTATAATATAATTATGTCCGATTATTTTTTGCAGCATACTGTGGACGAGTTAAAGCGCGACAAACGGTAAATATATATAGTATATTTTATATAATATATATAATATATTATATACTATACTTTTGAAGCAGAAGCAGAACCAACGACATTTTGGTAGCTTTAGTGGTGTTATGGGCACGCCATATTTTAGTAAGCTTAGTCATGGCCACACGTGCCTGTTGAATGCGTCGTCGAATCTCATTTTCACAGCTACCCGAATTGTCGATTAAAGAACCGAGGTACACAAAACTTTGAACTACTTCACAGCGGCCTATTGACTTTATTTCTCGATTATTATCATGCTCTCCATCTGCGATCATTGGGAATGCATATGATTAAATACATGCTAACATAACAGCAAAGGAGGCTATGAAACGTCAAACGCTAATTCGAAGGGTGCAGAAAGTATTTATTTCAGTGGCATAAGTGTGGTTAAGTTGTCAATAGCTTGTAATTATTATGTAGGTATTCAAATCATACTATTTATTGCTGCGATCATATAAATAGAGTTTTCATCTCACGGTAATGGTAGTGGTAGTAACTCATTTCAACTACGTGAGTTATTACCGCTTATTTGACAATACACTATCATCGGACAGCCATTTATTACATACATCATTTATTAGAGGACGGTTGTACAAATGCCGGTTTAGCTCAAGCTTTATTAAACCTAAGCTTAGCTAAGCATTAGGCCTAAAGTTTTAGTTTAGCATTAAGCTCTGATACAGCTACATGTTTCATCGGTTTAGGGTAGAATGAACCTGCTACCATGATTTTATCTGATCCTTAGAATATACCACAATGTTTTAAAGGCGTGGGGCTTAAGCAATCAAACAACCACTACGAACATGGGGGAAGCATGGGGACCCATTCTAAATTTAAGTATAGTTTATGCTATATTTAGCCAATTCTACGTATAAGGCATTGCCTTCATAGTGGCTCTATTTGTGTTAAGGAGTCTACAAATAAAACTACTTACAGTGGTTCAGTGCTAAGCAGAGGCATGTTGCTGATTGCTCGGTATCCATCCTTCCTTCCGATGCTGATGTCAAAGGTTGCTTTCATTTCCGGTTCGTCGAAGCAAGGAAAAGCTCTTCTTGCACTAATTGCCTCGAACTGGGTAACTCCCAGCCATCTACAAATAGTAACAAGATTATGTCGATTGGCTTAGTAGTCCCGCGAATTCAAGCATTCTTTCCATAGGCTAAAATCACATTGCTCTGTGTAATAAAGTTATCAAACTCGTCATGGAGTTGCATTGTCATCGCACTCTAAGTAGAAAACATTTCATTGGCGTCTATTGTTTACATATTGAATTTTACTATCGTTATTAACTTTGTTATAGGAAAATGGTGGTTTCAAATCTCAAGTCTTCTTGCACCAGTTTGACGCTCGAAAATGGTAAAAATGACCAGAGCAAAAATTACCGCGTTTTTGTCAGAATTAAGTCGAACTATACCGATTGATGAAATTCAACAAGGAACAAAAGCATGCCTTTCTAAGCTAGGGTGAATGTCATCCAACATAAAGTATTGAAAAAAAAACAAAAGTCGACAGAGCAGCTGATAGTAGAAAATGCTTCTGTTACGTCTTTTAGAAACTAATAATATTTATCATGAATCAACATATCAATTTTTTATGAAAAATGTGAAACCCTTCCGGTTTAGCAAGAAAGTCACGTTAAGTTGATAATAAACAAAGTTTATAAAAATGACTAGCATACATTTCATTTCCATATATGCAATTCTACCGAGTCTTTTTAGATATTAGGGGTTTTCCCCAAACCTTAACTCCGATCAGATGCGTAGATGAGGTGGAGGGATAGAGAGGATCAGTCCATCCATGACTCCAGAAGAAAAGTAATTTCTGGTTTATGTTCCAATGTTTGGGTTAGATTTTAGGTTATTGGTTCAGTCAAATCCCACCGTCGCTCTAATTCTCCTCCTCTCTTTGCCGCAAAAGGTGATCTACTCGACTGATTTGGGCATTCCATCATAAAGTAACATGCAAAGTGAACATTTGTCAAGAAACATACAAATACATTTTCATAAGATACTTGTGTCATTTTCTGTCATAGTATTGTCTCATTTTAACAGAAATATGATAATTTGCAAATTAATTGGTTAAATATTGAACTGATTTTTGAAAATACTTTCTTTCACGCAAAAACTAAAAATAGTACTAAAATCTAAGCCTTTATCTTGCCGTCAAAGCAAAATCTGCTTTCTATCTTTGTATGGTGAAAATTGTTTTAAGTTTACATTGGCCCATGGTAGGCCAATAAGAAAATATTTTGACAGGTCCCGTTCTTATCATTCATGAAATGTTCCTTTCTGTCTTTAAAAATAGAAATAAATTTAGTACAGTGTATCACGTCCATATAAAGGATATGTCGTAGGATATAATTCTCCGGAAAGTTTTGTTTTTTTGACCATTCTGGAAAATAAATGTTATTATTATTTTTGCAGCTCTGACTCCAACCCACCAAGTTACTGTTCCATTACTCAGCAACTACTCGTACTCGGAAGACGCCTCGTTTAAATGACACCAAATCTGTCTGAACCTGACTTTCACCTGATGCGAACTAGGTGTGAGGTATTTGTTTTTGCGCCAAAGGATTCAGTGTCATATCATTCATTAAGAGTTATTTCTACGATAAACTAGGGTGCTGTTGATAAAAAGTTGGAATAGATTTGGCAATCTCAATTTCTGCCAAGAGTGCCTAGCCTCATACTTTAAGTGTGGTGATGAGAAACGACAAAAAATTGATATAAAATAATGAGATTATGTTTGCCTACAACTGAAAGTGACATTTTACCTCTTTTCCTTCTTCTTTTTGTCGTAATAGCTACTCCTGTAGAATCCAGCTAGTCCATCATCAAGCTTCCCTTTAAAACGAATATGAATCTGATACTTGTGGTCTTCCTTCAGGGGTTCTGTTAACAGTATAATTAGGAAATCGTTTTCTTTATCATATTCAATTTTATCTATTTTCTGTGTTTTGCTGTCATTGCTTGATATGTCCTTCACGTTGACTTCACCCGCCGCTATAGTCAGGTCTTTTGAATGAAGAGTTATGTTGTTGGTTGATCTCACACAGCTGGTCTGCAAAACAGGGTTTATGTTTAGAAGTACACAAAGTTCTTCTAAATCTATGTATGAACGAAGGTCGTAAAGGTGGTAGAGCTATGGAAGGTGTGTTAACGCAGCAAGCGGTATTATATCATCTTTAGGGTTACAGTATTCACTCATAACGTAGACGGTATCGTACTCCTAGACACTGATGTATTTCCGGCATTAATATTGGAATTCTCAACAAAGCGAATAACAATGTGTTCTTTAGAATTTCAGCGTCGGTACTCTCTAACTTAAGAGATAGAAACATGTTTCTATCATCATGACGACCACGGTCGGGCAGTTTCGGGTGCCTATCACGTATATACTACGCTGTCAGGGTACGCTGTCATATTTACGAGGCCGCCCGATCCCATAGTACATAGTGCATAGAAACACGTTTCTAAGTTACAGAGTACCGGCGCAGAATTCCTGTTAGTTAAAAAGTTAGTTAGCAAAAAACAAAATCTATTTCTTGGCACAGCTGTCAATCAATATCACCAATTAAAAATTAATTTTTCGTTAAAGTTTAATTAAAAATTCTGTCTTTTCTGTATTTCAGCCCTCAAGAATTACCAGAAATGTGTTCATTCTACAATAATCCCTGGAGCTGGAGGGTATCTCAGGTTCTTGTTTCAACACGGATTTAACCTAATTGTATAAAAACCAATGAACTTGCTTGACTTTTATCCTCTGAAATCACCTGAGTGTCTTCTGAAATCTGCCGGCCCTTAGGCCTGTACCGCCTATTGATAGATCCATGATTGTTTAGGGAGCCGCAGGCTTTTTGGTATAAACCTGTAACTTGAGATAACCCTACAGCCAGAAGTCCAAATGTGTTAAACTTAACAATGCTGTCGGTCAATTCTGTTCAACAAAATGGAAAGCGACACGAAGAAGATCAAACTCGTGCAAGACAGTAAATGTTTCACTACCAGTACGACCTGTTGAAACCACGTCGAGAAGAACAATATGTTTCAATTGAAGCACAAAAAATGCGGTATAGGAGAGATAACATTCGTTCGACGGTCAATGCATAGCTTCTTCAGGCTTCTTGGCCACAATGCATGCCAAAAAGAGAAACTTTTCAAATGTAATACTTTTTAACGACCCTTCGTCTATATTCACACACATAGTTGTTTATAGTTGACATAGTAGGCCTTACTATATTTTTTCAATCGGTTACAAAAAGACAGAAAAATGTTTTCAAACAAAAGCTGAAAAATAAAATTTTCTGATTTATGACGTAGGTACCGATTTTTTTAAAATAAAATACTGGGTTCATTTAAAAATGTGTATTACTATTCGGTTTTGACTGGCCTTCATTTTTCAGTTAACATGAAATTATTGACCCAAAAAAATAGTGAAAAAGTTTTCATCCTAACATGATTGTGATCTTACACATTACTTTTTATTAGAAGCTGAAATAGGTTTTTTCATATAAAATTTTTCGACATTGACCCTGAACTCCAATGGTCGAAATCCTTTACATGCCTTCGATTGACTTTTCATGTGATTTGAGGATCAACATAATGTTTAAATAAGAAGTACTATGTACTTTACCCCAAAAATTACTTTTACAATAAAATGTCGCTCAGTCAAGCTCATTTTTCAGATTATAGGTTGACGCGAAATTTTACGTTATTTCCATGTTAAGAGTAAAAGTTCTTTAAAATCCTTCAAATGACCTTGAATTAATGATCAAGGTAGGGATTCCAACTATGGCCAGAGGTGTGTGGAACAATGGTTACATACATTGTATAAAATTGGACAAAAATACGTCTTCGTTGTTAGCATGTAAAATGTTTGTAACACTAAAATCCTTTAATGCTTTAAAAGTGACACCCTTGATCTGTAAATGTACGAGAACCAGGAGATCTGGGAGAAATTCTAAGTCTCGATTTAAAAACTTCTAGCACGTGCTAATAAGTGATACTCGAGGAATTTTCTATAATCAGAAAATAATTCATGAAAACGGGTAGTCGCTGGTTGGGAGCTGAGGGTAATCCAATTAATGCGTTTACATTGTGCCTTATGAATTTCTGACCATTTACACGTATTATACCAATATAGATCAAAATAATGTTGTTCAAGTTTACTCATTTTATTTTAATTACCGTTGACCCCTCAAACGTGACATGAAAATAAAACTCCAAACTACAGTCAACTATATAAACGCCTGGAGCATAGGTCATCTAAAATACCTACTTACATCGATCCACACTTGCCCATCAAAATCAAAATTGTCCTTTTCTCCTAGGTATGAGATGATTTCTAACTTATAGTGTTCAGGAGCCACATCTCTATGGAGTCGATAAGCGCTAGTAGTCAACAGACATGTCAAGAAGGTAAGTGTTAATTTAACCATATTCTGAAACAGAAAATAAGAGAAGGTTGTGAAAATATCTAACACTATTTTGTAAACTGCAATAACCAAAAGTGTGTTCCAGTTTTTCAGGAATACTGACGGGTATCAGGAATATCGTTACATAACACTGTCACTCAATAAGTTTGCTTGGCACCGCGTAAGACCCTGAAAAGGAAGAGATACTTTCCTTTAGAGACAAAACGCTTTTTTCTGGAGAAACATAATTTTTAATAATTAAACCTTTCAAAGAGAATATATTAGATGACAATACATTAATATCGTGCATGGAACCAGGCAAGCCACTATCATCCCAGGATGAAATATCATTCATTAAGGTCTTAACTATCACCTTCTGAAATACTATGTATGCAGTTTGGAAAACAAGTGAGTTGTGCGTGTACTTGCTAATGCGCAATGCACATTGAACGGACATAAGCGAGGACGTAGCAAGGGCGGGGGAAGGACGTGGTGGAGACGTGACGTGTGCTAATGCACATAAAAAGGGCATGATAGCGACGAGACATTTCGGTCAGTAGCAGAAACGACAAAGTGAAGTTTGGAGAGTAATCGTTTTGGCTACAAATTATGGTTACCAGCTGGATTGAAATATACATTTTTCAAGTTCTGATAAAGATATAAAAATATAGTAGACTACAACCATTGATTAACGTATTATACAGGGTGGCCAATCGGGTGACGATAATAATTTTTTTTTAGATAGCCCGTACCGAGACCTATCCAAAACACCCCCATATATTGATAGTTTTCGAGTTATGATTTTTTTTTGAAAACTTAGGGATTTTCCAGTTTTTCTAAGAAATCGTCAAAAACAAAAACAAGAATGCTTTTTGGCTTACATTTTTTTCTGCAATTATACTCAGTATTAAGCCTATTTTAATATGCAATAAGGAGAACCTGTACATCCGAACAATAATTAGGTACATTTTGGGCCCAAAGTTTGAAATCTCTGTTTTTAGTCAGGAGACCAAAAACTTCAAAATAAAATTAAAAATACTTATGCCTAGTTCTGGAGCTCCAATCTAATCTTAAAAACTCTGCAAGACATTGCACTTTCGAAATAATAATGAGAAAATGGCACTTATGGGGGCATTTCGCGTCGTACGTGACTGTTAAAGGTAAAAAGGTGATAATTCACGAATTTCCAAAATGATTTAAAAAACTATTATTTTACTTTATTATGACAAATTAAAGAAAAAAAACTCATAACAACTAATAAACACGATAATCATTGATGTTTTAATCACTTTTATTAAAAAAAATTAATACCTGTGCTTTTTGCTGTGTACTATTCTTCTGCTAAATTAAGTTGTATGGAAAGTTGACACATTTGGGTATTAGTTTTTTTATTAAAAGTATCAAAACATCAACGACTATCGGGTTTGTTAGTTGTTACGAGTTTTTTTTCTTTAATTTGTCATAATAAAGCAAAATAATAGTTTTTTAAATCATTTTGGAAATTCGTGAACTATCACCTTTTTACCTTTAACACTCACGTACGGCGCAAAATGTCCCCATAAGTGCTACTTTTTCATTATTATTTCGAAAATGCAATGTCTTGCAGAGTTTTTAAGATTAGTTTGACGCTCCAGAATAAGGCATAAGTATTTTTAATTTTATTTTAAAGGTTTTGGTCTCCTGACTAAAAACAGAGATTTCAAACTTTGGACCCAAAATGTACTTAATTATTGTTCGGATGTACAGGTTCTCTTTATTGGATTTTAAAATAGGCTTAATACTGAGTATAATTGCAGAAAAAAATAAAATCATTCTTGTTTTTGTTTTTGACGATATCTTGAAAAAACTGGAAAATCTCTAATTTTTAAAAAAAAAATCATAACTCGAAAACTATCAATAATCGGTACACATACATGGGGGTGTTTTGGATAGGTCTTGGTACGGGCTATCTAAAAAAAAATTATTATCGTCACCCGATTGGCCACCCTGTATAAGGGGTGACACGTACGAGCAAGTACGCGTACTTATGGCTCGACGACCTTTTTCGCCTGTGTGTCACCGTAAGTACGCGTACTTTAAAACCGTCGCGCAAACCGCCGGCGATCCAACATATTTGAAATCTTGCTCGTAGCTTGTCTCGGCTCGTACTGCGAGCCGCGAGACATCACTTTGTTTCGGCAGGCCATCGATGCGCAACGCTTGTTGTGTTTGGCGTTTGTTAAAAGTTTTGTTTATTTAGGAAATTTATCAAAATAAGTGATTTCTGCTTCACGTGTGTCACCGACGTCGAGCCGAGTAAGTTCGCGAACTTAAAAACCGCGTACTTAAAGTACGTGCATCACCCCTTTATAAATACGTTAATCAATGCTACAACTTACATTGAACATTAACGTTTTCTGTCAGGCTTATTCCTTGGCACTCGTACTAGAGTAATATAGCACAACTATAATCCTATAAGCATGGATAATTTTCAATTCACTCACAAAATTCAATATCGGCTCGCATTTTGAAAAATGTTGACTACGTAACAAGTGTCGTACGACTGGAAAGAGACGTGGCAAGCACGAGATTGCGGCCGTCAGTGACACGTCGCCTCTGTGTGCATTGCACTATTAAATTACATAGAAAATACGTAGAAGCGACATAAGTCTGTGCCACGTCCTCGCCTGACGTCCGCTCAGTGTGCTCTGCGCCTAAGATGCGGGGCAGAGGTACAGTAATCGGGACTTCTGATCGCGTGTATATACAGGGTGGGCTTACTAAAATATATTTTAGAAACCTGTCACTTAATCATGATAGGGGAGCTTGAGGGCTATAACATCAAAATAATATCACTTAAATTTTGACGTTTATACAGGGTGATTCATAACAAACCTTCATTTTTAGAATGGAACCCCCTATATAATATTACATATTTGGATTCCTTGGCCAATTCTAGTGTGAGCTTATGTATCATACATGGAACTTTAAATGAACCGTTTAAGAGCGAATCACCATTTTCGGTATAAGTAGGTATCAGAAAAAAATTGCATATCGCAGAGATTATAAAACCCAGAAGGCCGTAACTTTGCGGTACGATCAAGCATGAAACGCGTTACCTTAGATTAGACGGATAAACTTGAACTCTTTTTATAGTTGGAGAAATCAGTAGATTAATTAAGGAAACTTCAATCACAGATAACTTGATTTTTTCAAATGGGAATGCCTACTTTGGTTTAAATTAAATTTTCCTGCGTGCAAGCAACCTAGCAGGCCATGAAAAATAAGCAAAAGCCCGTTAATATGGAAGAAAACAACTAACTTCGAAGAAAGGTGCAAACGAACTAGAGTAGCGAGACAAGATCATGAAAATTCCTTACAACACATCAGCTTTAACCGGAAACAACAGCGGCAAGATATCTAATGTCAATGAGAAGCTGGGGTATGACAGAAGTGTTTGTTTTTCACAGCCTACTAGCTATTGAGGTCTACTAGAGCTTGACAACTTTCCAAAATGATTAAAAATTTTGAAACAAAAGGAAAACTACCAGCGGTTTTTGCTTAGAGTCTAACATCTTTAGAATGAATTTCACATTTAATGGGATAAAAAAATTAAAGTCAAAAGTGAATATATGTCTAACTGAAGCATTCTGAACATCTATTGAAATGATTGCTAGAATTGTGTTTATTTCATGTAGTTTTCTACAAACTAAATTATACGAGGGGGGCAGAATTCTTTCTGTCTGCTCAAACTAAATTATGTTTTACAATTCAAACAGACTGCAATTCAAGTTTCATTTTCCGCGATTTTGTTAATAAGTAGAAGTACCTACTAAAGAATTTGAAGGGCTCCAGTCAGAGGTATCATTACCTTTCACTTACGGAAATGGCTGCCTTTTTATGAAATTATATGTGAAAATTTATTCAGAAGACGTAGATATTCTACTGCCAGCAACAACCACTATAGTCTGTCCACTGAAGAAAAGGAGTAAAAAATTATTTCAAACCCATATTTTGGGGCTTTACTCGGATAAATCGAACTTAATTTTTCTGTTTATAATAACATCACTGCTCTCAGTATGCAGTTTTGTAGACAGTGTGCATATAACCCTTGACCATACAGTAAAAATTTACATATATTGTGCATGGTTACTCCGTTTGTTCGGTGGATAAGGTATAGTAGTTTTCTTTTTGATTAAATATTTTTTTACTGACTTTGGAAATTGGCTAATAGCTAGTAGGCTGTGAAAAATGAGCGTTATTGTTATCGCTACTGTTTCTGGTTAGAACTAATATGTTGTAAGGAATTTTCATAATCTTGCCTCGTTACTCTAGTTAGTTTACATCTTTCTACTAAGTTAGTTGGTTTTTTCCATATCAACGGGCTTTTGTTTATTTTTCATGGCCTGCTAGGTTGCTTGCACGCCGGAAAATTGAAGAACACCGATTTGACTGAAGATTTGAAATAAAATGAAAACCAAAAAAGATTGATATTGAGAATGCTATGTCGGTGGAAAGGTAATCAAATTTTACATTTGATTCTTAAACGAAAATAGGCATTCCTATTTGAAAAAATCGAGTTATCTGTGACTGAAGTTTCCTTAATTAATCTACTAACTTCTCCAAGTACAAAAAGAATTCAAATTTAGCCGCCTGACCTAAGGTGACGCATTTCATGCTTAGTTGTTTTAAATCGCTGCGATATTCAATTTTTTTCTGATACCTATTTACACAAAAAATGGTGATTTGCGCCTAAACGGTTCGTTTAAAGTTCTATGTACGATACGTCAAGTCACACTAGAATTCACCAAGGAATCCAAATATGCAATAATATATAGGGGTTCCGTTCAAAAAAATGCAAGTTTGATATGGATCACCCTGTATAAGTGTCAAAACTTGAGTGAGAATATTTTTACGTTATAGCCCTCAAGGGCCCCTACCATGATCAAGTAACAGATTTTTGAAATATTTTTTAGTAAGCCCACAATCTTCCGTCGACGCACTATTGGCCCACCCTATATAAGTGTCGCCCCGAACATGGTCTCAGTTTTTTGTAACCGAACGAGTAACAGGTTCTGAAGGTGTAAATCCTCTCATGGTGGTGAAACGTCAAGCAGGCCGAACAGCCCAAGAACCAGCAATTCATCGTTGTTATAACAAATTATAAGTCGACCACCTCAAATCCTACAAATCGCTTAAGTACGTGGACGTCACCTGTATTTATCAACATTCTTTTTGGAATTCAGTGTATCCTAGGAATACTGCACGAAAACTTTACGGATACAAAAGATTTACTAGCTTTTACTTCCCACTCCGATAGGTGAGGGAAGTGTTGTGATAGCAAAAATTTTTGATTTTGAGATAATACGCTATTTGTGCGATTGATATATCTACATAACTAAAGGCCACGTCGCTCATTTCCGGCGGTCTGTCGGTTTTTCTACCCTTGTAATCTCAGTAACCGCTACATGGATTGCAATGAAATTTGGGTAGCGGTATGGTATGGGGTCGTAGTAGGTAATGCTCAGATAATTTTGAAAATCGTTCCATGGGCGGCGGAGTAATTAGCAAAAAACAAAAAATTCCAAATATTTATGAAACTCCGTTTTTAGGCATTTTACGGGTTCCTGGCCATTTTCTACGTTATTTGGGTGGGGGTAAAATTGGGGTGGTTGGGGGTAGGAAGTTGTAAAACTGAAATATTTGTCGTATTCATGATAGGCTGCCCATTGACCTGTGAAAGAACGGCTTAGCGACTTTGTAATATCCATCCGAACATTGCCTTGCCTATTACATAAACCAAGGAACAAGAGTATTGTTTTAGATCGTTGTGTATTGTGTAAAGTGGAAATTGTTGAATTTGCATTATTTTTTTGTATTACTAACCTGGCAAGAGTGGAAAATGCGTATGGTTTTTAGAAATCATGCCAGTAGCGGCACAGCAATAATATAAATAAAAATATGAGGGGGTTCCCGCTCGTTTTCCAAGTTTTTTAGAGGGGTGAAATTGGGGCGTTGTGAAACTGAAAAATTTGTTGTATTCGTAATGGGCTCTTCATTGCCCTGCAAAGGGACGGCATAATATATTTTTCGTCCGACTTTTCAGCTTTATCCGAATTCCGCCCTACCATAGGCAAAATAAAATTTTTGAAACTATATTGATGTAGATAATACGGTATATGTACCTTATCAGTAAACTGATAGCAATGACATTTTCAAACCGTAACATGGGCCGTTATCCATATAAAGTGTATGCGGTTTTGTGTTAGTGGCGGTAAAACTAAACTAAAAAGGAAAAGGTGTAATATAGAAACCATTCAGACTCTACTTTTGGGTATTCTAGGGGTCGCTGAACATTTTATGCTTTTTTTTGGAGTGGTCAAAATGAACTGATATAGGATGTGGTCTCGGATAAGGTGGTTGGGAAACCCCGGGACACTTTTCATTGTATTTAAAACTTTAAAGATTGACGCTGGTAATATAATCTGTTTTTATACATCTGAAAATAGGCATGTCATGTGATTGGGATATCAGTTCAAGATTGTAGAACAAAAACTGTGTCGTCCTAATTCCGGAGAGAGATGCAGGAAATTATTTACTATTTACGAGAGTTTTTGAGTTGGATATCTTTTTGCGGACTGGCGGGCGAGGATCCAGTTGCAAGGTTATCTCAGACTATAGCGTCATTCTATGGAAAAATAAAAAGTGTGGTATCATCATAATGTGCGGTAAGTACTGAGTTAATCAACTTGACTACATTTTTTCAGATAATAACATTATCTTCGCTGATAGTATATGACCGAGATGGGCCAGAAGATATAGATACAAAGTATGGAAATGGCGGTTTTCTATGAGAATCAGCTGTGGTGCGATGCAGCAGTGGTGCTAGACTGCTCGGGCCTGCTAGCAGAAGATTCTTCAACTGCAAACACAAATTATGATAATCCAAGTATAATTCTATTTGTGGCAGTGGGTTGTACATTATCCTGAAGCCATCTAGAGCTGAACTACCAGGAGAAAATGTTTAAAAGCAAAGTAGACTAGAGATTAAAAACAGATAACAATTTTTCGGTTAGTCTGCCCACTCGCCAGACTAACCTAGAAATGTATTTATGTTGTGACAAGCATTCAGGTAAAGTGACGTTAAAGCTGCAAATTTCAGAATTGTTACCTACTTGGAAAGTTGGAACAACCAAAGAATGGCTGACCAGTGATGCCGATGTGTATATTGCAGATCGTCACTATTAGTACGGTACAGTAGTAAGTACAGATAGGACACACCTTTAATATTTCAATGCAGTTAAAGCATTCTGTACAAAACAAAGTAATGTTGATTCTTTAAACCATAAATATTTACAAATTTCTATAACATATATTGGGCTAACCCCCGGAGACACTTTACCAACCGGCAACGTCGGATCGGAGTACCGCTGGCGATTCAGCAGCGCAAGAATTGGTGAGAGATTGACTATGCATATCGGCAAAGTTCACGGAATACATATAAGTTGGATCACTCTCCGTCGGCACTTTGAAGATCTCACATCAAAGCGATGCCGCGGCCGCACGCGCCAATTAGTTTTTGCGTTGGTTTTTCCCCAAGTACGAGGGTCTTTTGGCGGGGACTTGCTAACGCCTGGGTTTTACGTATATACGAGGGTCATTGAAAGACTAGGTATTGACAGCCGATTTAGACATACAAATACAAATATAACGTTTATTTTGCTAATACACTAAGTTACTAAATGGACATCAAAAATAAAACCTAGTAAAATTACTACTAATGAATCTCAAATGATTTCACATATTGTAGCTATTTCGTAGATAAGTAAAAATTGGTTCAAAGGTGCTGTAGTATTTTTACCTTAATGTTTTATTTATTTGGCTTATTTTTGAGACCGCAGCTTATAAAATTTTATGGTATAGTATATACAATTTTAAAAGATAATAATGTGGAAATGCTTTACTTGGATGTGAATAAATTATTTTTGACATTTTGCTTTCCAGTGTCATTCCAATTGCTACTGTAGAAACTAAATTGTTAAAGTTGTCAATAAAAATCTTTCCGAGCTCTAAAATATAATTTTGGATGTCCCTGGGTGATATGGTAAGACCACCGAATGAATATTTTGTCTCACTATACGCTTTTAGCGTGATACAATCCTTTAAGTACCTGTAGGTCTTGAATTAATTACTTTATACCCCAAGTGTGCTAGTTTGTTGGAATTGTTTTATCGGGAGGAATATAAAGAGTCACAAATATACAGGGTATCCCATTAATAATTTTGAATCGAATGTCACGTGACCAAAAACAAACACCTCATTGGGCAGTACAACGACAAAAAAAGACACAACATCTGCTCTAATTTACATCCCCAAAATTATAATTCTCTACTACTGCCCAGTTTCGACATATTGCTTGTCTTAATCGTCGTGAAACACCCTGTATTTATATCCTTTACATTTCAAGGTTTACCACAAAATAAGGATGAATCTGATTGTCATTTTCCATCCGTTAATAAATCGAATTGATAAAATCAAACTTCTAAAAATATTATCCATTTCCTGCAAACAAATCCGGGATAACAAAATCCGATATTTTTGAGACACTGTATACACTTCGCGTTAAACACGTTCAACCTCTACTTTGCGCCGCCCCGTATCTCCCGGCTGACGTCGGTACACTGCCTCCGGTGTACCGGGGAGACGGAGCAAGGGGAAGGCCGTTTTGATATTTTTGCGGAGTGATCCAACTTATATGTATTCCGTAAACTTTGATATCGGCCCAGTGTTCTATAATATTTGGTTATTTGTTACAGATATTGTCCACAAGTACAGGGGATGAAACTGGGATGGTGTGGACTCCAATGTTTTTGTTACCGCCGAAAATGTGTAGGAAGTACAGAGTTAAGCAGCTTGATGGTATTTTTTTGTCTGTGCGGAAAATTTATGGAAACACTGAATTCGAATGAAATGAACAATCTTGTCCGAACCATATATTACAGAAGTTAATATTTATTGTTCCACCAAATTTGGTATTTTGGTTACACATCAAAATCAAGTATAAATTATATCTGTTTATAAATCTAATATCCGTTCATGCTGCTACTGACAACCAAATCGTAAGAAATCAGGTAATATGTGTAAATTGGATTTATTGATTGTAGCACGCGAGATTAGAATAGTTCCAAGTATGATTACCTCTTATTTACTCATGTGGGTGAAGCCTTTTATCTTACCTAGGTGACATTAGCTGTGGAACACTAAAGTCTGTTGATACAACACGGTACGCTTAAGTTGTTCAGACTGAATGAAAAAATATAACTAGAATATTAAATACATCTGTTGCATGCGTAGGTAGTAGAAAAGTGCTAACAAATAATAGGCAATTTGAACCAATGATAAAATTAGTGTGTCGTCTCAGAGATACTTGAACGATTTAAATTCATTGTCAGTATTCAAACAGTCGTAGTCGTAGATTAACAAATCTATAGAAGTATATTGTGAATGATCTTATTAGAATGAAGATAGTGAAGTGAAATCAAAGCAGTGCATCTATTGGAAATAATGCATAACACAGACAAAATAAAATATAGGAGATAAACATCACATATATAGTCAGGTACTCACGGGAAATTTTATACTCCAATGTTCTGATATATAGGGTGTCCCTAAATTACTGGTACACATCAAAACTGCAGATACTAGATATATAGGACGCCACTTATTTCAATGTAAATAACTTTCTATTAATTAGTCTAACCTCTGTAATTACATAATTAGTGAAAAGGACGTTGGGTCTAGACATGTCTCAGTTTTCACGTCAACATGCTAACGTAGCCTATAATCATAAAGAACACCCATTCGATATAGTGATAACATTAGATTAGCATTGCAATAGCTTCACAATTTTACCAACGACGTGTGTCAATTATTATAAATATTAGACAGTAATTTTTCAACACTTATTACAAAAATATTACGGTTTTCGATTTCTCATTTTTTTTTAGAATACTAAAAATAAATTACTTACAAGATGAGATAGTATTCATAGGAGTAGCTTTCAATGTTGCTTCATTAATTTTTAAGCAGAATTGGGGAATCAGTTTGTCAACAACTAACAACTAGAACGAAAACGAACTCGAGGTTCAAGAATCATATACTGGATGTATCTTTGGTTTTGTTCTAATATTCCGCACACCAAATTATGTAATAAATAAAATGAATATAATATCAGAACTATGTGCATACGTATGCGAAAATGCATATTCTAGATTATTTAAATAAATAAATTTTCGATTTTGGGATGTTTTATGGATTTCATCAAAATCCAAATTTATGCTAATCTTTTAAAATACTCAAGAATGCTAAGACCAATTCCAATTTTTCCTAAATATTGCAGTTCATCAATTTTAGTTTCGTTTACTTCCCGTACTGTAGTGGAAGCAGAATAGTAATCGCGAAAATTTGACTGCTTGTCTGTCTGTCGGTTTATCTTACTGCTGCTATTCTTCTAGCGGCGTCTGACTTGCTGTGGGATCTTAGTAGGTAAATAATCTAATACCTGAAATGAACTGGCAGCAGAATAATAAAACTAGCAGAACATTGTAATCCTCAAAACTACCCTGAATTTCGTTTCAAGATGTTTTAGGGGTGCCTGATCACTTTTCATTTTCCGCAGAAGGGGGTGAGATTAGGGATTGTTTGCTTAGTATCCGGACTCCCTTTCTGTGTATCGTTGCAAGAGCTAATCTCTACAAATTAAGAAATCCAGTACTAGCTGAGAGGCTTCAGACAATGCCTATAAGTTTATTTCGAGTTCGAAAGTAAGCACATTGCTATCCTGATATTGTTTCAGAGACAACTCCATTACTTACGTGCACCAAGTGAAATAAATATTTCACATGAAACACATGCTCACACGTTGACGCATGAATATGCATGGAATGAATATCTCGTGAATTATTGAGTCGTGAGATTTTTAATAATATTCCATGTATCTCACTCCCGTTTCCACTACGAAACTTGCATTTTTTGCCCCGTGACGCAAAAAGTTTCATTGTCGATCCGCACTTTCATACAAAAAAATTAAGTAAAGTTTCCACGTTACACAATACAGCACGGCCAGAAGCAATAATTGCATGTATACAGCCTATCATCAATAAAACAAATTATTCAGTTTTACAACCCCTCAGCCCCAACCACCCTAAATTTCACCCTCACCCAAAAAAAGTTGAAAATGATCAGGAGCCCCTAAAACGCCTAAAAACGTTTAAGGAATACCTGATTTTTTTGCTTTTTTGCGTATTATTTCGCCGCCCTTGCACCGATTTCCAAAAATATAGAAGCATTACCTACTACGACCCCCAGCATATCGCTACCCAAATTTCATCACAATCCATTCACGGCTAATGAGATTACGAGGCTGGAAAGACGCCAACAGACAGACCGACACACAGACAGACAGACCGACAGACGGACCGACAGACGGACCGACAGACGGATCGACAGACGGACCGACAGACGGACCGACAGACGGACCGACAGACGGAGCGACAAACCGACAGACAGACAGACAGACAGACAGACAGACAGACAGACAGACAGACAGACAGACAGACAGACAGACAGACAGACAGACAGACAGACAGACAGACAGACAGACAGACAGACAGACCGACAGACCGACATTTCCACTGTATGCAATAGCTGTTTTTTCCTGCTTATTTCGGCTCGGGTTTACGCCCCATACGTCCTTATCGGCCTAATCATTGTTTTATACATTTTTGTCTTGCTGTCTACACTCATATATTTAATTTTCCATGTTATGTCGCGTAAAAATCCTGATGTTTGTGCTCCTTTAACGGCTTGAGACTGCACTTCCTTGTATGTCTAACGATCGCTAGAACGCTAGATATATCTATACCTAGGTATTTGAAATTCAATACCTATTGAAATATTTTCCCTCCAGTTTCTAATTTGATACATCTGTTATACATCTAATGTTATTAATTTCTAAAGGAAGGTATACAGAATACTACATACCCTCACCGTGCTCCCCAATAATCCCATGACCATACCTTCCTGTTCACAACAGTGCCCCAGCCTGTAGATTTAGAATTTAGATATAAAATTGTTTGTGTATTCACCATGATTGAAAAAATATAGGACAATGTAGCAATAAGCTCAATATCAATTTTTCTCGAAATCTCTCTAAAACTTCCAATCTGAAACTTTTTGATAAAATGAAACAACAAAGTACCTGAATCCAAATTTTTATTCATTACTTAGTTTTTGTTAGATCAAACGACTGGCTGGCTTTATGCAGCTATAATTTCTCATATGGGTCGACCTGAAAAGATTACCCTTTAACTTTATCTGTAAATGACTGTCACGTTACACATCTCCATTAGGCCAGGAAATTCTGGAAAAGCTTATTTCACAGCGGTTTTATAGGACTCATGATGAGTCGTCTTTCTTTCACTGTTCCGGCGAGTCACGAACGCAGGCAAGCATTCTTTAGTTCTGTTTGCTCGATATCTCAGGCGCCTTTGACAATTCATTTTGGCTTGTTCAAAAGAGTGCGGAATGGCGCACCAGCTTTGGAATTTACTATACAGCTACCTTTCAGATCGTTGGGTATGCATATGGCTCAGATCACGACAGAATAAGTGAGCAATTAACCAAAGGATGCCCGCAGGGCTAAGTTTTAGGTCTGTTTCTTTGGAATGTAATTATGGATACTCTCCTTAGAGAGAGGTGCCCGAGCGACTGTAGTGTGTGGCGTAAGCGAATGATTTGGCTATTTCCGTTAAGCCGGCGCCACATATGCGGGTATTTGCCGAATATCAATATTCGCCGTTTTTTCAACCTTGCTCGCCGAATAGCGAGCACGTATCGCCCTTTAGCCGAATAGCATATAATCGGGGTTCGTTGCTAGCCGAATACCGCATATGAGGCGCCGGCTTTATTAGCCGAATAGCAAATAATCGGGGTTCGTTACTTGCCGAATACCGCATATGTGGCGCCGGCTTTAGAGCAGAATCTCGGGCTCAGCTCGAGCTTAAGGCGAGTAACTGCACCGCTTTGCTTGAGGCTTAGTGCGATAGGCAAAAGCTGAAGGTAAGCGTCGATAAGACGCAACACTTACTATTAGGTAATCTGTCTAGGCTCGGAATCCTACTGTATGTTACAGAGAAGACAAAGAGGTGTTTCACACCTTAAGGTATTTTATGTCGTAGTTTGTACGCAGAGCGCATTAAAAGTAATCTACGACAGGGCTATAATCCCGATAATGTTTGGAGCACAGGGCGGAGCTAGTGGCACCCGCGAGTAATCAATAAACTAAAGGTACAGATACACATGCTCATAAATGGCGTGGCTTATTAAGCATGCTCAAAATTAACATGCTCATGACACTGACACATTTGTTTTTGTTTAGCATGCTTTTTTAGCGCATGCTGTTATCGATCCAACTAAAAGAAAACACTCCGCGCGGATACACATGTTTATTATTAGCAAGTTTAACAGTGAAAAAAAGTGTAGCTCACCAGCAGTGGACAACGGATTGATATAATCATGCTCAATAAGCAGACCTGTCCAGACATGCTAAAAGCCTTCCCCTCTCAGCCGCGCTACAGGTAGCATACGCAAAAATAGCACGACCGTCGAATTTGAGCATGCTCGAAATTAGCAAGCTTATTTCTAGCATGGTCCGTACATACATGCTACGAAGTAGCATTTGTTCATTAATAGCATGCTTATGCGCTCGATTTGAGCATGTGCATCTAGGGCCGTATATAAGGGGGAGGGTTTGGGGGGTTCAACCCCCCCCCATGAGTATTCCCATGAATGAAGTATCTACTAAAATAATACAAAATAACAATAATCAAGGGTGCTTTCTCCAATCTTAGTGTTTTATTCTACTACTAACCAATCCCTCGGCGCTCATAACACAGCGATACAATCTATACAGATTTTAAGTAAATTAAGACATTACATATTCTTTTATACATGAACCCCCCCTAAAATCACCATGAACCCCCTCCATGGTCATCGCCTAGCTACGGCCCTGTGTGCATCTGTACCTTTCCTCATAAATGGCATGCTTATCAAGCATGCTCAAAATTGGCATGCCCTTGAAACTGAAGGTACAGATACACGTGCTCAAATCGAGCACATAAGCATGCTATTAATGAGCAAATGCTACTTTGTAGCATGTGTATACGTACATACTTTGCTCGAAGTAAGCATGGTAATTTCATGCATGATCAAAATTCAACGGTCGTGCGATTTTTGAGCATGCTACCTGTAGCGCGGCTGAGATGGGACGTGCCTTTAGCATGATAAAAGCAAATGTGTCGGTGCCATGAGTATGCTAATTTTGAGAATGACTAACAAGGATGCCATTTATGAGCATGTGTACCTGTACCTTGACACATTTGCATTTAATAGCTCATCCGTCGGTTGTTGAGCATGCTCGAAATTAGCATGCTCATTTCGAGCAAAGTATGTACGTAAACACATGCTACAAAGTAGCAGATGCTCATTAATTGCATGCTTAATTGCTTATGTGCTCGATTTGAGCATGTGTATCTGTACCTTAAATTCTGCCCAAGCAGTTTGCTTGAGAGGAGTCATGGTGCTTTATAACTCGGTTTCATCAGAGACTGTTTGCGTTCTTGCCAAAAGGCCACCACTTAATCTGGAGGTTCTGAAGGCAAGAACGCTATTTTTGCAAAAGCAGGAAGGAACTGCTTCGCTCTTCGGTCAATTAATTGTGCCGCATGAATTTAGACACGGTGTGGCTCTTAAGAGGCATGTTGCCTATCTTGTACGTAACAATGGCAAACCTCGTGCTCCAGAACGCATAAAGAGAGAATTTATTCCTAATGTTTGTTCGCGGCTGGATCAGGGTGATTATCCTGTACCACGTCAGGTAGATTTGCTCCTCTCTATCCATTCAGAGTTAGGAGTGCACCTATACAGAATTGGTAAATTGGATTCTGATAATGTAAGGTTTGTGACGAGTGGGATTCACCGCTGCACAGGATCACCACTAATATGACATATGCTGATGAATGGTCTGCATTAAGCTCGGGTAATGATCTTGTATTATCGGATATGGCTGCTAGTGAACTTTTTCTAGCCCTCGGTTTCAACATAGGAGAGCTATCACGATTTGTTGCTAATATTTAGCACTAGCTCGAATACTGTTACTGGATATTGAGTCCAAGACCTCCTTACGCAGAAGCAGGTAAGCGCGCTCAAGTGCTGAAGGAAACCCGAGTATTAATAATAGCTTTTGCTCAATTAGTTTTATTCTCGGTTTTATTATTATAGTAATTGAGGTTTTGAATGAAATTTTTGTTTGTCATGGATGGAAAGATCATATATAAGTTTTATAACAAAACTGTTTTTGTTTTCTTTTATTTCGCAATATTTCAAAAGTGATATCAAAATAAAAATGGGTTTTTGAATCCAGTACCGAAAACACGCCGACGGCTACCGAACCCGTGTGACGTCACCATGGCGGTCAAGATACTCCTTTGACCAACGACGTCCTACTCCGATACTAGATTCTAGATTCCCAGCCAATCGTGAAAATACTTGCTAGTAACTAGTGTATATTTGTTGCAATATAGCCGATGAATGAAGTTTGCAGATCGAGATGACGTCTACGATCAAAATAAATATCTTTTTGAATGTTTGAAATGAGATTACAGATTTCAGTAAGTAAGTACCTAATCAAATATGTTTTGTTGAAACTGTCTGCTGCATGTTCGGCTGGCCTAGTAGTTAGAATGTCCGATAGTGAATCTGTTGGTCTTTGGTTCAAAGCTCAGGCCTTCTAACTTTTTTTTAATTTTTTTATCAAAAAATTTATTGGTTTTTTGAATTGTCCACCACGCGCTGTACTTAGTTTTTGCACTATGCAGTGCAAGTGATATGTCTAATATAATTTGGTTCAAAAACATATTTATGTTGATCGTAGAAAAAATGTATGTAACAGGTGCAAAAAGCCATTGAATAAATCATTTGATAAAAAAAATAAATAAAAAGTTGGAAGGCTTGGGCTTCGAACCAAAGACCAACAGATCCACTATCGGACACTCTAACCACTAGGCGAGCCGAACATGCAGCAGATAGTTTCAACAAAAACATATTTGATTAGGTACATACTTACTGGAATCTGTAATCTGTAATCTGATTTTAAACATTCAAAAAGATATTTATTTCGATCGTAGACTTTGTCTTGAGTTGCAAACTTCATGGGAATCTAGAATCTAGTATCGGTGTAGGACGTCGCGCGTCGTTGGTCAAAGGAGCATCCTGACCGCCTTGGTGACGTCACACGGGTTCGGGAGCCGTCGGCGTGTTTTCGGTACTCGATTCAAAAACCCATTGTTAATTCGATATAACTTTTGAATTATGGCAAAAAAAAGAAAATTGTTATAAAACATATACAGGGTTACTGGTAACTCGACCACTTTCCTGCAAGAGGTGATAGAGGGACTCAAATGCAATAGATTTAACCCCCCATATGTAATTCCGAAAACCAGTAGTTTTCGAGATAATTAACATTTAATGTTTTTCATCCAAATGTCCAAATTTCCACACCAGATCCTAAACTAAGAAAAAAACCTGTTGTTGATTCTGATAATTTTTATTTTAGTATTTAACTAATACGTACACAAAGCTAACTTAGTATTAAAATGTTTCAAAATACTAAACAGTACCAAACTAGACACAAATATTTAAAAAATACTCAACAAAATTTTTACATTCACCGTGAAAGAAAATTATCTAGCCCAAAAAAAATTATACAAACATTTGAGCAAATCACTAAAAAAACTTTCCTACCTAATAACCTCTTCAGAAAGATTATAAACAGCAATGAATAAAAATCACCTATTCAAAAAGAACGAATCTCAGTACAATCATTTTTGATAACTCAGTTACATACTAGAATGTTTGCAAGTGCGGTCGATGATTTTATACAAGTAAAACAAATTAAATCCACTCAAAGTTTCTAGAGATCTTGCTCAATGTGTTGCCCTTGATTTCGGATGCAAGTACGCATCCTTACTTCGGTTTTTGTAACTCGTGTTGAAAAAGTTCGTTTCATCTCCTCAGCCGCATTGATAATTTTTTGCCTTAGTTCGTCAGCAGTATTCTCGTGAACCAATGCCTTCATGTGATCCCAGACGTAAAAATCAAGAGGTGTCAGATCTGGGCTCCGCGCAGGCCATGGGATGGGTTCACCCCTTCCTATCCATTCGTTCGGGTATGTGTTGTCCAACAACTGCCGAATTGTGATACGGTAATGTGCTGTACAACCATCATGCTGGAATATCAGGTTGTTGATGATTCTGTATTATGTTGATAAATTTTGTTAAATAGTTACTTGTGGTTGTGCTGTCATTCTTGTCCTTGGAATAGGCCATCAGATAAGGAAGTTTTTAAAATAATTTGTTTGACCGGTTGTCTTTTTTTGAGCTAGACAATTTTTTTTCGCGGTGAATGTAAAAATTTTGTTCCTTATTTTTTAAATAATTGCATGTAGTTTGAAACTGTTTAGTATTTTTACACATTGAAATACTAAATTAGATTTGCGTATGTGTCAGTAAAAAACTAAATTGGAAATTACTAAAATGGACAGCACGGTTTTTTCTAAATTTGGGATGTAGTGTGGAAATCTGGACATATCGTTGAAAAACATTAAATGTTAATTATCTCGAAAACTATCGGTTTTCGGAATTACATATGGGGGGTTAAATCTATTGCATTTGAGTCCCTCTATCACTTCCTGCAGGAAAGTGGTCGAGTTACCAGTAACCCTGTATATGACCTTTCCATTTATCACAAAAAAATTATATATTTTTTTAATTCAAAACCTCAATTACACGTAACATAAGAGTTTCTAATTTACTACATTATTATTTTTTTAATCAATTTATCTAGCACAATCTTTTGATTCGCAGTTAAGTTACATTTTGTTCCCACAAATCTTTATCATTATTTCTTATCCAGGTGCCGGTAAGGATTTCGCTTAGGAACACCACCTTTGGGCGCTGGCCCCTATTGGCATCCCGCTGGCGTTCTTCCTATCCTATTGTGTTCGCTTTATTTCTTCCTTTAATTTTCTCCTATAATTATTTAATTATTTTTCTCATCAAGGAGTAGGTGGTGGCCAACAGGGATTTTTTCATGAAATTACCCACATTTCTGTCATGTCAAAACTAATTAACGGTTTTCAACAATGTGACTACTGTCTATAATTGGGGGAGCTAAATACCATAATCGTGCGAAGATTAAGAATGTGCACATGAGTTGAAGTATGGAGAAGCATAAACATATTCTGTGAAAAGCTAAGGAATTGAAATGTTTACGCTCATACACTGAACAATCAAGCACATCAAGCACAGTGAAAACAATTCACAATGTGAGAATCTTTGTAGACTGTAGGTGTTAGAATGTCGCCCTATGGAGGCTGTGGATCTTGATCCATATAACCATATCAAGCTGTCCTTACCTCCAGTGACAGTTCCATGCAGAATAGTGGTTGAAATAATAACTTGTATGCGTACATACAAAAACCTCAAAAATTCTTTACAAAAAAGTTCTAACAGCGTTGTACTAATGTCTGTTACTTCATAATGTGACCCCTTTTCTACAATGCAGGCACGCACTCCGACACTCTCACATACATACTAGTAAAAACTGGAGGTGTTCATTTTCTAAAATTATATCTGCTTAGTTACGGCTGCTGAAATTTATTATTTTTTTTATTGCAAACGCGGTCCCTGACACTCTTTCGCTGATTTAAAATGAACTAGATGTGTTCATGGTTTGGAACGGTGTCTATCTGCAGTTAAATGGTCCAGAATTATTAATTGGATATAATTTGAATCAACAGGTATTCGTATTTGGTGATACACTCTCGAGGTTTTGGCTAATTTGAATATAATTATTAATTTATCAAGTTTCCATCTTTGGCTCATCTCAATCATCATCTGATTATTTGTTTTGAATTTTAGAAATGCATCTTTTATAAAAAACCGTTTTCCTCACTTGCATTTGCTACAATTATTAGTCTTTGGCTTTTTTAAACTGGCTTATGGATTTTTTCGCTGCCGTCAAACGGTAGCCCACTGACATGACGTTCCAACAGCTTCATCAGCATGTTGCCCGTTAAATTAAAGGTTCTGCTATGAGCTATGAAGAGCAGAATTTCAAAATGCATTTTGTCTAAAATTTAAATATTTCAGATAGAGGCGCCGCTGTCCGCTGTATTCCTATGATCAAACAATAAGACAGACAAAATGCATTTAGTCTCCGTGCTATTCGGTAGTAAATCATACTTGGATAGACAAACTGATTTAAGTCCATTGATAAAAGGCATTTTGATTGCGATTTTATTTTTGTATATGGCTCGTTCGGAAGCTGAAATAATAGAAATACGTGAGAAAACTGTGCCCAACTAGTAATGTATGGAACTAGAATAGAACTAGATGTTTTTGAATGCGCTGAGATTAATCAAAATGATTTTATTAAAAAATTGTATCGTCTATACATACTATTATTATACTATTATTATATTCTGTTGTTTCATTCTAATATGCTGCAAATATTTCCAAATTTTTGTTTTTGATTCTGAACAATGAAATTCAAATTGGACAAACAAACTGCATTATGCCCAACAGCTTTTTTTCTAAATTTTACAAGTTAGTTTGCAACTATCTTTCATATGATTATATTATCCCAAAATTTTTTTTTCTCTAGGATTTGATTTCTCTGTACTGGTTTTTTGCTTCTCCTGAAAATTTGTGATATTAAACAAAATGCAATGTGAAAGTCTGCTGCTCTAATTGTCGATGAAATTTAAAATTTTGTGTTTGTGTCTAGACTTTTATTGAAAACTATACCCAGAAAAACACATCATGCAACATTATGGGATCTTTTCACAGATGTTACAGTACTTCTTATCTTTTTCTATGATAATCTTCTTGTCTTGTCCTTTTGGACGACCTCGTTTTTTTATTGGAACAAGCAGCTTCATTGTCGGCCATGTGATATCACTGACTCCAACTTTTCAATAAGATGAATGTTAAACTGCTGACGTCATTTGGAACTGATTCACTGATATAAGCTTCCTCAACTTCAACTGGATCAGATATTATATCCTCCTCTATACATTAAGTCCTTGCTCAAACAACAATATGTCTGTCCGTTGAGCTGCTCAAGACTAATCGGAAAGCTTGCCCCAGTCAATGCCAATAATATCCAGATTCCCATAATTCAGCAAAAATTGTCACAATTTTAATGCAAACAAGTAAAAAACAATATAACCGATAATGGAAAATAGCAGTTTTTACAAGAAATCCAATATGCTATTAGCAGCATTTCAGTGGGCCACCGTTTGACGGCAGTTTAATCACAGCGAATATAAAGCCGTCAAATACGTCACTTCAATGATGTCACAGCTGTTAAGAGGGGGTACGTACATGAGAGCTGTTTGCAATGGTTCATCTGTAACCATTTTTTGACTATCGATTTTGAGACAACTGAACTGAAAAAAATATGAGCATGAAGGAAAAGGGCAGTTCTATGTTAATGTCGGCGTATTTTTTGAAATTTCCTAATAGACAATTATTCAAAAATTGCCGAAAGTGACGCTTTTTTGACTAATATCACGGTCTCATCAATCACCATGTATAAAGTTATTCTAAAATCGGGATCAACATTAACATAGATTGAAGCTTTAAAAAACGAAAACCACGTTTTTGCGCCAAAAATTATCAATTTACAGGGTCAAAAATGGTTACAGCCAGAGCCTTGCATTGAACAATCGCGCGCCTATTGGGACACTGATAAAAGCGCCACCAATACAAAAGTATGCAAACTACGGTTTATGAATGAGTTGAGATTCATTCCTTTCTGAAATGGGATAGATTTTGTTTTGGGCATCGACTAAATTTGTAGTCGGTGGTTTTGGGTGACTGATTCATATACACTGGAGGCCAAAAGTTAGGCATTACTAAAATTTAAACAAATCGCGGTAATTGGTTTTGAGCAGTTATCATTTTCAGAATTACTTCGAAATCTTACAATTTTCAACCAGATTTGTAAGTAATTAGAATTTAAATTGGCAGGCCCAGGCCGAGAAGTCTTGAGCTCACACCATAGGCGTAGTTAGGTCCCTGAATCTAGGGGGGCTCAAGTCCCCGCCCTAGATACAATAAACTTAACAGAACGAATTATTTTTGGATTTTTGGGGGGGCTAATTTCATTCTTGGGGGGGCTAAGCCCCCCGAGCCCCCACCTAACTACGCCTATGGCTCACACTTTTTTGCGTCGCGAATAGAAATTACATTCTTTACTTTGTAACATAAACTGATAAAAACCTTGTATTTTAATAAACATTTATTCATTCCAGAAGTCATGTTCCTTTGCTAAGTTCTCCACTTTCACGATTTTTTGTGTTCAGACGGCAAAGTAGCAATAGTAACTTTTTGTGACATAGAACTGCCATTGAACTTGATAAAACCAACAGTGGTTTCTCTTCAACGCACCATTTTTCATCCAAAAAGTCATTTTTCTTCTCTGAATACCTTCTTCATCAGGTGTCATATATCAGGTAAAATAAGGACACCATCTTGGTGTATGGTGTGGCAGAATTAGAGGTCAGATAGGCATCTATTATAGTCCGCAACTTTTTTATTAATCGCTCAACATCAGAGAAAGCAAATTTTCCTTTTTTCGGAGTACATAATTATCTTGGTATAGGTGCATAGGTATACCTGTGTTGGAGGTGTTATAGATTTCACAAAGTTGTTAAAATGCGTCTCTTTTTGAATATGTACCGGTGGTGGGAGGGGGCAGGCATATTTGGGTTTATTTTTCTGAAATTTGTTGTGAATCCAACAATAATTTTGCTGGCGCCTTCTGGGGGTGCTATAGGCAACAAGTATGAGACATGATAGTTTTTTTAATTTATAGTTCCAAGGGGTGGACAGTTGAACACATCCCCCCTGACCCCCGTATTTACGCCAATTCTGTAATACGTCTATATCTTTCAGTTTTGCAACGGCATTGGCATGTCTAAAGAACTGCTCAATGTAAAGTGAACTTCACTGAATTTAGCTGCTTTACAAATAACATATACACGCACATTTTCATCTTATTTATTTTTTTTTTATTTATACGATAAATTCATTTTTTGTGTGACAACTCAGTTGCACTTATAAACAACTCTTTTTACTCATATTGTATTTATTATTATGTATATGCCTGAAATACACAGAAAAGGGATCAACTGTGATGGCAGGTATAAATTATACAATGTCCATTTCTCAACGAGGGACGATCAAAAAAGGTTGAATACTTTTTGTGCGACGGCAACCGGTCTAGGGTCGGCGGCATTTAAGCAAAGGGGACCGATGCTTGCAAATATTTTTTATGACTTGCAGTAGAATTTATAGTAAATAGGCCACGCCCACTGGATCTCGACTTTTTACCTCTCCCCTTACCCCGCAAATATGTTGACCCCTAGCAGTTTACTATAACTTCCACTTAACGGCATTTCAGTGGGCTACCGTTTGACGGCAGCTTAAGTACAGCCTTTATGTTATGATACACCTGATTTTATAATGAGCGTGTGACACCTACATCACGAATTGAGACCAGCTTTCCGTTTTTTATTGTCCAGTGCGTGTTGCGTAAGTGACATGTGGACGGATGGAGGTTATTTCATCGTAGCAATACATAAATTTCGTATTTAAAAATTTCACTTTTGAATGTTTTTTATCAACACTGCTAGTGACGATAATGTTCATCGCACCATTTCGCCTATCGGTGATACGATGCAATATGTCGATATTAGGGCATGTAAGATGGATTTGCCACACATTAGCACATTAATTTCTCCGTCGCTTAGAAGGAACGTATGCACTTAAGCCTCGTCCACCTTGGTTATTCCTTTTTTTCGTTCTTTTTTCTTAATCAAGGTATGATTACAACAAAGCAAAGAATTGTTACTCGACATCTCTTCGAGTACCAACGAGGTTATAAATTGAGTGGCATTGCTATACTAATATAAAAATGCCCCGAGGCTATCTGGTAAGCTGTGATTAATTGATTGCTTATCATAAACGTTAATTATGCAGATATATGTATCTAGGTATATGCATTCCATTATATGAACAAAGATCTGGCAGATTTTGGAGCACCATGCATTTGGCATATTTTCGATTTGTGTCTCAAATAGTCCGGGATCCCAGGCCCATTTTCACTACTTACTACTAACAAGCTAATTTTGCGTGAGTAGCTTCATTTTGATGAGACGCCCAACTTTTTCCTCTGCAAAAATTCTCGATTGTGGTAGCTAACAGGGGTAGCAGGGATGAAATATGTCAATTTGACGAGTGTCAAAAAGTAATTACTAACAGTTAGTTTTTCAACTAAATCTTAAGAATGTGATCAACCTTATTAGAAAAAATGTTTGTCCTACAAAATCTATGGTTTGATCACATTGTCCCCCTCCATCCAACATGTACCAATAACAAGGTCATACAAATTTATTACTAACAGCCTGGTTTTTTCACTATTGCTTCGTTAATATTTATACAATTTGACAGCAGCATTGTCCTACAAATCACGTGGTATGTTATCCCGGTCCTACGACCAGAAGTTGTTAATACCACAAGACCATTTTTTTCATTACTAACTGTAGGACAAAATATCACATAATAGGTTAATGTGTTCTCTGACCAAACGAAATAATGTCCTACAAGAAAACAGGTATGGATCAAAAGAGAGTGATCTGTGATATAGTTATAAACAATTGCACAGAGCACAGACATAACAAGAAGGGTCCATTGGCATCGGTCCTTTAAAATAGATCTCACAAAACTGTTGTTGTTCCGTTCCAATCCAGTTTGCGGAGGAGGTGAAGTATCTTGGTTTCATACTGGACAAAAGACACAAGTCCCATCTGCATAACAGAATTGATAAGGCCCGACTTGCCCTCTGGACACTCAAAAGGATATGTGCCAAATCTTGGGGCGTTAGTCCTAAACTGATTTACTGGATAATGTATCAGACGGTGGTAGAACCAATGGTAGTATATGATGTCTGGTGGCAGAAACGTTTGCAGCGGATAGCCAGAACCAAGCTAGCGGCTGTGCAACGCATCGCCTACTGATACAATGTCTACTACACTAACACCGGCCATGAAGTATTACACTTAACCTCTCTACATATTGAGGTAGAGAGAGGTGCCAGAATGGTCGCCTACAGACTGATATCAACTGGCAGACAGGGCTAAAAGCAACTAGGATCAGACACAACGGGTCTTATGAGTGAAATTATGAATCACCATATACTCGGAACTCGGACTCTATGGTTTCCCATGCGCACACGGAGAGCTAACAGCGTCCTTTTCCCAAGAAGGAAGGGACGAATGAAAAGGAGTGACAGATTCATATCATCCTCCGATATTGCCCTATTGAAGAATGGGTCCAAGCCAGAACTGGGGACAGGAGCTGGTACCAATCCAAAAGTTGAAATCTCAGTAAACCTTGGGAGGTATACTACAATCTTCCAAGCAGAAATGATAAATAACCATATTGTTGGGAGTCAGAGAGTTGAACAAAGACCTCTGACAAACAAATCCATAAAAATACTTTCAGATGGTCAGGCTGCCCTGAAAGCACTGAGCTCCAAACCTGTTGACCCTAGGCTCGTATGGAACTGCATACATATCCTCAACGGACTTAGAACAAGGAGCAAAGTAACTTCGGTTTGGATTTCAGGTCGATGCGAAGTGAAAGGCAATGTATTGGCCGATACATTCGCAAGAGGAGGAATCGAATATGTGTTCATAGGACAAGAACCATTCGCGGGCATTGCGAAGAGCACCGCTAAGAAAACCATCTCAGATTGGCTGAGAGGAAGCCACTCCTGCACTGGCGAGATACATGAAAGCTACTACACTCGAAGGTGTTCATACCATCCCCTCCAGTCAGCCCCCCTTCCGGGGGATCATAGAATGGAACAGGAATAGTCTCCGCAAACTGGTTGGTCTGTTGACCGGACATTGTCGCCTTAGGAGCCCGTAAGTTAGGTCTAGAAAGCACATCGGACTGTTGTTTCTGCTATGTCGAGGGCGAAACATGGGACCACATATTGCACTCCTGCCCACTACTGGAGCTAGGTTTCAGACTTTCAGACTCGTCCCCTGGACTACTGACTTCAAGGAAGTTTCACCCAACACGGCTATCGCCTTCGTCAAGAGGTATGGATTGTACGGTGAACTCTAAATAAGTATGAGCCACAAAAGACACAATTGGTGGAAGGAGACATAATTGCTTCGCTCACTTTCAGCCTAATTCAAAGTGGATCCCATGAAGCCGAACAGAACGAATTCCTAATTGACAAATCGTCACCACCGATCGAGTGCATCGTGCGGTCTCGTTTACTTACCGAGGCATTCTGTTCAGTGGCGGCTGGTGAGGTAGTGCCACAGTGCCATGGCAATACCTTAATTTTCGACAAAAACATATTTATCTATCTCTTAAACTTTTCTTATTCTATGTAAGTTTCCAACGACTTTTTCTGTTTTATATGAAATGGCAATAGCGCTTCAGCGCATAAATGCTTGCATCAGGCAATACGTGGCATCGTGGCGTTGTGCCGTTTCTTATAATGCACCAACAGAGTGAGAGAAATCTTATCACAAACGGTTATGAGTGACAGAGATAACGCTATGCTTGACGTTTGAATAGATTTTAAAATAATACGAAAGTCGGAAGTAGATCGTGCCAAGCACATTACCCATATTTCCATTCATGGTTCACTATTTTTGTTTTGTTTCAGCAGTTTCGATTTGTTTGACGCTGATGTCGACTTTGAAATTTAGATCTTATTAGTTTGGGTGAGTTGTGCGCTGTTTTCGGGTCGGTATCTCTTTTGTGTTAAAATGTATCATTGGAGCGAAAATGAATAAAATTGGCGCATTAATGAACTCATTTAGTAATTTTCCGCTGGAGGAAAAACTGCAGATTAAGGACTTAGGACGTCCAACACCTGATTTTAAAATTGAAAAACTTTTGGCGTTGTCGTAAATTTAATAAAACTATTTGTGATAAAAACAATTGGATAAGTGACTGTGAAGAAGTAACTCTTTTGTTTTGTTTCCAAATTTGTACAGTAAAACTCAAGAGGGAGTTACAGGAAAAATAAGTAATAGCGTAAATAACATCAGGATGAAATACATCAATGGTAGTCCCAGGATTGTAGGTTTTTAAATTTACCATTCAATAGCAATGACAATATCGTAACTCGTTGATACCATCAGAACGTGAGAGGTCTCAACTCAAAGGTGACGTCCTTCTATAACTCAATGTGCATGGGAGAGTTTGATATTGTATGTATTACGGAAACGTGGCTGTTGGATAGTCAGCAGTAGTGAGCTGTTTCCTGCAAACTATGGGGTAATTCGAGGCGACCGCAGGTCAAGTGAGACCAACCTGAGTACAGGTGATGGAGTGTTAGCATCTACTAAAAAGTTTCTTCTAAAATCGTAAACGATAACATTCGTTTAAATGATCTATACCTTTTCCAGCTGTAATTTCAAAAGCATCGAATTACATTTCTAAATCGTCAATTGTAGACGCTTTATAATGTAATTTTATGCTTTTGGAACCTACAACTGGAAAAGGTATAATACGAGTAGGTGTGAAAATAAATGACAATGATGAAATTTCAATAATACAGGGTGTTAATTAAGTATGTTAACAAACTTTAACCACGAATAGTACTCTGAAAAATAGAAAGAAAATGTAATATGAACATGGATCCGGAAATGCTTCCTAAGGGAGCTACGCCCCTTTGCATGGGGCACCCTGAAGACGGATTTCCCTCGATATTCTCGAAACCATTCATAACAAAATTACAAAATTAGGTACGATGGGTGAACTTTTGACGCTGAATCTGATTCCGAATTCAGAATTTCATAATTTTAATCAGAGGCGTGTCATATGGGAGGAGTTAAGGGTAAAAATAACCCCATTTTCTAAATCGTAATTTTTTGACATTTTGATTCTAGAATATGGTATCTCAGAGATTTCTACGTAAAAATGGTCTCTTGGTACATCTCGATAGGGCCAATCGTTTTCGAGATAAATGCAAATAATTGAATCGATGCAGGCTATTGTATTCAATAATTTGCATTTTTCTCGAAAACGGTTAGCCCTGTCGAGATATACCAAGAGACCATTTTTACGTAGAAATCTCTGAAATACCATATGGTTACGATTGGTATTTACCATTTAAATAATTTTGTATATTCGAATCTCCCGCGTTTTGACTTGCGAGTTTGAAGTCTGACGGTTGACGCGGAAGAAAGAGAGAGTCGTACTTCAACTACCGAGGTGAACGGACGTGTGCGTGATATCCGTCACCCCGTGTGTAGCGGGTACCTCCAATAAGGGCGACCACAGCCTTACATCGCTCAGCTAACTAGGAATCTGGATAGAGCAACGCAGTACCCAGCTGGGGAAGACATCCGACGCCAACCAACAAGGGGTGAGTCAACCGATGCATGATTAACCTTCAATTCTCGTGAGTCATCTGCGGTTATTTGCCAATTTAGTTGGTCCTTCACAATTGGCTACAATTACTTTATTGATCGAATTGTAACCATTTTTTGGCCCTCCGAGCACGGATAAATAAATCGCGCTATAGTAAAATAGTCTACGTAAAATCTAAATTGGTACGTATCCTTGACAAAAAACGGAGTTTTTTTGTGACATCGGAATTTGTTAGTGTTGCGCGCTGTTTGTAAAAATTGGTTATATTCGAAAACAAGCAACTTTTGGTGTATTGTGTTGGTAATACATATCTGGGGAGTTTTCTGGGCATTTGAAATTGACATTTTGCGAATTGCGTGAGCGCAAAAGTTGTTTTGATTCAGTTGGTTACATTCGGTTGGGGGTTCGAAAACCGGCGTTTCGACAATTGGTATAGTCGACGGAGATTTCGAAAAAGAATAACAACTGAAAATTTTGTGATTTGTGTGTGGTTGCCGTATTGTTTGTGTAAAGAAGTTGTGTTTACTAGCAGATTGATTCTAAATTTGATTATTTTGGTCTTGTGTTTACATTGAATCGTTACCTGATACCTGAACATGCCTAATGCAAATGTTGTGAAGTTGCAACGGCAACGCGCGCTAGTTTTAAAATCTATTAAAAATGTTCTTGAGGCGGCCAAGAAGGCTCGTGATAATGGCGAGTATCGGACGGAGTTTTTTCTCAGGTATGGAGAGCTGGATGGGTATGTAACGAGGTTTGAGAATTTGCAATATGAAATAATAGCCTTGGTAGATGAGTCTGCCTTAGAGGAGGAGGAAGCAGTTCATACAATGTTTGATGATATGAGATATTCAATAAGGGGCATTCATAAAGATCTTTCTGATGAGATGATGGCTCGTAGTGAGCATGAAACATCTGCAGTGGTCGTAAGAGAAAATTGTTTGAGGCTTCCCAAAATTGAAATACCGAAGTTTGATGGTGACCTTACAAGGTGGCCTACGTTCATCGACTTATTCAATACTCTTATTCATAGAAATAATTCGCTGTCAAAAATAGAAAAGTTTCTGTTCTTGATTTCTTATTTAGAAAAAGAGGCAGGTCTAATAGTAAGGAATGTGCCCATTACTGAGGATAATTATGAAATAGCCTATAATGCATTAATGAGTCGATATCAGAATGAACGTGTTTTATTGAGCAATTATTGGTTTTCAATTTATAATGCTTCTCCCTCTAGGCATGATTCTGCAGTTGAACTTCGAAAATTGTTGTCAATATTTTCTGAAAATTTGGTGGCTTTAGAGATGAGTAACTTGAACCTATGGGATTTTACCAAATTCAATTTATTGTTGCAGAAATTACCTTCTTCCCTTAAAACGCGATTTGAACTAGAACATAATGGGAATAATGTTCCGGGGTTTGACATGCTTTTTGGATTTGTTGAGAAAACCTGTCGAGCTCTGGAAAATACATCCCTTACTTCCGCATATCAAGGGAGTAATGTGTCTAATGCTAGTGGTGGGTTTAGAAAGAATAATAGTCCTGCTAATCCCAAGGGAAGGCAGACACTTAGTTTTTCGACTGGCACATTAACACAGGAAAAGTGTAATTTTTGCAAGGGTTCACCACATTCGTTGATCAAATGTGATAGATTCTTGCAGGCAGAATGTCGTAAGAGGCATGCCTTTGTCAAGCGGACTAGAATGTGTTTTAATTGTTTGGGAGCTACTCATCTAGTAAATAAATGTAAATCAAAAGAACTTTGTGGGGTTTGTGGTGGAAAACACCATGTACTATTGCATTTTCCGGACAATAAAGTGACAGATTGTGATGTCAGTGGTAGTACCTCTAATGAATCTGAGAGTCATGTTCAAGTCATGGCAAGTAAGTTGTCTGTGCAGCTTAGAATGTTGCTTGCTACTGCACTAGTCTCAATATTGGATTCTGAGGGTAGATCCACCAAATGTCGTGTTTTGTTAGATTCTGCTAGCCAAGCCAATTTTATTAGTGAATCTTGTGTGAGAAGGTTGAATCTTACTCGTAAGGAGTATTCAACCCCTGTTGTTGGCATTAATGGAATGTCATCGAATGTGAGTTCGGGAAAAGTCTCTTGTGTTATCTTTCCCTACAGCAAACCGTATCCTAGCTTCAATTTGGAAGCTATTGTGATACCTCAGATTTGTGAGAAGGTACCTCAAATTCCTGCTGTTGTTCAGAAGTGGAAGTATTTAGAAAATCTTTGCCTCGCAGAGCCTTTGGCTGCACATGATGAAATGGAAATTGATCTGCTTCTAGGGGTAGAAGTATTTGGTGAGATCTTACGTTCCGGTTATGTGAGAGGACAGAATGGTGGGCCACATGCTATTAACACCGTATTTGGGTGGGTGTTAATGGGCAAGTTGGGTGGTGTTTCCACTAATAGTGTGCTGAATTTTCTAACTTCTGTGGGGGAATTGGATTGTACATTGAAAAAGTTTTGGGAAATTGAAAGTATCCCTAAGTGTGTCGCATTGTCTGAAGAGGAACAGCAGGCTGAGGAATTCGTTACGTCATCTTGTTGGCGTATGGACTCAGGAAGATATGTGGTGAAGCTTCCCTTTTCTGAATTCCCCCCAGTTCTGGGTGATTCCTATTCACAGGCTTTGCATAGATTTAAGCTGTTGGAAGGACGTTTTCGTCGTGATTCCGTCTTACATGAAGCATATTGTGATTTTATGGCTGACTATTTGGAGCAAGGCCACATGTCTGAAGTTGGGAACCAAGTGGGGTCTAATAGTGAGTATTACATTCCTCATCATGCGGTGGTGAAAAGGAATGCGAATGGTGAAATAAAGCTTCGGACTGTCTTTGATGCTTCAGCTAAAACTACCAATGGAAAGTCCTTGAATGATGTTCTTCTAGCAGGTCCCAAGTTACAAAATGATATCGTCTCAATATTGTTATCTTTCAGGTTGTATTTGTATGTGTTTACCGCGGATATACGGCAAATGTATCGACAGATTTTAGTTGAGGAGTCTCACACTAGTTATCAAACTATTTTGTGGAGACCTAACGGTGACGAGCCTATAAGGAAATATCAGTTGAAGACCGTTACCTATGGAGTAACGTCTAGTCCTTTTCTAGCGATTAGGACGTTGCTGCACCTGTGTAGGGATGAGGGTGAAAGGTTTCCGTTAGCTGTAAATATTTTGGAGAATTTCTGTTATGTTGATGACGCCATTGGAGTAGCAAACTCCAAGGAAATTGCCTTGGATACTCAAAACCAGTTGATTGAATTATTGGCGTTGGGAAAGTTTGAACTGAGGAAATGGGCAAGTAATTGTTCTGAAGTACTTGCTCAGGTACCTGAGGTTCATCAGCAGCCACTTGTATTTGATAAGGATTCTCTTGGAATAAAAGTGTTGGGTTTGCAGTGGTGTCCCACTACGGATTGTTTTTCTTATTCTGTACATCCTCAGATACGGTCCTGTACAAAGAGGAATATTTTGTCAGAAATAGCAAGAATGTATGATCCTCTAGGATTCTTAGCTCCAGTAATCATTGTTCCCAAGCAAATACTTCAGCAATTGTGGGCTTTAGGGATAGGTTGGGATGATGAGCCACCGCTGGAAGTTGCAAACCAGTGGAAAACTTTTGTGGCTGAGTTACCTGAGCTATCTTCGTTGAAAATTCCTAGACATATACTTCATATAGAGGCAAAGTTTACAGAAATTCATGCTTTTTGCGATGCTTCGGAGAAGTCGTATGCAGCTGTAGTTTATCTGAGACAGGTTTCCACGGAGAACAGTATTTCTGTACATTTGGTGTGTGCCAAAACTCGAGTGGCGCCTTTGAAAAGACTGTCGATTCCACGACTGGAATTGTGTGCAGCCTTATTAGCCGCAGAGCTGATTGATTGTGTATCCCATATAATGGTAACACAGAAAATAGATAATGTTTGTGCTTGGACGGATTCGAAGGTAGTTGTGACGTGGGTCAAATCTTCTCCGCATAGGTGGCGGAGCTTTGTAGCCAATCGTGTAGCTATAATCCAGGAGAAGGTAGCTCCTGATTCATGCTATCATGTGGTTGGGAAAGAGAATCCTAGTGACTGTGCTTCTAGGGGGACTTTTCCTCGGCAATTTCTAGAACAACCCTTGTGGTGGGAGGGGCCAACTTGGCTTAAGCTTCCTCGGGATGATTGGCCTGTAACTTGTGTAGGTGAGCCTTCCTGTACAGATGTACAAGAAGAAGCAAAGGTTGTTTGTATTACTATTCACGGCTCTAGTATTGTTTCAGAATTGTTGAATAGATATTCTTCCTTACGCAAAATTGAGCGTGTTGTTGCTTATTGTTTGAGATTTCGTAAAAATTGTTTGTGTCGAAAAAGGGGTTACCCGCGTGAGATAGGTAATTTATCCGAGGCTGAATTGTATGAGGCTATGGTGGTTCTGGTCAAAGACGTGCAAAGAGTTGAATTGGATAATGAACTGCGGAAAGTTCGTCGAGCGGAGGTCTGTCCCAAAGCTATACAGAAGCTAGCTCCTTTCATTGATTCCCAGGGTGTCCTGAGGGTGGGCGGTCGCTTGAGACAGTCTAGTCTAAGCTATGATCGGAAGCATCCAATTCTGCTCCCTAGGAAGCATCGATTGACTTATCTCATTATCCAAAGTGTGCACAATAGGAGTTGTCATCCTGGACCACAAACTTTGCATTATCTGTTAAGGCAGAGATATTGGATACTATCTGCCAAACGGGCTATAGCTTCAGTGTTATCTCGTTGCATAAAATGCTTTAGAGTTAAGCCTCCTCCAGTGGTCCCCATAATGAGTGATTTACCTTCCGTTAGAATTTCGGAAGTCAAACCTTTTTCCCATAGTGGCGTAGACCTTTTTGGTCCTTTGAGGATGTCTTTAGGTAAAAGACGAGGCATTAGTTCTCAAAAGGTGTATGTGTGTCTTTTCGTGTGTATGGCTACTAAAGCAATACATTTAGAAGTTGTGTCAGATCTAACTAGTGAAGCTGTTCTTGCAGCACTTAGGCGTTTTATAGGGCGGCGAGGACGTTGCAGTGATATTTATAGTGATCAAGGTACGAATTTTGTTGGTGCTTATAAAACTTTACAGTTATTGGGTGCTAAAGCTTCTGAAGCTTTGCAAATTAAGTGGCATTTTAATCCTCCAGCTAGTCCTTCCTTTGGAGGTATATGGGAGTCCGGAGTGAAATCTGTGAAAACTCACTTGCGGCGGGTGATAGGTGCGCAAGTGTTGACTTATGAGGAATTGAGCACCACTTTAATCCAAATTGAGGCAATGTTAAATTCGAGACCCTTGTGTAGTTTGAGTTCTGATCCTAACGATGTAGGCAGCTTGACTCCGGGTCATTTCTTGACATTAGAGCCCCTGAATGCTCCGCCTGACGAAGATTTGTTGTGTGTGAAACATAGTCGGTTGAACAGGTGGCAGTTAGTGCAACAGATGCAGCAACATTTTTGGCGGCGCTGGCATATGGAGTACCTCCACACCCTTCAGCAACGACATAAGTGGAATACACCACATAATCCTCCCTCGGTCGGCCAGTTGGTTCTTCTCAAGGATGAAAATACCCGTCCTTTACAGTGGCCATTAGGCAGGATTATTAAGTTATATCCCGGTACGGGAAACATTTCGAGAGTCGCCCAAGTTAAGACGAGTAAAGGGCTGTTAGACCGTCCTTTATTGAAACTGTGCCCTTTGCCGGCACAATAGGCCATGATTTGCTTGTATATGATAATTTGTTTTTTTTCTTTTCGTGTTGTGTTATGGGTGGGATAATTCCACTAATTTTCTTTTGTGGGTAATATAGGAATTACTATGATTGGAAAAAATATTTTTTCTTTTTATATTTTTTGGTGGGCGGAAAATGGTTACGATTGGTATTTACCATTTAAATAATTTTGTATATTCGAATCTCCCGCGTTTTGACTTGCGAGTTTGAAGTCTGACGGTTGACGCGGAAGAAAGAGAGAGTCGTACTTCAACTACCGAGGTGAACGGACGTGTGCGTGATATCCGTCACCCCGTGTGTAGCGGGTACCTCCAATAAGGGCGACCACAGCCTTACATCGCTCAGCTAACTAGGAATCTGGATAGAGCAACGCAGTACCCAGCTGGGGAAGACATCCGACGCCAACCAACAAGGGGTGAGTCAACCGATGCATGATTAACCTTCAATTCTCGTGAGTCATCTGCGGTTATTTGCCAATTTAGTTGGTCCTTCACAATTGGCTACAATTACTTTATTGATCGAATTGTAACCACCATATTCTAAAATCAAAATGTCAAAAAATTACCATTTAGAAAATGGGGTTATTTTTACCCTTAACTTCTCCCGTATGACACGCCTCTGATTAAAATTATGAAATTCTGAATTCAGAATCAGATTCAGCGTCAAAAGTTTACCCATAGTACCTAATTTCGTAATTTTGTTATGAACGGTTTTGAGAATATCGAGGGAAAACCGTCTTCAGGGTGCCCCATGCAAAGGGGCGTAGCTCCCTTAGGAAGCATTTCCAGACCCATGTTCATATGACATTTTCTTTCTATTTTTCGGAGTACTATTCGTGGTTAAAGTTTGTTAACATACTTGATTGACACCCTGTATATTGCATAATACATTCCACCATCTGTACCGTTCCATGAATTTGAAATTTTTTTCCATGCTTTTGAAGTACTTAATAACATTGTTCTGTTGAAATAAGAATACACATATAGAAAGCCAGAAATACATTCATGCAAATAAAAAAAAATACTAAATGCCACGTATTTTCTTAATTGTACTATGGGATGAAAACGTGGTCAATGAAAAAAATGGATACCCAACGCCTCGAAGGTTTTGAAATGTGGATATATCGTCGAATTCTGAGAATATCATGGGTAGACAAAGTTACAGACGAAACAGTATTAATAGAATGGAAAAACAAAGAGATGTATTGCTAACCACAAAGAGAAGAAAATTACAGTACCTGGGACATGACATGAAAGGGGAGAAATATAATGTACTTCAAGTAATCATAGAAGAAAAAATCGCAGGAAAAAGAATAATAGGAAGGAGAAGATATTCGTGTTTGAATAATCTGAGGGATTTGTAAAATTGCTCCAATAACCAGCTATTTAGTGCGGCGGTTTCGAAAGTTCCAATTGATTAGATATAGATGATTGCCAACCTCCAGAATGGGAATGGTACCTAAAAAAGAAGATAACATGTTTACAGGCGGTAAGGTAATTTTGTGGGGATTTCAATCCCTTATTAGGGATGCAGATGACAGAAATTTCAAATCCGAGTCATTTTTGCGCATTTGGCGATTTATAGATTTACAATAATGTTAATGGTAGGTTGTTGATTTGATATTCAGCAATTTAAGACTGTTACAGGGTCACTCGCCATTAGTTAAGGAGGACAGTCACCACCCAGCACTCACTTTCGATTTAAAAGATGTTAATGTGAATTTTTAATCGTATGGTAACTTCAAATTCAATCTTTGTCGTGCTAGTTTTCCGAACATGTATGATAGACTGCATAACTTTATATCATTAGATCAGTGGACGATGCCTCTTCTTTCTGGTATTCGGTCACTAACAGAATTATCAAAAGCCATGTACCTAAATTTATAATAACGTCATATAACTATCCGGTATGCTTTACACAAGACATTATTTCTAATATAAAGAAAAAAGATAGAGCAAGAAGTTTCTTTAAGAACACACAGAGTGAATTCTTCCAAAATACGTTCCGGATTCTACGATCCACTATTAAGATTACAATGACTTATTCAGCTTATGTACAAAACGTAGAGGACAGAATGAATCAAGACCCTTCGAAATGTTAGCCTTTTGTCAACGCTAAAAGTAAGCGCTTGTCAGCAAATCAATAGTTGATGGCTTTCCAAAATATTCCTCAGATGTATTCTGGAGATCGCTTCCTGACAATAACACTTTTTGACAACGTTATGTGGTTGCAGCACATTGCTGAGGCCGATTTCATGCAGGCCTCTAAAAAGCTGAACACCAAGATGACTTCAGGGGTAGACAATATGCCAAGCTTTTTAGTCAAAAACTGCATTAGTGCTTTCGCAACGCCTGTCTGTAATTTACAATTTAATACTTAAAACGTCTTCATAACCACAAACAGAGAAAACAACAAAAATGTGTCCACTGTTCAGATACAGAGATCACAAGGATACAAGCAATTATCGGCAAATATATTGTGTAATTTAGGAAAAATATTTGTAACGTCTTCATAACCACAAACAGAGAAAACAACAAAAATGTGTCCACTGTTCAGATACAGAGATCACAAGGATACAAGCAATTATCGGCAAATATATTGTGTAATTTAGGAAAAATATTTGTAACTATAATTCACAATCTAATATATAGCTCTGTAAGGCTCTTGTTGTCCAATAATTAGCACGGTTTCATCATTGGAATGTCTGCTGTCACAAATTTCACCTGCATAACTCAATTCCTATGTGAGGTCTGAGGTCAAGTTGATGGTATTATACCGATGTTAAGAATGGTTTTGACCAAATTGACCACAATATACTTTTGAGGAAGCTTTCGCGGTCGATCTATGTGATCCTCGTGTCGCGTTGATCCAGCAGAACGAGATTTCAACCTTACGTATTCAAAGCATCAGCATCTTGTATTGAGTATGGCGGCTATAAATCATATACTACGTGTCCTGTGCCTCAAGGGTCCAATTTGAGTCGTCTGCTTTTTATTATATTTATAAAAGGATTTAACACTAACAATTCCTTGCTTGAATCTACTTTTTGCAGATTATCTTAAAATATATGCATGCATAAAAGCAACGATGTCTGTATAGCACTCCAAATGTAAGATCATGTTGTAGGTGTGCAGGAAAAATTAATAAGATTTATTAAGATTACTACAATATTGCAGGTCGTAAAGTTGAAAGGGTAACTTTCCTCAAAGATTTATGAAAAAGTTAATCATTGCCTCAATGATATATGTTGTCATAAACTGTAAGATTTATGCGGCAATACATCAGTAGTTACAAAATTTTGAAATTTACTACTTATCGTTTTTTGTTAATATCTTGGTCGAGAAATTACAGTAATAAAACAGTACTTATTTTTTCATTTGATAGGTCATTAAATAATTGTTTCATACATAAATATTCAGATTATGGTCACGAAACTATTCGATTAAGATATGTTTTTGGCCGTTTTATAATGTCTATGTCTATACCACGAAAATATATAATTTTGTCGGCTATAGCATATTCACGTACCAGCTGTGCGACTCTATAGGAACTACGCACACCTTTTTCCGACTATTCCTGACCATACGCGGCTGGTTCAATATCTCGAATACATGTTTCGTTATATTGTTGATTAATCGAATGGAGAAGTTTACTCAAATTACGTTGCGATATTCGAACATTAAATTTAATATTCGAAGGCTGCGATAGTCTTTATAGATCCTCTGTGCCTTGAAATTTCTTCATTTATGTTTGGTTTTGTATGTCATCTTTTGTATTCATTTTCCTATTAGTTTATCACTATTTCTGCGAATACAACTGAGGTGATGATTATTTTCTAGAAGGAAAATAAGAAAAGTGTTATTGGCGGCAAATTATATGACCATACCTTTTTTGGACGCCTGGGGTCTTGGTTTTGTTTCTTTTTTAGCAGGAGGTGGTGAGGACACAAAGATTAGTTAGTTAGTACCGAGAATATGTGGGGGTCAAGCCACTTGATGCTATTGTTTTATTGTCTGATTCACTCTCAAACGTAATTTTAACTTTAAAAAATAGTTCCAAGCGGTGATCGGTGCACTATAAGAAGCCTTTTTAACTTCTGATTATCCATAATGTTCCATCAGATCTGAATCCAGAGGATTAGCTTTTCAGTCATAGATGTCATCTGTTTATTTCACTGTTTCAAAACATAATAATAGCCTGAAATGACAAAAGTGACGAGAAGCGACAGAATAGTTTTAATCCTGCATGTTAAATATATGATGTTGAATAATCTTCTGCTTATAGACAGAGTTCTGGCGAGAATATCTGTCAGTTTAGGGTTTCAGTATTTGTGTCATGTAAATCTCCGGTACTACAATTGTCAGCAGCAAATATGCTGATTCAACATCAAACAAGGTCATCGAAGATGACGCGGGTAATAGATCAACAAAACCCTGACCTACAAATTCTGTCAAATTAGATCAACTGTCTCGTTCAAACCGAGCTGACGTTTGTTTTTTGTGATGAGATCAGCTTCAGTTCAACTCTAAGGACTGGTTTAAGTTTGTCAAGCTGCTTGAAAGTTTAATCTCGAACTTTGATTTCGGCTATTCAAGAAAGATGTAAACGGACGTTCTGGTTATCCAAGAACAGGATAAATTCAATAGTACAGTTAGAGATGAAACACAATGGGCTATAAGCGTCGTTATAACTTGAAAGTCGAAAGAAAGTTTAAATGTTAGTCCCTCCAAAACATCCATAGTTGCCGATGGAGTTGGCCGTTACTTGATGGAGATCCATTGATACACAAAGTATTCCAGATGAATAATCACCACTTTTATTTAAACTTGCGACGATCGTTTCGACACACAGTGTCTTTTTCAAACATTGTTTGAAACATTGTTTGAAAAAGACACTGTGTGTCGAAACGATCGTCGCAAGTTTAAATAAAAGTGGTGATTATTCATCTGGAATACTTTGTGTATCCATAGTTGCTTTCACCAGAAGGGACTAGGACCTCTACTTCTTATGGGCAGTCACATACAGCTGTCGGAAGAAGGATGCTGTAAGTTAACCTGGAACCCTAAGCTCAAACGAACTAAAAGGAGAACCGAGATGACACTAATGTTATCAAGGCGCTCTCATGGTATAACATGGGGCTTTTTTTGTTTGTTTACGGCATCGACTACTATGGTCATTAGCCGAACAATGGGCTTAAGCCTATTCATAGTATACTGGACATACACGATAGTACATCATACATAAAACATTAGTATGGTGGGCAAAGATGAAACAGCGAGCTGTAATTCCAGAAATGAGAAAGACAGAGACTTGCTTACCTGGTCATCACAGGTGCAATACAAGGCGCACAGACTGCAGCCCTGGAGACCATCCTGGACCTTCTTCCATTACAAATTGTAATAATGTTGGAGGCGATAATGGGTAACTCCAGACTACAGACATAGCCAAGAGGAATGTATAAGTATCGTGGACACAGTATACTCACAAAATATGTGGAGCATACCATAATGGACGTAAGGAAGGACCACGTAACTCCAAAATTTATCTTCAGCATGAACTCTGAGACTATAATTAGAAATCGAAAACAACATTTTGAAGCACGAAACCTACAACGGAAAATAAGGTACACAAACGAATCAAATACCCAGCAGGGTACAGGAGCAGGAATGTTTGGAAGAGTGAAAAACTCTAGGAAAATCATTCCGTTCGAAAAATGCGCTTTTGTAATTCAGTAAGAGGTGTATGCCATCCTGCATTGTACAAGGATAAATAATAAGCGAGAGTAAAAACTAAAAGGACCATAATACTCACAGACAGTCAAGTGACGCTTGGGGCACAAGAGAGCTCCAAAGTAACACTGGTGTGGCCGTCAGGACGTTCAGGTATAGATGGTAATGGAAAGACAGGTAAGCTTTCGAGGACTGCCTTGTACATTGACGCAGAAATAGCTTTGGAGGTAGGTACCCAAAAAGACAATTAAACACCAGGTCAAGGGATGGGTCAAACTCCAGCACTAAGAATATCGGAACTTGGTGCGTGGATGTAGACAAGGGAAAGTATTCAACAAAGCCACATGTCAGAAAATAGCTGAAGGACTGCTTTCATTGAACAGGAATCAGCTTCGAGTAAAAATTGGTTTCCTTACAGGATATTGACTATGACTATGTGGTAGAGAGACAAAAGCAGCCTTCCATGTGCTCTGTGAGTTCGAAGCGCTAGATCATAAGAAACAACAACCCTTTGGGAAGCCTAGGCTATAACCAGACAGATTTTAACTCAGTAGGTACCAGGATGAATAGGGAAATTGCACAAAATATTGCAGAAGTCTAGACTGTTGGATTGGTACTCCAGAAAACAGAAGACATAATGCAGTAATATATGCTCTATGCTCTCTGCCAAGCAGCTCTAAAAGCGGTGGCAGCTTCGAGAACCAGATCAGCTCTGGCTCAAGAATGTTCAGTCGCCCTTCAGAGCCATAAGAAGGCGACCCTGCTGTGGGACTATGGACACATTGATGTACCCAGTAACGAGAGAGCGGACCATCTAGCTAGGATAAGGGCCAGCAGTCCCTACATCGGTCCAAAACAGGCAAGCTAACGATTCATAGTGCGCCCTGATAAGAGTCGAAAGTTATGGCGTCTGAATAAAGACAAAGAGACGCTCAAACTATTGGTGGGGGGTTCTCACTGGCCATTGCCGCCTGAACAGACATTTATCAAGAGATTGGTAGAGGACACCATTTTCTATAGATGCTGGGAGGAGGACAAGACAGTGTTCCACTTCCCGGGCAGATGTGCTGTGTATCGCAACCTCAGGGTTCAAATATTCTTTATTCAGTGAGATGGTCGGAGATACTGACTTTCGTTAAGAGGTCTGGTAGGTTCGACAATGAGCTTTCTAGGACGTAGATTTTAGTGTTTTCAGTGTTGGTTCAGGAGTTTGGCCAAAAGGGATATATTACTAATGCAATAAAATAATCCTTATGGCTGCAGTATTAACGACCTTTTTGTCGGACAGCTCCTAGGGGTAAAAAAAGGAAACATGGATTCAAACTGCGATCCTATTACAGACAGGTATAATAGTACCAACGGCGAAGTTTAACCACAATGGCTACTCATACTCAACCGGTCAACCTAAACTACTTAAACCTTTTTAGGTAAAAATCATCCAACAAAAAGACTAGTTGTGCAAAGAGAGAGAGGAAATGAAAAATGTGATACGCTAAATCCTTAAAAATGCTTATACCTATACCTAAAACATCTCTTTAATTTACAGTACATGAAATTATAATGCTGAGTTTTTTAGTCAAAGACTCCATTGACCAAAAATGGAGAGTATACAAAATACAAAATAAGGAGAGAAGAACAAGCTGTAAAGATATTAATAATGGAAAAACATTTCAGATAACTGAAATCTAGAGACCCTGAAGCCGTTTAATATTCTATTTAGTTTTAGTCAAGTTGTAAAGCATTTCATGAAGTTATAGCTATCCATAGAAATCATATTTAAATTGGGCTTTCTGAAAGAGCAAAGTGATCAATAGTTTTAGCAATGCCTTCCTGTCAACTTTTGGGATTGGTATGAGGTTTGGAGCCACTTGTAAACTTAATATTTATTATTAAATTACATTTTGGCTATTGGTGACGATTCAAGTAAATTGCACACGGGTATTCAGATTTCGATATGAATGGAATAGTCGAAATAAGCCTAGTAACAATAACTAAATAGAAATCTAGAGATATTAGAATCGTTTAATGCATTTCACTTAAATTTTGAGGAGCTGTGTGATTGATTTTTAGGGAGCTGAGCGCCTGCGTTAACCTTTTATGAGTGTTCGGTACAGCTCTGATGTACGTGATAATTAAATTGTGGTCACGAGCAACATGATTGTGTCACGTCTTATGTCAGCTATGCAGAAGTTCTTTTTCGGTAACTAGAAAGTTGCAGTAATAAACAATATTATTTTTATAGGACACCACGCGTTAGTAATATTTATACCACGCCCAGATAAGAAATACGATTTGATGTTTTCTTAAGGCAATTTAACTGTGTTTTGACAATTTTCTTTCTGTTTCTAAAAGGAATTACCGTAGCAATCATTGTTATCTCAACTAAATGCATACTAACAAAGCAACTAAAAGAACAATGAAAGAAGTTGCTATCGCATAGCTATATACAGGGTGTCCGGATATTCGACCGACAGCGCTTGGCTGGTGATAGACCTCACTTTTTTATGAACATTGATATAGGAACATGAAGTCTTAAAATGCTTAGTTTTCAAAATACAGGGTGTCACCGTTTCACATTTGGCACATAGAACTCATTTAAATTAACAAAACTTTTTTCAGGTTTGGTGCATCAATGTAAATATTGAAAATATATCGTTTGTGAATATTGAAAATATCGTTTCCTCAATATGTTTTTCGTAAAAAAGGTATGTTTTATTCTAGTCGCTAGAGCTAACCATTTTCGAGATAGCCTTTATCAAAATTTCCAAGACACCCCAATTAGTTGTAATATGTGATCGAAAGAATTATCGGTATTCTCGAACGAATCAATATTAGATCGAAAAGCATGTTTCAAGCATATTTAATTTTAAAATAGGTCATGCCCATGTTCAAGAATATTTCGTTGACGATTTGTATAACTGTCAGCCTAAAATGCATTTGTGCGGAAATATCGAAAATTCAGTCGCATTGGAAATTTCAATGAAGGTTATCTCGAAAACGGTTACCTTTAGAGACTTGAACAAAGTGTACCTTTTTCACGTAAAACATATTGAGGAAGCGATTTTTTGACACTCACTGTAATGCACCAAACTGGAAAAGGGTTCTGATAATTTAAATGAGTTCAATGTGTGGTACGTTGCGCACTCTTTTCATGATATCAAAACCGTTGTTGAATTTGGATTTCTCACCTTAAAAAATCCCCGGTACGTAATTTTAGATCGCTGTCACATTTTATTACGGAATAATTGAGAAAAACGAAAATAAAAGTAAAACTTGGACATCTTGTACCTTAAAAATTATTCATTTTAAGGCTTCATGTTCCTATCTCAATGTTCATAGAAAAGTGAGGTCTATCACCTATCAAGTGTTGTCGGTCGTATATCCGGACACCGTGATTGGGTGTTCAAGCCCTTTAATGTTAAGGTCTCTGTCGTTGAAGGCAATTGCTGTAATGAAATTGTTATAGTTTATAGTGTTATTATTAGGTAGTTTTCGTTGTTCTTAATTAATCTTACCGCTTCGGTTAACAAATACGTTGTCAGAACCGCTATTTGACAGATAAATAAATAGTTTTCGGAGCAAGACACCACTGTAAGATGCCCCCTAACCTTATTTTGAGCTACAACTTTGACTCTTTTTATTACTTGTAACACACTCATTGAGCTTGACGAATTTGGAAGCATTTTTGTAAAACGACGGATAATAATTGTTGCAGATCTACTCAAAAGTCAAAAACAGTGTCACTGTCAAAACCAAAACAGGTTATGATCTAATTTTTATTCGTGCTGCGCATGCGTGTCGCTTCGTTAATCGCTATGGCTATCGTCCGTACAATACAGGCATTTAGCGGTTACGATATACGTAAAACGAAATGCAAGTATCAAAGTTGTCAAATAGCGTTACAAGGAACATCACTTTGTAAGTAACGAAAACTGCCTAATGTATAAAGTTTCAGGAATAAAGTTAGGTACTTTCCACACCGGTAATAACAAAAATTTTAGCGTTAGCATATTGCTCACCATCCATACCATCGCATTTTACCTTCATTCTTGCTGGCACTATCTGTAATAAATAATCAAATGCTACTGAACAAATCTGCATGTACCATAGTGGCATGTAAAACTTTATCCGGCAGATGTGAAAAGGACTTTCCTTGCAATGCCACACATACATGCCGATCAGTGTTTCTGGGAATAAGTTTTCCAAAAATATTTGTTTAAAAATCTGGTAGCCTATAGAATACCATGCATTTATAACTTTTCTCGTTTCAAAAACAATAGATATGTTTCAGTATATCTATTAAACACAAAACAGGGTGCATTGAAGCACGTCTTCCAATTAGCTGCTTCGCAATAAGCTAATTCAAACCTACTATAAATATTATATAATGTTTCCCCCTCAGCCCTATGTCGTACCTAGCCATTATTTTTTCTATATTTTTTGATGTTAACATAATAATAGTTTGCTGAAAATATGTTTTTTGTGTTATATTATTATGTTTCCCTCTCTAACATGGTTACAATTTCCATTATCCTCCCCCATCAGAACACTGAAAATACTTCCTTCACCTACAGTGTAGCGCTAAACGTAAAAAAATTTCAGGAGCCTGTGATAACCCTAAAAACAAAGTGGTTCCAAAGTTCTTCATTTTTTGATGATTGGTTTGCCAATCCAGATTTCCCAAAATTAGGAAATTCTTCCATCACCGTCTTAGTAGTGATACCGATCCAAAGTTTCGTTACATCTAAACTATTTCCAAGTTACAAATTATGAATATCAATGTACAAAATTCTAGGTCTTAAACATAATGTATGTCTTTGGTGGCAAGTATACAATATCACCAAATCCCTCTTTTTGGGGCAATATAGGCCATTATGAATACAGAAAATTTGGCAGTTCCATGATACATCACCCCCCTTCCCCGCCACCCTAATTTCAGCCCCTCCCAGAAAAAGTGGAAAACAATCAGGGACCCGTAAAGCTCATAAAAACTAAGTTTCTAACGCTTCTGAGGTGTTTTCTTTTTTGTTAATTACGTGCCATCATTGCTCCGATTTTCAGAAATATAGCAGTTAATCTCACACCCAAAATCGATACAGCAGTTACTAAGAATACGCGATTTCATAAATACAGTGTGTCCCAGCTAAAGTTTAGCTCTGAAATGATAAAACATACTAAAATTCGCCGTGACATGTAGATTTGTATGTCTTCGCACATTTTTCAGCACTGACCTAAACGGATATTTCGAGATGATCAAAATACTTTTGTTGTTGTCAAGATATTTTGAATATCACCAGACGTACGTATGGAACAAAATGACTTCCATTTGGAACCTTTCTTACGAGAATATTCCAGGTAATGAAAATAATGCTTCATTTTGATAATCAGCATAATTTTAATTAATTTTCATAATAGTTTATCAATGTTTGCCACGCGATTCACTATATTGACTTGCTTCATCAAACAGTCTCAATAAGTGCGATTCTGGAATAGAAATCGACATCTACATATGCACATAATTTCTATAAAGATAAACAGCTGTAGCGTGATCATAATTAATGTGCTTGAAATTTTTTTCTCAACAGATAGTGATAATGTGTAATTGATAAAATGTCATGAATAAAACGAAAAAAGCGTTGAGCATATTTAACGCTTGATTTGCTACATTGAATTAATTCTTACGCTGTCAAAGTGATTTACCATAGCTGACCTGATAACATAAATAAGCTTCTTAATAAGGTGATTGCGGCGTTTTATTCCACATTATGGTTGTTCCGCCTAACGAATTGTTTATTAGGCATATATAGTAATGCGTTTTGGGTTTGATTGAACATCTAATTCGAAAGATTAAATAAAACCTCAACAAGGATCGTCAAGACAATTAGTATCTACCTAGATATTATTTGCATGAAAATATTTTACTTCTTAAGTTATTTCCCCCGTTATTTCATAATTATTAAGGAAAATCTAGAATCATATAGCTTCTTTGAGGCCGAGGGGTTAGAAAATGGCCGATTATAGAGTTCAAGATATCTAAGGAAATTTTAACAGTGACTATTTTGATTACAGAGAGGTGGTTGTGACCAAAGATGTGTTTTTTTAATGAACCACCCTTTATTCTATTTGACATTTCAGTTTAGTTTTGTTAAGTTTAACCACATAGGTATCTACCCTCAAAAATTCAAAACTTTTTATCGATCATTTCAGATAATGATTGACGATTGAAAAACAGATTTAAAAAAATGTTTTTTTTGTTCTAAAAATAGAATAAACATATTTTAAGAGTAAATAGAAAAACACTTTAAAGTGTTGTTTGGAATATATAGGTAGTTTATATTATTGCATTAAAAAAATGGGGTTGAAGACCGTTTGAATGAGTTATTAATTATTTTAGTTTTGATAGTTAAAACTGTTTTGCAGATTTAGAGACCATATTGAAAACTGGCAGCTATTCGCTGTTTTACAAACTCTTCACAAAAAGCCATAGTAACAGTGACGTAATGGCGCAGTGTTTGTCGGTTAGGTTTGGTTGCTTGTTGATTGTCGTTTATGTGTTAATGGAATCAAATTAATAACTAATTTAGATTAACTGATATTTTAAAATAGAGGCCTTATAAATATCTAATTTATATAAAAATAAATTAACAAACAACTGCAAAATTATTATTATACTTTGCAAGTTTTCCAAAGTCTCGAATAAATTTCATAGAAAGTTTTACAGTGAGGGACGTATTTCAGATTACACTGTTGTATTTGGCAATGAATTCCTTCAAAATGATGTACCTATTACACATTTGGACGTATCGTGATCTCGTTCAAGATTTTGAAGTAGGGGTGCTGGGGGGTGAGGGAGTTGATGGCACAATGATGACGTATTCGGTGGAAGAATTTCGCATCTAATTACAAATCGACGTGTCACGGCGATTTTTATTTTCTTATATCACTTCAGAGATAAGGGGGTGGTAAATTTTAGCTGGGACATACTGTTTTAGCGGTATTATAACTACCACTAGAATCGAGTTTGTAAGTTCAGTCCAATGTCGTTGGTTCATTCTGTCTCTCCACTGCGACGTATTTCTCTGTAATCCAGATTAAGAGTTGTATTGTCGTGAATTTCAATTACATTAGCGCTTAGAGGTTAGTCAATGTCTGCGCAAATATACATATATACATTTATCAACTTGTACATGCTGTAACAGTTTCACGAGTAGCATCTACAATCTATAGATCTATACGTATAGGTTATTTATTTTTGTACTAATGCAATAACGATGTCACTTAAACCAACTTGAAAGTTATAGAAAGCCTTCGTCGTGTATTTCAATTTTCTTTTGAAGTCCTTTTGTGTATTGTGTAACAATTTGGTTAATATGTACCTATTTCCTCCGGATTGGATGTCCGGTGAACATGAAATTGATACCCAAGTTTGGGGTTTAGCACTTGCTAATAAACTGTAGATTTATTTAGGAGCCATTCTTCAAAATGCATTAGACTCAGAAAAGAATAAAGTAAACATAAATTATAAATTACTCCGGGTTATTCACGTTATTCGACACGGAGCATAATGGCTAACGTATTTGATAAAAAAGAAAATCATAAGTTCGGATGGATAGGGACCCATTAAGGCTACATTTTAAAATTATTTTCATGTTATACAGGCTGTCCCCCAAACACGAAATGTGTCAGCTATTTTTTTTAAATAGAACACCCTGTATATTAGTGCATATTCAGATTCCTTGGTGAATTCTAGTGTGACTATATATCACGCATGGGACTTAAAGCGAACCGTTCAGGTGTAAATCACCATTTTCATTATAAGTAGATATCAGAAAAAATTGAATATCACAGAGATTATAAAATTTAGAAGGCTGTGACTTTGCCGCATTACTAAGCATGAAATGCGCCACCTTAGGTTAGACGGTCAAATTTGAATTATGTTTATGTTTGGAGCAATCGTTCAATTAATTGAAGAAACTTCAATCAGAGATAACGTGATTTTTTCAAATGGGTATGCCTAATTTTTTCTATTCAATCAAATGTAAAATTTGATAGCCTTTCTAATGATATAAGGTTGTCAATATCAATCTCTGATAGTTTTCATTCATTTAATTTCAAATTAAGTAAAGAGACAAGATTATAAAAATTCCTTACAACAAATCAACTATAACCAGAAGCATATCTAAGCTCAAAGAGAAGCTGGAGTATGCCAGAAATAGATATGCTTCACAATCTACTGGTTACTGCAATTTACTAGAGATTAAAAATTTCCAAAACAATTAAAAACACTGAAATGAAAGAAAAACTACCAGCGATTGTTGCCCCAGCACGCAATTACCGATCACATGTAACGGTATAGAAAATTAGTAATTTGCGTTAAAGTAACGATACCTCTGACTGGAGCCCTTCTATTTTTCCACTATCTATTTGTAAGATCGCAAAAAAGGAATACCTACAAATCAGATTTAAATTTTCTATCAGGTAAATTATGCTTTATAATTTGAACAAATCTGAATTAATCCATCATTTTCTGCGATCTTGCTAATAGGTACTGAAGAATTTCCAGAATTCCAGTCAGAGGTATCGTTACTTTTGACTTGACAGAATTGAATACTTTTTTATACCATTAAATCTGAAATTTTATTCTTAAGATAATAATAAACTGCCTACAACAATCGCTAGTAATTTTCTTTTCATTTCAAACTTTTTAATTTTGGTAATTGGCAATCTGTAGTACATTGCGGTAACTAGTAGGCCGTGACATATATCCATTTCTATCGTACTTCAGCTTCTCTTTGACCTTAGGTATGTTACCGCCGTTGTTTTTGCTTATAGTTGATTTGTTGTAATTTTTATAGTCGTGTCTCTTTAGTCTAGTTCCTCTGTATTTTTCGTTTTTTAGTTAGTTGTTTTCTTCTATCTGAACAGGTTTTTGTTTATATTTCACGGTATGGTAGATTGCTTATAGGTAGGAAAATTGAAAAACGCGGATTTTAATGAAAATTTGAAATTAAGTGAACACTACCAAAGATTGATATTCACAACTTTATATATCATTAGGAAGGCTATCAAATTTTACATTTAATCGTATAAAAAAATTAGGTATTCCCATTTGAAAAAATCAAGTAATCTCTGATTGATGTTTCCTTAAATAATCGAATGATTTCTCCCAGCACAAACGGGCTTAGTGATATGCCAAAGTCGCAGCCTTCTAAATTTTATAGTCTCTGAGATATTAATTTTTTTTCTGACATCTACTTATACCGAAAATGGTCATTTACACTTAAACGGTTCGCTTTAAGTCACATGTGTGATACATAAAGTCACACTAGAATTCACCAAGGATTCGGAATGTGCAATAATATATAGGACATTCTATTTGAAAAAACAACTTTGACACGTTTCATGTGTTGGGAACACCTTGTATAACCTGAAAATAATTTTAAAATGTAGTCTTAATGGGTACCTATCCATCCAAACTTATTATTTTCTTTTTCATCAGATACTTTAGCCATAATGCACCGTGTCGAATAACGTGAATGACCCGGTATATGATATGAGATAATCAAAATGCGAAATGAACTCTGCAGTACAATAGAACAAACAAATTAATACAGGTAAGCATAGGCATTACACGTGTCTGAAAAAAATTCCTTCCGCTATAGTTTAAAATCATTTCTCATATATCATTTCTGTATACTGTTGGAATATCTATTTTTATACATTTCAAAGGGTTGGTGTTCTAAAATGTCATTCTTCTTTCTTCAAAAACTCTTCGACTTTTAGCTTAGTTTAAAAGTTTTCCATTCCGTTCAATGATTTTACGAGACAATAATTAATTTTGTTTTTATATAACAAAATTTGATCTGTTAAAGTGAGAGTGAGTATAATTATCTCAATAGTCAGTGAATGGAGGCTTATTTTATTAACCTCTTTCACAAGGTATGACACAATGTATACTTCGTCCATTCCAACTTCACTACTTTATACTTATTCAGTGCCTATGAGGACCCGTAGATTCTACACCCCCTCATCGGATAAATAAATTTGCATATTGAAGCGGCTAATGGCTTTGCCTAGCAGTGATGACGTTAGGATATGGTGTTTGGGAGATGTTGCACCTTTATATAACCCATGCATCCTCTCCCCCATAGGAGTCAGGAGGGCTTTTTGGAATGGATACGTAGTATAAAAATCACTAAGATGTGAAATGGATTTTAATCAGGTATGCCTGTACGGAAGTATTATGTTCAACTTAATATCAAAAAATTATTAAAGGATTTATTAAAAGATATACTAAAACAAAAAGGTAATAGTTTAATAAGTTGCATACATCCATCAAAAATGAAATGAAGAAAAAATTGAGCACAAGCTGCTGAGAATTATAAAACGATTTAGTTTAGATCAGATGAAGAATAGATGGGTTTTGTGATTATTATATACAGGTTGTGTAACTCGCTGCAAGATATTATTGAGAAAAGTTAAAGGAATATATCAATTTGGACGTATTACTTGCGACCTTGCAAATCTGGAAATTAAAAGAAAATAACTTGGCAACGTCGCACCCGATCCCAAAAATATTTTAGGGTTAAATAGAGATCAATGATAGAAACTAGAATAATTTAAAAAAAGGTATAGTTCCATATAAAAAATCAAGTTGATCACTATTCTACTTCCCCGCAATACCCTGTATATTTCAAAATATTTTTTGAATATGCTTCTTAAGTAACCAAATAACTTTTGTATTTGACATTTTCTTCTATCAGGTATACCGTGTGGGATATCGAAGAATTACGCACTAAATGGACACCCTGTATAACCCGGCTTACATTTTCCAGCAAATGTTTTATATTTAGAGAAATTCCTCATGTCAATTCAAAGCTGATGTTACAAGTATTTTAAAAATAATGCAAATTCGTTTCCTTTGTATTTGAGTTTGACTATACAAATATAATTGACTTACCTATTCTTGAGTCAACCAGTGGAGTGTTGCACTGTGCAGAACCTCCCGCAGTGGCAGAGGTCGACGGCAAGCAAAACACGTCTGAAAGTTCTACGGTTAAATTGTAAATTCAACAGATATATCAGCCGTTCTGATAGTTTCTCTGTGCCCCTCTCGATATTCTTCGCATACGAGGGCGTATCGAATTTTGTTAACTTTATATCTGGATAAGGAAACGACTCCGACAAAAGTTGTGGAGGTTGTCTGATTAAAATGCTAAACGTCATGTCATTCGCTAGAACTTGACGTGTCATCGAAATACAAGTTCATGTTATTTGCCTCTGTAGTTTTTTTGAATAACTCATGCCCCATTCCATTTTTTATTAATCACAAGTCTCCAATTTTAATTTCGTTTTACTTCCCACATCGTGGGTGAAGGCAATAATCTCGAAAATTTTTGGACGTTTTATGATGCCTACATCACGAAAATCTATGTATCTCATATCTGTCAATCTGCCTGTCTTTCCTTTCTGTCAGTCTGTATGCCGGTCACCATTTTTCTACCCGCGTAATCTCCCTACACTGATTTTAATAATTCTTAGAGTATGCTATTAGCAGAGGATTTTAAGTAAGGTCGACCTTCACTGATCTGCTTGTCGAATAAAAACATTATCAATTAAAATATGTTTCTAAACTCCCACCATTAATATAAATTTTTTTTTAAAAAAATGTATTGACGTGCTTACTTAATGAAACATACATATATTAAAATGCAAACAATTTTATTGCAAATACGTTAGCGTTAAAAAAATTAATTGCCTTAAAAAATTTGCAAAGGTTCATAAACACCATAAATAACGGTTGCCAGGCATTTAATTTCAAAATTTCGAGCTAGCAAGATGTGTGATGGATGGGCACTGCGCGTATAATTTGATGCAATAGAGAAGGACGCATGACAGTAGCTGTGCGCCTCGAAGCCGTAAAATGTAAGAGAGGGTGCATGCTTATACAGAGTGTTCTATGACGAATGGAAAATACTTTAGGAGAAGACTGTACAGCTCATTTCCAACAAAAAAAAGCCATATCAAGTAGGGACCGATTTTCAATTATTTCAGAGATTGATGTTTTAAAGATTTTTATTAAAATGCAGACCTCCAAACGAAAATCCTAATAAAACAAAATTTTAATGACAAATTTTGGAATTTTTTGTATTAGTCCTTGGAAAATATGCTGTCACGTCATTATCGACTAAAAGAAAGTGATCATGTATCAAACACTTCCGAGATAGTGTCAAAATCAGCATGTGTTGAAAACTGACTTAAAGAAGCATTAAAAAAATAATTTCTCTTAAAAACTTTGCAAAGGTTATCTTTCTAAGTCATCCATTGGTGCCAGAAAGTCGTTTTAAATGTGTGTAAATCATAAGCAATATGATTGCATTTAGGCTCTAAAGGCATAATGGATCTCCGAGAGCGCATTAGTCATAAAAAGTGACCAGTTAACCAAAACTTCAGTATAGAATCTCAAAATTGTATAATTCTAGAAGAATTCTTCAAGTTGTAATTTAAAATGGATTCGTTTTAAAAAGTCGATAGGCAAGTAACCAGAATATGCAGGTCACGTTATAAAGTATCTTGTATCCGTGAATTTTACTTAAAAAATTAAAAAAGGTACATCTTCGGTGTCCACATGAAGCAAAAATCGACAAAAATCCATTCTTCTGACAGATTCGCCTTCCTTCAAAATGTATACTGGTATGTAACGGTACAGATACAGACCAGTTGTTTGCGCAGTGAACCACACCTTTCACTGCGAAACACCGTACCTATTGAGGCGATTTGCAACAGCGAAATTTCTAAAAATCATTTTATCTCTGAAACTGTTGAAAATCGGAATCTACTTTACATGACTTTTTTTGTTAAAAATTTTCTCAAGTATTTTCTGAAACTAGTAAGCTATTGAGTCATGTTTTGGAGCGACAAAACCATTCTCGTATGGATTTTATTGATAAAACGTCTGAAAAAAGTTAATATTTATCAAAGCATATGAAAAAATTTTAATAACAAAAAAGAAACAAAACTTTTCGGAGCAAAATTAAATAACACATCTTTAGTGAGAACTTTATAATTTTTATTATATTATACAGTGCGAGTCAAGCTCAACGCCTCGGACTCTTGTGACCAATCGATACCACTTTTTGAAAAATCAACTTTGCGGGTGTATGTAGGTGGAATTGGACTACATTTTAAAAATAATGACTTTTATAAAGGGTGTCTAATAAACGCGTGACATATCAAAGTTGTGTTTTTTTTAATGGAACACTCTGTATATTATTGCATATTTAGGTCTGGGTAAATTTTGGTGTGAATTTATGTATCACACATGGGAGTTTAAGCGTTTAGGTGCAAATCACAATTTTTGGTATAAGTAGATGCCAGAAAAAAATTGAATATCGCAGCTATTATAAATCTTGGAGGGCTGTGACTTTGCCGTGTTACTAAGAATGAAATGAGCCAGCTTACGTTAGACGGTCGAGTTCGAATTACATTTGTACTTTGAGAAATCGGTAGATCCCTATTTATTTTCTATTTCGATTAAACCATATTTTCAGCATTGTCATCACAATAGGTCTAATGATACTAAAAACGAGGGACATGCATTTCGTCAATTTGGCTCTAATACATTGCATTCGGGCAACAGTGCTCCAATGTGTCGACCAAAGATTCCTGTGAATAGATGTGTCAGAAGTCCTGCGTATGTATATATCTTATAGGCTCTGTAAACGGAGAAATTATAGAGAAAAGCGCAGAAGCTCAATACGCCGGTAAGAAAGCGTCTTGGAAGTAGCGCGTTAGGGTGGTAGTATAGTCGGTGTTGATTAGGGCCAGCAGAACGCTGATAAAATAACGTCTCAATTACGGCATCAATTCGGGCAGTGTTTTGGTCTTAGTCTTAGTAAGGGATACTGAGCCATACTTTTCCAAAATGAGGAAATCGACCTGAGGACAAATTTGTAAGGAAAATGTGTTTTCTACATAAACAAAATATTGATCGCCATGTTTCTTCCGCTTAATCAGTGTACAAATAATGCTGCTCTGTACAAAGCTATAAAATCAATGCCGCATAACAGATACTTATTTGATTTTCTGGTATCGCTGATGCTACTCCCGATCGCATTTACAATTTCGGAAAACAATCCTCAGTAATTCTTTTTTTATTACAAAGGGCTTAGGAAATCGGCTTGTTCGCAAGGACAGAAGCACTCGCACACCCGGAAGTGTGAGAGGGAGTCTGCCCCCCCCCCCCCCCCGACGTTGAACCAGCTTGAGCCCTCTGATCACATGTCCAGCGGACGCCAACGCATCCATCCGACATGTCGCCACGGCCCGACCGGCTAAAACCCTCTTTTCTTACTTCTCCTCAATCTCCATCTGCACTGGGCATCATCGTGAACGATATTCTTCGCAGTCCAATATGAGTTAAGTATGTTTTTCTTCTCCTTCTTCTTCTTCTTGCTGCATGTCCCTATGTTCCTCTGCCCCTTTCGATTTTAAAATGCTGTGAATCATCTCATGTACTATCTTCCATCGTTGCTCACTCGATATCATTATAGGCACCATGTTCTCTGGGTCAGGTCCTCAGGCAAGTTCGCTTTCGCTTCCCACTTGGACCAGGAACATCTTCAAATAGGATGTGCTAGACTGTGTCCACATACTATACTGTGTCGCTCTGGCCACAATGTCGACAACGATCGTCCGTCGCTCGCCCTATTTTGTGCCTATATACCCGAAAGGGATCGTGGCTGGACAACGCCTGTGTTAGGTAACGGCAGGTTGTCCTGTGTCTACAGTGCCCACTTTCGTATATTAGGAATCAGGCGCTTAGTCCACTGCGCCTCCTCCGTTGTACTGGACCAGATCCCCTGCCAGTCGTCCATTGTTTTTTGTCCTCGGTCCTCCGCCACGCGCCGCTCTGGCAGAGCACCTACCGCAGGTATACATATATATCTCCTCTCCTTTGCCAACAGATGTGGTGGCGGTATCGTTGTTATAAACTGCAACGCAATACGATACGCACTGGCCACCCTCAGCAACGACTTCCTTTGCACCCCTTTTACAGTTTGCTGGTTCTTTTTTTTCTCCATCGCTTTTTACCATACTGGAGCTCGGTATAACATAACTGAGTGGATAAATTCGTTCAAGATATGTCTTTTGCTCATACTTGGGCCGCCAATATTTGGCATTATACGTGACAGCCACCTTTCTGCTTTTACCGCAGTTCTCTTTATATGTTCGTTGAAACATCGTCGTTGTCTACGGTAATCCCCCAGTACACTATCGATTTGCTGGGCACTATTTGCATCCCTCTGAGACAGAAGCTCTCTTGGTTTCTAGTGATCCTAGAACCCCGGAGAATGACCGCCTCAGTTTTGCTTGGTGCGAGCTGAAGTTGATGCTTGGAGATCCACTCATCTATCCTTCTCAGCGCCTTGTTTATCGTTCGTATTAAAGTTTTTCATCTTTCGTGGATGCTACCAAAGCAAGGTCATTAGCGAACGCCACAGTCTTTGTGTTTCGAGGAAGAGCTATCCTTAAAACCCCATCATACAGGACATTCCAGGGAAGAGGACCCAACGACGATATCTGTGGAACGCCTGTGAATATCTTGGTATGCCACGTTTATTCAACTCCTCCACTATAATGCCCCACAACGCCATGTTAAAGGCATTTTGCACGTCAAGTGTCACCAGTGCTAGTTATTGGACTCCTTCTACGGAGCATAAAACTGCCTCCAATGCGTTGTTCGTTGACTTGCCAATGCGAAAGCCAAATTGGTTTGGCGACAAGCCTCCCGTCTCTTCAGGTGCTGCTTCTAACCTTTGCCGGATGAGTACTTCGTACAACTTTCCCACTGTTTCCAGAAGACAAATGGGTCCGTAAGACGAAGCAAGCTCTAGCTTTTTGTCCAGATAGTCGAGAAAGTTTGTGTTTTCAAGAAACAGTTCAGTAGTCCAAGTAGTAGGCCGGGTGTAGTGGCAATCAATCCTTTGATGACCTCTGTGGGAACTATCCCGGTGCTTTCTTGGTCTTAATCTCTTCTCCCGCTGCGCTGCCCTCAGTATGATTCGTTGTATTAAGACGTTTCATGCTCTCATGGTACATCAAGGCTATGCACACGTGCCCAATAATATATTATTATTACGGGTATGAGGTGAAATTGAGATGATGGGAAGTATAAGGAATTTGGTTATTTCAGAATGTTTACTATTACCGAGAACCTACGGAAAGTGCTGAGTCAAGCCACTTGCCGCCATTTTTTGGTTTTTTGCACTTTACATGAGAATACGAAGAGGTTGCATGATTTAAGCATTGACGAAGCTCATCATCTAACGTGGAAGGATTTAGCGCATTATAAACGAAGAGAAACTTAACTTCGGAAGTGTTACCTTTGAAAAAAGAAAAATATGCAGATGCCTAGAAAACAAAAACTCTGCCTCTGATGCATGATTTACTAAAGTCCCTTCGTTTTTTATAACTAAGAAAGGTGATCCACGTTTCATTAAGATTTTGTTTTCTTTAAGATATACCTTTGTATTACTTCTGTTTTAGTTCAGTTTTATGCTTTTACCAGCCTGATGTCTTTTTAACTTTTTTTAATCGAGGGGTCAATAAGACCATCCATCTGTTAGAATACTAATGAACCTCCACACCTGTGGTAACGGGTTAACGAACAGCTGAAACCGCCAGCACAAAGTCGATTAAAATATGTAAATATCAAAGATTTATCGATATTGAATGTTTTCTTAAAAACATTAAGAGAGGCAGAAGAAAGAAAAATATCGTTTTTGCGGAACGTCTAAGTGAATCCAGAATGAAGCTTTGATCGTGAAATAATGACTTCAAAAAGAATTATTCTGGACGAAATAACAAACAGAAGTATTCAAGAGCCATTTGTATTTTTAGGAACATGCAAGTGTTCCATTCTGCAACTATTTATGTTGAAAAGAATTAAGAAGGTATTGGCGAAGTACCATCTATTGCTATTATTCTAAGAATACATAACTGGTACAACAAATTTCATCCAATTACCTTCCTACTAGAGGAAGATACCTTGAGCTTCATCACTTAATCAACGACATATGGAGTTCGATATCAAAGGTGAAACCCGTGTGGGGACGGGTTAGAATATCTCCCACCGTATATTCTACGTGTGGTAAAAGGCGACTAAAAGAAACTACTGTCGGTATAAACAGTAACCTCCTCTCAACCAACAGCTTTGGGTGGACGAGTTTAGAGGAGTCAGGACACCTTCTTGTCCTTGGGGTGAGAAATTGCTCCTAAAGGCGGATGAACCAGTAGATAACATCTGGTCAACGGCATGAGGATGCAGAAAGCAAATGGGAAACTACTGCATTAAAGATCTTAAAGATATCCCAAGAGAAACTCGCAAAATGAGTAAATGCATTTTACGAGTTCACAACATGTCTGTTAAGACATTGTGACTATGATGATGTGATCAAAGGTGAACTGCAGATCTGCATAGCTTAAGTCACACATGTGTGGAGCAAACTCATCCACTCATTTGACGAGGCTCATGTCGTTTCTTTCGATATTTCAAAGGCGGTCGATCAGTTGTGGCATGCAGTGGCGTAATTAAGGGCCCGCAGCTGCGGTGGGGCCCCGTAGTTTTAGGGTCCCCGTAGACTTGGAGGCCCAGGGGCCTCAAGCACCATCATACAAGAATGTACAAAATTAAATGGTCGCTCTCCTCGTATGTTTTTTTACAAATATTACCAATGAACCCCATGATACATACCTATCATTAAAAAGTGAGACAGTATTGCATTTTAAACTAAACCCTAAAAATCGGCGCAGTATCCCTCCTAAATGGAAAAATATGGCAAGATAGCATACGTCAAAAATCTTTTGGCTAATTTAACTCGGTGTCTTCCACAAAATAGGTCACACAAACAACCAACACATACATAGGTGTAAAATACAAACCAAACAAGGACCTTCTGAAAAAGTTTAAATCGAAAAACGTGTGTTTTTAAACGACGAATTTTGTAATTTTTCGGGTGATTTAGACATGTAAAGGTCGTTGTTTGGTTTGTATTTTACACCTATGTGTTGGAGAAGACACCGATTTAAACTGATTAAATTTTCTGACATTTTTTGTTTGAGAATTCCATTTGAAAGTCTGTGACTCAATGCAAATTGCTGTTTTGCTGTTTTTTTGCCAGCAAACCTCAACGTTAAAGGCCTGAAGATGGCAATAAACATTGTCGAAATCTTGGCAGTCTCCTATACGCAGTGACCTGTGTTTCTTTTCAAAATTTTGGCTACAACCCCAAGATTTTCTCTTTGATAGATACAGGGTGAGTCCTAAGTTCATACTTTTTTAAATGTGTATGTCGTTGAATCCAAACGTTGATATAAACTAGTCTTTCAAAACTAAGAAGACTGAAAAATAAGCGAGATCCAAAATAAAAATGTAAATCTAGGCTTGTGTATCAAGACGCACCTACCTAGTCTGTTTATGTTTAGTTTTTTGCTCAGATTCTTGTTTTATCGATTAGGTATTCCACCTGTCAGATAGTGCAGTAGTCTCTTTCTGTTTATCTTTGTTAATTTCAAATTGGTAATTCGTAAGAGCGGCACATTATTATGAACGCAAGTTTTAGGATTTACCAATTTAGAATTAACTACCCTAAACTTAAAGTGTCTAGAGAAATAATTGACAGGTACAATGTCTGATGACAAAAATTCGAGCAAAAAACTAAACATAAACTATAAGTTCGTCTTAATACACAAATCCAGACCAGGGTCCACTTTTTTTATTCTGTTTCTCGCTTATTTTCCAGTTTTCGGATAAAAGTTATTTGGATAATTTGTTTATTTTAACGACTTATATACAACATTTAAGAAAGAAAAGTCAATTTAGGGCTCACCCTGTATATATACATAGTATATTCGGAAAAAAAGCCACAGAAAATTTCTTGCGAGGGGTCCCAGGAAGCATCTTGCATCACAATCAATAGATTGATCTCTGTGGTCGATCTGGAACTAAGAAGGTTGGCAGCAGCTTTCGAGGAATCTGGAGACCATTACCTTTTAGGAAATCAAGAATATAGTAAAATTCAGCGCTTCTAAGATACTGCATTCTATCAAACAAGAAGTACCCATGCGAACAATCGATTTTAATGAACAATCAGGCTCTGCCAAGAAACACCTTTTAGGAGTCAACTTTACAGAAAACATGATCCGGCACTAAGGTGTTTTGTCAATTGCAACAACTGCTGAGAAAAATATTGGATACCTATTCGGAACCAGAAAGTACTTCTCACCATTCAACCTTTTGACGCTGTATAAAGACTACATAAGACCTGGTCTTGAGTATTGTTTACATATCTGGAGAGATGCTGTCCTAATACTTTGTCTATACTTGATGCAGTCCAACCCGCATGCAGTTCGTGACCTCTCACTATTCTATCGGAATTCAAAAAGAACCTACTCCCTAAATTTTCCTCTATAATTCGGTGGCTCACTGATCCGATCAGATTTACCCGCAGGACTGCTGTATCTCACCCCAAGCCCGTCATTCCTCATACATCAAGAACCGAGCGTACGACCGTAGTTTTGTGCCTAGGGCTTAAACAAACTTCCCCTAACATAACCTCCTCATAGCAGTCGTGGTACTCTGGTATTTAGGCTTTGTCTTCACGATCTTCTTCTTCTTCTTAGAGTGCCATCTCCATTCAATGAAGATCGGCAACAATCATGGCAAATTCCTCTCTATTTTGGGCTCTTCTCAACAAAGTATTTGAGTCCAAGCCGGTCCAGTCTCTGATGTTCTTCAGCCAGGAGCATTGGCGACGTCCGGGTCCGCGCTTTACCTCAATCTTGCCCTCGATTATAAGCTGGAGGAATTCATACTTGCTATGCCTCATAAGATGACCCAAATAGGCTGTTTTCCTCTTTTTTATTATGTCGAGTAGTTCTCGCTCCTTGTTCATTCGATGTAGAACTCAGGTATAAAAAACACTTCAGTCTAACCAGTCAACAAACCGATTTATGTTATACGAAAATATAACTCCGGAACTCCCAATTATTGCCTTGTATACCCAACTGACCGTAACAAGCTCTATTGATGAGCATCAGTTTTACCAGGAACACGTCAGTCGGAGGAACACGTCAGGTAGGCACGAAATTCTTAAGGCTAAACTAAAGCGGGTATTTTCCGAACAAAATTTTATGACGGAATATAGATGTTACGTCCCCAAAAACCATGTAACTAACATTCTTACTTTTTACTGTGAACGCGAAATGGCTTAAAAGCACGCAAAGTCCAAACATAAAATTTTGCGCCAAAGCTGTGACGTAATAAATCTAAGCGTGACGTAATAAGTCTTTCGTGGAGCTATCCTTAGAATGTCTAGCTGTCTATGAATGTGCAAAATCCCAATGCGTCAACTTTGTTTACGTCCATATCGCATGTCGTTGAGCTGGTTGGTCCCGAGTCAAACATTTTTTGCTTCCATCATCAAACAATGTTGACTCAAATCCCCAAAAGCTGTACTTTAGTAATAATTTTCTTAGGGATTTTGGTCAATTATTTTCTTACGAACTTATTACTGAAGCTACTGTTTATGGTTACCTAACTGAAATTAAATCTCTTGCAACTGGAGCAGATGGAATTAATACAGAAATGCTTCTTTTATGCTGTCCATACATTTTACCGTCAATAACACATATAATCAACTGAGAATATTGTTGGAATACTGTTGGATAGTTACTAAGGTTTATCCTTTGCCTAAGAAGGATACCATCACTGATTTGGCCGATCTTCGTTCAATTTCTATACTACCAGTTCTCTCAAAAGTTTTGGAGAAAACTATGAAATTTCAGTTCTTGCTTCACATAGAGCACCATCATTTGTTGCCCATATATCAGTCAGGTTTTCGTGAGGGTTTTAGTTCCACAACTGCACTTCTAGATATAACAAATGATATTTTAAGAGAAATTGATAAGGCTCTTGTACTTCTTGACTGCACAAAGGCATTTAATACTATTAGCCATCAGTTAATGCTTTCTGGGCTGTTCTGCTGTTGCAATTAAATTATTTATAAGCTATTTTTCAATGAGAACACAGTTTTTCGAAACTTGTTCCGGAGTATCTGATCCAAAGCCTCTTTTGTGTGGGTACCTCAAGGCTCAATTTTGGACCCATTACTTTTTTCAGTATACTCAACCGATAATACGAGGTGTGAAGTTCACAAATTATCTGTATGCCGATGATACTCAGTTGAAATTTTCGTTTTCTCATACCAATGCGTACACGGGTATAATTCTGTTAAAGCAAGATCTTGGAGGTTTTGCTATAGAAAGTACTGCTCATCAATTGTCATTAATTAATCCTTTAAAATCCAAAGTTTTGATGTTTTGATGGTAAGCATAAAAAGGAGGTTGCAGGGAAATTTAAACTTGCAATAAACAATAGTGATATATCCCTCACACGGGCGCTGCTCTGGATTGTTACTTGCTATTTCATGTATGTGCTTAGTGTTTTAACTAGATCTCTTATTTATCTATTTTTTCTCGCATAGTTGCGGTAGTAACAAGTATTGACGGGTTGTGCCAAGTCAGCACCTGACCTATTTTTATTCGGAATTGAGGAAGGACCGTACAATGCTACAGGTCTTAAGGATTACAGACTTTTGAAAGATTTTGTGTAACTTTTCATCCAGGCCCAACTGTTGCAGGTGTGGTGTAAATGTATTTGGTGTAAGTCCTGAGACGGACATAATAAGGGGGACAATAATAACTTTGCTTTGTTTCCAGAACCATTTTACTTCTATGAGTATTTAGATATCTTCCTAGAGTAGGTGTTTTGGATATTCATATCATTGGGAATCGCAATATCTATCAAATAGGTCACTGTATCGGCCTTTGACTGAAAAACAATATCTGGTCTATTGGCTGGGATGGTTATGTCTGTGTGTATTTCGATGTCCCAGTATAGTTTAAATTTATTATTTTCGGGTACTGAGATCGGTGTGTAATTATAATATGGATCTGTGTTTTCAGTTAATTGTTTGTTGTGGCCAGTGCTTGATGTATGAATTTTGCTGCAGAGTTATATCTGGCTATGTACTCAGTTCCATCGAGAGTTTTGCATCCATATTATATTTAAAAAACAAAAAAGTGCAGCCCGGGCTCCGACACACCGAGCTACGGACCTACTGTTTCATTACCCTGTGACTACTCCTCACACCATGAGGTGAGCAATCGCTGGGTCCGCGAATCGTGCGCCCTAAGTAGACGAAGAGACCCAAGGATCACTGCCTTCTGCATTCTGGCGGCTAAGATGTGCGCCGCCGCACGGCACACAGGTATTTTGCGCAGTGCAGAGAGCAGCGTATGCCTCATTCCACCTAGGGATCTAATGACACTAACCAGCAGACTTATAGTGTAGTCTGGCCAGAGCCTGCGAAGTTGTCCGAGCAACTCCTGATATTTGGTCCGCTTTTCCTCCTCCTTAGAGACGATGTTCACCTCGGAAAGGGACTCAAGGAGTCTCCTTGGAAGACACCCCTTTTGAATGATACCAACTCTGCCTGAGCCCGAGTTTGACCTGTTATAGTGAACCGAGTCTTCCAGAGTGGCAACACTTGTTTGATACATCCCACTAACTGATGATCCACCGGAAGATATTCCGGCAGCCGCACAATGAGCTCATGAGACGTGGTATCGAATGCCTTGCGATAGTAAATCCAGGCCGTAGAAAGGTTTCGCTTGTACTGCACGGAGTCCTGCGTGACACAGCGGTCAATCAACAGGTTCTCCTTGCCGCCAGCTACTCCTTTCCTTGACCCTATCTGTTCATACACGTCGAGAAATACAGGATTCACAGCTTGAACGATACGCATTTACAAGATTTTGGTGAAGGGCTTGTAACATGCGTTCAGACATGTTATTGGCCTGTAGTTTTTAGGTTCAGACAAATCTCTGGCCTTCGGGAGAAGCACGGTTCGACCCTCGACAAACCAAGCCGAAATTGGCTGCTCCTGATTTAGCCACGAGTTAAACACTCTAGCTAAACTTTTTCAACCATCCGGGCCAGGAGCTGTGAAATTCTTTGCGCCTTGTAAGGCACCAAGAATTTCTTCCGTGTTTATCGGGTGACGCAGTACATTCAAGTTTGGAGTACTCCTACAAACGGACTCAAACTGCGCCAAGGCCGGAGTGTCTGCCGAGAGAGGTTTCGGTTGTTCGTTGATGTCCCTCCAAAAGGCCTCCACGCGATCAGCAGTTGGCGGCTGCTCTATGGCTTGTGAAGGCTGTTGGAAAAGGCGAGAAGGCCTTTCGTAGAACATTCTGTTCTGCTCCAGACCCCGCGCCATCAGCGATCGCTTAGCAGCGATCAGCATCCGTATCCTGTCATGTTGCTCGACAACAACCAGTACCGCTTGACTGAGTGTATGATGGTCGCGCCTCAACCCGTAGGCTATCTGGCGCAGTCGGTGCGTAAAAGGCTTCCCAGCCGCTCTATACTCCATCACACACTGGATACGGGATGTTTCCTGGCGAGCCAACTGGATTTTCGCTTCAATTTGGCGCAACCGTCTCTGTGCTTTCTAAACAGGATAGTCTCTCACTCTCCCCTGTCTAGCTAGCCTCAGAGCCGCAGCGTAAATTTTGCAATTGATGCTCTAAATGTCAGAGGCCTCGGATAGACGTTCACCCACAGGCTCATCCTCTCTGTTCAAATCTGCCAGCTTGAAGGACCTTTCGTTGTTATGCAAGGCCCTTCGGTCTCTAAAATTCCCAGGTGAGACGACTTTGTCGATTTCCCTCTCAGCGGGCCTTATCGGCGAACTTTCAGCCTGGTTAACAGGCCCTCCGTCCGCCGAAGGGGCTGGCTGAGTAGGAGCACGAACATATCCCTGCCTCCGGAGGTACAATACATAATCTCGCAACTTCTGAGAAGTAAGCGTGTCATGCTCTGGGTGCACTTTACACCACCTCTCATACATGCGGGACATGTATCCCCTACGGCGCGATTTACTGCGCTCCATCGTGCACCTAAAACGGTCCATGTCATGGCGGGGGTCGTCAACAGGGCAATTCGAAGCACCTCCACCTTGCCCAACGCCAGCTTCCGAAACCGGCTCGGTGTGGGTGCTTCTTCTCCGAGGTGGCCGAACCCGAATATAGGGCGGCCCGTCAGGTGGGTAGCGTTAGGGCCCCCAGCTGACATTTATGGAGGCAGCCGTCCAAATTGCCTCCTGAAGAGGGACCTGTGAAGGTTGCCGGTTGGCTTACATCCTTAGGCTTTGTCGGAGTACCGCTCCTCACATGGAGATCCGTTGTGTCCTAGTTATTGAATAATAGCCGATCCTCTGGATGCAGACGCTATTCTACCATGCTAGTTTTTCTCCGCCATGCGCCAGGGGTATTTCATTTCCCCAGTACCACCCATATCTGAGAGGCATTCCTCTATCCGCCACCTTGGGGAGGCGCCACTGAGGGGATTTAACAACCCCTCGCGGCCTTTATTATTATTATATTATTGCTATTATGTGAAAGTGAGCAAGATGGCTCTGAGCTGCATGTGAACATTGTTTTGTTCGTTTTTAAATAAACAGTCACGTAATTGTTAATTATTTGAGAACATATTATTCTATAGTAGATGCATCTTACATAATAAAATGACGTTTATACAGAGTAATTCATATCAAACTTACATTTATTTGAATGGAACCCCCTATAACACATATGGGTTCCTTGGTGGATTCTAGTGTGACTGTATGTATCATATATGGAACTTTAAACGACCGTTTAGGCGCAAATCACCATTGTTTGTATAAGTAGGTATCAGAAAAAAATTGAATATCGCACCGATTATAAAACCTATTTTTTTAAATTGGAATGCCTATTTTTGTTTATAGAATCAAATGTAAAATTTGATTACCTTTCGAACGATATACGATTCTCAATCTCAATCTTTTTTGGTTTTCATTTTATTTCAAATTTTCAGTCAAATCGGTGTTTTTCAATTGTCCTGCATGTCAGCAAACTAGCAGCCCACGAAAAATAAACAAAAGCTTGTTAAGATGGAAGAAACCAACTAACTCAGTAGAAAGACGCACACGAACGAGGCAAGATTAAGACTAGACTAGAATTCCTCAAGGAATTCAAATATGCAATCATATATAAGGGGTTCCATTCAAACAAATGTAAGTTTGATATGAATCACCCTGTATAAATATCAACATTTAAGTGAAAATATTTTTACGTTATAGCCCTCAAGGGTCCCTACTATGATCAACTGACAGGTTTCTGAAATATTTTCTAGTAAGCCCACAATCTTCCGTGCACTTACTATTGACCCACCCGGCTTGCTAAAATTAAAAAAATGGAGTCAAGTTGATTGACTCAGTACTTCCCACACATTACTGTGATATCAGTTTACTATTTTCCCATAGCATGAAGCTTTAGTCTGAGATCTCCTTGCAACCAAATCATCGGCAGCCTTTCCTCCCCTAAAATTGTCTTATGCCGCTAAGTCTTTCCTTCAGAGGTCAATGGACAGCCTAAACCATCTAAAAACGAAGTTTGAGTTGTTTTCAAACTTTTAGTTTTTTGATTATTGCTATATACGCTGCCACTGGCACTATATTTAACAAACATACGCGTTTTCCGAGGCGTTTTCCATCCTCACCACGGTAATAATACTGTGTCAAAATTTAATTAGAATCAATTTAATAGTGTCCACGTTACAAAGTACAAAAAGATCTAAAGCAATAAATACTCGTATGTATGTATAAAGAAAATTCTAAGTCCCTTAGTTTCCGTAATACGCTAGGCAATGTTCGGATGGACCTAAAAAGTTTATTTATGTCGCTAGCTCTTCCTTCACAGGCTAGTGGACAGCCTATTATGAATACAAGAAATTTTTCAGTTTTTCAACCCCCCACCCCCTAACCACCCCAATTTCACCCCACCCAAAAAAAACGCAGAAAATGATCAGGAACCTTTAAAACGTTTAAAAACGAAGTTTGAGCTGTTTTTATTCTTTTACTTTTTTTATTATTTCTGCACCGCCACTGGCACGATTTATAAAAACCATACGCGTTTTCCATCCTCGCCACGGTAGTAATACTGTGTCAAAATTTCATTAACATCAATTCAACAGTTTCCTTGTAATACAATATAGAAGGATCTAAAGCAATACTCTCGTATGTTTACACCAGAAAAAATTCTAAGTCCTTTGGTTTCTGCAATAGGCAAGGCAATGTTCGCATGGACCTAAAAAAGTTATTTATGTTGCTGGGTCTTCCTTCATGGGTCAGTGGACAGTCTATTATGAAAGCAACAAATTTTTCAATTTTACAACCCCCCACCCCCCAACCACCCCAATTTCACCCCCACCCAAAAAAAAGTAAAAAATGATCAGGAACCTCTAAAACGCCTAAAAACGAAGTTTGAGGAATATTTAATTTTTTTTGTTTTTTGCTAATTACTCCGCCGCCCCTGCACCGATTTTCAAAATTATAAGAACATTACCTACTACGACCCCCCAGCATATCGCTGCCCAAATTTCATCACAATCCATGCAGCGGTTACTGAGATTACGAGGACACAAAAACGCGTACAGACAGACCGACAGACAGACCGACAGACCGACAGACAGACCGACGGAAATGAGTGACATGGATTTTCGTTATGTAGACATCATGAAACGCCCAAAAAGTGTATTATCTCAAAATCGAAAATTTTCGCGATCACAATACTCCCCTCACCTATCGGTGTGGGAAGTAAAAATAAATGTAAAAGTATAGAAGGTTGCGCTGGGGTACCTCTGTATATGTTACCAGAAATTTTTTGAGTGATTAGGAAATTTTAAAATTGCATATAGGTACATACAATCATAATTTATGAGCAATCTATTGATAAATGGTTTAAATTGATTGACAAAGAAACCTGATTATGAAAACTGTCGTAGGGGACAAAATGTCCATGCCACCATACTGCGAGCTGGCATCGCCAGTAACGAAAAGATGCAGGGTACACAAGATAAAAAAGACGATATACACAGCGTGTGCCTCCATTTGAGCACCCAAGGGACTACCAGGTTGCGGGCGAAATGCCTAGTCCATTGCTATGGACACCAAACCTCACTTGCAAACATGAAATTTCACCAAAGACATAGCGATTGCCCATCCAGGTGAATGCAAAGAGTGGCAGAAAAAATAGGGGTACCTCAATAAAAGAAATCCACCTGTGAACGTAGGCATCACAGACATACAGAGACTGACAAGTCTGACTGCCGAAATATAAATTAATACGAAATATTTGAAATTGCCCAAGAAAAACAAAATGGCTGCGCCATTGCAATTGTAGCAAAATGAAAAGAAACTGAGAAAAATAGTATCTTTACAACTAGTAACCTTAACGATATTATAATGGGTAAATTAATACCCATGTTTTGGTATGGCAAATGTCCTTTTTCACTGAGGCACCTTGGCGAGGACCAAAAATACCTTCTGGCTGACAGACGGAAACTCAATTGCGTTTGCGCAGGAACGAGTGGTACGTTGAAATAGTCACAACTAAAACGTATAACTAATTATCGACAGACCCCATTCCAACAATTATGGATATTTATAAACGAATAATATAAAGAAAATTTTGAATTTAAACCAAGAGACAATGAAAATTCCGCCTTATAAAGAGGCGCCATCTATCATTGACGGTTGACTTACTGATGTATGTAGCAGCCTCAGAGTAACAACCGTAACAACTGTACATAGAGGTAGTAAACAACAAATTCTAATAGGCTGACATCTTTTCTTACGTTGTCATATTGACCATCAGATACGGCAATCATAATTATTTACTATCGTCTTAATTGTATAGTAGAAATATTCCATTCTACGTTAAAAAAGACGGTATTTCGATGGTTCAGGAATGATTACAGGAAAATCAATAGATATGTTGACCTCTACTGCGTTACTGCATATTTCTTAATCATAAACGCAAATTCTGAAGCCTTACATACATTTTGAGGAGCTGGCAACGCCGACATAATTTTCATGCGACTTATTTACGGTAGAACCTCGACTGTCAAACGTTTGTTTTGTTTGCGCGTCTTTTATGCTTGGTCGGTAAAATCGAATTCGCTACTGTAGTGAAGCTTTACGGACTTGCTCTGCTTTATTCGAGTGTAGTTTAACAGTTTTTCGAGATGGGACTCAAAAACTGCAGTGTTTGTAACATGGATATCCGCGAGGTCACAGCTGATCATTGTTTGGAGGCTGAAGTGTCAAAAATTTGTTTATTTACTTAAGATGACGGCTTTGAGCACGCCAGGATGAAGTGGTTTGTTTACTACCTTTATGTTCAGTTGTTACTCTGAGGTAGCAGCTGTTAAGAATCGGTCTCCAAAATAGGCAGGGCACAGTTAATAACAAGAAACATAAATGTCCAAAGAACAAAAATTACAAATAAATACATACATGTAATTTTATGCTTATTTTTCTAGTGACCGCGACTATAGATTATGGTTGTATTGCATGGGTTTCGGTCAATACATGTAATGGTTGGCACGTTACAATTTAAAAACGAAATTCAGTGTTTTGTATACAGGGTGTTTACGATCTCACTGCATTAATTTAGAGGAACGATAGATCATGATATTTCGAACCTGAAACCTCAGTACCATTTCACAATCCGACAACATTACCCAGTATTGGCCCTAGTTTCTGTCAGGTGTTTTTGAAGATATTCACTATGTAAACAAATATTATTGTCTCTAGCCTTGTTGCCGCATGTTCTATGTTATCAGAAAATAAACGCGTCTAGGACACATAAAATATTACTTTATTGGTTTCGAATTTCGTTTTTTTCTTATTAGTTTGCCATCACTGGGACGATTTTCAAAAACTACACAATGTTTCCACCTCCGTCGAAGTAGCAATGCAGTGATAAAGCTTTCTACATGTGTATGTTTAAAGACAGTGTTAGGTCATTTATAGATGAAAAAAATGATTTCCTTTATCATCCATCAACCGCGCCACCGTAATTTCACCTCCTCACTGAAAAAAATTAAAAATGATCAAGTGCCCTTAAGACTTTTAATACAGAAACTTGGTTCTGATGATTGTTGTTTTTTGGTAAGTTACTCCTCTGCCAATACAGCCATTTCCAATATATTATACCTACAAGACAGTTGCGTATTTAGGGGGATCCACCATTTCTATATATCTTACTCTGCGGATAAAGACCTACTTAAGAAACACTATGTCAGAAGTAAGAACTCTCTTCTCCGTTCAATCCTCAATTATATGAGAGAGCCCCGTCCGCCCTCCTCAAGCCCAAAGTGCACGATCTGAGTAGAAACATAATGACCTGGCACAAAGGGTCGCAGGGGAAGCATATACTACAGGGTGATCTCTTCGGACGGGGCTCTCTCGTATAATTGAGGATTGAACTTCCTTACAGGTTCTCATAGACTTGATAACATTGAAAATAGTCCAAAGAATATGGTAATCAAATTGTATAACAGATTACCTAACTGCTTCATAAACATGGCTGAGACTAAGTTTATTGTAAACTAGAGCTGAAATCGTTTTTCAATTGGTAACGCATATTAGGTACTCCACTATTAAGTATCTTGAAGGCATTTTAATTTTTAATATTTTTTTATGTGGTTCTTAGTCTCGTGTATATCAAGTATATTACTTTGTTTATAATCGATATCAAGTCGAAATTTGGGTTTGTGGGTGAAATAGTGTATACATATTGGAAAAGTAAACCTATTATCAGCAGCTGGTGCCTTGTTACGCATAAAAAAACGGAGGATGACCGGACCAAATGCCCACAATCTGCAGCTTCAGTAAGAAAGACGGAATAGTTGGAGTATGTGGTAATAGGTTATATCAAATTAATCTAACGTGCAGGTCATGATTAGTCATAATTTGCCAATACCCTCATACAAGGTATACCTTTCGAGGGTGGCAATATTTTTACTTGTTACTTGTTAAGTGTTGACGTTTTTTCACTAATATCATATAATATCTATTTTAATTGGTATCGTGAGTGCAATCCTCGCTTTTTATCATAACCTTCTAATTATAGTCACTATTGTTTTTTAAGATATTTAAACCTAACTCTATGAGTACAGGATTGGGTTTTTAATACTATATCATCTGTGATAACCAAAAGAATAATGGTTCAAGGTTCATCTATCTATCTATCTATACACCCGCACGGAAAAAAATGGAATATGATCAGGAACCTCTAAAATAGCTGAATACGAAGATTGGAGCAGTTCTAATAAATTTGTTTTTTTGCTAATTAGTCCAACGGCGGTACACCGATTTTCTATGCTAATGCTGATGGTTTATCCCTATTTTCCTAAAGCGTTGTATCTATATTTTAATAAATTCTAGATAGTACTTAAGTAAACCAAAAACGTACTTTTTGAGAATAATCGGCATACTCTTCATTTATATTATGCTTTAAACTTTGAAACTTAGTTTTAATGAAGACATACTAATAAGAATGCATAAAAGCTCCTCGCCAATTATACATAATTAATGTAACACGCAGTATCTAGTAGTGAAAAATGGAAATCTATGTATGTAGATTACTATTATACAGTGTTTGTTTGTTTACTTTCTCTATGTTTACATTGATTCGCCGACAAAAGAAAGTAAACGTAAAACTGAGTATGTCACGACAAATCGCAAATTCACGCATACGCGAAGAAAAAATAATATTTTGATTTAATTTTTTTTCTATTCGATTAATGCAAGAATTTAATTACTGTCATTTCTCAGGTGGACAACTTAGCTTTTTCGTTGGAAATATTTCTTCCAAACTAAGACTGCTATGTACGATAAAATTGGTGGGAGTGAAAGTAATTCCTAAGCTATAAATCTTATTATAGATATATTTTGGCAGCCATGTAATTTTTATCGTATCGAGTGGAGGTGAAGTGACACATTAGTAATACTGTTGTCCAAGCATTTTGTGCAGCAACTCTGCATTTGCAGCAGCAGGAGCTCAGACTAAGTCCTGGGCCCGAACTGAAATAGAGGATTTGCATCATCTGCATAAGGACGCATGAATCATTTAAAAAACACATGAACAGATGCTCCGCGCACATACTATACAGGGTGGTCCTATAAGCGTGCGGCGCTCTCTAGCGGTCATACCGTTTAAATTAGACGAAAATGTTTTAAATGAAAAACGTTTATATTCAAATACACTACATTTAGAAAATAATCTCAAAGATTCCGGACTTTCGGATATACCGGAAGTAGGCATCAACTTCCTTATTTTATATTATTACATTTTTGAATTCAGCATCGATTTTTAGGTCCAGTTTGTCAACCATAGTTTATGTCTACGAAGCCTATTTTCGGAGTTATTCAGCAATTTTTACAAAATTTGACGTTTGTAGTACTTTACAAGAAATGTAAATATCTCGGAAACTAAGTACGGCAGAAAGATGCGGTTTTTGGTTTTACAACAAGCATTAAACATGCTCGTGTCTCAGTAAGATCGTTGTTTCAACACCACGTTAAATCAATACACTAGCAATTTTCAAATTTCAAAAGTTTAAAACGTTAAAAACTTTTTTTTAAAATGGGAGGGTATGATAAACCTTTCATCCAAATTGTTTCGGTCTCTCGTACTAAAATGTGCATTCGCTCCATCTAACTGTAACCACATTATTCTTAAAAGCTCCAGTGTACTCCACCGTGTTTTATATGCAAAAAACTAAAAGCTAAGTATTAATTGACAGAAATGATAGAAAGTTGTGTAGTTGTTACTGTTCTAAGTCTAATGTTTCCTCTCGCTAAAAGTTACACTGAGGAAAAGAAATTGAAAAAAAGATCAATGAAGGGAGTATAACATCTTCTCTGTTTGCCTTTTCCCCACCAGTTCCAAACAATGAAGAATTTGTTTGTTGTATTTGTTGTTCTTCCTTTTTGACATAACTTCATGCTATACCTACCCTTAGAGCTAATTTCACCACCTCCTGATAAATGTCAGATAGCTTATCCACATATTTCGTTATTGTCACTTGGCATAAGCAAGTGATAAAAACGTACAGTTAGGCTATCTGATACTTATCTGGTGCGGGTGAAACTGGCCTTAACCGTTGCAATGTTATCTAAGGTTTGCTATATTATTGTTAAAATTTGAAATCAGGTTTTCGCAGTATCAGATGTATTGTCTTTCATCAAAATCTTTCTTCCGTTAACGCATTTAATAAATTCATAAAATTAGCTTATAACCGCAGTGCCATCTGTTGGAGCAACACTCGAGTTAAGATGTCATCCATGTTAATGAGTTCATGCGATTTTATTGTGTTTGGAGGAAAACCATTGCAAATTCACCTAGAAAATCTTTTTCTTCAATTGCCGGCTCCGAGTCGATGGTTGGCAATATTCATAGCTATTTTTACTTTAGATGCGGCTGCTTTGAAAAGTTAGAAGTGCATCCGAACCACTCCCTCAGATTCCGTAGCCATGATATTTTTCTTCTGCCTATACTACGTTTGCCCCTAATTTCGCCTTGGACAATCAACTGCAGAAGTTCGTATTTCTTCCCTCTCATAAATATGGCCTAGATATTCTAATTTTCGCTTTTTAATTATATCTACAGTTTCCTTTTCTCTACCAATGCGTCTCTGGACTTGGATTGCGATATTCACAGTCCATCCTTCAGCTCCGTAGAGGAGAGTAGAAAAAACGTAACACTTAGCTAGACGATGTAAGTAGCTAGTGAAATGAACCAATTACACCCTGCAATCAAATGTACACGACAAAAAGAAATAGATCATGCCATTAACTTCTTAGATTTAACAGTAAATTACAACAAAACAAACACACATATTCAATTTATCATAAACCCTCACACACAGACAGCACAGCAAAAAAATTTATAGGCAAATTGGAGCTCGAACATTAATGTATGTCCCGCTAAACCAGACATACCTACCAGTTGCTGAACAAGAATAAATGCTTTGAAATGTGATTATACAGGGTGAGTCAAGCTCAACGCCTCGGACTCTTGTGACCAAACGATACCACTTTTCGAAAAATCGACTTTGCGAGTGTATGTAGGTCGGGTTGGACTACATCTTAAAAATAATGACTTTTATACAGGGTGTCTAATAAAAGCGTGACATATCAAAGTTATATTTTTTTAAATGGAATACCCTGTATATTATTGCATATTTAGACTCCGGGGTGCTTTTTAGTGTGACTTTATGTATCACACATAGGACTTTAAGCGAACCGTTTATGTGCAAATCACAATTTTGGGTATAGGTAGATGTCAGGAAAAAATTGAATATCGCAGCTATTATAAATATTAGAGGGCAGTGACTTTGCCGTGCTCCTAAGCATGAAATGTGTCAGCTTACGTTAGACGGTCGAGTTTGAATTACATTTGTACTTGGAGAAATCGGTAGATCAATTAAGGAAACTTCAATCAAAGGTAACTTGATTTTTTCAAACGGGAATGCATAAATTTTTTTATACGGTCAAATGTGCAATTTAATAAGCTTTCTAATGATATGCGGTTGTAAGTATCCATCTTTGTTAGTTTTGACTTAATTTCAAATTTTCAGTAAAACCGGTGTTTTTCAATTTTCCTACCTATAAGCAACTTAGCAGGCCATGAAATATAAACAAAAAACTGTTCAGATGGAACAAAACAACTAACTTAGCAGATAGATACGGACGAACTAGAGTAAAGGGACAAAGTTATAAAAATGACTTACAACATATCAATTCTAACCAGAAATAGCAGACATAACACATCTAAGGTCAAAAGGCAGCTGGAGTACGACAGAAATGGGTATTTTTCACAGCATACCGGCTACTACAATATTCTAAAGATTGACGATTCAACAAAACCATTGTGAATTTTGAAATGAAAGAAAATCTACCACGTAATGTTGCTGGCAGCTTAATAGCTTCAGAATAAAATTTGACATTTCATGATTTAAAAAAATAGTAACCGATACCTCTGACTAGAGTTCTCCAAATTCTTCAATACTCATAAGCAAGATCGCCAAAAATGAAGAATAAATTAAAAATCTGCTCAAATTATTAAACATAATTTACATGGCAGAAAATTAAAATATGATTTGTCAGTATTCCTTTGTTTTGCGACCTTGCTAATAGATACTGAAAAATTTAAAGGACGACAGTGAGAGGTATCATTACTTTTGACTTTGACGGAAATGACTACTGTTCTATACCATTAAATGTGAAATTTCGTTCTGAAGATATTAGACTGACGGTAACGATCGCTGAAAGTTTTGCTTTCATTTCAAAGTATTTAGTGGTTTTGGAAATTTTTAATCTCTAGTACATTGCAGGCGCTAGTAGGCTGTAAAAATTATCCATTTCTGTCGTATTGCAGCTTCTCTTTAACCTTAGACATGTTACCGCCGTTGTTTCAGGTTAGAGTTGATTTGTTGTAGGGAATTCTTATAATCTAGACCTTTTACTCTAGTTCTGCTGGATCTTTTTGCTAAGTTAGTTGTTTTCTTCCATCTGAATACGATTTTGTTTATATTTCACGGCCTGCTAGTTTGTTTATAGGTAGGGAAATTGAAAAACACTGAATTGATTGAAATCTCGAAATTTAATAAAAACTACCATAGATTGACATTCACATCCTGATATAATTAGAAAGCCTATCAAATTGCACATTTGATCGTATAAAAAAAATTACGCATTCCCATTTGAAAAAATCAAGTTACCTTTGATTGAAGTTTCCTTAATTGATCTACCGATTTCTCCAAGTACAAATGTAATTAGAACTCGACCGTCTAACGTAAGCTGACACATTTCATGCTCAGTAACACGGCAAGGTCACAGCCCTCTAAGATTTATAATCGCTGCGATATTCAATTTTTCTCAGACATCTACCTATACCCAAAATTGTGATTTGCACCTAAACAGTTCGCTTAAAGCCCCATGTGTGATACATAAAGTCACACTAAAATGCACCCAGGATTTTAAATATGCAATAATATACAGGGTGTTCCATTTAAAAAAACATAACTTTGATATCTCACGCTTTTATCAGACACCCTGTATAAAAGCCATTATTTTTAGAATGTAGCCCAACTCGACCTACATACACTTGCAAAGTCGATTTTTCGAAAAGTGGTATCGTTTGGTCACAGAGTCCGAGGCGTTGAGCTTGACTCACCCTGTATGTCCATCACCCACGCTGTCAGAGAATTCCCCGATAATGCATTCCCTCACTCACCGATTGGAAGGCATGGTCAAATTCCTTGGCCAACACGGTCCCCAGACCTGACACCCCTGAATTCTGATGTTTGCGGAAGTGCAACCGAAGTGCCTTCCCGAGAAGCTTTGATTCAGCAAATCAAAATGGAATTTGAAACGATGAACGAAGAAATGCGTCTTAATAAGACAACTGTGGAATGTAATTTGTTAATATTACTTACACAATATATTAGTGAATCTGATCTCATTGTTTCATTTCACTTTATGTCACTAATTAATAATGGTAACTTACTGAATGATTTGTATGAATGAAAAGTAGAACTCTTTGTATAAAAAAGTGTTCAATGGGCCTATACCGTGATCTCAAATTGATCAATTTATTTACTGCGGTATTATTTTTGATGATACATAGGACCGTTTACTGTAAAAAGTCAGCAGAAAACTTGATCCAAATGAGAATAACACTAAAAAGAAAATTGTACTGTAATTTGAAATAGCCGATGATGACGTCACCTGTAGGGAACCGATGAGAAGCGTCCTTTCGTGGTCCGATGACTACGAGCGGATGCTATTGTTTTGTACCAGTGAGCTCTTATTGGTTCCCTACAGGTGACGTCACGACCTGGGCGGGAAGTGTATGGATTCAAAAAATTCAATATTTAGAGCATTTTTTTCTGTTATAAATACGATAGAAAAATTTTGTAAAATTATTTATGGCATCTACGTGGTGTCAGGGTTCGTTTAAGCCAATAAACCAAAAATGTGGAATAGGCCCCATTGTCCAGTTATTCCGAGAAATCATTTCTGAGTAATTCCAACTAGGCTTCTCCATCGAGACGTTGTGGTAAGTATAGTGAGGTCCAATACCATTTCGATCAACAACGCCAGCTCTAAGGTTTGCCGTTAAATTTTCGTTGAAATGATACTGGCTTTGTGGATTCATGAGGCTTATTTGCCCAAATGTGTAAATATAAAAAAATGGGATCATCAATGTCCGTGTGTAGCAAAAGTCTGCAGAATTGCAAGCCACTAGAGTCATCAGTCATCACCTTCTTCAACATAATTTTTTGCTTATAAGCTGATGTGATGGTATTATCGGGCCTTGATGGCACAAAAAACTTATTGCAGGATGAGTTGGGATACAACTGGTTTTCAAAGCCGGGGAAATATTTGTAAAACCGGAAATTAAAGTTTAAGTACGTACAGCATAATTACCGTGTACAGGAGTATAATAGAAAGAATTCTTTTCATCTGCTCAAAGACCCGGCCATATACTGTCCAAATAATAAAGTTAATATTTGCACAGTATAGCTCGTATGCTTGTTGTAGAGTCCATCAAAGGCTTGCATAATTCGTTCACCAACTGCTACATTGGGTTGTCTGATATTTATCCTGTAGGTTATAGAAAATGTAAGCTGCCAGTTTCCCTCAGACGTCGGAAAGTGGTAGCAAACGTATCGTGATGTGGTTCAAGTCGGTTAGGATAACGTATTCGGCGTAAATCCTCCGGTTAGATAAATTTAGCTCTCACAAATGTCTGTCACTAATCTAGTGATTTTTAATACTTATCGGGTGATTTGTATGATTTGTGCGGCATACCGTTAGAAAGGACATAAAACTACAATTACAACGCAATGAAAGAAAAAGCAAAAGATGTATGTGCGTCAGAAAGAGACCGATTTTTTCCTGCTTATGCTCACACCATTAATCTCACCGATTAGACAAGCTTAAATATCGCAAATGCGTGTCAGTAATTTTGGCCTCTTAATAGTTATTGAACGATTGACATGTGGCACATGAAATGGAGAACTTTTTAAATTCAAACGAACTGCTAAATTGTCTTCAGTTTTATTTATAATAGAAACAATGGCAGAATGTTTATTAGTTTGAGTCATTATGGCGGCTTTGGAAGGATATAACTTTTTTTGGGAGAATATCACAGTTAATAATAATTTATTTAGGACAACAAAATAAATTGTAGGAGTTAAGGTAGGGGATATTGAAAAATTTGAGAAAAAGAGTTCACTGTAACTATAACACTTATGACAAGAATCTTTTAGGAGTGAAACTTGCAAATCGCCCCACCAATTAAAAAAAAATGTTGGTGGTTCATGTGACTGTATAAACCTAAGTGACTAGGAACCAAATTGTCACGGAAGGTTATTTTCTATTTTCAGTCATCCTCTGAGTATAGGTATGACGACTAAGGTAAATTGTTTTGAGAGAAGTTTTTAACAGATGTTTGGTTCTGAATTGAAAAGCGCAGGGTCTGATTAACAACTAGCCTTATATTACGGGCCGGTTATCAGTGAAAAAGGTATGCTATTTTTATTGCCTAAATAAGTTGACATGTCTTGTCTGATTGTTGAAAGAAAATGATGAAATTTTGGCACTGATGACAAAACCGTATATGCAGCATACTTTGACCTTCAAAAGGTATTGGTTACTCGCCGATCAGAATTGACATCTTTTTATAAAAGTAAAATCGCCACCTAGAACTTTACTGTTTATGGTATGGATAACAATAAAGGTTATTGCTATATCTGGTATCGCAATCTAGCAAAACGAGATCCACATTAATTAAGCAGTTGCTACTTGATTTATTGTAAAAAATGAAAAAACAGTCGAACGTGTTATTCTTTATTCAGATAATTGTGTACATAGCTACTAATCTACGTATATTCCTTTCTTTATTTACATTTTTAGCTAATAATACAAAGAAAATAACTGGTTTTACAGAAGCGTAAGTATTCAGCATAGACCATAAAACAAATGCTGAGAGCAAAACAAGGTTATGTCACCGTATCATCACAGCATAGTAAACAATCAGCACAATATCTCAGGTTGGCGGCAATTACACGCGCATCCCTCTTTTGACTGATTATTTGTAGGGTTGCTTATGATACTTCGATACTTGAAATGTATCGATATTTCTGCACTAATATCGAGTATTTTTATCTTAGATACATTTTGAGCGATTCCAAGCTGGTATCGCTACTTTTCTAGCGGTATCCGTATCGAAAATAATTATATAATTATTGAGGGGTGTAATCAACTGCACAAAATTATCTGCGCCTTCATTGGCGCACTTGGCCAAAAAATATCGAATTGGTACCGGTATCGATATTTTTATTTTCGCATCTCTACCCAGACTTCACACCCGTAAAATCATCCCAAGGGCAAATTCTGTGGGAACCATTTTTATATAGGAAATCCTCAGACATATTCTGCTGGTTGTTTACTATGCTATGGTATCATCTTGTATCTTCAACAAATTATAATAAGTTTACAAAATTATGTCCACCTGACCATGTTATTGCAGGTGCTTTGTATACCAGTCATCATAAAAGAAATAATACCTATTACATTGTGTGACATATTTTTATTTTGCATTATGTAAGTAGATCAAATAAACTACAATAATAATTATAATTATTGGCAGCAGTGCTTATGTGTTCTGTGACCAGACAGTGTCAAGTATGTGTATAAGAAGAGAAAGTATTGTAGTCGTGGCCGGCATTTTAAAGAAAAAGGAGGATCACTGTATAAAAGAAACTGGTATAAACTGAAAAGTTTTCGGCAGTTGAGGTTTGCTAGCAAAAAACAACAATGTGCACTGAATTACGAATTTAAAGTTAAATTGTTAAAATATCAGTCGAACAATTTTTGCTTTACAAAACTTGGTGTCTTCCAAAACACTGGTCACACAAACAGTAACCCATAGGTGTAAAATACAAACTTATAACGACCTTCAATATATTGATGAAAAACGAGTCCTATTAACTACCCTCATCAGGTTATCAGCTCAGAACGTGTTCTTCGTTGAAAGAGACTAGGGAGGTGAAATAAGACTTGGTTGTTCTTGATCTAGCTATTTTTTGCTACGTTCAAGGCTCGCGTGTATTAGCCGTTTGCCTAAAGTACAAAATGGCGGATAACTATCTAACCAGTATACCACTTTGTCAGTCAGAAAAAAACTATGCATACTGGGCGTTTTCACTTGAAAATTCGTTTATCCTAGAAGGGGGGGGGGTACAGAAGAAGACACCATTTTAGAGAGAAGCAAAGTCAAAGCTAAATTGATCTTGACGTTAGATCAGTCATTATTCATTCTCGTGAAAGGTACTAACCCAGCTAAAGAAGTTTGGGATGTCCGAAGATATAGTTTAATTGAAACTTCGAAGAACCTTGAAAGATGCTGTTCGAATCAAAGTCAGGATTTAATTGGCAGCTTAATGTTAGCAGAATTAACCGAATAGGGTAAAGTACCCAGTGATTGGCCCTGTCTCATTTTTATATCAATTTTATTGGCCGTCGTCAAAGAAATTAAATAAATAAGGTATCGAAGCGGCGTAATTCATATGCCTCATAAGAAGTAAGTCTGGCAACATCTTCAGCATCTTCTAGTGAGTTTTGGTGAAATTCGCGCCAACCAGTTGTTAGCACTTGGTGAATGAAAATCACGTGGATCTTGTGGTGGCTATATACGACCACAGACGATAAAAAAACATTTTATCGACGGTGTATACAACCAGTTATTAAGAGATTTGCTAAGGGAGTTGACAATCTAGTAAGTAGTATCTTAGCGCTTTCTATCATATCTTGCATGTTATCAATGTAGTTTGCTTCAATTGCATTTCTGCTGGCATTTTAGATCGTTTTATACGACAATTCCTACAAATATCTGGTAAAATTTCCCGGCCAATAATTAGCACTATAATGTACGTAATATTCAGTGATTGGCAGCGGTGGCCAATAACTGGTTTTTGGACAGAGCTAAATCATGCATATTTTGACTCATTTTTGGAGATCTGAGTTCACTGACTATTTTCAACAGTAGCACACTGCACAGATGTGCCAAGAATGAGCTGTTGGCCGCCGGCCAATAATAGGAATTTTAAAGGGGCCAATAACTGAAACTGCAATTTTTGCAGGTAGTTGTGTGTTGCAAATTTTCCAAAAGATGCCGAAGATTTCTTATGGAGACAGCTATAGAAAGACATATACCGAGGAGGATGTCCAAGAGGCATTGAGAGCTATAAAAAGTGGACTATGATTAAGAGAGGCTGCAAGGCGTTACAAAATTCCAAGAGCCACATTGCAATTCCGTAGGAGTGAAAAGTTTACAAAGACGTCGTTAGGTCCTGGTCCGGTTCTTACTGCCGAAGAAGAGTTTTGGTAAATTGGTTTTTCGAAAATCATAAAAGGGGATTTCCAAGGAGAAAAGAAGATTTACAGGAGTCCGTCAAGGAGTTTCTCGAAAAAAGTCCTCGAGCCAACCCGTTCATAAATAACCGGCCTGGCGAGTCTTGGTACAAAGGATTCTTAAGAACAAATCCTGAGATTTCGTTACGGACGACAGAAGCGGTAACCGCAGCGAGTGCAAATGTTTCAGAAAATGACATAAGAAAATGGTTTGCCGAAATCGAAATTTTTCTGAAGGAGAAGCAGCTGATGGAAGTTTTGCAGCAGCCTGATCGTGTCTTAAATGCAGATGAAACTTGCTTCAGTCTCTGCCCGAAAAGTACAAAAGTTCTCGCTCCAAGAGGCGTAAGAAACGTCTACGAAGTAGAGCATGCTCCATCAAAAACTACCATAACTGTGATGTTCACCTTTAGGGCATCCGGAAAAGTTACTCCACCAATGGTCGTTTATCCATACAAGAGACTACCAACGTCCATTCCCAAGTCTGTCCCTTGTGAATGGGGAATAGGTCTCTCTAACTCCGGTTGGATGAAGGCAGAGATAATGTATGATTACGTTGAAAACATATTATACCCCCACTTAAAAAAGACAAATACAACTTTTCCTGTCATTTTGTTTCTAGATGGCCATCGAACACATCTAACCTACGAATTGAGTAAGTTGTGTAAAAGACTAGATATTGTCTTGATATGTCTGTACCCAAACTCAACCAGGCTGCTTCAGCCAGCAGATGTAGCCGCCTTTAAGCCCATCAAAAATGGATGGAAACAGTCAGTTATAGAATGTAGGAGACATCATCCTCAGAAACACTAACCAAGGAGCATTTTCCACAGGTATTGAAAATCGCCGTCGACCGCACTGCTAAATCACAAACCGTTAAAAGTGGATTCAGAGCCTGTGGACTGTGTCCTTGGAATCCAAATGTGCTAGATTATTCTAAATGGCTGGGAGGGCAGAGAAACATCATTACCATCTGAAAACGAGCAAAATGTTTTGATGAATGAATTTTTGGGTTACGAAGATATTTCTCACATAGTTGGGGATGAAATAAAACAAGAATTCAAATGTAATTACGAAGACGTGCCTGAAAATGAGCAACCCCTTTTATTCCGATTATGGAAAAACTTCAAGCCTTTATCTCAATTGCCAAACATGACGAAACCACCGATATAATCCCTAGTAGCTTTTGTATAAATGACGTTCAAAATATTTCCAAAATAGATATTAATAATGCACCTATAATAATATTAAATGAACAGCCGATAGAAATGCAGCAGGTTGAAAATGTTGAAATTATACATGTCGATGGAGATAATGGAAGTAGGTCAGAAAATGCTCAAACAAGTCATAATGTAAATTTCAGTGTAGATCTAGAAAGTAAAACTATTGATTCAACTGTTACCTTAAAAGAAACTCTCTATTACGCAAAAACGCCCAAACGAAAAGGAAACCGAAATACGGATAAAGTTACTTATGCAATTACCTCAACACACTGGCTAAAAAGAAAAGCTGATGAAGAGGAGCTGAAGCTAAACAAAGCAATAGAAAAAGAGGAGAGAAAAAGAAAAAGAATAGAGAAAAAAGCTGAGAAGGAAACAGCTAAAGTAAAAAATAAGAAAAAAGACAAGAAAATGGAAAAGTAGTTAAGAGCATACATATGGCAACTAATGGTACCACAATAACTAAGCAAATCGATTCTGGTACTAGAGAAGCTGAAGAAGTTCGCTCTAGACTGCTACCAAAAAAGAGTGAAAATACGAACACTGGCGACGGCCAAAAAATTATTGTAATATCTGACATAAAAATAAATGGAGTGTCGAAATCTGAGAGAAAAAATATTTCAGCAGAAAGTGCAAAAATCGAACACAGCGCGTCTAAAGGTACAGGAGAAGCTGCATCAATGTTCATGAATCAGCATCATAATATATCTAATCTCCTCAGTGGAAGAGATATTTGCATGAAAAGTAACAACGAACAAGATAAAGAAAATTTTATATTGGATAGATACTTTTCAGATTTACCCACTTTTTCAGCTTGGAAGGATACTGGAGTCTGGCATTCAAATCATGGCAAAGAAAAAGCTAAAAAGTGGTTGTTGAAAGGTGAGCCACGAGAAAAAAATACTTTTGAAAACCCTACGTTACAGCAAGGCATATGTTTTTCATGTACGCTTAATATCAATTTACAAAATCCTGGCATAAGGTGCCATACCTGTCAGCGGGCATACCACAATTCCTGCATAAAAATGTTAAACCTACATAAATCAAATAGTAGAGTGTCTATCTGCAACCCGTGTTTAAAACGTATTCGATAAATATTTACACAACACAACTTGTAGAATATTTAATATTTATGTTATATTTTAGTGAAGAATTACTTATTTTGAGTTGTTATTTATAAATAAATGTTTTATGAATGAAATTGTTTGAACCTTGTCAGGAATACTCCCCCTGGCCAATGACTGCCGCGATCACGGCCAATCAATGGATATTCCAGGCCAATGAATGGGTTTCTACATTATTATAGCTGATAGCCTTTTTAACACTTTTAGTCTTAAAAAATGTATGTAGCGACAAACGTAAAATTACTATAATGCATAAGTATATTTATATAACAAATAATTTGAAAAATATCAAGGTTCATTTGTTAAGATTGCTGTGGAAGGCCAATCACTGGGTACTTTACCCTAATATGAACTGCGCGCAGGATGCAAGATAGCCGATTGCAACTCTGCAAGCTGCGACAACAGCGACACCGCCAGGCCATAGGTCAATGTCAACTAGCACTTCCACTCCCACTTCGACTTCACCCTGTGACCAGTGTTGGCGTTTCTGGCATAATTATGCGATTTTTAGCATAATTTCAAGGGATTCCGTACAATTTCAGCACATCAAGAAACAAGAGCACATTTTCTTGCTTCAAAGGTAAAGCACCTAAAACGCGAACAGAAGTGGAAGTATGGAATATCTTATATTTTCAATATATGATTTGTATCAAACGACAGCACTATTGTCCATCTGTTTTTCTCGCTGTCAATTTATTCTAAGAATAGTAGGTACTGTCAAAAATCAAGTCCGGTCATTTGGTGATGTAGAACAAATCGTAGATAAAAGATTTTTGGTTGTGTTAGATTAGAACAAATTACATAGCACCAAAAAGCACAGACTGAAAATTCGAAAATTGACAAAATTTGTATTTTGAAAAATCAATAACTACATCAAACATAACGTTACATACCGACCAATCAAATCCGAAAAAAACCCCAGAACAACCACAATTACTATGGAGAAGTGGCTCAAAAATTATCGTATGGTAAGTTGTGACATTGAGACAGACATAATTATAATATATAGGTAGATGGGATTATTTTAATAAAATTATTATACCTTCTTAATAGAAAGTCTATAAGGGTCGTGTTGTACACTTCAGGCAGGTAGATGATTATATTCTATGATTTAGTAATGAGATTTATCCATAATAACGTATGTATTTGTAAAACAAAATCAGTTTTTGAATTTCAGGATCATTTCCAGACTTTCTACCCCTTTCATACCTCTATCTTTGTTCAGATACTATTATTTACATTTTATAATTGAAGATATAAGTGGATAAAGGTGTTATGTCACATTTTTTCCAAAATCGACATTTATCATTTTCTGAGCTTCCCTGATACTGATTTAACTTCCATGAGGTCCTAAGTTAAATTTTAAGTGTAAATAAAGGTTTTTTCATTGATAAAGGTGTTAAGTCGCACGAACATGACGGTTGTGTTAGTTGATGAAGGTGTCCTGTAGCAATTTTGTTACATGACACCTTTATCAACTAAGTAATTCAAAATACCTTTTGAGCATTGGTGTCATGTTTAGCATGTGAGGTTATGTTTTGACTGCGAAGCAAGTTGTTGCTTATGAAATTTATATTGTATCCACAAAAACTAGGATTTGTTGTTGTGATTTATTGAGTGGCAAGAATGGCCGGGTACAGAGGCAAAAAGATACTGAAATTATTACTAGAAGGCGACGTTAAACAAGGTAAGCTACTTTTTTTACTTGTGTATATTAATCCAATCTAGGTATTCAACGATCTCTCTGCAATATACCTTAATATTTTTGTAGAGGCAGAGGCAGTACCATGCAATATTAAAAGTCAACGCATAAGTTGAACAGCTTGAAAAACCTATAGAGATGCCACAACCTGGTACAAGTGGGACACAAAAACACATTACAAAAAGTAGGTAACAACTTTGGGCATTAAACTGGGCATCAGCTTATAGACCTATCCTTTGAACATATCAATTTTGTTTCAGGTTCCATAGAAAGCAGCGATGAAGAGGACATTTCATCTGGCAGTGAATATTGTCCTAGCTATGATGACGATTCAGATGTTACAGAGCCTGAGTCAGACATTGATCATCTATCTTCATCCTACAATTTAAATAGTCTTATGAAGGTTAAACGTAAAGTTCTTTTTGACAATCTGATCCATCAAGTCAGTCTCACAGAAAACAAAACAACAAAACAAACAGAAAACTTACAGAAAGGTAATATGGGGAATGGGAAAAATAACGAAAATAAAATAAACGTTCATGTTACCGCTGATGGTATACAACCAACTATAAAGGAAAAGAAAATTTTTTAATTATTACCCAAGCTATCGAAGAAAAGAATGCGCAATCCTCAAAATTGGAAACGGAAAAAAGCGGCCACATTAAGGGAGAAGAATACGTTTCACAAAACGGCAGAGTTATGAAAAAAAAAGTAATAAAGGAAGGGATACTCTGCAAAGCAAACTGTCGCATGAAATGCAGTGAAAAATTTAGTACCGAAGCTAGAGGAATAATATTAAAAAAGTTTTATGGATTAGACGTAAATGCTAAGAATACTTTAGTTTTCAAAAGCATTCAAATTTTACCAGTTTCCCGACATCGATCTGCCAGAAAAACATCAAAAAGCCATACTTTCAAATATTCTGTGACATATGATAAGCAAATTATTCAAGTGTGTAGGGACGCGTTTTGCAACTTATATGGAATTGGCAGAAAAAAAGTAGAAATATCACAGAATTTATTAGAACAGGGATACTCGGCCCCATCACCGGATATGCGAGGACGGCATACAAATCGTCCTAATAAGATAGATGGTGATACGGTAAATTACATTGTGAGCCATATTAATCGGTTTCCTGCCGAAGAATCGCACTATTCGAGAAATAAGAATCATAGCAGAAAATACCTATCTCCCGTTCTTAATATCAATATACTACACCAGCTCTATATTGAACAATGTAAAGAAAAAAACATGGATGACAAATATATGGTCAAGGAGTCTTTCTACAGACACATTTTTGAGACAAAATTCAATTTGGCATTTGGCTTCCCAAAAAGCGACACTTGCAGTGTTCGTGATGCCGGAGAAAAGTCATTAGAGCATAAAGAAAACTACGAATTTGCCTTTAATGCACAAAAATTAGAACGAACAAAACCTACCGCTGACAAAAAGATTTGCTACATAACTATGGATCTCCAACAAACCATGCCATTGCCAAAGTTATCTACATCGAAGGCATTTTATTTGCGGCAAATGTGGCTGTATAATTTTGGCATCCATTCCATTACCTACTCTGGACACAAGTCATTTTTTTGTACTTGGACTGAAGACACAGCAAATAGAGGAAGTAATGAAGTTGGTAGTTCTTTGCTTCGATTTTGTAAGTTGCTTAAAGAGGAACATCCAGGAGGGAACATCAGAACAAAAACTTTTTTATATTGTGCCTCTATCAGTACCTGATACTCAACAAATTTTTCAAAATTATTGATCATAAATTTCCCGAAGTGGGTCATAGTTACCTGGACTCCGATCGTGATTTTGGAAGAATTGAAAAAGTACTGCGAAAACATCAGACAATTTTAATTCCGGACCAGTATCGAGAAATCATTAAGTCTGCGAGTACAAAAAATAGCGTATGTTTCAATATGAACATTTTTTTTATAACTTGGAAGAGCTTCTGGCAAGACTCCACTTATATAAAAAATTGTACAATACTCTTAGTGACAAAGTAAATTTACGAGATACTGTCAAATGGATTAGAGTCGACCATTTTGGCTTTTATTACTATAAAGCAACTTTAGATCCATTTACCCCATTTCTCCAGGTTGATTTGCACAAAAAAGGGACAAATGGCATTTCGTCTGAGGAAGTGTCTTTGAGTAAGTTACCAAAATGTGGGGGTCTAACTGTTGAAAAAATGAATAACTTACGAGAGCAACTAAAGTATATTGAAAAGGATAACATATGGTTTTACGAAGAAATTTTGAGTGAAAATATTGAAAATCCGAAAAAGAAAAGGAAAACATACTGATTTACTGTTACCACTTTTATGTTTTCAATGTATGTCAACTAGTTTTAGAATAAAGTGCTTATTTTGTAAAATGTTTTATATGTTATGGGATTAAAAAATAATCAAAAACAACACAACACCTTTATGCATAATAAACCTCGTAACGCATTTCATTAAAAGTTTGTGAATAAAGGTGTTATATGTACACAAAATCTAAATTTACTAAAACATCTTTCAGTTCTGTTGTTTTTGATATTCATCAAAGAAATTGTCTTATTTTTAAGCATTTTATGTGACATTACTCAACAGTATCGCATAATTAATAAAAAAGTTCCAAATCAAAACGCCTTTTATTGAATATCTTGGAAGTTCGAAAATGTGACATGACACCTTTATCCACTTATGTCTTCAATTTGTAGTGCAATGCACATCTGATTTTGTATTCCAAAATCAACACAATTTGAAACAACGTTTACATTTGAGTTTGAAAGCATAGGCGTAGCCAGTTGAATCAACTTACATACTCATTTTAAAAATCCAAGTGGTAAATTATCTCCATGGGTTGAGGTCTTAGATCTAAACCCCTGTAAGGGTATGCAACAGTTGTGAGTGAGTGCGAGTTGGGTTACCTACCCAGTGATGATGATGGATGGAGGACCCCGAATAAAGATACTGTTGAACCGGACCTCGCGGAGTAATTACATTAATTTCCAATTCCTAATTACAAGACGTACAACGTAACATGGCGCAGCCAGTGTAAATTATCGTGTCGAATAACATATAAATCCGTTATACACTTAAAATTCAGTGTGGGAAGTAGCAGGGAAGTAAAAATAATTAAATAATGGGTGACCATCGCGGCGTGGCTTCCTTGACGTTCAAAGGCCCACCTAACACTATATCGATATGTACATCCATAGAATGTACATTAGATATTCCAGTTTGAACATGTATATTTTGAATATTCATAGGAGGTTAAATGTACATACGAAAAATGATATACACTAGTGTTATATACTATGTATAATCACGTAGGTATATACATATGTGAATATACATACGATGTTGGTCTATGTATCATATATCTAGTAGTTTACGCCTGCGCGAAGCACAGCTAGTGCCGCCATTGCTGATTTCTAGCCATTCGTCGTACCTAGTCAGCGTGTGTGTGCTGGTGCTGGTTGTGCCTGATTACCTGATCGAGTGTAATATTGTGCAATGTTACTTATCTTCTAGGTACTGATAACACTCGCATCAAGCGTTTGACGGTAAGCGGAACAAACCACCTACAAAATTTTATAACCTTGATTTCTTTGACTTTAGACATGCCATTCAACAGAAGAGAGATGACAATCATAGTAATCGATTTTGCCAAGTATTATTATTGTAACTAGAAATTGAATTAATAACAATACATAATGAAAGTATAAAGTTTGTTTATCTTTCTGCCTCTACATTGAACTTTCATACACTATGCATGTGCATTAAAAGTACATGAATGTGCATTTAATCGATATACCATGGAAGTGTAAATTCGCGACATGAAATGCAAATTTGTTTATGTCTATTTTACATCCATTAGACGTTCATGCTCTATTTGTGGATATACATAATCATTCTATGAACACTTTGGTATGTAAGTATATACATATATTTTTGGCCCGTGATACAAGTGAGGCTAGCCCGTGCAAAATCTGCATAACAAGTGAGGACCGCGACCAAGTGAGGACCAATATACGGACCTCACAAGGACTTCGCTTGAAATTTTTGTGGTGAGTTGCGGATATGGTCTTGAGTCAAATTTGAAAATTTCAGCTGGTCCTCATTTTTTTCGTTTTATGGTAAATGTATACATTTTAGTTCACCGCTTTGGCACCAGATGGTTTCTCGAGTTTGTATACCGCCACCCCATATACGTTACATACCAGTGCATGCAACAAGTGAGGTCCTGAAATTCGGCAACGATGAAATACCGGCAGACTAATGCCTCTCACGATATTTCGCCCTCTCTTTGTGTACTTGATGGTTTAGCGTCCCATATTACACGTTGCTGTCTTTGAGAAGAAAATTAGGTGTTGGGAGTCATAATTTTGTTCACAAGTGCCCCATCATGAGGAACTTTTGGAATGAGATCTAAGCGGCTTTTATGGCAGAAAAGTTTTAGATTGCAGGTCATCGCTCTATGCATGAAGGGTTTAATTCTTGAAAGGAGTAGGATCTTCGGTATAGTGATTACTAGACAGTTCTGAAATCATGAACCATGTCCTTATGCGTGAGAACTAGCAGGTGTTTCAATTAGTTTAATATCGAGTGATACAATTTTCGTTTGGAATCTAAGATGGTCAATTCAACTGACGTTTTAGATACTGTGTGATATGCCTTTTGAAATTGTTAAAGCTCATTTTTGTACAACTGAGAAGCATATTTTAGAGTGAGAGTGAGAGAGTGTCTGAGAGAGTAGAGTGCTATCCGAGTCAAATCGTTCCAAGTTCGTCAGATTGTAGCTGCTCCGATAAGCATCCTAAGAGTTTTTGGTCTGGCTTGACCCGACTTCACTCGTTTCATGTCAATCCAGCTTCAGCTTTAAAAATTCGATAAGTTATAAAATGCTTTTCTTTTCAAACATTCCAACAAAATATGTGAATTCCTCTCAGAGTACATATTATTATGTGATAGATGCAATACAGGGTGGGCCAATAGTGAGTAGACGGAGGATTGTTGACTTAGAAGGATATTTCAAAAATCTGTTACTTGATCATGGTAGGGCCCCTGAAGGTTATAACGTTAAAATACTTTCACTCAAACTTTAACGTTTATATAGGCTGATTATCAAACTAACATTTTTTTAATAGAATCGCCTATATATTATTGCATATTAGAATTGCTTAGTGAATTCTAGTGTGACTTCATGTATCTTATATGGAACTTTAAACGGACCGTTTAGGCGCAAATCACTTTTTTTTTGGTATAAGTGGGTATAAGAGAAAAATTGAATATCGCAGCGATCATAAAACTTAGAAGGCCGTGACTTTACGGTGTGACTAAGCATAAAACGTGTCATCTTAGGTCATACGATCAAATTTGAATTCTTTTTGTACTTGGAGAAATCAGTAGAATAATTAAGGAAATTTCAATCACATGTACCTTGATTATTTAAAATGGGAATGCCTAATTTTTCTTATACGATCGAATCTAAAACCTGATAGCCTTTCCAACAATGTAGGATTGTTGGAATCAATCTTTTTTAATTTTCATTTTATTTCAAATTTTAAGTCAAATCGGTGTTTTACACTTTCCCAGCTTATAAGCAATCTAGCAGTCCATGAAAAATAAACAAAAACCTGTTCAGATGGAAGAAACCAGCTAACTTGGCATAAAAACGCAAACAAACTAGATTAGTGAGGTAAGATTATAAAAATGTCTTACAAGATATCAGCTCTAACCAGAAACGACAGCGGCAACAAGAAGGCTTACTTTTCACAGCCTATTAGCTATACGCAAATATCCAAAATCAGTACAAAAAAATTAAATAAAAGACAAAATACCAGCGATCGTTACTGGCAGGAGAGTATCATATTTTCAGAATAAATTTTCACATTTAGTTCCATAAAATAGCCGTAAGTCAAAAGTGATGATGCCTTTGACTGGAGCCCTTCAAATTCTTCACTGGTACTTCTACTTATTAGCAAAATCGCAAAAAATGAAAACTGAATTGCAGTATGTTATATGATAAAACACTATTTACTTGGTAGGAACATACATGAAATAAACACAGTTACAACATGGAGTAATAAAAAAATCTAACAATCACATCAATAGATGCTCAAAGTGCTCCAGTTAGAGATATCTTTACTTTTGACTACTTTTCTATCCCATTAAATGTGAAATTTCATTCTGACGATGCTAAACTGTCAGCAGCAATCATTGGTAGTTTTTTTTTGTTTCAATATTTTTAATCGTTTTTTGTTATCAAGCTCTAGTAGATCTCAATAGCTGGTAGGCTGTGGAAAAATAACACTTCTGTCATACGCCAGCTGGTCATTGTCATTAGATTTCTTATCGCTGTTGTTAGAGATTATGTGTTGTAAGGAATTTCCGTTTGTTGTGTTGTTTAGTTTGTTTGTGTCTTTCTACTAAGTTAGTTGGTTTCTTCCATCTTAACGGGCTTTTGTTTGTTTTTCATGACTTGCTAGATTTCTTATAAGTAGGAAAACTGAAAAACACTGATTTGACTGAAAATTTTAAATAAAATGGAAACTAAAAAGATTGATATCGAGGTAATCAAATTCTGCATTTGATTCTGTAAACAAAAATGGGTATTCTTATTTGAACAAATCAAGTTCTCTGTGACTGAAGTTTCCTTAATTAATCTACTGATTTCAAGTACAAAAAAAAAATTAAATTTAACCGTCTGACCCAAGGTGACGCATCTCATGCTTAGTCGTACCGCAATGTCTCGGCCTTCTAAGATTTATAATCACTGCGATATTTAAATTTTTTCTGATACCTACTTATATCAAGAATGCTGATTTGTGCCTAAGCGGTTCGTTAAAGTTCAATATAAGATACAATGAGTCACACTAGAATTCACCAAGGAATTCAAATATGCAATAATGTATAGGGAGTCGCCTTCAAAAAAATGTAAGTTTGATATGAACCACCCTATATAGACATCAAAATTTAAGTGAAAATATTCAACGTTATATCACTCAAAGGTCCCTACTATGACCAAGTGACAGATTTCTGAAATATGTTTTAGTAAGTCAACAATGCTCCATCTGCTCACTATTGGTCCACCCTGTATATGTGAATGAACGTATCAAATGTCTCTTGGGTCAGTAACCGAATAAGTTGAAAAAGTACCTATATAATTTCATATTTTTAGGCCAATGGAGGGTATTTTATGTTTACAACAAATTTTCAAGGTTTCCCCCCTCCCCACCTTAACAATTTCAGCCCCTCCCAGAAATGGTAGATGATTAACTCATAAAACGCTCAAACAGAAGTCTGAGGGGTTTTGCTTTTTACTACGCCAACGCACAGCTTTCATGAAATGAAGCTTTACCTATTACCACCCAGCAGCATGCCGCTTTTCAAATTTCATCCACTTAAAAAACGCAACTTAGGTACACCTAAACCATATGACCAACTCTGTTCAATTAAAATGAACTATTCTTTTAGATCGATAAAAAATACTCGGGTGGTCCTCAGTTTGCCGCGTATATCACCCGGTCCTCGTTTATCAGTTCTAATAGTATGAACAGGTATACACTGCACACATGACGTGAAAAAGTCGAAATTAGCATAACAATACTGATGTTTGAGTCCTTTACGGCCGCCACTTGCCCTCGCTTATTCCTCCTACTCGTATAAAGATACTTATGTATACTTATGTGCAGAGTGCAGCTGCGGCCTAAATAATCTCTGGTAGGATTTTTGTGTATTTTTTTATTTAAACTTTTGTGCACCCCCTTTCAAAAATTCAGGAACCGCTGCTGTTCCACAGTTTAAAAAACATTCTCTGTCCACCTTTAAAGCTGAACTCCAGTAGTATTTAGTTGTTACATCGATTTTGCTAGTAGAAACGGCAGTTCTACGTGAACAGCGGATGTGTAGTCACCGAGGTATCAAGCCTTCAGATTACGTTACTAAGGACAAATTTTCATTTGATTTTATTTGTCAAGGAATAGGTAGGCACAGAAAAGGTCTCAAAGTAACAGATTTATTTGGAACGTGTCGGCAGCTGTTTCGTAATATCTGTTTCAGATGTCATTGCCTATACATTTCAAGAAGATAATTGAAGACAGCGAATCAATCGACACATCATGATACTTGAAAATCTTATAGTAAATAGAAGTCTATAATCGACCTTATGGATCGATTTACCTGGAGACACGTTTTAGGACGCTGTGCAGATAAATAACAAAGTTCACTGACCGCAGCGGTAGTATTTCATCTAAACTAATCGAACAGGAGGACCAATGAATGGTAGCTTAGACGGAATAAGCAATCAGCAAGCATATCCAGGGCCGGTTCAAACCCCCCCATGAGTATTCCCATGAAGGAAATAACTACTAAAATAATACAAAATAAAGATAATCAAGGATGCTTTCTCCAAGCTTAGTGATTTATTCTACTACTAACCAATCCCTCGGTGCTCATGACACATAAGCAGCGATACAATCTATACAGATGTTTAACAAATTAAGAGATTACATATTCTTTTATACATGAACCCCTCCTAAGGTGACCATGAACCCCCTCCATGGTCAACGCCTAGCTACGGCCCTGAGTATATCTCTGTACTAATAGGAGAGAACAAGTGATCACCGGTATAAAACGATCTGACCATCTTAGTATTTAAAAAATAGTTGCACTTTTTCCACATTCTTTGTATATCTCTACGATTAGAACAAATATGCGAGGACCGGTAATGTATAAGGCAATAACCGAGGTCCACATGCATATCAATTAATCGATACTACCCTACCATCTGAAATGCCTTTCGCGCCTTTTTATGACCTCTGCTTCTTTTTAGTTAATTTTATTTCCCACACCGATAGGAAATTGTGATAGGTATTGTGATCGAGAAAATTTTGTATTTTGAGATAATACGCTTTTTTGGGCGTTTTATGATGTCTATATAACGTCGGTCTGTCTGTCTTTGCGTGTTTTTCTAGACTAGTCACATCAGTAACCGTGGATTGTGATAGAATTTGGGTACCGGTATCCTATGGGGTCCTAGTAGGTATTGCTCCTATAATTTTAAAAATCGGTGCATTGGCAGCCGAGTAATTTGCAAAAAACAAAAACCTCGTTTTTGGGCGTTTTAGGATTTGATGATAATTTTCTACTTTTTTGGGTGAGAGTGTGATTGGGGTCATTGGGGGGGGGGGGGGGGGGGCGGAGGGTTGTAAAACTCAAAAATTTGTTGTATTCATTATAGAGATTTTCATTAAAATGCAGGCCTCCAAACTAAAACCCTAATAAAACATAATTGTATTGTCGGATTTCGAAATTTTTGGTATCAGTCCTTAGAAAATATGCTATCACGTCATTACCAACTAAAAAAAGGGATCAGGTATAACACTCTTGATAATGTCAAGATAAGCATGCTTTGAAAAGTGACTTCAAAAACGTTACAAAAAGAGGAATCTTTAAAATATCACCAAATAATTAACCGTGCGCTTTAAGGTAAACACATGCCTTTCTAGTTGTTCATTGGTACCATAAGCTTGTTGTAAATGTGTTAAAACATATGCAGTAAGAGATTTAAACTCTAAAGGCATATTGGATCGCTAAGAGTGCAAAACTTCAACAGACGGTTTGGCAAAAGCTTGTCATCAGGTTTTTAATTTTTGTTATGGTTACTTGAATGATGTGCTATCACATCACGATTAGTCATAAAAAGTGATCAGTTGACCAGAACTTCGGTATATGGTCTCAAAACTGTAATTAAAATAGATTCGTCTTAAGAAGTTAGGCAAGCAAACAGAACATGCAGACCACGTTATAAAGTGTCTTGTAACCGTAGATTTTCAGTTACGTATGAATTCATCCGTCCAAAGAATCCTACTTAAAAAAGTTGCATCTCCGGCATCCACATGAAGCATAAGTCGACAAAAATCCATTCTTCTGACAGGATCGCCTTCCTCCAAAATGTGTACTGGCATGAAATGGTACGGATGTACGAATACATACCAGTTGTTTGCGCAGTGAACCACATCTTCCGCTAAGAAATACCAGCAACAGCGTAGGTGGAGCTGTAGGATGATTTCCTTGTATGCGTGAACACCAACGCCGTTGCCCGTTCTAAAAGTAGAGACGCAGCTGTCACAACCCACTGTATCTTAATTTGCGCAGGCGTGCGTTCATTACTGTTGATCCACAGCACAAAATCTACAGTTTCAGCTTTAGCGTATGTATGTTCATGACTGATCCATAATACGAGGTTGTTCCCTAAAGATATCATGCTTAATTTTAGCCCTACTTCGTTCTGGATTATTTACAACCTCTCATTTATACACTAGTGAAAATCTATGGATACACGATACTTTATAAAGTGGCTTGCATGTTCTGCTTCATTATCTACCATCTTTTAAGAAATTACCTAGCGACTTTTTAAGACGATTTGATTTTAAGTTAAAACTTGAAGTTTTCTTCTAATATCATACAATTTGTAGACCCTATACTGAAATTTTTGGTTGATAGATCTCTTTTTTATGATGTAATAGAACATTATTAAAGTACACAAAAATTAAAAATCCGATGACACGTTTTTGCATACGGTTGTTGAAATTTTGCGGTCCCCGAGATCCAATGCACCTCTAGAGCTTAAATGCAATTTTGTTGCCTATGTTTACCATTTATAAGAAGTTTGTGGTACCAATGGATAACTAGAAAGATGGGCATGTATTTACCGTAAAGTACGTGGTTAACTATTTGGCGACCTTTTAAGATAAATTCCTTTTTTGTAATGTTTCTTGATGTCACTTTTCAAAACATGCTGATTTTGATACTATCTCGAGTTTGAGTGTTTGATGCATGATCACTTTCTTTTAGTAAATAATGACGTGACATCGTCTTTTCTAATCACTAATACTAAAAATTCCAAAATCCGACGATGAAATTTTGTTTCATTATGGTTTTCGTTTGGAGGTCTGCATTTCAATGAAAATCAAATTTAGGTATCTCTGAAACAGTTGAAAATCGGACTCTACTTTATATAACTTTTTTGTCGGAAATAAGCTATACGCCTTCTCCTAAAGTATTTTCCATTTATCCATTGACCTGTTAAAGAGTGCTAGCGGCGCGGCGGCCCTTTAGGTCCATCCGATCATTACCTTACCTACTACAAAAATCAATGGACTTGGAATTTTCGGATATATGCATACACATACCAAAATTGTTTTAGATCGTTAATGAAACTTTGCCACAGTATGATTACCGTGCCAAGCATGGAAAATGGGTATGCTTTTTAGAAATCGTGCCGTCACTACGGCGCAGCGACAATAAAAGAGCTAAAAACATAAAAACAACTCAAACCAGTTTTTAGACCTTTTGGGGGTTCCTGATCGTTTTCAGTTTTTTGAGTGGGGGTGAAATTGAGGTGGTTGGGTTGAGAGGTGAAGGGTTGCAAAACTAATAAAGTTTTTGTATGCATAATACGCTCTCCATTGACCTACAAAAAAAGGACCTAGCGACATAATACACTTTTTAGGTTTATCAGAACGTTGCCTTGATTGTTACAGAAACTGAGGGATTTTTTCTGACGTATGTTGTATACGAGTATTGCTTTACATTGTTCTGTATTATGTAACCTGAAATTGATTTTAATTACATTTCGACACAGTAGTATTACCGTGACGAGGATGGAAAATGCGTATGGTCTTTAAAAATCGTGTCAGAACTAAAAATATAAAAATCACTCAAACTTCGTTTTTAGGCGATTTGGGTGTTCCTGGTCGTTTCGTTTCATCCAATTAAAGCTCGAAGAATAAAACCAGTGTCGATCTAGTTCCTACAGAGAGGAGTATCAAGAAACTATTTACTAGAGTTTTTGTGTTGGATGTTTTTTGAGGGCAGGAGGGTGATGATTTGGTTGCAAGGGGATCTCAGAGTATAGCTTAATGCAAAGGGAAAATAATAAACTGATATCACTTTAATGTGTGGGAAGTACTAAGTTAGTCAATTATTGTTCATATTGATTGAACCTCATATATAACTGTACAGTACAAATTCCTGAATTCATAAATGTTGTACCCCTGTCAAGCATATCTACCCTTATCTAACAGTATATTCTTGTTACAGATTTGTTGCCTTTCTAGTTAACTTTATTGTATCACAGGCATAGACACGTTTTATGACGCCAAATGCCAACCGAAAGTGCAGTCAACTGATTCACGCGTTAAATTAAATCAATTTTCGAATTACGCGTCTACAAATATTGAATAATTCCCAAAACATGGTCAGATATTAAAAAAATAGAAGTCAAGTTTATTGATTCAGTTCTTCTCAGGAATACTTGTTTTTCATAACGAAGGGCGATACCATTTTCAACATCAGCGATTTAGCAATTACGACTGTGAAGCAAAGCGAGTCATGTCCTATTTCAGTTGGTCTGATTGAAAAAGTCTTGCTCCTGTAGTCGCAGTGCCTAGACTAGTCAATAGACGTTCAAAATAGATCCGTTGAACTAAGTTACCTGAATTCGCCGTTATTGACATGTTCAGATTATTAGCAAAATTTAGAGGGGTCGAATTTTTCGCTATATGTGCCACGCGGTATCTACATCCCTATAGTCGAATTTTAACAAAGGAAAAGGTTAATTTTACATTTAGTTGAATTTATTTTCACTTAGTTGAAATCCGTAGTAGCACATGTTAATTAATGTTATTTTACTCCATGAAAGCTGAATTAGTATATCTCTTTACGAATAGGAGGAATAAGCGAGGACCGCTGGCGGTGGTGACTCACTCGTAGATATTAGTATTATTAAGCTAATTTCGACTTTTCTGCATGTCATGTTTACAGTCTTTACGTGTTTATGCTATTAGAACTGATAAACGTGGACCGGCTGACATGCATGACAAACTGAGAACCACCTGAGTATTTTTTGTAAACGTCTTTCCTGCTCTTCTCGTAAACGACAACTGCATTAAAACCAAATCGGCCGCACAACGAATACATCACATGAAAGTCTCCTGTGTGCATGCCGAAAGTTGCGTTTTTAAGAGGACGATATTTATATACATAGCAGCATGGTGCTGGGTAGTAATAGGTAAAAATGGAGTCAAGTTGATTGACTCAGTACTTCCCACACATAATGATGATACCATTTTATTATTTCCCATTGCATGAAGCTATAGCCTAAAATCCCCTTGCAACTGAATTATCGCCCATCCGCCTCCAAAAACAACATCCAACACAAAAACCCTCGTAAATAGTTTCTTGCGTCTCCCTTCTTAGGTACTAGGGCGCCACAGTTTTTTTCTACATGCTTGAACTGGACAATGCGAAACGATCAAGAGCCTCCAACCCGTCTAAAAACGAAGTTTGAGCTGATTTTATGTTTTTGGTTTTTTGATTATTGCTGCGCCGCCTCTGACATGGTTTTTCAAAAACAGAGTCGTTTTCCATTCTCGCAGCGGTAATTCTGTGTCAAAATTTTATTAAAATCAATTCAATAATTTTCGCTTTACGCAAGATACATAGAACGAAATAAAGCAAAACTCGTATGTGCAGATCACAAAATTGGTTCCTGTAATAGGCAAGCCAATGTTCGGATGGACCTAAAAAAGTGCAATATGCCGCTAGGTATTTCTTCTTCACGTCAATAGACGGACTATTATGAATACAACAAATTTTTCAGTTTTACCACCCCCCACCCCCCAACCGCCCCGATTTCACCCCACCCAAAAAAATTTGAAAATGATCAGGAACCCGTAAAACGCCTAAAAACAATGCTTGAGCTGTTTTTATATTTTTAGTTTTTTTATTATTGCTGCGCCGCCACTGACACTATTTTTCCAAAACATACGCGTTTTTCATCCTCGGCTTGGGAGTAATACTATGTCAAAATTTCATTAAAATCAATTGAACAATTTTCGCTTTACGCGATATCGAACGACCTAAAACAATACTCGTATGTGTACATCATAAACTCTGATGAACATCAATTCAGTAATTTCAACATTATAAAATACAGAACGATCTAATATGTATACATCGGAAAATTCTCAAAATCCCTTGGTTTCTATAATAAGCATGCAACGTTCGGATGGATCTAAAAAAGTGTATCATGCCGCTAAGCTTTTCATTCACATATTAATGGACAGCCCATTGCGAATAAAACAAATTTTTCAGTATTACAACCCCCCACCCCCCAACCACCACAAATTCACCCCCACCCAAGAAAAAATGGAAAATGATCAGGAACCCCTAAAACGCTTAAAAACGAAGTTTGAGGCATATTTGACATTTTTCGTTTTTTGCTAATTACTCCGCCCCCCGTATAACGATTTTCAAAATTATAGGAACATTACCTACTACGACCCCACAGCATAACGCTGCCCAAATTTTATCACAATCCATGCAGCGGTTATTGAGATTACGAGGGTAGAAAAACGCGACAGACAGACAGACCGACAGACCGCCAGACAGACCGACAGACAGACCGACAGACAGGCCGACAGACAGACCGACAGACAGACCGACAGACAGACCGACAGACAGACCGACAGACAGACCGACAGACAGACCGACAGACAGACCGACAGACAGACCGACAGACAGACCGACAGACAGACCGACAGACAGACCGACAGACAGACCGACAGACAGACCGACAGACAGACCGACAGACAGACCGACAGACAGACCGACAGACAGACCGACAGACAGACCGACAGACAGACCGACAGACAGACCGACAGACAGACCGACAGACAGACCGACAGACAGACCGACAGACAGACCGACAGACAGACCGACAGACAGACCGACAGACAGACCGACAGACAGACCGACAGACAGACCGACGGAAATCAGTGACGTGGATTTTCGTTATGTACACATCATAAAATGCCCAAGAAGCGTATTAACTCAAAATCGAAAATTTTCGCGATCGCAATACTCCCCTCACCTATCGTGTGGGAAGTAAAAATTCATTTTATAAACAGCTTCGCGTTGGTGTAGTGAGAGAAAAAACCCCTCAGAATTATTTTTATAAGTTACCAATCATCTACCGTTTTTGGGAGGGGATGAAATTGGGAAGGTGGGGATGGGAGAGTCGAAATCCCGAAAATTTCTTGTAAACATAAAATACCCTCGATTGCCCTAAAAATATGAAATTCTAGACTTTTCAGACTTATCCGAATACTGACCTAGGAGACATTTGATACGTTTATTTACCTATACAGGGTGGGCCAACACTGTGCGGACGGAGGATTGTTGACTTACTAATACATATTTAAAAAGGCTGTCACTTGGTGGGGGGGAGGGAACCCTTGACTGCTATAACGTTAAAATATTTTCACTTAAATTTTTAAGTTTATACAGGGTGATTCCTAATAAAATTACATTTTTTAAATGTATGGAGTGGAATATATTATTGCGTATTTAGATTGCTTGGTAAATTCTAGTTTGACCCCATGTATTTTATATGGAACCTTAAACGAACTGTTTAGGTGCAAATCACCATTCGTGGTATAAGTAGGTATCAGAAAAAAATTGAGTATCACAGTGATTACTAATCTTAGAAGGCCACGACTTTTCGGTACGGCTGAGCATAAGGTGTGTCAGACGGTTAAATTTGAAATCTTTTTGAACTTGGAAAAATCAGTAGATTAATTAAAGAAACCTCGGTCACAGATAATTTGATTTTTTTCCCTATAATGGTCAAATTTTAACAGAGTTCTTATCTAAGATACCAAATTACCTACATCCCTGCAAAGGTTAATTTTACATTCAGTTGTATTTATTTTCACTCAACTGAAATCCCTACTAGCACATATTAATGAATGTTATTTTACTGCATGAACGTTGAATTAGTATACCTCTATACGAATAGGTGGAATAAGTGAGGACCGGTAGGCGGTGGTGAATCACTCGAAGATATTAGGATTATTAAGCAAATTTCGCATTTTCTACCTGTTATGTATAATATACAGTGTTTACGTGTTTATACTATTAGAAGTGATAAACGAGGACCGGGTGATATAGACAGAGGACCACCTGAGTATTTTTTGTAAGCGTCTTTCTTGCCCTTTTACTATTATTGTTCTTTCGGATCGATCTGAAATTCATGTAACCGTCAACCGTACTGAACCCGAATCGGCCGCACAACGCATATACAGGGTGAGTCAAGCTCAACGCCTCGGACTCTTGTGACCAAAACGATACCACTTTTCGAAAAATCGACTTTGCGAGTGTATGTAGGTCGAGTTGGACTACATTTAAAAAATAATGACCTTTATACAGGGTGTCTAATAAAAGCGTGACATATCAAAGTTGTTTTTTTAAATGGAATACCCTGTACATTATTGCATATTTAGACTCCAGTGCATTTTAGTGTGACTTTATGTATTACACATGGGACTTTAAGCGAACCGTTTAGGTACAAATCACAATTTTGGGTAAAGGTAGATGTCAGAAGAAAATTGAATATCGCAGCTATTATAAATCTTAGAGGGCTATGACTTTGCCGTGTTACTAAGCATGAAACGTGTCAGCTTACGTTAGACGGTCGAGTTCGAATTACATCTGTACTTGGAGAAATCGGTAGATCAATCAAGTAAACTCCAATCAAAGGTAACTTGATTTTTTCAAATGGGAATGCATAATTTTTTTTTATACCATCTAATGTGCAATTTGATAAGATTTCTAATGATATGCGGTTGTAAATATAAATCTCTGGTAGTTTTGATTTAATTTCAAACTTTCAGTAAAACCGGTGTTTTTCAATTCTCCTACCTATAAGCAACTTAGCAGGCCATGAAATATGAGCAAAAAACTGTTCAGATGGAACAAAACAACTAACTTAGCAGATAGTTATAGATGAACTAAAGTAAAAGGACAAAATTATAAAAATGACTTACAACAAATCAATTCTAACCAGAAATAGCAGACATAACACATCTAAGGTCAAAACGCAGCTGGAGTATGACAGAAATAGGTATTTTTTACAGCATACCGGCTACTACAATATTCTAAAGATTGAAGATTCACAAAACCATTGTGAATTTTGAAATGAAAGGAAATCTACCACGTAATGTTGCTGGCAGCTTAATAGCTTCAGAATAAAATCTCACATTTCATAATTAAAAAAAATAGTAACCGATACCTCTGACTGGAGTTCTACAAATTTTTCAATACTCATAAGCAAGATTGCCGAAAATGAAGAATAAATTAAAAATCTGCTCTAATTATTAAACATAATTTACCTGGCAGAAAATTAAAATATGATTTGTCAGTATTCCTTTTTTGTGATCTTGCTAATAGATACTGAAAAGTTCAAAGTACGACAGTGAGAGGTATCACTACTTTTGCCTTTGACGGAAATGACTGTTTTATGCCATTAAATGTGAAATTGCGCTCTGAAGATATTAGACTGACGGCAACGATCGCTGGAAGTTTTGTTTTCATTTCAAAGTGTTTAGTGATTTTGGAAATTTTTAATCTGTAGTACATTGCAGTCGCTAGTAGGCTGTAAAAGTTATCCATTTCTGTCATACTTCAGCTTCTCTTTAACCTTAGACATGTTATCGCCGTTGTTTCTGGTTAGAGTTGATTTGTTGTAGGAAATTTTTATAATCTTGTTCTTTTACTCTAGTTCTGCTGGATGTTTTTGCTAAGTTAGTCGTTTTCTTCCATCTGAATATGATTTTGTTTATATTTCATGGCCTGCTAGTTTGTTTATAGGTAAGGAAATTGAAAGACACTTATTTGATTGAAATCTCGAAATTTAATAAAAACTACCATAGATTGATATTCACAACCTGATATAATTAGAAAGCCTATCAAATTGCACATTTGATCGTATAAAAAAAATTATGCATTCCCTGTGAAAAAGTCAAGTTACCTTTGATTGAAGTTTCCTTAATTGATCTACCGATTTGTCCAAGTACAAATGTAATTCGAACTCGACCGTCTAACGTAAGCTGATACATTTCATGCTTAGTAACATGGCAAAGTCACAGCCCTCTAAGATTTATAATAGCTGCGATATTCAATTTTTTTCTGACATCTACCTATACCCAAAATTGTGTTTTGCACCTAAACGGTTCGCTTAAAGTCCCATGTGTGATACATAAAGTCACACTAAAATGCACTGGAGTCTAAATATGCAATAATGTACAGGGTATTCCATTTAAAAAAACAGCTTTGATATGTCACGCTTTTATTAGACACCCTGTGTAAAGGTCATTATTTTTTAAATGTAGTCCGACTCGACCTACATACACTCGCAAAGTCGATTTTTCGAAAAGTGGTATCGTTTGGTCACAAGAGTCCGAGGCGTTGAGCTTGACTCACCCTGTATAACTTTAAAATGACCTGTGCGCATGCTGAAAGTTGGAAATAATGTAATCATTTTGTACTACAGGATGGATGGTGGAGGGCTATGAATAGAGATGGGCATATCGGGTCATTTTTAAGATGCGGATCACCGGATCTAGAACACCTCAAAGATCCGGAACAATGATCCGGTTCACGAGTCAGTCGGATCCCGACTAGCGAATGCAATCCTTCACCTTCGATCTCAAGATCTCAAGATCGAAGGTGAACGATTGGTCAACCGAAGCACGAGGGAACCGCCCAATCTGGGTACTCGGTGCAGACAGAAATGAGCCAGTACAGTACAGTACACTTCATGTATAATTTATTAATTTGTTTTATCTTTATATCAGATGATATTTATTTTTTTATAAATATGTACCTAGAAGATGTATATGTATTAATACTATTCTTTATAAATTTCGATTTGAGTAAATAATTATTCAGTTTTGAGTTTCTCGTATTTGTTAAAATACACTCCTAGCACGTAAAAGGAATTTTTTGTCTCTACTATAAACAGCCACAACTCACCATACAAGAAAAATGTTCATTTATTATTCGCCCTAAAATATCTATCTAAATATTCTTTTAAATTCAGATCCCAGAACATTGAGCATTATGGCTATCCTGTAGCTTAAGCAGAACACTTAACCGAAAACTGAACATCGCCAATGGTCAGATCGACTGACCGACATATATCGCTGTGGCACGCACCATCCTGCTTTGTGACTCTGATGAACAAGCCGCCGAATTTGTGACCCGACTGACCCGTTGACCCGTTGAGATTAAATTTAGGATTCGGTTCAGTTAGGTCACCTTAAAGATCCGGATCAATGAACCGGATCAGAACCGTTCTACATATCTCTAGCTATGAAAATGAAAAATTGCTGTATTCATAATAGGCTGTCTAAAGCTTATCAAAAAATGGCCAAATATACGAAACTTGTCAATCTTGGGTTAATTCCGCATAATGATGTAACATTTAATAATGTAATGTAAAATCTAAATGCTAAAAGTAAAGCCATTACACACACACACATACAGACTACACGCAAACACACTGACCTGTGAGAGAAAGACCCAGCGGCATAATACACTTTTTTAGGTCCATCCTAACAGTGCCTTGCGTATTGCAGAAAACAAGGGACTTCGAATACGAGTTTTGCTTTAGGTCGTTCTGTATTTGGTGGAAACTTTTGCTGGATTTTAATGAAATTTTGACATAGTATTATTACTGTGTCGAGAATGAAAATGCGTATGGTTTTTAGAAATCGTATCAGTGGCGGCGCAGCAATAATGAAAAAAACTAAAAATATAAAAACATCTCAAACATCGTTTTTAGGCGTTTGAGACGTGACTGATCATTTTCTACTTTTTTTGTAAGGGAGAAATTGGGATCGTTGGGGGGTGAGGGGTTGTAAAACTGAAAAGCTTATTGTATTCATAATAGGCTGTCCATTGACCTGTGACACTTTTTTAGATCCATCCGAACATTGTCTAGCCTATTGCAGAAACCAAGAATTTCCTGATGTATACGTAATAATGGCATTGCTCTAGATCGTTCTGTAGCGTGGAAAATATTGAACTGATTTTGATGAAATCTCGACACAGTATTACTAGCAAATACTATTAGCTTAGCGAGGAGGGTAAACGCGTTTGGCTTTTAATTGAAAACCCCAATTTTCTGTTGTACACATAAGGGTATTGCTTTAGACCGTTCTGTACTATATAACACAGTGTTATTTCCGTTGAAAGGTTGGAAAGCGCGTAAGGTTTTTAGAAATCGTGTCAATAGCGGTGCAGCGTGTATTTGGTCCATTGACCTGTGACACTTTTTTAGATCCATCCGAACATTGTCTAGCCTATTGCAGAAACCAAGAATTTTCTGATGTATACGTAATAATGGCATTGCTCTAGATCGTCCTGTATTCTATAGCGTGGAAAATATTGAACTGATTTTGATGAAATCTCGACACACTATTACTAGCAAATACCAAACCAAAGGTTGGAAAGCGCGTAAGGTTTTTAGAAATCATGTCAGTAGCAGTGCAGCGTGTATTTGGTTGCAAAAGGATCTCAGATTATAGCTTCACGGTATGGGAAAACAATAAACTGGTATCACCGCAATGTGTGCGAAGTACTAACTCACTCAACTTGACTTAATTTTTTGTTCATAAATCCGCCATCACAAAGATGATATTTCAAAAGCATGCACCTTTTTCGACCCCACCGTGGTAATAATAATCTGTCAAAGTTTTATTGCTAATGTTAGATACACACGTTAGATAAAAACCTTGAGTCCTCAAACTATGTAAAGGCAAGCCAAGTACAGAACATTACAACGACCAACTTTATTCAGTATCACGGAAAGTCCATCACCCAAATTTTAGCACCTTACTAAAAGGGAAAATATGAATCAGATATTCTTAAAATTCACACAAAAATAACAAAAGCAAAGTCTCAAAGTCTATTCGCCAATAAATGGAAAAACAATGTAGTTACAAAGATCTATATAACACTGATTCTAAATCAATTATTTGGAGGATTCATGACCATATGTCTATGGGAGCAGAACATGATGTCAAAGCATTTGTGAATTCACACATCATTGAAGTCCATCAGGTTACACGTTACAACAACAGGGTAGTTGTTGTAAAGTGTAATTTAAAAAACACCTATTCAGTAAAAGTCGTAGAACGGCTTATATTGCGGTGTCATTTTGGCAACACAGCTATGACCTCGCTTGGTGCGTTGTATACCGATTTCGGACCTCCGTTGTTCTCTGGGATAAAAAGCGGGTATATCGTGGCTCACTTAATTCTTTCATTGAAAGGTCCTCACTTGTCTCGATATACACGTATCCATTTTCTCATCGGTAAAATAGCTTTCATGTGTATATTTGAATGTTTCTTATCAAATGGCACATCTTCGTAATATCTATCGTAAAATGATGCCATTATCTCGTTGTCCTCACTTGGTCACTAATATGTACTGTCCTCACTTGGTGCGCCAGCCAAGTATATATATATTATGAATATACATGTTCATATCTGACTATGTTACATATACTATGCATGTACATTAGACGTACATAATTATGTACATTCTATGGATATGCCATGGATGTGAAAGTTCGCGACAAACGTACATGCAATGTTTATTTTTTGGATGTCTATTTGACATCCATTGGACATTCTTGCTCCATTTGTGGATATACAATACATATTCATTGATTCGATATCCAATGTATGTACAATGTATATACTTTTGTTATGTGGGGGCAATATGGCCGAAAATTGGAAACTATGGAGAGCGCGGTTTGAAAACTATTTGGTGGCCTCCGAAGTGAATAAAAAAGACGAAAAAACACAAGTGGCGCAGTTGCTGCATTATATAGGAGATGAAGGCTTCCAAATTCACACGTCACTCAAGCTAGAAGTTGAGGACAGGGATAAATTAGCCCCAGTACTAAGAAAATTTGAAGAGCATTTTCTCGAGAAAGAAAATGTGGCCTACGAGCGCTACCAGTTTTTTACCTATCGGCAGTCAGAGGGCTCAACTACAGATGACTACGTTGAAGAATAAGGCCAGGAGGTGCAAGTTGGAAGCACTACAAGATAGTCTTATAGTCACAATGCTCACTTGTGGCGTTAGAAACCAGAAGGTGCGGGAAAGACTTCTCCAGGATGATAATTTGTCATTGGACAAAGCTGTGGAAGTGTGTCAGGTCATGGAGGCAGCAAAAGCTCACAGTCACATGATGGGCCAGAGGACACAAGTAGTTCCAGGCTCCAGCAGCGTAGAAATTGTCTGCAACGGAGCAAGTCAACAAATAATAAGGTAGTAAAAAACTGTAACAAATGAGGGAAAAATGAACATGCCATAAATAAATGCCCAGCTTATGGGAAAACCTGTAGCTATTCCAAAAATCTCAATCATTTTGCAGCTGTGTAACAAAAAGAAAAATGCTAATGTAAATTTAAAGAAAAAGTAACTTCTCATGGAAGGATAAGTGAGGAGCAGACTTGCAAAACGCAGTTTGTCCAATTTTTCACTTTTTCTGCAAAAGATAGCGTTGCAATATTCAGCTGAAGCGCTAACATTTTCATGTAATCTTCGACTTCCAAATCGCACTATTTCCTATTCAGAATGTATTGAGAAAAACACTTGGACATGCAAAATGCATTTAGTCCATCGACGTTAGACAACCGAATAGCATTTTGTCCATAAGACCTACAAACCGCATTTAGTCCAGCCGTAAACACGTTATTTTCCTAACCTAACTACTGTATAAGTAGTGGTTCAGCGTATTATTTGCGATCATTGCGACTACGTTTTGCAGATTTTCCACAAAGTTTCAGTCACAATGAGATCTGAAGGCGGCGAACACATTGTTGGTGATAGTGACCGTGGTAGCCGGAAAACGCAACTGAATTTAACATCCAGAGAGAGAAAAAAACGAATGAGGTTTGTATTAGATACATTTTAAATTTATGATGAACCTACATATTTATTTTATGATTGTTTTAGGTACTCAAACCATGATCCTGATTTGCAACAATTTAATATAGTTGGCAACCATAAAAATAATCCAAACTTACAATGTGGGCACGTAGGTCGAGACGATGTCATGAAACTTCGAGAAACTTTTTATAAAAATTCCAATAAACTTATTCAAGATGGAATCTTAGCCAGCTGTATTAAGTTGAATCTCCCTAAACGGCAGAGAAGTCGCAAGTTGGATGGAAAATCTCACTCCTTCTCTGTAAAATATTATGTGAGTGAATTAAAAGTTCATACAGCATGTTTTAGTAACAATGTGCCAAGACATATAGTGATGTTGGAAAAAATAAATTTCCCGTGTTTCTATTGACATTTTACTTGTTGCTGTTAGTATGTTTAATTCGAATTTTTTTCCAGGTGTACATCAACCGTGAAACATTACAAGTCTGTCAGAAGTTTATAATGGCTGTATACAATGTTGGTCAAAGGAGACTAAATACAATTTGCAAGAAGCTCCAGAGCGGGGATGAAGTTATAAAAGAAAACAGAGGAGGAGACACTCGAACTTCTAAGTTTGTAGAAAAATTGAATGCTGTGAAGTCGTTCGTTCACAAGGAAATGAAAGTCACTATGGCAGGAAGAAGTCTCGAAGGATTTATGTATCCTCGGAATACAACATTTCTGTACTTTGGCAACTATACAACAAAAATTCCCCGGACAGTTTAAAAGTGAATTACAAGTACTTCAGTCGGGTATTTAATAAATATTTTAATATAGGGTTCGGCAGCCCTGCTACTGATATATGTAGCTATTGTGTGAGAACACAGACCAAAATAGGTATATCTAAAAGCTCTTCTGAAAAGCAAAAACTATCTACTGAACTAAAAGTACACAAATTTCGTGCATCACAATTCTATAAGTTAATGAAAGCTGAGGAACCTAATACCATTTCATATTGCTGTGATTTACAACAAGTTCAAGTATTACCAAAAATACCTATTCAGGAGGCATTTTACGCTTAACAGTTGTCACTATATTTTTTCTGCATTACAAAAGTTAATTGTCAAAAACCGATATTCTATACTTGGATGGAGCACCAAGCGGGTAGGGGGGCTACTGAGATATCTTCTGCTATCATAGATTTTTTGAAAAAATCTGAATTTCCTGAAAATTCCACGAAAATTCGTTTCTTTGCTGATGGCTGTGGGGGACAAAACAAAAATAGTCATGTCATACATGCTTTGATGTTTTGGCTTCATAAGTTGTCAGATGAAAAAATGACGGAAATAGAAATTATATTTCCAATCAGAGGTCACTCCTATCTCCCTGCCGATCGTGTTTTTGGACGTATCGAAAAAGTATTGAGGTCTCACAGTACCATAAAAACTCCAGATAGATACTGGGATATCTATACCAAGGTTGGTGAGGTACGAAGGCTTGGATCTGACTGGAATTTGCTTGATATCAAACATATGTTGTTGTGGCTCAAAAAAGTGAACGGCAAAAGCTCTTCTCGAAGATTTTTTATAAAAAAGACTGCTAATACCAACAATATCGTTGTAAAAAGTGAAGTACTATACCGCTCACCTGACGAAACAAAAAAATTCCAATCATTATTAAAACCACGCGCACGATTCGATCAAGTAAACTTACCGGGGCTATCTTTGGGTCATACGCTAAAAAAGAAAAAAATAGACAGTTTGAAAACATTACTGGAATCGTTATCTGGAAAGAACTGGTACAACGATCCAGAGTTGGAATGGTTCTTTCCAATCCTTACCGAGTACTGCGAAGATGGAGAAACAGTTGCTGAAGAAAACCAAGAATGTGAGTGTACCGACATGGAAGAGGTTAATTTTATTTAAGGTTTATAAAAAATAAAATTAAAGGTACTGTTTATTGAGAACATGTTTGTGTTTGATTTTTCAGGTTTTTATACCCAAAAAACTGTTAGAGGGACAACCAAAACGCTCTTTGTCCACTAGAGACATGCAGATAGCATTTTGTCCACCACTTTTTTTTAAATAGTAAGGTTACTTTCGTTTTTTCCTGTCTACAAATCTAGTAGTTACTCATACTAATTTTTTATCGATTTTTCACTATAAATCGCAACCCAGTAACTATAGCCGTTTCCAAGCACCAGTTTTTCGTCATTCCTCAAAAATTACAATTTTGGACAAACTGCGCTTTGCAAGTCTGCTCCTCTAAGTAGACATCCTGGGAGATTGAGCTACTAGAAAATGGGGGATGTAAGGGTATGCAACACACTTGTGAGTGAGTGCGAGTTGGGTTGCCTACCCAGTGGTGATGATGGTGGATGGAGGAGCCCGAATAAAGACACTGTTGAACCGGACCTCGCGGAGTAATTACATTAATTTCCAATTCCTAATTACAAGACGTACAACGTAACTGGCTGTGACAGTTATAGGGAGGCTATTTTTTATTCGTCAATATTGTTTATAATGTCAATGCATACTATTAGTAGGAACCATCCATAAAGACTGTGATAGAAAAGCAAGAGCAATGGTAATCAAAAATTAACTGGAATGCATGCAGAGAAAGAGAGCAGCGAGGAAGAGAGAAGTCAGGAATGCAACACAAATATTAGGCAAATAGTAAGCACTAGGTATTTTGTTATTCTTTTTGGTAGATCTCCACATATTTTTATACAATTTCATTCAAATTTCAGACTGATGAAAATCCACCACCTCCTGAAAAAATATACGCACAAAGATTTGTGAATGGATGGAAAGAAAAGCCTGAATTCAAAGGTTGGTTGGAAAAATCAACAATCGAACACAAAGATGGATATGAATATGGTTACTGCAAGGTGTGCAAATGCAAGTTTGTTACAAAAAAAGTGTAATTTTAATGCACCATAAGAGTGACAAACACAAATCTAACTGGAACGCGCCTAAGATGCCAGATTTAATTCAAACCAAGTAGTGAAGTAACTGCTGTAAAAATTGCTGGACACAAACTGTGCAGCCTAATGGTAACAAATAATTTACCTTTTTTGCTGCTGGATTCCATTACACCATTGTTAAAATGTATATTCCCAGATTCAAAAATTGCTCAGAGTATAAGTCTTAAAGGTACCAAGGCAACTAATATTATTTGCCATAACTTGGGTTCCATGTTTTATCAGATTTATACACCAAGTTAGCCCAACCAGGTTTATTTTTTTCACTTATTCTGGATGAAACTACTCTCAACATCTCAACAAAAAAACAAGCAGCTGTAACTGCTGTTTATTATGAAAATAATAAGGCTGTTACCCAATTTTTTGATTTAATTGAATGTCATGGATCTACAGCATCAAAATTATTTGAGACTTTGGCTCTACTGACACTCCAAACGTTATGGTTGGCAGTTATAGTTCAGTCTCTGCGAAACTCAAAGAAGAGAACTGCTCTTGCCAAATGGCACATTTATCCACTTCAGCTGCTTGTACCAAGCTACCTAGGAGTGTAGAAGATCGGTTAAGAAATATAGGTAGCCATTTTAGCAGAAGTTCTTTATGCCAACAAAAATTCAAAGAATTTCAATAGTTCTTTTAAGTAAAACTTCACAAAATACTATCTCCAGCTATAACTAGATGGCTGTCCATCCAAACATGTGTCGACAGGGTATTCTAATGGCAACAAATAATATACCCTTTTTGCTGCTGGATTCCATTACACCATTGTTAAAATATATATTCCCAGATTCAAAAATTACTCAGAATATAAGTCTTAAAGGTACCAAGGCAACTAATATTATTTGCCATAACTTGGGTTCCATTTTTTATCAGATTTATACACAAAGTTAGCCCAACCAGGTTATTTTTTTCACTTATTCTAGATGAAACTACTCTCAACATATCAACAAAAAAACAAGCAGCTTTAACTGCTATTTATTATGAAAATAATAAGGCTGTTACCCAATTTTTTTTATTTAATTGAATATCATGGATCTACAGCATCAGAATTATTTGAGACTGGTTCTACTGACACAACAAACGTTATGGTTGGAAGTTATAGTTCAGTCTTTGCGAAACTCAAAGAAGAGAACTGCTCTTGCCAAATGGCACATTTATCCACTTCAGCTGCTTGTACCAAGCTACCTAGGAGTGTAGAAGATCGGTTAAGAAATATAGGTAGCCATTTTAACAGAAGTTCTTTATGCCAACAAAAATTCAAAGAATTTCAAGAGTTCTTTCAAGTAAAACTTCACAAAATACTATCTCCAGCTATAACGAGATGGCTGTCCATCAAAACATGTGTTGACAGGGTATTAGAGCAATTTCACCCATTGCAAGCTTATTTCACTGATGTAGTTTTTAGTGACCCTTCCATAACAACAGAACATGCTGCACACAATCTGACGTGCAATCTTTTGCATATATTGAGCCACCAGCTCGAGCTCTATTGGTAGCTATTTATAAATTGCAAATCGGACTAATAGTTTCGGAGATATTGAGACCTCAGTTTTAGTAAATAGACATACTAAAAATATATATTTTCATAATTATATAGAGATACTTGAATTCATTGGGATATTTGGATGAACGGAGTCATATGTGCTATCGTGAAACCTAGTAAGTCGAGTTACCTAAAACTTTTACTTCTATAAAATATAGTAAACTGATCTGCTGATTATTTGAATTCTTAGTTATAAACAAAACACATGGCAGCTACCCATTTGTATAAGGTATAATGTATACCTGCAGGGGATTGGGAGATAACAGGACTATTATGGCAACTTATCAGTTTGCAAGAAGATGTTTATTCCTACATTTTGGTTTAAAAACTGCTGGAACAACTTATTTCATCAGACGAAAGACCAATGACTTGCCACGTTTAAGGGAGAGTAGAAGAAAAAACAAGTTGATGCAAATGCTGATGCTGAGCAAATATTTTGGACCAGCTGGCCACGTTGAGATGAAGTGGAAGATTCAGTTAAAATAGCAGCCACACCACTCAACTCAGTTGTTGTTTGCCAAATGGAAATATGCAATATTGTTAGCTTTTACTGTTGGCTTTAGGTTGTTACATACTTGTTTTAGGAGGGCTTTTAAGTTTATATAATTATATCGAGTTTTAATTGATTAGCGGTTTTCAAGTGTATCAAGGCGTATGTTTTTACCCTATTCAATATTATTTTGATGATATCTTGTTGAATAAATGTTATAAAAATTAAATATATCCTTACGTTTGCACAATAAAGTACTAGCATAAGATTTTAGTTTAATAAAAATATAGTAGCCAGGTTTACCTTATACACATAGTCATGCTAACAAGAAAAAAAATGAGAAAATTATCTAGAACAACTCAACTTAGATCAGTTTTGCTAAGCTGATTACAAAAAAACTAGACAACTTGATGCACAAAGTATAAATAATATAATATACGACTAGGGTTGCTAATATGCCTGATCTTAGGCTTGTTTTCGATGAGGTACACCCAAGCCACTTACTATGTTTTCGTATAGTATATTCAATAAATATTCATCATAAGTAGACTTACTATGTTTTGAAATGAACACCGTCTAAGTAATACACAATTCGTAATTAAAAAACTTAAAATAACTTTTCTGTGGAAAGCAAATCATAAAAGTATTTTAGTTAGGCCAGAAGAGAAGGAAAAAATCTATACTAAATGGACATGCGATTACCAAAAAACTTGTATACAGAAAAGTTATATGCAAACAATGAAATAAAACTTCAAAACGATTTTGCCGGAATTGTTTTTTATGTTACTAGTTTTTTCGATTGCACGGCAGCAATGTCGAATGATTTTACGAAAGTGCGTTATGGTACAGGTTATCTACCACCTTCACAAAAAAAAGGTTCGAGTTTCCCTGGATCAGCGGAAATGCAGAAGGTATAAATTCGATTGTCATACATTATCTTTTCAGTCTGTTTTTAGCATTCATAGCGTATACACGCACCTATAACCTTTGTATTTTGACAAATAAATTTTTTAACAACTGATATACCGGGGTCGGTCAGTTAATTGGCGCAGCCTACGTGAATGTGTCGGGGCTATTTTCGCGTATCGATCGTGACCGTGAAAGCAGTTTTCCGTCTCAACGAATTTACCGGTAACGGAACTTACGAACTTTACAAGTGGAAGTTATCGGATTATTTCAAAGAACTAGCAGTCCATCGCAGACATCCGTGCAGCTATCTACCTGTGAAGTTGGGATTTGGGACATCATCGCCTGAATTCGCAAGAAAGAAAATTTTGGAGAGGACAACCATCGCCAAACCAAGATTCTTCTTCTTGTAGTGGAGCAACTGGTTAAGGGAAGTCAAAGGAATGCATATAGTCAACCTCGCTATACTGTAAGTGCAACCATTTTTAAATGTCATTAGACGATATTGCAGAAGCCATAGATAACCTTACGCTCTCAACAGACTCACCCATACTCAAACCATCTAGATTAAATTGTGTCCCAGATTTTGATGGGAACCCTATCGATCTAAATAGATTTTTATCAGTTAGTGAAACACTAATTTAACATTTTTATGACAGGGCAAACCCTGGAAATTTTCAAAACGCATATTAGCTTAATTCACTTATTTCCAAATTAAAAGGAAATGCCAAGATACTTGTTAATATTCAAAATATCACTAATTGGTTGGAACTTAAAGATATTCTGACTAGAAATTTTTCAGACCAAAGAGATGAGACTTGTCTAAATCGTGATTTAGTTATGCTGAGACAAATGCCTAATGAGACACCTCAGAGATTTTATGTTTATTTTTACATATCCTCAATCTGCTTTGTAGTTACGTTAATGTACATGAACAGTCTGAGGAAGCGAAATTTATATCAAGATTTAGCATTGAAAACATTTTTGTCGGGACTGAAAGAGCCCTTAGGAACAACGCTTAGGTGCATAAAAACCATTGACATTGTAACCTAAAATGGATGTGCCATAAGAGAGAGAGCGTGCGCCCAGTAGCATCGCGACAGAGACGGATAAAGGATCGGGCAAAACAATGATCGGCGCCCGTATAGTTTACGTTGATTTTCAGTGTATCTCTTCAGTTTATCGTGTTTTATTTATTGTAAAACAATGGTGAGCTCTTGTTCAGCCTTCAATTGTACATCCAGGGTTGTTAAGGGAGGAAACCTGAAATTCCATTGGTAAGTATAGCTAATATATTTATATTTTAGTATCATTTTTGTGTAGCACGTTTTTGCTCTACATTATTGTACATATATATGGATTTATGAACGTCCTAAAATATGCCTGTAGTTAAATAAAACGTTTTTTCAGTCGTTTCTGCCTATGAAAGAACTTATTTACTACTTGTCGTTTGTGTGTATGACACATGTTCATTATTCAGTTCAATAAAAGCGTAGCTGATGAAAGATTAAAACAGTGGTCTCTTTGTAGCTTCTGAAATTCTAAGCCTTTTGAGACAACTGCCAATTAAGTATCCAGTGATAGGTAACAAATAAAAGAATGTGATATTTCAATTTTAGCTCTCCAAGAGATGAGGCCTTGCTGAAAAAGTGGATAGGAGCATTGCTGGGAAAGGACTTTGTGCCTAGGTACTAGGGCAGTTATATGCAGCAAGTATTTCAAACATAGTGACTATGTTGAGGCTCATATGGATACATTACGTTTGAAAAACGATGCTGTACCCTCAATACCTTTTATTTTCCTGGACATTTATTAAAAGTAGAAAGAACTCGAAGGATTTTAACAAAACAGAGTCGTTGTAAGTATAGCTGTATAATAACATACTTTTATGCTTGAATTATTTCTTTCTATTGTCAGTTCATATTGAAAATTCAGAACCATCAACATCATGTGATAATGCTACCTTAACAATAAATACAAAAAGGTATGGAGAAATATTTTTCGTTAGATGTATATGTAAGTAGAATTTTTAGGAGATGTGATCCTGTCCATTTTGGAGATTTTATAGAGGACGACTTGGAATACCCTGTAAAGCACAAGAGATACTGGCAGGCTCGCTGGCAGGTTTCGCAGAAAATGATAAGACAGAAGAATAATTTTTATGAAATTATACGTCAGCAAAAGCGAAAACTTACTCATAAGTTGAAAAACCTCAATGCTGTTATAGATGATCTTAAGAGCAAAATAAACTTACTTCTGAAAACTCTCTGATATTGAAGGTATGCAAGGTATGCTTTTGATATTTTATTCATTTAATGCTATGCAGAAGGTGGAGAAGGTAATATATTTTCCACTTTGAATAAAATAAAAAATGAAGTTGTTTCCAGAATACGACAACAGTTCACAAAATTAATTCATTTAAACATCAATAATTGTTTTAAAATCGCCCTAGTTGGTCCTGTTAATTTTTTGTACAACTTCAAAATTAGTTCTCTGTCAGAATGTATTCAACACGCAAACATTTTCGAGCTATGTCTACGATTTGAAAAGTGATGGTCTCTCCAAGACAATGTGTTGAGATACTTCTTGCTGCATTTTTTTGGTACAGCAAATTAAAATTTGAAAGAGTTTCTCTCACCCACATAGCAAAAAACGTCCACTAGACATCCACTGGATATCCACAATCGCCACATTATATCCATATCTAGAACAGATATCCACTGGATATCCATCAGATATGTTGTTTGGATATCCATACATGCTTTTTGGAGTAATATCCATTAGATATATAAAATAGAGCTTGCTGTGGATATTATATAGAAAATGCAAAAATCCCTTTGTTTGACAAGTTCATCCAAACTGACATCAAAATAAAAGCTGTCATAGTAGTGGTATATTGTATAATAAATACGTATAGGATGGATTAAAATAATATATGGAACAAATTTCGTATCATAATGAATATAATGATAATATTATTCGTGTGTGTTATGAAAACTGCATTAAAATACGATATGTAATTAGTAAACCTGGGAAAATTTAAATACCGCGCTATTTCAAAAGACCGCGTCAGCAAATGTCAACATGGTCACATGGTCCGTGCGGAGGATGTTTTGTGATAATGATCGCGCTTGGGTTCTGTGTTCTGTTAGTTTCGTCGTTTCGTGTGGTTTCGTGATTTGGAATTTTGGATTTCATTTTGCACCGCATTTGACTGTCTTTCACTGATTTAGTGTGATTTCGAGCATATTTCGAGTTTGAGCTATTTTCCTCAACCAGCTGTTTACAATTATTCTAAACTGGAGGAAAAGTGTTAATTTATTAGATTGGAGACTAAAGGTAAGTTACGAGCATTCCAATATACATAACCTTACATATTTTTCCCTCCCATTCCATAAATTCAGTTGCGAAAACTTGTGATTGCTTTTGGTACCTAATTATTTTCATCAATTTTGAATCTATTATATCGTTGTAAGTATTTTGGCTTTACTTCAATTTACAAGCATTTTTTTTGGAGGTGCGTGTGTTGGCCAGAGTTGGCCTCACTCTAGTTCATTAGAACAATTACGAAATGTCCTCTTCAGTCAGCATTAGGACAAAGAGAAAAGCGGAGTTTGATGTATCTCATAGACATTTGCGGAGAATAATATCAAGAACATCCACTTACAACACGAGACTGTTTCCTCGTGTAGTGATATTCCATCTGTGAGTGCTGGGAATATATCAGAGGAAGATAATAACATATCTGTTATAGAATGTGAACTGTCTGATCCTGTACCTTCTGTACAGCATAATTTCACAACTATCCCTGACTTTTCATCCCTTGTACAGTGTAGTTTCCCCACTATTTTAACAGATAGTAGTGGACCGGAACCCACTGAGACTAGCAAGAATACTGAAAAAGTGACCCTTACACAAAAACTAGTGTCTTGGGCACTAAAACATCAGATCAGTCATACTGCACTTTCTGATTTGCTTGCAATATTGCGGATGGAATCATCCCTTGAACATCTCCCTAAACATCCTCGGACTATTCTAAAAACACCTACAAGATCAGTAATGAGAAATGTCGCTCCAGGGCAGTATTGTCACATAGGGTTGGAAAAAGGGATAAAGTGTGTACTAGATGAGAGTAATCTTAATTTTGACAAGATACAATTAAAAATTGGTATCGATGGATTACCAATCTCTGAATCCAGCAATAGTCAGCTGTGGCCTATTTTAGCCAGTATTCACCCAACTTCAAAAGTATTTTTGGTTGGAGCTTACCATGGATATAGCAAACCATCTGATTCAGACGACTTTGTAAGTGACTTTGTTGCCGAAATTATACATCTAATAAAAAATGGGATTACTTATAACGGAAACCTTTTAAATGTATCGCTATACTGTTTGGTATGTGATGCTCCAGCAAAATCCTTTTTAAGAAAGACTAAAGGTCACATGAATGAACTTTTTTAGCCCAAGTAGATGAGGAATACCACCTTGGGCAATCTATATTGACAAATATTCCTAATTTTGGTATGGTTACCCAAATTCCTCTTGATTACATGCATTTAGTGTGTATTGGTGTTGTGAAGAAAATTATTGGATTCTGGTTGAATGGAAAGCTTAGTGTACGAATACAACATCAGAAAGTATTAGCATTGTCTGATAAACTAATATCACTCAGACCAAATATTGTAAAGGAATTTGCTAGAAGGCCACAAGCAATACAAACTTATAGTAAATGGAAAGCTACTGAGCTGAGGCAGTTTCTTCTATATACTTGTCCAGTTGTTTTGAAAGACATTTTGCCTGTGCATTTGTATAATCATTTTCTCTCCTTACATATTGCAATTCGTATTTTGTGTAGTAAATCACCTATAGAGCCTTATGGAATTGATTATGCAGAATCTCTTTTGCATCATTTTGTAGAGTCTTTCATAATCTTATATGGTGCAAAGTTTGTATCACATAATGTACATGGGTTGGTACATATTGTTGATGATGTGAGAAAGTTTGGACAACTTGATGCATATAGTGCCTTCCCTTTTGAAAATTTTATGAGGACATTGAAACATTCTATTAGAAAACATGATAAGCCATTGCAACAGTTGCATAGAAGGTATGAAGAGAGCAGAAGTGGTATTAAACATATTTCTGTAGAGTCGACTTCCAAAATTGAATATCTTCATCCACATAATGATGGTCCACTGTTTGAGAATGCTCCTTCAAGTAGACAGTATAAAACAATAAAAAGGCCCCAGTGGAGTCTTTCGATATATGACCCAGATAACTGCTGTTATGTTGGCGGGAATATTGTTATCATACAAAATATATTTTATAACCCTCAAATAAAAAATATGTGTGTGATTGGGAAATATTTTCTTTGTTTGTCTGATTATTACAATATCCCATGTCCTTCTTCATCTATCAACTGATACGTTGTTAAAAATCTCTCTGATGAATTGCAAATATGGCCTGTTTCTGATATAACTACCAAGTTTGTAAAATTTCCACTTCCTCAAAACGATTCCTATGTAGTTCTGCCACTATTGCATAGTGATGACTGATGAGGTGTAGAATATTGGGTAGTTTTTTTGTCTAGATGTGCTTGTGTGTGTATGTGTGTGAATTTTTATGTTGCATCAGAGTTTATACATTCTCTAAACCAGGGGCATATTCAGGATTTCTTCTAAGGGGGGGGGACCAGTGCTGCTGAGTTTGAATTTCAGAATTCAGAATTTCACTATGAGTTGGAAATTGACCTACGCCTATGCCCCCACTCTAAATCCGCTACTGTCCAAACATGTTGTAACTTATCAAATAATCAATCATTCAACCAAACATTATGATTATTAAATAATGTATATATTAGGATGTGAGTTTATAGGACCTTATACAAATGCAGAAATTGAGAATTTAGATAAATTAAAGCCATCATCAGTTGTTTCTCTGTGATATATTTTTCAGATGACTGAAAGGAAGCAGTGGTGTGTAGTTGAATTTGATGATGGTGTCCAGCTGGTCCCATTCATATGGATAATAGATGAGCAAAGCTACTGGCCTGTTTTTAAGAGCAATCTCAGGTATGAGAAGGCTGTGAAAAATTATGAACCTCCACTTGATACATGGTCGCTTTTCCCAATTAAAAGGATTTTGGGGATTTTTGGTAAGTTTATAATCATACTTGTAGGATGTTTATTTGGATCAACACTGAATTTAGCTTCTCTAAACATCTGTGTGCATGATCGATTTATTACCATTTCATAATAAAGTCAGCATTATGATTATTGTGTTTACATTTCAGAAAATTATGATAGAGCTAAACATAAGCTAAAGTTAGCTGAAGAGCAATCAGATCTGAATACAGACCTTGAAGATGAAGCCAAGCAAAAACGAAAATTTAAAAAAAAAAGTTATATTCAGTAGTAGTGATGAAGAGGAGGAAGAAGCATCAGCACCCACCCTAAAGCCATTCCCACAACCTGTCTTTCCAAAAAAGTGAGTAAATTACATTCATGCTCATTCTTAAACTTCAACAGTTTTTTACAATAGCTGGCTTTGCGTGTTTTGTATGTAACATGATAAATACATATTTTCACATTCAAAGTATTTGCAACATATAGAAACAATCTGATCAGTATGAGGCGAAATAAAGGCTCTATTAGAGACCCCAAACTGCTGGTCTACAACCAATGTATTTTGGTCACTCAACTAAAATTATACATCTCTTGACACTTAGTATCCATTATCTTAGTTGAGTTGTGGGTACTTTAGTTCTAGACCATCAGTTTGGGAGTGTGTATGTTGGAAAAAGTAAGATACTTCTTTAGCTATATGCAGTTCAGTAAAGATCATTTGTAAAATGTGCTACTTGTATTATTTGTTCTTTGAAATCATACAGAATTAGTAGAAAATTTCATTGGCATGACATTTTTCTTTTTAGACAAGCAAATCAAGTAACGAGGTCAACTGAAGACACTCCTACAAGTAGTTACACAGGCTGCACACATGCTCATTCACTTGAGGAAGGTTGTGAGGTGAGTGTTATAGTGCATACTGAAATAAATTAATAAAAACGTGTTTAGGTGTCATGCAAAACGTTATAAAAGAAATTAATTTTATAAAAGTGAATATTATAAAAATCCAACAAACACTCGAGCTCCTAGTCAAAAAGGATAGTGGTATCACAACATCGGTTGAATTTAAGATGGAGGATTATCCAATAAGAACAATGGATGCACTTATGGGTGCAGAAAAAAAGCTTGTGGATGATACCACATATTATAATAATTTGGTGAGCAAAGGATAATTTCTACTTCAGTTTCTGTTATTGCCTATTTTATGTTTATCCTCTTTTTGTCTATCATTATGTGCAATTTTTATAGATCAAAAATGTTTTTCAGGTGATAAACATAAGTAGCTATTCTCATTTATATACAATATAGCAGTTTGTACCAAGCATTTTCTAGGATATATTTGCACAGATAAAAGCATAGTCTGATTATAAAGCTGCTATTTGCATATTTCAGAAGACAAAACTTGGCCTTATTGGAGGATACAAACTAGATGAGATTGTTAAATTAATCCTTAGAAGATTATTTGATGATCAACTGGCAGCCGAATTTAGCTGGTTGGGGGCCAAAAAGAAGAAGATATTCAGTAATCTCAAACATGCAGATGTTGTTTTTGGTAGGTGGTCATTCTTATTCTTTTAATCAATCCAAAGAGCGTTTTTCTATTTCTTGAATGATCCCACTAATCTAACATTTATTATACTTATTTGTGCTTATACCACAAAATTCTCTATTATAAGAACCCATCCTACCTTTATAAAAAAATATCATTTCGCACAGATGTCCATAATGTTGACACCAGACATAAATATCTCATCAATGTACCAGAACACAAAACTGCCTTATTTGAAAGAAGTTTCAAATATAATATACATAAGTATTACAATACCCTACCCCCCCCCCCCCATTTCAAATTCTGCAATCCTCGTAGATTTAAAGAATTAACTACTGAATATTTTTTAAATCATAAATATTAACTTACTGTTTACTGTACCCTTCAGGTGACCCCATACGTGTTGTACATAGCTTTACTTTTAAGTTAGGATAAGTAAATGTTTATAATTTTTCATTGCATTAATATTGGCAAGGGCTGAGTGGAAGAACACCATCAAGGTGAACTCCTCCTTGAGGTTTTTCTGATCGCATATATTTTTTTTATGTTATCATTGAAGTTTGCTATTATTATGTTGTTGCTTTTGGAAGAATAAAGTCACTATTATTATTATTATATGTTCCAGCTGCAACACGAGCCAATCCAAAAGCAGCAAATGCAACTGATCAAGAGATTGTTGACTGTATCAAAAATTGGCTGAGACATGCATCTGCCAGGAGTAAGAATAGGTATTTATATCTCTCCTATATGTTAACAAACTATCTACTAAATATATAATGATAGTTGCAGTCTGCCCCATCCATTGCCACTATTAAATTATTTACCTATTTTTCCAAATATTCATCATTAGTAATTATAGTTTGAAAATATTGAGGATTTATTTCAATACATCTTACAAATATAACATTAAAATATCAAGAAACTGTCATTAACAACAAATCAAGATACTAGTAGAGATATAGTATTCATCATATTTACAGTTCATCATTAAATTTACATGCATATTGTAGAGGTAATGATTTTGAAAGATGGAAACAATCAGTACCGCAAATAATGTAGAAATAGTATTTGATTGGTTTAAGTTTAAAATGCTGTTTAAAATATTTCAGGTTGACATCTACTGCAGCGGAGGATGACACTTTGATAAAAAAAAAATGTATGAATAAGTTAAAATTTTCTAATTAAATTGAGATTTTACACCAGTTTCTTGTTTTTTAATGCATCCTTTTGTTGTTTCCCTGAAGGTTTAAAGTTACAAAAATAAAATGGGTTATCTTGAGCCAGCTGTGGCGTTTTTCAAGTAGCAGAAAATTCCTTTCAAAAAATTATGGTGACACTGTAATCATGTTAATTAATTAAATCATCTGAAAACATGTGTTTTCATTTGGCTTTGGCTAGATTAATAACTATCTCCGATCTAATAAATACCCCTTTTCAAAATAATATCCTAAAATTACATAGTATGGACATGTAATGGATAGCAACAAGATATCAACTGGATAACAGAAGATATCCACTGGATATCCAAGCATGGATATCTACATTGTATGGACATCTAATAGATAACAAAAAGATATCAACTGGATTAGAAAAGATGTCCAGTGGATGTCCAAACATGGATATCCACCCTCATGGATATCCGCGGACATTTGGATATCCAGTGGATGTCCAATATCTGTCTATAGACATCTTATGGATATCCTAGATATCCATGGTGGATGCTCAGTGGATATCTAGTGGATGTATTTTTGCTATGTGGGCAGTGACGAACTTCGTATTTGCAACATAAACACGGTCTGTATGTGGACGAGGAAACAAGTAATTTTAAATCCATGGATGGTAAGATACAGTCCATTATTGGTGGATATCCATTAACTTTTGTATTCTACAGTGCATAAATATGGTTTTCTTACAGAATTTCTCATTTGGCTTAAAGATTTACAAAATCTCAATGATGTTGAGTATATTCAACCCTATGGAAAAAGAATAACAAGAGACAACAATAGTGTCATATACTACAACTGCAACCGAAGTGGTAAGTCATAATCAATAGAGAATTATATTTTTTTGTGTCGCTCTTACTTGGAACTCCACCATTTTAATGTTTGAGTCTATTTCAGACACAGGTTACACAATAAAATTTAGTTTCGTAATGTGTTTTATTTATTTCAAGGCAATTATATGTCTTTACAATTTCCTACAATAAAAAGGTGAATTGCATCATAAAACTGAATTTTATCATAGAACCAGTGCCTGAAATCCACTCATTTATCCGTCAAAAATATATTATTTCTATTTGGATCTCATGTGTTGTTTCAGGGACAACACGTGGATTATCCAATAATAGCAAAAGGATGAAAAAGCAGTAGGAGCAAAGTAGATAAATTCATCTTGCACAGGTCGTATAAAACTTACTGTGAAGCAAGACTCGTCAGTATTAATGAATTTTGTCAAAATGCATTATGGCCATGATTTTGAGATTCAGCATTTAAGAATACCAAAGGAAGAACGAGTAAATATTGCTCGGAAGCTTACTGCTTGTGTTAGTATGACCAAGTAAATGATTCTTCAAAAAACACTATAGCTATAAGCATTCAAATAATGGTTATTTCAGAATCTTGGACACATACATGGACAATATTGATGAAAACAAACTGAAGAGAGTAGATTTAATAACAAGAAAGGATATCAGCAATATTAAATCATCATTCAATATTGAGCTTCAAGAAGGTGTTCGACACTCAGAAGGTAATAATAAAGTAACAGCTTTGAACATCAAATTTTCTGCAATTTTCTGCATGCTTTATTTTACTTGCAAGAAGAGCAAATCATTCTTAGAGATATGTTTAACATCTAGTGATTTATTATTTGAATTTAATATTTCAGGTGCTGTTAGTGTTGACATGTATGTGAAGGAGTGCCTCAAGTCAAAAAGTAATCCTGTTCTATATTACCAACCACAAAACATAGAAGACAATAATAGTGTTTTGAAAAAAGATGATTTTTGTATAATTATCATGAATAATTCACAGAAAAATATGCTTCTACAATTTGGGAACAATATTATTGCTGTAGATAGCACCCATGGATTGAATTCATATGATTTTGAGTTAACTACACTTTTAGTTGTTGATGATTGGGGTGAAGGTTTTCCAGGAGCATGTATGCTAACTAATAGAAAAGACAGTCTCATATTCTACTTATTTTTCCAAAAAATTAAAGAACATGTTGGGGCCCTAAGTCCAAAAACATTTATGACTGATATGACAAATAAATGTCTTTTATAATCCTTGGAAAGAGGTGATGTCTGATGTTCCATTCCAATTATACTGTGCTTGGCATGTTGATCGGGCATGGCAGTCAAATATTAATAAAATTTGTGATGCATCAAAACGGCAAAGTGTATATCATACATTAAAACTTTTACAAACATCAACAAATAAGGATGAGTTTCATAAAATAATGTTAAACTTCATTGATGCAGCACTTTCTGATCCAGACACACATAGTTTTGGAGTATATTTCCAAAAAAATTATCAATACATTCATGAAAGATGGGCATACTGTTATCGTCTCAATGCAGGTATTAATACAAATATGAGGCTTGAATCCATGCATAAAGTTATTAAATACATGTATTTGGGAGGGAAGAAAACAAAAAGATTGGACAAAGGACTTTTTGCATTAAATAAATTCATTAGGGATAAAATTGTTGATCGCCTTGTGAAGAAAGTGAAAGGAAAAAGCTCTATACATATTCAAAATATACAGCAGCGACATAAGGCCGCTATGAATGAGAACATACATATTGTTCAAGAAGATTGTAATAATTGGACTGCCTTTTCTGTTGAAGGTCATAGTTCAAAGGATGAACCCAAATGCTATATTTCAAAAACTTTGCTTGCTGTACCATGTTGTCAATTGGCATGTAGAGTATGTCACATTTGTGTTCATTCATATCTGTGCTCATGTCCCGATTTTTTTATCCACAATACAGTATGTAAGCATATACATAAATTGATTTTGCAAAATTCTGACATGAATAAAGAAAATTCTAGCAATTTTTTGTAAAGCACTGATAAATCTGTAGAAATTTTTGGCCATTTAAAAACCTTGTCCGATGACATTAATAATATTAAAACTAGGGAGAGCTTGTTAAAAAGTATCGAGTCAAAAACACTTGAAATGCATGAAAATATCAAAAAAGAAGATATACAAGCTTTGAAACATACTGAGAGAACATTAATAACAGAAAATATTTTACGGAAGTCTGATGTTCATAAAATTAATAAATTTGATAACAAACAAAATAAAGAACCAGCAAACAAAAACATTCTGAAACAGTTGTCATTCCATTCTACAAAAAACAAAAAGATGGTCAATAAACACTTGGCCAAGCCTAGGTCCAATGAAGCAAGTGAAATAAAAAAATACTTCCTGAACCCAAATTCAGAGTTTGTATCCCAATCGTCAGATCATGACCATAGCTATTTTTGAATGAAGCTGGTTAGTTGTTTATATACATATAGTTTTATTATATATAATATGGTACATATTTGTATATATTTATTTGTATTATTATCTTTGTAAATTATTAGTACAATAAATGCCATGACTTATTATAACTTAATTTCTTTGCCCTCCAAATATACACAATATTGCCTTTATTGGTCATCTAGACCTATTTAATACATATTGCTAAATAAATTATTATTACTATTATTGGATCTGGCTCAATAAAAAGCCGTTGGCTGGTACTTTTCCTGACAAATCATTGCTGCCTTTCTGTAAAGTTGATAAATAACAAAATTCGAGCAATGTATTTCCGAGATTTCAAAAACTACTGAAAATGCACAACAATGTTCATAATCCTGTGTATCGTTTGGCTGCCCAACTATCATTCAAATTTGCCGCCACTCTCGAGTAATTGCAACTTGGCAACGTTGGAATTTGTTTCTACAGTTAGCCCCTCCTAAATAATCATCGAACGGACATTTTACGATTTTATTAAGATTTTAACTTTTAACAGTAAATTGTGTAATGTTTTTCGTAAGTTTCTGTGTCTGTATAACGTGCTTCATGCAAGATATGTGTTGTTACTTGCTCTTTTGGCTTGTTTTATAACATCTTCCAGCAACATCCTCACAAACTTTTGTAAGTAATAACTTTTCAATCTTAATTTTTTCTAATGTTGCTGATTGCTAAATTGTCTTTGTAGCCCTGAAGAAGGGATCAAATGATCCCGAAAGCTTGGAAATAGAGTTTTAAGAGTACACTTCGCTGTTTATTTGCCGCTACCCAGCCATCTAGCTTGAGTTTTGTTTCCTAACAAATCGGCAACGATTACCCGCTTCCTAAAATGATATTTTTATATATATGTTGATTGATTTCCAGGAATTTAATAAAAATAAATCATTACAAGGGGTCCCAACAATGCCTTCATTTTGATATTTAGCCAATAAAGGTATAAACAAATTATTTGCAGATATGTATTCGTATTAAGAGACATATTTTTAAAATCTCCATCGTCGCATTAATATGAATTTAAATGACATTATTTCAGAAGTTTTTTTTACATTTGTATCAAACAATTTAATATTTATCAGTGTTTTCCTAATATCCAAACATTTGCATAAAGATATCCATATACGCGCTCAAAAAATGCATAAAAGTATAATGTCTCCATATATAATCCATTAAATAAACGGGCTTTTTGCCTGTTTCGTAGCTCTATCTCTCTCGCGCTGCTATCCGTACGCGGCAATGTACGGGAAGGATCGGACAGGGCCGATCCATATTAGGTTATGATATCTATGATAAAAACCTACAACGCTTAGTCAAGCGTTACAATATGTAATCTCTGAAGATAATGTCAGTTATTTCCAAAATTATAATAACAAGTCTTTTCCTAAGCCTCACAATGTACAGCATAATCAAACTTCAAGCCCCGTGGAAAGATCAATGCCAATGTCAATGGATGAAACGAGGCCCATGCTTAACCATCATTCATTTTATCATCCAAGTAACTCAACATTTCGGTCCAGAGCAAATTTAAGCTTTCATATAGGACCTGTTAATTTACCCAGGCCTGCTTTGAGAACTCAGAGATTCTCAACAAATTCACAAGTTTTCCGACAAACGCAACCTAACAATGTTTTCACGCCAAACCCAAATCGCACATTGCCTCAATGCCTCAGCCTACACCTATGAGTACAACAACTAGAGTTTCGTTTAATCCTCAACATAATTCGACAACTTATCAGCAACCAAAACCGTTTGGATCGCTGAGATACGGAAACGCAGGATACTGAATACTACGATCCTTATGATGTAGGTCAAGCTGAGTCAATCAGCCCGGAACATTTTGGTGATCAATTTTATTTCACGCAAGATAATAATGAAATTAACGCGAAGGCAGATTCAAGTCAAAATTTTCACAAGGATTCATTACCAAACCACCAGACGAAGCGCCAGAAATAATATCTCTTAATGCCAATGACACTAGCGAATTATCTTATGTAGTATTTCCAGAATATGGAATTAAAGTCCTCATAGACTCTGGCTCAACTAGGTCTTTTATTGATCCCAATATAGCGTATAAATTTTTTCCAAATTTAATCAGGCACGACCCATTTGTTGTTTCAACGGTTTTTCAAAAATCAGCACACAAGCACAGTGTTGCTGCCCAGCGTCAGAAATTTTCAAACTTCCGGAACCAATGGAGTTAAAATTTTACCTTCTCAAATTTCATAATTTTTTTGACGCATTGATTGGGTGTGATAATTTGAAATTATTGAGAGCCGAAATTAATTTGAGTAAATGAATTTTGGTTACACTCCATGCCAAAATCAGATTACAATTTCACCAGCTGTCTAACGATTTAAACTTAATAACAGTAGCACCTCGTGTAGAACAAGTAGATATAGGATTAAGACTTCAATTTCAGACGGTGAAATCATAATTCCTCACCAAAAGATCCATAATTGTGAGATACCGGAATGTCTCACCATAGTAAAAAATAATTTTGCAATAAACACAATTTTGAACAATACCACAGAACCAGTTACTTTAGATTTCTCACGGACAGTCTCAGCAGAACCTTTTAACTTATCAGACATGCAAGAATCATTCAGAAACAGCAGAAAAACCAAAATTAGACTTGCCAAAAATTAGGTCGACCACCTTAAAGTAGAGGAAGAGTCGGAGATCCTGGCACTTTGCAAACAATTTTCAGATATTTTTTATCAAGAAGGTACTCCACTCACATTTACCAATAAAATCAAGCATAAAATTGAACTACCGATGAAATACCTGTATATTCAAAATCTTATCGTAACACATTCGTCCATACAGATGAAGTTAGGAGTCAAATTCAAAAAATGTTGGACTCTAACATAATACGGGAGAGCAATTCTCCCTATTCATCCCCCATATGGGTAGTTGGGAAAAAACCCGATGTCTCCGGGAAACAAAAATGGAGGGTCGTGGTGGACTATCGCAAATTAAATGAAAAAACAATTGACGACAAGTACCCACTGCCAAACATCACTGAGCTGCTTGATAAGCTTGGTAGATGCCAGTACTTCTGCCTTCAGTACGGAAAACGGTTGTTGGGAGTTTCTCCGTATGCCCTTTGGCTTAAAAAACGCGCCCGCGACATTCCAGCGCGTTATGGATAATATCCTCCGAGGTATCCAAAACGAAAGATGTGGTGTGTATCTCGATGACATATTGATTTCCTTGCAAGAACATATTCAAAATATAAGGTCAGTATTTCAAGTCTTAGGAGTTCTAATTTTAAAATTCAACTAGACAAATCGGAATTTCTCCGCAAGGAAGTAGCGTATCTTGGGACATATAGTCACACCCGATGGAGTTAAACTGAAGCCTGACAAAATTATCGCAATTCAAAATTTTCCTATCCCAAAAACAACCAAACAGATTATAAGCTTTTTAAGATTAATCGGGTATTATAGGCGTTTTATCAAAGACTTTGCGAAACTTACCAAGCCTCTTACTAATGTCTAAAGAAAGGTGCAACCATAGAACATAACAAGGAATTTATTGATTGTTTTGAGAAATGTAACAATATTCTCATGAATTAACCATTGTTGAAATATTCTGATTTCTCCAAACCATTTAATTTCGCTACCGATGCTAGTGGGGTGGCTTTAGGGGCTGTACTGTCCCAGGGACCAACAGGTCAAGACCTTCCCATCGCCTACGCGTCGTTTCCAACCATACCTTTATGGGAGGAAATTTAATTTAATAACCGACCATAAACCCTTGAAATGGGTGTACTCTCTCCGAGACCCCTCCTCAAAGTTACTGAGGTGGAGAATCAAATTAGACGAATATGACATGAACATCATATATAAGAAAGGTAAATTAAATACAAATGACGATGCACTATCTCGAGTCGAGATACGTGCCAAGGAAACCAATACATTTTGGAATGACTTGGATGATCCCATAAAAGAATATACAGAGGATCAATACCAAAATGTCAAATTTGACCAACAAGACAAAGGAGATTCCCCAAATCTATCTACGCCTACATTCCATCCTTCCATACCAAAAGAACCGGACACAGAATCAATGTTTGTAAACATTGATGATGATGATGAAGATCTCTTTTTCGCTCAGCCACCGGACGAAGCTCTAGACACTCAAGAGGGGCCAGGCCATCTAGAACACACTGGTGATCAGCCGGATCGAATAGATGAGAAAGTAACCATCCATCCGAACGCAGATCAACACCCTACTTTAACAATACCTATCGCAGATTACGCAGTAAATCAGGGCAGTAACCAGCTAATCATAAGCACAGTATAACATTCACCCGCACCACCAAAAATTACCATCTTATTTGAAAACAAGCAACGAATTAACGTTCAATTCTCCGAGAATAACTTTGAACAAGATGTTTTTACATTTATTCGCGACTAAGTGGCCCCTGACGTAATATATCATATTTATTTCGAAAACCCAGACATAAATGAAAAATTTTCGGTAGTACTTCAAAAAATGTTCAGTTCTAGCCCTCTCAAATTTAAAATGTGCAAAACTAAATTGATCGATGTCACAGATAAATCGGACATTAAAGACATTATTAGGAATTATCATGAAAGTAAGACAAACCATCGCGGGATAGAAGAAAGTTATCAAAAAATTAAACAAAAATGTTTTTGGCCTAACATGAAAAAAGCAGTTCAAACTTATATTAATGATTGTGAAATCTGTCAGCAGTGCAAATATGAGCGACACCCCATAAAAATTGCGATGAACCTTACGCCCACTGCATCGAAACCTTTTGAAATTCTACACATGGACACCTTCACTTTCGAAGACTCCAAATTCCTTACAATTATTGACAGTTTTTCTAAGTATACACAAGCATATCATATCACATCGCTCTCTGGTACAGAAATAGCAGATAACTTAATATTTTTCTTCTCTCATCACGGAATCCCTTCACAGATGATCACAGATAACGGTGCTGAATTCAAAAATACCGTTAATACAGAACTTTTGGCGCTTCACAAAATTAGGCTACATTTTATTTCGCCAAATCATCCGAACTCCAACGGGGTCATAGAAAGGTAGAAAGGTTTCATTCGACAATCATAGAACATTTGCGGCTATTAAACACAGAGGGCTTCCAGAAAACGCCAATAAAACACAAAATGTTGTATGCAGTTTTAGCCTACAACCATAGTTTACATTCAGTAACAAAATTAAATCCCATAGATGTAGTCAATGGTCATATCACAACTAACGAGCCATTTGATATTAAAATTGATCAATTGCTTCTCAATGATTACACCAATAATCATAAAGACCGTACTAAATTACTGTACTCTAAGATTAATTCTGATCTCATGCAAAATAAAGAAAAGGTACTGGAATGAGTTAACCAAAACCACGATAACCCGTCTATTTTCGATAAACAGGAAACAGTATACTTGAAAGAACATTTTTTTTTTTATGGTCGGCCTCCCGCAAAGGCTGAAAGCCTATGGCGCTGTAGAAGCGCTGCGAGAGGACAAATGTCTGTTCACGTTAGATTTGAAACGCTGCAGGTTGTAGCCGTCGGGAAACAAATTCCCCGGCAGCTGATTCCACAGCGTCGAAGTTCTCCAAAAGAAGGAATGCTGGAGGAGACTGGTTCGGGGAGTAAGGACCTCGACCTGGTAAGGATGAGCTCGCAGAGCTTCTCTAGTATTCCTGGTACGGACGGCCTTTGGTGTTATTATCTGGGAGAGCTCACTCGAACATCTTCCGTGATAGAATCTGTAAAACAGACATAGGTCAGCCACCCTCCTTCGATGTTCCAGGCTGTGGAGGTCCTTTGTGAGGTTAGGCGTATCGATTAATCTAATTGCTCTTTTCTGGATAGTGTCCAGAAGCTTTAGAGAGTGCTTCGGAGCACATCCCCATACATGGGAGCAATACTCCAGCGATGGTCGTATCTGTGCCTTGTAGAGCAGCAGCAGTTGCTCTGGTGTATACAACTTCCTACAGCGGAACAAAACTCCAAGCTTCTGGGATGCCGTTTTAGCAATACTGACGACGTGATCGTGCCAGGACATGTTATTGTTGATGTTGATTCGCAAGAGCTTGACGGAAGGTGATTAGACTATGGGGTGACCCTCCATTTCCACGGTTGGTAAGCCATCGTGAGACTTCTTTGTCAGTGTTGTTGCCTGAGTTTTTTGTACGTTGAACTGTACTTTATTTGCTAATCCCCACTCGACAATTGTTTTGATATCTGCGTTGATCTGTGAGGCATGCTGCTGTCGCCGACGTACCGTCTCCTGGGATGACAGTGGCTTGCCTGGTTCCATGCACGACACTAATGTACTGTCATCTGCGAAGCTGTAGATTGGATTGGATGTTATTTCCAGCAGCTCATTGATGTACAGCAGAAACAGTGTAGGGGATAGGACAGATCCCTGAGGAACACCGGCGTTTATTGAAAATACGTCTGATGAACAGCCCTCGACTACAACAAACAGGGATCGATCGTTCAAAAAGCTATTCAGCCACTGGCGCAGGCCAGGTGGTAGTCCATAAGCAGCAAGTTTGGCCAGAAGTCCGTCATGCCACACTCTGTCGAAGGCTTTCGATATGTCAAGTGCAACAACACGGGATTTGCCATGTTTTTCTATTGCTCTATTCCACAAGTGAGTGACGTAGGCAAGGAGGTCACCTGTAGACCTGTGCTTGCGGAAGCCATACTGGCGATCATTTATGATGTCATTGTTGTCCAGGTATTTCAGGAGCTGTGTGTTAATGACAGTCTCCATAACCTTAGACATGATGCTGAGAAGAGCCACAGGTCTATAGTTGGTGGGATCAGTTTTTTTGCCTTTCTTAGGGATAGGTTGCACGCAGCCAATTTTCCACGAAGCGGGAAACACGCCTCGTTGATACGAAAGTTTGAAGAGCTTGCAAAGAATAGGAATGTCAGGAAGAAAAATGCGAATAAGTTTCTGAAACCTTGTAGATGAAAGGACGTTGACATCGCGAGAAGACCGTATCAACGGACCAACAGGAAAAGGTGCATATGGTTAAACTGAAACGTCCCCTACGTAAACTATATTCGTTTGACTAATCTGCGAACTATTAAGATAAAGAAAAGGTTACATTTTATATACGCCGTGTAACGTTAAAAAGATTTTCTGCCGAATACACTATTTTACAGGTTCCTAGGAATTCCGGTAGTGCAAGGAACTACCATAATGCTGAAGAACTTGGAAAATAATCTTGGTCTGATGCCAAAAAAAGGCACACAAATTATTAAAGATAATCATTTGATATATATCAAGTCTGGACGAGTTGGAAGCTGCCAAAAAAATTATAGGATCCATTCAGCCCACTATAATGGCCTTAAGAAACTGCCAAAAAAGAATTAACTTCAAAATTAAATAAGAATGTACCACATAATAAAAATATTTGCAAACAAAGGAGACTGTTTCAAACTAAAAAAATTAAACCAAAACAAAAAAATCAATTTGTTCAGCCTAATAGCCAAGAAGCAAATAAAATTGCATTTAACTTGTGTGATCATATAGTTACAGAATAAATTAATTTGAATTGAAGAGTATTTTATTCACCATTTACTGCAATACATACCTCGTATGGTACCTTGTTTTTCTTAAATGTTCCATTTAAATTCATAACATTGATAGAAAATTTGTAGTATCTAATGCGGAAATAATAATAATAATCTTTATTGACATGCAGTACACATCAAAAATGGAGTCAAGTTGATTGACTCAGTACTTCCCACACATAATGATGATACCATTTTATTATTATTTCCCATTGCATGAAGCTATAGTCTAAAATCCCCATGCAACTAAATTATTGCCTATCCGCCCGCAAAAACAACATCCAACAAAAAAACCCTCGTAAATAGTTTCTTGCGTATCCCTCCTTAGGAACTAGGGCGCCACAGTTTTTTCTGCATGCTTGAACTGGAAAACGATCAAGGGCCTCCAACCCGTCTAAAAACGAAGTTTGAGCTGATTTTATATTTTTGGTTTTTTATTGCTGCGCCGCCGGTTTTTCAAAAACAGAGTCATTTTCCATTCTCGCAGCGGTAATAAATTCTGTGTCAAAATTTTATTAAAATCAATTCAGTAATTTTCATTGAATTTGTGGTTCTTGGGTTTTTAGGCCGGCGTCGTTTAGCGTTAGAGCTTGACGTTTCGCCACCACGAGTGGATGGCATCTTCAGAAGCTATTTCACTTCGGCGACTTCCAAAATAGTATTAGTAGTATAGTAGTATTTTGGAAGTCGCCGAAGTGAAATAGCTTCTGAAGATGCCATCCACTCGTGGTGGCGAAACGTCAAGCTCTAACGCTAAACGACGCCGGCCTAAAAACCCAAGAACCACAAATTCATTGGACGATGGCCGCGAAAGCCTTACACAGCATATCAGTAATTTTCGCTTTACGTAATATACATATGTACAGATCACAAAATTGGTTTCTGTATTAGGCAAGTCAATGTTCGGATGGACCTAAAAAAGTGTATCATGCCGCTAGGTTCTTCATTCACATACCAATGGACAGCCAATTACGAATACAACAAATTTTTCAGTATTACAACCCCCACCCCCCAACCACCCCAAATTCACCCCCACCCAAGAAAAACTAGAAAATGATCAGGAACCCCTAAAACGCCTAAAAACGAAGTTTGAGGCATATTTGAATTTTTTCGTTTTTTGCTAATTACTCCGCCCCCCGTATAACGATCTTCAAAATTATAGGAACATTACCCACTACGACCCCACAGCATAACGCTGCCCAAATTTCATCACAATCCATGCAGCGGCTACTGAGATTACAAGGGTAGAAGAACGCGACAGACAGACAGACAGACAGACCGACGGAAATTAGTGACGTGGATTTTCGTTATGTACACATCATATAACGCCCAAAAAGCGTGTTATCTCAAAATCGATTACAATACTCCCCTCACCTATCGGTGTGGGAAGTAAAAGGCGGAGCTCAGTATAGGTCATAGCCACCGAGTTATAGCAATGATCGGAGATCGTTAACCACAATTCTTAACTGGAAAAACCTGTTGTCGGTGTACTACAATCATTGACATTCTAACCTAATAATGATATCTAATGATTGCAATCACCCTGCTTCCTGCTAAAATTCCAGGTTAGAGGAACCTAACCGAACCCAAAAATCTTTTATCGCAAGTTAGAGGTTAAAGTTTTTGATTTGACATTTGAGTTTGACAATGTCTGGCGCATGCGTAAGCTGAGAGCCAAAGTGGAATCGGTGTCGCTAGCCGCCGGTCTACTGCGTTTACTACTGCCAACAGATTATGGGACCCAGACATTACGAAAACCAGTGATTAAGTGACAAATCGATAACGTAGGTACAGTGGAAAAAGCAAAATGAGTGTTGCGAAGATATCGTGTATTGACGCCCTAAACAAAGACAATTACGACACATGGAAAATTCAGATGAAAGCCCTGTTAGTGAAAAATGATGAATGGGGGTATGTATGTGGCGAAATCAAACAACCACGTTTAATCGAAAATGATGAAACCTCCAAAAAAGCCGTAGAAGCCTGGGTAAAAGGTGACAGTAAAGCCATGTCAGACATAATACTGTCGATTAGCCCATCTCAATTACAACAGGTAAAGAACTGTAGTACATCCCGAGAAGTTTGGATCAAGCTAGAAAGTATTTTCCAATCAAAAGGTCCTGCACAGGGGATCGGTGCAACGGCGTACGGGAAGTGCAAGCGGTGCAGCAAGCAGTGGCGGTCCAGGAGGTGGAAAGAAAAGCGATGCAACAGGTGAAACGTTCAGGTATAAGTGTCACAAGTGCAGACAAATTGGACATAAAGCCGCAGAATGCCAGAATAAAGGTAGGAATGTTGTCAATTTTAATAAAAATGAAGCGAACTGTTCTGAAAATGTAGGACTGACGACTGTAGATTGTTTTCATGTAGAATCAAATCCCGAAAGACTCAAGTCGTGTATAGACAGTGGCGCGACTTCTCACTTATGCAAAGACTTTAAGTCACTTTCCAAATTTGAAAGTGATCGTAGTGACCGAGTGAATTTAGCGAACAATGCATACGCGGAAGTTAGAGGTTCACGAATCGCTACTTTTACTGCTGACGTCTTTGGTGATCCCAAGTCCATTTCGCTTCATGAAACATTGCATGTACCAGATTTAAGAGTTAACTTACTTTCACTAGGAAAAATTACTGACAAAGGTTTTGAAATCTTGTTCACAAAAGAAAATGCCTTAGTTTACGACAAAAACGGTGACGTTGAGGTTGTCGCTGATCGGAATGGTGGCTTGTATTACGTTAGAAAAAGTAAAAACTGTAATTCAGCTCTAATTTCGACAGAAGATTGTGGTGACAGCATGCTTTGGCACCGTAGATTAGGTCATTTGAATTTTCAAGACTTGAATAGTTCAGTGAAGAAAGGGACTTTAAATGGTATTGACGTTAATCGCATGTCGAATAAACAGGAATTTAACTGTGAAATTTGTATTCGAGGAAAAATGACGCGTTCACCATTTCCTAAGAAATCTGATAGAAAATCTGAAATGCTTGAAGTTATACACACAGACGTTTGCGGACCGATGCGTGTAGAATCACACTCAAAATATAAATATTTTGTGGAATTCATAGACGATTACTCTAGATATTGTGTAGTATACTTCATGAAGCACAAGAATGAAGTCATACAGAAGACGCGCGAGTATATTACTTTGGTGGAAAATAAGAAGAATAAAAAGATAAAGTGCATCCAATCTGACAATGGAACTGAGTATACATGTAAGGAGATGGATGATTTATTGAAAAAGCATGGAATTTCTCGTCGTTTAACATGTCCATATACTCCGGAACAAGATGGGATTTCAGAAAGAAAGAATCGTACTCTTCTGGATACAGCACGTTGTCTATTGATGCAGTCTGGCTTACCTCCGACGTTTTGGGCTGAAGCCGTTAATACAGCGAACAGGTGCCCCTCTAGAAGCTTGAATGGGTTGACACCTTACGAAATGTGGACCGGAAAACCCCTGACGTGTCACATATTCGAGACTTTGGCTGTAAAGTATTCTGTCTTAACCAAGATCAGAACAAGGGGAAGCTTGACGCAAGATGCAAAGAAGGGAAATTTTTAGGATACTCTGAAGAATCTAAAGGATACAGAGTGTGGCTACCAAATGAAAATAAATTTATAGTCACAAGGGACGTGATGTTCTTGGAGAATAACGATGTCATAGACAAAGAATGGACAGAGTTTGCTCCAGATGATGAAGTGAAGAATTCTGAAGCTGAAAGAAAGGTCATTAGTGTACAGTTAAGTCCTATTGTTGAAAATGACGATCCAGAGCAAGATCGTGATGTATCAAGCCAAGAAGTTGAACAAGAACCTGAACAGCCGACTACTACTCGCGGGAGACCCCGAATAGTGAGGACTGGTGCAAGGGGAAGACCTAGGAAGATTCGTAAGGTCAGAAACACCCAAGAAAGTTCAACATCTTTTGCAGAAGAAGTACTGTTATCCGAATTTCCTATGCGAGAAGCGATCAGAGGACAAGACGCTGACGAATGGTATAGCGCGATGGCAGATGAAGTAGCATCTATCTTGAAGAACAATACGTGGGAACTAACAGAACGACCAAGAAATCAACACGTCATTGGAAGCCGTATCGTTCTAAGAAACAAGTTTAAACCAGATGGAACAATTGAAAGAAGGAAGGCAAGACTTGTAGCACCGGGATTCAGTCAAAACCCCGGAATACATTTTAACGAGACTTTGGTCCTGTGGGGAGACTTAGTTCTATAAGGCTCGTGATTGCTCTAGCCGCACATTCAAACATGGACATTCAGCAACTAGATGTTACATGTGCTTACTTGAATGGTCAGTTGAACGAAACCATTTACATGGAGACTCCGGAATATTTAAACGAATCGTTGGAAAGAATTTGCGAAAGCTCAAAGTATGATGAATCTACCAAGAAAAAGGCCTTAAAGACATTGGAAAGTATAAGAACTGGGGACAAAGTTTGCCTACTTAAGAAGTCCTTGTACGGTTTAAAACAAGCTGGTCGAAACTGGTATCATACGTTAAGCAATGCTCTACGTGATTGTGGTGCAGTCGCAACCAAGTCAGACCCTTGTGTTTTCATCAAAGGAGAAGGCGAACAGATGATGATAATTGTAACTTACGTGGATGATTTGATAATTGCATCTCGGAACAAAAGTTCAATTTCATTACTGAAAAATGAATTATCCTCGAGGTTTGAAGTCAAAGACCTCGGACCAGTCAATTATTGTCTGGGAATGGAATTTTTCCGTAAAGGAAACAGTATTAGTCTAACCCAAAAGGCTTATATACTGGAAATGTTGGACAGATTCAACATGGCGGAAGCGAATACTGTAAGCACGCCACTCGACCCTAACTCAAAATTACGGAAACCTACGGAAACTCCATCGACTGAAGAGATGAAGCTACCTTATAGAGAACTTATAGGTGCTTTGACATATCTGTCTTTGGGAACTAGACCTGATATAAGTTTTGCTGTTAGCTACTGCTTGCTGTTAGCTACTCAACAACTGTTATACTAAGGAACATTGGACTGCAGCGAAAAGGGTTCTTAGATATTTAAAAGGGACCATCGACATCTCGATAGTATATCGCAAAGACCAACTGAACTTGAGAGGCTTTGTAGACGCCGATTGGGCAAATTGTCCAGAAGACAGGCATCCCTTCACAGGATTTACGTTTATTCTCTCAAATGGACCAATATCGTGGGAATCTAAGAAGCAAGCAACAGTGGCTCTGTCAACCACGGAAGCAGAATACATGGGAGCTACTGAAGCAGCGAAGGAAGCGATTTATCTTAAGTTTGTGACCGAACTTGGATTTGAGAAGCTGGCTGAAATTACCCTGCACAGCGATAACATGAGTGCCATCAAGTTGGCAAAAAATCCAAGGTATCACTCCAGAAGCAAGCACATCGACGTCCGATACCACTTCGTCCGTGAGGCCCTGGAGGAGAAGAAATTCAAGTTAAGGTTCACCCCATCCTCGGAAATGGCCGCCGACATCTTAACGAAGGGACTGCCAAGGCCCAAATACCGGAAGTGTATTGACCTATTGGGCCTTGAATCGTCGAATCAACCCTTGCCTGCTACGTCTCGAGGGGAAGTGTTGGAAGAAACCTGCGCGCACGCCTATGCCTACGGGTCCGAGACGTCCAGACCAACCAGACATTCCGATCGATCATGGCCGACTCTACACTAGGCCGGAGCCTTAGATGTGGCAACGTGGCTTAGCTGTCAAATAGTGGGCCTATAGTTTCAGAATAATTATTACATTTTATATGTATTAGAGTTCATCTGGGTTAATAAATTAAGAAAAAAATGCTTTTTAGAACTACTACTACTAATACCACTTACATCTGATGCCTGGTTCATCATAGTCAGACACTACAAAATAAAAATAAAGCAACCTGTTTCCTGCTGCCACTTCCACTTCCACTTAAATGAACACTCAATTTACTTTGTAAATTGTCACTTGAGCTAGAAAAATTCACTATTAGGTCACTTTTTCGTAGGTATGCCCAGATGAGGTCTATTAACTGTATTTTTGTGTGATATTTGGGAGGTCCAGAAAACATTGTAGGTACCACATTGTGCTCTAAAATAGGTCTTATCCTTTGAAATGTTTGTAAAGTATTGTTTTTATTTTTATAAATATAACCAGCCCATACGAGGAATACGGTTTAGCGTTCACCCACTTCTGTTTATGTCCCTTATTGGAAGCACAATTGCTAATGAACACTCAATTTACTTTGTAAATTTTAACTTGAGCTAGAAAAATTCACTATTAGGTCACTTTGAAGCCATTCTTGCTGGTTTTGTATTCCCTTTCACTATCAAATCTTTTCGTAGGTATGCCCAGATGAGTTCTATTAACTGTCTTTTTCTGTGATATTTGGGAGGTCCAGAAAACATTGTAGGTACCACATTGTGGTTTAAAATAGGTCTTATCCTTTAAAATGTTTGTAATTATTGTCTTTATTCTTATAAATATAACCAGCCCTTATGAGGAATACCTTTCACCCACTTCTGTTTATGTCCTCCATTGGAAGCACTAATCGCTAGTGCAACCTGGTACTACACACTTTGCAGGCATCTTTTTACCTTTGTAGTTTCGTTTGTACACGTAAATAATTAGAAACACATTAAAAATCACCTTCCAACCATATTTTCTGCTCTGGAAGAATACACATGACTTAACCTCAAATAAAAACTCGGCCCGCTGATTCAGTGTTGCCATATTACATGCTCCGGCCTAGTGAGTAAAGTCGGCCATGGATCGATCTATAAATAGAACAGGTACAACCCCCTTCGCGCCTGCCTGTTGTGAACGTGGTGTCGTGAGTTGTGACCCTGAAATAGTAGTCATTAAAAAGTCCTAGCGTGAACTTGATGCCGCCGCCGCCGCGCCGGGAACGCATCTCAACAACAGCAAAAGCTTTTATCTTAGGTACAAAGGGTCATACTGGATGTACGTCATGTACCCGATGCAAAGAGAATGGAACTTGGTGTAATAACCGTATAACTTTTCCCAAGTGTGATGGGTTGCCAAGGTCTCATAAAGGGTTTTTGGCGCAAGAAGATGAGGAATACCATGTTGGCAACACCCCTTTAGTTGAAATTCCTGATTTAGATTTTGTAAAAAGTTTTCCACTTGATTACATGCATGCTGTGTATCTTGGAGTTATGCGTACTTTTCGATATACTTGGACTAATGGCCCAGTACATCAGTGTAAATTACCTTCTATTGCTGTATTGACTCTGTCATCATCACTCATGTCTATGACAGGGTAGATTCCATCTGATTCAGTCGTAAGCCTCGCAGCTTGAATGAGATTAAAAGGTGGAAAGCAACAGAGCATCGGCAATTTTTATTTTACACAGGACCAGTTATATTGTATATTTTCAGCTGTCTTAAGAATGGTGCTAAAATGTACAATCATTTTCTCAGTTTATCCATTTCTATGACTATTTTATTGAATCCCAGGCTCTGCTTTCAATATCAGGTGTATGCCAGAGACCTTCTCATTCATTTTGTTAAAACAACGAATCACTATATGGCTGACATTACATTACGCACAATTTTCATGCTCTCATTCATATTGCTGATGTCTCCACATTTGGTTCTCTTGATCTCTGTAGTTCCTTCAAGTATAAAATTTTCTTCAGTACTTCAAGAAACAAATTAGGAAAGGTGATAAACCTTTGCAGCAAATTATTAGAAGGTTAAGTGAAATGGCTGACTCTGATTTTTGGTTTACCAACACATTTCAGTATGTCACAACTCCGAGCATTTTTGGACATCATGCCTTTGTACCAGTAATTGAAGGATGTGATGCGTCAAAACAACATAAGACTATTCAGTTTTCAAATTTTAGTATCACCATTTCCCCTCCCAATTCTTATTGCTATTTGGAAGATGGAAATATTATGTGTGTAAAAAATGTAATTTACTCCACAGCATTACAAACTTTTGTTATTTTATGCAAGAAGTTTTTAAAAAAAAGAAAATTTCTATGAAGGTCCTTTCACCAAGAGTTCAGTTTTTGGAATTTATGTTGTTAATGAAGTATCAGATTTATTTGCAGTACCTATTTCTGAAATTGCATATAAAATAGTACTACTTCCTTACAAAAATAAGCATGTTGCCTTGCCAATGCTCCACTGATCTAAGGGATGTTAATGATGGTAAAATGAACATTGTCTTATGACCATAAAAATTTGAAATAAGCTGATACAGTTACTATCAATTTTACTTCCCAACATCAAAACCATAAATATGTACCTAACTAGTAAAAATTGCTGAATCCTGCACATTTATTATGTCCATATTTTTAATTTCAGCTAATCCATAGACTCGATAAATTCCTTTGTACCTTTTCCCATTCTCACCATACCCTGTGGTCAAAAAATGGCAAAGCATTATTTGAAGTCCTGTGTCCAATGACAGACACAGAAGAGTATACAAGGACTACAAAAGACTATGCCATTGTGCTATTCACTTGGGAAGGCAATGCTCCAGGGATTGTATTGTCCACATGGATTTTTGACAATGGACACATATGTTATTATCCTGTTGTAAAGATGAATGAAGCACGTGATAAATTATTGCAATGCAATAAAAATCTTGAATTCATATGGTAAGCTGAAGTCATTATACTTATTCCATAATATCTAATGATCTGCTATGTTTTCAATTGGTAGAAACCTTTGCTGAAGCTAGATGTCATCTAAGAAAAGCGGAAGATACATCCAATCTTAGTAGTGATGATGACGAAATCTTAAGCCAACCTCGCAGAAGGGTTGCAAAAAAACATAATTCTTCCTGGAGAGGAAGAAAGTGAGGAGGAAATGCATGAGAAACCGACACATGTGGTCAGTAGAATAAAACATATGGGAACAGACATATCTACTGCCAATAACTCCAACACGACACTTGGTAGCACCACATGTTGAGCATATTGAGCGGGAATCTTTGAACTCGTCACCAAACCTGTCTTCTTGTACAGGTATGGTTACAATTTCTCAATAACTTGACCTTGAACTTTTGTCCAAACTTCCCTTGCTTATGTCAATGACCTACTATACCTTATATTCATAATAGAATGTAAGTTATCTGCATGTCCTTTTTTATTGTTAGGACCATCTGAGAAGCTTCTGAACAGGTCACTGTTGGACTCCATTCCAAAAATTTATTTCATTCGCTGGATTTTTTTTTGGGATTTTCCATGTTGTCAATTCAAGAGAAGCAGTCCTCATAAACAAACTTAGAACTTTGAATATGTGAATTTCAATTTTCATAAAAGTTACCAGCACTGACATTGAAATAGCAATCATTGCCAAATGTTTCAGGGTGTGTAAAACAAAGTATCGTCAATACTGAGCTGAAAGAGATAATGCCAGCATTTATACAACACTCTAAAGATTGGAAACAAAAGTTGATGCTCTTCAAGGTGGCAGATTAGCAGCAGAGCCCATAGATGAGAAAGAACGAGCTGTTCTTTCAAATCCTCCAGCCAAAGACATTGAGGATTTGGAGGCTGTTGAAGAAAAATTAAAAGAAGATCACCGCTTTCGACAAATGTTTGTAAGTCTAGATGAATTTATTTTATTTTTTTATTCATAGTTAATTTACAGATTGTTCATATTATTCAGAATGTTAAGCATATTGAGCGGGAATCTTTGAACTCGTCACCAAACCTGTCTTCTTGTACAGGTTTGGTTACAATTTTTCAATAACTTGACCTTGAACTTTTGTCCAAACTTCCCTTGCTTATGTCAATGACCTACTATACCTTATATTCATAATAGAATGTAAGTTATCTGCATGTCCTTTTTTATTGTTAGGGCCATCTGAGAAGCTTCTGAACAGGTCACTGTTGGACTCCATTCCAAAAATTTATTTCATTCGCTGGAATTTTTTTTGGGATTTTGCATGTTGTTAATTCAAGAGAAGCAGTCCTCTTAAACAAACTTAGAACTATGAATATGTGAATTTCAATTTTCATAAAAGTTACCAGCACTGACATTGAAATAGCAATCATTGCCAAATGTTTCAGGGTGTGTAAAACAAAGTATCGTCAATATTGAGCTGAAAGAGATAATGCCAACATTTATACAACACTCTAAAGATTGGAAACAAAAGTTGATGCTCTTCAAGGTAGCAGATTAAAAGCAGAGCCCACAGATGAGAAAGAACGAGCTGTTCTTTCAAATCCTCCAGCCAAAAACATTGAGGATTTGGAGGCTGTTGAAGAAAAATTAAAAGAAGATCACCGCTTTCGACAAATGTTTGTAAGTCTAGATGAATTTATTTTATTTTTTTATTCATAGTTAATTTACAGATTGTTCATATTATTCAGAATTTTCTTCAATAGATTTTTTTTTCTATAAATATTTGGATGTACTGATATAAAAAGTACTCATTCAAATTGTGTTCATTGTGAATTGAATGTGTTGAATTCTTGGTTTTTACAGGCCAAGACAATGGCTTCCCTTGGTGGACGATCCAGCCAGGGATTGATTTAAAATATGTTAAAAGACGTTTTTACCGACCCTGTTGCAGAAATGTACAGCCTGTCTGGAAAGGCAGGAAATAATCAGGAGAAAAAGCCATTTCAGACAACCGAAGTTTTCAAAAAAATGTCGGGTAGGTGTACTTTTTATTTATTTTGCCTTTGTACCAGGTAACTCAATTATAATCTTGCTAACTTCATAAATAAATAAGTGTATTTCATATTTTGTTGATTGTTGTAGGTTAAGCATTCCCAGCGAATGCAGGAAAAACCAATACATGTTTGGGTAATGTGCCTCAGTGATAGTAGTGTTCAAACTGCACACTGGGCTTGTATGGCAGGCTCTGGGGAAGCAAGCAGTCATGTAGGTGCAGTTCTATATACACTGGAACACATAAATGACTCACAGATGAGGACATCTTGTACTGATGTGTTGTCATCTTGGAATATCCCCAAGGTAACAAAAATTGATTATGCCACCATTAAAAATATGGATTTTGGACGGTTGATCAAAAGCCACAAAGTGAAAGACGTAATTCCATGGATCCAGGGAAGTGAGATGGTCGAATTTTTCAAAAAAAATGAAGAGGTTGGATCGTCTTCAGCTGTAATGCGAGTTTTAGAGCCATTTGCCTCTGAGATGGCTGTTATGGAAGATAGAGTCAGCAACATATATATTAACTTATATAACTCAGAATTACAGTAGCTCCCTTACAGTGAATTCATAATGCATGTAGCCAGAACTGAGTGTTGAGGACTGCCATAAAATTCAGGAGACCACAAAAAAACAAGCACAAAGTGCCATGTGGTTCCAGCAGCGCACAGGAAGAATCACAGCCTCCAATTTCAAAAGAACTTGTAGAACATCATTACTGGCACCATCGATGTCCCTAATAAAAACAATATGTTACCCTACAAGTTTTTTGTTCAAAACAAAAGCTACAGTGTGGGGAGTTACACATGAAGCACAAGCTTTAAAAACGTACCAACAACATTTTGCTTCACTGCATCAAGGGTTACAGGTAGAGAGAGTTGGTTTGTGCTTGTCCCCAGAATATTCCCAATTTGGCGCCTCTCCAGATGGAATGGTAACATGTCAGTGTTGTGGTACTGGATGTTTGGAGGTGAAATATCCGTATCTCCTGAAAGAGTTGTCACTGGAGGAGTTCACTGAACAAAAAACAACTTGCTTGGGAAAAACTGAAAATGGAGAGTATTATTTGAAGAAAGACCATGGCTATTACTACCAAGTACAAATGCAGATGGCCATTTTAGGAACAATGTTCTGTGATTTCCTGATTTGGTCACCTAGAAAATTTTTTCTACAAAGAATGTTCTTTGATGCAGATTTTTGGAAAAGTCAGCAAAAGCTCAAAAATTTCATCAAATGGTTGTGCTGCCAGAATTATTTGGGAGAGCGTTCACAAAAAATGAGTATACGTCAGAAACATGGTGCGTTTGCCAGGGAATCGATGATGGTAGGCCAATGCTTTGTTGTGATAATAATGATTGTAACATTAAGTGGCATCATTTAGAATGTATTGGTTTATCGGAGATTCCTGAGCAGATATGGTACTGTCCAAACTGCTCAGTTTCATTATGTTATAATGCTTGTAAATATGTATATAATGCTTGTAAATATGTATAATGTGTTTGTAAATTTGTATATATTGTTTTTAAATACCTGTGTTTGGATCAGCTGATGAAAAACAATTTAAAATCATCCAAGATAACTATGTACAATTTATATTTGGACTGAAAAAATATGATCATGCCAGTCAGAAATATAAATACTTGAAGTGGCTTAGGCTGGGGAGCATTGTAGAATACAAGTATTTAATTTTAGTTCATAAAATTTTATCTTCATCAAAAACAGAATATTTGAGAAAAAAACTGATTTTTAGTTATGAGGTTCATAACAGAACTATTAGAAATCGAAACACCATCAGACTTACTCCACATACCACAACTTTATTCCGCAGGAGTTTTTCGTTACCGAATGTTATTAAGAGATTCTCCGTTTTAAGAAATTATGTATCTACAAGATTAAGAACTATTCAATAAAGCTTCAAATAATGCAGAACAAAATAATAATGAAATGCCCTCTGAACTGAGATATTTTCTGAATCGGCCTCTTGTTGGTATAGAAACTGACCCCCTCGAATACTGGTCAACAAACAAAATTTTATTTCCCAAACTCTACCCTGTTGTAGAAAAATATTTAGCAGTTGTGCCGACATCTACACCATCAGAACGGCTGTGTTCCCGCGTACGAAATATTTTGCACTGCAAGTTTGCAATAATGGTAACTAGGATATCTGATGCAAGCTTATATCAACTAACTAGGCATGCCTGATGCAAGCCTTTATGGCTCGCGATTGCAAGCTTGATTCAAGCTTTGATGAAGCTTGCAGTGCTATCTGGGTATTTGGGTGTAATGGCTGCAGAAAGCGTTACCCATTTGAAAAACAACCCAAAAGTTGAGCGGATCAATATTATCATTTTATACAACTTATCAGCAGTATTAAAGAAAGGTTCACATTTTTGAGGATGCAGTTTACGACATAATTGGGGTTTTAGATCCAAAAATTGCGCAGTCTTTTGAACGCCATTCATTATCCAATGTTATCCGTTTTAAGAAACTATGTATCTACAAGATTCAGATACTCAGTGGCGTCAACATGCATTGCTAAATTTCAAGGATTTAGACCTAAACACTGATGACACAAATAAACACTGGGCAAAAATATTTGACCTAAAAAATGAACTTTGACAATATTTATTTCCAAATCTAAAAATAACTCTTACTTTGTTACTATGCTAGTGTGGAACGAGTATTTAGTGATTTGTTTAACATAAAGACTGACAAAAGAAATCTTCTTGATACGACTAGCCCTGTTAGCTACAAAAGAGGAAGTAACAAATAGCGGTGGTTGTGTTAACTTTCAACCAACAAAGAAAATGCTGAAATAGTAACATTTGGCACATACGTCTACCTGTTAGACTAAGTAATAGTTCTATTTCACGCGACGTTTATCAGAACAATTCCTGAATAAGTGTAAACTATCATTTATGGATTACAGCTGAACATGATAAGACATTTTATGTTGAAATGTCATGTGACATGAAGACAGTGGAAATTTGAAAAGTAAACTTTAACCATTTGAATTAGCCGGTAGTGGTTATTTTGTCTTATAATAATACCATCATTGCTCTGTCACTATCGACATGTGATTATTACAGAGAACCTAGTCATAGGTAGGACCAACTAAGTGCAAAAGCCTGTACCTGATTCAATGCCTATATGGATATTTTTTTAATTCCTTTTGTATAAAATTTGCATGGAATCGAACATACTGAATAATGTTCTAACAGTTGTTACTGATGGTGGTGCAAACATTGTCACGGCTGCTTCAGATTTATTTGGTAAATCCAAACACCTGCATTGCTTTGCACATAAATATGCCTAAGTTGGTTGCAAAACAATCATTAGCAATACCAAATATAGAAGCCATATGCATTAAAGTGAAAAATATTAAAACATTTTTTAAACACTCTGTATCAGCTTCTGATTATTTGCGCGAGGTATCCGAATTAAAATTAGTACAGTCAGTTATAACTAGATGGAATTCCACATACTCCATGTTACAACGGTTTTTATTACTAAAATACCCAAAGTCTTCCCCTATATTAATGGCAGAAGAAATAAACATCATAAAAGGTATTGTGTCTATAATGAAACCATTCTATGCAAGCACAAAAGAGCTTTCTGTTGAAAAAATATTACAGCTAGTAAAGTAATACCATCAATAAACTGCTTAAGAAAAAAGACTGATTCATTTGAACCGCAGTTTGATGTTGGTCGTTCTTTAAAAAATGCTATTCTTCAGCAATTAACAAAACGGTTTGGTTCTGTTGAGGAAATAAAGATTTTTAGCAATTGCCACCTTGTGAGATCCCCGATTTAAAAAAAAATCATTTTACAAACCCATTTACCTGTGCTGACACATACAAAAAGTTTGCTCTTATATGCGAGAAAAAGATGCTAATGTAATTTATGAAAGACATAAAGAAAAAGAACCATCAGAAGAAGTACCTCATGGTGACAACATATAGGAATACCATATGGAACTATTCAATAAAGCTTCAAGTAGTGAAGAACAAAATAATAATGAAATGCCCTCTAAACTGAGATATTTTTTGAATCGGCCTCTTGTTTGTATAGAAACTGACCCCCTCGAATACTGGTCAACAAACAAAATTTTCCTTCCCAAACCCTACTCTGTTGTGGAAAATATTTAGCAGTTGTGCCTACATCTAAACCATCAGAACGGCTGTTTTCCCGCGCAGGAAATATTTTGGTAGAGAGAAACAGATTGGCCTCAAAACATCTAAATGAACTGTTATTTTTGAACTCTCTAAATTTGAATAACTGGCAAATGTAATATTCCTAGTATTTGGAGACTAATGCCCAACACTTTATGTTTCAGGAAATGTGTATTTTCGTTACTCTTTTTATCGTAGAACATTGTTTATTTTGTTCTTTTATTTCTTAGGCTTGACTTTTGAGTGCAATTCAGACTGAGTGCAAATGTATTTTTAATATTTACAATAAGTCTGAGTCAATATGTAGATTTTTGTTTTGAATGAACATCATTATTATATGTTAATAAAAACGTTTTACTTCTGTTTATTATAACTTAAATGCCTATTTTAGACACCTGTTTATTATTTACCACGGGTATTTACCTCATGAATATAAATACACTTGAAAGTTCAAACTAGCCGTATAGCATTTTGTGAAAGGATTGCTCATTGCTGTCTGTTTCTGAATACAAATACGTACATACGATATCTACCTATATTCTATAATAAGAAAGGAAGTAAGAAGGCGATATTGAATATATAATATTTTGTGTTAAGAGGTTGAAGATAAGTAATCACTTAAAATCGCACTTTCAATTTTTAAATTGCAAAGTGCTATCAGATCAGAAGATTCGATTTTGAAAGAATCGATTCTTTCGACGAACATTTTCTTTGGATCGATTATTTTCATCATGATTCGATTCCGAATCGAAGATCGATTCTTTTCACGTGAATCGAACATCCCTACGATGCATCAAATACTGGACGATGTATGCCGGAAATTATTAAACTTTCCAAATAAATAACGGTCTCTAGTGAAGCAAAATCATAAAAGACTCTAGCTCAGTATAGAGCGAGAACTCGAGAAATTAAGTCGTTCAGAGACTGACACGGGGGAGGAGACCATAGAACACAACGGAACAAACCCTTTGCTTTCTGCACAGATTATCAGAATATGCTGTTCTGTATTCATTCCGTCTTGAATTCACCTGATAGCCGTTAGAAGTTGAGTTTAATTTTCTGGATGAAATTGCAGAAAAAGATACAAATCTACGAATAAGGGGGAAAATAATATGTATGAGAACGAGAATGGGCGTAGTCCCTGTACTACGCCCAACAGCTATGAGGAGATCACCCCAAGAGAGACAAATGGGTTAGCGGTCGATGTTGAAGAGATGATCCGAACTCTTCTTGCTAAGCATGCGCAGATCTTGGAGCTGAACAACAAGAACCAAGAACTACTGACCAAAATTGTCGGATTGACCGATATGATAGAGAAATTACAAGAACAGTTGTCAAGCCTCATAAATAACCAATCAAAGGACAAAAAGAGGAAGATTGAACTGTCTTCGGACGAAATGTCGGACGACGGAGCGAGCCTCAAAACAGACCACATCAGCAGCGGAGATGAAAGGCGCGTTCCTTTCATACGTTTTCTCAGATATTCTCACCTCAGATCATTTTGCCTCAGTTGCGTGCGCGTTCCATTCGCTAAATGAAGTGAGTATGAACTGAGAATATTTGTTCCCTCTTCACCCCTCGAGAGCTTGGTTTCGAGATTGTGCTCCGACGAGTTTTTTAGCTCACTAACCTTACTTTTCCGTTCCGTGATGTTTTGTTTTTATATCTATTGTGTGGCCGCTCACAAATTTATATATTTTATCCCAGAAATGGCGGAATATAATATTATTATGATGAATGGCAGTTGGGGAACGGATGCAGAAGGAAATATATTAATAAAAGTAAAAGGTATATAAAACCTATTTACCGCAGAACCTCTTTAATCCGAACTTTAAAAAGTTACCCCCAGTTCGGATTACAGTAGAGAAGAGAGGATTTTTATGAAATAAAACTAATACTACAATGAAAATTCAAATGTTTGTTTATCTATAAACATTACATTTACTATGCTTTTTTAAAGAAATCCAACATGCTAGTTTATCGGGAAGTATTTAATGACAAATAAAAAGCTTTGGCAATTTACGCAAAAGCATTTTCTCTGGCAAAGGGATGTCCACTTGATCAGACGGGTGCGGGACGTTTGGATTATAGAGGTCCTTCTGTATGTGTTTACCTGACACTTTTTGTATCATTTGCTGAATTCGGTAACCTTATAGATAGTGGAAATATACTGGCAATTCAACAAGGCATGATTGGCTTCACCGAAAATAACTTTCCATTCATAAAGGACACAGAGATCATACTGGACTATGAAACTCAAGATGGTACATCTGGCTCCTGTTCCCAACAAGGCCCAGTGTTGCATGGCTCTGAGCAACAGTCAGTATTGGAGAGCTCAGAACAACACTCAGCGTTGGAGAGCAATACCAACTGGCAGCATCATGAGACGCTGGCACTGATCTCTGCAGTGGAAGAGAGATACGAAGATCTGTATCATCCCAAAAAAAGGAGAACATTTTGGGATGTGATAAGCGAAACATTAAGCGGCGATAGAATAAATGTATATCTGATAAATATTTTGGTATAATGATATTTATTTGTAATTTGTTTCAGTTTGATGGGAAGAAGTCCAGAAAAAAATGGGAAAACCTGGTACGCACATATAAAAATACGAAAGATAAGAAAAATAAAAGTGGAAGGTATCCTGTACGCTTTGTATATTTTGAGCGTATGGACGAGTTATTGGGGAACAAACCAAGTAACTGTTCACCACATACCTTTGATGTTGGTGCTTCGACAAGTAGGCAGACACAAGAATCAGAAGCTCCTTCATTCGCTGACCAAAGTCTAGAAAACGTTGCCCAACACGAGAATATATGTAAATTGAATTACTAGTTAAAATAACATATAGGTAACTTCTATTGGTTATAGAAACAAGAAGGAAACCTAAAAGAAATGTATCGCTACAGTATGTAGAGGCAAAGAAAAATTATTATGACAGAAAAGCTACAGCCTACGAAGAGTATACTCGAAAAAAGTTAGAAATAATGGAAAGAAAGGTTATTCTAGAAGAACGGAAAGTGAATGCATTAGAGGCAATCGCTGTTCAAAACATAAATAGAACCACTTGAGATGAGACTGAAATCTTTAATGAGCTGTGATATTTGTGCCTGATATAGTTTTTTAATGTAGAGAATGTTTTTTTTATTTTTATTGTTTCGTTTGTGTTCTAAGAGAATATATTTTGTTTGTGTTTTTAAAGAGAATATTTTTTTGTTTCTTTTTTAGAGATTTTTTACGTTTTTTAAGAAAAGATTTTTTTATATTTATATTATATTGTTTTTTAAAGGAATTATTTTGTTTTTTAAAAAGAATATTTTTTTGTTTTTTTAAGGATAATATTTTTTGTTTGTTTTTTAGGGCGAATATTTTTTGGTTTTTTAAAAAGAGTATTTTTTGCTTTTTTAAAGATATTTTTTTGTTTTTTTAAAGAGAATATTTTTGTTGTTCTTTAAAGAGAATATTATGTATGTATCTTGTGTTATTTATTTCATTAAAACAAATTGCAGATTATGACTTTTTCTTGACTCCTCAAAACATAAAAGTTACACTTATAAATTTGCATAATACAAAGGAATGTCATGGGGATATGCAGCATGGAAAAATCATAAGCAGGTCCACAATAATAGAAAATATAGAGGAGCAGAAATTTTAATGTGCATTTTCTGCTTCTTTACCTTTCCTGTATTGCGGACATATATTATCAAATGAGGAAAAGGTTGAAGTGTTTGCTGACTTCATGGAACACCAATTTTCATTAAATGAAGACTCTAATGATATAGCAAACACGGAACGAATTAACGATTTAGTGCAAAACTACCTTCAGGCCCAAAATAATGCCGTTACGCGGTCCATTTACCTGTTCTTTTGATGAGGTGACAAGTTATATCAAAGACATTAAGGTCAAAAAAGCCCCTGGAGAAGACTACAGTGGTGACCAAAGTAAGAACTTCCAGACTCTCCAGTTTGAGCAAGGTACATCTGAAGTGAATATGGTGAAGAAACGGCAGTCAGGTAACAATAGTAAGATGAACAAGAAAGAAAAACATAAAAAGGTCAGTACTGAGAATAATAAATTTAAGTACAGAAGATGTCAAAGTATGCATAGGCTAAGAGTACAGCTTTTGAAAAAAAATTAATAAGTGTGGATTACTATATCATTTAAAACCCTTTTGTCCCCAGTGGTTCAACCTTGGGACCACCTTTTCAAAGATTTATTTTTGGCGTCCCAGTGGTTGCTGAATGAAACCACTAATGCTATATGGAGTTAGGAGCGCCATCTCTTGATGGCACTATTAAGTTGCATAGTGAAATTCACGGATAGTCTGTAATTTGGTTAACGTTTTTACTCTGCATGGTTTGGCACGTGAAACGTTCGTAAACATTAGTGAATTGTTTTTTCTGAAAGAAATAGTGTTTTGCAATGGCTGGTAAGTCAATTTATTTATTCTTCATTATCAGGTGCTAATGTTTCACAAATTGTTGCAAGAATGGGTGGCAACCAGGTAGATTAGAACCAATTTTGAATGAGTGGTTTCACCATAAAACCACTGGGATTTACAAGACTGTAAAATTTTCAGGAAAGAAAATATGGAGTTTTGTCGAGTTAGAAAACATGAAGTCGGATGAGTTTGAAACCTTATTTGGAGATATTCCTTCTGACCAAGAATCAAAATTTGAAGATGATTTGATGTAGATGATAGAGATGACTTTGAAGATGCATCGTATTTAGAACGAGCCATTTTTGAAGATGATTTGGAAGAAAATGAAACGTCACAGCAACTAACTACAGAAAACGAGGAAATTGTGCCTGACGTAAATGTTATTGACCCACACATCAGTGATATTGATGCATTCAGTAGTGAAGATGAACTTCCGCTATCTGAAGTTCGCCGAAAGTTGCCATTTGACTGTGACAAGGTTAGATGGAACATCATAAATACAAGCAGCCCCTTGGAGCCATTCAGTAAGGCCTCTGGCCCAAAAAATATTCCCACTGAAGCTACCAATCCGTTTGATCTTTTTTCTTGTTTATTTCCTCAGGAGTTGGTGTCACACATTACCGAACAAACAAATTTGTATGCCCTGCAAAAATTTGGAGATCCAACAAAATTCAAAAAAAACTACAGATAACGAAGTCAAATTGTTTTTGGGGATAAACGTGCTAATGGGGATAAAACAATCTCCTTCTATCAAAGATTATTGGTCTACAGACGACGATATTCGCGATCATTATATAGCAAGTCTTATGTCGAGAAATAGATTCATGTGGCTTTTAGGAAACGTCCATTTGAATGATAATAATAAACAGCCCAAAAGGGATGATCCAGATTTTGACAAGCTTTACAAAGTGAGGCCTTTTCTAAACAAATTGCTGAGTACCTACAAACTTTATTATGAAGACGATGAACACCAATCTGTGGATGAGTCAATGATAAAATTCAAGGGCCGTTCATCTCTCCGCCAATTCATGCCACAAAAACCGATAAAGCGTGGTTATAAAGTTTGGGTTCGAGCTAACAGATCTGCATTTATCTCCGATTTTCAAATTTATACAGGAAAAGTTGGTACGACAGAAAAACATCTAGGCACTCGCATTGTGAAGGATCTCACGAAGAATATTCCTGGAAGCTATCATAAAGTTTATTTCGATAGTTATTTCACATCCTTGTCGTTGATGGACGACTTACAGAAATCTAAGATTTATCCGTGCGGCACAGTTCGAAAAGACCGGAGAAACCTTCCTAATGATTTTCGTACCGATAAATCTATGAGAAGAGGCGATTCTGATTGGAGAATGACCGATAGGGTTATTGTTTCTATGAAATGGAAAGATAAAAAGGGAATTCATTTCCTATCTAATTTTCACAATCCTGAAAAAATAAATGTAGCTCAAAGAAAAATCAAAGATGGAACTTCAGAAGAAATTTTGTGCCCAGACTTAGTCAAAGACTACAATCAGAATATGGGTCACGTAGATAAGGCCGACATGCTGAAGTCTTGTTACGAAATCGATCGCAAAAGCAAAAGATGGTGGCTGAGAATTTTTTGGCATTTTGTTGATGTGACAATTGTCAACGCTTTCATACTTTATAGGAAAACAGCTGATGGTCGAACTATGGAACTGAAGGAATTCAGGATTGCGGTATCAAGAGGGCTAATTGGAGTACTGAGGCGAGAAAAGCGTGGTCGCAAATGTGAGGAATACGACTTTTCGAACAAAAAATACAAACATCGGGTACCGCTTGAAATATGACAAAAAGAATCGTTACATATGCCAGTTTACGGTAGCTCGCGCAGATGTGGACAATGTAGTACAAAAAGTGAACCTCATCGATCAAAGTGAAGCTGCACAATATGCAATGTTGGACTTTGCCTGAACGATAAAAAAACTGTTTTGTGAAATATCATGAAAAGTGAAATAAAAAATAATTTTCATGTTTTCAGTCCTAGTGGTTACATGTAGTAGACACCTCTATTTTTTTTTTCTTAAATATGGCCATGTAACGTTATGCATTACATTTGTTGATTTCATGCTAATTTTGGCTTAAAAATGTTATAAAATTTTATTTTTCTCGAAAAAATGTTAATTTGGGACTGAAAGGGTTAAGATAAAAAAAGATAAAAATCTCAGTAAACTCTGTGATTATTACTACCAAGATTGGCCAAAACCTAAACAAAATAAACAGAACGAATCTGTTTATAGAAATTACTACAATTTAAAAAACGATATATATGTAGAAGCAGGATTAGGTTTTGTGAACAACAAAATAAATTATTGTTCCAGAAAAATTTCCCAGTCAACCAATAGATGGTGAATGACGTAAAGGAAACGTCGAATTTTGGTCAATAACCAGTAATCTCAAAGATATGGCGGTGAAAAAGACGTCATAAAACTGTCGTCTACACGACGATTGTCCACTGACGTTTATTAAACGTCCAACTTCTATTTTCGTTTGGTTTGTGCCAAAGCATCAATACCCAATACCGGAGGCGCTCCTGATGTTTGTTGTTGTTTGGTGGCCTATTATCCTGAGTTTACGTAACCCCAATTCAGCTAGATTTCTCTTTATTAGCTTTCTATATATATAACATAAACTAACTTATATCAGCTTTACATTAGTGTTCCAATCATACTTCTATATTACAAGTTTCAAATTAGATGTAGTGATGTTTTCCAGTTTGATTGATTTTATTGCCATCAAAGAATATAGCTGCATCATATCAAATAAACAGTATCATCGAAAAATATTTGATTCCAGAGGATTATAGTAAAGCTGCAAAGAAAATAAAGAAAGCGGAAGTTACATCTGATTTAATAAGTGGTGATGAAATTTTATCAAAAAGACGTAGACTTGCACCAAGAAGACTTTAGTAGTATTAGTAGTAGTAGTAGTAGTAGTAGTAGTGATGAAGAACCACCTGTGAAGATAAAAGGATTATCAAATATTGTCAGCCGCAAAGTGAAAGCTGAATCCAGAGGTTTAATTATAACATATTACTCACAAAGTAAAATCTCTCAGCTTGATAATTGGGAAGAATTTGGTATCTATGTATCACTAGTTTAACTGTAAATGTGAAGTTATTTATTGTAATTTAGTTGGTAGCTGCTATTTGCCAATTAAAGCTTCCAATAAAGTATTCTTATTTATCATCATTGTAAAGGCACATAAATGGTTGTCTATTTATTATCATACTATATTTATTATCGTGATTTTAGGGGTGTGTGTAACTACAGTACCATATAGAACATCTAGTCAGTTAACCCAAGCTTGTGACCAACAGGAATTGCCACTCATTAGAGAAAATAATGGTAATGTTGATTAATTTTATTTGATTATACTTATTTAAATAATATTTCAGTATATCTACAAAGATCTGAAGGTCTATTATCCTCTATAAATGGGTTCGCAACCAGAGCCTAGTGAAGGTTCTAGAGGAGAGAGTTGTGTTCTAAGAGAAAATAATGGTAAATATATACAATGTGTCCACTGAATTATATTTATGTAAAATTTTAGCATATGTAAAAAAGTCAGTAGCCCTGTTAGCTTCCATAAAGGCACAGACTCATCAGATCTTGAATATTTTCAACCAAAGGAAAGCAGCTACAGGGTGTGTAATAGATATGCCACAAGATGTTCCAGTAAGCTTGCCAGTCAAGCAGTTACATGAACTTGTAGTATTTGAAAAGTATTTGGAGAATGAAACAAAATTTTCAACTTTGGTAAGAGCTCATCACTCTTATGTAATTAGTTGTTCTGTGTTATTGTATACTGTTTTCTGATTACTTAATTTGTTATACTATTGTGTGTGTTTTCCAGGCCTCGTACTTCTCAACAATAGGTGGTAGAGACTTGAAATGTAAAGTGAATGCCATCTTGAGACAAATACTTACAAACAATGTTGCATCATTTTTGAGTTTTCTTGGTTCAAGAAATGGGAAAAAGCCTTTTTGCAATCTAAAGCTCAAAAAGCTTATCGCAAGTAAGTACATATTTTTATTAAGTAGATTGTTTGCCAGCTTTGTAGGTCCCACATTTTGTGAAGTTGATACATTAGTTAAGTTATTTTTCCAACTTATTTCTAGTATAACAATTTTCTCCAGCTTTTTTTTAATATTATTTGGAAAACCTGTTCTCTATCCCAACTTTTCTACTTTTAAAGGTGAATGTACACTAAATATAATTTTTTTAATTCTAGGCTCTGTTTTAACCACATCTAAAGGAGCAGAAAATGAAATCAATCATACAATAAAAGTGTGGTTAAAGCATGCTCCAAAACGTCAGGCTGCAGAAAGAAACAGGTAGTGTGGGAGATATTTAGATGTAGTTTTTATGTCTGTAAGCATTTTTTTTACTTTAATATTCTACTCTTAATTTTCATTATTAGTATTGGTAAAATACATAAACATGTCAAAAAATAATTTGAAATCAGTTGTGTCAAAGAGACAACTATATAGGAGAATTGCTGCTATAGTAAATCAAATCAATCATGAAACAAAAATTGAGTCAACCACATCTTATAATTTAGGTCAACCATCAACCAGTCAATGTGTTGAACAGGATTTATGTCCTCCAAGTTTAGATAATTTTGAAGTAATTCCAGATTTTCAATCTACGGACATTTCGACTTTGACAAGCTCAGACTCAGAACAACATGACCTTCCTGAGAGGTCTGGTATTGAAAATAGTACCCACGCTGAAAGTCTAGGTTTAGAGTTACAAAGTTGGGCAACATCTTTTAAGATAACACATATCGCTCTTAAAAGATTATTGCATATATTACACCCTTATCATCCTTATTTACCCTATGACAGTCGCACACTGTTGCATACATCATTGAATTTTCCAGTTAAAGAGCTAGAGTCAGGGCAGTATATTCACTTAGGATTGGAAGCCTCTTTGAAGCATTTTATAGATAAAAATGAACACTGGCAAGGGGATACATTATTTGTAAGCTTCAACATTGATGGTCTTCCTTTGTATAGAAGTACAAAGATTCAGTGTTGGCCTATATTAGGGCTAATAAAGAATTTACCTTATCAGTCTCCATTTGCAGTAGGGGTGTTTTGTGGTAAATCTAAACCATGTCCATTTCCAGTTTACCTTGATCGTTTTATTGAGGAATGTAAATTCCTTAAAAATGGCTTTTTACACAAAAATAACAGATATATTTTTTGTATTCACAGCTTTGTATGTGATGCTCCTGCAAGAGCTTATATAAAATGCATTAAACCTCCAACAGGTTACTCTTTTTGTGAAAATTGTGTAGCACCTGGTGAATATGTCGAGTTATTTTAAGGGACTTATGTGCTGCAAAACGTACCAATGAATCCTTCAGGAGACAGTTAGATAAAGATCATCATTTGGGCTTATCACCATTGTTAGCACTGGACATTGATATGGTCAAGCAGTTCCCTATAGACTACATGCACAATGTTTGCTTAGGAGTTATGCGTAAACTATTGAATTACTGGGTAGGTGGAAATTTGAATATTCGTTAGGTAGCACCTCTGTTTTAAGAATTTCTAATACACTTGCTTGCTTTAAAGAGTACATCCCTATTGAAGTAACTCGTAAACCTAGACCTTTGTCAGAGTTACAGCGATACAAAGCAACAGAATTTCGTACGTTCCTTCTTTACACTGGTATGATAGCCTTGAAGGATATACTTCCATGCCAAATAATATATAACCATTTTCTTTTATTTCATTCAGCTATACAGGGTGAGTCAAGCTCAACGCCTCGGACTCTTGTAACCAAACGATACCACTTTTCGAAAAATCGACTTTGCGAGTTTATGTAGGTCGATTTGGACTACATTTTAAAAATAATGACTTTTATACAGGGTTTCTAATAAAAGCGTGACATATCAAAGTCATGTTTTTTTAAATGGAATACCCTATATATTATTGCATATTTAGATTCCCGGGTACATTTTAGTGTGACTTTATATATCACACATGGGACTTCAAGCGAACCGTTTAGGTGCAAATCACAATTTTGGGTATAGGTAGATGTCAGAAAAAAATTGAATATCGCAGCTATTATAAATCTTAGAGAGCTGTGACTTTGCCGTGTTACTAAGCATGAAGTGTGTCAGCTTACATTAGACGGTCGAGTTCGAATTACATTTGTGCTTGGAGAAATCGGTAGATTAATTAAGGAAACTTCAATCAAAGGTAACTTGATTTTTTCAAATGGGAATGCATAATTTTCTTTACACGATCAAATGTGCAATTTGATAAGCTTTCTAATGATATGCGGTTGTAAATATCAATCTCTGGTAGTTTTGATTTAATTTCAAATTTTCAGTAAAACCGGTATTTTTCAATTTTCCTACCTATAAGCAACTTAGCAGGCCATGAAACATAAACAAAAAGCTGTTCAGATGGAACAAAACAACTAACTTAGCAGATAGTTACGGACGAACTAAAGGAACAAAGTTATAAAAATGACTCACAACAAATCAATTCTAACCAGAAATAGCAGACATAACACATCTAAGGTCAAAAAGCAGCTGGAGTACGACAGAAATGGCTATTTTTCACAGCATACCGCTACTACAATATTCTAAAGATTGACGATTCACAAAACCATTGTGAATTTTGAAATGAAAGGAAATCTACCACGTAATGTTGCTGGCAGTTTAATAACTTCAGAATAAAATTTCACATTTCATGATTTAAAAAAATAGTAACCGATACCTCTGACTGGAGTTCTGCAAATTCTTCAATACACATAAGCAAGATCGCCGAAAATGAAGAATAAATTAAAAATCTGCTCAAATTATTAAACATAATTTACCAGGCAGAAAATTAAAATATGATTTGTCAGTATTCCTTTTTTTGCGACCTTGCTAATAGATACTGAAAAATTTAAAGGACGACAGTGACTGACGGCAACGATCGTTGAAAGTTTTGCTTTCATTTCCATTTCCATTGTGTTCAGTGATTTTGGAAATTTTTAATCTCTAGTACATTGCAGTCGCTAATAGGCTGTAAAAATTATCCATTTCTGTCGTTCTCCAGCTTCTCTTTAACTTTAGAAATGTTACCGACGTTGTTTCTGGTTAGAGTTGATTTGTTGTAGGGACTTTTTATAATCTTGTTCTTTTACTCTAGTTCTGCCGGGTCTTTTTGCTAAGTTAGTTGTTTTCTTCCATCTGAATACGATTTTGTTTATATTTCATGGCCTGCTAGTTTGTTTATAGGTAGGGAAATTGAAAAACACTGATTTGATTGAAATCTCGAAATTTAATAAAAACTACCATAGATTGATATTCATAACCTGATATAATTAGAAAGCCTATTAAATTGCACATTTGATCGTATAAAAAAAATTATGCATTTGCATTGGAAAAAATCAAGTTACCTTTGATTGAAGTTTCCTTAATTGATCTAATGATTTCTCCAAGCATAAATGTAATTTGAACTCGACCGTCTAATGTAAGCTGACACACTTCATGCTTAGTAACACGGCAAAGTCACAGCTCTCTAAGATTTATAATAGCTGCGATATTCAATTTTTTTCTGACATCTACCTACACCCAAAATTGTGATTTGCACCTAAACGGTTCCCTCAAAGTCCCATGTGTGATACATAAAGTCACACTAAAATGCACATAGAAATCTAAATATGCAATAATATACAGGGTGTTCCACTTAAAAAAACATGACTTTGATATGTCACGCTTTCATTAGACACCCTCTATAAGTCATTATTTTTAAAATGTAGCCCAACTCGACCTACATACACTTGCAAAGTTGATTTTTCGAAAAGTGGTATCGTTTGGTCACAAGGGTCCGAGGCGTTGAGCTTGACTCACCCTGTATATTTGATGGTAGTTAGTGACAGAGACGAAAATAGGGAAATTAATAGTGAATTGGCTTCAAAGCTGCTGTTAACTTTCATTAAACAGGGTGGACGTTTATATGGTCGTAAGTTTTATATCTATAATGTTCATGTTTTAAGTCATCATGCCTAACAAATAATTTTGAAAAACAATATAAAAAGGTTTTTCTAGCTTATTATTGTTTTGAATATTTTCTCCTACTCCAAGTCTGATGCTTTTTGCATCACAGGTAACAAAATACTTCAAATTTTAAACATTGTTTGTGATCAGTCTGGTGGAATAGCAATTATTGGAAAGTATTTTAGTAAATCAACATCATTTTATGAATACCCATTTGATTCGTCCTTTCTAAAAATGTATCTTGTATCAGAATTGTCAAAAGAATTGAATATTTGGCAGTTATCAGACATTAAAGGTAAATGTATACATTTGCAAGATAAATATGTTTCAATACCATTGTTGCAGACAACCTCCTGGGGGAGAGATTTTAGCAGACAATTTCCTATAATTTGTTCTGAGATTACATATATTGTGTCATTTTCTTTATTTGTTTTAGAATGTTACTTAATTAGATATCATGCTGCTGATTACTTGATTAAATATTTTTTGAGTAGCATATTTTGGATGAGCAATTTCTGTCTATATAGATAGCTAGCTCTTGTGTGACGCATGACTTAGTTGAGGAGTGTTACTTTCAGTTTTTTTACAATTGTACATTTTTAATTAGTATGAAAAAATAATGTATGTAACATATTACATTATTATGTTAGTTTTCTATTGAACATAATATAATGAGATTTATTCGTTTTATTAACGTCATTACAGAAGAGGCAGAACATATCAGGTCACCTGTAGCCGTAAAATCACGTCAACCGTGGACGTGAAGTGACGTTCTATATCGACGTAAAATCATGTCGACCATAGACGTCGATTCGCTGTGACATATTGCCGTAATTTCTCCGACTATTCTACGTCGATTTATTGGTGACTTCGACGTAACAGGTGACGAGTATTTCACGTCGAAAAGACGTGGTCTGCTAGCTGGGTAGTTCTCGATCAACTAATTCTATTCCTACGATCAGACTTTGCTTTACTTCGCGTGCGGTCGTATACTCGGGCTGTTTCGTAGAGGTATCTGGCAGTCGTGCCACAGGTCGCGCGACGATGTTCGATTCGCACCGCCATATTGTATTCGTTGTCGTTGTGGTTGATCGTATGCACGCTGTGATGCACGCCTCGGCTGAGCCGCAATCTCAAATAATAACCACTTAACTACACTCCAGCATCCATCCATTGATTTAGTTTGGATTGAGTGTTTCCTTATTTGGAATATCTGGATTTGTAAAAAAGTATGTAGCAGTCCATAAGTACATATAGAAAATAATTAAAGCTTATATATGCATGCACCTCAAATCTACCACAATTTTTGCCTGCACCCTGTACGCCGTAAAAGTAGTATTGGACAATTTAAAAAAAATCTGTTTATCATTGTAGCTTGTTTTATAAAACAGTAGAGTTTACTAATAAAGAGCTGACTGTGGTAACCGAAAGTTGGCTCAGTCCTAGCCGCTCCAATGCATCCTGGACTCGTGATACCGATCATTTAACATACACCAAAATCTTGAGAATAAGGTTGGATCCAGACATCAGCCTGGAAACAATATCCTATATACAAGATTCTCTACGAAACAGGTACTTCATATGAAACACTATGTATTTCTATAAGTATTTTCCAAAAAATTAAACAGTTTTAGCCACATTTGTAAGATTAAGTAAAGTCATTATCACAGTGTTAAATTATCTGATAAAGCAGCAGTGCCTAAAGTCTTTTATTATAAAGTAGGTTTTTGATTTTAAGAAAATATTGACAAAACATTGAAGAAACTGAAATATGCAGAAGAAGCTTCGAACTTAAAAACAGATATCGAAGTGAAGGATACTAAACGAAAAAGAGTGAGGAAAAAGGTATTCACGTCGTCAGATCATGATAGTTCTGATTCCCTTGCAGAACAACTGAAGAGACCTCAATCAATTAGTTTTGGCAAGCGATTAAAAAGTTCTTTCATAGGCAAGCACCTATATATTATAGTTATTTAAATAGTAAGTAGCTGTTTAAATTTTGTGTGTTACGAGGTATATGAGAACTTGAGCCCCTTTTCACTTTCTTTCGCTTTCAATTACTCAATAGTGATTATGTATTATATATAGAACAATAATAACCCGAATAATAAATAATAATAATTGAATTGAATGTATATTTTAATCAAATATTAATAAATACCTCATTAGTCTTGATGTTTAAGATACATACATAAATTTGAGGTCAAATTACTGTATTCTCTTAAGGATTACACTGATAAATGATAAAACTATACCTACCTACAAATTTTGATTAACTTTCAGATCCACATTCATCTAAGTAGCTACAGTTGTGACACCAAAACCTATTGTCAGTGGATAAAGCAATTCACAGAGTCTCATTAAATGTTATGTCTAAAGGTAAATCATAATAATATATACTTTTTTCAAACTTACAACATTTTAGGTGCAAGTGGATTTCCTAGATTAATCGAGAAACAAAATAGTCGGCCAGAAGCTGCTAGAGATTATGGTAACTTGTTTATCATTTTTGTTATGCATTTTATAAATATTTCTACATTTTTAGATTGTCGTTTAATTGTGAATCAACTATTACTTAAACTTATCAAAATTGAAGAACAAAATCTCAAATTTTGGCGGAATTAAAACAGGGTAGGTAGGAACTTAGACATCAATATAACTCTTCCACAACTTGATGCCAATTTGCCTTAATCAACCAATGAGGATCTTTATAATGTGGAAAGCCAATTAAAACAAGGAAACATTGTTCATCAGCTGGTATGTATAATTTTCTGTATTACATTCACATTCCTTATCCTTAGAGCCTTGAAGTAGAAAATACAATTTTCAAAGTGATGTCTTCTTTAAAAGTTTTATGAATATAATGGGAATGCAAGTAAACTTTGTTGAATCTAGAGTGAGCCTTCATAATTTTTTTATTGATAGAACTAGACATTTTCCTCCAAAAAAAAGGAATCATAAACATGTGCTTAGAGATACCTCAATTTCTGACAAACAAAATCTTTAGTATCTGTAAACTGTTTGTGTGTGTGAAAGTATTTTTTAAACGATTATTGAAATTTTTAAAATAAACTTTATTCAAATTCGTAACAAAGTGTCGGAAAAAGTCGGCGGCCGGCGGGATTCGAACCCACGACCTCCAGAATTGTACTCCGGCGCTCTCACCAGTTGAGCTACGGCCGACCCGTCAGCTCAACTTCGAAAGCCCCGACTGGTACTACGCGGGAACGGACCAGTGCCCGCCGACGACATCAAGTGTTCTGTCGGACAAGTATTGGATCTCCGGTCGCGTCGATTTAGATGTCACTCGTCCGGGCTGGCACAGATCCTCTGTGCACGGGGGATGTTGAATTTATTTAATTGCTGCAAGTGTATGATGTAGAGTTGATTGTTTTTAAAAGTATATATTTTTCTCAAACAGTGAGCTTTTCCCACTCTGACTTTGAGCTTTGATGTAGAAGAAAATTGTAACTCTATATTGAAACTAAACCAAATTTTAGGTTACATTCCTGATATTCCTTGGAGGAGAATCAAGAACTGACAGAATTCTCAAGAATTTTTCACTAACAAATTTGCAAGTGAATTCAACTTTTGTGGGGGCCACAACAAAAAGGCATTTTATAACTTGAAGCTCTTGCATTTTGAGACTGGTTGTAGTATAAACAGTGGTGTTACGTGGAAGGCTATCAATGTTGACAAGACTGTGGCATGATGCCTGACCCTCCAATGTACTTTTGTGTTAGTTATTTGAACTATATACTTTGTCTAAGTTTGATGTTCTTGAGTTTTAATACTTTACATTTGCTTAAGGTGAAACTATTTAGATCTGCATATTTTTATTCTCCTTACCCATTTTGTTTAAATTTACATGTTTTGTCTATGTATACATAACAAACATTTTGATAAACTAAATATGAATGTAACATAATATCTCAAAATTGTAGTATTTAACTTAAAGATGTGTCTACTTACAGTCCCGTATATTTTCAGACTCTGTGAAGATCTCACTGAAGGATACTACAACCATTGAAGTGGAAAAGTGTGGTTGAAACATGCTTCACAGAGAATTATATTCAAGTCCAAAAAAGAAAAGAGCCAAACTTAATGTAATGTTTGTAAGCTGGCCGTATGTAAACTTAAAAAATCATATCTTAGTGCAATATAATTTGCAATAAAAGTTCTGAGTATTTTTCTATAGTTGTATCATTACTTTGAATGTTAGTGGATATTTTTGTGACTCATACGTTTCAATGTAAATTTGAATTGACAAAAATATCATTATACAGGTATAACATTACTAGTTAAACTGAAGATGTTTAGAAAACAAAATTAAAAAAAATTGTTGGCAAAAGTCAATTAAAGCGGCGAATTTCACAAGTAAAAAAAAAATACTAAATCCGGAAGCTGAAAAATCCAAAATTGCAGTAACTATCATTGGGAGAAAAATGAACAGTTTATTGTTGGTACAGTCCTCTGGATACAATTCTCTGTACAAATATCCAGTACCTTCAGAAAATTTCAAAATATTCATTATTGGTAATTTGAAAGAAACAAAAATGTGTAATCTCAGTGATATTTCTGCTAGATATATAGTATTTCCTCACTCTCAAAATATATTTGTTTCTTATTCCTTAGTCCAGTCTATACCTATTCGGTCTAATATAGGCTTAATTATGAATTTTAAATGTTTTTATAATGTCTTTGTTGGTCTACAAGTTTCTTAAAGAAGTTATGTTATGCATTCTAATAGTAATTTGGAACGATTGAAATATAGAACGTCTAATTCTACTCTGACTAATCAAGTGATATTTCCACATACTTAATATTTGTTTAATCATTTGTTTAACTGTTCATAAACAGTCCAGTATAAATACTGGACAACTGAGTTGATTTGTCCTCCAATTTGTATTATGTTTTTATATAAATATCAAAGGCCTTAAGAAAGTAGGTACTGTAATTAATATTTTTTTGTAAATAAATCATGGTATTGCCATATTTTTAGGTCACATTTGGTTGATTGGTTCGGTTGATTGTTTTTTGCTTTCCTTTATGCCTGTTCAGTTTAACATAAGACTTTTGTAAACTCTGGTAATCAACAAACGTATGAGTCAATGAAATTCTAGTTTTCCAATTGAATAATTACTATCTAACATTTGTTTCATTAATCTGTCTATTCAGCTCACATAAGTGGGGCTCAATTTTTGTTTCCTGTAGGTACATTATATAATAAAGGCTACATTTTTATACTTTTGTTTTATTCCAGAGATTGAAAGCATATGAGTTTGTTTGTTAATAACATGAAAATCTGTACCACTAATTTATATTGTGGAACAAATCTTCATTGATACCACTACCTCATATATGGTCGCTTCTGGATTTTTTTCATGATAGTGCATCAATCGATAAATACAGTTTATACAATTGATGCATACTTACATTCTTGGCGCCAGAAGGGGGGAGGAGTGGAAATGCTCCTTCCTGGCGGCGCGCTCCTGGACGTGTAACGTCATACATATATCTTTAGTGACCAAATAAGAACGTCTTTTTCACGTGTAATTATTTATATATAACGTGAAATTTATGTCTATAATAACGTCATCTACTACGTATTATTCACGTCATAAAAATGACTTCTTTTTGGTGGGACTTATTCACGTGATTATCTACGTCATGATGACGGCACAAGGAGACCTCAATTTGGTCATTTGTTGACCATAGTTTGTTGTCTTTCTCACGTCATCTGGTTGCCTGGGTTAGGCCATATATATTACAATTGTTACATAAAGGTCACCTAGGTATGAACAAGACAAGAAATTAATTTTTTGAATTGACGAAAAGGGTAATAATTTTAAACTCAAACCATTTTTAGATGACAGGGATATTTTATAAGAGTAGATGGAACAATACAGCTGTTGAACATAGCCTTATTTTAGACTAAAGGTTTGTGTCTGTGAAGGAATGACATTTGTTGATCTGTGCAGAAGTGTTTTCCGTGTCAGACCAGAATAGAAAATGGTGGAACTTATCTTTAAGTTGAGACGATGTACAAATGTATTGTATAAAGTAATGTTAAATGTATATAGCAAAAGAAATTATCTCCAGTAAATCATAAGAGGTTATGGGCCCAGAGCAACCGCAGTCCAGTCAAGAAACAGGAATAAGTAAGCACTGTAAGCAGATAAGCTAAGAAGCACCAGGGCAGTCAGGGAGCATTGACTTTTATAGACTCGAAGAAGAAAAACCAAGAAAATGCAGAGAAAAACCATGGCTACACTACAAAACTCGCTACAGCTTGCTGCGGAGAACTTCCATAATTGAAGGATTCAGGAGAAAAAACAAGTGATTGAAGTTTTAACTATGGAGGTATTTACAAGCGGGGAATAGAAAAAGGAATTTGTCAGAAAAGATGCTAGAGCATAATTGCACAGTGCATAGCAGATAAACACCTGGATTGGGTCAAAGATAGTAAAACAGCCAAAGAAATGTTTAAAGTGTTGCAAGACATGTTCAAAAGAACAACTACATTTACCAGGTTGCATTTGAAGAAAAAATGATCATTGAAGTGTTTGGCAAACGAGAAATTGGAAGATCATTTCTTAAAGTTTGACTCCTGTGTGAGACAAATAGAAAACGCAGGGGTCAAGATGGAAGACACAGATAAAATATGTCACTTACTATTATCACTGAATGAAATTTATAATTCGGTAATAACAGCTATAGAAACATTGAACACAGAAGTAACAATGGAGTTTGTTAATGCAAGACTATTAGATGAGGAACTAAAGCTACGGTGTAATAAAACAAGAGAGTGATGCTGCCTTCAACAACTACATCAAATGCTTAAAAAAATGTGAGGCTGAACAAAACCTCACTGATTACATTAAACTATTGAAAACACAATTTGGAAAGTAAACTAAAAGGATAAATACAGGTAATGGTGGAGAATTTCGTTCAAACAATTTTAAAAGGTTTTGCAAATTGAAAGGAATCTGTCTAGAGTATACAAACCCATACACTCCTCACCAAAATGGTGTCTCAGAACGAATGAATAAAACATTGATGGATAAAGTGAGAACCAAGTTTGCAGAAATATATCTACCAAGATGTCTTTGGGGTGAAGATATACGAAGCTTAGCATATGAATTAAATAGATCCTCTCCCAAGGTATAACTCCTTCATATATAAATATATGGTATAGATAAAATGACTTGCCGAGGCTTAGAGCATTTGGAAGTAAAGCTTGGTTTTTAATTACCTAAAGGTGACAAATTAGAACCAAGAGGGAAACCATGCATTATGGTAGGTTATTGCAGAGGAGGATATCTCTTATGGGACCTCCAAAATGGTGAAATAATAGTATCAAGTAAAACAAGTATAATTTCAATGAATTTGAGAAAGTATGTATTATAGATGACACAGAAGATCAAACAAACAGAGCACGAAAATATTGAAGAAAGAGAAACCAAATTGAAATAACAGGAGAAGAGAAAATTGAAGAAAGTGAGATGTCACAAGACCCAAAAGATTTTGAAGAATCAGTGAAGAGCACAGAGTGGAGAAAGGCTATTGATGAAGAAATAAAAGCTCACGAGAAGTTTGGAACTTGGGAACCAGGAATTCTGCCAGAAAATGAAAAGGCGATAGATACAGAATGGATGTTCAACCCAAAACAGATGGAATCAAGAAAGCACGCCTAGTAGCTAGGTTCAACAAGAATCAGTTGAAAAGGCTTATGCACCAATAGCACGGATGTCAACTGTAAGATTGTTGTTGGCAACTAGAGCTACCACTGAGACAACTGGATATACCAACAGCTTTTTTGAATGGTCAGTTAGACTCAGAAGTTTATATAAAACCATCTAATGGAGTTAATGGTGAGCATACAATATATAGATTAAGAAAAGCATTGTATGGACTTAAAAAATCAGAGATTGGACACATTTTTTAATGGAAGTGGATTTGTAAGATCACAAAATGACTTTGGGGCTAAGGGCTTAGATGAGTTAAAAAACTTTTTAGGCGTGGAAATAAGTAAGGAATAATGATAAATTAGAAATATCTGAGCAACATGTGACTGATAAAATGCTGAAACCATTCAATATGACAGATTTTAAAGGAAACTCAACCCCAGTGGAAAATTAGTTGCGAGTGAGTAACACAGATGTTCAAATTGATGTTCCATATGGAGCACTAATTGGAAGTCTATTTATTGTATTTAGCAATGATAAGTCGTCCAGATATAGTATATGCGACGTCATTTCTAAGCAAATATTTGGATACACCTACAGAAATAACATGGAAAGCTGCCAAGAGAGTTATACGTTACTTGTAAGGTACTAAAGAAAAAAACACTACCATTCAGGAAGCATATAAACAAGTTATGTGCATATTCAGACTCTGATTGGGCAGGAGGCAAGGCTGATCGTAAAAGTGTTAGTGGCTGTGTTATATTCTGTGGAGGATGTTCAGTATCATGGTTTTCTAGAAAACAATCTGTGGCGTTATCATTTGTGAGACAGAGTATATAGCAGCAGCCGAAAGTGTATGTGAGTTCTTACATCTGAGAGGTGTAGTGATATAAGTTTTGGACAAAAGTTTGACACTTATTTATTTGAGGGCAAACAAAGTGCAATACATATGATAAAAAACTATTAAAATAGCAAAGGAAGTAAACATGTGGACATTAAAGCACATTTTATTAAAGATATTGTAAATAAGCATTTAGTTAAGGTAGCATATTGAGATACTTTAAATAATGTTGCAGACATTTTTACTAACCTGAAAATATGTTAACTTGAGGATTATGATAAATATTGTGTAATATGTTTATGAATACAATATTATTTCAAACCTATGCTGGATTGCAATTGAGGGGGTGTGTTGAACATAGTCTTATTTGAGACTAATGTCTGTAAACTCAGCCAACGTTCTGCAATTATGTATATGTTGCCAAAACCAAGAATATCTCCGGCGCCTGCTTTCTCTAATGTAGGGCTAGATTTTGGTGGTCCCTTCCTAATAACGAACAGAAAAGGGCGCAGAACAGAGCAAAAAAAGTCAAAATGCTATTTGTGTCTTTGTGTCTGTGTACAAAAGCCAATAACATAGAACTTGTTTCCGAGTTGAGCACCCAGTTTTGAGGGATCTTTGGGAAGATGTACAAGGGCCCAATGGAGCCTACTTACTATGATCTTGGCAGATCAATCCTTCCAATACATTATTTCATACCTCTATTTAGTACTTCCCTCGGTACTTCCAGTGATCATTACCTGGATGACACATTAAACAAAGATACCTAGTTGTGTAGATAACCAAATTGCAATGAAGGTTTTGAATGTGCCTGGGAGACAACCAAACCTCAAATTGAGACAAGATCAGAAATAATGCAGTTACTCAGAGGAATACAGCAACTGGCTAGAGCTCTACAGGGTATCTCAGATATTCCTGCTTCACTTTCTCAGCGACCATTGAATTATGTAGGGTGTTGTAAGTTTTGTCCACGAAAGGTTCAGGACACCAAGTTAAAAAAATATCTGCCAAATTCTGACTATTGCAGATGTGTTAAAAAACTAAACTATTAAAAAATCTTTTTAAAAGGATTTCTTTAGTATGATATCTTTAACTTTTTAAATATGGAGTAGTCTTAAAGAGCGCATGCTAGCAAACCACATACTTTAATATGCTGGGTAGTAAACTTCTTAACACATCACTATACACACCTCTTTCTGTACACATGTAGACACTCTATGGCAATTTGTTCACGTTCAGTATTAAGTAGGTTAAACCTTGAGTAAAAATGCTGTAACATAGTACAAGAATACATGCCACTTAGCAATTTTCTATATTCCCTGATGATGTGAATACAGATCCTGTTAATAAATTGCCACATACAGAAAAAATGGGGGGGTTTTAAAATATATTACTCCTTTATCACTACCAATTTTTGGGTATCTTATAATCTCACTTTGGTCAACATCATTATAATCTGATAAAGCATAACCAGATTGTAGTAAAATAAATAAAAATGAATGGTGCATGTAACAATGTGTTAACCTTCTGGAGTTCCTGGTTGACAAAAGTTTTTGATACACTGCATATTCCAGTAAAAGCCATTTTTTATATACACTATATATTATGCAGTCAGAATAATTACATGTACATGTCTATGTAAAACCTAACTGATTAGCTGACTTTTGGCATAAAACACAGCAGTATTTACAGGAAATTTTTAGCTCTGATGTCATTTTACAACTTTGATCAAGTATGATTGATTGGAACTTTGCAATCCTTGCACTAAATACAAAACTTCCATAAGTTTGAACACCTACCTTGAAATGTACTGGCTATCAATTTGAATAATGATTCTAGGACTAGTAAGTTTTAGGTACCTTTGTGGGTACTTAAAGCTTTCCAGACCCATGATTCCAACATTTTTATTGAGTACAATATTTTAACTTACCACTATATACATGTACCCTCTATATGTATAACTTCAATAAGTGTTTGTGAAGCTAGTCTGATGGAACAACCTCATTAATCCACTTCAAATATGCCTCATTACCATTTTGGATAGGAAGAGATATAACTTCACAAACAGTATATGGATGATTTGCCTTCACAAACTCTGTTAGCTGATCCATTTTAGATGTCCTTGTCTTGATCATCATCAGAACCTCTGAATCTTCATTAATTTTGTTTTCCCATTCATAGATAGATGTTATCCTTGGAATAATGTTAACACAAGCTGCCAACTTATTACTTACTAACCCGTGGGCGATTTTCTTAGCTACTTCTTCGGAAGGAGCTGTAACATAAGCTACAGAATGCTCTCCGCTATGATAGGTGTTTTTGGAACCCATTGGTATTTCTCCAGACATTTCTTTAGCAGATACTGTTGCAGAATATCTTCGTACAACTCTATAGATAAATAAGCAAGATTTAATACCAGTAAAATGAGATATATGTTTCTTTAGTCGCCTACCCCAAAAGCAATGTAGAAACAAATAATCCTCTAGTAGTTAGAACCATAGATGGACCTTGTCGCCTTGTCGGTTCGCTGTACCCCAAATACCGCTGGACACTGGAACCTCACTAAAAATCCGATGATTAAGCGATTATGATGCGATTAAACAAGGCAGGTAAACGGAAGCGGTAAACAAATTTTAAAAAAATTGTACTATTTGAAGTCGGCCACAGCCATTGACAATTGACATTCTAACCTAATAGCCACAGCACGGCCCGCAGCACAAAACATATACACCACAAAACATATACGCTGAAAGAAGGCAAATTCCTTGCAATTCCGACAGCAACACGAATGACAGTGCCACATGTCAGCGGCCATTTTATTTTGTTGGAAACGTACTTCGTAGCTATTTCGGATTTTATCTCAAAGAATACGCGATGATCAAAGACATACCCTGTCAGAATGCGAATGTCATTTCTTTCTGTCAAGCGTCAAAATACTGCCAGAAATCAGCTGATGTTTTGACATTTGTTTGGTTATAATTTATAATATTTAAAATAGAATCAAGTTTATTGTAGTCGAAATGTTTCTCCCAATAGCAAAGATCCAAATTGTTTTTGCTATTGGGAGAACCAATTTCAACTGTACAATAAACGTGACTATCGAGCTGAAAATGTTTAACAGTGGGAAATCAAACAAGTGAAGATGTTTAATACCTTTTATTGTTAAAACTAGATAATAAAGATGGTGCATTTGCTATATATTTAATAAAAATCGAAAACAAACAGTGAACAGACCAAGGAAACTAGGAAAAACTTGTGATACTACCTCAAACACAAAATTATTCAAAAAACGATAACTAAAACATGATATGTGCATATATATGAGAAATCTGTATGTATAGGGTACAGATTTCTGAAAAAAACAAAAAATGACATCATATTACAAAATATTGAATAACAATTATAACAAATAAAAATAACTTAAATGTCTTTAACCCTTAACCGGTAACGTGCAAGATCGGGGCATAGTTGGTAACGTGCAGTCTGTGAGACTGTAACCTCTTTGAAGCTTAAAAAATCAAATTCTCCTATTTATTTTTTGGAAAAAATGCATGAAGATTTGTTGGATATATATCCTTTAATAATAATTTTGTATAAAGTAGCAGAACATGTGATGTAAAGAAAAAAAATTATGATAATTATTAACTAGAACACACGCACAAATTTGTCGGACCAAGATAATAAAAAAAATTTGACCACACTCAAATCTATATATTTTGTGATTGATAACAAGTAAAGAAGTAAAGCAATACACCTATAAAAATATTTTGGTAAAAAATGACGGACTTGCCATGACTACCAGTTGAGAAAAATTATAACGCGAACCGTAACGTGCCGTCTCGCAGACTGAACCAAACTAACAACTAAGCACATCTCGATTCTCGAATGTTGTTTATGCAAACTTATTGATAAACAGGATATAAAAGGGATACCAATGGCTGGTAGATTAGATGAGGTCATTTACCAGAAATGCGGTAAGGTTTTGTTGTAGGGTCGAATTTAAGATTGCTTGCAGTCTCACAGACGGCACGTTACCAGTTAAGGGTTAAATACAAACTAAAACACAATTCTATCACAATCAGGAAAAAAATTTGTCATATCAGGTACCTACTTAAGTCACAGCCGGGTTACTGATGATCCATCCATGGAGGTCCATATGGAAAAAAAAGAAAATAAAGGGCAGTCATTATTCGATTAAAAACAAATTATAATGCCTTGAACTTTTTTATTTTCCTCTGGTGACCATCAGAAGGTCTTTTCAGTGAATTCTTGTCACAGACATATTTAAAAATTGTCAGTCTTATACACTTACCAATGATATCCTGAAGAATATATCATGGTCCTTGCAAGGCTGAGACAATTTTATATGTCTGTTCAAGCTGGTTGTAAAGTTAATTTCAACATAAGGCAAGTGACCTAACTTATCCAAGAAACTATAAAGTTTCACATGGATATCATGAACATTTTGGACTCTTTCTGACAACTCACTTTTTGAAATCCCTAATCTATTTAGGCAAGAGCTGGATTGTTCTGATAAAAATGAAAATCTATCATTAGAATGTGTTTGCACAGCAGAACCCAATTAGGAGAAGTATGAGTGATCATGTAAAACAGCAGCAGTAATACCTGGTAACTGGTCTAATACTTCTGTGGACTCAAAAACCCGACTACTTGCTGAAGATGTTGAAGGTGAATCTCAGATACTTGCTGAGGAACCAGCAAAGCATTCCTTCAAGGAGGGTGCAAGATTCAAATTATTTGTTATATCTTGTGGAGTAGAAACAATGACTTTTGGAACTGCTCTGCAGTTCAATCGTGAATTGGGGTCTTGTGGACACATATAATCTGACCAAAGGAAATGGTCTTCACAAACAAATAAATATGTACTATTTGAATCTGAACTAATTCCACAAGCACGAAGCCATAGCTGCCTCACTTCAGGGTTTTTGGGGAAGTAATGGAATTTTTTATGTTGACGTTCAGAATGGCTCCCGCCCCAGTAGTACTTGTTTTCACACAAGGGCACAGATCACAGAAACACTTATAGATATGAAACTGATATAGCCAATTGTCAAAAACTGTTCGTATCACACCCCCTGGCGTTTGCGATTGTAACTAAAGCTTATACAGGGTGTTACCTTCAAAGGTGGCATTTGTTTATACTTGTGTGAATGAATAATAATAGATGTTTACACGGATCACGCCTCGGACTGATTCGAATGAAAAGCGCATCCGCATTATGATTAAGGACGTTCGTAGTATATAAATATTGCACGTAACCTGACTCGATTTACATCGCAGAATCAGTTTACATGAATTTACATACCGCGAACGCCCGTAGTCATACTGCTCATGCGCTTTTCACATTTCACCCGAATCAGTTTGGCACGTGATCCGTGAAAACCTGTAATAATAATAATAATAATAATAATTAGTAATAGTGTCTTTATTCTTCCAAAAGCAACATAATAGTAAACTTTAATGATAACATAAAAAAATGAGTATGCAATCCGAACAACCTCAAGGAGGAGTTCACCTTAATGGTGTTCTTCCACTCAGCCCTTGCCAATATTAATACAATGAAAAATTATAAACAATTACTTATCCTAACTTAAAAACAAAACTATGTACAACATTGTAAAATTGATCCTTGATTTACTTTTGCAACCAATTTAATATTAATTTGTTTACCAATTTGAGCAAATATAAAAAAATACATAATGCACAAACAAAATAAACGTGAGCTGTATGTAGAAATTATTGTTTTAACGTCCTTGGTGGAAATAATGTGCAAAAGTTGATCTGTTTGAGTCTAACAGTATATTTATGACTTTTTATTTCTATTCAATTCATAAGGCGTCATTCAATATTCCTCACGTATAAACAATATATGTGCTATTGTACAATAAAATAAATACTATGATCCTTCTCTCAAATTAGTGAAAAAAACCAAAAACATATAAGTATCTACTTTCTGAGACAAATTCTAGGAGATAAAAACCAAATAATTACTTGTATCCATATATTTATGTAGATTTATAATATAAATCAAAGTAATAAGTGGCCCACTATTTACTTTTAAGATTAAGTTAATGCATAATGTTGTAACAAGAAGATTTTACAAATACTAAGAAACAAATAAATTTCAAATATTTACTTTTACGCTACAAAAAGACTGTTGGGCAAAGAGTGATAATATTTTTTCAGCAACTTTGAAGCGCTCTTTATACTTGATCATGTTTTTCTGCATCTTTCCCATCTTTACGCTCCATTTTCTAATAGTTGTGTAAAACTGTTTAGCTTGTGGACTGAGTTGACTACTTCGATTGACATTGGCCAACCCCAAAACAGAATTCCGCCTAGAGACACCTACAAAAAAATATAAACTAATTAGAAAAAGACATGGGTTGCCACCAAAAATATATATTTTTGAGGATAACAGCATTTTCCCAGTAAAAATCATTATAATTAATCTAAATATTCTGACTGATATATTAGCACAAAAGAAAATTTGAAACATAATGTATCCATCAGTGGCAGTGGCAAGAAATTTTGCGTGGCCTCTTTTTTTTTAATAATATTTTACGTATATATATATATATATATATATATACATCATTATAACAAACCTGAGCCAATTGGAAATTGACCATATACTGAGCCACCTACTTAGAGATGTGCTAGATAAATAATAGTTTTATTTTCATCTCCAGATATATTGTGTTGTATCTAAAAACCGTAATATACATAAGAAATTATTTAAAATAAATATTTTTGAAAATGCTTATATATTCATATTTATAGTACATACATGAGCCATGCATACATTTAATACCATTGTGAGCCTTTGATATACAAGTTTATGTAAATTATCGAATCTTCCTGAGCCAAGCAATGTTGCCAAGATTACAGCTGGGTTTCGGCTCAGAATAGTTAGCAATCAAATATATACAAATAACACGCCCACTTGACCTTGACTGGGTGGAATTATTACTCCTGATGTACTGTGTGAGGCTTTCTCGGCCACCGTCGAGTGAATTTGTGGTTCTTGGGTTGTTAAGCCGGCGTCGTTTAGCGTTAAGTCTTGACGTTTCGCCACCACGAGTGGATGGCATATTCAGAATCTATTTCACTTTGGCGACTTCCAAAATACTGTAATTTGGATTTTGGATACTGTAATTTTTATTGGTCAATATGCTCAAGTCATTCTCACGTGATGCCGTGACCAAGGGAAAAGGGATTCATTTTTATTCAGGGTGTTAATTAAGTATGTTAACAAACTTTAACCACGAATAGTACTCTGAAAAATAGAAAGAAAATGTCATATGAACATGGGTCCGGAAATGCTTCCTAAGGGAGCTACGCTCCTTTGCATGGGGCACCCTGAAGACGGTTTTCCCTCGATATTCTCGAAATCTCGAAACCATTCATAACAAAAATTACGAAATTGGGTACGATGGGTAAACTTTTGACGCTGAATCTGATTCTGAATTCAGAATTTCATAATTTTAATCAGAGGCGTATCATACGGGAGGAGTTAGGGGTAAAAATAACCCCATTTTCTAAATGGTAATTTTTTGACATTTTGATTTTAGAATATGGTGTTTCAGAGTTTGTTGTCAAGTAGAAGTGTACTGATATTCAGCTGGTGGCGGTCACTTCCACTTTAAGAAAACATTCTCTATTTGTCTTAGTATTTTATTTCTTATTTGTTCAAACTCTTATTAAATAATGTTACTAAAAATAATACCTAAATGTTTTGTAATAACTCTAAACTGAATAAACTGACAGTTCTTAAGTTCTTTATCAATTATTTCAATTGTTTTTCACAGCACACTTATTAAATAAATGAACATTTATTTACTTACAATAGCCTGCATCGATTCAATGCTTTGCATTTTTCTCGAAAATGGTTAGACCTTTCGAGATGTACCAAAAAACCATTTGTACGTAGAAATCTCTGAAATGTCTGTCTGTTGGCGTTTTTCTAGCCTCCCAATCTCAGTAACCGCTACATGGATTGTGATGAAATTTGGGCAGCGTTATGCTGTGGGGTCGTAGTAGGTAATGTTTCTATAATTTTGAAAATCGTTATACGGGGGGCGGAGTAATTAGCAAAAAACGAAAAATTTCAAATACGCCTTTAGGCGTTTTAGGGGTTCCTGATCATTTTCTACTTTTTTTTGGGTGGGGGTGAATTTGGGGTGATTGGGGGGTGGGGGTTGTAATACTGAAAAATTTGTTGTATTCACAATGGGCTCTCTAATGACCTGTAAATGAAAGACCTAGCGCCATAATACAATTTTTTAGGTCCATCCAAACATTGCCTTCCTTATAATAGAAACCAAGGGACTTGGAATAATTTGTGATGTATACAGGGTGGCCAATCGGGTGACGATAATAATTTTTTTTTAGATAGCCCGTACCGAGACCTATCCAAAACACCTCTATGTATGTGTACCGATTATTGATAGTTTTCGAGTTATGATTTTTTTTTGAAAATTTAGAGTGATTTAGAGATATTCCAGTTTTTCCAAGAACTTATCAAAGACAAAAACAAAAATGCTTTTTGGCTTTTATTTTTTTCCGCAATTATACTCAGTATTAAGCCTATTTTAATATCCAATAAAGAGAACCTGTACATCCGAACAATAATTAAGTACATTTTGGGCCCAAAGTTTGAAATCTCTGTTTTTTGTCAGGAGACCAAAACCTTCTAAATAAAATTAAAAATACTTATGCCTGGTTCTGGAGCTCCAATCTAATCTTAAAAACTCTGCAAGACATTGCACTTTCGAAATAATAACGAAAAAATAGCACTTATGGGGGCATTTTGCGCCGTACGTGACTATTAAAGGTAAAAAGGTGATAACTCACGAATTTCCAAAATGATTTAAAAAACTATTATTATACTTTATTATGACAAATTAAAGAAAAAAAACTCATAACAACTAATAAACATGATAATCATTGATGTTTTAATCACTTTTAATAAAAAAAATTAATACCTGTGCTTTTTGCTGTGTGCTATTGAATTTCTGCTAAATTAAGTTGTATGGAAAGTTAACAAAGGAAAAGAATAATAAAACAACAATCTGACTTTTAATTCCATGGCGAAATTACCTGGGAAGCGTTATCGTAGCATACGCCATCCCTTTTACTTCCCTCACCGATAGGTGAGGGGAGGATTGTGATCGTGAAAATTTTCGATTTTGAGATAATAGGTTTTTTGGGCGTTTTATAATGTCTACATAACGAAAATCCGCGTCACTCATTTCTGTCGTTCTGTCTGTCGGTCTGTCTGTCTGTACGCGTTTTTCTAGCCTCGTAATCTCAGTAACCGCTGCATGGACTGTGATGAAATTTGGGCAGCAATATGCTGTGGGGTCTTGGTAGGTAATTTCAAATATTCCTCAAACTTCGTTTTTAGGCGTTTTACAGGTTCTTGATCATTTTCTGTGTTTTTTGGGTGGGGGTGGAATTTTGGTGTTTGGGGGTGGGGGGTTGAAAAACTGAAAAACTTGTTGTATTCATGATAGGCTGTCTACTGACCTGTCAAGGAAGACCTAGCGATACAAATCACCTTTTTAGGTTCATCCGATCATTGCCTTACCTATTACCGAAAATTAACACAACTGCGCTCCGCCGACATGAGCTCGCAAAAAGCTACTCTGAAAGAAAATGATGGCGTATGCTACGACATCGCTTCCTAGGTAATTCTGCCATGAAATTAGAAGTCAGATTATTGTTTATTATTCCTTTCCTTTGTTAACCTTCCATACAACTTAATTTAGCAGAAGTTTAATAGTACATAGTAAAGACACTTCAAAAATCACAATTTGGGTATTAGTTTTTTTATTAAAACTCATCAAAACATCAATGATTATCGGATTTATTAGTTGTTACGAGTTTATTTTCGTTAATTTGTCATAACAAAGCAAAATAATAGTTTTCTAAATCATTTTGGAAATTCGTGAATTATCACCTTTTTACCTTTAACACTCACGTACGCCGCAAAATGTCCCCATAAGTGCTACTTTTTCATCATTATTTCGAAAGTGCAATGTCCTGTAAAGTTTTTAAGATTAGTTTGAAGCTCCAGAACCAGACATAAGTATTTTTAATCTTATTCTGGTTTTGGTCTCCTGACTAAAAACAGAAATTTCAAACTTTGGCCCCAAAATGTACTTAATTATTGTTCGGATGTACAGGTTCTCTTTATTGAATATTAAAATAGGCTTAATACTGAGTATAACTGCAGAAAAAAATAAAAGCCAAAAAGCATTCTTGTTTTTGTTTTTGACGACTTCTTGGAAAAACTGGAAAATCTCTAAGTTTTCAAAAAAAAAATCATAACTCAAAAACTATCAATAATCGGTACACATACCTGGGGGTGTTTTGGATAGGTCTCGGTACGGGCTATCTAAAAAAAAATTATTATCGTCACCCGATTGGCCACCCTGTATATCCGAGTGTTGTTTTAGTTTTAGATCGTTCTTTATTGCATAACGCCAAAATTATCGAATGGATTTTAATTAAATTTTGACACAGTATTACTGCCACGGCGAGGATGGAAAACGCGCATGTTTTGGAAAAATCGTGTCAGTGGCGGCGCAGCAACAATAAAAAAACTAAAAATGTAAAAATAGCTCAAACTTTGTTTTTCGGCGTTTCAGGGGTTTCTGATCATTTTTTACTTTTTTTGGGTGGGGGTGAAATTGGGGTGGTTAGTGGGTGGGGGGTTGTAAAACTCAAAAATTTATTCCATTTATAACAGTGTCCATTGACCTGTGAAAGAAATACCTAGCGGCATAATAGACGTTTGTTAGGTCCATCCGAACATTGCCTTGGCTATTACAGAAATCAAGGGATTTGGTATTGGTAAGGGTAGGTATTGATTTAGGTCGTTCTGAATTTAGTAACATGGAAATTATGGAATTAATTTTAATGAAATTTAGACACAGTATTATTACCGCGGCAAGGATGAAAAATGCGTATGGTTTTCAAAAATCGTGTCAGTGGCGGCGCAGCAATAATAAAAAAACTAAAAATATAAAAATAGCTCAAACTTCGTTTTTAAGCAATTTGGGGGTTCCTGATTGTTTCGTTTCGTCCAGTTGGGGCTGAATTGTGTCGCCTACGGAGAGATTTAGGAAACTATTTACTAGTTTTTGTGTTGGATGTTTTTTGACGACAGGTGGGCGATGATTTGGTTGCAACTGTTATGTGTGGGAAGTACTGAGTCAATCAACTTGACTCCATTTTTTTTGTTTAACAAAGAGTTTAACAATTGCTAATCTCAACCAATCAGATTCCACAGAAGTGGAACATTTAATCACTGGATTATTTGATAATGATATAATGATGACAAGAAATTAGGGTTTTGAATTGAATACATTTTTTAGTGATACATGGAAATAACATTTAAGTTTTATAACAAAACTATTTTTGTTTTTTTCACAATAATTCAAAAGTTATTTCAAAATAAAAATGGGCTTTTGTATCCAGTACCGAAAACACGCCCAAAGCTCCCGAACCCACGTGTCGTCAAGTATGGTTCGTTGAAGCGATCCGTTCTGCAGAGGGTCACATGACGTAGTGGTAAAATTCGATTCAAAAACATATTCATGTCGATGGTACAAAACAAAATGTGTGTAACATGAGTGAAAAGCATATCAATATATTTTTTGGTTAAAAAAAAATAAAAAAATGTTGCAAGCGTGTGTTTCGAGCCAACACCCGCTTGAACACAGCAATTTGCTGCATAACACTATACCACTACGCCACCCGACCCACCACTGCTGAGCGGATCGCTTCAACGAAACATATTGACTTCACATGGGTTCGGGAGCCATCGGAGTGTTTTCGGTACTGGACTGAAAAGCCCATTTTTGTTTTGTTACAACTTTTTAATTATTGCGAAAAAAAGAAAACGAAAATAGTTTTGATACAAAACTTATATATGATATGATCAAAAGTGACATCCAGCTTTGACGTTTGTTCCCAATATTAATAAAATGCTATTGGATGATATTTATTAACTTATCTCTCGATACCCAATAGAAAGCTAAATGTGAAAATAAGCGCGGTAAAAAGAAAATAACTATAATACCCATATATCCCTAATGAGAATCACTCGGAGGTGACGTCATGCGCACAGCAGGCGAAAAACCGGACAGCGGAGCATCTAGCCCTGATAAAATAGCATGGACCTGATGATCGGTGTTGCCAAATCCTCTGGCTCATGTTTATAACAATTTCCGGTATATACTTGTATATAAATTATGAACTCGCAGCGCCATTTGTGGAAATTCTGTGAACTATATTTCCTAGCAATGGTATTAACCTGAGCCACCACATTATGACGTTTATTACCTTTCTGACATTAGAGCACGGAACATGTTTTCGTTATTTACAATCTGTGACATTTGATCTACCAAAGCTTTGTCTGAAATTGACTGTAGTAGGCCAAATGTACCGAGAAACAAAGGCAAACGGACCTGAGCCGTCTATATGGCTCACATCCGTCGAAGTGGCTCAGGTTAATACGCTCAAGTTCCTATTAGTGGATCAGGTTAGTATCAAAGAGGAAAATATATATATATATATATATATATATATATATATATATATATATATATATATATATATACAGGGTGAATCCTAAGTTGATTTTTCTTTAAACTGTGTATAGAATTCATTAAAATAAACTACGTTTTCAAATAACTTTTATCCAAAAACTGCCAAATAAGCGAGATACAGAAAAAAAGTAAGTCTAAACCCTGATCTGGACTTATGTATTAAGACGCACCTAGTCTCTATATGTTTAGTCTTTTTCTGGAATTTTTGTCTTCTCGCCAGGCATTGTATCTGTCAATAATAACTAGTCACTTTCAGTTTATCGTAGTTAGTTTTAAATTGGAAAATCTTAATTTTGCGTTTATAATAATGCGTCACTTTTAGGAATTACCAATTTAAAATTAACAAATTTAAACAGAAAGTGACTATTGCACTAGCTGACAGGTGCAGTGCCTAATAGATAAGACAAAAATCCGAACAAAAAACTGAACAGATTAGGGTAGGTCCGTCTTGATACACAAGCCGAGATTTACATTTTTTATTTTGGAGCTCGCATATTTTTCAGTTTTTCTAAATAAAATTACATGAAGAGCTAGCTTTATTCAACGACTTCAGTACAGTTAAGAAAAGTATCATCTGTTGTGGCCAAAATTTTGATTAGAAACACAGGTCACTGCATAAAGGAAACTGCCAAGCTTTTGGCAATGTTTATTGCCATCTTCGGGGCTTTAACATTGAGGTTTACTCGCTACTGTCCCACTTTTTCAATGATAGGTATGAATCATGGGGTTAATAGGTATTTTTTGTAAAGAACATTAATAACTAGGAAACAGACCTTTTAACTTAGTATCTACTTTCTTGTTGCACAAAGGCGGGCCCTTAGTTACGCCACTGGTATCCACACCATACATGCAACAATATTTACCTCTATTAAGTCTTGCAACTGTAGGTACAGTGTATGGTGGTCGCTTGGGTGTAGCGTCTTCACTAGACATAGGCTGGAGTACAGAATTATCACCTGAAAGATAAGTAAATAAGTTAATTTTTTATGAGTGTAATATACACCGTATGTCAGGACGAAAACCAAAAAAGAAATCGTACTTAGGTTTCGGAAGGTGAAGACGATATCAAAGGAATTATTCTGAAATTCGCATTTGTTACAGAGAAATCAACGTTTGAAGTTTGGTTTTAAGGATAACTGAAACGTGTCTGGCCCACCTTATCTCACTTCCACTTTCGAGATTTTCTTATCTATTTTACAGCAAAAATCGGAGATCATTTAGAAGGATTACACTTTAATGTTCTTGTCGATTATTCACCTCAATGATCAGATTTTTGTAGTTTTCGTACCGTACAAACAGGCACATATCCAGGATTTGGTTTGGGGGGGTCCAGATTATGGGTGTCACTTAGTTGACCTTTCGGGGGGGGGGGGGGGTCCAGATTAGAGTTGCCACCTTAAATCCTTAAATTTGCGGGGGAGGGGGGGAAATTTGTGGATTCCATTTTTTAGGCGGCATTTTATAACGTTTCGGGGGGGGGTCCGGACCCCCTGGACCCCCCTACATTCGTGCGCCTGCGTACAAATGTGATACGAGCAGCCACATACTAATCATTTCGCGATCTAATTAAGGGCAACTGAACTTTTTAGGTTTTAAGAATAAATATATAACTCAAACCAATATTTTAATCAATGCTCAACATATTATTACATAAGCCGGTGCCAGAAATCATCCTTAAAGTTTTCGGGATTCGACCTGGGACACGGTATACAGAAAAATGTTTGCACAATGTTACAACTTGCAATTATGATGTAACGTCGCAAACAATTGATGACAGGATTTTTTAATTTTTTGCCCAAACAAAAATCACATCAAAATCTATATGTATTTCAAAATTGCTTACAAAATTTAATGTCATGTACAGCTGATTTTAACAAAACTGATACAACTCATAAAGCACTTTTCTCAGATATTAGTATTATTGTAGATTCCTGAAGCATTAATAATGATTATGATTTCATTTACATGCAAAGTTCATCATTTCCATATCTTACTTTTACAGTTAAGTTAAAAAAAACCACTTTGTCAAATATATCCGCCTGATGACTGATATACTCTGTTAATAAAAATTTAATTTTTCAAGAACTGTTATCAGTTTTTTTTAAATCAGAAGTACTTTAATGTGAGGCATCTTTGTCAGGTTGGATATAAAATTCACAATTTTCACCTTACCTCTTGATGTTCCTGGTAGAACTGGAAACCCATGAGAATGACTATCTTGTAATTCTAAAAATGAAAATAAATATAACTACATATATCTATATACGTGGTATAATAAAATTATATTATGATAAGTTGTATCAAATTGGAAAGAGGATATTTAGTAGGATATCATAAAATTTTTATTACAGGGTGTAACATATAATAATTCATGGTATTGTGGGTTGCAGTTTCAGGGGTTCGTTATACAATTTGGCACTATACGGTTGAAACTTTATTTTAAATAAGCATCTGATAAAACGCGGTTTTCTGCCCTATCCACATAGGTAGGGCATTGCCTCTTAAACTACATATAAGCCCCATCCTAGCTAGGGCCACTCATTTGCACGTGCTATATGCATATTATACATATATGTAGAGTAGGTCATCAAACATTGCAGAAAAGAACACGAAGAATAATGTGAAATTCTTAACAAAAATTACGCTTACTTGGAATCAGCAGCGATGGCACAGCATTCTACATCAGCCCTTTCCGGCTTCCAGGTAAAAAGCAATTAGGGGTAAAATGTTGGTCGCACACATAAAACCTATTATAAATTTGTTCCCTTGAGAGTTGTTCATAATTATGAGGTTTGATCCTCTCCAGCCACAAGTCAAATAATTCTTCAATTGGTTTTGGAAGCCGATCTCGTTGACCCCGGCTTTCAATACAACCCGGCATACAACACTTCTTTTCGGGCTTCAACGTTTCAAAATTTTCCATCAGGAATGATCAATATAATAGATAGGTACTACCGATATCAAGAATATAAAAATATCACCATTCATATACGTTGCACACTTTCAAATTCAAACGCACCGTTCAAAAAATTTTAAATCTGTCAGAGTAATGTCAAAGCCCAAGCTACAAGCTTGTGACTTAAGACAGAGGCAGACTTGATTAGTAGATATAAAATACGGTGACGCGCCGCGCGCGCCGTTGGTGTTTGCGATTGGATACAGAACAATTTTTGGCGGGAAAGGCAAAGTGACAAATCTAAACTTTGTTTCTGTGATCTGTGCACAAGGCAAATTGGCATTTCCGTATGCTGTATCTGTACTGAGAAATCGAAGTGTGCTGTATCTGTACTGAGAAATCGAAGTAACAGAAGAGCTAGCCATGGTACTATGTATTGAAAGATATCAACAACACCTCAGAAAGAGTATGATAATATCTTGATATTCGTGATCAATAAACTCACCCTTTTACCATGCTTCCACGTCTTCGGAATATCTGAAAATTAAAATACCACATGGTTGAATATGACGGGATAATTTGTTTTGATTATTGTATCAGAAATAGTTACATGTACACTTAAAAACATTCGATGCTATGAGTGTTTCAGGCCTCAGAAAGACACGAAAATACGATAACTTACCTTCAAATGAGAAATATCAGGAAAAAGGATAAATCAGCCCCACGCCCACGCCCACGCCGCGACCCCAAACCAAAATGAAATAACAAAATTAACAAATGAGGTTAGAATCTTGTCATATTGACACTATTGACAGTGACATATATCAGCAATGTCACTTTTATTTTCAACAAAATACCCAGACGGCGCTGACAACGTGTTGCGGGTTCACAGGACACAGTTTACCACACATGATATACACTGAGCCCGCAGCATAGATAAGAAAGTTTGGTTCGGTTGGGTCCACCGACGATAAAAAGAGATAGACCATGGCCGACTCTACACTAGGCCGGAGCCTTAGATGTGGCAACGTGGCTTAGCTGTCAAATAGTGGGCCTATAGTTTCAGAATAATTATTACATTTTATATGTATTAGAGTTCATCTGGAATAATAAATTAAGAAAAAAATGGTTTTTAGAACTACTACTACTAATACCACTTACATCTGATGTCTGGTTCATCATAGTCAGACACTACAAAATAAAAATAAAGCAACCTGTTTCCTGCCGCCACTTCCACTTCCACTTAAATGAACACTCAATTTACTTTGTAAATTGTCACTTGAGCTAGAAAAATTCACTATTAGGTCACTGTGAAGCCATTCTTGCTGGTCTTGATTCCCTTTCACTATAAAATCTTTTCGTAGGTATGCCCAGATCACCGACTATTAGATTTAATAGTCGGTGGCCCAGATGCATGCCCTCGTTGGCTTGCCCAGATGAGTTCTATTAACTGTCTTTTTCTGTGATATTTAGGAGGTCCAGAAAACATTGTAGGTACCACATTGTGCTCTAAAATAGGTCTTGTCCTTTGAAATGTTTGTAAAGTATTATCTTTATTCTTATAAATATAACCAGCCCATACGAGGAATACCGTTCACCCACTTCTGTTTGTCCATTATTGGAAGCACAATTGCTAATGAACACTCAATTTACTTTGTAAGTTGTCACTTGAGCTAGAAAAATTCACTATTAGGTCACTTTGAAGCCATTCTTGCTGGTCTTGGTTCCCTTTCAATATCAAATCTTTTCGTAGGTATGCCCAGATGCATGCCCAGATGAGTTCTATTAACTGTCTTTTTTCTGTGATATTTGGGAGGTCCAGAAAATATTGTAGGTACCACATTGTGCTCTAAAATAGGCCTTATCCTTTGAAATGTTTGTAAAGTATTGTCTTTATTCTTATAAATATAACCAGCCCATACGAGGAATACCGTTCACCCACTTCTGTTTATGTCCCTTATTGGAAGCACAATTGCTAATGAACACTCAATTTACTTTGTAAATTTTAACTTGAGCTAGAAAAATTCACTATTAGGTCACTTTGAAGCCATTCTTGCTGGTTTTGTATTCCCTTTCACTATCAAATCTTTTCGTAGGTATGCCCAGATGCATGCCCAGATGAGTTCTATTAACTGTCTTTTTCTGTGATATTTGGGAGGTCCAGAAAATATTGTAGGTACCACATTGTGGTTTAAAATAGGTCTTATCCTTTAAAATGTTTGTAATTATTGTCTTTATTCTTATAAATATAACCAGCCCTTATGAGGAATACCTTTCACCCACTTCTGTTTATGTCCTCCATTGGAAGCACTAATTGCTAGTGCAACCTGGTACTACACACTTTGCAGGCATCTTTTTACCTTTATAGTTTCGTTTGTGCAGGTATAATTAGAAACACATTAAAAATCACCTTCCAACCATATGTTCTGCTCTGGAAGAATACACATGACTTAACCTCAAATAAAAACCCGGCCCGCTGATTCAGTGTTGCCATATTTCATGATCCGGCCTAGTGAGTAAAGTCGGCCATGGATAGACCGATCTGTTTCTATAAAATTGCTTTGCCATGATAAACATTCCAGATTGCTATGTTGCCTTACCTATTTTGGAATCATCATAAATACTACTTGCGAATCTTACGATAGTATTTTTTACATATTTAATAATTTAAAAGCTTGGCGTCTTGTTTGAAAAGTCATTCGATCTAAATCGTTTAATTTTTATAATTATAGAAACAATTACGATATAATAGTGTATTAATGTTGTAAAGAATTTTTGTGATTCTATGGCACCGCGAGAATATACGTATGACAACAATAGAGAGTTTTTGGTCAGTCACGGCAAACGACAATTTCGTTATGGTTTTGGTTAACTTTGTCGTTAATAACGATAACTTTTCGTCGCAAAATGTAGAGTTTTTGGACGCGTCAGACTTTAAGGAATCGAACTGTCAGTACTGTCACCGTTGACAAGGGTAGGAATTTTAGGTTAATTTGGGCATTCTAAACAAAATACGTGTTTATGATTAGAACGGATTGTGCCCTAGACGTCGATTGCCAGATAAATTATCACACAACACCACAGAACATAAAAATATATACGATGACGTAGCAAATGTCACATAAAAATAACCATAAAAGCACAAATAACGATACCGCTAATCTGACGTAATTAACCACGTCCGTTATGTTTAATAAAGTTAACTGTGTGTCAAATCGTTACTGCGCAGACTCCAAATAACGATAACCACGATTTCACTGACATATGTGCAGACCAAAAACTCTCTATTGTCTCATTCATAACTGTAACGTAGTAAAAGCGTAGTAAACGCGTAGGATATTTATATTTATTGTATTTCAGTTGGTAGTGCTGACTCAGATCATACTCGCTCATAACGTCATAACTCAGGTGACGTGCGATCAGGTGTTTCATCAAGTTAATTGAGTTTAAGTTTTGGCGATTATTTTACGTTTTCCAGTGCTAATTGTTGGATAATAGACATTTGTTATTACAAAAAGACATGTGTAAAGTACATAGTCGTCAACATCAAGCAGGGAATTTCAACATTTTACGTGTGAGTATAAAATTATTCTGTAGCAAAGGCCATAGGCGTAGTACTGAGAGGAACTGAGGTTCTTCAATATTTAAATAAATAAACACATCACAGATATGGTGTTGAGGCGGAACACCATTTTTCAAAGCGAGTTGAAATCTGCTCAAACATAAGGTAGGTAAAAAGAGTGGATTTACAAGAGTTAATAGCATGATAATTATGATAGACTTGGAAAAAAACGATTTTTATAGTTAAAAAGATGTGAACTACTTCAAACACAAACTATCATGTTAGTTACACGAGATTGTTAATTATTGGTGATTGATATAACTATGTTTCTCACAAGCATTTATTGGTAAAATTCTGATGTGTAGTATGCACAATCCCGATTAAAACCAAATTTTAAATATTGATCTTTTCATAAAAGCTATAAAACCTACTGTTGTAAATTTCAGTTATTGAAAACGATCATAATTATGTAAAAGTTTGCCTAGATAGAAATTTTTATTTTATTTTAATTCATCATCACAATAATTACATAATTATTGGTATCAGGCTCAGGAATTACCTAACTTATTTTTTATATTCTAGCAAAAGTTTCAAATGAGTTCCCCTTCACAAGAACAGAAACAACTTCATCGCCTCTCTCACTATGCATTTAATCATAAGGGATGATGGTGACACCATATTTCAACTGTTTTATTATCATACAAAGATGATAGTAAAGGACCATTTACTGAAAAGAAGTAGGTCAGAAATTATTTTGATTGGAATTGTTTATTACGTATTGATCTAGTTAATTATAATAGTAGTTAGATTTTGAAAAAAGTAATGTAAGTATAAAGGTCTTTTTAATAACAGATTTCCGAGTACCTGATTTGGAATATTCCTATGTTGCAGAGCAAGGTATAGTTATCCTAATACATTAAAAGTCAATTAGGAGATATGATTTTATATTCTTTAACTTTCATGCAATGGTTATTCATGTGACAAGCAGTTGATTTGCTCTATACATTGCTAGATTAGATAAAATTTCAATAAGCCCGTAATTCAAATTAAAAAGAAACTTTTGAAAGTTTTACATTCTTTATAATGTGATTATTACCAAGCGTTTTTTTTATAAGGAGGTACTGAGTCAATCCACCAGACACCTTTTCTTACAGAGAAGCCCAACATCTGGAAAACCAAGGTATTACTGTATCCATGTTATCTTTTACATTATCAGCTTCAGATATAGAAGAACATATAGAGTCTGCAACTGTTACGAAATGTGATGCTAACCAAGATACTGACCCGTTGGTCAAACTCGACCAATTGGTGTGCTGGAAATGATTAACTGAACATTTTAAAGGTGCAGGATATTAATATAATAATATTTTTTATGGATGTCTTTTTAAATAGTTATAAGTTAATACAGTGCTGTACTGCTACTATTTTAATTTGTTTTCAATTTGGAACTTTTAGACTATTTTGATGATATTTGTATAGAAAAATTACCCTTCGAAAATGATTAATCGCCTCAATACCATGAAATGTATCTGCAGATATGTTAAAGTTGGTGGTGACTAAGATAATGTGTCTTTGTTCTGGTTTATACTATCCCTTATATGGTGTCAATATCAGTTACTTCTCGTGTGGTGGGAATTGGAATATGTACCATCCAATTTGTACTCAGTTTACTCATGCTATGTAAACTCTGAACATGTTCAGCATAAGTTTTTGAATGTCTAAGCTTACAAAATTGGTGGTGTATATCCTGCAAAAGCATTCCTTAGATTGTGCTGTTTTATAGGTTCTGAATTCAATCTTTGAGCACCAGAAGGAAGTATGCCTCAATAGTTTTCTTATATAGACTGCTAAATTGTTAGATAGATGATTTAACTTATAGTACAGTTAAATTTCTATGTTTCTTAGTTTACAACCCGGGGCTTTATTGTTACAGGCCATGCACTAATTTATATGAAAATTTCTCATATTTATCATGTGTGATATAGTATATTAGTATTTGTAGTTATTGTAACAGATACATACTAATAGCTTGAGCAGTGTTTTTGAAGTAGTTGAAATCCATTTGAGCAATATATCTATGTTTTCTCGTTTTTGGCAATTTTTTAGATGTGTACATTTAATGTTTAATCTTTTTTGATTAACTTGTTTCTTGTCATTTATTTAACCTACCCATATTTCAGAATTATTTGTTTGTTCAGGCTTGTTCTGTAACTGATGTCCTTATAAACTGTGTGTAATAAAGGCTATTTTATTATTATTTTTATTTTACTAAAATCTAGAATTCAAAGGAATACGAATATCTCGGGGTCACATTTTGTGAGGATGGAAGGGATGACAAAGATATAATAAAAAAAGTTGGGAAAGCAAAAAATATGACCAAGGCACTACATCCAATACTGTGGAATCATAACATCACAAAAAAAACTAAACAAGATATATTTAAGACATTAATAGAGTCAGTAATGACGTATGGGTCAGAGGTATGGGTAATGGGTAAAAATATGAGCCAACGAATATTATCAACAGAAATGTCGTACTGGAGAAGATGTTGTAGACTAACGTTGTTTGATCACGTCAGAAATGAGCTTATTAGAGAAAGGATGGGAGCTGCAAGCACTTCCTTAGATACCATAAGCACTAAGCAATTGAAATGGTATGGACACTTGCGCCGTATGAGTGAAGAAAGGATACCAAAGAAGGTATGGAACTGGACTCCGCCCCAAAGGAATAAACGCGGAAGACCACGAAAGAAGTGGATGCAAAACATAAACACAGAAATGGAAAAAAAGGGGCTACACGACGGAGACTGGAATGATAAAATCCGATGGCGCTTAGGATGCGAGAAGCGGCATTGAGCCTGCAAAACCTCGCTGTATATATATAGACAAAACAAAAACAAAAAAGGTGCAACCCGGGCTCCGACACACCGGGCTGCTGTTCCATTCCCCAGCGACTACTCCTCACACCGTGAGGTGAGCAATCACTGGGTCCGCGTATCGTGCGTCCTAAGCAGACGAAGGGACCCATGGATGACTGCCTTCTGCATTCTGGCGGCTAAGATGTGCGCCGCCGCACGGCACACCGGCATTTTGCGCAGTGCAGAGAGCAGCGTATCCCTCATACCACCTAGGGATCCAATGACCATTACTAGCAGACTCACAGTGTAGTCCGGCCAGAGCCTGCGAAGTTGTCCGAGGAGCTCCTGATACTTGGTCCGCTTTTCCTCCTCCTTAGAGACGATGTTCCCCTCGGCAGGTGCCGAGAACTCGATAACGAACATCGTCTTTTGTTGGTAGTCGAGGAGGACTATGTCGGGCTTATTTGCATGTATAAGCTCGAGCGTGGAGAATGAGTAGTTCCAGTAAATTCGGCACCTCTCGTTCTCCACAACGGACTCAATGTCCCCTGGAGCGTATGGCAGCACCGGTGTCTCATCTATACCGTATGAGTGCCTTAAATGGTAGTATAGCACTCGTAGAGCCGCGTTGTGCCGATAGACGTAGGCTGTGCCAGCGTACACCTTACACGCCGACAAGAGGTGCGTAAGGGTCTCTGGCGCCTGCAGGCAGGCTCTACAGCGGATATCGGGCACATCCATACCCATAATCCGGCTACGGTATACTAAGGTGTTGAAGACACCGTCTTGGCAAGCCATTATAGAGCTCTCAGTCTCCGACTTCAACCCATTAGACCTTAGGAAGGAGAAGGTCAACTGCTCAGATAAACCATGCTCTTCTAGATGTTTGTAGAAGATTCCGTGCATTGGTTTATCTTTGTGAAGTCTTAAAAGCAATTGGACTTCAGCAGTTTTAATCCGGGTTTTTAATTGTGCGGGAGCAAGTTCCGTAACGGACTGCTGATACCTCCGCGTGAAGTCGAGCGTGAGACTAAGTTCTTCGGCTGCCCGTGTTGCTGCTTTAAAAAGGAAGGCTCCTTTACCCGCAATCTCGTGCTCTCGCACAAAGCGGATCAGGGGATCGGTGCTCGTCGTAACATAGCAGGCAGTGGCCAGTACTACTCTGTTGTGCAGATGCTCCAAACTCAATAGTCCACGCCCTCCCCGGTGTCGCGGGAGGTATATTCGCGGGACAGAGGATCTAGGATGTAGACTTCCCTCCATATTCATCCTTTTGCGGGTCTTTATGTCGATTTGTCGCAGCTCTTCCACGTTCCAGTGGATAGCACCAAAGCTGTATAGCAACAATGGGACCGCAAGCATGTTTGTGGCAGCGACTTTGTTTTTGCCGGACAGTTCTGACGACCAGATCTGCCGGAGTCGGTGCAAGTACTTGCGGCGGAGACACTCTTTGACCAATTCTGCCTCTTGGATGTGACGCTGCGCCACTCCAAGGTAGGTATAGGTATCTCCGGCATGCAGTTGTCGCAAGATGCTCCCATCAACGAGCTGCTCCTCATCTTCACTATCTCCGCAACGTCCTCTTTTGAGATGAACCATGGCACATTTGTCTATCCCGAACTCCATACCAATAGCTTGACTGTAGTCCTGCACTACCCTCAGCGACTGCTCTAAATCGCGTTGTCCGGAGGCATAGAGTTTCAGGTCATCCATGTAAAATAAGTGGGTGACCTTGTGCCTCCGGTAATTGGGCTTGCCACAGCTGTATCCCTTAGTATTTTTCAGCGCTATGGACAAAGGCAGTAGCGAGATGCAAAAGAGCAAGGGACTCAAGGAATCTCCTTGGAAGACCCCTCTTTTAAATGATACCAACTCTGTTCGAACCCTGGTTTCACCCGATGTTATAGTGAACCGAGTCTTCCAGAGCGGCATCAGTTGTTTGATGCATCCCACTATTTGATCATCTACCGAAAGACATTCCAACAGCCGCACAATCAGTTCATGAGACGTAGTGTCGAATGCCTTCCGATAGTCGATCCAGGCCATAGAAAGGTTTCGCAGGTAATGCACGGAGTCCTGTGTGACACAGCGGTCAATCAACAGATTATCCCTGCAGCCAGCTACTCCTTTCTTAGACCCTCTTTGTTCATATACGCTGAGAAATACGGGATTTACAGCTTGAAGGATACGCATGTACAAGATTCTGGTGAAGAGCTTGTAACATGCGTTCAGACATGTTATTGGCCTGTAGTTTTTAGGATCAGACAAATCTCCGGTCTTCGGGAGAAGCACGGTTCGACCCTCGACAAACCAAGCCGGAATTGGCTGCTCCTGATTTAGCCACGAGTTAAAAACTCTAGCTAAATGCCGGTGGCAACTGGGAAACTTTTTCGACCAGTAGGTGTTTATGCCATCCGGGCCAGGAGCTGCGAAATTCTTTGCGCCTCGTAAGGCACCAAGAATTTCTTCCGTGTTTATCGGGTGACGCAGTACATTCAGGTTTGGAGTCCTCCTACAAACGGACTCGAACTGCGCCAAGGCCGGAGTGTCTGCTTGGAGAGGTTTGGGGTGTTCGTAAATGCCCCTCCAGAAAGTCTCCACGCGATCAGCAGTTGGCGGCTGCTCTATGACTGGTGGTCGCTGTTGGAAGAGACGAGCAGGCTTTTCGGAAAACAATCTGTTTTCCTCCAAACCTCTCGCCCGCGTCACCAGTGATCGTTTAGCAGCGATTAGCGTCCGTATCCTGTCAAGACAATGCTGCTTGACAACAACCAGTACCGCTTGACTGAGCGTGTGATGGTCGCGCCTTAGCTCTCGGGCTATCTGGCGCACGCGGCGCGTAAAAGGCCTACCGGCCGCTCTATATTCCATCACACACTGGATACGGGATGCTTCTTGGCGAGCCAACTGGATTTTCGCTTCCATTTGGCGCATCCGCCTCTGTGCTCTCTCGACAGGAGAGTCTCTCACTCTCCCCTGTCCAGCCAGCCTCAGAGCCGCAGCGTAAATTTCGCAATTGATGCTCCAAATGTCAGAGACCTCCGATAGACGTTCACTCACCGCCTCATCCTCTCTCTTTAAATCTGCCAGCTTGAAGGACCTCTTGTTGTTATGCAAGGCCCTTCGGTCACTGAAATCTCCAGGTGAGACGGCTTCGTCGATTTCCCTCTCAGCGGGCCTCATCGGCGACCTTTCAGCCTGGTTAACAGGCCTTTCAGTCGCCGGAGGGGCAGGCTGAGCTGGAGCACGAACGTATCCCTGCCCCCGAAGGTAAAATACCTGGTTCCGCAAGCTCTGGGAGGTAATTGTGCTATGCTCTGGATGCATTTCACACCACCTCCCATGCATGCGGGACATGTATCCCCTACGGCGCGGGCTACTGCTCTCGTAGCAGCTCAGCAGGTCATCCTTCAGTTCCGTCGTCCACCTAAAACGGTCCATGTCGTTGCGCGTGTCGTCGTCAGGGCGATCCGAGGCACCGCCACCTTGCCCAGAGCCGGCTTCCGATACCGGCCTGGTGTGGGTGCTCTTCTTCTGGGGCGGTCGAACCAGAAGGTAGGGCCCGTCCGGTGGTTAGCCTTAGGGCCCCCAGCCGACATTTCGAAGGCAGCCGACCACATTGCCTCCTAGGGATGACCTGTACAGGTTGCCGGCCGGCTTTCATCCCTGGCTTGGGTTATCCCCACAGTGTCGCCACGCACCGAATAGCCGTTTGATGTTGGTCGGCTTCCTGGGGGCGCATTTTATACCTACTGCCAGGTTTGCTATCAGCCGCCCCTAACCTGGGGTCAGACGCTGTCGGGAAGCAGTCCTTAACATAGGTGCAGCCGCTTCCTCACTATGGTGGTTCATACGCCTGCTTTCACAGCCGGTGACCACCATAGGTCCTTTTAAGGCAAGGACTACCAATCTTTTAGTCGCCTCTTACGACAGGCAGATTAAACCCTGGGAACATTCTAAACCCGGACCCAGACGGGTATATATATATATATATATATATATATATATATATATATATATATATATATATATAAACGAAACAAAAACAAATAAGGTGCAACCCGGGCTCCGACACACCGGGCTGCTGTTCCATTTCCCAGCGACTACTCCTCACACCGTGAGGTGAGCAATCACTGGGTCCGCGAATCGTGCGTCCTAAGCAGACGAAGGGACCCATGGATGACTGCCTTCTGCATTCTGGCGGCTAAGATGTGCGCCGCCGCACGGCACACCGGCATTTTGCGCAGTGCAGAGAGCATCGTATCCCTCATACCACCTAGGGATCCAATGACCATTACTAGCAGACTCACAGTGTAGTCCGGCCAGAGCCTGCGAAGTTGTCCGAGGAGCTCCTGATACTTGGTCCGCTTTTCCTCCTCCTTAGAGACGATGTTCCCCTCGGCAGGCGCCGAGAACTCGATAACGAACATCGTCTTTTGTTGGTAGTCGAGGAGGACTATGTCGGGCTTATTTGCATGTATAAGCTCGAGCGTGGAGAATGAGTAGTTCCAGTAAATTCGGCACCTCTCGTTCTCCACAACGGACTCAATGTCCCCTGGAGCATACGGCAGCACCGGTGTCTCATCTATACCGTATGAGTGCCTTAAATGGTAGTATAGCACTCGTAGAGCCGCGTTGTGCCGATAGACGTAGGCTGTGCCAGCGTACACCTTACACGCCGACAAGAGGTGCGTAAGGGTCTCTGGCGCCTGCAGGCAGGCTCTACAGCGGATATCGGGCACATCCATACCCATAATCCGGCTACGGTATACTAAGGTGTTGAAGACACCGTCTTGGCAAGCCATTATAGAGCTCTCAGTCTCCGACTTCAACCCATTAGACCTTAGGAAGGAGAAGGTCAACTGCTGAGATAAACCATGCTCTTCTAGATGTTTGTAGAAGATTCCGTGCATTGGTTTATCTTTGTGAAGTCTTAAAAGCAATTGGACTTCAGCAGTTTTAATCCGGGTTTTTAATTGTGCGGGAGCAAGTTCCGTAACGGACTGCTGACACCTCCGCGTGAAGTCGAGCGTGAGACTAAGTTCTTCGGCTGCCCGTGTTGCTGCTCTAAAAAGGAAGGCTCCTTTACCCGCAATCTCGTGCTCTCGCACAAAGCGGATCAGGGGATCGGTGCTCGTCGTAACATAGCAGGCAGTGGCCAGTACTACTCTGTTGTGCAGACGCTCCAAACTCAATAGTCCACGCCCTCCCAGGTGTCGCGGGAGGTATATTCGCGGGACAGAGGATCTAGGATGTAGACTTCCCTCCATATTCATCCTTTTGCGGGTCTTTATGTCGATTTGTCGCAGCTCTTCCACTTTCCAGTGGATAGCACCAAAGCTGTATAACAACAATGGGACCGCAAGCATGTTTGTGGCAGCGACTTTGTTTTTGCCGGACAGTTCTGACGACCAGATCTGCCGGAGTCGGTGCAAATACTTGCGGCGGAGACACTCTTTGACCAATTCTGCCTCTTGGATGTGACGCTGCGCCACTCCTAGGTAGGTATAAGTATCTCCGGCATGCAGTTGTCGCAAGATGCTCCCATCAACGAGCTGCTCCTCATCTTCACTATCTCCGCAACGTCCTCTTTTGAGATGAACCATGGCACATTTGTCTATCCCGAACTCCATACCAATAGCCTGACTGTAATCCTGCACTACCCTCAGCGACTGCTCTAAATCGCGTTGTCCGGAGGCATAGAGTTTCAGGTCATCCATGTAAAATAAGTGGGTGACCTTGTGCCTCCGGTAATTGGGCTTGCCACAGCTGTATCCCTTAGTATTTTTCAGCGCTATGGACAAAGGCAGTAGCGAGATGCAGAAGAGCAAGGGACTCAAGGAGTCTCCTTGGAAGACCCCTCTTTTAAATGATACCAACTCTGTCCGAACCCTGGTTTCACCCGATGTTATAGTGAACCGAGTCTTCCAGAGCGGCATCAGTTGTTTGATGCATCCCACTATTTGATCATCTACCGAAAGACATTCCAACAGCCGCACAATCAGTTCATGAGACGTAGTGTCGAATGCCTTCCGATAGTCGATCCAGGCCATAGAAAGGTTTCGCAGGTACTGCACGGAGTCCTGTGTGACACAGCGGTCAATCAACAGGTTATCCCTGCAGCCAGCTACTCCTTTCTTAGACCCTCTTTGTTCATATACGCTGAGAAATACGGGATTTACAGCTTGAAGGATACGCATGTACAAGATTCTGGTGAAGAGCTTGTAACATGCGTTCAGACATGTTATTGGCCTGTAGTTTTTAGGATCAGACAAATCTCCGGTCTTCGGGAGAAGCACGGTTCGACCCTCGACAAACCAAGCCGGAATTGGCTGCTCCTGATTTAGCCACGAGTTAAAAACTCTAGCTAAATGCCGGTGGCAACTGGGAAACTTTTTCAACCAGTAGGTGTTTATGCCATCCGGGCCAGGAGCTGCGAAATTCTTTGCGCCTCGTAAGGCACCAAGAATTTCTTCCGTGTTTATCGGGTGACGCAGTACATTCAAGTTTGGAGTCCTCCTACAAACGGACTCGAACTGCGCCAAGGCCGGAGTGTCTGCTTGGAGAGGTTTGGGCTGTTCGTAAATGCCCCTCCAGAAAGTCTCCACGCGATCAGCAGTTGGCGGCTGCTCTATAACTGGTGGTCGCTGTTGGAAGAGATGAGCAGGCTTTTCGGAAAACATTCTGTTTTCCTCCAAACCTCTCGCCCGCGTCACCAGTGATCGTTTAGCAGCGATTAGCGTCCGTATCCTGTCAAGACAATGCTGCTTGACAACAACCAGTACCGCTTGACTGAGCGTGTGATGGTCGCGCCTTAGCTCTCGGGCTATCTGGCGCACGCGGCGCGTAAAAGGCCTACCGGCCGCTCTATATTCCATCACACACTGGATACGGGATGCTTCTTGGCGAGCCAACTGGATTTTCGCTTCCATCTGGCGCACCCGCCTCTGTGCTCTCTCGACAGGAGAGTCTCTCACTCTCCCCTGTCCAGCCAGCCTCAGAGCCGCAGCGTAAATTTCGCAATTGATGCTCCAAATGTCAGAGACCTCCGATAGACGTTCACTCAACGCCTCATCCTCTCTCTTTAAATCTGCCAGCTTGAAGGACCTCTTGTTGTTATGCAAGGCCCTTCGGTCACTGAAATCTCCAGGTGAGACGGCTTCGCCGATTTCCCTCTCAGCGGGCCTCATCGGCGACCTTTCAGCCTGGTTAACAGGCCTTTCAGTCGCCGGAGGGGCAGGCTGAGCTGGAGCACGAACGTATCCCTGCCCCCGAAGGTAAAATACCTGGTTCCGCAAGCTCTGGGAGGTAATTGTGCTATGCTCTGGATGCATTTCACACCACCTCCCATGCATGCGGGCCATGTATCCCCTACGGCGCGGGCTACTGCTCTCGTAGCAGCTCAGCAGGTCATCCTTCAGTTCCGTCGTCCACCTAAAACAGTCCATGTCGTTGCGTGTGTCGTCGTCAGGGCGATCCGAGGCACCGCCACCTTGCCCAGAGCCGGCTTCCGATACCGGCCTGGTGTGGGTGCTCTTCTTCTGGGGTGGTCGAACCAGAAGGTAGGGCCCGTCCGGTGGTTAGCCTTAGGGCCCCCAGCCGACATTTCGGAGGCAGCCGACCACATTGCCTCCTAGGGATGACCTGTACAGGTTGCCGGCCGGCTTTCATCCCTGGCTTGGGTTATCCCCGCAGTGTCGCCACGCACCGAATAGCCGTTTGATGTTGGTCGGCTTCCTGGGGGCGCATTTTATACCTACTGCCAGGTTTGCTATCAGCCGCCCCTAACCTGGGGTCAGACGCTGTCGGGAAGCCGTCCTTAACATAGGTGCAGCCGCTTCCTCACTATGGTGGTTCATACGCCTGCTTTCACAGCCGGTGACCACCATAGGCCCTTTTAAGGCAAGGACTACCAATCTTTTAGTCGCCTCTTACGACAGGCAGATTAAACCCTGGGAACATTCTAAACCCGGACCCAGACGGGTATATATATATATATATATATATATATATATAAACGAAACAAAAACAAATAAGGTGCAACCCGGGCTCCGACACACCGGGCTGCTGTTCCATTTCCCAGCGACTACTCACACCGTGAGGTGAGCAATCACTGGGTCCGCGAATCGTGCGTCCTAAGCAGACGAAGGGACCCATGGATGACTGCCTTCTGCATTCTGGCGGCTAAGATATGCGCCGCCGCACGGCACACCGGCATTTTGCGCAGTGCAGAGAGCAGCGTATCCCTCATACCACCTAGGGATCCAATGACCATTACTAGCAGACTCACAGTGTAGTCCGGCCAGAGCCTGCGAAGTTGTCCGAGGAGCTCCTGATACTTGGTCCGCTTTTCCTCCTCCTTAGAGACGATGTTCCCCTCGGCAGGCGCCGAGAACTCGATAACGAACATCGTCTTTTGTTGGTAGTCGAGGAGGACTATGTCGGGCTTATTTGCATGTATAAGCTCGAGCGTGGAGAATGAGTAGTTCCAGTAAATTCGGCACCTCTCGTTCTCCACAACGGACTCAATGTCCCCTGGAGCATACGGCAGCACCGGTGTCTCATCTATACCGTATGAGTGCCTTAAATGGTAGTATAGCACTCGTAGAGCCGCGTTGTGCCGATAGACGTAGGCTGTGCCAGCGTACACCTTACACGCCGACAAGAGGTGCGTAAGGGTCTCTGGCGCCTGCAGGCAGGCTGTACAGCGGATATCGGGCACATCCATACCCATAATCCGGCTACGGTATACTAAGGTGTTGAAGACACCGTCTTGGCAAGCCATTATAGAGCTCTCAGTCTCCGACTTCAACCCATTAGACCTTAGGAAGGAGAAGGTCAACTGCTCAGATAAACCATGCTCTTCTAGATGTTTGTAGAAGATTCCGTGCATTGGTTTATCTTTGTGAAGTCTTAAAAGCAATTGGACTTCAGCAGTTTTAATCCGGGTTTTTAATTGTGCGGGAGCAAGTTCCGTAACGGACTGCTGACACCTCCGCGTGAAGTCGAGCGTGAGACTAAGTTCTTCGGCTGCCCGTGTTGCTGCTTTAAAAAGGAAGGCTCCTTTACCCGCAATCTCGTGCTCTCGCACAAAGCGGATCAGGGGATCGGTGCTCGTCGTAACATAGCAGGCAGTGGCCAGTACTACTCTGTTGTGCAGATGCTCCAAACTCAATAGTCCACGCCCTCCCAGGTGTCGCGGGAGGTATATTCGCGGGACAGAGGATATATATATATATATATATATATATATATATATATATATATATATATATATATAAAGGACAGTCTGACTAATCTGCAGGCTCTATTTTGTTTATCAAATCTTCCAAGGTGTAGGATATTAAGATAATATTTTGTAGGAATGTATTTTTTTATATCGATAAGAGAATGAAATGTTGTACTACTGCTACTTTGTTATTTTGAGCCAACGTTAAAATGTTTACTGGACTCAATAATCATGAAATGTACCTTCAGACAAGCTCAAAATTAGCTCGCATTGCAAATAACAAAGTCCATCACCTAATTAAAAATACATTTCTACGCTTCATCTTCAAAGCCATTCTTATTTAAAATTCAACCTAATAAAATTTTAATTCATAATAGCTATGATCATAAAAATTAACTTTAAATTAAAAAAGTTAAATTATATTACTTGTATAACTGCAACTACTGGCACATTTTGTTCATATTTAAATCTATACCTAAATCTAAATTACCTAAATGCTGCATCTGAGTTGTAGGTTGTAGGATGCTGCTTTGTCTGCAGTGTCTACCTTCATGTTAATAATTTTGATAAATATTATTGCAATGAGAGATGAGCTATTCAGTGGACGAGCTTATACATACAAGTTACCAACAAAGATGGCCAATGTTAAGCAGTGCCTTCTCAGTTATGGATTTGACAGATTGGCAATAGGATGCTCAACACAGATGAAAATAGAAAATAATACTGCAGAGGTTAGGGCGCTTGAAGTATTCTACAGCAAAGCTAAGTAAGTACATCCTGTTTACTTCAAGAAAAAGCCAGTGATGTTATACAGTTGATCAGCCTAAAAACTAACTGTACAAAGTGCGAGGTACAATTAAAAGTTTAAATTTTTATAACTAATTCATTTTTATTATGTCTCGAACCTATTTGCTGTATTTCATATTTACACTCTCAAAATTTGCAATTCAAAGTTTTCCTCATAAGCATTTCTGTGATTTGACTAGGTAGGATGTGAAATTGTGGATATTGATTACATTTCAATTAATTCTAATCTTCTATCTGTAACAACTATTACAATTTTTTTGATGATATAAAAAGTATTTATTTTGATTTATTTTGGTGGGTATTCATAAATTTTTTATAAAGTGGAAGATATGGGTGTGGTTTTCATTCATTTATTGGTTGTACAATTTGAAATCATAAATAACACAAAATTATATCATGTGTTCCTAATCCTATAGTTTTGACAAAGTTAATGCTAAGGATCCATATGGTTCAATAGGTTCCACTGCAGGTTTGCTAGGCTGTGAAATTGTGGATATTGATTACATTTCAATAAATTGTAATCTTCTATCTGTGACAACTATTATATACTATTGTTTTTATGATCAATAAAAAGTATTTATTTTGACTTATTTTGGTTGGTATTCATAAATACAGTTGTTCATTTTTATAAAGTGGAAGATATAGCGGAGATTTTCATTTATTTATTTATTTATTGATTGATAGTTTCATATTAGTTTTTTTTACTTGGCATACCGCCACCTAATATAAAGGGTAATGGTAATGTACCAGAACAATACCTCCGAGGTGGTCTGAAATTTTTTATATATTAGGGTAATCAGGTGCAAGATTAAAAGGCATGGCCCTTGAATACTCTAGTTTAGTAGCACATTACATTTCTTGCTAATATTTTTTACTCTGTTTCATGTGGTTACTTTATCCACTGTAGGTCAAACTAAGACGAGGTGAGGAATGAAAACATAAACCATATACTTGATGAAACTTCAATAAAGAAGATTGTTATTATTATTGTTATACTTGAATGTATTTTGTGACAATTTGTATTATATTATTTATAAATTACACATACAATAATCATATTTGATATTTTCTTGCAAATAAATGAATGAATGAATAGGTATTTTCATTTTTTTGCTCCAATTTTTAAACTTTTGAGCCAATCACTGATTGATTGATTGAAATCAAAAATCAATCAATCAGTCAATGATTGGCTGTCATCAAAAATTATGATAATTTTGATACAAAAAGTAGAGCATCTATAGATTCGCGCAATGACGTGGCAACATCGCCTCGAATTCTTGATACATCTGGCAACCCTGCGGCGGCCATGTTGCAACCCAAAATAATGGCCGCTGACATTGACATAAGTCATTCGTGTTTCCAGTGAAATAACACGGAATTGTGCCTTCTTAACCGTACCTGTTTTGTGGTTGCCCCCACGTGCGCACAAAACAGGTACGGTTAATTTTACGGCTGTGAAATTTGGATTAGAGATGCGAAAATGAAAATATCGATACCGGTACCAAGTCGATATTTTTTAGTCTCATAGGCGCGTTTGGTTCGTACAGAGAATTTTGTGCAATTGATTACACCCCTCAATAATTATACAACGACACACCTACAAAAGTATCGACACCAGCCTGGAATCGCTCAAAAAGTATCTAAGATAAAAATAGTCCATATTAGTGAAGAAGTACAGGTATCGAAGTGCCGTTACCATCCCTACAAAAAATCATCCAAAAGTGGGGCTGCGCGTGTAATTTTCGCCAACTTGAGTTATTGTGCTGGTTGTTTACTATGCTGTGGCACGGCCACTGGCCAGCACAAAACAGTTGGCCAGCAATGAAGTGTCAATACCGATGGAAGGGGCATGCGTGCACTCGTTTGCGGCTAGAATGAGATAGCGCTAGTCAGGGCTGCTGGTAGAAGATTTCCCGATAGCGTTGCCAGCGCTCGCTCTTCGTCAAATCTCGCTTTTTTTCAACCATTCAAATATTTGACCAAGATACATTATAAAAAAGCTGACTGACATTTTTTCTATATAGCATATCAGTTGTATATTTTTAAAAATTTGTAAACCGAAGGTAAACTGTGTAGTGAGCAACTGGTCACTGTCAAAACCGATACCAAATTTAGAAATAGCCAAAGTGATCAAGACGTCTAGTGGTGGAATTTAGAACCCAATGTTGTATGTGTGCCCGTGGTAACCAGATTCTTTTAGCATGCATGTGTACCAACTCAGAGAGAATGAAATCAAACACAGAAATGTTATGATATGGTTTTTTTATTAATTGTTTCTTAACATTTGTTTTGTATTTATTAATCATGAGTGCTGAGTGTTTATGTTATTATTTTATTACTTGATTCTTGTATTTATCAAATCATGAGTGCTTTGTATTTCATATATTTTACTGGTGAAGTATTTATATTGATATGTTGAAATATACGATTCAAACATGTCTTAATAATAGTGGTAAACTGGCTCTTGTTATTGATATTGTATAATAAAGAAATGGTTATACATTCACAGTCTAAACGATAAATAATAATAATAATACAAGGTGGGCTAGATCTCTGTTTAACGTCAGGGAGAGAAATATGGATAGAATGTGGAAAAATGTAAAATATCAGCATATATGAATAAATAAATATAATCAAACATATAAAGGAGTAAATAAGGTGGGTAAATGGGATAGGATATATAAAATATAAACATAGCATTGCACATAGCAGCATAGCAAGCATAACAGCATAGCAAGCATGGTATCTAAGCGCATAAATAGATCATTAAATAAATATAAACAATAAACAACATATAAAAGGGCTGGTTAGAGGAAACGTATGGTACGTGTGAACGCGTTGAATCATTACCACTACCACTCTGGGTAAGTGATTAGGTAGTCAGTTCGGGGACAGTTACCGTGGCTTCCACAACCATAAAATAAATATCGTATATACATAAAGAGAATCAGTAAAGGTTGAAATAGATACAGATAAGTAAGACAGAGTTGCCTCTGTTCACCAATACCTAGAGTAGACGTAAATCAGAGACCCAACACCATATAAAGTCGTCTTAAAAGCCCGGATATATAGTATACATTGTGAAACACTTTAAAATATCGTAGCCAGACCACATTAGTTAATAATACAAACTCAAAAGACAACATACCTGCAAATATTCGTGAAAAAGACTCAAAAACCCTTCTGTTGAAATTTTGGTCTCCCGCTTGTTACGTTTTTCAAAAACAATTCCCTCTCGTAATTAATAAACAAAACTATCAACAAAACCATGACAACGATTATCACAACCCACTACTTTATTCAAGTGTTATTTACTATATGAAAGTCACTCATGATCTGATACATATCAAAATATCTGAACAATATAGGATAATCAAATAAATTACTTAACTGAACTTCATCAAATGACTACACTCATACACTTATATTATAACAACAAATTTTAATCTTTTCCTTCTACCATCTGTCACTGTCGTCAATGTCAAACTTTGGCAGCCTGACAGCTAAAGGTGCGTTCTAACGTATGACAGCCAGGAGCGCGTTCCGGATCACCACAACTGCTCAACTTAATTAAAGGAACGCTTCTTTGGATGCCTTTTTCTCCACCTGTATGTTCTCGATGAAATTACGGTTTAAACGATAAAACTTTCTTCCACAAAAGATAATACCGTGACGTGAGTTGTAAGTTGTATCACGCTGAGCCAAAACATTATAATTTATATTGTGGTATGTTACTGAATACAGGCAACCACGTATAGAGTATCAAGAATCAAGACTGGCGCCATGTCTAATCAATTAGTAAATTTACAACTGTCATAATTTTTTTTTATGGTCGGCCTCCCGCGAAGGCTGAAAGCCTATGGCGCTGTAGAAGCGCTGCGAGAGGATAAGTATCGGTTCACGTTAGATTTCAAACGCTGCAGGTTGTAGCCGTCGGGAAACAAATTCCCCGGCAGCTGATTCCACAGCGTCGAAGTTCTCCAAAAGAAGGAATGCTGGAGGAGACTGGTTCGGGGAGTAAGGACCTCGACCTGGTAAGGATGACCTCACAGAGCTTCTCTAGTGTTCCTAGTTCGGACGGCCTGTGGTGTTATTATCTATAAACTGCTTAACTTAATTAAAGGAACGCTTCTCTGGATGCCTTTTCCTCCACCTGTATGTTCTCGATGACATTACAGTTTAAACGTGAATATAGCCCTGAGTTTTCTCTAAACAGTAGTGTGATTGGCATCGCGATCGCGTAAAATGTACCGCAGCTAAGACAAGTAGAGTTACTAGGTGTCAAAAATAAACGTTGCAAGATTTATGCTGCGAGTTTGACCATCAAATTCACTGAGTTATGAGTCACTTTCATTAACTTTTATAATGCTCAGATGGTATGAAGTTCCCCTGCAATTGCTCGTATCATCGTAGCGCCGTATGTGGCCCCCAGGGCTCCGACCCACCTCTACTTCCACAACCCTGCATTTTCGAATTTTAACGGATAAATCTCGCTTCGTGCGTGTGTGTGTTTTGTGGTGTAGAGTCGGCCATGATTCAGCAGACTCAACAATTGCGGAGCAGCTACCAAATTTTCTGCTGAACGCGTGCGCTACCTAGCAGCTACCGCTCCAGCGGTCGCCATTTTTTGTAGCGATAGAAAAGTACACTCATTTGGAGCGGAGCGGAATAAGCTACTTCTGACCTTGTGAGTGTTACATGTTATGACACTTGTCTTATAGGTTATGTTGTCATATCTTTTAGAAAGTCAACGGTATGGATGTATGATCTATGAAAAAGTCGTTGTCCACACAACTTTACACAGTCCAAAACTTTGACACAATCACATGTTTTTTATTAATAAACACGCCCACCCTAACCTCTAATGTTACACTCATTTGACATTTCACTAATAACTGACAGTCGATACAACCTATTTATCGTGATATCTCAGAGCGCACAAATAACAGTTTTCAGCAGGACGCCAACTGTTGAGATGTAGCGGCTACAAAAGTAGCGGCTCCCGATCTTTCTGCTGAATGCAACCATTGGTTTTTAGTTTATCTGTCCAGTTTATCGTGGTTTATTTATTGTAAAACAATGGTGAGCCTTCTAGGTTTGTTTAAAGGAGCATATTAAAAAAAATCGAAGAATTCAAATTTGAAAGAGTTTCTCTGACGAGTTTCCAGAAGGACACTAATTTCTGCAGTTTCTGATTGAAATGTTGCTGTTTGACAAATGATTTATGATGATATTCAGTCACTAGTAATGTATGTTCTGCAATATTTTGTAAAATGATCATATTCTTTTACGCTGCCAGTTTTTGTTACAGGGTGTAAATAAATAAAATAAGTGTAAACATTTAAGGGGTGATTCCTCATCGAAAAAGAGGATCTTTTTTATATAAAGAAACTTCACTGGAGCATCCCTTATTAAGACCGATCCATAAACTCGATGTTGTCGTCGCCGTTGCCGTTGGCCGTTGCATACATTAGGTCTGTTTTTACAGAGAATCACAAACCAGTCAGAGCCAATCAGTATTCCCCATTGCAGTTGTCAAACTATTTCTGACTAGTACTGGCCAATCAAATTGACGCTGACCAGTTTGTGATTGCTGTAAAAACAGACCTATTGAAACGCCTAAGATAATTCATATTCGACGTCCGCCGTCGGGTCTGCCGTTGGGCGCGCCGTTCGACATAACGGATAAAGGGGTTGAAAAAATTTTATATAATATATATTGACTAACTGTGCCGCAAAACGCTGATTTTCGTTTTTGTGTTTTATTTTCTCTATTAGTTATAACATGAGCAATAAATGTTTAGTGGGTTACCTAAATATACAATCACTAATACCTAAGCTAGATAAACTTCAACAATATATGAACAGGAAAAAAAATCGATATTTTTGCTATATCCGAATCATATTTAACTGACAAAATTTCTTCTGATAGCATAATGATAGACGGCTATACTGTTTTTAGAAAGGACAGAGATGGGGGTGGAGTACTCTTATACATTAGCAATAGGTTTAAGTGTGAAGTTATACAGGTTTCGGATGATATAGAACAATTATTCATTAAGGTGGTTTTTAGGAAATGTCTTTTTGTTATAGGAGTAGTATATAAGCCCCCGCTGGTTAATTATAGCATTTTATTGATTCCCTGGAAACATCGCTAACAATAGCAGCGTGAAAACATAAGGCCTTTACGGAAACCGCGGTCGGGTTAACCGTCGGCCATGGTTAACCCGATCAGTTGGATCACTGATCCTGACGTTCGGAATGTGATCTGGGATCGGTCAGAAATAGGGTAGTTCACTCTTGTACAGTAAGTGATTGCGATTGGATGATTCAGATCAGTAGCTGCTTTACTTTACCATCTGTTTTTTATTGTTAAACCAACTTTTTCGTTGTTCAATGTCCGTTAAATTCATGGAATCATAAATCACACTTGATAGCTGTTTGATATAACTGAACTATCCAGATCCAGATCAGTGTTTCCGTAAAGGCCTATAATCTGCGTTGGTGACGTGAATGTCAATTTTTTGGATGATAACTATTTACCTACAATGTATTTCAATTCTATGTTAAGTTCCATAGAGATGTCGCAGATGATTACTGAGGCCACACGTATCACTCTCCAATCCGAATCATTAATCGATGTGTTGCTCTGCAATAGTGATAGTTCAGTTGAAACAACCTTTGTCGATTCTGTAAATTTCTCAGACCATGACTGTATATGTGGTATTCTTAATTGTGAAAAACCGACTATCCAGCCCAAAATGATTACATATCGTGATTTTAAATCTTTAATGAAGACGAATTTATTAATGATTTGATTAACGCCAATTTGGATAGAGTATTTTATATCTACGATATAGACGAAAAGGTTAATTTATTCTGTGAAATTCTTTTGAAAATCTTTGACAAAGACATACCACTAAAACTGTAAAAGTAACAAAGAAAGGAACTCCTTGGTTGAATAATGAAATAAAAATTATGAAGAACGATAGAGACAGGGCTAAAGCGAAACTCAGAAAAAATCGTACAGAAGATAACTGGAATGAGTACAGGCGTTTAAAGAATTTAGTTAATCATGAAGTTTCAGATCTTAAAAAATCCTATTTCAATAATATATTGCAGAATAAAACAAACAAGGATCTATGGAAGGAACTGAAGTCTCTCAATGTTCATAGCAAAACGCAGTCTGAATATCAGTTTGGCAATGCTGACACCATAAATAATCACTTTTTGGATAGTATTCCGAAAATAACTAATACTCAGCTAGCAGATGAATACTATCAAAAACATAAGATTTGTGATGCAGAGTTCCGTTTTAGTCTTGTGTCTTTATCTGATGTAGCGGAAACTCTTTTAACTATCAAAAATACGGCAGTTGGTTCTGATGGTTGAAGTATGTCTATGATCAAGATGTGCTGTCCTTATATACTGAATGACTTAGTAAATATTATCAACACTATTATTGTTAGTTCAAAATATCCAGTAGCATGGAAAAATGCGCGTATCACTCCAATTCCAAAAACCAGCAAATCAGAAAGATTGGCTGATTTGAGACCAATTAGTATCTTATGTTCGTTGTCTAAATTAAGTGAGAAGATGTTTGCCAATCAACTATTGCAATACTTGAATGACAATAAAATACTGCCTCTTTCGCAGTCAGGTTTTCGTGTAGGTCACAGCTGCACTACTGCATTGCTACACATTACCGACGATATTATTAAAGAGTTGGAAAATGACAAATGCACCCTTCTGATGATGCTCGACTTTAGCAAAGCGTTCGACACAATCAATCATCAAACATTAATAACAATATTGAAATCCTGTGGTTTATGTGATGAATCTTCTTAGTTCATATCTTTTGGATCGTGCGCAAGCAGTTAAGCTGAGATGTGAGATTTCAGAGTCTAAACCAGTGAGTGCTGGAGTTCCGCAAGGATCTGTGCTCAGACCTTTGCTATTTTCTATATATACGAGTCAGTTCGATCGTGTTATTAGACATTGCCAAATTCACATGTACGCTGATGATACCCAGATGTATCATTGGTTTTTGATAACCAATGCGGATGAAGCAATTAAAGATATCAACAGTGATTTAAAGCAGATGTCGGACATAGCTAAAATGCATAGTTTAAATATAAATCCAAATAAATCTACTGCACTACTCTTCGCAAAAAAGCCTTTAAGACCAACATTAGCTAGCCGTATAAATATTTGTATTCAGGGGCAGGATATCCGCATTGCTGAGCAAGCTAAAAATCTAGGACTAGTAGCTCATCAGGATCTTAGATTTCGGGCTCACATTTCAAAGAAGATACAGATATCTTATGCAGCGCTAAAGTTGCTTTACCCGCACAGATCATCTGTTGAAACCAAGAAAATGCTGTGTCATTCACTGGTATTGTCTCAGTTCAATTTCTGCGCTCCTGTGTTTGCTCCGTGCTTGGATATGGACAGCATGCGCAGAATACAACGCGTCCAGAACTCATGTATTCGTTATATCTATGGTATTAGAAAGTATGATCGCGTTTTGCAAGCCTTAGATTGGCTCTGTATGAATAGTCGGTTTAAATTGCATGCATTATGTTCATTTCATAATATAGTATATAGTAATATCTAAGTCTCCACCATACCTCTATAATAAAATACGTTTTTGTTCTGATTTACATGATGTCAATACTAGGAATAAGAATTTAATCGCTGCATCATTCCATAAATCAAAACTTTTCGAAAGAGGATTCAAATTTAATATCTACAATTTATACAATATTATCTCATTACATGTTAAAGACCTTAGTATAGCCGGATTCAAAAAGTTTGGCCTTAATTATCTGTCACAACAATAGTTCATGCAGTACGAAAACCTTATTCATTATTTTGCTATATGCTATATGTAGGTGATCCCCCCTAGTATTCGTTTAAGCTAGATTAAGGTAGTGTAGGCTTGTAGACGTCATACATTTTAGATTGATGAATTAAGCAAGGATTGGGTGGAAGAGCCAGTTGTGAACCGCTCCTTGAGATTCTCCTACTGTGCTCATTTAAAACTAACATCATTGCAATGTTAATTACAACTATGTTCTTGGGAGAATAAGGACATTATTATTATTAACTATCTTTTAACTTTTGTAGCCACCGTCGTATAAGCCAATCATAGTCGTCGGTACCGGTCATGTGAAGTTGTTATTATTGTTGACGTCAAGCTGTCAAAATGATTCTGGGTTTTCCCAAGTTTTCTGTATTGGTTATTGGTTCTATGTTCATTTTTACCAGGAAAATTCAAGGATCTTTCACAAAGCCAAAAGCACTTATGATAATAGTAGTTTACGCTTGCGCGAAGGACAGCTAGTGCCGCCATTGCTGATTTCTAGCCATTCGTCGTAGTTAGCATGTGTGTGCTGGTGCTGGTTGTGCCTGATTACCTGATCGAGTGTAATATTGTGCAATGTTACTTATCTTCTGGCTACTGATAACACCCGCATCCAGCGTTTGACGGTAAGTCCTAAGCGGAACAAACCACCTACAAAATTTTATAACCTTGATTTCTTTGTGACTTTAGACATGCCGTTCAGCAGAAAAGAGATGACAATCGTAGTAATCGATTTTGGCAAGTATTATTATTGTAACTAGAAAGTGAATTAATAACAATACATAATGAAAGTATAAAGTTTGTTTATCTTTCTGTCTCTACGTTGAACTTTCATATACTATGCATTAAAAGTACATGAATGTACATTTAATGGATATACCATGGATGTGTAAATTCGCGACAAACGTACATGAAATGATGATTCGTTTATGTCTATTTTACATCCATTAGACGTTCATGCTCCATTTGTGGATATACATATTCACTGTATGTACATTATATATACTTTGGTATGTCTTCAGGGTGAGTTTTTAGTACCGGCTCGGTCGATAACTCCACTACTATAGAAGATAGCGAAAAAAGTTATATATAAAAGTTGTAGCCACGGAAAATGCTCATAAAATATTTAGATTTATACAGGGTGATCCATAACTACGTGGTGATGCAAACATGCATTTTTTTAAATGAGACACCCTATATGTTATTCCATATTCAGATTCTACTAATGATTTCCGTTCTTCCAATATAGGGCATTGTTACATTATACAGGGTGTTTCAAAAGTTACGACCATAGTAGAGGGAGAATGTATGTTCTGGGGGGGTCAATGACCGAGCAACCTTGACCTACATGAGCAACCTTGACCTTTGACCTCTGACCTTTGACCTCTCAACAAACAAAAAATTCTCAACTGGGAATACAGGTGGCTACAACGCCATGTATATAGAATTTACTATAAGTGGAATAAGCGAGAGAGATGTGGAAATATTTGCATTTCAAATTAATGCTTAAGCGTTCGTCATATAACAAAGGTCGTCCAGACGCCTTTTCGCAGTAGGCGATCACCCAACTGGTTTTGCGCCGTCGGCTTGAAGAACGAAGACTAATTAAATTCAACTGTTCGATATGTTATAGTATAGTCTATGTAGGTCTGACATCCTGTGTAAATGTGTTTGAATAAGAGAGATGCTATTGTTCGGCAAAGTGGGAAAGATACAGGATGGCCTTCAAAGGGTAACACGCTCCAAAGCGGGCTACCTAGTCGAGTTTGGAGGGGGATAGGTGTTATATTCACGTTGTATCAAGCTTATCGCAGTTCGTTATTCGCACCCAGTAGACATGGACGATCTATATGTGGTAATTGAGGACGGACGTCTGAGCCCGATCTCCTATGACTCTACCCAGATTACATTGGTCTTCCCTGCTCAGAATGCTCCTGTACAGGTCGGAAATGCCCTCCTGCACGAACTGGAGGAAGATCTGGCCGACTTGGAGGAGAGTGAGGGAGAGGCAGCTGATACGGACCAGGAAGGGGACACTGACGCGGACACGGAAACAGATGAGGAGATCCGAGACCTGCAGGAGGAAAGCAACGATTCGGCTTATTGTAGCGATGAAGGTTTTTCATAATTGTAAATATATTAATTGTAAAATATAAATAAGTGAGTTTGCTAAGGGGCAGCTGAAAAGTAGTACCCAGAATAGATCAGTGTTCTGTTGTGATTAGAAATAATAAGTGGGTATATTTCTGTGCAAGTGAACAACAGCGAGCTATCAATAAAACACAATCATGTTACTATTTTGTTTTTATTTCAAATACGGTTTTACTCATATCTTCTCTAACTTACAACCCTTACACAAACACTGAGTTCGGGCGTTTTACGACACGCTTTTACACACCTGGCTCTTACACGTTTTCCACAATAAAGACATTTTGCCAACCGCATATCGTGGGCATGGAACTGCTTGTATACGCAGTATCCCACACATTAAATATGGCATATCTTGCTGCTGGTAGACATTGCTCGCACACTATCGAACCTTTATCTCTGCTTCCAACAAAGCTATATTCTTGACACATTTCTTGATTCCATTCAATGCCTCTGGAATACGCTTCTACTATAGCAATGCTTTCCACATATACGTTATTCCCAGTTACTGTACCACACATCACATCTATCAATCCGTATGGATGTCGCTCAATCTGGCTGTTCTGCAATTCTTCCCATTTTATCAGATGACTTCCATTCATATTCAAATCTGTTTGACACGCTGTATTCCTCGGACATACTGTAGTAGTTTTTCTCAATACTTTCGTTACATCTGAGGGGTCGCTACTTATTGCACTGGAGCAACAGCGTTTCCGTGCTGACACCTGTTACACATAAGCTCTCCCAACTGGTTACCACACGTATTGCGCAGCCACTGGTCTTCGACTTCTCTTGAGCATGGTTTGAGATACAACTAATATTTGCAAAGCGTCGTCACCACAACACCATCACCCCCTCCCCCCAACCTCAAGTTGTTTAACTGGTAAGGTTGTTAAACTTTCTAGGTCAGTCAAAGCATAATTATGTCCCCCTCGCCCCCCCGTGTGGGGAGGTATGGGGAGATACAACTAAGATTTGCAAAGCGTCGTCACCACAACACCATCACCCCCTCCCCCCAACCTCAAGTTGTTTAACTGGTAAGGTTGTTAAACTTTCTAGGTCAGTCAAAGCATAATTATGTCCCCCCCCCCCCGCCCCCCCCCCCGTCTGTGGAGGTATGGAGGGGGCTTTAGTGTGGGGAACTTAGAACATAAAAGGCAGAGTTCTTGTCAATGAAAAACATAGTGCAGAGTCAACTGATACAGTAACACATCTAGCAGCGAAATGAGTAGGGAGATATTGTACGTTCCGGGGGGGTCAGTGACCTCTGAGGCCTTGACCTAGATATGAAGGATCGATGACCTCGAGACCTTGACCTCCCCCAGAACATACATTCCTTCTAGGGGGTCAAGGCCATCTGATGACCTCATTCATAAACCCTGACCTAGATTAGGAACCTTGACCTGGAAAAATGATCTTGTACTATATACTCTACATTCTAGGGGTTTTAATATCATGGGGTTGAAGTGGGGCACCCAGGAAGATGTTCAGAAATAATTTTTTGGGTGAATAGTAGTGCTGCGAAACTGTTATTGTAATGTCGATGTCTAGCGATCAGGGAGTCGAGACTGAAGTTTCGAGAAAAATTAAAACAGTATGTACAAGGGCGAGCGGTTCGAGAGTGGAGAGGAGGATGGATGTAGGTCATCTGATAAACTGGGTAGATCTGCAGAAGAGTGACATACAACGCAAACCCTATGGAATGCTGGACGTACATAGTGGAACAGGGGTTAACGTGAATAATGCATACGTGGAAAGTATCGCAATAGTTGAAGCGCATACAAGAGGTATCGAATGGTGTAAGGAAATGTGTCAAGAGTTTAACTTTATCGGTAATAGGGAGAAAGGATCCATAGTATGCGAGCATTGTCTACCACCTGCGAGATATGCATTATTCGGCGTATGCGATACTGCATATGTAAAAAAAATGCATTTGCATGACATTCGTCTAGCAAAGTGTCTGTATTGCGATAAACGAATAAAGGCCAAATGCGTGAAAGTGTGTCGCAAAATGGCAGAACTATGTATATGTATTAGAGTTGTAAGTTAGAGGAAAGATTGCTATGTAAAGAAGTTTGAAATAAATTCGAAGCTATGTAGCTCATGCATTTTTTTTTTTGGAAGAGTCGAGGAAGACTGAAGAGTGTTAGAAAAAGCACTTAACTTCTACATAGATTAAAAGGGTCAAAAGTAAAAAAAAGCTTCAAAGCTTAGGGGTAGCAGGTCTCATTTATTCGAGGTGGTGTGAGAAAAAGATAAGGGGAGGCTTTTTGTTGAAAAAATGAAACATGCGGTATAAGAAATAAGGGGGATATTGAGCTCCAGAGTAGGAGTTTTTGTTGTTGTTTCCAACGAGAAGTGATGGAGCTATAAAAAATACGTGATGTAGGTCCCAAAAAATAGGCCATGTTAAGATTTCGAGTGACCGAGAATCAAATTACGAGAAAGTATTGTGTTGAGGTATACGAAAGATTCTTACTGCGTGACTACTATGGTATAGAAAACACCCCTAAAAATATGTATTTAGGCAACATTGGAAAACCAAAAAAGTAATTGAAATCTATAGTAGAAGGGTAACAAGCTTTGTTCTTAGATATACTCTAATGATAATAATATGGGGTATATAACCTTACAAATAAGCCCACCTACGCAAAGTTTACAAAAATCTCAGTCCTGCAGTTCTGTAATAAAGTGTGAAATAATGTCTTTAGATATGTGCAATTATTGTTCTCTCTGATCAATTCAAACGACTGTAGAATGGGTAAGTTTACATACAAATGCATAGTTACACAAAATTTGTAAAACGATCACAAGTCTTGCAGATGTGAAGTAAATTATAATGTAAGTGTGTTATATATTGATAAAAGGCATTAGAGTGAGAGTGGAAAGATTCATGAAAATATATTTTATTTGCTAATGGATATGCATTCACTTATTATTTTATACCCTAAATTACAAACGGATGATAACCAAACATCCTGTTGAATTGGGAGTATCGCCATAACAAAAATGCTCCTGGCTAGTAACGACCCTTAATTTGTAGTCAAGGGACATCTAATCACAATATGTCCAATTAGATCAGGCCTTGGTTCTCGGGAAGTGTAAAAGCGTAGAATGTCGCCCTGTCGCACCTCAGCGCCAATACTGACTTTCTTTATATCACGGAATACGTCCACTTTGTTTGGTATATTGATGCTATCTATAATACCTCCTACAGGAATAATGAAGTTTTTGTCTCCGTCCCCAAATGCATAAAATAAGTCAGCAGATGAAGTAGAGTGCACTGGCAATATGCAATAACTATATAGTTTAGATGCCAGACAATCGCTTAAAATGGCGGACGTCTTGCGCTTTGAATGGAATATATGTCGACCAAATTTATCAACAGGCATTGCGACTGTCTGACTGACAATGGCGAATACTAATATCTACAATATATTTTATAATATTAGATGTGACCGTGTTTAGTTCTGTGAAGATCTACAATCTGAATCTTGAAAAGTGGTATTGATATTGTATTGATAAACCTAGCCAAACTTACGAAACCTGATCAAATCTAACCAAACCTAACCTAACTCCTAATGAAACGTGATCAAACCTAACCTAGATAAGCGAACTGAACCTTGAAATGCAGCCTTGGCCTAGACTTGGAGCATTGGCTTGGACTTTCAGCCTTGACCTAGATGCGAAGTACTGAATCGGTCAAGGTAGTCATGGTGTACCGTTAGTGTGGTGTGTATAAACGCGCTTCGAGGTGCATGAAGCAGTATCAACACAGTCGCCGGTACGAAAGGTGAGTCAAGATGTCAAGTAGCGTGTGTTTGTGCTTTTTGAGCTTCAAGTGTCGGTACTGCTTATTGAAAAAGGCCGACGTGCAACCGTCGCAGTCGGATGGTCCGCATTCCATCCTGCGAGACCTGCTTCGCGGCCGGGATAATAACAGTATTCGTATTCCGCAAGAAGTAAGTGCAGTGACCGGTGCAACTGTAAAAACTGCATCGCAAAGGCGTGGTGGTAATTCAAGGAGGATTCGGGTTCAGCAACATCTGCTTATAAGACCTGGTAAAGCTATAAAACATGTCACGGATACGTCTCCTATGGAAAGCCTAGAGACGATCGTTATAGCTGATTCACAAGACGAGCAAACAAGTTCTAGTCCAATGTGCGAAAGCGATCAAGGACCTAGTGTGTCATTCATTTCGCAACTTCCTGCGGCAGTCGATTCAGAATTAGAATCGGATTTGCACAAAGGAAATCAGAATCACTCGCAATCCTTATTTAGTTTGGATTCTCCGACGACATTGTTGGAAGCAAATCTAGGAAAATCTTGGGAGGAGAGAATGAGCCAATTGCCACTGAATTGGGGGCAATACTCATTCGATTTTGATTGTCTGGGAGAGAGTGCCTCACCCGTAGTGCAAAACTATCAAACAGAGCGGTCCCAAGAACAGACGCAAGTGAGCAATGTTAATCCGCAACTCCTCTCTCCACAACAGGAGATACCACCTCCAGAACATGTGACCGGGGTTATAGAGGCTAATCGTTTGGAACACTCGGTATCCCCAATCATGCGTGAGGAAGTATATTCGTTGATTTGCTCGCCCCCTGAGTCATGTCACGCAAGGGAAGTGAATCAGCTTGCATCACCACCGACTGAGGTATGTCATGACATACAGTGGACTGATGAAGAGTTATTCGAAAGAATACCAGTAACACAACTGCTCGCACAACATTCTAGCAGGCAGAGTGTTTCGACGACTGATGAGGACCCACATCATGTCATAGAGTGGTCGAACGATGAATTATTTGAATCGATATCAGTCACACAGATTCTAGATGCTCATAGAGAACAACTACGTGAGGAACTACTCCCATTGTGTAGCGGTGTTTTCCCTCAATCTCAAGATAGTGTTGAGAGAGCATTCCATGAGCCTGATGAAATGGACAGTATCCTAGATGATTACGCAAACTTCTGGCTTCTGGATACTACATGGCGCTACAATGAACAACGACCCAACTACTCCAACTGTGGGTTGTGAGTTTCCAGGGGTCTGATGAAATTGACCCTATCCTTGCTTCTGAATTAGCACCACTACCTTGAAGGACACTGTACTCAATTGCAGCCGAGCCACATATTTGGGAATACGTAATGTAATAAATGTGCATGGTGTTAGATGTGATTCGGAATAGTAACATATATTTCTGTTACAGTGTTATAAGCAGTCGATAGCAGAAGCCAGAGTTAGTACCGCACATTCAGGTTAACGAGCTTGCAATATGTCGGATACCCCGCCAGCTAAACGAGCACGAATGCAAGACTCAGCTACTCCTAAAGCGCAAACGACATCTTGTGAAACAGCCGGTAGACAACCCCCTGGACAACGTAGTCAGACGTCATTGGCGAATGCAAAAGGTAACTTTTGAACATAGATTCACTTATAAAAGCATACACTCCACATCCTAAATATATCATAATTAAATGTTGCATAAAAAAGTTTTTACCGGATAAAAAAGATCAATAATTGGATACTCTTATACCATAAATAATAAACAACTTAGTAGAGAGTAGAGCACAAAATACCTCTGAATAATCATTAATAACGATCTTACATTCAGCCAACGTATTGTACACGTAAAATAGAGCTCTTAAATTACTTGGCTTCGTCACTCGTTCTCTAAAAGAATTCTATAATATATTCACAATAAAAAGTTTATATTGTGCAGATGTTCGGACAACTATAAAATATATTTGTCCTGCAAGGCCGCCTTATTATAAAAAATGGATTGTTGAGTTTCCGAGTGCATATTTGGAGTGTTCAACTTTATTATAATAAAATAGTAAGTTTGATGAACCATTTATCAAAAAGGAGATTCTTTTGTGATATCTGCATCCAATTGAAAAGTTTAAGTGATCTTGATTCACCAGTCCTTTTGACATTAATTAATCTCAATGTAGCTGAGAGAAAAAATTTGTCAAATTATAATTTTTAATGTAACTTCTCATCGGACTAGTCATGACTTTTACTCTGCTTTGTCATGAATGTGTAATAAAGTAAAATAGTCTTCCATCTAATATCGATTTTTCAATAGTTCACTCATTAAATTTAAAATGAGATTAAGAGATGTATCTATTGTGTAAATGGTTTTGGTCGTGAATAAATTATGTTTCACAATTTCACACGCATTTTCTCTTTGTTTCAGAACCGTCGCCTGCAGACCTCATAGGCCAGCCCGGTCCAAGCGGATTAAGCAGATTAACTCTCAACCAAGCCTCCGCAACTACTCCAGCTCGAGCAGTCCCACGAGGGAGACCTCCACAGACACCGAACTCAAAACACTGCACCATCTGTCAGCGAGACGTTCCAGCCAGGAGTTTCTCTGCGCATTTGCGGAGTTTGTCACACAAAGCGCACGAGTGGACGCCAATGGATGACTCGGTAAGAGTTTGTCGAAGTGCGTTTGGAGAAAAAATTGTCAGCTATCAAGTGAATTCAAATTTAGAAACATTGAATGTTGAGGACTACATACAATCGATTAAATTCAAGAGTGTCCAGTTATTAGAGCAACAAGTATTGAAGCATACAGCAATTAAGGCTAACGTAGAACTATTTGCTTTGTATATCTTACCAACAAAAGAAATGCGAGATATCAAATCTCACAACACAGCAAATAAGATATTAACTAGATCTTCAGATATAGATAGGGAGTTTGATGCATTCTTAGCTATACTCAATGAAAAGTCGAAAGAATTTGCAGAACGGGAAAGCGGGTGGGTACTCGAAAAAATTCTCTACCTAGAAATTAACATAAACAAATATAATCCACTTAGAGCGTCCTCATATATTCCTCTGCCAAAAGATATTGCAAACAAAAAGGCTATAGTTAATATTCAAAATACTGATGTGCATTGCTTTGCATGGGCAATTGTTGTAGGCTTGTATACACCCAATGGACGTGTGTGCGATATCAGTTCGTACCCGCATTATAGCAAAGTACCATTTCTAAATTTTTCTAGTACTGAATTTCCGGTAGCACTCAAAGCGATCCCGCAGTGGGAACTGGAAAATAAAATTTCAATAAATGTGTACGGGTTAGAGCCACTCCTCGTTGACGGTCAATGGAAACATCACGTAGTAGGACCATTGCACTACACTACTAAAAAGCAAACAGTTCATTTAAATTTACTGCTGATTGACGATAGTGAAGGGAATCAACATTACTGTTGGATTAAAAACTTTTCCCGTTTGCTCTCACGACAAATGTCAGCAAACCATAGAGTCAAGCATTTTTGCGATGGTTGTTTGCAATACTTTGACTCGGAAACTGCACTGAAACGTCACGTACAGGAAAATTGTAAACTAATTGTAGTTAAATTACCAACACGTGAACCCCGAGTCGATCGATTGGGAAACACTGTTCCAGATGATATCTTAAAATTTGAAAACTATCACAAGCAGTTGAAAGTGCCGTCCTGCGTATATGCAGATTTTGAGTGTATACTTTCGCCACTTGACCAGTCAGAGCCTTCCAATCAAGAGTCGTTCACAATAAAAAAATATCAGCATATTCCTTGCTCTTTCGCATATCTCATAAAAGCAGCACATGATGATGGAGCATCCAAATTTTACAAATATAGAGGAGAAAATGCTGCAGATGAATTTGTTAATTGTTTGCAAAATGATATGCGTCAGCTGTATAAGAAACATTTAAAAGCAGTAACACCGATGAGCATGTCTCAACAAGACGTGTCTCAATATGACTCAGCTACCGTGTGTTATATCTGTGATAAACCGTTTGAACCATTGAACCGTAAAGTGCGAGACCACTGTCATATCACTGGCAAATATCGAGGAGCAGCACATTCAATTTGTAATCTAAATCACAAACTTCCCAAATACGTTCCCATATACCTCCATAATCTAAAACTTTACGATTCACATCTATTTTTATTGTCACTAGGAGCTGATAAGCATGATATAACAGTACTCCCCCTGACGTTTGAAAAGTATATTTCCTTTAGCAAGCTACTACCTGTGGATCAATATACAGATTCAGAAGGTAGAGTAAAAAATGTATTATTACAAATGCGATTCGTCGATTCCTATCAGTTTCTACCGACTAAACTGGAATCCTTGGCCGCATTGTTAGAACCTTCCCAGTGTCGTGAAGTGCGAAGGGCCTTTCCCGATGACACTCAGTTTAAGCTTATGTGTCAAAAAGGAGTGTTCCCCTATTCCTATCTGACTAACTTTGAGAAATTCAAAGAAACCAGTTTACCCACCAGGGAGTGTTTCTATGACGAACTTCGGGACGAGCACGTCTCTGATATTAATTATAATCATGCGTGCAACGTATGGACATCTTTTGCTTGTCAAACGTTAGGTGATTACTCTGACCTTTATTTAACTGCCGATGTCTTGCTGCTGGCAGACGTCTTTGAAAATTATAGAACATTATGTCTCGAGACATACCGGTTGGATCCAGCACATTACTTTACAGCCCCCGGCTTATCTTGGGATGCTATGTTAAAAAAAACAGGTGTTCAATTGCAAATTCTGTCTGATATCGATATGATTCATTTTTTTAAGAAAGGCGTCCGTGGGGGAGTGAGCACGTGTATGTCTCGCAAGGCTGAGGCTAATAATCCGTATCTACCTAACTATGATCCAACTAAAGCAAATTCCTTCATAATGTACTTAGATAAAACGAATTTGTACGGTTTTAGCATGTCACAGTATTTACCCCTGGGAGATTTTGCATGGATGACTTTAGACGAAATTGAGAGTTTCTCAAATAGCTTCATGGGAGTACAAGAAACTTCACCTGTTGGTTATGTGATTGAAGTAGATCTGGATGTGCCTACAGCATTGCATGACTTCTTTAATGATTACCCGTTTTGCCCTGAAACGATAATACCTCCGGGCGGGAAAGGATCGAAGTTAATACCAAACCTTTATAATAAACGCAAGTATGTGATACATTACCGCGCATTACAGCAGTGTGTTAGACACGGATTAATTTTGAAACAGATACATAAAGGAATTCGTTTTGCGCAAGCTGCATGGCTCAAGCCATATATTGACCTCAACACTCAATTACGAAATCAGGCTAAAAACAAGTTTGAAAATAATCTGTATAAAAATATGGTGAACTGCATTTTCGGAAAATCGATTGAAAATGTAGAAAATAGGGTCGATATTAAGTTAGCAACAACCTTTGAGAAAAATGAACGCAAAAGGGGGGCTGCTAATTATATCAGTAAACCAACATTCAAAGAGCTGCGTATTTTCAATGAAAATCTGGTAGCGATTCAGATGGCAAAAACATTCATTCATTACTGTAGACCAACGTATGTAGGCTTTTGTATTTTAGATCTCGCTAAAACGGTGATGTATGACTTTGTGTACGAGTTTTTAAAGCCTACGTATGGCGAAAATTGTAAAATCTTGTACACGGACACTGATAGTCTGGTCATTTTAGTCAAAACACAAAATTTTTATGATGATATGAAAGAACATATATCTCTGTTTGATACATCCAATTTTACAGAACCAAATTGTTATAACATCCCGAAAAATCCGTCAGTGTTAGGAAACATGAAGGATGAGTATGCTGGGAAGGCGATAGCCGCTTTCTACGGGACAGGGGCAAAAGCGTATTGCATTGATACAGTCGATGTGGTCGATAAAAAAAGCAAAAGGTGTAAGTCAGGCCAGCATTAAGAATCAGCTGGACTTAGTGCACTACAAAAACATTGTAGAAGGCAACCAAGAGAGCGTTTACTGTATGATGTATGTATTTAAATCAGTATCGCATACCATTTACACAAACTATATAAAAAAAGTTGCATTAACAATGCATGATGACAAACGATATCGCATACCAGAGTCTACAGATACATTAGCCTGGGGCCATAAAGATATTGCCTTTTATGAAACACCGGAGAAAGAACGTCTGGACTTGCTCCTGCGCTTGCTTAATGAAGCGTTGGTTGCTCAGATCAGTGCACTCCCGAATTGAGAAGTTTCTCAGGCGGTCACTGTAGAGGTGGAGAGGTCACGCAGAGGATATTTATGCTCTGCGCAGTGCTGGATAATTCATAGTTTCGCGCTATGCACGCACAGATGTATTACTCACTATTTTCACAGTTGTGTAGTGCCCAAGTGGCGGTCATCAATGATTTCTTACGAGCGATTGTGCGGAAAACACCTACGAATGACGACATCGACTTATTTGCGATGTTGTTAGAGGAAGCTGTGGTACCAGATGACATATTTCGTTGGATTGCTGAATCTAATGCATGTGAGCCCGAGGTAATAAAGACGGTATTAGTGCGAAAACGTCATCTCGATGAAGTGATTAAAGACATTGTATCGGTATTGCTCAGCACGCAATGCTCAAACATCAGTTTAAATGGGCTGCATAAGATGTTTAGCCAGATGTCGTGTCCACCGTCAGTGTATGAGCAGTACTATATTTGCACCTTGTTGAGTGGAAAGTGGTGTGAAGATTTAGATCATATTTTTCCCGTTACCAACATTAAACGAAATTATCGTACTACCCTTCAGAACGTTGACGAAACCATCTGCAAGATCGCCTATTTGGCTGACGTGCCACTCCTTGAAATTTTCTGTAACGCTGTCGCAGAGATGTGTATCGCATTCGTTTTTGATCCTCAAACAAACGAGAATCATAAGTCAGTATTACAGTGGCTACGTAAAAACATTGAGAAAGGTTGCACAGATACGTTCCCTTTAGGATGGACTACAGGTCCTGATGGTATGAAGTGGCCGTCAACGAGGTTGGCGGACTATCTTGATTCTCTAAAGACTTTGCACCGATTTCGCCAGAATGTTCAAAAATAACTCGATCTTAATTTGCTGTGACTGTGAGGTTTGACTAAAACTATGTATTAATTACATTTTACCTATTGTGCTTTCAGTAAATGTCGCAATGTTATGCGATATCACTCAGACATGATTTCTTAATATTTAAATTGTTATTGCTTGCGCAATGTCAAAATGTAGATAAGCTGATGAATTAATAACTGCTTAATTTTTAACCTAATGTCATACGTTCATTAGTAAAAGCGTCAAATGTGATGCACATACTATCGATTGTATATCAATCCATAGTATTAATGTTTAATTTATCAATTCAATATTACCGATACATTTGTAATAGCTCATAAGTGCATAATAAACGTTTTAAACGTGATGTGCACTATGGATTGTGCATCACACTATTGTATGAATAAATGCTTTGTTTTTCAATCCAATGTTATATTGATGGTATGAACAAAATACTTGTTTTTTCATTCAGCCTTAGTAATGCTTTTGTAATCACCTTCGCATGATAACTTAGTAAAAGTGTCAAATGTGGCGTGTACCAACGATTTTGTAGCAATCGATTATAATACGAATTATTTTAATCTAATGCAGTTTCATATTTTTAATATGTGATGCGTACCAAGACAACAAAATGTATTTATATTTAAGAATGAATCCATTTCATGTATTACATCATTATACTGTCTATCTGCTACTATCTGATTAAAAGTTTGAATAGAGTTGATGTTTCATTTCTGTATCTCGACGCCTGCGCAGCTCTGCAAGGTCGAGAGGTGGTTGGGGAAATCTATAAAGTAACAAGCGCTCAAATCCACTCCAGTTTAAACAACAAACCTTCGAACAGTGCAACATGTTTACTAAACAGTCTAGCGCAGTCAGTGAGGCTAGTGCAACGTGTCAGAAGCAGTCTACAATGTCATTCATCACTATAAATGAAAGGTGTTATCCATTGAATCCATCTAAATCTAAATTCATTAGCATTGGGCTAGCATACGAGTGGAATTTTCAACCTAGAATTATTATAAAAGGGCGTAAAAATGATTGTGTATTGTTTAATGAAATCGAGTGGAGTGAACTATTGGAGTACGAAGGAGTAATAATCAATTATTTTCATTGTGTGGAGGAGTTTCAACCAATTACACATGACACGTTCACGATCACGTTTGACAAGTTTCAAGATATTCGCACAATCAAATTAGAAGATCGTTGGAGGAATATCGTCTATTTAGGAGTGGAAAGTGTATTGAAAATGTTTGAACTGAACCGTTTGATCGCTTATACCATCAACACGCTCAAAGGGCAAGAGTTTGCGACGTACTTTAATAGACTGTTGACTGATGTGCAATCTACACCGCTCGACGTTCGGGATTTTGTTGCTCGTCACGTGGCAGACATACCTAGATCTGAGAATGTGCGATCCATGATGGAGTTGACCTATCTGCATCCTGATCTCCCAGACTTCAAAAAGACTGCAACGTTTTCACACTACAATGCAACGAGCTCACCCCATCGCAAATAACTAACTCAAATAAGTTTGGCATGATGAAGTAAAATTAATAATAAATGATAGCTGTTTAACAATTGTTGTTTAATTTATTAGACTACTTCATAGTTTATTCATATAAGTCTGACTTGTTAATCCAAGTATTATGATTTTTATTTAAACCCAAAAACTTTACGTACACTTTCGTCCCTTTACGTCTCAAGACTTTTTCCACTAGATACACATCAGGATGTTTCACTTTTTGTAACTCTTGTATGTAAAACCCCCCCAGGATATCTTCCCCATTCTGATCTTCTAATAGGTAAGTCCTCGGGTTTGTATACTGCGCTTTTCTAATTGTGAAAATTTCATTGGACCAGTTGGGAGTATATCCTTTGGAGAATGCGTGCCGATACTTGCTGATTCTAACTTTTTCACCAACCTTAAACTTTGCTCTCTTGGGATCAATCGTTTTTAACTGACTGTATGCGTGAAGTAACACCTGCTTCGCATTTCGCATGTTCACATCTTTTGGCTTCATTGTTATTGTTCGGTGCTTTGTGTTGTTATACTCTTGCAAAATTTTTTGAAGTACAGGTAGCCATTTATACGATCCTTGTAAGCTAAATTGTCGCCACATACGAGTTTTCAGTGTACGATTCAGCCTTTCAACAATACTTGCTTTTAAGTTTGAATAAGTGCTATAATGGTTAATGTTGTTTTGTTTCATGAGCGATTGAAATTCTTTATTATAAAATTCTTTTCCCAAATCCGTTTGAATATGTTTCGGTAGATCTGTGATAAAATGGTTTTCATAGCCTCCGCTACAGCTTTACCAGTTTTTTGTTTCACTGGTTGCGCCCATGCATATTTACTAAAGGTATTAATTAGCACGAGAATATAACGATAACCTTTATTATCTTTCGCATACGGTAACATTTCCACCAGATCCGCTTGTACCAAATCTCTCAATCCTCTGATGATTACTCTACGTCTCTGAAAGTTCTTCCTTGCAGGCTTATGTATTTCATTGACCACCTGTTTTTTGATTGCACTCATCTAGATCGTTACTTAGTGGGTAAAAAATTAATATTCCAATAAACAGAGCTTTGTGTTCGTTAGTTTGCACAGTATGGGACACTTATGCACCTGTAGTCACCATATGTGCGCCCCGAATCTTTTCTAGAATGTCTGACACCGGACAGGTATAGAAGTCTAACCCATTTTTTATTATATAGATTTATCAGCTCTGTGTTTTTGAGGCAACTGATTTTCCAGAGATGTGTTGGAAGGTTGTGACGACTACCAAAATTGTCAACGGAGATGTGTGCTGATAAACTTACGTAGATTGACTAAGAACAGGAAAGCTCTTTCACTTTATAAAACGGCCTTCCTTTAACTGATCAATAATTGATTGAATTTCATTGTTGTGACTGTTATTACCAACCTCGTGAGATGCTAAAAGTAATCTCAAGCGATAAGCGAGGTCGTTTGGATTATCAAAGTAAACATATTCGATGGGTTGGTTAGTTAGTTGCATCATCCCAAGGCCTGTATGTTTGAGTGACTGTGTGCGGCGTAGACGTGTTTTTGGCTTCGAGGGCTTTTCGAAGGAAACTGATGTGCTTGCGATGGATGCGGGATGTTTGAGAATCTTGTGTTTTAACAAATATGGTTTAATTACTTGTTTATATTTTACAGACTGTGTTCCTTGTATTTGTAAATTTGAGTCAAAATTTCGTCGATATGCATTAGTTCGTTTCAACATATCCATATAATGATCTAAATCGACTTGTGAGTACCCAACTGGATTCTTTTTAAATAAGAGCTCATACAGTCCTACTGTGCCTGGGTATCGCACGTTATGAAGAACTACATCTGGACCTTCAATACGTACTACTGTTTTGCCCAGTGTAAACGCGTCAGTTGTTAAATCATGCGATAATCCATAATACCGGTCAAACTCTTCTTCATTCCCTCGAATCGATTCATCGACATATTTTCTTGACAAAGTGTGAAACGACTCTAGATATTCATTATAAGCAGGAGTATCAATTAAATGACGTAAGCTCTCGCGACTCGCAGCAATAGAATCCTCTAACGTTTTATTCTCATGCTCTACTACTGAAGGTACTTGTACTTCTTCCTCCACAGTGGACATGTCTGCAACATTTGAAAGTTGCGGTATATTGGAATAGGTGTCTTCCAAAAAACTCAATCCAGTATAAGGTAAATAGGGTTGAAAACGGTAGTCAAAATCCCCATGAGGCATTCCCTTCTTAGGTGTAGATGATGCAGATTCGGACTTAAAGCCTTCTACTTTGAGAGGTGCTTCCATTTTAAGTGGCTCTACTTTGTCTAAAAGCTTCTGCAATGGTTCAGAAATGGGCTGCATTTGTTTCTGCAATTGACTCTCAGTTTCTGCAAGTTCAGATTTTAGTGCTTTATATTTTTGCTGCACAGCTTTCCGTGTTTTCACCAGTTCTTTGGCTAACTTTATATCCATCTTTTCACAGTCAGAGTTAGAACTACACTCTTCAGGGATCCTGATGGGATGTATTTTTATACCATCATTTTAGAAATAGATATATTTATCAAATCCTTGTCGATATCGGCCACCGTTTTTGGGAGAATCTTTATCAATGACCAGGAAGTCGTAAGGGTCTCGCCAGCACAAACCGCACATCCCTTTGAATTCCTGAAATGTCATATCCATGCTGCAATGGTCTTCATATATATACTTTAAATTTAAGACGTCCTGCGGTAACACGATGAGCAGTGTTGCATTATCACGCAGAAGATGCTTTGGGATGGCGGTATATGTTTGACACAAATAGAAGCAATCCGTATTACGATGTCTGCCAAAACTAAAGTACTGACGAATAATATCTTGAGGGCATGCAGCGACGTCGTCGAAGATTATGATGGAGTTGGGTTTGATTCTGTCCGGAGCCACGATGTTCTTATCGTCCGTATACTCGAAATATCCGATTTCCTTTAGAGGGTCCAACACTTTGCGCAGATATTGGTATTTAGGTTGGTATGGCGATTTACAATAAATATAGACGTTGGAAAAGCGCAGTCCATTCGGATGCATTATGAGACTGATCATGATATTTGTTTTGCCGGATCCACTCGCTCCTACAATCAATGCTCTCTTCGATTCGCCTCCAAATAACGAGCCATGTTTCCGAAATGAGGCTTCCTGAGCGGGCTCGTCATAATTAACAACTGGTAGCTTTGGACCTGTTGCTTTGATCTTCATTGTGTTCCTTTATATATAAGACTGTGCGCTATAGGTCGAAGTCCCTATTTTTAAAGATTGCCAGTGGGTGCGCTAGACATAATTATATAATGCTTGTGCATAACCTGACGCGTAACAGTATTCCGTCAAGATACGCAGCGAGAGGATCTGGCCTGTTCGCTAAGCTACTCGACAAATTTCCTTTTGAGGTACACCTACCATTTTATAACTATTGCGGTCCATTTACGAAATTGCAAACAAGGCTATCACGTGGTGACGTTGGAATAAACCCTTTAGACGAGTATTGCAAACAGCACGATATTGCTTACTCTCAGGCTCACAACAACAGTGATCGCAGCTACGCGGACGGGGTCTTGCGTCAACAAGCCTGGAACCGGGTTGTCGATTCCGACACATCCTTGGGTGAACGAGTCGCAGCACTTGCAGTGGCTAGTGCAATGAAGGCAAAGAAAAAATTAGGTTTTGGTTTGAGACGTCGCGGATCGCGAAAACCTCGAAAACAAGGTAAAAGAAAACACGGTCAGGGTTTGCACGCGAAACAGCGTAGGCGACGTTCACAACGACTTATTCCTGTGCCTAAGAAAGGAGGCTTTCTCCCCTTGCTCCTCCCTCTCCTTGGTGCTATTGGGGCCTTGGGAGGCGGTGCTGCTGCAGTCGCAAAAGCTGTCAACGAGTCTAAAGCTTCGCAAGCTCAACTGGCCGAGCAGAAACGTCATAATCTCGCTTTAGAGTCAATGCGCAAAGCAGTCAATGGTAAAGGATTTTACTTAGCCCCTTTTAAAAAAAACTTCCAATAAAGCTACCTCGTCATGCGATGTCTAACATCGAACTAGAAATCTGTGCTAAATCGCTAAAAATCCCATATTTTCGAGGAGTCTTTATGCGCGATCAACTACCCAGACGTATCCGCAGAAATGAAAGTGGTATTATTAATTTGGATCATTCCTCCGGTTCTGGGACCCACTGGACTGCCTACGTGAAATATGGTGACAATGTCACATACTTCGATTCTTACGGTAACTTACGGCCACCTCCAGAAGCTGTTCGCTACTTTACGAGTAGCAATGACATCGACCAGATCTTATACAATCATGATTCCAGTCAAAAATTCAATGCTCATAATTGTGGCCAGTTGTGCTTGAAATTCCTATATAAGATGTCTTCCGTTTTTGTCTAACTAGATTGAAGCTACCCGTCGCAGATCCACAATGTCGCTCTCTTTTATCATGTCTGGCAATTCATCTATCCTTACAGCTGACTTCAACCCCCCTCTTTATCTTGAAGAAAGTTTCGACTACGAAATTGGCTTATGCAATTTTGATAGTTTCAATATGATTCCGAATATTGATGAAACCAACAATTACTTTCCGTACGGCAACGGTGGTCTAACCATTCCGACGGGAGCCTATGAGTTAGCGGAGTTAGAACAATATCTGCAACATAATCTTCCGAAAGACTATAACCTTTCTCTCATACCTCATGCCAACACCTCAACTGTTTCCCTATATGCCAATTTTCCCATTGATTTTACTCAACGTAAAACTTTCGCAAGACTTTTAGGTTTTCAACCACGTTTCCTAAAGGCGAACGAATTTCACGAGTCTGATTTCCCAGTTGAAATTCTCAAAGTCAATGCCGTATCTATTGACTGTAGCATCGCCACAGGTTCCTTTCACAATGGTCAACCCTGTCATATCATACATCAATTTTTTCCGACCGTTTCTGCGGGGTATAAAATTGTGGAATCGCCTCAGAACATACTGTATTTTCCTGTTACTGTGAAAGCCATCACAACGCTAACGATTCGTGTAATTGACCAAGACGGGGAGCTCGTCAATTTTCGTAACGAAACTATTACCATTCGCCTCCATTTGAGAGCCGTTAGCAATGGGCATTAGATTCACCAACCATAACATCTGGCTTGATAGTAGTTTCATTCATCAATATAAAAAATCTATACGGAAGCGCCGTCCTGTCAGTACATCTAACACAACCGTTGGAAACGGATTCAAGCATTCCACGTCTCCCAAGCTCACTACTGAGAACAAAAAGTTTTTGCAGTCTTTAGGATTTCAAGTATATTCGTGATGAGTATTTTAAATGTAACACAGCCCCCAGTCGTAGATAACTCTATTACTGAAATGGAGTATCACACATATCAACCGTTTATCAACGCCAAATTTGACTATAATGACGAAATTCGTATTGCAGTTCAGGAACTAGATACGTATACATTACCATCTCAGAGCATGCTATATCTCGAAGGTAGTTTGACAAAAAGTGATGGTTCAAAGATTGAGACTCTAAAACTCGTTAACAATGCATTCGCTTTTTTATTTCGCGAAATTCGTTATGAATTGAACGGCGTTGTTATTGACTCGGTGCGCGGTGTAGGTCTTACCTCCACGTTAAAGGGGTATCTCTCCTACAACGAAAATGAAAGTTTGCGTCTGCAAAATGCTGGATGGTTTCCCAAAGATACGACCATCGCTGATAGTGGAAAGTTTAACGTTTGTATCCCATTAGCCATGTGGATGGGTTTTTTTTAAGATTACAACAAAATTATGCTAAACATGAAACAGGAATTAGTGCTAATACGCAGCGCGTCTGATTCGGATTCTGTGGTGAGCACAATAGAGGAACTGCCTAAAATTACTCTTGACAAAATACAATGGCGCGTTCCTCATGTTTCGGTCGACATACCTCAACAATTAGCGCTAACAAAACTCCTTAACAAAAATATCGATATCCCAATCTACTTTCGCAGTTGGGAACTTATAGAATACCCCTCTCTTTCCGAGACTACACGCCACACGTGGCCAGTCAAAACGACCACGAAGCTTGAAACACCTCGACATGTTCTAATCGCATTTCAAACCGATAAGAAAAATAAGGTAACTTCCAATATGTCCACCTTTGATCACCGCCATTTAACCAACATTCGCGTCTTTCTCAATTCAGATCGTTTCCCGTACAACGATTTGCATCTTGATTTCGATAACAACAAATTTGCCACACTCTATGATATGTTCTCTAAATTCCGATCTATCTACTATCACACGGGCAATGAACCACTGTTTACCCCTAACACCTTTAAGTCAGTAGCCCCTATAACACACATCGATTGTTCTAAGCAAAAGGAGAGCATTCAGTCTGCATCCGTTGTTATGCGCATAGAATTCGAAACTAGTCAAAGTATTCCCAAAAACACATCGGCATACTGCTTGATTCTACATGATCGAGTATTTTCTTACAATCCTTTGACTAAAATTGTAAAACAGCGTTAACTCCCACAATTATATATTCTTCCTCTTGCCCACTGACTACCATTCTCATCATGACTGCCGCATACAAACTAGCTCTCTTGCAGCATCGTCAAAAACTCAAAGCTCTACGAGAAACTCTTGACGCTTACTGCAACAAAATTTGCGTCTTTAAACGATTCAGTCGCATGCAACTATGAGTCTTGTCTTAGATGTTCAGGGTTTCACAGTAGAGAACAAGAGATTTATAGTAAAAGAGCTTGCTGGCTTTGATGGATCTCGAATATGTCATTACATTTTCAAGCAACCCTTCTCGTGGGATCTTCTCCCTGACGCATTGCAAAAACAAGCTTCTTGGTTAACGAGACATTACCACTGTATTGACTGGATGTCAGGATATACACCACTACACAGTATTTCGAAGATCCTCCAGGAATTAACGTCGCAGGCTGATCGCATTTTTGTCAAGGGTAAAGAGAAAGCCGACTACTTACGACAATATTCCGCTAAGCCTATCATCGAATTTGATGAGCTTCCTCGTATAGTCGCTCAACCTGCAAGCTGTCTAGCCCACACTAAGGATATCTGCATTTGTGCACTTTCTAATGTTTATTTTTTATATGATAAATTTATCATGTCATAATTATGTTTTCATACTTTATGCATTGATAAACTTTGATATTATCTCACTTTTGACGTTTTATTCCCCTATCATCAAAACTAACGTTGATGAATTACTCGCCAGTTACCTACTGCGAATGAAAAAATTGAATTCAAACTCAAACATTGCTTATATCATGTATATTAAAATACAAAGATTAGTACAGGTACACTTAGTTACAATCAAATACATTTCAGATATCAAATCGCTCATTCCAGACTTTCTCCCTATGCTGAACACACAACACTCTGTTCAGTTCGGGAGCATACTGTGATATTCGTTGTTGAAATCTGCTACGGTCTGCAGCATGCTCTTGCCAGTTACCCATTCGCGCCACTTTTGCTGCATACTTCCATACGCCCAAACGCTGCGTACGTATGATATCACTAAAGTGTACCCGCTTTTCACTCATTGTCTACAGATCACAGAAGAACACTAATCTTCTCCCATCAGCTTCCACAATTCTTATGCTTTTCACTCGGTGCACGTTTTGCGTTGGTCGCTGGCTGGCCTTACTGTGATGATCCTTTATCAAATCGCCTAGTTTCGGTGGCAGCTGGTTCATAATAGGGTAGAACAACTCGCATCTTCGGGTATATTCTATGTGGTTGAACAAACCCAGAGCACATAGTTTTCCCTCCTCATAGTCCGTAAGGGCTCTGTGCAATCTTCGCAGCTTCTCCGTCATAGTATGCCGTTCGGGTACATCTATTTTCAACGCCCACTCATTAAACTCATTTTCAATTTGTTGTTTCACTGGTTCCAATACACTTTTTTCTAAGGTGGTTAGTGACATTTTAGTTAGGAGCTCTGAGACTATACGCAAGCATAAAGTGATGCGGAACTCTGGTCTCTTGCACCTTTATACCTCGCTTTATTAACAGAACCAGTTTTTCCTTTATGACGCGCAGACAAATTTGAGATCCAGGTCACTAATCTAGGCCAAGGCAATAACGGAGGTTATCAGACATCCTTAACCCCTAGAAGGACGTATGAAGTCACTTATCTAGGTCAAACCAATGACTGAGGTCATCCGACGTCCCTATAAGGAATGTATCACGTTAACCCCTGTTCCACTATGTACGTCCAGCATTCCATAGGGTTTACGTTGTATGTCACTCTTCTGCAGATCTACCCGGTTTATCAGATGACCTACTTCCATCCTCCTCTCCGCTCTCGAACCGCTCGCCCTTGTACATACTGTTTTAATTTTTCTCGAAACTTCAGTCTCGACTCCCTGATCGCTAGACATCGACATTACAATAACAGTTTCGCAGCACTACTATTCACCCAAAAAAAATTATTTCTGAACATCTTCCTGGGTGCCCCACTTCAACCCCATGATATTAAAACCCCCTAGAACGTAGAGTATATAGTACAAGATCATTTTTCCAGGTCAAGGTTCCTAATCTAGGTCAGGGTTTATGAATGAGGTCATCAGATGGCCTTGACCCCCTAGAAGGAATGTATGTTCTGGGGGAGGTCAAGGTCTCGAGGTCATCGATCCTTCATATCTAGGTCAAGGCCTCAGAGGTCACTGACCCCCCCAGAACGTACAATATCTCCCTACTGAAATGGACTTCACTACAGAGTCAAACGGTCCTTGCGACTCCACGTCTTGGATACAGCACCAAGAAGATAGTTCCAGCATATGGAGTGTGGAGTCTGCGGTACCGGATGATGGGACACCCGACCAATCACATTGGGCGGTGGCGAGGCCACCGATGGACCATGGACCATGCGACTCCACAACACAGCCGCTGGGGTTCCTGCTGTCTACTATAGACAGCTCATCAGATAACAGCGACGGTGATGATCCTGATCGTACAGATGGTCCATCAAACCATAGAGGTGTGCGAGTGTACCTGCCGTTTCCCATAGATGGCGAGGAGGAGACATGAGGCGCTATTTGGAAATTACAAAGAGACGTAGTTCTGGGAGGAGCTCCGTGAGGTAAATGTTAAAAACTAAATCTATATAGATAAATCATGTGTGTTTCGTTGGTTTCAGATAGGACGGAGCCCCCTCCCACTGTGGCAAGAGAGGACTGCCACCTCCTCGTGGTTCTTGCTGGGTAACGCCGAGAGCAGTCCAACCGAATTTGTTGGGGATACATAAGGTAACATAAAAACATCTTCGATACCCCCCCTCCCTCAACCACCCCTACTCACATACATGTTTTCTCTTTTGCAGAGATATAAGGTGAATGATATGAGTCGTTGCAGCAGTGAGTGACGGAACATGGAGAAATACATCTGCAACCGATGCAACAACATGTTTACAACGAAGTGGAATCTGAAGCGACACCAGGCGACCAGCTGTACGTATCAGAGGAGCCGCCATCCAAGAGGACACGTGTGAAGACAACCGCGCGGGTCAAGCAACCAGCAACAAAAGGTAATATATAAGTGTGAATACAATTAAACAACTTTTGCACTCAAATATGGAACACATGTCGATGAGCTGTTGAAAAATCATTGATATTCACAGACGCATTTTCTGATATTCTAGGTGCACCAATAGCAAACCCTGCGCAGCCAGGTCCAAGCGGTATGCAGTCTACTGGTCGGATCGGGATGGCAACCACTGATCAGGCAGGACCAAGCGGTATGCAGCCTAACAGGGATTACACCAGCGCCAAGTATTGTGACAGCTGTTCGCGGTACATTCCAGCCAAGACGTTTTCTGCACACCTGCGGAGCTTGAAACATAAAGCTTACACATGGAAGCCATTGAACGAAGCGGTAAGAGTCAGTCAAAGTGCATTTGGCGGTAAAATTGTAAGCTACCAAGTAGTGTCAGGTCTGCAGGCGTTGAACATTGAAGATTATTTGGAGTCAATTAAATCAAAGATTATTGAGTTATTAGAACAAGAAGTAATGAAGCATAATGCCGTCAAAGCTAATATAGAACTTTTTGCTGTATATATTTTACCCACTAAAGAAACTAGAGATGTAAAGTCTCACAACACGGCAAATAAGGTTTTCACAGTAGCGTCAGATTTCAGTAAAGAATACGATGCATTTGTTACAGTAATCAGCGATAAGTCAAAAGGGTTTGCAGAACGCGAAAGTGGGTGGGTTTTGGAAAAAATTTTGTATTTGGAAGTTGACATTAGTAAATATACTCCATTGAGAGCATCCTCATACATTCCGCTTCCAAAAGAAATAGCAAACAAAAAAGCAGTTGTGAATATGAACAATCAAGATGAATGCTGCTTCGCTTGGTCAATTGTAGCAGCCCTATTCTCACCACAGGGACGAGTGACTGATACCAAATCATATCCACAATACCATTCTTAAATTTTTCGACAATAGATTTTCCAGTATCACTAAAAGCTATCCCGCAGTGGGAGCAAGTGAATACCATTTCATTGAACGTGTATGGTTTGGAACCATTCCTAGTTGATGGTAAGTGGAAATACCATATCGTTGGTCCGTTACATTATACCTCAAAAAAACAAACAGTGCACATAAATTTGTTGCTCGTTGACGATTCAAATGGTAAGCAACACTACTGTTGGATCAAAAACTTTTTTCGTTTATTATCGAGTCAACTCACGGCCAACACGAGAACAAAATATTTTTGTAACGGGTGCTTGCAATACTTTCCGTCTGAAAGTCTGCGGGACTGTCATTTACAGCAGAACTGTAAGTTCGTGGCTGTAAAGTTACCAAGAGGTGAACTTAGACAAGGCCGATTGGGAAACCTAGTTCCCGATAATGTGTTAAAATTTGAAAACTATCACAAACAGTTGAAAGTGCCATTCTGTGTGTATGCAGACTTTGAATGCATCCTTTCACCCATTCCACCCGACTCTACGGATTCATCCAATCGTGAGTCGTGTACCATAAAAAAGTATAAACACAGCCCCAGTTCGTTTGCATATTATATCAAATTTACCCATAATGAGGCTGCATCAAAGCTTCAGATATATCGAGGGGAGCACGCTGCAGCAGAATTTATCAAACGTCTACAGGCTGATATATACGAGTTATATAACACTTATTTAAAAGATATAGCTCCGATGCATATGACTCAACACGATGTGAGCCAATTTGATGCTGCAACAGAATGTTATATATGCGACAAACCTTTTGAACCCTTCAATCGAAAGGTTAGAGACCACTGTCACATCACCGGTCGATATCGTGGAGCTGCCCACTCTATCTGTAACTTGAATTTCAAGCTTCCCAACTATGTCCCTATTGTATTTCATAATCTCAGAAATTACGACGCCCATATTTTCATAAATCAGCTTGGAGCCGATAAGGGAGACATCACAGTATTGCCACAAACTTTTGAAAAATATATTTCTTTTACCAAGTTGCTCCCCGTGAATCAGTATAAAGCGCAAAATGGTACAACTAAATCGGTATTACTACAAATGCGTTTTATTGATTCCTACCAGTTTCTATCGACCAAACTCGAAACTCTTGCTTCACTTTTAGATCCTTCACAATGTCGTGAAGTACGTAGAGCCTTTCCAGATGATACACAATTTGAGTATATGCGACAGAAGGGTGTTTTTCCCTACTCATATCTAACGGATATGGTGAAATTCAGTGAAACATCTTTGCCAGACAAAGAGTGTTTTTATGATGAGTTGCGTGATGCGCACATATCGCAAGAAGATTACAACCGTGCATGTAAGGCATGGACGGCTTTGGGTTGTAAAACGTTGGGCGACTATTCGGACATGTATCTAACCTCTGATGTATTGTTACTGGCAGACGTCTTTGAAAACTATAAGAGATTTATGTCTTAAGACGTACCACTTGGACCCCGCCCATTATTTCACTGCCCCTGGGTTGAGCTGGGACGCAATGCTTCGGCATACAAAAATCGAACTTCAACTCCTCTCAGATATTGAAATGATCCACTTTTTCAAGAAAGGGATACGGGGTGGAGTGAGTACGTGTATTACACGGAAAGCGGAAGCTAATAATCCACACCTCCCTACATTTGATGCAACAAAACCAACATCCTGTATCATGTACCTTGATGCCACGAATTTATACGGGTACAGTATGTCCCAACATTTACCGCTGGGGCAGTTTGAATGGATGACTTCGGATGAAGTTAAAAACTTTTCCGAAATTCTACCCGAAGTAAGCGACACCTCAAATGTTGGTTATATATTAGAAGTAGACCTTGAGGTGCCACGCGAGCTGCACGATTTCTTTAATGAATATCCGTTTTGTCCAGAGATGATTACACCTCCTGGTGGGAAGGGTAAAAAATTAATTCCAAATCTATATGAGAAAACACGATATATAATCCACTATCGAGCATTGCAACAGTGTCTGAAGTATGGAATTGTGTTGAAAAAAATTCACAAGGGACTACGGTTTGCACAAGCTAAATGGCTGGAACCATACATTGCTTTAAATATTCAGCTCAGAAATCAGGCTAAGAACAAATTTGAAAACGGGATGTACAAAACGATGGTAAATTGTATTTTTGGAAAAACAATTGAAAACGTGGAAAAAAGAGTGGACATTAAACTAGCAACAACTTTTGAAAGTAACAGTCGCAAGCGTGGAGCCTCTAATTATATTAGCAAACCAACATTCAAAGAGTTACGCATTTTCAGTGAAAACTTAGTTGCTATTCAAATGGAAAAAACATTTATTGATTATTGCCGACCGACATATGTTGGATTTTGTATTTTAGATATCGCCAAAATTGTGATCTATGACTTTGTATATGATTTTTTAAAACCAAGATATGGAGACAACTGTACAATTTTATATACGGACACTGATAGCTTAATAGTTCATGTCAAAACGTCAAATTTTTATGCGGATATGAAAGCAAATATATCACGATTTGATACATCGAATTATACCGTTCCAAATTGTCACAACGTACCAAAAAATCAGTCAATCTTAGGAAAAATGAAAGACGAATATGCAGGCAAAGTACTGGCGGCATTCTACGGAACAGGGGCCAAAGCATACTGCATTGACTCTATCGATGAGGTATGCAAAAAGGCTAAAGGAATTACCAAAGCCAGCGTAGACAATCAGTTGGATATAATCCACTACAAAACTATTGTGGAAGGCTCCAAAAACCAAGTGTATTGTATGATGTATGTGTTTAAATCTGAATCACATACCATCTATACAAACTATATAAAAAAGTGGCATTAACAAATCGGGATGATAAACGTTACTTAATTCCAGACTCAACAAGTACATTGGCTTGGGGTCATAAAGATATCGCCTTTCACGAAACTCCTCAGGAAGAACGCTTGGAGTTGCTTCTTCACCTACTCAATGAAGCGATGGCACAAGACAATGATGAACCGCGGTGACTCCTTCCCCACCATGTATTTTCAGTGGTTAGAGGAAGGGGCTATAGCTATTTAAGCTCTACGTCAGGCTGAGCACAGCATAGTTCCAGCCATGGGTGCGCAAATGTATTTCACACTGTTTTCGCAGTTGTGCAGCGCTCAAGTTGCGGTGATCAATAAGTACATACGAACAATTGTGCGAAAAGTTCCCACTGATGATGAAATACACTTGTTCACATCGCTGTTGGATGAAGTGGTAGTGCCCGATGAAGCCTTTCAATGGATCGCGGAATCCGACGCTTGTAATGCTGAGATGATGAAAGCTATTATAGCACGAAAACTTCACCTAGATCATATAATAAACGATACTATGGCCGCACTGCACGGTGCACACTATACCAACATCAGTTTGCATGGTTTGAGTAAGATATTCACTCAGTTGTTAAATCCTCCGACAATATATGAGCAACATTATATTTTCACCTTATTAAGTGGAAAGGCAAGTGAAGATATAAATGAAGTTTTTCCTGTTGCAAATATTGAATGTTAATAAAACTAAATATATGGCTCTCTCCCCTACAATCAGGGATCAGCCTGATCTGAGTATCAAGTTACATACGCACCATTGTAACAACATGTATAACTGTGATTGCAGGTTAATAGAAAAGACGTCGAGTATAAAATACCTGGGTATAGTAGTTGACCAACACTTGAAGTGGTCTGAACATATTAATTATGTGGCGAAACGATTAAGAATTCTAATACATACATTCCTCGAATTAAGAGATATTCTATTTAGGAAAAATCTAATTATACTCTATACCTCTCTTGCTGAATCAATAATTAGGTATTGCATACCTGTGTGGGGAGCTGCATTCAAAACATCCATGCATCCTTTACAAGTTACACAGAATACTATATTAAAGATAATATTCAAGAAAAGTCGACTATTCCCTACTCGTCAATTATATGAAGAAAACGAATTGTTCAACGTTCGCTCAATATATATCTTTAGCTGCTTAAAAAGAATGTACAGTGAGAAAATAAATTTTTCGCAAGTACACACCGTAAGAACAAGGGCCAATGAAAATATGAACATTAAAGTTGACTTTTTTAGTAAATCTACCACTCAAAATTCTTTTCTTTTTTATGGCCCCAAATTTTTTAATAGTATTCCAAAAAGATTGAAGGAAATTTCGAACTACAACAACTTCAAAAAGGAAGTTAAACTATATATAAAAGACCATCCAAATCAATTCTGATTATTCTATTCGAGGTGCTTTTCTAATTAAACCGATTTTTTTATATATTTTACTTATTTTGTTTCTATTGGCTCATAGACATGTTCGAACTGCTGCCTACTTCCATCCAGAATTACTTATTACTTATTACACCAATAGGTTTCTTGTTATATGAGTTAAATGCTCTGCTGGAACTGCGGCTCACAAGACAGGCCTCGTGGCCTAGCGTCAGCTGCTGTTTGGTAGGGTATTTTTTTTAACTTATATGTAGCCTGTATATTATTTATGTATCTTTATATCATTATCAATAAACAATAAACAATAAAACAATAAACAATAAATTATCGAACAACTTTAATACACGTGGATACAACGATGTGCACACTTGGATATATGGCAGATGTGGTACTATTTGAACGTTTTGTTGATGTGATTACGCATATGGGTATCACATTCGTGTTTGATCCACGAAGCAAAGAGGAACATAAATCGCTTATTCAATGGTTACGCAAAAATATTGAAAAATGAAGTCAAGTTGATTGACTCAGTACTTCCCACACATTACGCTGATACCAGTTTATTATTTTCCCATAGCATGAAGCTTTAGTCTAAGATCCCTTGCAACCAAATAATTGCCACCCCCCCCCCCCCATAAAATTGTCTTATGCCGCTAGGTCTTTCCTTCACAGGTCAATGGACAGCCTATTATCGATACTACAAACTTCTTAATTTTACAACCCCCACTCCCCCCCAACCACCACACTTAAACCCCCACCCAAAAACAAAAAGTGTATAAGAATAGACCCTTTAACAATCTCGAGGAGCTTGAAAACTCAATACGAGTACATTGCCGGAATATACCGGGAAATGTTTTACGATCTACTCCTAGCGAATTTTATAACCGGACAATTAAGTGCATTGAACGAGAAGGTGGACATACCGAGACGCGCCGATAATTATTTTATGTTTCTTAACTATGTTTTTCTTTTGTTTCTACTTTTCACATATTTTTTCATTTTAGCTTTCAATTTTTCACTTATGGTAAAATACGGTTATGACATGTCCATTTATTATAATTATGTATTAATACACACAGTTCACTTTGTTTCCACGCTTTGTTTCCTTCATGGGTATCCATGATTTTTTTAGTAAGATTCATGTTTGTGGATTAATTTAAATACATGTTTGAAATAAAAAATTAATAAAAGGTCCTTACTCCCCGAACTAGTCTCCTCCAGCATTCCTTCTTTTGGAGAACTTCGACGCTGTGGAATCAGCTGCCGGGGAATTTGTTTCCCGACGGCTACAACCTGCAGCGTTTCAAATCTAACGTGAACCGATACTTATCCTCTCGCAGCGCTTCTACAGCGCCATAGGCTTTAAGCCTTTGTGGGAGGCCGACCATTAAAAAAAAAAAAAAAAAAAAACATCTAAAAACCGAATTTGAGTTGCTTTCATACTTGTCGCGTTCTTTGATTATTGCTACGCTGCCACTGACAAGATTTTTAACAAACATACGCGTTTTCCATTCTCACCACGGTAACAATATACTGTGTCAAAATTTCATTAGAATCAATTTAATAGTGTCTACGTTACAAAATACAAAACGATTTAGACCAATAAATTCTCGTATACATAGTATACAGAAAATTCTAAGTCCCTTAGTTTCTGTAATAGGCTAGGCAATGTTCGGATGCACCTAAAAAGGTGATTTGTGTCGCTAGATCTTCCTTCACAGGTTAGTGGACAGCCTATTATGAGTACAAGAATTTTTTTAATTTTTCAACCCCCAACCCCCCCACCACCCCCATTTAACCCCTACCCAAAAAAAAAACGCAGAAAATGATCAGGAACCTCTCAAACGCTTAAAAACGAAGTTTGAGCTGTTTTTATATTTTTAGTTTTTTTATTATTTCTGCGCCGCCACAGGCACGATTTATCAAAACCATACGCGTTTTCCATCTTCGCTATGGTAGTAATGCCGTTTCAAAATTTCATTAAAATCAATTCAACAGTTTCCTCATTACAACGATCTGACGCAATACTCTCGTATGTTTACATCAAAAAAAATTCTAAGTCCTTTGCTTTCTGTAATAGGCAAAGGCAATATTCGGATGGACCTAAAAAAGTTATTTATGTCGCCAGGTCTTCCTTCACAGGTCACTGGACAGTCTATTATGAAAGCAACAAATTTTTCAATTTTACTACCCCCCACCCCCCAACCACCCCAATTTCACCCCCACCCAAAAAAAAATAGAAAATGATCAGGGACCCCTAAAACGCCTAAAAACGAAGTTTCAGCAATATTTAATTTTTTTTGTTTTTTGCTAATTACTCCCCCGCCTATGCACCGATTTTCAAAATTATAGGAACATTACCTACTACGACCCCACAACATACCGCTGCCCAAATTTCATCACAATCCATGCAGCGGTTACTGAGATTACGAGGGTAGAAAAACGCGACAGACAGACAGACAGACCGACAGACAGACCGACAGACAGACCGACAGACAGACCGACAGACAGACCGACGGAAATGAGTGACGCGGATTTTCGTTTTGTAGGCATCATAAAACGCCCAAAAAACGTATTATCTCAAAATCGAAAATTTTCGCGATCACAATACTCCCCTCACCTATCGGTGTGGGAAGTAAAAGGGTATCAGAGGCGAGGGCTCTTTAGGGTGGACATGTGGTCCGTGTAGTTTGAAATGGCCGTCAATTAACCTGGATGACTATCTGGATGCACTCAAAATTTTACATAAATTTCGTACAAACAATGATTCTTCAGAGATGGATGGGTGGAAAATCTGATTTGCCGTGAATGTGTGCGTGTAACTATATGTAATTCGGTTTGTCCTATTTAGTATACTCCATGGCAGATATTTCGATTATGTTATTCACAAGTATGTTCAGATATATTTCAGATTTATATGTTTACGCAATGTGATGTGTTTTATGTATTGCTGCTTGATCTTTGTACACACTGGTTGTCGTTGTGTATCCCCAATAAATCAGAATTAAAGTTAAAAAATGACTGTTTCTTTTCTATACACATACAGATGCGCAGAACGCAAGGTGGAGGGGAGAATATGAAAGGTATAAAGTAGCGCACGCTAAGGTGTATTCCAGTGTAATCAACGTATCTTTGAGCGGTGCGCCATGTTTGCCAAGCAGTCCAGTGCCGTCAATGAGCATAGTGAGAAGAGTGCTTCAGGCTCCAAGCGCCCGAAATCGCTAATCACGATCAACGAACGGTGTTATCCGCTGAATCCATCCAAATCCAAATTCATAAGTGTCGGCTTAGCGTACGAGTGGAGCTTTCAACCCATCATTATCATCAGAGGGTGTAGAAATGATTGTGCAACGTTCACCGAATCTAAGTGGTATGAAGGGGTGTTGGTGAACTATTTTCATTGTGTAGAGGAGTTTCAGCCCATTGTACATGGCACGTTCACAGTCATGTTCGAAAAGTTCAAAGATATGCGCACAATCAAACTACAAGATCGTTTTAAGAACATTGTTTATCTGGGTTTAGAGAGTGTGCTGAACATGATTGAAATGACTCGATTGATTGCTTATACAATAAACACCCTGAAAGGTCAAGAATTTGCAACATACTTCAATAGCCTACTGAGTGAAGTGCGAGCTACACCACTAGATGTACGGGACTTTGTTGCTGATCATGTGGCTGACATACCAAGGTCCGAAAACGTGCGATCCATGATGGAGCTAGCGTATTGACATCCAGATCTCCCAGAGTTTCAGAAAGCCGCTACGTTGTCGTATCACCATCCTACTATACCACATATACCACACCGCAAATGTTAGGTGTGAACTGGCAAATAAATGATACAAAGATTCAACTGTAGTTCTTTTATTTCTGTTACAAAAACTGCGCTACACTTGTAGATTACACATATAAGTCAGACTTGTTAATCCAGGCATTATGTGTCTTATCTAAACCTAAAAATTTCACATACACCTTTGAACCTTTACGTCTTAACACTTTTTCCACGAGATATAAATCAGGATATTTAACTTTTTGAAGTTCCTCATTGTAAAAGGTCCCAAAAATATCTTCACCATTCTGATCTTTCAACAAATAGGTCCTTGGATTCGTCTGCTGCACTTTTCGACTTGTAAAAATTTCATTGGACCAATTTGGTGTATAACCTTTGGAGAAGGCATGTCGGTACTTGCTGATCCTAACGCTGTCACCAGTCTTATACTTTGGCGTCCTAGGGTCGACCGATTTTAAATGACTGTAGCTATGTAGTAGCACTTGCTTCTCATTCCGCAAATTCACATTTTTCGGTTTCAGTCCCGTTGTTCGATGTTTTGTGTTGTTATAATCGTGAACCACTTGCTGCAGTAGAGGTAGCCATTTATACGATTCCTGTAAGCTGAATGCTCGCCACATACGATTTTTTAATGTACGATTTAGTCGTTCAACGATACTGGCTTTCAAATTAGAATATGTGCTATAATGATTAATGTTGTATTGCTTCATTAGTGATTGGAATTCCTTGTTATAAAACTCTTTTCCCATATCGGTTTGTATATGTTTTGGGAGATGTTGCATCTGAGATAAAATAGTTTTCATAGCCTCCGCTACGGCTTTACTAGTTTTTGTTTTTACCGGGCGAGCCCATGCAAATTTACTAAAGGCATTAATCACTATCAGAATATAACGGTATCCTTTATTAACTTTTGCATATGGCAACATTTCCACCAGATCGGCCTGCACCAGATCTTTGAGACCTCAAATAATGACTTTGCGCCGTTGAAAGTTTCTTCTTGCAGGCTTATGCATTTCATTTACTATTTCTTTCTTTACCGTACTCATTACTCGTTAGGGGGCAACGTATGATGATTTCTACAAACAACGGAGTGGTGACACCTGTGTGCGCAACAAATTTTACCCTGTCACCTTTCAACACACTATCTCCCTGTCTTAGGTTGCGAGTCATCTTATACCACACTTTGACACCTTCCGAGCTTCGTATTTCGTCTATAAAGAAATAATCAGTCGTTCCATTTTCCAAAATATAAAAACTAGAGGGATCATTGTGAGACACAGAGCCTCGAATTTGAACTATACATAGAGAGGACAGCCGCTTTTCGAGCTGGCCCACCCATGCGACATCTCTCAGCCACCGCTGTGGATGCCTGTGATGCCTCCCAAATTTATCAATCGGCATATGAGCAGATACACAAACGAAGAGTGACTAAGATATTTTAATATATCGGTCACTTTATAAAGCGTCCCTCCTTTAACTCCTCAATAATAGATTGAATTTCGTTGGTGTGACTGCTGTTACCAACCTGTTGAGATGCTAAAAGTAATCTTAGTCGATTTGCAAGTTCGTTAGGGTCGTCAAAGTATACGTATTCAATAGGTTTGTTATTTAACTGCATCATTTCCCTACCAGTATGTTTGAATGATTGTGTGCGTCGCAGGCGTGTTTTTGGGGGTGCTGGCTTTTCGAACGATACCGAGGTGCTTGAGCTAGTTACTGGATGTTTTAGAATGTTATGTTTGCGCAAATATGGTTTAATGATCTGCTTATATTTGGCTGACTGCGTACCTTGTATCTGTAAATTGGAATCAGAATTCCTTCGATAGGCATTCGTCCGCTTCAGCATATCCATATATTGATCTAAATCCGCTTGCGTGTAGGCCACTGGGTTCTTTTTAAATAGTAACTCATACAACCCCACTGTTCCTGGGTATCGCACATTGTGTATGATAAAATCCGACCCTTCCAGTAGTACTGGTGTTTTACCTAATGTGAATGCTTCAGTCGCGAGGTCATGTGACAACCCATAGTATCGATCAAATTCTTCCTCGTTACCTTGAATGCTCTCATCCACATATTTTCTTGGTAACGGGTCAAACGCCTCCAGATACTCATTATATACCGGAGTATGAATTAAGCGCTGCAAGCTGTCACGACTCGTAGTAATAGTGTCATCTAACTTTTGATTCTCGCGTTCGACTACTGTCGGGTCACGAGCTTCTTCTTCAATTGTGGAAATGTCCACCGCATTTGAAGTTTGTGGTAGGTTGGAATAAGTATCCTCCAAAAAGCTCAGTCCTGAGAGTGGTAAATATTGCTGATAAGGGTTGTCTAACTGTTTATACAATGCCCTCTTAGGTATCGAAGATGCAGATTCGGACTTTATGGATTCCACTTTTGTCACTGGTTCCACCTTGATTGGTTCTACCCGGTGCAGAAGTTGTTGTAATGGTTCAGAGATGGGTTGCAGTTCCTTTTGTAATTTGCGATCTGTTTCGACGAGCTCAGATTTTAATGCTTTAAACTTTTGGTGCACCGCTTTCCTTGTTTTCACAAGTTCCTTTGCTAATTTGATATTCATCTTCGTATGTGCAGTGAGACTGTTCGACTGCTGCGACTAGTATCACCTTTTATACCAATCTCCTTAGAAATAGATATAGTTATCAAATCCTTTCCGATACCTTCCTTCCTTCTTGGGTGAATCTTTATCGATGACTAAAAAGTCGAAGGGTTTTTGCCAACACAAACTACACAGTTGCTTAAATTCCTGAAACGTCATATCCAGACTGCAGTGATCTTCGTATATATGTTTTAAATTTAGGACATCTTGTGGAAGCAGGATGAGTAGGGTTGCATTATCGCGAAGAAGGTGTTTTGGAATTGCGGTATAGGTTTGACATAAATAAAAGCAATCTGTATTCCGATGCCTACCAAAGCTAAAATATTGTCGTATGATATCTTGGGAGCATGTTGCTACGTCATCGAAAATTATGAGTGAATTGGGTCTAATATGGCTCGGAAGTACAATGTTCTTATCATCCGTGTATTCAAAATATCCAATTTCTTTTAGCGGTTCCAACACTTTGCGTAAATATTGGTATTTGGGTTGGTATGGAGATTTACAATAAAGATACACATTCGAAAATCGAAGTCCATTTGGATGAGTTATGAGGCTCATCATAATATTGGTTTTACCAGATCCGCTTGGTCCTACAATTAGTGCTCGCTTCGATTCACCACCGAATAACGAACCATGCTTTCGAAATGACGTTGCCTCAGCTGGAGCGTCATAATTAATAACTGGTAGCTGTGGACCCGCTGACTTGACCCTCATTCTGGTACGATATATATACCACTGTGCCCCAACGCCCATAGCCATTCTTTTTAAAGTCAATTGTGTGCATAAGTATATAATGCTTGTACATTATTCATCACGTAACAGTATTCGATCAGGGGACTTAGTGAGTGGTTCTGGGCTTTTTACTAAGCTCCTCGACAGCTTCCCTTTAGAACTACATCTTCCTGGAGGATACCGGTACTGTGGTCCATTTACGCATCTGCAACAGCGGCTATCGCGCGGTGACGTTGGAATCAACCCATTGGACAACTATTGCAAACAACACGATATAGCTTACGCTAACGCCCAGAACAGTAGTGACCGCACAGCCGCAGACGGTGTATTACGACAACAAGCTTGGAGTCGTGTAGTTGATTCTAACGCATCCTTGGGAGAACGTGCTGCTGCACTTGCAGTTGTCGGTGCGATGAAAGCTAAGAAAAAATTAGGTTTTGGTGTGCGAAAACCGCGAAAGCAAGGTAAACGGAAACATGGAAAAGGTTTGACAAAGAAGTTGCATCGTCGAAGCGACTTTTGCCCGTGCCGAAGAAAGGAGGATTCCTTCCCCTGATTCTCCCTCTACTTGGCGCTATTGGAGCTCTTGGTGGTGGTGCCGCATCTATTGCGAAAGCTGTCAACGATGCAAAAGCGTCGCAGGCTCAGCTGGCTGAACAGAAACGTCATAATATAGCTTTAGAGTCAACGCGGAAAGCAGTCAATGGCAAAGGATTTTACTTAGCTCCATTTAAAAAAACTTCCAATAAGGCTGCCCCGTCATGCAATGACTAGCATAGAATTAGAAACGTTTGCTTTATCTTTAAAGATTCCTTATTTTCGCGGTGTATTTATGCGTAATCAGCTACCGAGCCGTATTCACAAAAATGAGTGTGGTATCATTAATTTGGGTCACTCCTCTGGTCCTGGTACTCACTGGACGGCCTACAACAAAAATCGCAATGATGTCATTTATTTCGATTCATACGGTAACTTGAGGCCACCATCTGAAGCAGTTCATTACTTTTTGAGTAACAAGGATGTCGATAACATCGTCTACAACTATGACACCGTACAAAAATTCAACGCTCAATAATTGTGGTCAATTGTGTCTGAAATGTCTATTTAAGTTCTCATCCTTTTTTGTATAACTAGATTGATACTACACGTTGTTGCAGCACCATGTCGTTCACGTTTACCTTGTCGGGCAATTCTTCCATCCTTACCGCTGATTTTAACCCCCCTCTGTACCTCCTTGATGGTCTAGACTATGAAATTGGATTATGGATGAAAGTAATAATTACTTTCCATATGGTAACGGCGGTCTCACCATCCCGACTGGTGCCTATGAAATATGGGATTTACAAAAATATCTCCAAACCCATCTTCCAAATGATTACACTGTTTCTATTACGCCTAATCCGAGTACCTCGACTGTTTCTCTCCAGGCAAACTTTCCCATTGATTTTGCTCAACAACGAACGTTTGGACGACTTTTAGGTTTCAAACCACGTGTTTTACAAGCTGGCAAAATTCACGACTCTGATTTTCCTGTTGAAATTCTCAAAGTGAATGCTGTGTGCATCGATTGTAGCATCGCAACAGGTTCGTATCACAATGGAAAGCCTTGTCATATTATTCATCAGTTTTTTCCAACTGTTCCAGCAGGGTATAAAATCGTGGAATCCCCTCAAAACATTTTGTATTTCCCTGTTGGTGTGAAAACAATCACAACGCTTACCGTTCGTGTGCTTGATCAAAACGGAGACCTTGTCAATTTTCGTAACGAAACTATCACAATTAGACTACATTTACGCGTTGCTAACAATGGGCATTAGATACCACAAGTGTTTTGAGCATCACTCCACTCATTTGTATAAAAAGTCGCAACGAAAGCGTGGCTCTGTCAGTGCATTATACCCCATCGTTGGCAAAGGTTTCACATCTCTTCGACCTCCCACGCTCACAAGTGAGAATAAAACGTTTTTGCGGTCACTAGGATTCCAAGTGTATTAATCATGAGTATTCTGAATATCACCCAGCCACCCCTTGTTGACAACTCAATTACTGAAATGGAGATTCATACCTACCAGCCGTTCATAAATGCCAAATTTGATTATAACGATGAAATTCGTATAGCGATCCAAGAATTAGATGCGTACACTTTACCATCTCAAAGCATGTTATATCTTGAGGGAACTTTGACAAAAAGTGATGGTTCAAAGGCTGAGTCCTTGAAACTAATTAACAATGCTTTCGCCTTTTTATTTCGCGAAATTCGATACGAGTTAAACGGAGTTGTTATCGACTCTGTTCGCAATGTTGGCCTTACATCCACGTTGAAAGGATATATGTCCTACAATGAAAATGAAAGCCTGCGTCTGCAAAATGCTGGTTGGTTTCCCAAGGATTCCACAATTTCAGATAGTGGAAAGTTTAACGTTTGTATACCACTAAGCATGTGGATGGGATTTTTTGAAGATTACAACAAAATTATACTGAATATGAAACAAGAACTGGTTCTAATACGTAGCAACTCAGATCTTGATGCAGTGGTCAGCACTACTGACGAACAACCTAAAATTACTATGGATAAAATTCAATGGCGAGTGCCTCACGTTTCGGTTGACATACCACAACAGTTAGCATTAACAAAGCTGCTTAATAAAAATGTTGATATCCCCATCTACTTTCGCAGCTGGGAATTAATTGAATACCCCACTCTTTCAGAAACTACCCGTCATACGCGGCCTGTAAAAACGACTACAAAACTTGAAACGCCTCGACATGTTCTAATCGCCTTCCAAACCGATAAGAAAAATAAAGTAACTTCCAATATGTCCACCTTTGATCACTGTCACTTAACTAACATTCGCGTCTTTCTTAATTCTGATCGTTTTCCGTACAATGATTTATATCTGGATTTTGATAACAACAAATTTGCTACGCTCTATGACATGTTTTCCAAATTCCGCGCTACCTACTACAATACGGAAAATGAGCCGCTGTTCAGCCCCAACACCTTCAAGTCGATCGCACCCATAACCCATATTGATTGCTCCAAGCAAAATGAAAGTATTCAGTCTGCCTCAGTCGTCATGCGTGTAGAGTTCGAAACTAGTCAAAATGTTTCCCCGCAAACCACCGCATACTGCTTAATTCTTCACGATCGCGTATTCTCTTACAATCCTCTGACTAAAATTGTTAAACAGCTTTAGCTGGTATGGCAATATAAGCTCAATCACCACTCATGCATCATCATTTTCACCATGCCTGCCGCCTACAAACGAGCTCTCTTGGAGTATCGTGAAAAACTCAAAGTCTTGCGCCAAGCCCTTGACAGCTACTGCAATAAGATTTCTGTTTTTAGACGCTTTAGCCGTCTGCGAGTATGAGTCTTGTGCTGGACGTACAAGGATTCAAACTTGATAACAATAAGTTTATTGTGAAAGAGCTTGCTGCTTTTGATGGTTTGCGGATATTCCATTACGTTTTTAAACCACCTTTTTCCTGGGACCTGCTCCCCCCAGAGTTACAAAAGCAAGCTTCTTGGTTAACAGAATACCACCACTGTATTCCATGGACTTCTGGATTCACACCACTACATCATGCCTCCCGGATCATCCAAGAACTAACATCACAGGCGGATAGAATTTTTGTAAAAGGGAGAGAAAAGGTGAACTACTTACGACAATATTCCTTATCGCCTATTATTGAATTGGATGAACAGCCACGTTTAATGGTACAGCCTGCTCGCTGTTTTGCTCACGCTAAGGATATCTGCCTATGCGCTCTTTCGAATGTTCATTTTTTGTATGATACGTTTGTCATGTCATAATAATTATTTTGTTTTTAATATTTTTGTGTTAATAAACATAACCATTACTTTTACCTTGTTGTTTTCTTTTACTCGAATCAGAACTACGTATTTTTGGTATATATTTTATTTAGTGATCAGTTAACATTTATTTACAACGAATCGATAACTTACAACAAAAGCGTTTAGACTTACAATGTGTGATACACTTGTCTACAATTTCTATTATTTTCTACATAGCTTCCATTTGATTCATGTTTTGTCAAATCGCTCGCTCCACACCTTTTCTCTATGTTGATCACTTAAAACTCTTTCCAATACTTGTGCAGACTTTTGTATTCGCCTATGAAATCTGCATCTGTCTGCACCCTCCTTCTGCCAATCACCCCGACGAGCTGCTTTTGCTGCATACTGCCACACCACTAGCTGTTGTTCACTTATACTTGAATTAAAGTGAACCCGCTTCCCATTCATTACGTTTTATTGTTTCACACGCTCCAACGTCCTTCTCTCTAACTTGATTAATCTACTTCTGATTCGCTGTTAATAAGTGAGAACTGCTACCAAACTTTGTACTTGCATTGACGTTTATAACTCGCAGAAGAACACTAATCGTTTCCCATCCGTTTTCACTACTCTTATGGTTTTCGCACCCTCTTCCGCCTTTGCTGGACTGCCTTCGCTTTCTGCTCCATTAACGCACTCCTCAGCACTGCGGGCAACTGGTTCATTATTGGATAAAATAAGTCATACCGTTTGGTATACTCGATGTTGTTCAATAATCCTTTCACACACAACTTTCCATCTTCATAGTCACCTATAGATCTGTGCAACCGTCGGAGTTTTTCCGCTATCGTATATCTTTCCGGTATATCGATTTTTAGCTGCCACTCAGCAAACTCCGTTTCGATCTGTTGTTTCACCGACTCCAACGTACTTCTTTCTAAGTTGGTCAGCTCCATGTTTCGTTGATTTTTTGTTTTCGATTCACTGTAGATAACTGCGAACTGATGAGAACACATTGTGTTGGTCCTCACTTTATATGGCTCTATCTATTACAAAACCTGTTTTCCGACTTCCCCACCATTACACTACAAACTGGTTTTTCTTGTTTCCCCACCCTCATTGTCACCAGCATACGTGCTTCAAGGAGCAATTGAGTCTCTCAGTCAAGGGGTCAAAGGTTAATAGACTAAAGTTTAGAAGACACGGTTCAAGGGTAGAAGTCATTCCAGGCCACCCTGTGATATTTCCTCACTTCTACTTTATTCACACACATTTACGCGGGAGCAGCAAAGTGCAACCTTCTACGACTACTATAACTCCATATAGAATCACAATTTAGTTACTGACCGTATGCTACTGATGTCTCATTCAATTTCGTGTTAACACTCTCTTGTTTTGTATGACCCAGATTATCGTGTTATTTTCCCACTTTACAGTACTATAGCATTATTCACATGCATTAACACGGCATCTGAACGGCTAACAGTGACGGTACTATAACTGGCATCGAAGCGGCCAACAAGTTCCGGACAATGACCACTTCAGTGCATTGTATCGTGATGACCACTAATTAACAATCCAGACAAGATCGTCGTCGATATAACCGTGGCGTATATATTATGTACGAGTAAATTATCGCTCGATGCACTGCTTATTCCAGATAGCTACCCAGCGCTAAAAATAAAAAGACCTTGACATGACTCATCCTATTGGTCTACCGCACCAGCCCGAAAGACTGCCAAAATTAATACTGACTTCCGCTCCAGACCATATGTAAATGAAACCCTATCTACGCCATTGCAATCTTATAGTACTTATAGTAAATTCTATATACATGGCGTTGTAGCCACCTGTATAGCGCACGTGTTAGTGAAACAGAAGGTCTTAGGTTCGATTCCCAGTTGAGAATTTTTTGTTTGTTGAGGGGTCACGAGGTCAAAGGTCAGAGGTCAAAGTTCAGAGGTCAAAGGTCAGAGGTCAAAGGTCAGAGGTCAAAGGTCAAGGTTGCTCATGTAGGTCAAGGTTGCTCGGTCATTGACCCCCCCAGAACATACATTCTCCCTCTACTGACCATTTTTATATCCAAATCGCGGACAAATGAACGTACTGTATATCAAAAAGTAATAAATCAGACATAATTTTTTTTACATGAGAAGATTAAAAATATCCTCTAGTTTTAAAATCGGCTATAAAAGAAGCCCAAGACGCATATTCGTATACAGGGTGATGTAGAATGCAAAATCCAAATTTTCTCTTTTTGCTCTTTCATCTTTGTATAGCACTTGTTTTACCTACGTCCATCAGTTTCCGAGATATTTCGATTTTTCGGTAAATTTAAAAGATAGCCTCTATTTGTGTACTGAAATTTATTTATTTTGAGAAAGTACTATCTGATTTGTTTTTTATTTAACGAACAACTAAATTATAACGTCTTGATAGTATTTGATGAAGTCAAAACCCTAAATCGTCGAGATAATAAAGTCAAGTATGCTGAGGAAACAATTTTGTAGGCGTCATGCACAATTATCAAGTAGTTTTATCAGGTAGGCTTTGAAAAATTGACAGTTTTCATAACCTACTCAATAATTCCGTACTGTGTGAAAAACTAGTTTTGAAAATTAATTTTTCCACTGAGGGTATTTAGGAGAATCTTTGAGAAATTGTCTACTTGCCTCTAGAATATATCAACTATGAACAGCAATATCCAGAACGGAGGCACTCTAAAACTAATGCGTTTGAAAGATTGAAGAATCATTTTATTTGGACTGTGTCGTTTCATATTTCATAGCCTACCTGATACATCTGCTTGATAATTATGCATGACGTCTATAAAATTGTTTCCTCAGCACACTTGACCTATATTATCTCGTTAGTTCAGTGTGTTGACTTGATCAAGTATTGTTATCACCTTGTATTTTAGTTTTTGTTAAGCAAAAACAAAATTGGTAGTATTTTCTCAAAATAAATAAATTTTATTAAACAAATAGAAGGTATATTTAAAATTTGTATAAAAATCGAAGTATCTCAGAAACTAATGAATGCAGCCATAATAAGTGCTATCCAAAGATGAAAGAGCACATTAAAAGCAATTCTTTGGTATAATAAAATATTGGGGGTTACATTTAAAAAAAAGAGAGAAAATCTAGATTTTGCATTCTACATCACCCTGTATATGAATATGCGTTGCGAGATTTTTTTATAACGTATTTTAAAACTAGAGGATATTTCTAATCTTCTCATGTAAAAAAAATAATGTTTGATTAATTACTTTTTGATATACAGTACGTTCATTTGACGGTGATTTGGATACAAAAATGGTCATAACTTTTGAAACACCCTGTACAATGTAACAATACCCTATATTGGAAGAACGGAAATAATTAGTAGAATTTGAATGTGGAATAATATATAGGGTGTCTCATTTAAAAAAATGCATGTTTGCATCACCACGTAGTTATGGATCAATAAGGCTGCCCCGTCATGCAATGACTAGCATAGAATTAGAAACGTTTGCTTTATCTTTAAAGATTCCTTATTTTCGCGGTGTATTTATGCGTAATCAGCTACCGAGCCGTATTCACAAAAATGAGTGTGGTATCATTAATTTGGGTCACTCCTCTGGTCCTGGTACTCACTGGACGGCCTACAACAAAAATCGCAATGATGTCATTTATTTCGATTCATACGGTAACTTGAGGCCACCATCTGAAGCAGTTCATTACTTTTTGAGTAACAAGGATGTCGATAACATCGTCTACAACTATGACACCGTACAAAAATTCAACGCTCAATAATTGTGGTCAATTGTGTCTGAAATGTCTATTTAAGTTCTCATCCTTTTTTGTATAACTAGATTGATACTACACGTTGTTGCAGCACCATGTCGTTCACGTTTACCTTGTCGGGCAATTCTTCCATCCTTACCGCTGATTTTAACCCCCCTCTGTACCTCCTTGATGGTCTAGACTATGAAATTGGATTATGGATGAAAGTAATAATTACTTTCCATATGGTAACGGCGGTCTCACCATCCCGACTGGTGCCTATGAAATATGGGATTTACAAAAATATCTCCAAACCCATCTTCCAAATGATTACACTGTTTCTATTACGCCTAATCCGAGTACCTCGACTGTTTCTCTCCAGGCAAACTTTCCCATTGATTTTGCTCAACAACGAACGTTTGGACGACTTTTAGGTTTCAAACCACGTGTTTTACAAGCTGGCAAAATTCACGACTCTGATTTTCCTGTTGAAATTCTCAAAGTGAATGCTGTGTGCATCGATTGTAGCATCGCAACAGGTTCGTATCACAATGGAAAGCCTTGTCATATTATTCATCAGTTTTTTCCAACTGTTCCAGCAGGGTATAAAATCGTGGAATCCCCTCAAAACATTTTGTATTTCCCTGTTGGTGTGAAAACAATCACAACGCTTACCGTTCGTGTGCTTGATCAAAACGGAGACCTTGTCAATTTTCGTAACGAAACTATCACAATTAGACTACATTTACGCGTTGCTAACAATGGGCATTAGATACCACAAGTGTTTTGAGCATCACTCCACTCATTTGTATAAAAAGTCGCAACGAAAGCGTGGCTCTGTCAGTGCATTATACCCCATCGTTGGCAAAGGTTTCACATCTCTTCGACCTCCCACGCTCACAAGTGAGAATAAAACGTTTTTGCGGTCACTAGGATTCCAAGTGTATTAATCATGAGTATTCTGAATATCACCCAGCCACCCCTTGTTGACAACTCAATTACTGAAATGGAGATTCATACCTACCAGCCGTTCATAAATGCCAAATTTGATTATAACGATGAAATTCGTATAGCGATCCAAGAATTAGATGCGTACACTTTACCATCTCAAAGCATGTTATATCTTGAGGGAACTTTGACAAAAAGTGATGGTTCAAAGGCTGAGTCCTTGAAACTAATTAACAATGCTTTCGCCTTTTTATTTCGCGAAATTCGATACGAGTTAAACGGAGTTGTTATCGACTCTGTTCGCAATGTTGGCCTTACATCCACGTTGAAAGGATATATGTCCTACAATGAAAATGAAAGCCTGCGTCTGCAAAATGCTGGTTGGTTTCCCAAGGATTCCACAATTTCAGATAGTGGAAAGTTTAACGTTTGTATACCACTAAGCATGTGGATGGGATTTTTTGAAGATTACAACAAAATTATACTGAATATGAAACAAGAACTGGTTCTAATACGTAGCAACTCAGATCTTGATGCAGTGGTCAGCACTACTGACGAACAACCTAAAATTACTATGGATAAAATTCAATGGCGAGTGCCTCACGTTTCGGTTGACATACCACAACAGTTAGCATTAACAAAGCTGCTTAATAAAAATGTTGATATCCCCATCTACTTTCGCAGCTGGGAATTAATTGAATACCCCACTCTTTCAGAAACTACCCGTCATACGCGGCCTGTAAAAACGACTACAAAACTTGAAACGCCTCGACATGTTCTAATCGCCTTCCAAACCGATAAGAAAAATAAAGTAACTTCCAATATGTCCACCTTTGATCACTGTCACTTAACTAACATTCGCGTCTTTCTTAATTCTGATCGTTTTCCGTACAATGATTTATATCTGGATTTTGATAACAACAAATTTGCTACGCTCTATGACATGTTTTCCAAATTCCGCGCTACCTACTACAATACGGAAAATGAGCCGCTGTTCAGCCCCAACACCTTCAAGTCGATCGCACCCATAACCCATATTGATTGCTCCAAGCAAAATGAAAGTATTCAGTCTGCCTCAGTCGTCATGCGTGTAGAGTTCGAAACTAGTCAAAATGTTTCCCCGCAAACCACCGCATACTGCTTAATTCTTCACGATCGCGTATTCTCTTACAATCCTCTGACTAAAATTGTTAAACAGCTTTAGCTGGTATGGCAATATAAGCTCAATCACCACTCATGCATCATCATTTTCACCATGCCTGCCGCCTACAAACGAGCTCTCTTGGAGTATCGTGAAAAACTCAAAGTCTTGCGCCAAGCCCTTGACAGCTACTGCAATAAGATTTCTGTTTTTAGACGCTTTAGCCGTCTGCGAGTATGAGTCTTGTGCTGGACGTACAAGGATTCAAACTTGATAACAATAAGTTTATTGTGAAAGAGCTTGCTGCTTTTGATGGTTTGCGGATATTCCATTACGTTTTTAAACCACCTTTTTCCTGGGACCTGCTCCCCCCAGAGTTACAAAAGCAAGCTTCTTGGTTAACAGAATACCACCACTGTATTCCATGGACTTCTGGATTCACACCACTACATCATGCCTCCCGGATCATCCAAGAACTAACATCACAGGCGGATAGAATTTTTGTAAAAGGGAGAGAAAAGGTGAACTACTTACGACAATATTCCTTATCGCCTATTATTGAATTGGATGAACAGCCACGTTTAATGGTACAGCCTGCTCGCTGTTTTGCTCACGCTAAGGATATCTGCCTATGCGCTCTTTCGAATGTTCATTTTTTGTATGATACGTTTGTCATGTCATAATAATTATTTTGTTTTTAATATTTTTGTGTTAATAAACATAACCATTACTTTTACCTTGTTGTTTTCTTTTACTCGAATCAGAACTACGTATTTTTGGTATATATTTTATTTAGTGATCAGTTAACATTTATTTACAACGAATCGATAACTTACAACAAAAGCGTTTAGACTTACAATGTGTGATACACTTGTCTACAATTTCTATTATTTTCTACATAGCTTCCATTTGATTCATGTTTTGTCAAATCGCTCGCTCCACACCTTTTCTCTATGTTGATCACTTAAAACTCTTTCCAATACTTGTGCAGACTTTTGTATTCGCCTATGAAATCTGCATCTGTCTGCACCCTCCTTCTGCCAATCACCCCGACGAGCTGCTTTTGCTGCATACTGCCACACCACTAGCTGTTGTTCACTTATACTTGAATTAAAGTGAACCCGCTTCCCATTCATTACGTTTTATTGTTTCACACGCTCCAACGTCCTTCTCTCTAACTTGATTAATCTACTTCTGATTCGCTGTTAATAAGTGAGAACTGCTACCAAACTTTGTACTTGCATTGACGTTTATAACTCGCAGAAGAACACTAATCGTTTCCCATCCGTTTTCACTACTCTTATGGTTTTCGCACCCTCTTCCGCCTTTGCTGGACTGCCTTCGCTTTCTGCTCCATTAACGCACTCCTCAGCACTGCGGGCAACTGGTTCATTATTGGATAAAATAAGTCATACCGTTTGGTATACTCGATGTTGTTCAATAATCCTTTCACACACAACTTTCCATCTTCATAGTCACCTATAGATCTGTGCAACCGTCGGAGTTTTTCCGCTATCGTATATCTTTCCGGTATATCGATTTTTAGCTGCCACTCAGCAAACTCCGTTTCGATCTGTTGTTTCACCGACTCCAACGTACTTCTTTCTAAGTTGGTCAGCTCCATGTTTCGTTGATTTTTTGTTTTCGATTCACTGTAGATAACTGCGAACTGATGAGAACACATTGTGTTGGTCCTCACTTTATATGGCTCTATCTATTACAAAACCTGTTTTCCGACTTCCCCACCATTACACTACAAACTGGTTTTTCTTGTTTCCCCACCCTCATTGTCACCAGCATACGTGCTTCAAGGAGCAATTGAGTCTCTCAGTCAAGGGGTCAAAGGTTAATAGACTAAAGTTTAGAAGACACGGTTCAAGGGTAGAAGTCATTCCAGGCCACCCTGTGATATTTCCTCACTTCTACTTTATTCACACACATTTACGCGGGAGCAGCAAAGTGCAACCTTCTACGACTACTATAACTCCATATAGAATCACAATTTAGTTACTGACCGTATGCTACTGATGTCTCATTCAATTTCGTGTTAACACTCTCTTGTTTTGTATGACCCAGATTATCGTGTTATTTTCCCACTTTACAGTACTATAGCATTATTCACATGCATTAACACGGCATCTGAACGGCTAACAGTGACGGTACTATAACTGGCATCGAAGCGGCCAACAAGTTCCGGACAATGACCACTTCAGTGCATTGTATCGTGATGACCACTAATTAACAATCCAGACAAGATCGTCGTCGATATAACCGTGGCGTATATATTATGTACGAGTAAATTATCGCTCGATGCACTGCTTATTCCAGATAGCTACCCAGCGCTAAAAATAAAAAGACCTTGACATGACTCATCCTATTGGTCTACCGCACCAGCCCGAAAGACTGCCAAAATTAATACTGACTTCCGCTCCAGACCATATGTAAATGAAACCCTATCTACGCCATTGCAATCTTATAGTACTTATAGTAAATTCTATATACATGGCGTTGTAGCCACCTGTATAGCGCACGTGTTAGTGAAACAGAAGGTCTTAGGTTCGATTCCCAGTTGAGAATTTTTTGTTTGTTGAGGGGTCACGAGGTCAAAGGTCAGAGGTCAAAGTTCAGAGGTCAAAGGTCAGAGGTCAAAGGTCAGAGGTCAAAGGTCAAGGTTGCTCATGTAGGTCAAGGTTGCTCGGTCATTGACCCCCCCAGAACATACATTCTCCCTCTACTGACCATTTTTATATCCAAATCGCGGACAAATGAACGTACTGTATATCAAAAAGTAATAAATCAGACATAATTTTTTTTACATGAGAAGATTAAAAATATCCTCTAGTTTTAAAATCGGCTATAAAAGAAGCCCAAGACGCATATTCGTATACAGGGTGATGTAGAATGCAAAATCCAAATTTTCTCTTTTTGCTCTTTCATCTTTGTATAGCACTTGTTTTACCTACGTCCATCAGTTTCCGAGATATTTCGATTTTTCGGTAAATTTAAAAGATAGCCTCTATTTGTGTACTGAAATTTATTTATTTTGAGAAAGTACTATCTGATTTGTTTTTTATTTAACGAACAACTAAATTATAACGTCTTGATAGTATTTGATGAAGTCAAAACCCTAAATCGTCGAGATAATAAAGTCAAGTATGCTGAGGAAACAATTTTGTAGGCGTCATGCACAATTATCAAGTAGTTTTATCAGGTAGGCTTTGAAAAATTGACAGTTTTCATAACCTACTCAATAATTCCGTACTGTGTGAAAAACTAGTTTTGAAAATTAATTTTTCCACTGAGGGTATTTAGGAGAATCTTTGAGAAATTGTCTACTTGCCTCTAGAATATATCAACTATGAACAGCAATATCCAGAACGGAGGCACTCTAAAACTAATGCGTTTGAAAGATTGAAGAATCATTTTATTTGGACTGTGTCGTTTCATATTTCATAGCCTACCTGATACATCTGCTTGATAATTATGCATGACGTCTATAAAATTGTTTCCTCAGCACACTTGACCTATATTATCTCGTTAGTTCAGTGTGTTGACTTGATCAAGTATTGTTATCACCTTGTATTTTAGTTTTTGTTAAGCAAAAACAAAATTGGTAGTATTTTCTCAAAATAAATAAATTTTATTAAACAAATAGAAGGTATATTTAAAATTTGTATAAAAATCGAAGTATCTCAGAAACTAATGAATGCAGCCATAATAAGTGCTATCCAAAGATGAAAGAGCACATTAAAAGCAATTCTTTGGTATAATAAAATATTGGGGGTTACATTTAAAAAAAAGAGAGAAAATCTAGATTTTGCATTCTACATCACCCTGTATATGAATATGCGTTGCGAGATTTTTTTATAACGTATTTTAAAACTAGAGGATATTTCTAATCTTCTCATGTAAAAAAAATAATGTTTGATTAATTACTTTTTGATATACAGTACGTTCATTTGACGGTGATTTGGATACAAAAATGGTCATAACTTTTGAAACACCCTGTACAATGTAACAATACCCTATATTGGAAGAACGGAAATAATTAGTAGAATTTGAATGTGGAATAATATATAGGGTGTCTCATTTAAAAAAATGCATGTTTGCATCACCACGTAGTTATGGATCATCCTGTATAAATCAAAATATTTTCTGAGCAAGGAGCATATCCGTGGCTACAATTTTTATATACAATTGTTTTCGCTATCTTCTACAGTAGTGGAGTTATCGACCGAGCCGGTACTAAAAACTCACCCTGTATATTTATTTACAGCGGATCACCCAGCGTCCGGACCAAAATCGTTTTACCCAGCGTCTGGCGTATATAACTATATATAAGTAAGTTTCAGAAACAGGTCGCTTGGCGTCATAGTTCACCGTTAGCTCCACTGGGCGTCCATATTTGTTATGCTCGTCTATTAATAGAATTTATATACAGACTTTCTGTAAATTCAGCATTGATGTTACTAGGCGTCCAACCTTAAATCAGGGCCGGCGCGTGCCCTGAAAAAGTGGGGGGGCCAAAAACAATCAATATACGACAATCTTCCAGAAATGATAAGAATAAGAGATGCAGAGTGCTGGAAATTGGAAAATAATGCAGTAGCGAGTGTAGTTATAATCTACTTTGTAATAATAAAAAATAGGTATAAACGTATAAGTACAATAAAATTTAATAATATACATAATGAAGTTAAAAAATGGACACGTAAAAAATAATTTCCTATTAACTTTTTAACTACTCCAAAAGAGTGGGGGGCCTTGGCCCCCCCCATGCCCCCCCGACGCGCCGCCACTGCCTTAAATTGACTTATTTTAATGTTTGTTCCACGAGGCAAGGGTTCTGAGATAGCCGTTAGAATGAGTGGAACTTTGAGCGTGTTGATTAGAAGCATAATGGCTAATGAGAGAAGAGTCACTGCCGAAGAACTATGATACAGCTATGCAGTTCATCATCATAGTCACAATGTCTTAACAGACATGTTGTGAACTCGTAAAATGCATTAAGTCGGAGCTAGAGTATTGCCGACTTATCAATAGTTTTGAGAACTGTAGCTCGCCATCGTTCGCGATTTACTGTCAGTTCAGTGGCGCTCTTGATACTCATATCTAGCAACTGTTTCGTCGTATCCACCCAGCGTGTAGGGGAACGGCCACGGCGCCGCCCACTCGAGGCGTACCCTGAACTACAAGTTTCACCATATTATCGCTTCTGTGAATATGTCCGAAGAATGTAAGCATTCTCATCGACACACTGGAGGATAGTCTCTTTGGATTACCGAGCTCATCCAGTATGGAAACATTAGTTCGATGGGCAGTATAAGGAATTCTCAGCATTCTCCACCACGTCCACATTTCAAAAGCATCTATGCGAGCTCGATCTGCCTTTTAACAGTCCAAGTTTCCGAGGCATACAAAAAATATGGAGAACACAAGAGACTGAACCAGTGACATTTTGGTAGCTTTAGTGATGTTATGGTCACGCCATATTTTAGTAAGCTTTGTCATGGCCACCCGTGCCTGTTGAATGCGCCGTCGAATCTCATTCTCACAACTACCTGAATTGTCGATCAAAGAACCGAGGTACACAAAGCTTTGAACCACCTCACAACGGCCTATTAACTTTATTTCTCGAAGATTGTCATGCTCTCTATCTACGATAATAGCCTTGGTCTTGTTGTAGTTAATACCAAGACCATATGCTGCACTGTGTTGTACTAAAACGTTCAATACAGCTACTAGTTCTTCCTGAGAAGCAGCAATAAGGGTTGTATCGTCAGCAAATCTTAAGTTAGATATTTTGCTCCCGCCAATAGTTATACCTCCATTCCAGTTGTCCAATACCGGTCTCATCACAAATTCAGAGTAAATAACATCGGAGATAATACGCATCCTTGACGAACTCCCTTTATGGTTGCTGTTTGACCAGACAGGTTACCGTCAATTCTTACACGAGCTGAGCTAGACTCATAGAGTTGCTTATGAGAAATACTAAGTGATAAGGGAATCCCATGGAGATAAGGATTTCCCACAGTTTAGGCCACTTGACGTTATCAAACGCCTTAGAATAGTCCACAAAGCAGATAAAAACGGGAAAATAATGCTCTCTGGCTTTTTCAATAATCTGTCTTAAGTTCAAGATCTGTTCACGCGTACCGCGTCCTTTTACGAAACCTGCCTGCGCCTGAGAAATTTGCCAGCCAATAAAACCCTCCAAACGAGACTGTAAAATATATAGTAGAACCTTGCTTGCATGAGAGATTAACGAAAGTAGGCGATAATTGTCTGGATTTGTTGGAGATCCTTTTTTATGAAGTGGAACAAAAATGGATGTGCACCATTCATCTGGCCAAATACCGAAGGACCAGACCCTCTTACAAATATTATATAAAAGAGAGATGCCGTCTTCACCCAAGCATTTTAATGTTCCGGCAGAAATAGCATCAATGCCTGTAGCTCTATTAGTTTTTAACTTGTCGAGGGCATGTTCCACTTCAGACAAAAGAATATCAGATTCATATTCAAAATCCAATGAGAGGGCCTGAGGGCCATTCTCATGGTACAGGTTTTCGCAGTAACTTCGCCATACCTCAATAACCTCATGCAAGTTGGTAATTAGCTGTCCCTCGGGATTTTTAACAACCCAAGATTTGGGTTTAAAATCCCGACTGGGGCATTTGACCTTAAAAAACGTCTCTTTCGGACGATTAGTATTGGCATGCATCTCTATTTCCTGGCACAATTGCTGTATATAAGAGTTCTTATCTCTTCGGCATAGTCTCTGAATCTCGCGTGAGAGCTGTCTATATGCGTTTTGCTTTGTATTTGAATCAAGACCTGAGATCTTAAGGCTTCTACGTGCCTCAATAACAGACAATGTGTGGCTACTAATCCATGGTTGTTTTGGTTGAATGCTACTCTTTGGTTGACTTATCTGGGCTGCATGTAAGAGTACATTTTTGAATGATAGCCACATATCGTTTGAATTTGACATATCCGTTATAGAGGCATCCCGAAAAAGCTCTGAAAATTTTGACCGAAAAGAAGCAGAGTCAGCGATCTCCATCCGTACTATCCGCTTAGAACGTGGACATACCTTCAGTTTTAAGTGAAGTTCCCACAGAAGTAATTGATGGTCTGAGCCGCAGTCAGAACCTGGTAGAGTCTTACAAAGGCTAATAGATGACTTCCACCGTGTACGAACTAAAATGTAATCAATTTGATTACGAAATCGTCCGTCGGGAGAGGTCCAAGTATACAAGCGCCGTGGATGTTGTGAAAACATAGGGTTGGCAATTGAGAAATTATGGTCAGTAGAGAATTGAAGCAGACGTTGACCCCTTTCATTTCTCACACCGTCACACCAAGACCGAATTTACCAATATGTGCCCTAATATGTTCATCATGCATAGTTTGACCAACCTTTGAGTTAAAATCGCCTAAAATGAGGACCATTTCCCGATTCGAAAGAGATTCAAGTGCAGACTCCAGATCGTTATAAAAAGATTCGATCGTTTCCTCGTCCGAATTTGACGTAGGTGCATAGATTTGCACAATGTTGAGCGGTGTAGGGTTCGCATTGATACGTAATGTTATGATTCTCTCACTAATACACTTGTAACCAAGAATGGTCCTTGCGTGAGCTTTCGCCAGCCAAAAGCCAACACCGTTAACCTCATCTGATTTACCTGAAAAGCAAATAAAATTGCCCTTGCTAGAAGTAAAATGACCTATATCTCTATAATGAGTCTCAGATAATCCAGCAATGGCTATTTTATTTGCTGTAAGCTCTTGTTCGACGATGCTGAGCTTTCCTATAGCTTGAAGACCTCTAACGTTCCAAGTTGCCAGGCGATGTTTTCGGCGCGTTTTAAAAATGTCATCAGTAGCTAATTTCGCACAAGGAGCCTGATGGTTGCACTTCTTGTGCCCGGTCACCAACTTCACACTGACCTCCCCGGACGAGGAACAGCGCCGATTGCCAGTCGGACCGCGAGGCATCACACCCGAGGCCTCGCTGATTCTCACGTTACTCATTTTACAAGTTTCTCTTGGGATATCTTAAAGATCTTTAGTGCCGTAGTTTCCTATTTGCTTTCCGCATCCTCATGCCGTTGACCAGATGTATATACCGGTTCATCCGCTTTTAGGGACAATTTCTCACCCCAAGGACAAGAAGGTGTCCTGACTCTTGTCAACTCGTCCACCCAAAGCCGTTGGTTGAGAAGAGTTACTGCTTATACCGACAGTAGTTCGGTACCTTTTAGTCGCCTTTTACGACACGCAAGATATACGATGAGAGATATTCTAACCCGCCCCCACACGGGTGGCTATGCAGTTATAGTGGTACAATACTACAGGGTGTCTCAAAACGACCCGACTATTTGAGGTAGGGAAAAAACCAAAACCGGCTTATTGTAAATACCATTGATTAGTGCCAATGGAGAGATAAAGGAAGAAATTTTACTTTTTCAAAATAACATTCTTTAAATGACGCCCATTTTGTTGAAGGCATTTTTCAAACCGTGTGTGCACCTTTTTATCAAAAACTGTTCCAAGGAGTTGCTGAGATATCGATCTGATGCTTTCTTCAATATAGTGGCAACTAAACATGCATCCTGGCAACTAAGCGGCAGACGCTGGGTAAACCGCTGCAAAAGACAAAGAATATGAAGATACTAAAAATAGATTTACTTTACAATAGGGGAGCATGGTAAACCTGAACACTGGATTTTTTATGAAATAAACAATGACATTTTATATGGACATCCCTTCTGGACACCCCCCATTTATCTCACAAATTATTTTATGTTCACAAAAAGGCTTATAAGAGTTGAATGATTATTTATATGGATGTCGAGGGTGAACAAAACAAAATTACAGTATGTACAGGAAAGTGGGGCGCAATTAAAACGGATTCTTTAGGTGCGCTGCCCTGGATAATTTCATACCATATTATTTTATATTTACAGTATAATCTTAATATGTGGGGTTATAAGGTTATCAATTTTTTTAGAGGTGGTCGATAACTGGGTAAACTAGAAAGGTATCGAAAAAGGTTTAACAAGGGTCTCATTTTTAATTATGCACAGTGACTCCATAAATTCGGCAAACCAAAGTTGTATTTGTTACATGAATCAAGCTGCATATTACTGATTCTCACGTAAAACATGAAACTGGAGTTTGGTCTATTTCGCTCCCAGATCATATGAAAATCTCTAAGAAAAATTCAAACTTTTAAAATAGTTTCTTTTTGACAAAAACTGAGAACTTCTGAAAAAACGTAAAGTTTTGAAACTTTGTGAAATAATTATGAAATTTTCGAAAAAAATTTGACTTTCTAAAGAACTATAAAATTTTCGAAAAAAAAATAAAAATTTTGAGATATCCGACTTCAAGATAATCACGTGAAATTTGAGTTTTGTCGAAAATTACTCACATTTTGATTGTTTTTTGTAGTTTAATAATTTTTACTTTTTCAAACCAATGACCCTTTCGATAAAATTCAAAACTTTTTGGAAAATTCCGAGATATTTATAACAAAAACAATCAAAGAAGCAAGATTTATTCGAAAAATGAGGTTTTTTGAATGAATGAATTTTTCGACCAATTTTGGAAATTTGAGAAACTTCAAGATGCAATAAACATTTTGAAATTTTACTAGTCTGTGATACTCTCGGAAATAACCGATGTTAAGAAACATTTTGGGTAAACAATGGGACGTTTCGTGAAAAATTATGAAATTTTTGAAAAATTCAGACTTCAAAAAATTAGATTTTTTGGAATAAAATTTTTGGAAGATTGCGTCTCGCCTTTAGAGAATTATTTCGACTAGATGAAATATTTGCAAGCTACTGATAATCGTAGTAACCAATTTTCAAAAATATCATATCTGAGTACAAGAATAGCAATATTAGTTACAGGCACTGTAGCAGCATAAATCAATGAATCGAAGTACATTTCTCTTTTAAACTTCATAGAAGTAAAACATAAAACTGTTATCTATGCACATTTGTTCGTTATTATTCCGACTTTAGAGTAAACCTAGAGTTTAGCTCCAGCGGTACCTACTGAATTAAATCCAAAACAATTGTCACTCCAATTTATTAGGAGAGACAATATTCAATGACAACAAACGACGGCAGTCGCCGAGTAATCCGCTGCAGTGTACCTAGTATAATTATTCTAAAAATAGATTAATATACAAAATTAGCGCCGGGTAAACCCGTGCACTGGATTCTGTATACGATAAGTATATAAATGAGGACCCCCAGCGCAGCAGGTACTAGAAGCTTGAACTTCGATTTTGTACGCGAGTCAGCATTAGGTGCCAGGGGGCGTCCAGCCGATTTTAACGGTTTTGGAATCTACACATGTTATAAGTATCGAAAACAAGGTTGTAAGGGGGTGGTCACTGGACGCCGACTGAACCTAAGATTTTACAGTGGAGACGCACAGTGTACCGTGTAGATATACAAGTATATACATGGTATATATTATGAATATACATGTTCATACCTGGACTGTGTTACATATACTATGCATGTACATTAGACGTACATATGTACATTCTTTGGATATGCCATGGATGTGAAGGTTCGCGACAAACGTACATGCAATGTATATTTTTTTGATGTCTATTTGACATCCAATGGACATTCTTGCTCCATTTGTGGATATACATATCCATTGATTCGATATCCAATGTATGTACATTGTAAATACTTTGTTATGTGGGTACTGCATTATTTTCAAATTTCCAGCACTCTGCATCACTTATTCTTATCATTTCTGGAAGATTGTCGTATATTGGTTGTTTTTGCCCCCCCCCCACTTTTTCAGGGCACGCGCCGGCCCTGGTCAAGCCGCCTATAGTCATGATGCTGTTTCAATTGCAAATGCCATTTTGCAACAAATTGCTTTGTGAAGTAGTCGATGTAGATATTTCTGGAAAAAATCGATTAAAAACTGAGCGTCAAGTAGTAATTTACAGGGTGGGCCAATAGTGCGTAGATGGAGGATTGTGGGCTTACTAAAATACATTCCAAATATCGTGTCACTTGATCGTAGCAGGGACCCTTGAGGGCTATAACGTAAAAATATGTTCACTTCAATTTTGACGTTTATATAGAGTGATTCATATCAAACTTACATTTTTTTGAATGGAACACCCTATATATTATTGCACATTTGGATTCCTTGGTCAATTCTAGTGTGACATTATGTATCATACATGGAACCGTTTAGGCGCAAATCACCATTTTTGGTATAAGTAGGTATCAGAAAGAAGTTGAATTTCGCAGCGATTATAAAACTCAGAAGGCCGTGACTTTTCGGTACGACTAAGCATGAAATGCGTCATCTTAGGTCAGACGGCAAAATTTGAATTCTTTTTGTACTTGGAGAAATCAGTAGATTAATTAAGGAAACTTCAATCACAGATAACTTGATTTTTTCAAATGGGAATGCCTGTTTTGGTTTATAGAATGAAATGTAAAATTTGACTACCTTTCTAACGATATAGCATTCTCGATATCAATCTTTTTTGGTTTTCATTTTATTTCAAATTTTCAGTCAAATCGGTGTTTTTCGATTTTCCTGTGTGCAAGCGACCTAGCAGGCCATGGAAAATAAGCAAAAGCCCGTTGATATGGAAGAAACCAACTAACTTAGTAGACATATGCAAGCGAACTAATGTCAATGAGTAGCTGGGGTATGACAGAAGTGTTTGTTTTCCACATCCTATTAGCTATTGATGTCTACTAGAGCTTGACAACTTTCCAAAACGATTAAAAATTTTGAAACAAAAGGAAAACTACCAGCGATTTTTGTTTACAGTCTAATATGTTTAGAATGCCATTTCACATTTAATGGGATAAAAAAATTAGTCATTTCCGTTTAGTTAAGTCAAAAGTGAAGATATCTCTAACTGAAGCATTCTGAACATCTACTGAAATAATTGCTAGAATTTTTTAATTACGCTATGTTGTAATTGAGTTTATTTCATGTAGTTTTCTACAAACTAAATTATGTTTTACAATTCAAACAGACTGCAATTCAAGTTGCATTTTCCGCGATTTTGCTAATAAGTAGAAGTACCTACTGAAGAATTTGAAGGGTTTCAGTCACAGGTATTATTACTTTTGACTTACGGAAATGGCTACTTTTTTATAGCATTAAATGTGAAAATTTATTCAGAAGACATAGATATTCTACTGCCAGCAACAATCACTAATAGTTTTCCTTTGATTAAATATTTTCTTACTGACCTTTGAAACTGGCTGATAGCTTACCTTCGGGCTGTGAAAAATGAGCGTTCTTGTTACCGCTATTTTTTCTGGTTAGAGTTAATATGTTGTAAGGGATTTTGCCTTGTTACTCTAGTTAGTTTGCATCTTTCTATTAAGTTAGTCGGTTTCTTCCATATTAATGGGCTTTTGTTTATTTTTCATGGCCTGCTAGGTTGCTTGCACGCAGGAAAATCGAAAAACAGAGATTTGACTGAAAATTTGAAATAAAATGAAAACTAAAAAAGATTGGTATGGAGAATGCTATATCGTTAGAAAGGTAATCAAATTTTACAGTTGGTTCTATAAACCAAGATAGGCACTCCTATTTGAAAAAATCAAGTTATCTGTGAGTGAAGTTTCCTTAGTTGATCTACTGATTTCTCCAAGTACAAAAATAATTCAAATTTAGCTGTCCGACCTAAGGTGACGCATTTCATGCTTAGTCGTACCGCAAAGTCACGGCCTCCTAAGTTTTAAAATCGCTGCGAAATTCAATTTTTTTCTGATACCTACTTATACCAAAAATGGTGATTTGCGCTTAAACGATTCGTTTGAAGTACCACGTATGATAAATGAAGTCACACTAGATTTTACCAAGGAATCCAAATATGCAATAATATACAGGGGGTTCCATTAAAAAAATGTAAGTTTGATATGAATCACCCTGTATAAATGTTAAAATTTAGGTCAAAATATTTTTACGTTATAGCCCTCAAGGGTCCCTGCTACGATCAAGTGACAGATTGTGCGAGCAGACAGAAAGAATTCTGCCGGTATAGAGCAGCCCTCGTATATCGGCTTTCATACGCAGCGGCGTATAGAACCCGCGCTCTCTAGAGGCCAAGCGGACGCGCCTTGGCGTCCCATCAAGAAGTCTACTGCTGTTAAGCAGAGATTTCCTTGGTTTGCCGTTACCTTCGGGTACTAGATGGCGCACCGGCAGAATTCTTTCTGTCTGCTCGCACATGTTTCACATGTTTATTAAGCATGGAAAAATTGATGCCCTCTATTTCCGTCAATCGAGCTATGGCGCACTGATGATCGCTAATAAGCGTGAAATAGCTGTCTGCGTACTGGTGGATTGACGAAGGTATAGAGCAGCCCTCGTATATCGGCTTTCATACGCAGCGGCGCCGGCGTATAGAACTCGCGCTCTCTAGTGGCCAAGCGGACGCACCTTGGCGTCCTACCAAGAAGTCTACTGCTGTTAAGCAGAGATTTCCTTGGTTTGCCGTTACCTTCGGGTACTAGATGGCGCACCGGCAGCATTCTTTCTGTCTGCTCGCACATGTTTCACATGTTTATTAAACATGGAAAAATCGATGCTCTCTATTTCCGTCAATCGACCTATGGCGCACTGATGATCGCTAATAAGCGTGAAACTGCTGTCTGCGTACTGGTGGATTGACGGAGGTATAGAGCAGCCCTCGTATACGTGACAGATTTTTGAAATATTTTTAGTAAGCCCACAATCTTCCGTCCACGCACTATTGGCCTACCCTGTATGTAAGGGAAGAATTGCAAAGTGTTTCAGCAGCCGTTCCCCTTTTGGAGTTATTTTAAGAAGAAGTGCGTTGTGTTTTTGAAGAAACGCTTAAACTATTGGAAGTTTTAGTTACACCACCAATGTCCACATCGGAAGCAGAACGCTCATTTTCCATGCTAATAACGACTAAGACATTCCTAAGAAACTCTATGAAAGAAGATGAGTCAGTGCTCTTGGAATGTTATCGGCCGAAAAAGTTTTTAAATAACATTGACAATTTTAACAAACAAGTTATTGACACTTTTGCAAAAAATAAGGAAAGACGATTAGATTTTACATACCGGCCAATTTAAAAGTGTATTTTTTGTTTTTGTACATAGGTTACATTCAGGTAAAATTTTGAGTAAATGTTTTTAACAGAAAAAAAGGTTTCAAAGGAAAAACTCCTTATGTTTGTTTTTAATTAAAAACATGTTTTTTGCAACCTTCCCTTAATCGATATCTTCCATGGCAGATTTTTGTGATGGTACTAACGCAAAGAATTTTTGTAAACAATAAAACATTAAAAACCGTTTTTTCCGTGCGTGTGTGTCGTTCACGGAAATTTCTTTCAAATTTGTAAAATCTATCTGTGATGGTTATTTTTCAGAAAGCCGAAAAATTAGAGCATTTCAACTCATTCTTAGTAGCCTTGTTGTATGCCGTTAGTGATGTACAATATGGGCAAACACGACTTAAAAAGTATTTTGTTCCTTGGAATAATGGGTCATGCGATTATAAAACGACACAGAAGAAATAAAAAACGAAATAAAAGACCATCAAATTGGGTTAAGACATGGTTACTATCATATGCCATTTTCAAAACTACCTTCACAATACTTTGCATGTAGAAATACGTGAAGTATTATTATACGAGGTATTGGCGATGGAATATATGAAAGAAAGTCATTTATAACAAAATGTACATTATTACAGAAAGTATAATTTAATTTAAAATAATACTTAAACTTCAAATAATACTATAGCTGCATCATCATAGTTCTTTACAGTAATACAATGATACCTAAGCGACACAATATTATCATTAGTCATCACTTTCAGTCGTTAGACTGAAAACATCGTCAGTCATTACTTATTTCACTTCCTGCAGACAAATGGGTTGCCTTAGAATGATTATTTGTTGTTTCAGTCTCTCTGGCTTTAAAGCCAATATCGTCTGGCGTTCATCTAGTTTACGAAATTTTGCGGCCCAAGTGATACCAAGTGCATCGGATTCATCAATATCTGATAAGGTGGAACTACTGCCATTTGGAGCAGTAATTTGTTTTATTGCCTCGCGAACAATGAAAACACTAGAAAATCATCTTCTTGTTTCCGTGTAATTTCTCGTTTGTAGGCAGCTGCTTGTTTAGCTATCTTGGATACTTTAAATCTCTGAAAGTACGAGCAATATATTAGTATGCAATTTTTTTTTGTATTTCAGTGTCCCTCAAGTAAAGAATAGAGGGAACAAGTTGCCCAATAATTCAGTAAGCGCTAGCAATTCTTAAATTGTGGAAGTTCTCGGTGGCAAACACATTTAAATTGGACGTTCGCCTCATTCTGGAGCTATACATTATAAAGGTTTTTATAGTCCTTATGGCATTAGTAAATGCGGATTACAAATTCACACTAGGAAGAATTTCTGATAGAGGTGTTTTTGCTGCATTAGTGCACTATAAAATGATCTGAAGTCGAATAAACTCAATTTCACTGTAACGCATGATAACAATAGTCATGACCTCATCCAGCCACGCTACAATCAGTGAGCAAAAGTTATCTCAGGTTTACTAAAAATTTAACAGGTGGGTTCGTGGCAAGCAATTTGGATGAACATGAGGCTTATATTGGGCTTATACATAAGACATACCAAACATTAAAGAATATATGTAAAAACTTGTCATCTTGGCTCTCAACGTATGAAATAAAACTATGGCGTAAACTGATGTAACTAATTCAATTTACAAATAAAATATAAAGAAAAATAAGTATGCGATGGGGTCGCGGTTATAAAGTGGTGCATAGCTTCAAGACCCCATGAACAGCAAAAAAAGGGAAACGGGACAAAACTAAAAAAGGTTGTTCCCTGCAAACAACAGTAACACCTTAATAACTTGCAAAACCTCACAGGGCCACGAGCATGAAAAAGTGTGGCAGATGGTCTCCTATCATCATTAATTAAATACAACCTAAAGATGAGATCATAATCAGACATGGCGACTATCGTGAAAAGAAACCAAGCAAAGCGAATAAAGTATTTCGAACAAAATTGTACCTCTACAAATAGATGAGTGGCCATAAAAATATCACAATAAACTTACAATACTTCCTAATATGTCCACATTTCGATGGACAGGCAATTGTCTTTAAGTATACATGACACAACGACCCTGTACGGACGCAGACCAGCAAAATAGAACCTCCCTGTCGCGACAAAATCGCAGAGCCACGTCGTGTATGCGCGGTACTTAGTGGTACAGGAACAGAATCAACAATTAGAACATACAAGTGATCAAATCCAGGCCCTATACAAGTTATTATGCATACTAATAAAATATGCCCAAACATGTGCGTTGAAAAACTAAAAACAATAGGCCTTTACGGAAACACTGATCTTGATCCGGATAGATCAGTTATAAGTCAAACAGCTGTCAAGTGGCATTTATGATTCCATGAATTTAACGGACATCGAACAGCGAAAAAGTTGGTTTAACAAGAAAAAACAGATGGTAAAGTAAAGCAGCTACTGATCTGAACCATCCGATCGCAATCACTTAGTGTACAAGAGTGAACTACCCTATTTCTGACCGATCCCAGATCACTTTCCGAACGTCAGGATCAGCGTTCCAACTGATCGGCCGAGCTATTCATGTCTCCCATCGGCAATCGATCGTTAGAAATTCGTTGGATAATCTCTGGATAACACGTCATTTCGTACGCATGCGCCAATTTTGGAAATATCCAGCGAGTGGCAATCCTGAGAGGCGTGTCATGACAGTGATGGCGGCTTCCTATTCCTCAGCAGTCAGCTGATGAGTCTAACCTAACAACCTAACCGTACTTATTTTTTATTTTATTGTTCATTGTTGTTGTTGTTGTTTTAGCCGAGAATAACCACTACAGCTATATACATATTCTCGGGTGCGTAATGTGAGAAGACCCCCTGCAGTACATGATCGACAGAGAGGTTCGTGAAAGTGGTATGTGCAGGTATAGTTTATTCGCGCCTCAGATACTGTGTGGATAACAAGTGCGTATGTTTTTTTTTCACTGGAACAAACGCAGTCAACCAGAGTCAACGACCCAACGTGAGGGACGTAGGTTGGTAGAAGAACATTTGTTATTAGCCAGTGAGTTTAGGAGAGCTTACTGAGACCATAGAAGTAGGATGGGTTGGCCGACAGTTTCAATACTCATGGTTCTGAAGCTACAAGGAATGGTGGATGCTGGACACAGGTAAAGTAGCATGATAGTGTTTTATGTGATCTCATAAAAGGGGCAAAATTAATTTTATATTTGTCAGGCTGTGCTCTACTTGTTAGATATTATTGTGGCACATCATAATCTTCGTGGAACTTATAGGATTATACACCTTATTTTGGATAATCCCTATTTTCATAATAATTGTTACCATGACTGGGTCTCATGCATAGGTACTCGTTACCCAGCCTTTGTGTTTAAATGAGAATTTAATGTTGCATTAGTTCTAAACGATTCTACAGTAGTATGTTGTTATTGTCAGTGTGTCGACTAGTTATGATAGTGGTCTTATGATGGTCACATTGTGTTGTATAATATTTACATTTGCAGTAACCAACAATTATTCATATGTATGGGTAACAGTTTTTATCACAGCACTGTGATTAAAGTTGGGGAATTGTGTGTTGTATGATGGTACCCTAAAGCACCTTATGCTATGCAGTTATGTTCTTCGCAATTACTGAAATGAAAATATCAATAATAATTCAACACTGCAGTTCCCCACACGTGACCTTTATTCACATTCATAACTAATTTGAAGAGTTTATTGCTATTGATGAACTGTAGTTACTAAGTTATAGTCATGCAATTCACTTTTGCAGGATGGGGTGGACATGATACATCGAGTGACATCTCAAGCAGCACATATGAAGTAATATGCTACAGGAACTGGGGCCCTTCCAGGGTAGATTATGTATTGTGTCAAAGTTAGAACATTATTTATTATGATTACAACATGTATTTTAACTTTGTGAGCACAATATGATATGAAGTTATTTTCTAATAATAAATGATAAATCCCATGCATTCATACTTTAATATACAAAATAAATCCAACAAACTATCTGTAATCATGGTTAGCTCTTAATAAAAACTTAAATGTAACTAGGCCCATCAAATCACTTCAATCAATCAATTTATTGGTGATAATATACAACATATTTACAAAGGTCATATGGTGAACAAAAGTAAAATTACAAACTAGAAATATGAGAATATTGTTAAAAACTTGCACATATAAAAACAAACTACAAAAAATAGTTTATAAACAATGATAAAAAACAGGCGAGGCTACTATATGTATTGGGCATACCTATATATGTCCCATCTTACTAAATAAAAAAAAATTAAAAATTCATCAATTGAGTAAAATGCTTCTGATATCGAAATTTGTTTTATTTTTATTTTGAACTCAAACTATGGCACAGTGCTGTAGCTTAATGGTAACTTATTATATAATTTAACAGCCAGATATCCTGGACCACATTGACATCTTGCTAAACATTGAGAAATTCGCATAAGTTTCTTTCTATTTTTGGTTTCATAACTATGGACATCACTGTGGAATCTATATTGATCCTTATTACCCACAGTAAATTTTGAAGTATATAAACCGCTGGTAAAGTGAGTATGCCCATATTTAAGAAAACATTTCTGCAGTCATCCTGATAATTCAACCTACCCACCATTCTTATGGCTTTCCTCTGCAAGGTAAATAACCTTTTCATTTGCGGGGCATGGCCCTATGCTAGGATGGCATAAGTAGGTACAGGGTGCCCTAGTCGCACATCATGCCATGAAGCCTACCAAATTGCAGCAGAAATAATGTTCAGTTGATTGGGTTATACAAAATACTTTTTTATTAGTCTACAAAATAATACATTTCACTTATACACTGTAATACTTTCACTCCACTACCTTTAAGCTGCAATTACAATACTCAAGTCACTGTTGCAGACCTGAAAAGAAAAGCATGATTAAAGTTTCCTACTCACTTGTCAGCTGCTGTAGTCAGCCACACATGAGGTTTAAGATGTACATTTAATTGAATGTAGCAAATAAAATTGTACAAGCATTATTCGCTGACTGATGAACTTTGAATATGAATTTGAACATTGGTATTAATGTTGCTAACATGACGCAGACGTGCTATTGATTAGTAGTTTTTGTTTGTTTTAAACTCAGCACCAGCCTACTTCTTTACTTCACACGTTACTCAACATTGCTTCACATAACTGTATATGCAGTTGTGCACATATTTCGAAAAGTACAGGTCAGTAACAATGTAGCCCCGTTATGTTGATGGGCCCTGCATTTGATAAGGTGTCACTATATCTTCATCATGTACTAGACATTGGAACACATACACAAGTCCTTGTGTGCAGTGGATGGTTTCAGTTGAGGCTAACATGATACAATTATTTTTGAGAATTATTCAAAATACACCACAACATTCTCTGCATTTGAACGATTCATAATATGCTTGGCCATGTGCAGCCGCTTGTATTGTGTATTTGATAGCTACATTATGCAAATGTATGTAGTGGGTGTTTCCTCATACAATGCCATCCTTCTTATCTTTTTTATTTGAAGTAGTAGAAAGAAGTTTCCTATTTAAAAAAATATACATCTATACAAAAAACAGGTTTTTTATTATTTTATCTTTAAAAGTTTCATATAAAAACTTGTTTCTATCTCTACAATTAAAAGAGATAAGAGAGGAGGCGAAGTATGAGGAAACACCTGGTATAACCACCCTGCCTCTTTAACCATAGATTATAGCCGCTGAGGGACATAAATATGTCATGTCACAGTATCAGGATGATTTCATGGATCTACTACTGTTTACTCAGAGTGTCTGATCCAGTAGGTGGGCTAAGACCATGTCAATACTCATACCAATCGGTTTCTGGTATGCACCTAAACTATATACTTACTGAGCATGATTGGTCAGACAACGAAAACTGCTCACCTTGCCCTCTATCCTTACAGCCGTGCTTCTTCGTGCGTCGACGAGGTACGGTGTTAGATCGTGCAATGCCTGTTGAAACAACTTAACTATGTGAGCCTGTAGTGCGCCCTACACTAACTGTCCGATGGGATGATATCCCCTGTTCTGTTCAGGACGGTCTCGGCGTAGGCAGCTAGCATAGTACTGGGTCTTCGATCTCCCTCCCAAGCTTCGATACACAACACTACTCACGACGTAGTGGGGGCAGTATACACGCTGAAGTAGTCACATATCGATTCTAGCCCTACTCCAAGTATATCACACTAACCTTTTCTTCGATACATTGTGTTTGTAACACCGTACGATCCTTCGTCACTTGGTCAGCGACACAAAATAGGTGTCAGTGACCTCAGAGTTCAGCGACTAACAGCTGATCTGCACAAACATAAACAAGTCTTTTAGGTTAGGCTCATCAGCTGACTGCTGAGAACAGGAAGCAGCTATAACTGTTTAACTGTCAAAATAGGGCTAACAGGCCTGCCACTCGCTGGATATTTCCAAAATTGGCGCATGCGTACGAAATGACGTGTTATCCAGAGATTATCCAACGAATTTCCAACGATCGATTGCCGATGGGAGACATGAATAGCCCCGCCGATCATAGTTTCCGTAAAGGCCTCATGATATTACTCCACCGATGGCGCCATCTAACGGTCTGAGGCAAAAGCCGATGCAAACAAAGAGAAGACAGGTCGTCTGACTAGTAACAGATAGCACAATTTACAGTGTATGAGGACAGTGGTGACAATACCACCATGTGGTATTAAACGATAGTCGGGGCGAGCGACTCGCAGAGGATGCGTGCTCTCTTATCAATGGCAGGGGATCCCCAGTCGACTGCTTTTGCATTCATGAGAATGTATCGTCCTTTTAACAAAACGGTGATGCCTCATTGACACTGATAAGTTAAAAGGATTTACTAGACAATTAAAAGCTTGTAAAAGGTCTACATATTTTTAATAAAAAAATAAAATGGCAGACAGAAACAAAACAAAGTAAAATTATATTGCCTAATCGTAATAAAAATAGACAATATGACTGTGTAACGCCACTGTTGACTTCACCAATAAATCAGTCGTCAACCCGTCACAACTCATCCGGCTAGCGTCAGACGTTTACATGTTAAACGGTTGTGGGTGAGGCCCTGACGCATTTTCACATTCAGGCATGGGTAAGGTTTCCCATTTCTGACGCATATAGGAATTAATAAAGTTCCACATCCCTAAATATATTTGAGTTGCTCAATCATCATGAAGTACGCCACTGGCGGATCAAAAATCAATGAGTAAATTAATTGAAACAAACTGATGGTCTTTGAAATGCAATAGTTTTACCTTTTCAGCGGGCTTGAATATAACGACTGCACTGCAAGAAGTGGCGGGGGAAAATAAACAAATGTATAAAGTTTCAATATTTACTAAATTAAATGACAGTTATTAAAAATGAAAGTGATGAATATGGTAATGGTGATGGTCGGATGAAATGATATATGCACTATAAAAACAAACAATAGAGATACGGCGAAACAGTTTTACAAAATTAATGCGCAGCAGTTTGAAAAATAAATACAAAATTTGAAAATTTACATTTACAAAGTTGAAAGTCCGGCGCAATTGCTGAAGATGTTTGTGGTGAAAATTCAAAAAAATAATTAGAATATTTCTAGCCCTGGTGGTAACAAAATGTCTCATCCTCCCAAACTCGCTGCTGCTGGAATATACACCGTGAGGCTGTTGAGACACTGGGGGAGTTCAGTACCCTGTCCAGGGCGACCTCAACCCTAGCTTCAATGAAAAGGCAAGGATACAGCTATGGAAAGCCAAGCAAACGAGGCTCCAACCATAAGGAGGTCTGAAGATACTTCAAGACTGCTACTAGGACATGTTCATGAGATGCTCCTTAAGAAGACACTGCAGATACTCCTTAAGACACTGCCTGAAAAGACAGACAGGACTAATGTAAATCAAAATATATTATTATTATCTTTAAATAAACGGCGTATAGCCAGGGAGACAAAAATGGGAACCGGCAAGAAATTATATTTCACTGCAAGACAAAACTAAATAGAATGAAAAGAAGTTACTAAGATGCTTACACCATTACCTGCGGTAAAACTGAATTCAGAAATTAACATATCAACGGTAAACTTATAGTTAATAGTGTAACACGGAAAGAATGGAGTGATCAAAAAATAATGTAATCAAACCTGAACTATCGGGCCACAAATGAACAATTAGGGAATGTGCAATGATAAAAATATTCTAAGATCGTTTACTCACCATGTAGAAAATATCCCATCCTAATTCACTACTGCATGGTACCACCTGGCAAATTATCACACAAAATTGTAGCAGGAACCGCTTTAGCAGTCGCCATGATCGGCGGATCCAACCTACACAATCTCGTTCCGGAAAGGAACGGCATCAGTTGTCTTTTTCCCGATACTCTAATTGGTTAAAAATCCAGCTGCGCGGTGAATTTACGGTCCCTTGCAAGTGCCAAAAACTGGTAACAGCCTTAGGCAGCCAGTATATCATAATTCCACATTAGGGAGTTTCGAAAATGACCATGGGCGTAACATCCATAAGTGATGAGAGGCGCCAAAATAGGATATATTACTAGTAAGGGAACAAAGGTCCGTTACCTCTGGGACCCATCGCCCCGTTGATAAATTTGGATCGAACTCTATCGAAATTCAAAATAAAATGCATTACTAAAGCCACTAGGCGCTGTTTTTCAGTGAGAAAATACACATGCACTGACAATATGAATCACAGATGCCCCAACTTTGCACGAGTGTTATTTGCGAACTATAATGCATCTTGTCCATATGTGATGGAATTAAAAATTATTAGAGGCGTCATCGTCACAGGGTTTACAATTATCAAAATTTAGCTATAATATTTCGCCTCTTAAAACGTGGGAGAATTCAATGGAATTTTAGCGCTTCTACGTGATGACCTAGTAACAGCATGCATCACCCCATTGACAGTTTGCAGGAAAAAAATTGGATATAAAAATATCTGGGTGATCTAGGGTTCAGAAATTGCAGAATATTAAACAAATAAAAGATATTTTTCAAAATCATCAGCTAATGAACTTCCTTTAATAATTTTGCATATTATAAGACACTCGATTATCAAATGTCATGTTCTGTGAAATTCACCTGGTTACTAAGATTACAATACTAGCAAAAAGGCCAACGTTACCCAAAAAGGTCTCAATATCAAATATTTTCGTGATCCCAATACTCCCCTCACCTATCAGAAAGTAACCAACAGGAATCTTCAAGCTTCCATGAATAGCATTGGTCAGGATTACCAACTCATCTTTAGCAGAGGTATCTTCATTTGCTTCCATTCCCAGGTCAACTTCAACATAACCATAAGCCTCTTGATTTTATAAGAGTCACTCTTCATGCTGTCAAATAAAAATTTCTTCAATAATGAGGCTGCATTATACTCTCTCCCCCCCCTAGTGTTCCAGCAATTGCACTTAGCTCCACAGGCATACACCTGATACATGATAAAAAATATGATAAGACTTCTAAGAGAACAAGGTATAAGAATGGACATTCAATAAGCCCAGAAGATTTGCATCAGATTTGATTATTGATTTTAAAAATAATGAATGAATAATCCTTCCCCCTTTACAAACTATAGATATCACTATTGTAGCCCATTGTCTATTATCTTTGATTATTTGTATGAAATATTTATTACCAGAAATGTTTAATGTAATGCCAATTGTAATTGTAATTGTGTAATTAATGTAATTTCTTTGTATCAATATGTTCATGTGCAAGATAGATTCAGTGGATTAATTTATGTTCATCAAATCTTTGTTATTTCCCTGTTCTTAGTCTAAGAAACATTTCTACTACTACTAGTGTAGTTCTGGTAACTTCTGCTCAATGTTCTTGTATGTGACAAACATGTCTTGAACTGTCTTTGCACAAAAGCCAGGGTGAAAGCTTTCAATTCTTCAGAGTACTGACCTTGGAAAGGTTGTTTCGAAACTTTTTTTAATTGCTGTAGCTACAGTTCTCGTCTACCTCCCAATTCAGAAACCATATCTAAATATCCCTCCTGCATAAAATTCTTTTTAAGCAATTTAAAAATAATTTTATACTTGCAATCGATTAGATTCTCCTCTCCCTGCAACACAGGTTTCTTCACACAGATATCTACTTCCTCTTTTATTGCTGCTGACACAAAGAATCGTGTCCAGTGTAGTTTAAGCTTTTTGGGACTTTCAGACATAGGCAATGAACTATTAGAAGTAACCAATGGCTCTTTTACACAATTTCTAACAGATGTACTTGGAACTGAAATATCCTCATTAGATTCTTGTTGAGCTGGACATGTTAGAACTGCAACTTCTATGGTCTCAGATGGCTCCTGTAAAAGGACGTGAAAAATATAAGAATTTAAAGCATACAACCATACTCAGGGTGTTCAGATATTCGACCGACAATGCTTGACAGGTGATAGACCTCACATGTTTATGGAAATTGAGATAAGAGCATTTAGCCTCAACACGTTTCATTTTGAAGATACAGGGTATTAAAGTTCTAGTTTTATTTTTGTTTTTTGCCAATTATTTTCCAATTAAAAGGCACAACGATCCGAAAATGTCTTTGGGGGTTTTATGAGGAGAGAAATTTGAATTTAACCACAGTTTTGATATCTCATGAGTAGAGGGCACCACCTAGATGAACATAAAAAAGCAAAATACAATTTACTTTGTATGTATGCAACATTGACTTAAAGAGCAAAATAAGTCTAGTATATCAACATTATGCTCTATTTGTGGCATTAATTTAAGTTGCATTTACCTGGTTTGAATGTAGTGTTGGAATGGCATCAAAGTTCAAACGAACATAGCACTGTGAGCTTCGATCAAAACATGTCTCAGCAAAATGTCTTGAACATAAGACACTATATTTATTTGGCCTCCAGACTCCTCTATTAACAAAACGAATCCATAAGTTCAGGTACTTCGGATCTTTGGGAAATCTAAAAGGAAAATCATAAGTTGGGAGACAATTTGTAGTAATATATTTATTTTAGAAATTGAAATTATTTGAGTAAAAGTGGAAAAATCAAGCATGTGAATTATTCTTCCTTTGCACTACTGCTCATTTAAAGTTAATTCTAATTAGTATCTAATTTATTCCTAAACCCAACTAATAAGTAATATTTACAGTACCTGTGAAATGTTATTCCAGTGATTTTTTTTGCATCCACGCCTTTTCTGCTGCTACAGGTACGTACTGCACAAGATACCATTATTATTTTTTACTTTAGTTAAGAGGTAAAAGACAGGGTGCTTTCCGTAGACAAAGCTCGTCGACTTTCTCGTATAAAGCTAAATTCAGATGCATCAGTGCAGATGCACTTGCACACGACATCCGACGAATGACGATACGACGGTCGGACGGTACGAAACTGTTCCTATTGGTTATTGGTTGAACCATGGCCTACTCTACATGGTTGAAATCATGTTTCATTGTGTTTTCATTTTGTTAATCTGGCAACACCTCGCTTGCTGACAGTGACAGCTTACTGCGCAGCAGCGCAACGTTCCTGCCAGACTGTTTACTTGTGCTCAGAGATCACATCTAACTTCTTGTGCTGTTTCCCCTGTTTCCAGTTGGACCATTGTTGGCACAACATATATATTTGAACACATTTTTCATTCAAAAATACCACAAGGTATCAAAATTATTTTTCCGGTATTCATTTTTTTGACTTTTATTATAATCTTTCCGCGGCAACTCAAACTGCAAAAAAAAATCATGGTCAAATTTGAGATATGCGTTGCGCCATGGCGCAACCCAACTCTAGGGCTGTTCCAGCCTACGGTTCTATTACCATCCCAGAGCCGTTGTCATAATGCCCCGCCCATTTTACAGTTCTAAAAACGGTGATTAGTTGCTCCACCAGCGTACCAACCAATCATCGATTCTAGAATCGCAAAATGGGGGGGAGCATTATGAAAACGGTTCTGGGACGGTAATAAAACCGTAGGTTGGAATAGTCCTTCTATGAACCCAACCATGGCCGACTCTTAATCACTAGGCCGGAGCATTGAAATATGGCAACACTGAGTAGCGGGCCGAGCTGAAAAAGAAGATTAGAAGGTGATTAATGTGTTTCTAATTATTTACCTGCACAAACGAAACTATGAAGATAAAAAGATGCCTGCAAAGTGTGTAGTACCAGGTTGCACTAGCAATTGTGCTTCCAATAAAGGACATATTAGGGTGTTCAATTTTCTTCAAGACGAGCATTTCAAACAGAAGTGGGTGAAACGTCTTCCTCGTAAGGCCTGGTTATATTTATAAGAATAAACACCATAATTTACAAACATTTCAAAGGATAAGACCTATTTTAAAGCACAATATGTGGTACCTACTGTAGTGAGCAACTGGTCACTGTCAAAACCGATACCCAATTTAGAAATAGCCAAAGTGATCAAGACGTCTAGTGGTGGAATTTAGAACCCAATGTTGTATGTGTGCCCATGGTAACCAGATTCTTTTAGCATGCATGTGTACCAACTCAGAGAGAATGAAATCAAACACAGAAATGTTATGATATGGTTTTTTTTATTATTTGTTTCTTAACATTTGTTTTGTATTTATTAATCATGAGTGCTGAGTGTTTGGTATGGTTTTATTACTTGATTCTTGTATTTATCAAATCATGAGTGCTTTGTATTTCATATATTTTACTGGTGTAATATTTATATTGATATGTTGGAATATACGATTCAAAAATGTCTTAATAATAGTGGTAAACTGGCTCTTGTTATTGATATCGCATAATAAAGAAATTGTTATAAGCATACACAGTCTAAATGATAAATAATAATAATAATACATGGTGGGCTAGATCTCTGTTCAACGTCAGGGAGAGAAATATGGATAGAATGTGGAAAAGTGTAAAATATCAGCATATATAAATAAATAAAAACCATATAAAAGAGTAAATAAAGGAGATAATTGGAATAGATCCGACCTGGGTTGTTACCTGGTATCGGTCTTCCGTAAATAAATATCATATATAAATAAAGAGAAATCAGTAAAGGTTGAAAGAGATACAGATAAATAAGACAGAGTTATCTCTGTTCACCATTAGCCTGCAATACCTAGAGTAGACGGAAATCAGAGACCCAACGCCATATAGTATCGTCTCAAAAGCAGGATGTATAGTATATACCTTGTGAAACACTCCAAAAATAGTAGCCAGACCACATTAGTTAATAATACAAACTCAAAAGACAACATACCTGCAAATATTCGTGAAAAAGACTCAAAAACTCTTCTGTTGAAATTTTGGTCTCTCGCTTGTTACGTTTTTAAAAAAAAAACCCTCGCTCGTAATTATTAAACAAACTATCAACAAATCCATAGCAACGATTATCACAGCCCACTACTTTAGTACCAAACACAACAACCAAAAGCATCACAGAACAATATCTTTTTCTGTGAACACGGATTGACAATTAACACAGAATGAAAGGAATTTTTGTTCTATGAAAAATCACTCATGAATTGACCAATAACAAAATATCTGAACAATGTAGGATAATCAAATAAATTACTTATCTTAACTTCATCAAATGACTACACTCGTACACTTATAATAACAAATTTAAATCTTTTCCTTCTAGTAGTAGTAGTAGTAGTAGTAATTTATTCATGTTTATGCAGGAAAACCTGCTTACACACGTCCAAGAAAAGTATAGTGATAGAATATAACAAACATATAAATATAACAATAGCAAACAGATAAATAGTACATTTTACATTAGACTGATAGAAAACAAACAATAAAATACATTTAAAATATAAACAATAAAATACATTTAAGATATAAAACCCCCCGTAGGAGATGTATGACCTTGTCGTCGGTCGGGGGGCTTCCGGATGGGGTAACTTCGGGGAAAACCATTGCAAAACCCTGAAGTCACCTCAGATGGATCTAAGAAACATCTCACCCTCAGGGGGATTTAGACAATATGCATATGTTACGACATTTGCATATTGCTAGATACGGGGATGACGATCCCGGGGCCCCAGCAGGACACCTCGCCTTAAGAGGAGCCCCATAGCATTGAGGCTTGGCTATGGGGTACACCGAAAGTCTCCGTGGTGTTTGTGCCGTGCCACGCGACCCGTGTCGTCGGATGAAGGGATCCTGGTGGTTGAGTGGGCGAAACGCCTGATGTTGTGCGTATCGCTTCACAACACACCACTTTGGCCTGGATTTCGGCTAGACGGGCGGCCGCGCCTAGCTCAGCGTCGGTCAATCGGCTGCGCTACCCCGTCAGAGGGCTAGCAGAGCGAGTTTCTGTACTCTGAGGACGGCAGACGTGGGTAGACTTGGTCACCAACGGCCTGTACCGAATCAGATGCAGAAGCTATATCCTTGTGGTAGCCCTGGAGACCATGTCCCTAGTCTAACCTAGCAGACATGGCTTCCCCAATGCGGGCTCCGTGGCGGGTGGGGAGCTGCAAGGACGAAAACACAGCCACTACTTATGGGTGACCAAAAAAAAGATAAAGGTGGGCCTACTACCTCAAACGTAGGCAACTTCAACACAACCGGCAACGAGACGGCGGAATTTCTTCCCCGGTTCTTGCTGGTCAAAAGGACAGGAGAAGGATCTCCTGAAGGTTTTGATAAGATTAGTCCTTTTGTTATATCAAGAACTCTATATGGGTTAGCTGGAGAAGTACGTTCTGTTAAGAAAGTCAGAGAAGGTCTATTGATCCAAACTGTGAGTAATGCTCAAACCAAAAGACTACTGAATCTAAACAAGTTTTCTGATTTTGATGTATCGATTATCCCTCATAATACCCTGAACAAATCTAAAGGTGTGATTTATTGTAGAGATTTACTGAATTGCTCAGTAGATGAAATCAAAGACGAACTGAAGTCAGTTGGTGTAGTAGATGTCAGGAGACTTAAAACCAGAAGAAATGGCATGGTAACAGATACTCCCTCACATGTTTTAACGTTTAATAATCCGTCGCTTCCAAACTACGTCACTGTCGCTTACTACAAACTGCAAATAAGACCATATATACCGCCACCAGTTAGATGCTTCAAGTGCCAACAAATTGGCCATGTTGCGGAAAAATGTGAAAACGAACAACTATGTGTTTGTGGAAGGCCTCCACATGAAGGAAGTCCATGTGAGGATCCCAAGAAATGTGTAAATTGTGATGGGCCTCACTCAGCAATATACAAAGGATGCCCCACTTACAAAGAAGAAGCAACAATTCAAAAAGTAAAAGTATTAGAAAAAATTTCTTACACTGAAGCGAAGAGGAAAGTTAAAGGTCAGACACCTAAACCTAACTTTTCTTATGCTGCTGCAGCAGGTACATCGACCGCTACAACGTCAACAATAATACCAACCTCTGCATTCGAAACAGATGTACTAGTCCCCCAATTTCTCAAATTCATAAGAGAATCTTTCAATAAATACCTGCCCACACAAAATCAATTTAAAGTCCCAGAAAAATTACTGGAGGCTAGACGAAGATCAGACTCTACCTCTACTAATGTATCAACTAGATCTGAACAACGGAAACGACCAAGAGATCAAGTCGCCAGTACCTCAGAGGAAGATATCCCTCGGAATGAAGGTACTGTAACCAGTAGGAAAAAAGGTTGGCCCAGAGGCAAACCTAGAAAGTAAATTTGATATCGTTCTGTGATTTAACTTTTCTGTGATATTTTTATTTTTATTTTTTATTTATTTTTCTCTTACCTAGTCCTTTTTTCACATATCTATATACATATATATTTATTTTATACAAATCTTATATTTTTATTTATTTTTTTCCACAAATACGACATAATGGAAATGCTAGAAAACCTCATTCATTGGAACATAAATGGAATAAAATCAAAATACTGTGAGCTTAAAAGCGTAATAACAAGCTATGGCCCATTCTGCATAGCTTTACAAGAAACGCACCTAAGACCATCTGATACTTTCACGTTTAGAGGATACAAAACTTTCAGGACAGATGCCGTATCCCACGATAGAGCACGTGGTGGCGTCATTACGTTTATCAGAGATTCGATACCAACATCGGAGGTTACGCTCAACACGTCACTACAAGCAACTGCAGTCAAGATTCACTATCCTTTTACATTTACTATATGCAATATATACCTTCCAGATAGAAACTGGTCGCAACAGGAGCTTGAACAACTAATTAACCAGCTACCCGTCCCATTTATTCTGGTTGGAGACTTCAATGCCCACAATATCTTGTGGGGATCAGAAGACACATGCTCAAGAGGCAGAATCGTTGGAAACATTATTGACAACTTTGATCTTGTCCTTTTAAACACTGGTGCTGGCACTTATCTTAACTCAAGGTCCTCCAATTTTTCAGCAATCGATCTTTCGTTATGCTCCCCAACCCTTGCAAATTTGTTCCAATGGAAGTCCCTACAAGATATCCAATTGTCTGACCACTTTCCTATACAAATAAAATTCCCTGGTACACTAAAGATGTATCAAAGGCCTAAACGATGGATTATAGAGAAAGCTGATTGGGATAGCTATAAAGAAACTGTAAGGCATAATCTTCATGCAGACATAACAGAAGACAACATTGATACTTCAGTTACTAAAATCTCTGAAGAAATCCTGAGAGCCGCACAAGCGACTGTTCCACAAACATCAGGCACTATAACAACGAGATCTGTCCCTTGGTGGAACGAAGAGGTAGCTGAAGCTGTAAGGGAAAAGAAGAGAAAATTTAATAGATTCAAGCGTGAGCCTACTTACCAAAATATGATAGAGTTTAAAAAACTCCGTGCAAAAGTAAAACGAATCATTCTGAAGGCAAAACGAACATCGCTACAAAACTACATCTCGTCCATTGATAGAAATACACCTACCTCGACCATCTGGAATAAATTAAGAGCTATATCTGGCAAGAAACATGTACCACCAACCGAAGCTCTGTCTGTCAATGGAACTATTATTACTGATTCCCAACAAATAGCCGAAGCCTTGGCCCATCATTATGAAAACATAAGCTCCTCTCATTTAGATCGCGCACAGTTCGCCGAAAGACACGCTACAGAAATAATAGATGTCACCCACCATGTAGAAGAAGAAGAACAAGCATATAACTTACCACTCACAATGGACGAATTTGAACATGCCTTAAACATCAATAAAAAATCCTCCCCCGGTAGAGATCATATTCCCTATGACTTCATAAAAAACCTCCCCACAGTACACAGAATAACTCTGTTAAAACTGTATAACAAAATATGGGAGGAAGGCTACTACCCAAAAATGTGGAAAGAAGCTGTAATAGTACCAGTACCTAAACAAGGCAAGAATCACCTTATACCAGACAACCATAGACCAGTATCACTTACGTGCTGCATGGGAAAACACTTGGAAAAAATTATATCTCTCCGACTCTCCTGGTATCTAGAAACCCACGGCTTTCTGACGAAAAACCAAACAGGATTTAGGAACCACAGATCCACAATGGATATGTTGGTTAACCTTGAGCATAACATACAAAATACATTTGCGAACAGAATGCATATGGTTGGTATATTCTTTGATCTACAAAAAGCTTTTGATACCATCACCTGCAGATACCATATACTGAAAATGTTAAAGGAACTGGGGATACGAGGTAAGATGGTAAAATTTATTGAAAGCTTCTTAGTAGATCGAACTTTCAGAGTAAGACACAGTAACTCTATTTCAGATAGTTACCTGTTAGAAAACGGAATACCACAAGGCTCCACATTAAGTGTTCTTTTATTTAACATAGCCATAAATAACATTTTCAATAGCTTAGGCCCTTCCATTGGTAGAACCATGTATGTTGATGATATTGCCATATACTACGCATCGCATTCAATAGAAGATATAGAAATAACTTTACAGCAAGCTGTAAACAAAACGGTAGAGCAAGCTAATAAAATGGGATTTCGCTTTTCGGAAACAAAAACCCGATGTGTACACTTCTGCAGACTTAGAAGAGAACACGATCATCCACATATTACGATGAATGGCCAGCAGTTACAATACCATGACTCTATTAAACTATTAGGAATTACATTTGATAAAAAACTATGCTGGAAGCCACATATCCAAGACTTAACTTTAAGATGCAAGAAGGCCCTGAACCCTCTTCGCTTTATGTCTAACATTCACTGGGGAGCAGACAGAGAAATACTACTGACTTACTACAACTCCGTAATATTATCTAAAATGGACTATGGCAGTATCCTATACAGTGGTGCACGACAATCATATTTGAAAAGCTTGGACTCAATACAATGCACAGCTCTGAGACTGGCCCTAGGAGCCTTCCGCACAAGTCCTTATCACTCACTTTGCGTTGAAGCCAATTTCCCCCCACTGAAGATGCGTCGCCAACAAATCATTCTAAACTATGGAATCAATGTATGGAGCCAGCCACAACATCCTAACTATGGGTTGCTTTTCCTACACGAAAATGAGGCATACCGCTCAAGACCTACAATTACGAGACCAGTTGGTGTGAGGCTAAAGGAAACAAGGGACTGCCTTCAAATCACTTTTCCCGAAGTCTACCCACTCAGCCCTCCAGAAATTCCACCATGGTCTAATCCACCTATAAAATCGATAAAACTAGGAGATTTTGATAAAGAAATTAATCCTACTATAATTAGAAATGCATGGAATACCTTTTTAGAGAAATATAGGAATTGGACAATCATATATACAGATGGATCCAAAATGGACGGCGGGTGTGGGTGTGCGATTGTCCATAATGACACCTGTTATACATGGACGCTACCAACACCTTCTACCGTATTCACTGCAGAATTATATGCAATCTGGCACGCGCTCCAGTATATGGACATCCAACGTATGAACAAGGTCATTGTGTGTACTGACTCGCTAAGTTCAGTGGAGGCTCTAAAACAACTATACCCGAAAGATCCTCTTGTACAAAGAATTCAAGCAAAAATTGGACACTTGTGGTCACAAAACCTAGAATTTACCTTTGTGTGGGTTCCTAGTCACATTGGTATTACCGGTAACGAACTAGCTGACAATGCTGCAAAACTAGCTACGACGCAACAACTCGACGAAAATATCTTAGTACGCCCTAACGATGTTAAAATTTCATTTAAACCCCGATTAAAGATCGAATGGCAAAATGAGTGGAACAACACTACCGCGAAGCTCAAACAACTGAAGCCAGAAATAGGGAAAACGGTCTATCCTAGTCAAATGACACGAAGGGAACAAAGCGTCTGCACAAGATTACGTATTGGTCATACACGTTTGACATCGTCCTACTTGTTTACCAGGGAAGAACCTCCTACTTGCATTATTTGTGACTCACCCTTAACCGTTCAGCACATCATATCCGAATGTCCTGCATACGAAGCAGAAAGATGGTTGTACCAAATTCCAGTAGATATAATTGAAACTTTGGGCACTAGTCCAAGAAGAACAAGGTCACTCCTGCTATGGCTACAAAGTACTGGTCTCTTTAATAAAACATAACGTCAAAAATATAGAAAACTATAAAAGCAATGCTCTCCCATAGTAACACACAATTCGTTTTGCCATGTAAAAGATAAGATGAGGACAAGATGAAGTGGCTAATGACCTTTGCAGTCGATGCCATTAAAAAAAAAAAAAAAAAAAAATAAAAAAGATATAAAATCAGAGAAATCATTATGGAGGTAATCCTCAAAAGAATAAAAAGCCTTAGTTATTAAGTAAGATTTCATCTTTTTGTAAAAGACATTTGCTTGGAGCATTTTTATGCTTCTGGGTAGGGCATTGTAAAACTTAATGCAGTGGTAATTTTCAGCGTTTCTGGATCTTGTCAGCCGCAAGTCATTCAGTTGTAAGTTCTCTCTATTTCTTGTCAAATGTATATGCACATTGGAATGCTTGACGAACCGATTTTCATATCTTTTTACATAGGATAGACACTGAAGTATATAGATACATGGGAGAGTAAGGATCTTTAAGCTAACAAATGCAGACTGACATGGTTCCTGGTAGCTTAGATTTGCTATTATCCTTATGCATCTTCTTTGGAGTGCAAATATATCTTTAGCATGGGATGAATGACCCCAGGTAAAAATGGCATAACTCAGCGCTGATTGGAAATATCCATGATAACAGTTAAGAATTGTATCAAGACCTACAATTGGTTTTAAGTTTCGAACCAAAAAAATTGTTTTGCATATTTTGATAATTCATTGACTTGGTCCTTCCATATGAGCATTGGATCCAAGTAAACACCAAGAAGTTTCACCTTATCATTGTTGGTTGTATCAACGCTGTTAGTTGTCTGAAAGCAAATATGTTGGGTTTTATTTTTGTTTATATGCAGCTGATTAGCTAGGCACCAAGTTTCAATACCAGATTGTTGTTGGGTTTCAGGATTGATGCTATTTAGGGAATTTGAATGTTGTAATCTTGATGTATCATCAGCATAAATAATAAATTTTGAATCATGGTCACAATTTTCTATGTCATTTATGTATATTAGAAAAAGAGTAGGTCCCAATATAGACCCCTGCGGAACGCCATATCTGATAGAATCTATTGAAGAAACATTTCCGTTCAATGAGACGTATTGTTGTCTATCGCAGAGATAGGATTTTATCAGAGCAATGCTATTTTCACTGAAACCATAGAGAAGCAATTTGTCTACTAGTATGGAGTGAGAGACACAGTCAAATGCTTTCGATAAATCATACAATGTGCAGTCAGTAGTTTGGTAATTTTCAAAACCTTCAAGAACAAAATTTGTTAATTCAGTTAAGGCAGTTGAAGTACTTTTTTTTTTCGAAATCCATGCTGATTTTCACTTAAAATACCATTACTCTCTAAATATTCTATTATTTGCTTATTTAATATATATTCAAATATTTTTGCAAGTACTGGAACTAGAGCTATTGGCCTGAAATTGCTTAAATCATCCTCTCGACCTGTTTTAAAAATAGGTATTACTTTTGAGAGTTTAAGCAATGATGGGAAAGCAGATTGTGAAATGCAAAAATTTATCAATTTTGTTAAAGGCACATAAATTAGATTTTTTATAGTTTTGACTACTTTAATAGTAATGCCATATGGATCTTTACTACTACTATTTTTCAAATTTTCTATTGCTTCACGGGTTTCAATATACGAAACAGATCTGAAATTAAAGTGTACATTGATATTCACATGTAAGTAGTCTAGAGGATTTTTGTCTGATTTCTCTAGATTATCAGTTAATTTCTTTGCAATATTTACAAAATAATTGTTAAAATCATTTGCGTTAAGTTTTGTACTTATGTGACTCCTGACTGTTTTGCCAGAATGGTTTTTTATAATATCCCACATTGCTTGTTGTTTATTGTTTGCTTTATTGATTAATTCATCGTTATATTGGCGTTTCACTTTATCTAATTCGCGTCTGTATTTAGCTTTATATTGTTTCACAGATTGATTTGATATCAAGTTATTGTCTCGTTTGTTGACTTCAATTAAAAAAGACAGTGTATCTCTTAGCCCCTTCAAATGATCATTGAACCAGTTTACGTTTTTAGTGAAAGTTTGCTTTGCTTTTGACTTAACAGGGAAGCTTTTTTCAAAATGATCTAATATGTAATGATGGAATAAGTGAAATTTTGTTGTACAGTCAGAGTAGTTTTCAATAAAGTCCCAATTTTGATGCTCTATCCTATTATAAAAAGTAAGTAATCCCTCATCTGTAATCGGTCTATAGTTGACTCTTGCATTTGATATTTCATCTTTATACATATTGTTAACATTGAAAATAATACCAGAATGGTCAGATAAACCAAAATCAACAACATTGGCAGAGAAATTTATGATGTTAGTGAAAACATTGTCAAGACATGTGTTCAGCCTTGTATTGAAGAAAACAGTCTGTCCTAAGCCATATGAGTCAAGTATGTTTATCAACTGGGTTACTCTATTATCATTTGTATTGAATGGTATATTAAAATCACCAGCCAAGATTATGTTACCTTCTACTCCTAATTTGTGTAAGAGAGAACATAAGATATCCAGAAACTGCTGGAAATCACCATTAGGAGGCCTGTATATAGTTACTACGTTTACATGTGGAATTCAATTCGAACTGAATTCGATTTTGGTATTGAATACTGCATGTAAACACTGCAAAATTTGGATCGAAAGTGAATTGAGTTTCAAGGTCGTTACCGCTCTTTTCTGGGATCGAATGTGGATCGTATCGGACTGAAATCCATGTAAACAGGCAGCGGTATTGGAACCGAATCGGCGACTGCGCATACGGTCTCTCTGAATCAGTAATATCTTTTCTAAACACGAAAACCACAAAGAAAACAAAATCGTGAACACACAATGGTTCTAAAGTTTGGGTACGTCGGTTTTGTTATTCTTGGTCGGGTACTCAACGAAAACTAGGCTAGGTTGTAGGTTATGTGAGATTTATAGGTTAGGATAGTTTTGACAGCTTGCTCGCCACTTCACGAAATGGATTCAAATCGATCTGAAAACTAAACATGTAAACACAGGAAACGCTGGATATGGCATCGTATTCAATTCGAATTGAATCCCCATGTAAACGTAGTAAGTGACTACCATAAGTTGATTTACCTTGATAGCTCCCATCTCACAGACCAACTCACTTGATAAGTTTTTGGCACATTTTATTTCATGACAATTAATATTCTGTCTTACATAAATACCTGCCCCACCATGAATAGAGACAGCTCTATGGAAGGATGACACCAATTTAAAATCCTCAAAGATAAAAGATGTTTCATTTTCTGAGAGCCAGTGCTCGGTTACACAAAAGATCTGTACATTATTTTCTTTGAGAATTACCTCCAGCTGGGACATTTTATTTTTAATGCATTGCACATTTTGCTATAGAAACGATACAGTGTGTCTTGTAATCATAGGAGAAGTGATTTTATTGCAATGTGTTCTTTGTGAAGAAATTCCACTGGGTGAACCAGCCTGGTCAATAGCGAAAGTACTTAGCACAAAACATGTACTTAGTTTTTTGTAGATTGTGGAATGCTGATTATTTTTGGACCATCTGTCACTGCCGTCAATGTCAAACTTTGGCAGCCTGACAGCTAAAGGTGCGTTCTAACGTATGACAGCCAGGAGCGCGTTCCGGATCACCACACTACAATGTTTTCTGGACCTCCGAAACATCACAGAAAAATACAGTTCTAATAGAACACATCTGGGCACACCTACGAAGAGATTTGATAGTGAAGGGGAATCAAGATCAGCAAGAATGGCTTCAAGGTGACCTAATAGTGAATTTTTCTAGCTTAAGTGAAAATTTACAAAGTAAATTGAGTGTTCATTTAAGTGGAAGTGGCAGCAGGAAACAGGTTGCGTTTATTTTTATTTTGTAGTGTTTGACTACGATGAACCAGACGTCAGATGTAGGTGGTATTAGTATTAATGAATATAGATATTCCTTTAAATCAATAAATCATAATTGGTTGGTGATTTGAGTTAGATTTTACCACTGTCATTAAGAATATCCTGTTGGTCTCAAATAGAAAATATTTTGGCACACTATTTTCAAATAGGTTTTCTGTTGATTTAATGTTAAAACCTTTTCTATGTCCAGCCAAAAAAGTTTACAATTTTGTGAGAGGGAATAAGTTCCAATTTTACCACCATCCTAAATATTCCTCAAAATTTTGCAGTTCTTTAAAAATTGACAGAAAATATGCCTTACATTAAAACTGTTGCAGAGGGTTTATTATTCTCGGAGAAGTACATTGTTTTACAAAGTGATGAAATATCAGCCTGTATAAATGTTCTTGTCGTTACAAAAATTATAGGTAGAACATGAAGGACAAAATTATTTCATAGGTATATTAAATACATACAACTTATAGTTGGTAGGCGTAACCCTTCCATCAGAGTATACAGCTCAAATTACAGTCCTTATTGTAGTGAGCAACTAGTCACTGTCAAAACCGATACCAAATTTAGAAGTAGCCAAAGTGATCAAGTCGTCTAGTGGTGGAATTTAGAACCCAATGTTGTATGTGTGCCCATGGTAACCAGATTCTTTTAGCATGCATGTGTACCAACTCAGAGAGAATGAAATCAAACACAGAAATATTATGATATGGTTTTTTTATTATTTGCTTCTTAACATTTGTTTGGTATTTATTAATCATGAGTGCTGAGGGTTTCTGGTATGATTTTATTACTTGATTCTTGTATTTATCAATTCATGAGTGCTTTGTATTTCCTATATTTTACTGGTGTAATATTTATATTGATATGTTAAAATATACGATTCAAAATGTCTTAATAATAGTGGTAAACTGGCTCTTGTTATTGATATCGTATAATAAAGAAATGGTTATAAACATACACAGTCTAAATGATAAATAATAATAATACATGGTGGGCTAGATCTCTGTTTAACGTCAGGGAGAGAAATATGGATAGAATGTGGAAAAGTGTAAAATATCAGCATATATAAATAAATAAATATAATCAAACATATAAAGGAGTAAATAAAGGGGGTAAACGGGATAGGGAATATAAAATATAAACATAGCATCACAAGTATAGCAGCGTAGCAAGCATAACAGCATAGCAAGCATGGTATCTAAGCGCATAAATAGATCAATAAATAAATATAAACAATAAACAACATATAAAAGGGCTGGTTAGAGGAAACCGTATAGCTCGTGAAACACGCGAATCAACCCACTTCCAACTTGGGTAAGTGAATAGGCCGTCCCGGCAGTCGCCACGGTTTCCACAACCATAAAATAAATATTGTATATAAATAAAGGGGATCAGTAAAGGTTGAAATAGATAAATTTAAATAAGACAGAGTTATCTCTGTTCGCCACCGGCCTGCAATACCTCAGGACCTACCTAGAGTAGACGTAAATCAGAGACCCAACACCATTTAAAGTCGTCTTAAAAGCTCGGATATATAGTATACATTGTGAAACACTCCAAAAATAGTAGCCAGACCACATTAGTTCATAATATAAACTCAAAAAACAACATACCTGCAAATATTCGTGAAAAAGACTCAAAAACCCTTCTGTTGAAATTTTGGTCTCCAGCTTGTTACGTTTTTTTAAAAAACAATCCCCTCTCGTAATTATTAAACAAACTATCAACAAAACTATGGCAACGATTATCACAGCTCACTATTCCAGTGACCAAACACAACAACCAAAAGCATCACAGAACAATATCTTTTTCTGTGAATACGGATTGACAATTAACACAGAATGAAAGAAAAGGAAGGAAGCATTACAGAACAGTAGTACAGAATCACAGATGGAAAATTAATATAGAAAGTCACTCATGATCTGATACATAAAATATCTGAACAATATATGATGTAGTAATAATCAAATACATTACTTATCTGAACATCATCAAGTCACTTCATGACTATACACTCATACACTTAGATCTTACATTTTTTTATAAAAATCATCCGTCAATGACATCAATGTCAAACTTCGGTCACGTGACCGCTAAAGGTGCGTTCCAACGTCTGGCAGCCAGGAGCGCGTTCCGGATCACCACAAACGCCCCTTTGGAAAGGCATCCAAAGACGAAGGAGGCTGGGTAGCTTTCCAACATCCCTTAGTTCCTGGCTGGAAAAATTTTCTTGTAGTTCCATGGCCTCATGTGCACCGCCGCGTCGATACATGCAACAAGAAAAATTCAATCAGCAGATTTATGAAATCAAATAGTAAATAATCTTCTAAAACTAGAAACGAGGAATAACCAACGACTTCAAAGAACACATATGTATTTCTTTTAAGTCACAATACTTGATAACAATTCAAACAATTGAAAACTTCAACCAAAAATGAAAAACTTCAAGTTGGAAATATTAAGTTTCCACAACTTTCACCTGTGTGTGGGATCCCCAAAGTGTAAACATTAGAATAAGATAGGCTTGACACACAGTGTGGACCATAATAGAACTAAAAGTCAGACACTTAGATCTTACATTTTTTTATAAAAATCATCCGTCAATGACATCAATGTCAAACTTCGGTCACGTGACCGCTAAAGGTGCGTTCCAACGTCTGGCAGCCAGGAGCGCGTTCCGGATCACCACAAACGCCCCTTTGGAAAGGCATCCAAAGACGAAGGAGGCTGGGTAGCTTTCCAACATCCCTTAGTTCCTGGCTGGAAAAATTTTCTTGTAGTTCCATGGCCTCATGTGCACCGCCGCGTCGATACATGCAACAAGAAAAATTCAATCAGCAGATTTATGAAATCAAATAGTAAATAATCTTCTAAAACTAGAAACGAGGAATAACCAACGACTTCAAAGAACACATATGTATTTCTTTTAAGTCACAATACTTGATAACAATTCAAACAATTGAAAACTTCAACCAAAAATGAAAAACTTCAAGTTGGAAATATTAAGTTTCCACAACTTTCACCTGTGTGTGGGATCCCCAAAGTGTAAACATTAGAATAAGATAGGCTTGACACACAGTGTGGACCATAATAGAACTAAAAGTCAGACATGTACTTGACTTTACCTCGCCCCTAATGTAAAAGACCAAGCAATCACATCGGTTATGACCTGGCAACATTGGAGCTCGCTCCTCAGGTAAAACCAAACATGTGTTACGACCTGGCAACATTGGACCTCACGCCTCAGGTAAAACCAGTCTCATGTGTTACGATCTGGCAACATTGGACACTCGTGGGCTAGACAGCACAATTCGAAAGAGGCCAGCCGTCAGCTGTCTAGGTTAGAGGTGTGCCAAACTGCGATTTTTTAGGAGCAGTGACACGTTGCGACTGCTCCGGCCGCGGAGCAGTGACAAAGAGCAGTGATTTTTCGGAGCAATCGTGACAAGTCGCAACAGCGGAAATCGGCCGGGCTATTCAAGTGTCACATCGGCAATCGATCGTTGGAAATTCGTTGGATAATCTCTGGATAACACGTCATTTCGTAGGCATGCGCCAATTTTGGAAATATCCAGCGAGTGGCCATCCTGAGAGGCGTGTCATGACAGTGATGGCGGCTTCCTATTCCTCGGCAGTCAGCTGATGAGCCTAACCTAACAACCTAACCGTACTTATTTGTTATTTTATTGTTCATTGTTGTTGTTGTTTTAGCCGAGAAGTAATGTGAGAAGACCCCCTGCAGTACATGATCGACAGAGGGGTTCGTGAAAGTGGTATGTGCAGGTATAGTTTATTCGCGCCTCAGATACTGTGTGGATAATAAGTGCGTATGTTGTTTTTCATTTTCTACACTGGAACAAACGGAGTCAACCAGAGTCAACGACCCAACGTGAGGGACGTGGGTTGGTAGAAGAACATTTGTTATTAGCCACTTAGCCAGTGAGTTTAGGAAAGCTTACTGAAACCAGAGAAGTAGGATGGGTTGGCCGACAGTTTCAATACTCATGGTTCTGAAGCTACAAGGAATGGTGTGTGCTGGACACAGGTAAAGTAGCATGATAGTGTTTTATGTGATCTCATAAAAGGGGCAAAATCAATTTTATATTTGTCAGGCTGTGCTCTACATGTTAGATATTATTGTGGCACATCATAATCTTCATGGAACTTATAGGGTATATACACCTTATTTTGGATAATCCCTATTTTCATAATAATTGTTACCATGATTGGGTCTCGTGCATAGGTACTCGTTACCCAGCCTTTGTGTTTAAATGAGAATTTAATGTTGTATTAGTTCTAAACGATTCTACAGTAGTATGTTGTTATTGTCAGCATGTCGACTAGTTATGATAGTGGTCTTATGATGGTCACATTGTGTTGTATAATATTTACATTTGCAGTAACCAACAATTATTCATACATATGTATGGATGACAGTTTTTATCACAGCACTGTGATTAAAGTTGGGGAATTGTGTGTTGTATGATGGTACCCCAAAGCACCTTATGCTATGCAGTTATGTTCTTCGCAATTACTGAAATGAAAATATCAATAATAATTTCAACACTGCAGTTCCCCATACGTGACCTTTATTAACATACATAACTAATTTGAAGAGTTTATTGCTATTGATGAACTATAGTTACTAAGTTATAGTCATGCAATTCACTTTTGCAGGATGGGGTGGACATGATACATCGAGTGACATCTCAAGCAGCACATATGAAGTAATATGCTACAGGGACTGGGGCCCTTCCAGGGTAGATTATGTATTGTGTCAAAGTTAGAACATTATTTATTATGATTACAACATGTATTTTAACTTTGTGTAAGCACAATATGATATGAAGTTATTTTCTAATAATAAATGATAAATCCCATGCATTCATACTTTAATATACAAAATAAATGCAACAAACTATCTGTGATCATGGTTAGCTCTTAATAAAAACCTAAATGTAACTAGGCCCATCAAATCACTTCAATCAATCAATTTATTGGTGATAATATACAACATATTTACAAAGGTCATATGGTGAACAAAAGTAAAATACCAAACTAGAAATATGAGAATATTGTTAAAAACTTGCACATATAAAAACAACCTACAAAAAATAGTTTATAAACAATGATAAAAAACAGGCGAGGCCACTATATGTATTGGGCATACCTATATATGTCCCATCTTACTAAATAAGAAAACATTAAAAATTCATCAATTGAGTAAAATGCTTCTGATATCAAAATTTGTTTTATTTTTATTTTGAACTCAAGCTATGGCACAGTGCTGTAGCTTAATGGTAACTTATTATATAATTTAACAGCCAGATATCCTGGACCACATTCACATCTTGTTAAACATTGAGAAATTGGCATAAGTTTCTTTCTATTTTTGGTTTCATAACTATGGACATCACTGTGCAATCTATATTGTTCCTTATTACCCACAGTAAATTTTGAAGTATATAAACCGCTGGTAAAGTGAGTATGCCCATATTTAAGAAAACATGTCTGCAGTCATCCTGATAATTCAACCTACCCACCATTCTTATGGCTTTCCTCTGCAAGGTAAATAACCTTTTCATTTGCGGGGCATGGCCCTATGCTAGGATGGCATAAGTAGGTACAGGTTGCCCTAGTTGCACATCATGCCATGAAGCCTACCAAATTGCAGCAGAAATAATGTTCAGTTGATTGGGTTATACAAAATACTTTTTTATTAGTCTACAAAATAATACATTTCACTTATACACTGTAATACTTTCACTCCACTACCTTTAAGCTGCAATTACAATACTCAAGTCACTGTTGCAGACCTGAAAAGAAAAGCATGATTAAATTTTCCTACTCACTTGTCAGCTGCTGTAGTCAGCCACACATGAGGTTTAGATGTACATTTAATTGAATGTAGCAAATAAAATTGTACAAGCATTATTTGCTGACTGATGAACTTTGAATATGCATTTGAACATTGGTATTAATGTTGCTAACATGACGCAGACGTGCCATTGATTAGTAGTTTTTGTTTGTTTTAAACTCAGCACCAGTCTACTTCTTTACTTCACATGTTACTCAACATTGCTTCACATAACTGTATATGCAGTTGTGCACATATTTCGAAAAGTACAGGTCAGTAACAATGTAGCCTCGTTGCAGTTAATGTTGATGGCCCCTGCATTTGATAAGGTGTTACTATATCTTCATCATGTACTAGACATTGGAACACATACACAAGTCCTTGTGTGCAGTGGATGGTTTCAGTTGAGGCTAACATGATACAATCATGTTTGAGAAGGATTCAAAATACACCACAACATTCTCTGCATTTGAACGATTCATAATATGCTTGGCCATGTGCAGCCTCTTGTATTGTGTATTTGATAGCTACATTATGCAAATGTATGTAGTGGGTGTTTCCTCATACAATGCCATCCTTCTTATCTTTTTTATTTGAAGTAGTAGAAAAAAGTTTCCCATTTAAAAAAATATACATCTATACAAAAAACAGGTTTTTTATTATTTTATCTTTTTGTTCATATTGTATTCTAAATGACAACAGAAGACTATAAAAGTTTCATATAAAAACTTGTTTCTATCTCTACAATTAAAAGAGATAAGAGGGGAGGTGAAGTATGAGGAAACACCTGGTATAACCACCCTGCCTCTTTAACCATAGATTATAGCAGCTGAGGGACATAAATAAGTCATGTCACAGTATCAGGATGATTTCATGGATCTATTACTGCTTACTCAGAGTGTCTGATCCAGTCAGTGGGCTAAGACCATGTTAATACTCAATCGGTTTCTGGTATGCACCTAAACTATATACTTACTGAGCATGATTGGTCAGACAACGAAAACTGCTCACCTTGCCCTCTATCCTTACAGCCGTGCTTCTTCGTGCGTCCACGAGGTACGGTGTTATCTCGTGCCAAGCCTGTTGAAATAACTTAACTACGTGAGTCAGTTGTAGTGCGCCCTACACTAACTGTGCGATGGGATGATATCCCTGTTCTGTTCAGGACGATCTCGGCGTAGGCGGCTAGCATAGTCCTGGGTCTTCGATCTCCCTCCCAAGCTTCGATACACAACACTACTCACGACGTAGTGGGGGCAGTATACACGCTGTCACGCTGAAGTAGTCACATATCGATTCTAGCCCTACTCCAAGTATATCACACTAACCTTTTCTTCGATACATTGTGTTTGTTTGTAACACCGTACGATCCTTCATCACTTGGTCAGCGACACAAAATAGGTGTCAGTGACCTCAGGGCTCAGAGTTCAGCGACTAACAGCTGATCTGCACCACAAACCAGAGCACAAACACAAAACACAAACAAGTCTTTTAGGTTAGGCTCATCAGCTGACTGCTGAGAAACAGGAAGCAGCCATAACTGTTTAACTGTCAAAATAGGGCTAACAGGCCTGCCACTCGCTGGATATTTCCAAAATTGGCGCATGCGTACGAAATGACGCGTTATCCAGAGATTATCCAACGAATTTCCAACGATCGATTGCCGATGTGACACTTGAATAGCCCGGCGGAACAGATAAATATCGCCGCCGCCACCGTCTGCTCCGAGCGTACACTGGTGCTACACCGAAAAATGCGACGAATGCCGAAGCCAAATGCGCCCATTGGCTATTTGCTATTTCCCTTTTCACACTTCACGACTTCACTATAGTTAACCCTTAACCGATAACGTTGAAGCTTAAAAAATCAAAATCTCCTAATTATTTTTTGGAAAAAATGCATGAAGATTTGTTGGGTATATATCCTTTAATAATAATTTTGTATAAAGTAGCAGAACATGTGATGTAAAGAAAAAAAATCATGATAATTATTAACTAGAACACAAATTAGCACCACAAATTTGTAGGACCAAAATAATAATAAAAAAACTTTGACCACACTCAAATCTATACTATATTTTGTGATTGATAATAAGTAAAGCAATGCACCTATAAAAATATTTTGGTAAAAAATGACGGACCTGCCATGACTACCAGTTGAGAAAAATTATAACGTAAACTGTAACGTTCCGTCTAGCACATCTGGATTCTGGAATGTTGTTTACGCAAATTTATTGATAAACGAGATATAAAAGGGATACCAATGGCAGGTAGATTAGATGAGGTCATTTACCAGAAATGCGGTAAGGTTTTGTTGTAGGGTCGAACTTAAGATTGCTTGCAGTCACACAGACGGCACGTTACCAGTTAAGGGTTAAGTGTGTTTTGTAGATTCCTGATTTTTTAGGCCTTTTCACTTGAAATACAAAGGTGAGTTTTAGTTTTACATAGAAAAACGTTAACTGTTAACCTAAATTAAATAAATATGTAGAATTGTAGTAATCCTCACTTAATTCTAAGACGAAAATGCAGATTAATTTGTTTTTCTTCAAGGGTATAATAAACTATAACATTTAAAGCTTGCAAGCTCCATAACTCTCTCTAATAAAGTTTTTCGGGTCCTTAGGTAGGGGTAGTAGTTTTTTCGGTTTTTAAAAGGGTTAGACGTTACAAAAAAAGGGCTATTTTCGATGCGTGTATTAAGAGTTGAGAGGAATGTTGGGGCGACATTTTAAAGTGCGAATCGTGGAAATCGGTTCAGATCGAGGGAAGATTTTGAAGTTTTAGTGAGCGAAAAAGGCCATAAACGGACACGTCGAATCAACTGTTTTTTGAAATTCTCCCAGGTGACTGGACAGATAGGTAATCCTTGGGACTTTTTTCAAAGTACTAGGTATATCATATTCTTCGTGAGTTTTTACGGGATGGTCCAGATTTACCTTTTCCATCGCGAGAAAAAAATTGTTGAAAATTTCAGCGTTAAAGCAATAACGCCTGCGGTATCTAATTTTTTACTCAAACTTTAGGACAGATAACGAGAAAAAAATTGCACGATATTTTAGCTAAAACATGGTTCAATAGTGCCAATAATTTTCCTTTGAGGAATCTACACTTGTATCATCGTCTCGGGACAATAGGTATTATCTCGAAAAAGTGGAAAAGTGGTTTTTCAGCATATCTCCTCAATTGCATTGCGATGCGACCATATCACAACCACTTTAACAATCAAAATCGGAATTTTTCGTTGGGTATACATACATACCTACATTATACATTATGAAATTCATATTTATTTATTCGCCCCGCCAGAGAATAAGCCCCACCCTCCGTCCGTCGTTTGTCAGTTCGCATCTTGGCCGTTAAGGCCATTCAATACAAGTCGTTAATGCCTGTCCACATGACGATACCAAAAATATATATTCATATTGATATACTTTTAACGATTTCCTGAAAATGGGAAAATATACCGGAATAAAACTTTTAAAATTGTATTGCTACAGGAATATTTTCCAATTATACAAGGTAAAAAAAGTTTCCGTCGATACGTAAAATGATTTTCTTTTGTCAGATGTCGGCTAAAACCGCTCGATTTGTCTCTTGAAATTCATTCAGTATAGTCATATATAATGGAACAGGTTACGCTAAATTGTAAAAATCGCTTTTTCCAACATAGCAGTTGAAAGAGATGTCAAGTGGGTCAACTCACACACGTCAAGTAGGCGGACTCGGTATTTTCCACACATTTTTAGATTCCTTAAACGATAAAAGTTGAAACAATATTTGACATGTTTCGTTTTTTCAGTAAAATATCTACATAGGGAGTTGGAAAGGCGTCAAGTAGTGAGAGTCGGTCCAAAGAAAAAACGTAAAAGTAATTTGTCATTTTTCACTTTGTTATTATTACTTATTACTTCTCCATAATAGAAAACCTATATACTGAGATAAAAAAAGGTGTCAAGTAAACTGACTTTGCACTTTTTACACATTTTCAAACTTCTACAATGAATAAATTCTGTATACTGAGATCAAAATAGCTGTCAAGTAGATTGAAAAAAAATGGAATTAGATGTTTTCGTTTATTTTAAGTAGACGGTAGACAGACACAGGCCTTGTAATATAGTGTACTATTTTTCGTGAGTCGCTTGGTTTTAACGATACATGTAATTAAATGGTCTTGTGTGGTTTAAGGTTTAAGGGCATGTATTAAAGGCGTTTTTATTCTTTTTATGCAATAACATAGCAAGATAAAAAATTATTCTAAATATTCGTCTTAAAATGAAGTGGAGATTCACCTCCTTCATTTCGTCAGAAAGATTAGGAAACGTATATATGTATATATATTAATTAAATAATGCGTTAGATGAGCATATTTATTTTTATTTCAGTATTATGGATAAAAAAAAGACGTCCCATATATGGAAATTTTTTACCCCGGTAGATGATGTTAAGGCGAAATGTAACCTGTGTAAACAAGTCATAAGCTACAAAACATCTACCACTAATTTAAAAAAGCACTCTGAAAGGAAACACCCATTAGTTAATTTAACTCCTGACACAATTACAAAAAGAGAAATATCAACCATACCATCATCAAAAAGGCAAAAGCTCAATGTAGTAGAACGAGAACCCCAACCCAGTACGTCCAATTCAATTCCTATTGGTGAAGAAAATAATATCTCGGATAATGTTCCAACACAAAAAATTCAGTCCAGACTACCATTTGTACCCAAAACAATTGGTATTCATGCAAAAACAAAGCTCGACAATGCTCTTATGGAACTTTTTACCAAAGACATGCAACCCATTAGCATAGTTGAAGATACCGGTTTTAAAAATTTTATCAAAACTCTTAATCCTTCTTACCAACTGCCTTCCAGAAAATATATTTCCAATACACTTTTACCAGCACTTTATGAAGAAAAATATGAAGCAATAAAAGAAGTTATCAAAAATGTATTAGCTGTAACGCTAACTACTGACTGTTGGACATCTTTAAATACCGAGAGTTTTATGGCGGTTACTATTCATTTTATTGATGAAAAATTTGACCCAAAATCTATTTTGCTTGAATGCAGTTCATTTCCAGATTCACATACTAGCATTAACTTGGCTACAGAATTAAAGCGAATTATTATTGAATGGGGATTGGAGCAAAAGGTCTTTTTAGCTGTATCTGATAACGCAGCAAACATTCAGAAAGCTATTAAAGATGAATTGCAGTGGAAACATTTTGGCTGTTATGCCCATACTATTAATTTAATAGTAAAAGACGGGCTAAAAGTTGTTGAGCCAATAACATCAAAACTACGGACGTTAGTAGCCCATTTTAAGCGAAGCAGTACAGCCACGTTTAAGTTAGGGGAAATACAAAAACAAATGGGTAAACCTCCTTTAAAGTTATTGCACGATGTGGCGACCAGGTGGAATTCCACCTTCTATATGATTCAAAGAATTTTAGAATTGGAGGAAGCTCTTCGGTCAACAATAGCTCTTTTAGATAGTTCCAATCTGCCAATTATATCTGTCGAAGAATGGCAATTACTATCCGAAATAAAAAAAACTTTACAACCCATGGAAGAAGTCACAAAAATTATTTGTGGCCAGAATTATGTCTCCTTATCCTCGGTAATAATTTTAACCAAAGGTCTTGAAAATATCTACTTAACAATGAAACAGAATGATAACCATCCTATAATTCAAAACATGATAGTACGAATCTTAGATGGCATTTCTAAGCGACTCGGTGATTTGGAGAATTCCAGAACATTGTTAATATCTACATTTTTAGACCCCCGATTTAAAAATGTAGGATTTTCAAATACTACGGTAGCTGATTGGGCTAAAAAACTAGTTACAAATTTGGTAACCTCTAAGGTAAACCAGGTGTATGCCCAAGATAAATCAGCTGAAAATCACAACGAAGATAAACAGCAAGCTGAAGCCCCATTACAGAAATCGTCAGTTTGGGGATCTTTTGATAACAAAGCAGCGTCAACGTCAACCGTTATTAAAAACCAGAGTTCTGCTAACTCAAGGGCAATTATAGAAGTCGAAAGGTATCTAGAAGAAAATTTGCTGGAGAGAGACAAAGACCCACTTCAGTGGTGGAAACAACATTCGTACAACTTTCCCTACTTATCTAAAGTGGTTCAAGAAAAGTTCGGCGTAGTTGCTACATCCGTACCTTGTGAGCGCGTATTCTCCAAATCTGGCCAACTATTATCGGAAAGAAGATCAAGGCTCAGTTCAGATAAAGTTAAAAAGATCATGTTCTTAAACGTAAATTTCAATATTTAAGTTGTTAAATTGTTTTTGAAATGTATTTTATTATTTACTTATTTATCCATTTTTGTTTTGTTTTTATACCAAAGAATTGACAAAGTTTAGTTTTTTATTGGTTTATGTTTTAAATTACTTTTAATGATATGAATTTTATTACTTGTTACGTACTTACTCATTTTTGTTTTGCTTTTATGCCAAAGAATTGCCAATGTTTAGTTTCTTTATTTATGTTTTAAACTATTTTAGTAATATATTATTTATTTAAAAAAATCTAACCCAGCAACTGTCTCAGGTAAAAACCTATTTATCCTTTTAACCTTCAACTTTATCGGTATATTAGAATTGTTTACGATATACTTATGTATATGCATATAAACTCGATCGAGTTTGGCGCAAATCGTGAAGCGGAATCTCGACGCAGGTCACGTTAGGTTAATCTATTGAGGATTGGAGCTATTTTATAACTATGACTAACAGATAAATAATTTACAATAATAGTATGTTGTGCACCGGAAGAGAAAACAGCCGGTTTCGCTCCAAGTACTAATTTCAGTACAAGTAGCGGAACGACTGTCCGCTCCAAGGTGCACATACTATTTTTTACAAAAGCGGTGCGAAAAGCGAGGTATGCGCTCGTTTTCCCTCCAACTGTTTTCTATCCTCAAATACGGAGGGAAAACAAGTGTTTTCGCTCCGCTTCTGCAGAAAATAATATTGCGACTATAAATTGAGATGTAGGCTATCCTACTTTTCAAACTTTCAAGTTGATCAAACTACATACAGTATACGGTGTGCAAATTTGATTAAAATCGATTAATTAGTTTAGGAGTCCATTGCACACAAACATGTGACACGTAATTTATATATATATACCTATTATTAAGAAGAATATATTATACCATAAGCATAAATCACCAAGGAGATAAAAACCCTGCTACACCAACCGATCACATCAATCGCGCGATGCCGAACCAAGATAACCAGCGCCGCCGCCGAGCATACGCTGCTCCTTGTGCTGCTCCCGGTCTGCCTGAAAAAACTGCTCCGAAATGTAGCTGCGATTTTGAGAGCAGCGGAGCAGGTTGCGACTGTGACAACGTCGGAGCAGTGACAAAGTAGCAGTTTGCCAAATCGCAACACACCTCTAGTCTAGGTAGACTTCACAAATGGCATTCTTGACGTAACACATCTCCCCAATGTATTATAAAATTATAATATTTATTGTGACTAATGCACAAGGGAAAGACACAAATAAACAATTCCAGACAAATGTCAGGATTTAATAGCAAATCACGATAACCCTGGATAAAATGAAGATAAAGAACACACAATCCTAAGAAAGTTCCAAACTGTTTATATTTTCGGCTGTAGGCTACCTGAAAATGACCTTTACTTGTTCTTAATCAAGCTCCACGCCCCTAGAGGTGAGACCATGCTGAAAAAGAAAGCTTCACGGACACCAAGGAAAAAATAGTATCAGATATAGAATAGGAAGAGTGAAGAAATAGTTTTGTGAGAAATGGAGGACTCCACATCACTTCAATTGCAGTGTGTTTACCAAAAACTGAGGTAGAGCAATGTTAAACCTAGTTATGGCACCAGAGGAAGAAATTCGTATTGAAGAGGAGTACTGACTGACATACTAGAAGCAAAAAGCAAAACAGTAGATGGATATCTTTTAAGAAAATTTAAAGATCCCTGAAGACTTCGATCAGCTGACACATTCGTCATATGTGGCTGCAATAGTTTCAGCAAACTAGCCTGTCCACAGCCTAAGAAAATAAGAAATATGTTATCATAGTAAAATTTGTCATAGAGAGATAGCGACATTCCAAACATATAAAATTTTAAACCTCCCTGTTTCTCAGAGAACAAACAATAATATAAAAAACAGAAGTTTAAATGGTTGATAGGATATTAAAAATGAAACTGACCTGCCAAAATGCCTGCGAAAAGCTGTAATATCGCTGATGGTTGTCTTAGAAGGTTGACATTCTTCACAAGGGACAAGGGCTTTCTTGCTGTCATACTATCTGATTGATCAGGAACAGGCGTACCACCTCTTGATAAGACTTGAGAAATTTGGGTTTCATCTAATTCGCTCAGATTCTTATTGGTTCTTGGTGTAGAATCTTGGTTCTCCATCGTTGTGTATAGATCACCCTGCAAATATTGCTACGCAGTATCACACTTGACAACAACAAAAGATCTTTCATGATTAATAAACCATACCTCATCTGAAATTAGTACACAGTGACATACCTCCTTCGCAACAGCAACAATTTTGACCAGAACAACTATCCCGGGGCCCCTGAGACAGTCATCCTGGTCACGGCACCAATTTTGTAGTGAGCAACTAGTCACTGTCAAAACCGATACCAAATTTAGAAGTAGCCAAAGTGATCAAGTCGTCTAGTGGTGGAATTTAGAACCCAATGTTGTATGTGTGCCCATGGTAACCAGATTCTTTTAGCATGCATGTGTACCAACTCAGAGAGAATGAAATCAAACACAGAAATATTATGATATGGTTTTTTTATTATTTGCTTCTTAACATTTGTTTGGTATTTATTAATCATGAGTGCTGAGAGTTTCTGGTATGATTTTATTACTTGATTCTTGTATTTATCAATTCATGAGTGCTTTGTATTTCCTATATTTTACTGGTGTAATATTTATATTGATATGTTAAAATATACGATTCAAAATGTCTTAATAATAGTGGTAAACTGGCTCTTGTTATTGATATCGTATAATAAAGAAATGGTTATAAACATACACAGTCTAAATGATAAATAATAATAATACATGGTGGGCTAGATCTCTGTTTAACGTCAGGGAGAGAAATATGGATAGAATGTGGAAAAGTGTAAAATATCAGCATATATAAATAAATAAATATAATCAAACATATAAAGGAGTAAATAAAGGGGGTAAACGGGATAGGGAATATAAAATATAAACATAGCATCACAAGTATAGCAGCGTAGCAAGCATAACAGCATAGCAAGCATGGTATCTAAGCGCATAAATAGATCAATAAATAAATATAAACAATAAACAACATATAAAAGGGCTGGTTAGAGGAAACCGTATAGCTCGTGAAACACGCGAATCAACCACTACCAACTTGGGTAAGTGAATAGGCCGTCCCGGCAGTCGCCACGGTTTCCACAACCATAAAATAAATATTGTATATAAATAAAGGGGATCAGTAAAGGTTGAAATAGATAAATTTAAATAAGACAGAGTTATCTCTGTTCGCCACCGGCCTGCAATACCTCAGGACCTACCAGAGTAGACGTAAATCAGAGACCCAACACCATTTAAAGTCGTCTTAAAAGCTCGGATATATAGTATACATTGTGAAACACTCCAAAAATAGTAGCCAGACCACATTAGTTCATAATATAAACTCAAAAAACAACATACCTGCAAATATTCGTGAAAAAGACTCAAAAACCCTTCTGTTGAAATTTTGGTCTCCAGCTTGTTACGTTTTTTTAAAAAACAATCCCCTCTCGTAATTATTAAACAAACTATCAACAAAACTATGGCAACGATTATCACAGCTCACTATTCCAGTGACCAAACACAACAACCAAAAGCATCACAGAACAATATCTTTTTCTGTGAATACGGATTGACAATTAACACAGAATGAAAGAAAAGGAAGGAAGCATTACAGAACAGTAGTACAGAATCACAGATGGAAAATTAATATAGAAAGTCACTCATGATCTGATACATAAAATATCTGAACAATATATGATGTAGTAATAATCAAATACATTACTTATCTGAACTTCATCAAGTCACTTCATGACTATACACTCATACACTTAGATCTTACATTTTTTTATAAAAATCATCCGTCAATGACATCAATGTCAAACTTCGGTCACGTGACCGCTAAAGGTGCGTTCCAACGTCTGGCAGCCAGGAGCGCGTTCCGGATCACCACACTACAATGTTTTCTGGACCTCCGAAACATCACAGAAAAATACAGTTCTAATAGAACACATCTGGGCACACCTACGAAGAGATTTGATAGTGAAGGGGAATCAAGATCAGCAAGAATGGCTTCAAGGTGACCTAATAGTGAATTTTTCTAGCTTAAGTGAAAATTTACAAAGTAAATTGAGTGTTCATTTAAGTGGAAGTGGAAGTGGCAGCAGGAAACAGGTTGCGTTTATTTTTATTTTGTAGTGTTTGACTACGATGAACCAGACGTCAGATGTAGGTGGTATTAGTATTAATGAATATAGATATTCCTTTAAATCAATAAATCATAATTGGTTGGTGATTTGAGTTAGATTTTACCACTGTCATTAAGAATATCCTGTTGGTCTCAAATAGAAAATATTTTGGCACACTATTTTCAAATAGGTTTTCTGTTGATTTAATGTTAAAACCTTTTCTATGTCCAGCCAAAAAAGTTTACAATTTTGTGAGAGGGAATAAGTTCCAATTTTACCACCATCCTAAATATTCCTCAAAATTTTGCAGTTCTTTAAAAATTGACAGAAAATATGCCTTACATTAAAACTGTTGCAGAGGGTTTATTATTCTCGGAGAAGTACATTGTTTTACAAAGTGATGAAATATCAGCCTGTATAAATGTTCTTGTCGTTACAAAAATTATAGGTAGAACATGAAGGACAAAATTATTTCATAGGTATATTAAATACATACAACTTATAGTTGGTAGGCGTAACCCTTCCATCAGAGTATACAGCTCAAATTACAGTCCTTATTCACAATAGGTATTGTTAAAATTTTGATTTCAGGCCAATAGGTATAAAAGTAAGTTTTTGGGCAATTGCACAAAGCAGTTTTAATGGAAATTGCAATACATCAATATACATATAGATGAGTTTGTTTTAGACACATTTGTTCATGTAATCAACCCCAAACTGACGAAATTCTGCTTGAATTAATGTTGTTAATGTAGCAAATATTTTTATTAATAATTACACTGAAACAGTTCAAGACAAAATACAGACTGACAAAACTTAAAAGAAGAAATCTAATGGAAATAAGAAATGTCTAACAGAAGGGAAAATCTCTAAATCTAAATACATGTACATTTTTGTACTGTTACTACTGGCATTTTTCACCATTCTTATTTTTTCAAAAAGTATTTTTCTTAATTTATCAACCGAGATGAACTCTAATACATATAAAATGTAATAATTATGTTGAAACTATAAAACAATTTAAATTTTCCGCGGAATGCCCGCTGTTCGGCCCACGGTAACCGGCCTACTATTTGACAGCTAAGCGACGTTGCCACATCTACGGCTCCGGCCTAGCGTAGAGTCGGTCATGACCCAACACGAACCCAACGTCCCCAACGATCCAAACTCCAAACACTTCAAAGTCTAGTAACATTCTAGGGATATTTAATTTGTCAATGGTTCTGTCAAGAGATTTCCATTTGGTATTTTGATATTTTATTTGGCGTTTTTGGGAATGGAATGTCAAGAAAAGGGAGCTTGATGATAATTATGTGATTAAGTAACTTATATCCCGTTACCCGTTTTCGTCAATTTTTGGAGGTTTATCCATAATATTAGTAAACGTTTACGTTACAAATATATAGCTTGAATAGAAATACACATGTAAGTACCCTTCCTAGAAAATGTAAATAGAAGTATACTGCCGTCAGGATAAAACGAATTAGTGGGAGTTATCTTTTTATTTAAGGTTTACTAAGGAAGATGACAATTCTGGAGAATGAAGTGATTTCTATGCGCAACAAATTATCACTATCCAAAAGGAAGTATAAAAACAGTGAGCAGATCAAGAGAAAATACCTATACGAGGAAGAGGACTTACCTGCTAAGAGGCAAGTCTTTGGGGAAATGATAAACGGGTATCGCTCTGATCAGAGAAATAATGGGGATGTCCTCCAGGACTCTCCTGTCGCCACTTTGTCAAATATGGGCAATACCTGCTTTCTGAACAGTGTGATCTATACCTTACGTTTTGCTCCAACATTTCTGCATAACCTGCACCACCTTATTGGTGATTTGGGTCTGGTTAATTCCAAATTCAGCCAGCACAAAGCTAAAACATCTTCCCTGGGTAGGAATATAGGGGCACTAACTGGACCAAGTTCTCGCAGCACTAGCAGTAAGGATCTATTAACTATTGGTAGCTCCTGTGACTTTATACCAAAATCAAAAGTGCAAATAGTAACAGAAAAATTGCATGAGCTTTTTGTTACAATGCATACCCTTGAAATGAAAGATTCTACTGACCCATATCAGCCTATTGCATTCTTACAAGCTGTGAGAGAAGCAAATTCTATTTTTGAGGGAAATAATCAGCAAGATGCCCATGAGCTGTTAGTATATCTATTGGACAACATCAGAGAAACTTGTGACATACTTGCACAACAAGTTCATCAGTATCCAGATTTGATGAATGAGGCAGAATCAATGTCACCAGTAAATAGCAGTAAGATATGGAACGTTCGGCGATCCTGGAAGAAGACTTTGAAGAAAGACAAAAATACTAAGGAACCAATTTCAGAGGAACAAGCAAATGGATCAAATCCCATAGATTATGAGGATTCTACTTCTCCTGAGTGTAATTATGGAGGTAATAGAAGAAGAATCGGATACAATTTTGTTGCTGAAGATTTTGAAGGTATTACACTTCGTCGTACTAAATGCTTAGAATGTGAAAGTATCACTGAAAGGAAAGAACCATTTTATGATATTCCAGTTCCTATCATATCATTGAAGGACAGTATAGATGTATTAAATGAATGTGACATATTTAGAAAAGCCTGTGTTACAACAGAGAAACTGTGTGATGCAAATAAATACCTATGTGAAAACTGTGAACGCTATAATGAGGCTAGTAGAGAAGTACTCTTTGAAAAGCTACCAAATATCATGGTATTACAATTAAAGCGTTTCACTACTTCATCTATGGGTGTTCAGAAAGTTAATACATATGTTCCAACTCCATTAGAAATAGAATGCTTCTGTCAGAGTTGTTGCTTGGAAGATAATACAGAATCACCAGTGCTTCGTCATAGATATCAGTTATGCTGTGTAATTATGCATCTAGGAGGGACTATGGCCTCTGGGCATTATATTGCATATGTTAAAGCATCTGATCACCTAGAGGACTATGCAGATTGCACTAGGGATTTACCAAAAGGCAGCCTATCAGCTAGTAGTAGTGAGAAATCCCTTAACATCCTCAAATTTCTGAAACCCAAGACATTGGGCAATGCTCTAATTGACAAAAATGGTTTGTCCTCAAAGTGTGTCATGAATGGTGTCAGAATGTGCAAAAGCATAGATTGCTGTGGTGTGAGGTTGAACACCAATGTGATAGAAAATTCTATAAACTGTTATTCAAGAAAGATTGGTCAAGATTACTATTCAACTAATGCAGCAAATGAAGATATGTGGCTGGAGTGCGATGATGAAAGTGTACGGCCTCTCACAACACAAGAATTTAAAGAAGAGCTTGGCTTTAAAGCAAATTCCACATCCACACCATACTTACTTTTTTATGCAAAAATGCCTGATGTTGCTTTAGACTAATGAGAACTGCTTTGGGTAGACATATTATACATTTTTTTGTGAGTACAAATCCAATAGTGATTATTGTGATACCACAATACTTTGGTTGAAATTTATAGGACAAAAATATTTAAATGTATACCTACACAGCAGTGATAAATCTGTATCTGGTTATATATCAAATAATGATGATTTATTGTTGCATTCATTTGAATCTCCACATTTCTGCCTAACTGGAGGTTTGTTGTACATACATATTATCTTTTGTCAGTTACTTGTACTTTGGAAATAGACAGCTTTAATACTGAATTCTCAATCATTTAAATTATAATGTAACTATTATCTATCAGAAGGTTATTCTTTTTTGAACAGCTTCTAAAAACATAATAATGCAAAACTGATTTGAATCCAGAAACTTTCTTAACCAAAATTATTGTGGAAGGTAGACTATTTTAAGATTTGTAGTTTGTTCAAAAATTAACCATCAAAACTGTATTGCAATATTCTATTGCTTAGACAGGGGAAAGCACGCCTCACATTAAATTTTCTTAAACATGTATATTGTAGTGTTTGACTCTTGTACTAAGTATCCATAAACAGATGATCCGTTTCCTTGTGATTTATGATTCAACAGCTTTTCTGGTACTGAAATATATGGCTGAACATTTGGGTCACTACCTCTGTAGGTTTGAATGAATAATTCTTTTCCTTTTTCACTGAAACAATGTGCTTGGAACATATGTATGATTCATTAAACACATATCTATTTTAGTGTCAGTTACTTATTGAAGAGAATATAATATGCACCTCCAATTTCAAGATTCTTCAGGTGGACATCAATGAGATCGCGACTCTATTGGATACTAAATGAACTCAGAGATTTGACAGAATTAGTTTTTTCTAAAAGTGACAAAAAAAACTTTACATTCTACTTTTATTGATTGACCATAAAAAATTATGACTGGGTCTTAAAACATCAAACCTTTAGTAGGTTTTTGATCTGGTCTGGGTGATTTTGCTTTCACTTTGTGAGTTTGGAATCCCAGAACATCTATATTGTTGTTGATAGTATACAGTCATATCTGATCATAGGATCTCCCATATTTCAGTTTTAGCTTACTAATGATATTGTAGCCTTCTGAAGAAGCTGTATTTGGCCTTGAAAATATATTCAGTAGATTATCATCAATAGAAAATCAGTGGAAAAGTCCTCCAAGAAACCTTTTTGTATTGGAGACAGCGTGGTCTGGCATTATCACAGCACCTAGGCTCTATTGGGCTTCTGCATCCCATTTTTTAAAAGAGAGTGTATTGTTTAACCCACTACTTTAGAGCTGTTTTATAAGCCAAGAGTACCCATAAACAAAAGGAGTCACATGGCAGGTATTATCTATGTATGGACAGGTAGCATTTAGCTACTTGCTTGCTAGGGTAAGTAATAGTAGATTATCCCAAGTAAGGTTGACCTTCACACACAGTGCCTCTCCGTCACACATCCAGCTTGCGCCAATTTTTAAACTTGGGTGCCTAGCAACCATTATTTATGAACAAATTTTGGCAAGAAACCCTATACTATATATTAGTAATAAAATTGAGGCGTTTCTCGGAAAAACCTCATAAGTCAATTTTTGCCAAAATTTAGATAATAGCATCATCGCATTTCTAACATCCCTATACATGGATAGAAACAATTATTTCTCGAAAAAATTTTATAGGTCCTGTACTATTTACAGAGGAAAATTGACTTGTTCTTCTAAAACATCATAAGCATATTCTTTCACCTAAGAGAGCCATTTGTGCATATAAATTGTCATGCAAACTTGATAACAAAACAGTACAACACAGCACCTGACACTGCTGGTAACTTTGTCATCGACAATGAGGTGGACAACGATGATAATATAGTAGTGTAGTGGTTGCAAAGACCGAGTGGTAGATATCAGGTTTTTTGGTTAGCCAGAGTTGATTGTTTCAGTTAGTTGGTTTTTGTGTTAGGTATAGTTGTTCACTATCACTCTTTCTTCGTTTTTTGTATCGGAATTTATTTTATTTTCATGCTGTTTGTATTAAGGACACTAATTTGTTAACCTTTTCTCTCAAAAACCTCATATGTCCATGTATTTTTTGTGTTTTTTTCATATGTTTCACATTAAAATAATTACTGCTTGTGGACGATGTGTCTTATATACTTTCACTTCTACCAGATATGGCAATAAATCAATCTAATCAAAGTTTTACATGCTGGGAAGTTTTTTTCATTTTCCCAAATATGTTAGTTTTCGACTAATGACGTTTTTCCGATAAACACCTTAATTGTTAGTATTTCATTATTTCATTAATTCATAGATTTGCACCTAAAGCAGACCAAAAGATAGAGAACAAAAGCGTCTTTATGACAGTAAAATTTGAAATTATTTGGATCATTTTTGTGACAGTTACTGCCATTTTAGAGTTCGAAAATTTGCTACTCTTTATGATTTTTTTGATATAAGAAAACATACTCTTTAGTGTGGTTAGCATTAGAATTTCACGTTATGACATTATTTTGAGTTACCCCCACCCCTTTTTTATCATAGTATCGGTACCAAAAATTAGATTTTTGTTTCTAATGATAACCTTTTTATAGTGAACAAGTTTGACGAAAATAGGAAAACTTTGTTTTTTTTTTGGTGTCTGTCTGTACAAACTGGCCTATTAAGAATGGACGCGGGCAATATCTCCGTTAATCACATAATTTCGAGTCAAAAATATTATTAGTAGTGGTAAAGGTTTATTGATGTATATACACGAAAACCTGCTTACATACATCAAAAAAAATTACAAATATAACAAACAAATAAATAATACATTAAACAGATAACAAATGATAAATAATAAAATACATGTTAAAATATAAAATCAGAGAATTCGTTAGGTATAGAGGTAATCCTCAAAAGAATAAAAAGCCTTTCCTAAGCTCTCATTTTTGTATAAAAAGCATTTGGTTGTAGTACCTACCTTAATTTCTCTGGGTAAAGCATTGTAAAACTTAATGCAGTAGTAATTTTCAGCATTTCGGGATCTTTTCAGTCTCAAGTCTTTCAGTTGTAAGTTCTCTCTGTTTCTTGTCATGTGTATATGCACATTAGAATGCCTTACGAACAGATTTTCGTTCCTTTTGACATAGGATAGACACTGAAGTATATAAATAGATGGGAGAATAAGGATCTTTAAGCGAACAAATGCACATTGACATGATTCCTGGTAGTTTAAATTTGCTACTACCTGTAAGCATCTTCTTTGGAGTGCAAATACATTTTAGCATGGGTTGAATGACCCCAGGTGAAAATAGCATAATTCATAGCTGATTTAAAGTATCCATGATAGTATTGAAGATAGTATTGTAAGTATTGTTCCTTCCACGTTAGCATGGATCCAGATAAACACCAAGAAGTTCCACCTTATTATCATTAATTGAATCAATGATGCTGGTTGTTCGAAAGCAGCAGTCTTGGGTTTTATTTTTGTTTATATGCAGTTGGTTAGCTAGTCACCAAGTGTCAATAGCTGATTGTTGTTCAGTTCCAGAATTGGTGCTGTTTTGGAAATTTAAATGCTGTAATCTTGATGTATCCTCTGCATAAATAATAAATTTTGATTGATAGTCACAATAACTTTCTATGTCATTTATACATACATATATCAGGTTATCCACGTTATTCGACACGGAGCCTTATGGCTAAAGTGTTTGACGAAAAAGAAAATAATAATTTTGGATGGATAGGGACCCATTAAGGTTACATTTTAAACATATTTTCATGTTATACAGGGTGTCCCCAAAACAGGAAATGTATCAAAGTTATGTTTTTTTAAATAGAACACACATTATTGCATATTCAGATTCCTTGGTGAATTCAAGTGTGACTTTATGTATCACACATGGGACGTTTAGGTGTCAATCGCCATTTTCGGTATAAGTAGATGTCATAAAAAAATTGAATTTCGCAGAGATTATAAAATTTAGAAGGCCGTCACTTTGCCGTATTACTAAGCAAAAAACGCGTAACCTTAAGTTAGACGGTCAAATTTGAATTACGTTTGTGCTTGGAGTAATCGGTCGATCAATTAAAGAAACTTTAATCAGAGACAACTTGATTTTTTCAAATGGTAATACCTAATTCTTTTATACGTTTAAATGTAAAATTCGATAGCCTTTCTAATGATGTAGAGTTGTGAATATAAATCTCTGGTAGTTTCTCTCTTATTTTAAATTTTCAGTTAAATCGGTGTTCTTCTATTTTCCTACCTATAAGCAACCGCCGGCCATGCAGGCCATGAAATATAAACAAAAACGTTCAGATGGGAGAAAACAAGTAACTTAGAATTAAGGATACAGACAGATTAGAGTGAAGAGACAAGATTATATAAATGTCTTACAACAAATCAGCTCTAACCATAAACCACGGCGGTAACATATCTGAGGCCAAAGAGAAGCTGGAGTATGACATAAATTGATATCTTTCACAGCCTACTGGCTACTGCAATGTCCGTAATATCTTAGAGATTAAACATTTCCAAAACAATCAAAGCACTTAACTAAAAGAAAAACTACCAGCCATTGTTGCCACAGCACGAAATTATCAATCACATGTAACGGTATAAAATATTAGTAATTTGCGTCAAAGTAACGATACCTCTGACTGGAGCCCTTCTATTTTTTTCACTATTACTGAGATCGCAAAAAGGGGTACTTACAAATCAGATTTAAATTGTCACCCAGGTAAATTATGCTTGATAATTTGAATAAATTTCAAATCATTCTTCATTTTCTACGATCTTGCTAATAGGTACTGAAGATTTTCGAGAACTCCAGTCAGGGGTATCGCTACTTCTGACTTGACAGGATTGAATACTTTTTTATACCATTAAATGTTTTATATAATATAATATATAATAATATATAATTTTATTCTGAAGATAACAATAAACTGCCTACAACAATCACTAGTAGTTTTTCATGTCAAAATTTTTAATTTTGGAAATTGGCAATCTCTAGTACATTGCCGTAACTAGTAGGCCATGAAATATATCCATTTCTGTCGTACTCCAGCTTCTCTATGACCTTAGACATATCTAAAAACAACGATGTTATATCATATATAACATCGTTGTTTTTGCTTAGAGGTGATTAATTTGTTGTAAGTAATTTTTATAGTCTTGTGCCTTTAGTCCAGTTCTTCTGTATTTTTCTGTAGTTTTCTTCTGTATGAACAGATTTTTGTTTATATTTCACGGTCTGCTAGGTTGCTTATAGGGAGGAAAACTGAAAAAAGCGTTTTGGTTGAAAATTTATATCGTTAGATAGGCTATCAAAATTTACATTTAATCGTATAAAAAAATTAGGTTTTCCCATTTGAAAAAACCAAGTTATCTCTGATTAAAGTTTCTCTAACTGATCGACCGATTGCTCCACGCACAAACGTAATTCAAATTTGACCGTCTAACCTAAGGTGACGCATTTCATGCTTAGTTATATGGCACAGTCACAGCTTCTAAATTTTATAATCTCTGTGAAATGCAGTTTTTTTCCGACATCTACTTATACCGAAAATGGTGATTTACACCTGAACGCCCCATGTGTGTGATACATAAGAATCTGGTCCTGGGCCCAACCTTGCGATGTGGCGGCCCTGAATACATAAAGTCACACTTGAATTCACCAAGGAATCTGAATATGCAAAAATGTGTGTTCTATTTAAAAAAACATAACTTTGATACATTTCGGGTTTTGAGGACACCCTGTATAACATGAAAATATATTTAAAATGTAACCTTAATGGGTCCCTATTCATCCGAAATTATTATTTTCTTTCTCATCAAACACTTTAGCCATAAAGCTCCGTGTCGAATAACGTGAATAACCCGGTATATAAATGACATAGAAAGTTATTGTGGCTATCAATCAAAATTTATTATTTATGCAGACGATACAACAAGATTACAGCATTTAAATCTCCAAAACAGCACCAATTCTGGAACTGAACAAACAATCAGCTATTGACACTTGGTGTCTAGCTAACCAACTTGGAGGAGTTAAAAAAGTTAATAGGTAATTATTTTCTACGTGTCCATTTTTTAACTTCATTATGTATATTATTAAATTTTATTGTATACGTACATACCTATTTTTTTATTCTTACAAAACAGATTATAATTACTCCCGCTACTGCATTATTTTCCACTTTCCAGCACTCTGCATCTTTTATTCTTATCATTTCTGGAAGATTGTCGTATATTGGTTGTTTTTGGCCCCCACTTTTTCGGGGCACGCGCCGGCCCTGGCAGCATTGATTCATTATACCGAAAATGGTGATTTACTTCTAAACGGCTCGCTTTAAGTCCTATGTGTGGTATATAAAGTCACAGTAGAATTCACCAAGGAATCTGAATATTCAATAATATACATTAAAAAATATAATTTTGATACATATCGTGTTTCGGGGACACCCTGTATAACATGAAAATATTTTTAAAATGTAGCCTTAATGGGTCCCTATCCATCCGAAATTATTATTTTCTTTTTCATCAAACACTTTAGCCATAATCCTCCGTGTCGAATAACGTGAATAACCCGGTATATTAGGAAAAGAGTAGGTCCCAATATAGAACCCTGCGGAACTCCATATTTGATAGAATCAATAAAAAGAAACATTTCCATTAAATGAGACGTATTGATGTCTATTACACAGATGGGGTTTTGAAAGACCTACGCTATTCTAGAGACACAATTTATCTGCTAATATCGAATGAGAAGCACAGTCAAAAGCTTTTGAGAAATCATACAATGTGCAATTAGTAATCTGGTAATTTTCAAAACCGTCAAGAACAAAATTTGTCAATTCGGATAAGGCAGTTGAATACCTGAATTTTTTCGAAATCCATGCAGCCTTTTACTTAAAATAGCTACCGTTTATCTCTAAATATTCTACTATTTGTTTATTCAATAAATATTCAAATATTTTCGCAAGCACCGGAACTAGAGCTATTGGCCTAAAGTTGTTTTAAGTCCTACTCTGAACCTGCTTTAAAAACTGGAATTAATTTTTCAAGTTTTAGTCATGCTGGGAAATGCAGCATTTTATTAATTTTGTTAATAGGAGATAAATTATTTTTTTTTTATAGTTGTGATTACTGTAACAGTAACCCCCTATGGATCTTTGCTTGTGCTATTTTTAGCTATAGCTTCACTGGTCTTAATAAATATAGGAAACAGATCTGAACTTAAACTGTACATTTATATGAACATCCAAATAATCCAGAGGATTTTTGTCTGATTTCTTCAAATTATCAATTAAGTTCTTTGCAATATTCACAAAATAATTATTAAAATCCTTTGCATCCATTTTGGTATGTATTTGGCTATTAACTGTTTTGCCATAATAGTTTTTGATAATTTGCCACATTGCCTGTTGCTTATTGTTTGACTTGTCAATTAAATCGTCATTATGTCGTCATTGATCTGACGTTTCGCTTTATCTAATTCGCGTCTGTACATTGCCTTATATTGTTTTACGGATTGATTCGATACCAAATTTGTCTCCTTTGTTGAGTTCAATTAGGGAAGATAATGTGTCCCTTAGATGATCATTGAACCAGTTTACTCTGCTTTTAGTGAAAGTATGTTGACTTGACAGGAAAGCTTTTTTTCAAAATTATCTAATATAGGTATATTGATAGAATAAGTGAAAGTTTGTTGAACAGTCAGAGTTGCTTTCTATAAAATCCCAATTTCAATTTGCATTTGATATAGCTTCTTCATACATATTGTTACCATTGAAAATAATAGCTGAGTGATCAGATAAGCCAAAATCGACAACATTGGCAGAGAAATTTATGATAGTGAAAACATTGTCTAGGCATGAGTTTAGCCTTATATTGAGGAAAACAGTGTCATAGGAGTCAGATATAATAATAATAATATCGTCTTTATTCCAAAAAAAAAAAACCAAGAGTGACACGTGCAGCGAAGTTTATTAGCCTTGGCTACTGTTACAAGTAACTGCTTGTGTCGGTCAGAACAAAGATGTTCGATGTAATGTACACAAAGTAAATGTAAAAAAGTTACATAAAACATTAATAACAATAATACAGTGACAAAAAATTTGTTAGGATGCTTATCTAACGAAGAAAAACAAATTGTTTATTACTTTGGTAAAAAATATACTAAAACGAAGTTGTAATAACAGGTTATAGATTAAAATTCCAGCTTCGCTAATCAGTCTCTAGCAACCTATTCGAATTCGATGGTATCTAGCAAGTGTGGACGTTATAGAAAACTGCTTGACGCTTGAGGATAACACATTTGCGGGGTAAGGGCAAAGGTATAAGAAGTCGAGCAAGAGGGGGCGTGGCCTATTTACTATTCTTACTACAAGGATATACCACAAAGTTATAAAAAGTATTTGTAGGCGCCGCTCTCTTTTGTTTAAATACCGAGGGGTCTGTGATGGTGATGCCGAACCGGCTGCTGCTGACCCTAGACCTGTCGTGCAAAAAGTATTGATCTTTTTTGATCGTCCGTCGCCGTCGTTGAGAAATAGACATTGTATAATTTGTACCTGTATAAATACAATATGGGCAGGCGTTATGGTAAAAAGAGTTTTTTACAAGTGCAACTGAGCTATCACACAAAAAATGAATGTTTCGTATGTACAATGTACAAGAGCGGAAATAAGATGGAAAATAAGGTGAAAATATGAAAAATCAACAAAAAGTACCAATGAGAATATTATGCGTGTGTATGTTATTTGTTATAGGAAAATCTGAGGAAAGCAGCTAAATTCAGTGAGGTTCGTTCACTCCAGACTGAGCAGTTTTTAGACATGCCGATGCCATTGGAAAACTGAAAGATGACAAGTATTACAGCATTGGCGTAAATACGGGGGGAATAGGGGGGACATGTCCCCCTCTTGGAACTAAAAATAAAAAAAACTATCATGTCTCATACTGTTTGCTTATAGCGCCCCCAGAAGACGCCGGAAAAATTATTGTTGGATTCATAACAAACCTCCCACGGCAGACCTCCAAAAATATACCCCCATAGTGAAACTACATTCTGAATTACAATTCGATGTTTCGGTGAAGTATTCATAAAAGGGGCCGCAGGTTAAACAACTTTGTGAAATCTATAACATCCCCAATAGATATATACACCTATGCCAAGTCGATTATGTATTATGTACTGTGAAGAAAAAGAAAAAATTGCTCTCTCTGCTGTTGACAGATTAATAAAAAATACCAAAATAGTTGCCCCTCTGACCTATAATGCTGCCACATCAAGATGGTATCCTTATTCTGCCTGATATACGACACATGATCTATATATTCAGAGAAGAAAAATGACTTTTTGAACGGAAAGTGGTGGTTGTATAAAGTTCAGTGGCGACATTCCGGTTTCAAAATGCAACATGATTATAACATAAAAAGTAAAAGGTATAATATACATATATTCGTATATGACCACCTACAATTCAATCTCATTGTATACTTAAAAACAGTGATAAAATCGGTAGAGCTTGGGTCGCCATAGAAGACATGCCTAATACACTAGTAGATAGTCGTCTTAGCTTGTGCAGAGATTTACCAGAAATATAGATGTACTGTATCTAGCGTTAGAATTTTTTATTCCCGGCGCAAAAAATGTGAACCCAAGACCCTAACGTTCGCGGCCTGGGTCTGCTAACAATCTTCATTTTAAGAATATACATACAAATTTGGTTAAAAATCGTAATATTTCTCAGTAATCCTGAGAAAAGTAACTGCTCAAAACCAATGGGGTATTTTCCAACTTGCTAATATTGCCTGTTTAATGGCTGAAATGGAATAAATGGATTGCTTGTATCTAATTTGTAATGATGGCACTGTTTGTTCAATTTTTTCTGCCCACGTGGAGTAATGATAGAGTTTGAAAATCATCCCTTTGAAAAGAGCTCATTTAAATCTCTTACCCCTCCCGCCTAAGAAATCAACCAATCAAAAGTCATTTTTATCCCGGATGTAGATAGGATGTGACTATATGAAATTGAATTATGCGTAGATTCAAGGTTGTCACGTTGTTAACATTTTACCTAGTTTTTCTACATATAGAGGATGTAAACTTAATTTTATGTATTATGTTTATTTAGTTTCCCTCTTTTTAATTGAATAAAAATTCATGTTTGTAGACTATAAATGTTATATTACACTGCAATTCCATTTTTTGCATTATTATGTAATTAGCAGTTTACTCTGAGGATGTTTCCTAGTTACTTTTTACAATTTTACTCGTCATTCTTCAACAGCCTGTCACTAGTGTCATGCCATACATAACCTCCCCTGGTCTCACGACTGTCACGGTATCTAATAGCGTTTTCGACTTACTGCACTGATTTTAACCACGATTGCACTACAGTGCACATTGAAGACTCGTCTGGTGCCCAGAAGTGCAATAAATCTGAACTGGTATGTCGAACATACACCAAATTTCAGTGCAATTCAAGTAACTGTTCTGTCAGCCAACTGATGACAGTTTTATGTGAGTTTGCATCGCGAGAGCTCAATTTTATTCTGTGATGGTTTTGGAATTTGAATAGTTTGAATCCGCCTTATTCAATAATTTATTCTATTTATCGACATAAAAACTAACAGCATTTTGTGCAATATGGCCTTTGCACTAAAAATGAATATCTATCTAATCGGTAAATACTTATGTATATCTTGTTGTATCTGTTCTTCCGTCAGTGTATGAACACCTTCAACAAGTATTCATATTTTTGGGACACTCCCAGTCGTTGTTTGCAATTTAACTAGATATGCTTCAATTTCCTCATCATCCGAAGATGACGATGTTCGCAGTTCTTCCAACTACACTTTCCGCACCTTTCATGCTATTATGTATACTACCCACTTAGGTCTTAATTCAAAAAATTATTTTCTCTGACAAATAAAATAGGTTATAATTAATATTTATAGACGTCGAGAATGCACTGAAATCTCCACGAGCTCAGAGAGTCCGTGGCGATAATTTGCACTCAAGTGCAATTAAGCGGATAAGTCGAAAACAAAAAACCACACTAGTTTTGCACTCAAATCTAAAAGGGGTGATGGCGCGCTATACCCCCCGCACCGACGCCACTTCAATCTTCTGGCCACCTGCGCGCATTTCACACGTTACCATGGCAACCGCCGAACCCGAACAAGAACCCGACAGCGACCGAGGCGAGTGGAGCGGTACAACGCATCGACGCTGACGGAACGACAGCGCGGCGAGACGACGCAACGACATTCATTTTTCGATACATACGATATACCACCATATTTTGTCTTGTCGATGAATAAAGTGTTTAAATGACCAGTCTTCAAGTTTATACAGTCCACGGAGCCCACAAAATTGGTCCTACCAGAGCCGGATCAAGCATTTAAACACAGAGAAGAGGACATTTCAGAAGAAAAGGCCCGGCAGCACAACGTTTTACATGGTTGCTGGCTATCACAATAGAGAAACGTTACAAGTTACAAGGCACGAGAGAGCGGTATACGAGGCACAGGGGTGAGTCGTTCCATGAGCCATTGGTTTTATATCCAGTATTTCCATATTTCCAAGTCACAAGTTTTAAATTGTTGCAAGTTTTCTTTGATTATTCAAAATGGCAGATGATGAAGTCAAAGTGTTAAATAAAAAAAGAGGTTCAATTAAATCTAGCTTAACGCGGTTCAATAACTTCATTGATGGCATTCGTTCAAAGCATGATTTAAGTGATGTGGATTTGATTCAATTGCAAGATAGGCTTGAGAGAACCCAAAATTTGATAAATGAGTACAGTGAAATTCATTCGGAGTTATTGTCAATTTTACCCGAAAATAAGCTGGTAGAACAGTATGCAGCCTATGAGTCATTTGAGAATGAATTCTATCAAGCAGTGGCGGAGGCCAAAAATATTTTAAAAAAGGCAAAGGCTGAAAACAATTCTGACGATGAAAATCAATCCAATCGTTCTTCCAGGTTGTCTGGGTCGAAACATTCTTCCAAAGTATCTGGGTCAAGGTCAGGGGTTGGTTCCGGTATCAGAGACCGGGCAATAGAACTGCCCACTATAGAATTGCCCAAATTTCACGGTCAATACGAGCAATGGTTAGAATACCGCGAAACTTTTGAGTCCATGATCCATACAAACGGTTGTTTGAGTGAAATTCAAAAATTCCATTACCTTCGGGCGTCACTAGTTGGGAGTGCTTCTCAAGTCATAAAATCCATTGAATTTACAGCTTCGGGCTACGCGTTAGCATGGGAAACTTTGTGCGAGAGATACAATAACGAAAAATTGCTAGTTCATAACCACGTTAAGGCCTTGTTCACACTAGATTCAGTAACTAGAGAGTCATCAGCGCGAATAAGAAAGCTTATGGATGATGTTTTCAAGCACCTGCGTTCCCTAGAGCAGCTAGAACAGAGCATAGAAAACTGGGATGCGCTTCTTATTTACATAATATCATCCAAACTAGATCCCCAAACACTGCGAGAATGGGAAAAGCACAATTCTCACACAAAGGGTCTGCCCAAGCTGAGCGATTTTAAAGAGTTTTTAAAAAATCGTGCAGATCTTCTAGAAACCTTAGAGTTTAAGAATAATGACAAGCCTAGTAGTGTCAAGCACCGTGAAGTAAAACAAGTTACGAGAGGGTTGCTGGCCACCAGTATCACTTGTTATTATTGCAAAAAAGATCACAGTATTTACTCCTGTGAAGATTTTCTACAGTTATCTGTAAATCAACGAGTCAATGCTATCAAGAAAGCTAACCTTTGTCCAAATTGTCTTCGTCAAGGGCATACGGCTAAAAAATGCAAAATGGGTCCATGTAGGAAGTGCAAGCAATGGCACAACAGCCTCTTGCATTCTGCCACAAGTAATAGCGATTCAGACGGCCCATCCAATGAAAGGCCACCCGAGTCTAGTAGCGTGAAGGAAAACGTAACCACTGCTAATGCATTGAGCAGTGCAGTCACACATCCAGGGGCGGGCTATGTTTTTTTGTCTACGGCGTATATTAAAGTTTTTGACAAAAGCAATTATCCGCATCGTATTCGCGCTCTTCTAGATTGTGGGTCACAGAGCTCATTCATTACGGAACGCACCTGTGAGCTTCTAGGTTTACCACGCGATAGGGCTAATCTTTCACTATTTGGAATAACGAATTCCTCCTCCAAGATACGTGAAAAATGCGAGATCTCCATCAAGTCCTTGCATTCAAGTTTCAATTCACGTCTCACTTGCTATGTTCTAAAGGAGATCACAAGCTTAACGCCCAGCTGCCAAATCGACGTGTCAGCGATGGACATTCCCAAAGATGTCACTCTAGCAGATCCAGACTTTTTCAAACCTGGTCATATTGATATTTTGATAGGGGCCGATCTTTTTTGGAATCTTTTGGGCCCAGGTGAGATCACTAGCTCAAGAGATATGCCAATGCTTAGGGAGACCAAATTAGGTTGGATTGTTAGCGGCTTCATGGGTAATGCGCACGCGCCTATTGAACGATCTGTGTGCAATGTTAGTGTCACTAGTATTGAGCTCCACAAGCTTCTCACTAAGTTTTGGGAAATTGAGGAGCAGGACACGCCACAGATTTGGTCAGAGGAAGAGACTTCTTGTGAACGCATATTCCAGGATACAACTACCAGAGACTCTGATGGTCGGTTTGTAGTAACACTGCCCCTAAAAATGGATGCCTCCAGTTTGGGAGAGTCCAGGACGCAAGCTGAACAAAGGTTCCACTCTCTTGAACGCAAGTTTTCTAGAAATGAGGGTCTTAAGAAAGACTACGTTAACTTCATGAGAGAGTACCAAGAACTTGATCATATGTCCGAGGTCGCACCTCGTGATTTAGGTGCAAGTCCAGAATACTTCATGCCTCATCATGGAGTTGTACGGGAAGAGAGTATAACAACAAAGCTAAGAGTTGTCTTTGACGCTTCTGCACCCTCAAGTAATGGACTTTCACTCAATAATCTACAATTAATGGGTCCAGTTATCCAAGATGATCTAATGGCTATACTTATTAGATTCCGCAAACATACTTATGTCGTCTCTGCCGACATATGCAAGATGTATAGAGAAGTCCTAGTCCAACCGTCGCAGAGGGATTTGCAAAAGATTGTGTGGCGAGAGCAGCCATCTGATCCTCTCAAAACCTATGCCTTAAATACAGTCACATACGGACAGGCTTCAGCAAGCTTTCTCGCAGTTAGATGCCTCGCAGAGCTTGCCAATGAGTGCGAGTCCTCACACCCTGACATAGCCAAGGTAATCAGACATGACTTTTATGTCGACGATTTGCTTACGGGTGCAGACACTATTGACAAGGCTACTAGAATCGCACAAGAGGTATCACAAGTTCTAAGTAGAGGCTGCTTCGAGTTAAGAAAGTGGCACACTAATGAGCCGCAAATCCTTAACAAGTTAGAAGAATTGGGGCTAGAGTGTGGAGTAATCAAGTTTGCTCAAGATGAACGATCTAAGACCTTAGGACTTACTTGGTCATGTTCAGGAGATTATTTATCCTACAGTATAGAAAGCCTACCCGAAAGGTCATGTACAAAGCGCAGTATTCTATCTATGTCTGCTAGAATATTTGATCCTTTGGGACTTCTTAGCCCATGTGTAGTTATCGTCAAGATGCTGATGCAGAGATTATGGGCAGAAAAGATATCATGGGATCAACCAGTATCAAAGTCTATAGCTTTCAGGTGGAACAAGTTCAAAAATGAACTAACAAGTTTGAACGATTTACGTATTCCTCGACGAGTTCTATGTGATGACGCGAAGTCTATCGAGTTGCATGGATTTTCGGATGCCTCCGAACTAGCCTATGGGGCATGCCTCTACGTCAGGACTGTCAATGGTTTAGGTCAAGTGTCAGTCCAACTACTATGTGCCAAGTCTAAGGTATCGCCTCTCAAGAAACTTACGATCCCCAGGCTGGAGCTGTGCGGAGCTCTTTTATTATCTCGCTTATTGGACAAGGTAATTAAGTCTATAGGCATCACATTTGATAAAGTCTTTCTATGGTCTGACTCGATGGTAGTCATTGCATGGATCAATACAAGTCCCCACTTATTGAAAACTTTCGTAAGCAATCGAGTAGTGGAAATTCAATCACTATCGGCAGCACAAGATTGGCGTCACGTTCCCACAGACAATAACCCGGCTGACTTAATTTCTAGAGGTCTCTATCCAAGTCAAATCGGACAATCGTCACTGTGGTGGAATGGCCCTGAATACTTAATGTTACAGCCACAAGATTGGCCTTCAGCACGTCAAGAAATAGAGGTTCTTCCAGAACTCAAAGTTCAGGAAATGACGCTAGTCTCTTCACTAGCCACTCCTGGCATCACATCCCACTTTCCGTGGGACAGATTTTCCACGTTTTCAAAGCTCAAGAGAACAATGGCGTTCATGTTGAGATTTATAGGCAACTGTATCAAGGCTAAATGCGATAGGGTAACAGGACCGTTAACTGTTGCAGAGCTGAGTCAAGCCGTTGAACGTTTAGTCATAATTTCACAAAGAGAAAGTTTTCCGGTGGAATACAAAGATTTGTCAACATTAAAGTCGCTTAGCAGTAGCAGCAACCTAATAAAGCTAAATCCATTCATGGAAAACAATATCATACGCGTGGGCGGACGTCTTAGGAATTCCTATTATCCCTATAAAAAGAAACATCCAATGATAATACATTGCAAGCACCCTTTCACAAAGTTATTATTCGAATACGAGCACCTACGTTTGTTTCATGCGGGTCCCCAGCTTCTCATTTCGAGTTTACGTAACCAGTTTTGGCCTGTAGCTGCCAGAAACCCAGCTAGGTCCACAGTACGTAATTGTATGCGATGCTTTAGATTCAACGCTGAAGCCGTTCAGCCGATTATGGGGGACTTACCTCGAGATAGAATCACTCCCACTAGCCCATTCCTAAACAGCGGCGTTGATTACGCAGGCCCGTTTGCAATCAGGACTCGAAAGGGTCGCGGAAGTAAAACCGAAAAGTGCTACGTAGCTGTATTCATTTGCTTTTCAACAAAGGCTATCCATCTAGAACTTGTCTCTAGTTTATCAACAGATGCATTTTTAAGTTGTTTGCGCCGTTTTATAGCTCGGAGAGGCAAGCCTAATAAAATATTTAGCGATAACGGAACCAACTTCGTTGGGGCCAAGAGAGAATTAACAAGATTCCTAAATTCTAATACTAGTCAATTCCAAAGATTTTGCGCCGATGATGGTATAAAGTGGTACTTCATTCCGCCACAATCACCGCATTTTGGCGGTCTATGGGAAGCGGGAGTAAAGGGATTTAAACACCACTTGAAGCGTGTTTTGGGCGATGCTAGTTTGACTTTTGAAGAGTTCACAACAGTCATAGTTCAAATCGAAGCCATTTTAAACTCCCGTCCCTTGTGCCCCCTTTCATCTGATCCGAATGACCTAACTCCCTTATCCCCGGCTCACTTCTTGATTGGGAGATCTCTCGTTGCCACTCCAGATGAAGAGCTAACCGAGGTCAAAATGAACCGATTAACAAGACATCAGCTTGTCCAACGGATGTGTCAGCATTTTTGGAAGCGCTGGCAAAATGAGTATTTGGGCGAGCTCCAGCAGAGAAAGCGATCGACCACGAATAAAGGATGTTTGGAAAAGGGCGCCCTTGTCCTGTTGAAGGAGAAACACACTTCGCCTACTCAATGGAAGCTTGGCAGAATCATAGAACTTCACGAAGGCACCGACGGAGTAGCAAGAGTTGCTACCATCCAAACCCGGACCGGAGCTGTCAAATGTGGCTTCCAAAAGATATGTCCACTCCCTGTTGTTGTTTAAAGGGAGCAAGGCCCTTTAAGGTTGGGGGCATGATGGCGCGCTATACCCCCCGCACCGACGCCACTTCAATCTTCTGGCCACCTGCGCGCATTTCACACGTTACCATGGCAACCGCCGAACCCGAACAAGAACCCGACAGCGACCGAGGCGAGTGGAGCGGTACAACGCATCGACGCTGACGGAACGACAGCGCGGCGAGACGACGCAACGACATTCATTTTTCGATACATACGATATACCACCATATTTTGTCTTGTCGATGAATACTGTACCTCAGAGCCAGACTATGTTAAGTCCAAAATCTATGTTTTTCAGTAGAGCTGTTTAATCAATCTCATATCAGATGTTTTGAAATTATGAAACACTGTTTTTACCAAACCTTGTCACTATTTTATAACTAAATTCATTTTAGGCATAAGAATAAGTGCCATAATGACAAATTTTGCTTTTGTTTTCTGTTTTTGTTGTAAGTGACTTAACATAGTTTTGCATATACAAAAAGTCAATGTTTTGGACTTGACAGGCATGTTAAGTGCAAAATTAAGGACTTGACATATTTGCAGTGGAGTTAACATTTAGATAAATTATGAGAGAAAAAATACTACCTATTCATTCATTATGTAATTTAATGCTTAAATGTTAACAAAACATATAAAACAGGTCAGTTTCATACAGTGAACAAATTTTGATACTGTTTACTCGTCATCCTCGTTTTTTTCATATTCCAAATTCTTGTAGTAGTCATGGAACCTTTTTGGTACCCATTTCAGAAGTTTCTGTAAATGGCTATACTTTTTAGCTGAAATTGGCTTGGGACCCTCCCTAATCAGTGGGATCTCTAAAGGAGTGTAGTCATTTGGTTTGGCTCTTCTGTGAAAATCAACTTCTGCAAAATCGTCACTGAAATTGGTTTTGTAGTAGAGGATTCCAGGGTTACTTCTCCTAACTTGCAGGTGAACTGCAAGGGATATCAGAAAATCGTTGCCTGCCGCGTCTTTTTTCTTGTTTATATATGGTGCAGTTGATCCTTCGAATAGATGTTTGAATTCTTTAAAGTCGGAGTATTCCATGTCCACTACAGTAAACTGCTTTTTTGTTCCACACAGTCGGACCATCTGCTGCCAATCCCAGGGGGTTATAATTTTAAATTGTGGAAGTTTCTTCCTTTCACGCTCTATCGTGGAGTGAACGGCGTCGGCCTCCAAGTGTGTGTGTCCTCTTGCTAGAAGCTTGTGATTAACAACAGTTACATTTGGCTTCATACGCAGGATATAAAAATAGCTCATGACCATCAAAATGTTTCTATTCTGACTTGGACAGTTGTCCGACCAAATCGTTATTTCTTTGACTTCATCTGAAATGTTCTGTTCAACCCATTTTATTAAACAAGACGCAACTTCATTTCCTCCTCGTCCAGCTACGCCTTCATCCCACATCATGCAGAAACTGTTGTCATGAGTTGCATCTTGGATCGTTAGGTTATACGTCCAAAGCTTGAGGGAGTAAAAACTCTGTGAATTGTGTAATTCTGGCGTCGGTAGGCATTTCTGGAGGTCAATCATAACGACTCTTTTCTGTAGTAAGTTCTCTTTTGACTTTTTTTTGTCTTCTGATTTCATTTTATATCGGTTAGTTGAGTCTGCAAGATGCTGATCGTAATCAGCTTGTAGCTTCTTTCGTGAATCAAGCGATTCCGCCTCACGAATCTGAAGTTGAAGTTGATCGCATAAATCGCAGGTGTCGTTGTCTGGACTCTTAAATGAATAGTTGTATTCATAGTTAAAAATCTCCGCATAGAGCCACTCCTTTGCAATATTTTCGGATCCAAAACCACGTTCGTTGCATTCTTCGACGTAAAGTCTGTACATCCTGCTTATATTTAAATGATTTCCCAGGTATCTCTTTTTGGTTTTTTCTCGAGAGTAATGGGATTCATAAGTTGGAAATTTTGAAATGTGGTTTCGAACATCTTGTCGAACTTCTTCTGAGATCTTGTTTACAGGTTGGTGCTTTCCTCTTTTATCAGGCGTTAAAATACCTCCTTCTTTCTTTTTCTGAACTGCAGTGTCTACTGTTTGCTGGGAGATACTAAGAGTGTTTAAAAAAAATGTCTTACAGACTATTTCTTTTTTTCCATCTATTTCCAAGCTATAACAATGAGTAAAGTTTCTTTTTCCTCTTCTTTCGCCAGTCTTTTCTCTGCGCCTTTTTATAGGCATTTGTGTAACTATGGATGCTATATACTGTCTTCTTATATCTACTGTTTTTGATGGACTCCAGAAATTAGAGTGTATGATCAGCCGACGTTCTTCAGGGATTCTATTTTTACATAAGAGTTTGCAATTATCACCGCAAGGTTCTTTCAAAGACTTTGAGTTCATAATACGACTTCCACTGTCAGTTTTGTATTCCAGACCTGAGTACCGTTTCTTTTTCGTAACATTCTTCTTCCAAAGCAATGGGTTTGCTTTTCTTCTGCGCGTTGAGTTCCCTTTTGCTTCTTTCTCTTGCTCCTCGTCAGTTTCATTTTCATCGGAATAGTCGGGGTCCGCCACATCATCATCGCTGTCAAAATCTACAGTCTCTCTCTCAGGAGTTCTATGCAGATGTTCGTAATATTCAGCAGTGACGTGCAAAGTTTCCTGATGCATATCTTGTGGTTCATTTTTCCTGGGATTTTGTATGAGGTCTTGGCTTCTATTATTGGTAATATTTTCCAACCCTTTTTCATCAGCACTTTGTAATATGTTATTTTCGATCATATTTACTAATTCTTCGTGAGAATCTTCTATTGAGTTTTGTATAACGACCGTTTGGGACATAAACTGCGACTTTTGTAGAATTTCATTGCATAAAAAACTTAATGACGGAACAACACATCTTGTGGGAGTACTTCCATCAGTATTGATCTCTGCAAAAAAAACTATGAATATATTTTGTTCTCTAGCCTGAAACTGTTAAACGAAATGGAAATCAATGAAGTAACCTATTTTCATAGACTTACCTGTAGATTCTATACTATTGGCTTCCACAGCCGAAACATGTTGGGGGTGTTGTTTGAGTGCAGATGTTTCAAATTCGTTCATGGTGGTATCTGAAAAACAAGTTATCAATCACGGTGGGAAATACTTATCCTAACAGGTGCTGAGAGTGGTACTATTTAAAAAGAGACTGTAGCGATTGTAATCAGTAGAAAAAACTTTTGCCACCATAATAAACTACAAATATCACAGGCATATTATGCATCTTAGAATGCATGTGAGGAAAGTACAACTTTACTCTCATCCGAGGCAAACGAACAGCTGTTCATCAGTTGACCAGAATTAGCCTAACAGGAAAAATAATGTACAAAACCTGTCAGCAAAAACACTGTTTTTCATCAGTATGATGTTGTGGAACATCATAATCCACACTGATTTGAAATTTGTTACATTTTTGGCTTGCAGTGTAATCCACTCCATACGCATCTATTAGGTTGATGGGCTTTACGTTTTTTCTACAATTAGCCAACAAAAATGTAGAAAACACGGATTTTATTGGTATACGGAAAGAAAACTCTATCAAATGTACATTGATTGCTTTTTCTGCATATCTATACATTAATGTAAAAGGTATATTAAGTCACCATCCTTATTATAATTGGTGGTGCTAAACTATGTTAAGTCTATAATAACGATAAAAAAAATAACTCTATACTTTATTAACTAGTGAGAACTTGTTGGATATTATAATATGTACACAGGTGGTTATCAAACGGATACAAAAACACTGCAATTTTACTAAAATCACATACAACAAGTATTTTGCAAGCACTTACCTGTTTTTTTTGTGGTACTGGCCACTGTAATTTGAGGATTCTGAGTAGATTCATTATTCTTGTCCTTTTCCAGGTAGTTTTTCACCATCTTACTTGTCCTAGAGGACCACGGAACTCTTTGATTAGCATTCATATTGAAAAAAATGCGGCGAAAAAAGACACGCTAGGTTAGGTATGTTAACAGGTGGAGTTAACATGCCAAACTGAACGTGAATTCAGAGGCAAATAAGGTTATTGCGACTTAATATTGTTTGGCTTAAGAGGACGGGTGGACTTAACGTAGTTTAAAATCTGCTATTTTTGTTAGTTTGAAAGATACGCTAAAATGGAAAATACCAAAATATGCGCTGTAAAATTTAAAGTTACATAACATAATTAACTAAAATTTGACAAATTTGGACTTAACATAGTCTGGCTCTGGGGTACAGAATAAAGTGTTTAAATGACCAGTCTTCAAGTTTATACAGTCCACGGAGCCCACAAGGGGTGATACACGTACGAACTTTAAGTACGCGGTTTTTAAGTTCGCGAACTTACTCGGCTCGACGCGGTGACACACGTGAAGCTGAAATTACTCATTTTGATAATTTTCCTAAATAAACAAAACTTTTAACAAACGCCAAACACAACAAGCGCTGCGCATCGATGGCCTGCCAAATCAAAGTGGTGGCTCGCGGCTCGCAGTACGAGCTGAGACCAGCTACGAGCAACATTTCAATACCAGTTGGCTCGCCGGCGGTTTGCGCGACGGTTTTAAAGTACGCGTACTTACGGTGACACACAGGCGAAAAAGGTCGTCGAGCCATAAGTACGCGTACTTGCTCGTACGTGTATCACCCCTTTAAGACGAACATGATTTTGACACTCAGTTCCTATGAGTGCAGTGATAGGGCAATAAGTCGAAAACGCTATAAATTAACCATGATGAAATGACGTAAACAAACATCTGTCAATGTCAATACGAAGCGGAGGTTATGTTTGTAGATGGAGAAAAGGAGGTCAGACGACAAAGTAGAGTCACATTCTAAGGATAGCACCACGAAGGACTTATTACGTCACGCTAAGATTTATTATGTCACAGCTTTGGCGCGAAATTTTATGTTTGAACTTTGGAGGGGATTTTAACCCACTTCGCGTTCACAATAAAACGTAAAAATGTAAAAAACATGGTTTTTGGGGACGTAACATCAATATTCCGTCATAAAATTTTGTTCGGAAAATACCCCATTATCCCGATTTATTTAAATTTTAGTAGTTCTTAACTTTTGATGAACTGTTGGTTTTTTGGCTGTTCGGCCGGCGTCGACACGCTCCGGCGCCGGCCCAAGAACCAACAGTTCAAAGGATCATGGCCGCCAAAGTATTACACAATACATTAATTGCCTCTTAACTTTTGGGCTGCAGTGTATATGAATAAATCACCCAAAACCGCCGACTACAAATTCAGTCGATGCCCAAAACAATTTATCTCGTTTCAGGAATGAATGATCCTCAGCTCATTCATAAACTGTACTACTGTAGTTTGCATAGTTTTGTATTGGTGGCTCTTTTATCAGTGTCCCAATAGGCGTGCGATTGTTCAATGCAAGGGTCTGGCTGTAACCATTTTTTACCCTGTAGATTAATAATTTTTGGCACAAAAATTTGGTTTTCGTTTTCTTAAAACTTCAATCTATGCTAATGTCGATCCCGATTTTAGAATAAGTTTATACAGGATGATTGATAAGACCGTGAATTTAGTCAAAAAAGCGCCAGATTTGGCAATTTTACTTCTCACACCGATAGGTGAGGGGAGTATTGTGATCGCGAAAATTTTCGATTTTGAGATTATACGCTTTTGGGCGGGTTATGATGTCTACATAACGAAAATCCACGTCACTCATTTCCGTCGGTCTGTCTGTCTGTTGGCGTTTTTCTAACCTCGTTATCTCAGTAACCGCTGCATGGATTGTGATGAAATTTGGGTAGCGATATGCTGTGGTGTCGTAGTAGGTAATGCTTCGATAATTTTGGAAATCGTTATACGGGGGGTGGAGTAATTAGCAAAAAACGAAAAATTTCAAATATTCCTCAAACTTCGTTTTTAGGCGTTTTAGGGATTCCCGATCATTTTCTACTTTTTTTTTTGGGAGGGGGTGAAATTGGGGTGGATAGGCAAATTATTTTAAAAACTTCCTTATCTGATGGCCTATTCCAAGGACAAGAACCACAAGTAACTATTTAACAAAATTTATCAACGTAATACAGAATCATCAACAACATGATATTCCAGCATGATGGTTGTCCAGCACATTACCGTATCACCATTCGGCAGTTGTTGGACAACACATACCCGAACAAATGGATGGGGAGGGGTGAGCCCATCCCATGGCCTGACACCAGATCTGACACCTCTTGATTTTTACGTCTGGGGTCACATGAAGGCATTGGTTTACGAGACTCCAGTTAATACTGCTGACGAACTAAGGCAAAAAATTATCAATGCGGCGGAGGAGATGAAACGAACTTTTTCAACACGAGTTACAAAAACCGAAGTGAGGAATCTGTACTTGTATCCGAAATCAAGGGCGACACATTGAGCAAAATCTCTAGAAACTTTGAGTGGATTTAATTTGTTTTACTTGGATAAAATCATCGACCGCATTTGCAAACATTCTAGTATGTAACTGAGTTATCAATAATGATTGTACTGGCATTCGTTCTTTTTGAATAGGCGATTTTTTTTCATTGCTGTTTATAATTTTTCTGAAAAGGTTATTAGTAGGAAAGTTTTTTTAGCGATTTGTTCAACCGTTTGTATAATTTTTTTGAGCTAGGTAATTTTCTTTCACGGTGAATGTAAAAATTTTGTTGATTATTTTTATATTTGTATTTAGTTTGGAACTGTTTAGGATTTTGAAACATTTTAATAGTAAGTTAGCTTTGTGTATGCGTTAGTTAAATACTAAAATAAAAATTATCAGAATCAACAACAGGTTTTTTTCTTAGTTTAGGATCTAGTGTGGAAATTTGGACATTTGGTTGAAAAACATTAAATGTTAATTATCTCGAAAACTATCGGTTTTCGGAATTACATATGGGGGGCTAAATCTATTACATTTGAGTCCCTCTATCACCTCCTGCAGGAAAGTGGTCGAGTTACCAGTAACCCTGTATAATCCCCTCTTAAGAGCGTAATCTGAATATCGAAAAATATATAGGGTGTTCCATTTGAAATAAAAAAGATGACATTGATTCAGGCACAACCGGCCACACTCTATATACAAAATTATAATAAGCTTAAAGCCTAACTCACATCAAGCAACTTTTGTATTCAACGTTTTGTTCTATCTCATATAGTTTCTGTGATAAGCTAGTGGGTCGCCTTACGTGCCCCACCATGTATATACGAGTAGTATCTTCAACTATAGGCACAGTATATCCAATTATACAGTAGCGCAACTATCCAGAATTTTGGTGGTTCGCGCATAGCATCCCGCGCATCGTTCGCAGGATGTTTAGCACGGCGATCGCCTGAGTCGTGTTCAGTCTATGAGAGTGAAGGTAGTGTCTTTGACAGAACCGAATTAAGGAATTTGGTGATACGCTGATATGGATATTGGAACACGTGAAGTCAAATGTTGCGCCGCTGTAGGCTGTATTAACAATTGCAAAAACTGTGACTATAGTTTTTTAAGCTTCCCCAAGATGCTACCAGGTATGCGATTCCTCCAATGTTTAATATGCCCCTTGATTACCCAATAATATTAAAGTGTGATAGCATGGCTCCATTTGTCTCTAACAAAGTCTGTAGGGTATTAGGGTAGCTGTGTGTTTTTTTTTCAGTTTTTATAAGGGTTAGACGTTACGGAAAGTCGTTCTTTAATTATGAGCCTAAAGTCAAAATAATAATTTCTCACTGTTTCTCCACAGCACCACAAGGTTCAAAAGATCTTTCACGACATATAACAAAATTAATGTGTGTATGCATTCTAACATGATGAAATTTTAAGCAGGAAGTGAGGTCCATTTTAATGGATGCTCAAATAGAAAATTCATAGTAAAAAGAATCAACATGCTAGGTTCACAAATATATCATTTTCCTCTATAAAAATGGATTCTTTAGTTCAATATGCCTATTCATATGTAATAAACAAATACAGAAGAAAAGGTAGTCTTGGTAAACTAGATAAAAAACAGTTTTGCAATTTTTTATGAATAACGACCAATTTAGTATATTTTATCGTTGTTATAAACATATTGATCATTATTTTTTATGTACACCTAACAAGTTTTCATCGGTTTTGCTGTTTACCACGTTTTCGTACCTTAAACGTTTTTTTATGATGATTGATGAAGATAAATTTAAAGGTTGTGGGATAACTAGACATAAATGTTATTTTGGACGCTACGTATATATATTTGAATCATATAAGGTATAAAGTTTTTATATTTATTTAAATGTTTAAGGTTAAGTAAGATAAGATAAAATCAAGTTGAATAAATCTCGCATTTTTGTAATTTACTTACAAACGATAAAGCCACATATTTTCTCGGAGTTAACAATTTTCTTTCATACACCGACTATTTCTTGTTTTGCTTCTAAAAAAATGTTTACTCCCCATTTATATGCAAAGAATCCATGATGAATTAGAAGAATCAGTACAAAACATTTTCACGTACAATAAATGCGAATTCATGGATATAACTTACAAATTGTAATTCAGAATTCCAAAGACAACTGACTAACCTCGATGAAGAATATCACATTACCACACTGCTCTCAAAATTTACTCTATTTACGAGACATATCGCGTCCATTAAACTTATTGCAACACAATAACTACGCCTCTTCCCTCGATTGCTTCTAAGCCGACCCTGTGTTCAAAACGTAAACGGCAATACTCGCGGCTCGTGCTGAGGAGCCGTCGGGGGTTATGAGAGGCCAGTTTTTCGGAGACAAATTGTCTGCATGATTTCTAGGGAGCCGCGCTACTGTATAATTGGTTATACTGTGCTATAGGTTTGCTGTTTAACTGCATCATTCCGCTACCACTATGCACTATGTTTGAATCATAGCGTATATCGTAGGCTTTTTTGGGGGTGGATGCTTTTCGAATGACACCGAGCGGCTTAAGCTTGATCTAGGATATTTCAGAATCTTGTGTTTGAGCAAGTATGGCCAAATAATTTGCTTATATTTGGCTGTGTGCGTATCTTTTATCTGTAAAGTTGGATCACTGTTCGTTCATTATGCATTAACTCTCATTCACAATATTCACATATCAATAAATTGATCAAAATCCGCTAGAGTGTAAGCCCCTGAATTCTTTTTAAATAATTACTCATACAATCCCACACTGTCCATGGGTATCGCACATTATTGTGTATCAGTAGGTCCGACCTCTCAAATCGTACTAGTGTTTTACCTAATGTGAATGCCTCAGTCGTGAGATCATGCGAAAACCCATAGTACCTATCAAATTCTTCCTCATTTCTCGAATGCTCTCATCCACATACTTTTTTGGCAACAGTGGACACGACCTTACATACTGATTATATGTAGGAGGCTGTAGCTAGTGGCACTGGCGCAAACTGTCGCGATTCGCCGCAATGGTGTCATCTATAACGTTTGGTTCTCGTGCTTTGGTGCTTTATTACCACACTATTATTGTGGAAATGCTTCCCACGTTTCAAGATTGTTGTACATTGGAATAGACATTATCCAAAAAGCTCACTCATGTTAGTTGTAAATATTGCTGATAGGGGTTGTCTAACTCTTTATATCACCCTTCTTAGGTGTCAAGGATGCAGATTCTGACTTTAACGTTTTCACTTTTGACACTGGTTCAGTCGTGTGGGGTTCTACTCTGTGCTAAAGTGGTTGTCATCAGAGATGGATTGCAGGTGCCTTTGTAATTGGCGATCTGTTTCGTTGAGGGTGCACAGTTCTCTTTGTTTTCATCAATTCCTTTGCTAATTTGTTTTTCATACGCGAAGTGATATTGTACCAGTGTTCGGATGCTTTTTAGAGCAATATCCTTAGAAATAAATATAGTTATCAAACCCTTTTCGATATCTTCCTTCATTCTTTGGTGATGCAGATTCGGACTTTTCCGTTTTCACTTTTGACACTGGTTCAGTCTTGTGGGGTTTTACACGGTGTAAAAGTGGTTGTCATCAAAGATGGGTTGCAGTTGCTTTTGTAATTGGCGATCTGTTTCGTTGAGGGGCACAGCTCCTTTGTTTTCATCAATTCCTTTGCTAATTTGTTCCTCATACGCGAAGTGATATGGTACCAGTGTTCGTGTTCGGATGCTTTTTATAGCAATATCCTTAGAAATAAATATAGTTATCAAATCTTATTCAATGTCTTCCTTCATTCTTTTTTGCCAACACGAACTACAAAGCTCCTGCTGCTCTGCTCCGCTTAAATTCCTGGAATGTGATATCTAGGCTGCAATGATCTTCGCCGTATACTTATATGTTTTAAATTTAATACATTTTGTGGAAGCAGGATGGGTACGGTTGCGTTATCGCGTAGAAGGTTTTTTGGAATTGCTATATATTTTTGACATAAATAAATAAGGCAATCTGTATTACGATGTCTATCAAAGCTAAAGTATTGTCGCTTGATACCTTGGAAGCATGACGTTACATCATCGAAAATTACAAGTGAATTGGGTCTAATAAAGTTCGTATACAATTACTATTACTACATATTTTAGAGTCAAATTTTATTAATTTTCATTGCCTAATCCACTATTTATATAAGAATATACAAGTAGTAACATATATCCAGTCGCAAGTTTGAAATAAAAGCGGTGATTATTCATCGGAAATACTTTGTGTATTAGCATGGGTCTCCATCAAGTAACGGCCAACTCCATCGACTATATATCCAGTAGTTGGCCGGGGACCAATCACTACATAGTTTTCAGACTGACCAATAGCTGATACTTGGTGAATTATTTACAGGTGATACGTATTTTTAAAATACGCCGAAACCAATAGCTGGTGACAAGTATCACAAAAAGTTTAGATTTACAAAGAGCATTGCTGAAAATTAAAAGAGGCTGCGAGACGTTTTAGAATTCCAAGGGCGACAGTACAATTCCGAAGGGGGTAATAATTTGTAAAAGTAAGTTTGGGTCTAAATCCTGTCCTGTCAATAATTGACGAGGAGAAAACCTTAGTCTTAAAGAAAATCCAAATCGATAATCGCCCAGGCATGGGCGCCAGCAGAAGGGGCAGGGGGGGCCGTGGTCCCCCCTGGAGCAGCGAGATGTTTGAGCACTCAATTTAAGTAAGTCGCCCCCCCCCTGTACAATTTCCTGGAGGCGCCATTGTGCCCAGGTCCCAGGTGAATCATGGTACAGGGCCTTCTTGAGAAGGAACGTGGAAATTACTGAACATACAGCGAAAGTCGTTATTGCTTCCAGTGCAAATGTCTTACACCCGTATGCACCGTTTAGCGATTCTAATCCTAGTTCCCTAATCGCGCTTTGCAAATCTTCGGCATCTAGCCATGCACCGTCAAGAGATTAACTAATCCAGATTGGAGATACGACAAGGTTGTGTTCGCAACATTGTTTTGACAGTGACAGTGTCAAAATTGTCAGTTTGCGGTGCATAGTAAACAAGTAATCTAATCCAGGTTTACATAACTAATCGCGCAATTGACTTACGGTGCATACGGGTGTCAGAGAGCGACATAAAGAAATGGTTCTTTGAAATTGAAGCTTTTTTGCAAGAAAAGGGTTTAATGGACATACTCAATGACCCAGACCGCATACTGAATGCAGATGAGATGTGTTTTAACCTGTGTCCTAAAAATAATGAAGTACTTGCTCCAAAAGGAGCAAGAAACGTTTAAGAAGTTGAGCATGCGTCGTCAAAGGCAACAATAACAGTTATGTTCACCTTCACTGTTTCTAGAAAAGTAACACCGCCCATGATTGTTTTCCCATACAAACGCCTTCCCATGAACATTCCAAGATCGGTTCGCGGAGAATGGTCTCTCTGAGACAGGTTGGATGAAGACCGACGTTATGTGCGAATATGTCCAAAATATTTTATATCCACATTTAAAAAAGATAAACACAATTCTCCTAGTCATCTCTTGTTCTTAGATGGGCACAAAACGCATGTAACTTAAGGGGCCTGGATACACACATTTATACATACGTATTTGCCATGTAAAACACGGACTCGCAATTTCTCGCATAACTCACTCTATTTTCAAACTACATATATATCATGTTTCAGAAGGCGATAGTTAAGACCTCAATGAATGACAACTATTTTCGACTTTCTCAAAAAAGTTTTTTAATGTGCAAAAAAACTCTCAATGCAAAATCATAATTCTATAAATGCCTGTAATTTAACAACAAAACACGGTATCAAAAAAAGGCTAGATAGTTGCACAAGCGCAAGCTTTTTTCTTCAATTTGCTCTTTGAGTCATTACTGTAAGTTTAAAGGTAACGTCAGGAGCTTGGAAATGCGAAATTCATTTTTATGGTGACCTTTGGACCTTACCTTTGGACCTTTCGACCTTAGCTTTGGATTTTTGGAGTTATCTCCCCTCATCTTAGACACACACACTGGAGAAAGGGAACAGGCGGCCACGCCTCCTCGCTAACACGGGAATACGTCTTTTCTTGGATTCTCAATTTCGCGCGCTATACCCTAGACCCTTAATAAGCTAAGTTCGCTATGTAAAAAACTTGGCTTCGTATTAATTTGCTTGTATCCTAATCCAACCTGCAGATGTGGCTGTGGCTGCCTTCAAGCCAATAAAAAGTGGCTGGAAAAAAGCTGTAGTAGAGTGGAGAAGACAACATTCCCTCGAAACGCTTACCAAAGAGCATTTTGCGTCAGTTTTAAATCTATTAGCTATAGAAAATTTTGCTAAAGCAGAAATAGTGAGGAACGGTTTTAGGGCTTGTGGATTATATCCATGGGATCCAAATAACATCAATTATTCTAAATGTTTGGGGGAGAAATGACAAGAATCCCCTGCTCACAAAAGAACATCATCAAAAAATCTAGGAAACATATATATGTTATAAAGATTTTTTAGATGCAGTTGGTAACGATGAGAACATAGCTCGAGGCCAGCAAACTACGGAAAATGTAACCCACGCTTCAGTCACAGGAAAAGAATATTCAATTAGAACAATCTGGCGCTAGCATTGGTGCATTACCTGTGGGCTGAGATATGTTCGACATTAGCAACATGCCCATAATTATCACATATGTCGATAAACAGGTAGAGGATGCTCTAGAAGAACAAGAGACTGGAGCTCCTAACCATCCGCTTGAAACAATGGAGATATTTGTATTTTGTCCACCAAATATTATTTCAGTCAATTGTCCGCCAACTTTAAACACAACTCTATGGTTTGCCAGCTACACCTAAGAGGAAAGGAAAGAAGGATACCGAGCGAGTACCCGTCCACGTCCACCCATTGGATTGAAAAGAGAAAGAAGAAGAGATTGAAGAGGAAGAATTAAAGAGAGAAAAAACTGCGTCTAGAAACAAAGGCTAGAAAAGAGGCAGCAAAAATTAATAACAAGGCGGAGAAAGTAAAACCTAAAATCGTAAAGAAGCCTAGGTTATCAAAACGAATAAATATAGAAATATTACCGAGTTCTGTGAATACAGAGTATAGTACGAATAAGGAGTATGAAACCTTCACGCAAAAGCGTTAACTTAGATAATGTTATATCAGAAGTGAAAGCAAAAGAAGAAGAAAATAGATCACAATGGAATAAAGACACTCATGACCAAAAGGAACTGAAAATATTATCAACATTCTGGTCAGAGAAGGATCGTATAGGATGGAAGAGGTACTTGTAGAAAACTCGAGTGATATTCATGCGACTAAAAAATTAGATATTTCCTCAAAATCAGTAGAATGTAAAGAAAACATTCCCGCCACTACTGTTCTGGAGTAGCAGCGGTTCTTGCTCGACTGATGCCTAACATTGGGGGACCTAGTAGCCGGAAGCGAGAACTACTTTGCGGTGTTGTACAGTCGACCGTATTATATGGAACCTCTGTGTGGAGCATCGCACTAAGGAGAAAGCGTTATCGGGAATTACTCGACAAAGCCCTGTTGAGAATTCAAAGTGCCTACTGCACCGTGTCTACTAGAGCCCTACAGGTGGTTGCGGCAGTTCCCCCACTTTATCTGTTGGCGGAGGAAAGGGCTAAACTGCATAAGACAGGTCAAATAACGGCAGAGATAAGAACAGAAGCCAGACAACAGACACTGGAAACCTGGCAGGCAGTGTGGGAAGAGACAACAGAAACGGCCCAATGGACCAAGAGGCTTATACCCCGGATCCAGGAATGGGTTGGCTGTAAACATCGGGTGGCGGAATACTTTCTTACACAGGCTCTAACGGGACATGGTCCTTTCTGATCATACCGGAAAAGATTCGGACACTTTCAAGACATCGTTTGCACGTCCTGCCAACAAATTGATACCCCAGAGCACGTACTTTTTGAGTGTAGAAGATGGGAGGGGGAGCGGCAGAATGCAGCAAGACTGATTGGAGCTAGAATTACGCCAGACACCATGGTTCGATTACTGATCCAAGGGAAACAAGAATGGGAGATAATACACGACATGCTGAAAAGCATACTATGTGTCAAAGAACGGGAAGAGAGAGCAACATCGTGAGGTAATATCCCGAACTCCTAATCTCCACTTCAGTGGAGGAGGGGAGATGTAGGGCAAGCAGACGAAATTCAAGTAGAGAGAAGACCATAGATGAAGACCGCAGAAAAGACACCCCCTAACGTGATGCTATGTCTGCACGACGGTTCCGGGGAAGGGGTGTTTCGCAGGACCCACTCGTTCCGGGCTGCGGCCCGGCGACGGTCCATGGAACAAAAAAAACTACTGTTCTGGAAGAGGAAAGCAACGAAAGGTCATTAGTTAATGAATTAGAAACAAAAGATGGAGAAAACTATATTTTGTCAAAATACCAAGGTAGGTACCTATACTGCCTTGTTTTCAACATTAAACTTCAAACGGCCAATCATTGAATAAAGTAGGGACGATGACTGGATGCTCCGGGCCACTCAATGGTTATCGGGAGTGAATTGATATAGGCTATAATTTAAAACATTTCGTTACAGAATATGTCCTAAAAGCTTGAATGAGTGACGTCTTGTCAGCGCCTGATTGTTCTTTACAATATAGGATGCTCGCTTGAGCACTTTTTGTTTGAATGTGTACAGTACTAGGTCTCGGAAGCATTGGATTTTATCAAATTTTTGAGTCTCAGCTGTAATGGTCTCCAAGTCCCTGCCAGCCTTCTGCACTCGAGCGCAATCACACAGATCGGCCTGTTCCTTTTGATGTCTGCTTGTAAAGTAGGTACTGTCATACACAAACAGGCACGTATCCAGGATTTGGTTTTTGGGGGGGGGTCCAGATTATGGGTGTCAGTTGCTTGACCATTAGGGGGGGGGAGGGTCCAGATTAGAGTTGCCACCTTAAATTTGCTCTCTTCCGGGCGGGGAGGGGGGCAAAAATTTGTGGATTCCATTTTTCAGACGGCATTATATCACGTTTCGGGGGGGTCCGGACTCCCTGGACCCCCCTCTAAATACGTGCCTGTACACAAATCTGTGGATTGGGTTTGTAGCTAGAGCGCAGATCATCGATGCGGAGCAGAAACAATGTCGTGGCCAGTACCGATTCCTGCGGGACACCAGCGTTGATGGAAGGAAGATAAGAAGCATCTACCACAACAGATATTTTGCAACCAGAAAGGAAGTCTGCTAACCAACCGCACAGTCTAACGGGAAGACAATAGGATGGAAGCTTATTCAGGATAGCCGCATATGCCACAGTTGATCGAATGCCTTTGAATTATTGACAACAACATCGTGAGATCAGCTTTGGGTCCCTTTTTTGGCACCGACTTGATACAAGCTGACTTCCAGCATTTTGGGAAGATATCTGAAAAAGGCGGATAAGTTTTGGAGGGAGCTCCGGTGCCAGGCGCGTATACAGGATTTTCGTTCCGTGGAGGGGGGGTCAAAAAAACGAGATATCTGTTATAATTGCAAAATAAACAAAAAGCAACATAGCACATAATTATATGAATGGGTAGTTATCACTGCTAAACCGATCACTCGATCAGTCAAAAGATCCACATCCGGACAACAAAACAAAAACTGCTAACAAAAGAGCAACACAACAAAACTGCGATTTTCGAAAACAAAAACAAATTGTCACCTGCTGTCCACATATAAACAACAATTAGTCAACTTCATGTCCTGCTCAAAATTGCAAATCGTGTTTTGTACCTATTAATAACCCCAAAAAACTAAAAACTCTTTTAGGTTAGACACAGCCTAATAAAGAATCGACACAAAAGCTATATTAAGGGATTATTGAAATATTACGAAACAGTGATGTCGGTATTAGTAGCTTTGAAAACTGTATAAGAACGAATAGCACTAATAATGAAATTATAATACAAATCAGCGGACCCTCGGAAGAAGCATCACAAAATATTCTAATTCCTTTTATAGCGATTTTATAATCAGATTACATGAAAACCTAACTTCTGTATAAAGCTCAATAAATTGGCACGTATTTTCATCAGCGGGGCAAACTGAACCAGGGATTTATTTTATCCTCCTCTAGTTGAGCCCGTATACATCAACAGACCAATAGTTTCCACAAATGCGGGAACATCAACACTTTGACATTTTTCGACCGGCCACATGCCACATGAAAATTAAAAGTTGCTGAAAAAACACCAACAAAGCAAAATATTTGCCTGGATGTTTTTGTTTTGTTGTCAAAAGGTTGGGAAAAATTGAGTTGCTATTTTGTTTTTGTGTTGTTGGTTTGATGAAACGAAGGATTAGGGTATCAGTGCATATGTCACCATGATTTTTGTCTCCAGTATCTATACTATAGGGTTATTCACGTTATTCGACACGGAGCATTATGGTTAAAGTAGTAAAGAATTCACCAAGGAATCTGAATATGCAATAATATATGGGGTGTTCCATTTAAAAAAACATAACTTTTATACATTTCGTGTTTTTGGGACACCCTGTGTAGCATGAAAATATTTTTAAAATGTAGCCTTTATGGGTCTCTATCCATCGAAAATTACTATTATCTTTTTCATCAAATACTTTAGCCATAATGCTCCGTGTCGAATAACGTGAATAACCCTGTATAAGTTTATCTTCGTACTGCTGCTAGGCTAGAGATTCATGCTTGGGCACATGTGCGGTTTTTGCCCTAGCAATGTTCAGGGCTGTATATAGGGGGAAGTTAGGAGGTTCAACCCCCCCATGAGTATTCCCATGAATGAAATAACTACTAAAATAATACAAAATAAAAATAATCAAAATGCTTTCTCCAAGATTAGCGATGTATTCTACTAGTAACCAATCGCTCGGCGCTCATGACACATTAGCAGCGATACAATCTATACAGTTTTCAAGCAAATTTAGGGTCGTATTCATAGTCGATGTCGATACCTAAAGGTTTCTTAATACTTGAGGGTCCCTTCAGTAAGATTTTGTGTTGCGAAACCTTACTTGAGGGTCCCTTACGTAAGGCTCCCTTGAGTAATATTCAAGTAACGAAATGTCAACATGATAGGTCACATGACATTTCGTCGATTTTGTAGGTTAATTTTGGAGTACGGTGTTGGCAGTTTCTGTCACATCCGGAAAAATATCCGACACAGAACATGAAACACTGCTACAATACAAAAAGGGATAAAAGAAAACATCAAAATGCGTGGGCATAGGCATAACAAATTGACATATTTGCAATACGACAACGTAGCCAAATAAATCCCTCCGTCTGGTAGATTTTGTCTAGGAAACAGATACAAAAGGAAAGCCACACATACTTTAAAGTCCCTTTTGAGTAACCCTCAAGTATATCCCTTGAGTAATACTCAATTGAGATACTTGAGGAATGACTATGAATACGGCCCTAAGACATTACAAAGTAAAGTATTTTCTTTTATACTTGAACCCCCCTTTTGGTCAACGCCTAGCTACGGCCCTGACAATGTTGTTTAATATTTCGCTGTGATTTACTAATACTTAGTTGCTAATACTTAATTAAAGATTATTTTCTTCATTGAAAGTGTGACTGCTTCTTAACCGTTGATATTTTCTATTGATAGTTTTTAAAATTTCTTGGGGGGGGGGGTTTAACACGTTAACCCCCCCCCCAGGTACGCGCCTGTCCGGTGCACACTTTTTCAAAACAACAGTGGGGATCATGTCGGACCCCGTCGCCTTATTGATGTCAAGTGATAACAGCACCTTCTGATCTGTTTTGGGACATTGCGAGGAACACATAATGGAATTTGTTGCAAATGCCTTGGAAACTACTTCGGCCTTGTCCTTAGAAGCTATTGCCACTGTTTCATCAACACATATGATAAGAGAAAGAAAACTGCATAATGGCCTTCCACAGGGTTCGGTACTGGGTCCACTTCTTTTCAATTTATATATATCGGATCTTCCGCAGACGTCCTCCCAGAAATTTTGCTATGCCGATGATATAGCACTTGCAGCTAGAAGTAACCTAATAGAAAATACTGAAGAAATACTTACGGTAGACTTACAAATTATGGCAGAATACTTCAGGAAGTGGAGACTATGCCCGAACCTTAGCAAAACTGAGGTGTGTTGTTTTCATCTGAGCAACAAAGAAGCCGACCGAAAACTGAGTGCCATTTTCCAAGGCGAAGTCCTCTCACATAATAGCCATCCAAAATACCTGGGGGTAACGTTAGATCGTACGCTGTCCTATAAGAAACATCTTGAAAACGTTTCAGCCAAACTTAAAACAAGAAATAACATAATCCACAAACTCTGCGGGACGTCGTGGAGATCGTCAGTCTCGACCCTTCGTAGTTCAACTCTTGGGCTAGTATACTCGGCAGCAGAGTACTGCTGTCCTGTGTGGATCAACAGCCCTTATGTAGGTTACGTAGACACACAGCTGCACGATCCTATGCGAACGATAACTGGCTGTTTAAGATGCACTCCGCTTCACTGGCTCCCAATCCTCAGTGGAATAACTCCTCCAGATCTCCGCCGAAAAAGTGCTCCTCTGAGGGAGTGTCATAAGTTTAATTCCAATACGGCTCTCCCAATCCATCAAGTCACCCCGGATGCAGAAAAGTCGAGATTGAAGTCAAGAAAACCCTCTCTTGTAACAGCTCGAAGGCTTGTGTCCAGTGGATTTGACCCCAATCAGGAATGGAAAGAAAAATGGAATGCAACCATGCAGGCACTTAACTCCCTTCAGTATAGTCAACCTATCCTTGGTTTCCATCTAGAACGTAAGATTTGGGTATCTCTCAATCGGTTTCGTACGGGAGTCGGAAGACGCGCCGACACTCTCAGTAAACGGGGGAAAATCCCTTCATCACTGTGTGATTGCGGACACGCACGTCAAACGATGGAACATATTGCATCCGAATGCTTTTCTTATCTTCCTAGCAGCGCCAGAAGTTATTACCTGGATTAACATCAATGTTTGAATATACATGGTGTTTACGATCTTAGTGCATTAATTTGGAGGAACGATAGGCATCATGATATTTCGAACCTGAAACCTCAGTACCATTTCACTAGTTAACGTATAGTTAAACAGAAAAAAATTAAAAAAGTATGACTGCAAAATCACAATCCGACAACATTGCCCACTATTCGCCCTAGTTTCTGTCAGGTGTTTTTGGAGATATTCACTATGTAAACAAATGTTATTTTCTCTAACCTTGTTGCCGCACATTCTGTGTTATCAGAAAATGTTGCGATTTTTTTTGAAACTTCAAATTTGGGATATTCATATTATATTTGTGCTACAAGCATTACAATGATGTGTAATATTCGTACTTTACATAACGGCATTAAGATCGTAAACACCCTGTATATATAATATTTATTAGTGTTTTTTATGTATTTGTCATTTTTTTTTGATTGTATATGCAACAGTGTTCTCGCTTGTGCATGTAAATATGATAAGAAGAAAGCTACTCTTCGAGAAATGTACCTTTATGTTGTAGTTTTGTTGTCATGGCTGAGGATTATCTACTGTTGCTATTGTACATACCATTTAAATTAGAAGAAAATGTTTTAAATAAAAAACCTTTCTTTTTAAATGCTCTACATTAAGAAAATAATTTCAAAGATGGCGGACTTCCGGATATACCGGAAGTAGGCATCAACTTCCTTATTTTAAATGGAACACCCTGTATATTCCTATTTTCAAATTTGAAACGGTAAAAACTTTTTTTCAAATGGGATGGATGACCAGTTTCACATCGGTGGATGCGAAATTGAATTCTCTTTCACTTTTGTCTAGGCACACGTGGTTCTATCTTTGATGGTTTCCAAGATATTTACGGTTTTGTAATTATTGCGCAGAAATTGGAAAAATCGTAGGTGGCGTGGCTCGCAGACCAAACAATTGGCATGAAACCTTTCATCTAAAAGGTATTTCGACCTCTAATACTAAAATGTGCTTTCGCTATTCGCTCCATCCAACTGTAACCACATTATTCTTAAAAACTGCAGTGGTGAATTTTCTAACAGGTTTTCCAAATTTTCATTTAGAAAAATTTGCAAAACATTAGTTTATTATGCGGTTTCCAATAATACCACCCCAAAGGCTTAGACTCCATGCTGGTTGTCAACAAACCTCTCAAAATTTGGATTTACGTAGGCCTAAAATGTAAGAGAAGGAGTGGTAGTAATTCATGAAGATAGTGGGTTTGACATTCTCGCAATTGTAGTTGAAGATCCGCATAGCAGTGCGGAACTGCGGAGTACATACAGGGTGAGTTTTTAGTACCGGCTTGGTCGATAACTCCACTACTGTTGTAGAAGATAGCGAAAAAAGTTGTACATAAAAGTTGTAGCCACGGATATGCTCGTTGCTCAGAAAATATTTTGATTTATACAGGGTGATCCATAACTATGTCGTGATGCAAACATATATTTTTTTAAATGAGATGCCCTATATATTATTCCATTTTTAGGTTCTACCAATCATTTCTCTTCTTACAATATAAGGTATTATAACATTATACAGGGTATTTCAAAAGTTATGACCATTTTTATATCCAAATCGCTGTCAAACGAACGTACTGTATATCAAAAAGCAATGAATCAAAAATTATTTATTTTTACACGGAAGGATTAAAAATATCCTCTAGTTTTAAAATCGGCTATAAAAAAAGCCCGCGACGCATATTCGTATACAGAGTGATGTAGAATGCAAAATCCAGATATTCTATTTTTTTTTTAAATGTAACCCCCAATATTTTATTATACCAAAGAATTGCTTTTAATATGCTCTTTCATTTTTGTATAGCACATGTTGTACCTACGTCCATCAGTTCCGAGATATTACTATTTTTCGGTAAATTTAAAATACAGGGTGGGCCAATAGTGCGTGGACGGAGGATTGTGGGCTTACTAAAAAATATTTCAAAAATCTGTCACTTCATCATGGTTAGGACCCTTGAGGGCTATAACTTAAAAATATTTTCACTTAAATTTTGACGTTTATACAGGGTGATTCATATCAAACTTACATTTTTTTGAATGGAACCCTCTAGATATTATTGCATATTTGGATTCCCTGGTCAATTCTAATGTGACTTTATGTATCATACATGGACCTTTAAACGAACCGTTTAGGCGCAAATCACCATTTTTGGTATAAGTAGGTATCAGAAAAAAATTGAATATCGCAGCGATTATAAAACTTAGAAGGCCGTGACTTTGCGGTACGACTAAGCATGAAATGCGTCACCTAAGGTCAGACGTCGAAATTTGAATTCTTTTTGTAACTGGAAAAATCAGTAGATTAATTAAGGAAACTTAAATCACAGATAACTTGATTTTTTCAAATGGGAATGCCTATTTTGGTTTAAAGAATCAAATGTAGAATTTTATTACCTTTCTAACGATATAGCATTGTTGATATCAATCTTCTTTGGTTTTCATTTTATTTCAAATTTTAAGTCAAATCGGTGTTTTTCAATTTTCCTGCGTGCAAGCAACCTAGTAGGCCATGGAAAATAAACAAAAGCTCGTTAATATGGAAGAAAACAACTAACTTAGTAGAAAGATGCAAACGAACTCGAGTAGCGAGCAAGAACATGAAAATTCCTTACAACACATCAGCTCTAACCGGAAACAACAGCGGCAAGATATCTAATGTCAATGAGTAGCTGGGGTATGACAGAAGTGTTTGTTTTACACAGCCTACTAGCTATTGAGGTCTACTAGAGCTTGGCAACTTTCCAAAACGATTACAAATTTTGAAACAAAAACTATCAGCGATTTTAGCTTACAGTCTAACATGTTTAGAATGAAATTTCACATTTAATGGGATAAAAAAATAGTCATTTCCGTCTAGTTAAGTCGAAAGTAAAGATATCTCTAACAGGAGCATTCTGAACATCTATTGAAATAATTGCTAGAATTTTTTTATGTTGTAATTGTGATTATTTCATGTAGTTTTCTGCAAACTAATTTATGTTTTACAATTCAAACAGACTGCAATTCAAGTTTCATTTTCCGCGATTTTGCTAATAAGCAGAAGTACCTACCGAAGAATTTGAAGGGTTCCAATCACAGGTATCATTACTTTTGACTTACGGAAATGGCTACTTTTTTATAGCAATAGATGTGAAAATTTATTCAAATTTATTCAGAAGACATAGATATTCTACTGCCAGCAACAATCACTAGTAGTTTTCCTTTGGTTAGGTATTTTTTTACTTACTTTGGAAATTGGCTAATAGCTAGTAGGCTGTGAAAAATGAGCGTTCTTGTTACTGCTATTGTTTCTGGTTAGAGCTAATATGTTGTAAGGAATTTTCGTAATCTTGCCTCGCTGCTCTATTTACTTTACATTTTCTACTAAGTTAGTTGCTTTCTTCCATATTAACGAGCTTTTGTTTATTTTTCATGGCCTGCTAGGTTGCTTGCATGCAGGAAAGTTGAAAAACACCGATTTGACTGAAAATTTGAAATAAAATGAAAACCAAAAAAGACTGATATCAAGAATGCCATATCGTTAGAAAGGTAATTAAATTTTACATTTGATTCTATAAACCAAAATAGGCATTCCCATTTGAAAAAGTCAAGTTATCTGTGATTGAAGTTTCCTTAATTTATCCTCTGATTTCTCCAAGTACAAAAAGAATCCAAATTTAGCCGTCTGACCTAAGGTGACGCATTTCATGCTTAGTCGTACCGCAAAGTCAAGGCCTTCTAAGTTTTATAATCGCTGCGATATTCAATTTTTTTCTGATACCTACTTATACCAAAAATGGTGATTTGCGCCTAAACGGTTCGTTTAAAGGTTCATGTATGATACATAAAGTCACATTAGAATTGACCAGGGAATCCAAATATGCAATTATACAGGGTGTCCCAGAAGTCAACGTCAAGCCGCAACGGGGTGACAGGATTGGTTGTATCTATCATGAGAAAAATCAGAAAAAAAATCTATCTCATGTGGTTTGAAAATTATGGGCGTTTAAAAAAAACCTAGAAATTTGGTCAAATTATAACAATTTTTCGGTTACTGTGGTTGACTTTTATTATTTTTGTTCATTTAAACTTTGGAACCGTAACACTAAATAACATTTCTAGAAGCACAGTCAAAAATAATGACACAACTGCCCCAAGTTTCGTAGAATGAAGACTATTTATTAAACTATGAATTTAAAGTTTTCAAAGTTTGCTGACTTTGAAAGGCCCTCCTTTAAAAAAGATGTACTAAAGTGCCTTGGCAAGTGCCATTAAAAGTTGGCGCATTTAACCAGGATTGTAAAATGATACAATACTTGTTAGTTTCATACTAAAAAAAGACGAGTAAAAAAAGGAAAACCTCAAGTAATCCGATTTTTGCTAACCCATTTCACTCAGGTCAGATGTTCTTTATTCGCACAAGCTTCTGGTAGGTTCTTTATTTTGCGGCAAAATGATTTGAGAGATGGATAATAAACATATTTGCTTTGAGTGAGCGAGACAGATAGTGACGCCACTTTTAGCAAAGTCAACAAAACTAAGTAAAATTAATAAAATAATGAAAAATTTTGACCTAGTTTAGTTTAGGTTTATTGGAATAAAGGGCAGGCAATAAATATTCAAATTGTTTACCATCAGCCTCAATACATGCCCTACATCTTCTTAAAAAAGATCTACTTATTAGCCAGGCATATCCTCGAGGTTGATGTCCTCAGCAGCTTGAGAAATTCGTTTACGCAGCTCGGCTACGCTCTCAATGGGCTTTGAATAAACTTTTTCTTTGAGAACACCCCGATAACAAAATTCCAGGGGATTTAAATCTGGGGAACGGGCTGGCCACGAGATGGTGCCTGAACGTCCACATCCATCTCCCGGATATTTTTGGTCAAGGAAATCTCTTACTTGCAATGCGTAATGCGCTGGGCAGCCATCTTGTTGATACCTCTTGTGGCGACGATCTGTTAAGCGGTCTACAGATGTTGATGCATGCTGCGATTCAGGTATCGACTTCTACGTTTCATGACGCAAGTAGCAGCGTGTGTGGTACTGAATCACGAATTTGGTATCAGTTACGGTTTGCAACGATGCAGATTCTGGAATCCTATTATGGTCGGTGAGCCATGTCGCCAAGCCAGTGACGATGTTGCAGTGATGCAGGTTTCAACATGTGTATAGTATTGCGTCGATGCAAAGGAATAAGCCCACCCTACTATTTTTGTATTGCATGAAACGTGCATGAAATAGCAAGTCGATTCAGGCATCGCAACAGGTTTCGATTTGAGTAGGAACTTATGCAAGTTTCATGAAACCTTGTGTCGATTGAGGAATCGCAGCTTACATCAACATCTGTAGGCCGTTTTAGTGGTACGCCCTCTAACAAAGTTGGTAAACTTTATCGTAAAAATGTGGGTAATTCGTGCCATTCAAATTCTGAGGCAGCTCAAAAGGCCCAACAGTTTTGCCGTTTAAAATTCCGGTCCACAGGCTACTTTAAAGCGATACTGGGATCCGTCTTCTCGCATTAAATGTGCCTGGCTAATAAGTAGATTTTTCCAAGAAAATGTAGGGCGTGTATTGAGGCTGATGGTACACAATTTGAACTTTTATTGTAATAAAACATGTTATTTCCCTATCTGACTTCTAATCCAATAAACCTAAACTAAGCTAGGTCAAGATTTTTCATTATTTTATTAAATTCACTTATTTTTGTTGACTTTGTTAAAAGTGGCGTCATTATCTGTCTTGCTAACTCATGGCAAACATATCCACTATCCATCTCTCTCATCATTTTGCCGTAAAATTAAGAACCTACCAGAAGCTTGCGCGATTAAAGAACATCTGACCTGAGTGAAATGGTTTAGCAAAAATCGGGTTACTTGAGATTTTCCTTTTTTTACTCGTCTTATTTTAGTATGAAACTAACAAGTATTGTACCATTTTACAATCCTGGTTAAATGCGCCAACTTTTAATGGCACTTGCCAAGGCACTTTAGTACATTTTTTTTAAGGAGGATCTTTCAAAGTCGGCAAACTTTGAAAATTTTAAATTCATAGTTTAATAAATAGTCTTCATTCTAGAAAAGTTGGCACAATTGTGTCATTATTTTTGACTGTGCTTCTAGAAATGTGATTTAGGGTAACGGTTCCAAAGTTTAAATGAACAAAAATAATAAAAGTTAACCACAATAATCGAAAAATTGTTATAATTTGACCAAATTTCTAGGCTTTCTTCAAATGCCCATAATTTTCAAACTGCATGGGATAGATTTTTTTTCTGATTTTTCTCATGATAGTTACAACCAATCCTGTCACCCTGTGGCGGCTTGACGTTGACTTCTGGGACACCCTGTATATAGGGGGTTCCATTTAAAAAAATGTAGGTTTGAAATGAATCACCCTGTATAAACGTCAAAATTTAAGTGAAAATATTTTTACTTTATAGCCCTCAAAGGTTCCTACCATAATCAAGTGACAGATTTTTGAAATATTTTTTAGTAACCCCATAATCCTCCGTCCACGCACTATTGGCCCACCCTGTATAGCTTCTATTTGTGTACTGAAATTTATTGATTTTGAGAAAGTACTATTGAATTTGTTTTTTATTTAACGAACAACTAAATTATAAGGTTATGATAGTATTTGATGAAGTCAAAACCATAGTTCATCGAGATAATAAAGTCAAGTATGCTGAGGAAACAATTTTGTAGGCGTGATGCATAATTATCAAGCAGATTTATCAGGTATGCTTTTAAAAATTGACAGTTCTCATAACCTGCCTGATAATTCCATACTGTGTGAAAAACGAGCTTTAAAAATTAATTCTTCCATTGAGGGTATTTAGGAGAATCTTTGAGAAATTGCCTACTTACCTTTAGAATATATATCAACTATGAACAGCAATATCAAGAGTGGAGGCAGTCTAAAACTAATGCGATTGAACCCCTGTCGTTTAATATTTCATAGCCTACCTGATAGACCTGCTTGATAATTATGCATGACGTCTATAAAATTGTTTCCCCAGCACACTTGACCTATATTATCTCGTAAATCGAGTCGTAAATCCAGTGTTTTGACTTGATGAAGCAACATTATGGCCTTATATTTTAGTTGTCTGTTAAGCAAAAATAAAATTTGATAGTATTTTCTCAAAATAAATGGATTTTAGTAAGCAAATAGGAGGTATATTCAAAATTTGTAGAAAAATCGACGAATCGAATTGACGAATTTGACTTCATGAAGCAACATTATGGCCTTATATTTTAGTTGTTTGTTAAGCAAAAATAAAATTTGATAGTATTTTCTCAAAATAAATGGATTTCAGTAAGCAAATAGGAGGTATATTCAAAATTTGTAGAAAAATCGAAATATCTCAGAAACTAATAAATGCAGCCATAACAAGTGCTATACAAAGATGAAAGAGCATATTAAAAGCAATTCTTTGGGTATAATGAAATAGTAGGTGTCACATTTGAAAAAAGAGAGAAAATCTAGATTTTGCATTCTACATCACCCTTGTATACGAAAACTAGATGATAATTTTTATCCATCCGTGTAAAAAAAGATTATTTTTGATTCATCACTTTTTGATATCCAGTACGTTCATTTGACAGCGATTTGGATATAAAAATTGTCATAACTTTTGAGATACCCTGTATAATGCAACAAGACTCTAATACTCTATATTGGAAGAACGCAAATCATTAGTAGAATTTGAATATGGAATAACATATAATAGGATCTCATTTAGAAAAATGCATGTTTTCATCACCACGCAGTTATGGATCACCCTGTATAAATCAAAATATTTTCTGAGCAAGGAACATATCCGTGGCTACAATTTTTATATAAAACTTTTTTCACTATCTTCTACAGTAGTAGAGTTATTGACCGAGCCGGTACTAAAAACTCACCCTGTATATAGCATCCTTGTCACGTGCAGCTAAATCAAGCAATTGAAAGACAAGACTTTAAAAATTGAATGAATTTCTGTAACTGGTGTCGTGGTCGAGTCCAAGAAGATGCATTGCTTTTCAACAGTGTGTTGTTTACGAATGAAGCCACGTTTCTTATGAAATTCCTTCATTTTCTTTCATATGAAATTTAATGTAGCTACAGCGTTTTCATTACGGTCATTTAAACTGCCATAATTTACATTTTAGTATTAAAGACCGAACACTTTGAATGAAAGGTTTCCTGCCAATTGTTTCGTCAGCGAGCCACGCCACCTAGGATTTTTCCAATTCCTACGCCATAATTACAAAACCGTAAATATCTTGGAAACCATCAAAGATAGAACCACATGTGCCTAGATAAAAGTGAACGAGAATTTAATTTTGCATCCACCGATGTGAAACTTATCATACCATCCCATTTGAAAAAAAAAAGTTTTTACCGTTTTTAACTTTTCAAATTTGAAAATGGCTAGTCTCTTGATTTAATGTTCTTTTGAAACAATTATCTCACGGAAACGCAAATCCGTCCCTTGCTTGTTTCAAAACGGAAAACCACATCTTTCTATCGCGTTCAGTTTCCGAGATATACACTTTTTTTGTAAAGTACTACAAACGTCAAATTTTGTAACAATTGCTGAATAACTCCGAAAGTAGACATCGTAGGCATAAACCATGGTCAACAAACCGGACCTAAAAATCGACACTGAATTCAAAAACGTAACAATATACAGGGTGTTCCATTTAAAATAAGGAATTTGATGCCTACTTCCGGTATATTCGTAAGTCCGCCATCTTTGAAATTATTTTCTAAATGTAGAGCATTTGAAAAGAAAGGTTTTTTATTTAAAACATTTTCGTCTAATTTAAACGGTATGGCCGCTAGGAGCACCGCGCGCTTATTGGACCACCCTGTATAGGTACTCGAAGGTAAATTTTAGATGTGTGCTATTTATTAGAAATTAGAAAACATATAATGCTGCATTTTGGGTTAATTTAATTTGATTTTTATCAATTTGTGTTGAATTTTTCATTATACTGCTCGTATCTTGTGTTCGTGGTAAAATTATTCGATTGATATTTATAAATAAGATCTGAAGACGTGACATTGCACCTGCCCAAGTTAAAATAACTAAATAAGATGCGATGTTTCAAGAATCACATGGCTAGTTGTTTTGAAGTAAAAGGACAACATTTTGAGCATCTGCTGTAACTGCCTTCATGTTTTTTGCAGTTAATGTCTTGTTTTAACTTACGCAATGCAATGTAAATTTAGGTGTAACTCCGAAATGATGACGTTTAGGTATAGGAAATATTATAAAAAAAATAATCAGTATTTTTCAAGGATTTGATGAATGTAAAAATATACAGGGTGATCCACTTGAAATAACAAAGTTTATTCTATTTCCGGAAAAACAGTAGATCTGACAACATTGTAAATACCATCACAAGATTGGCCGTATTGCAAAACCCCACTATTTCCAAAAATTCATGAAAGTTCTACAAACCGTTTCCGAAATAATTGAGGTGTTCCATACTTTACACTCATTTTGTATGTACGTACAGGGTGGGCCAATAGTGAGTGGACGAAGGATTGTGGGCTTATTAAAACGAATTTCAAAAATTTGTCACCTGATCATGGTAAGGAGCCTTGAGGGTTATGACCTCTAAATATTTTCACTTAAATTTTGACGTTTATACAGTGTGATTCATATCAAACTTACATTTATTGAATAGAACCCCCTATATATTATTGCACATTTGGATTCCTTGGTGAATTCTAGTGTGACTTTATGTATCATATCATATATGGAACTGTAAACAAACCGTTTAGATGCAAATCACCATTTTTTGTATAAGTAGGTATCAGAAAAAAAATGAATATCGCAGCGATTATAAAACCGGTCATGACTTTGCGGTGCGACTAAGCATGAATTGTGTCATATTAGGTCAGACGGTCAAATTTGAATTACTTTTGTACTTGCTACTTAAAGAAAACAGTAGATTAATTAAACAAATTTCAATCGTAGGTCACTTGATCATTTCAAATGGAAAAACCTACCTTTTTTTTATACCATCAAATGTAGAATCTGATAACCTTTCCAACAATATAGGATTGGCAATATAATAAATGTGTCTTGCTTTCATTTTATTTCAAATTTTCAGTCAAATCGGTTTTTTCAATTTTCCTGCGTATAAGCAACCTAGTAAGCCATGAAAAATAAACCAACTAACTTAGTAGAAAGGTACAAACGAATTTATTATAACACATCATCTCTAACCGGAGACAACACCAGTAAGATATCTAATGTCAAGATTATGAAAATTCCTTACAACACATCTTCTCTAACCGGAGACAACAGCGGTAAGATATCTTATGTCAATGGCAAGGAATACGACGGAAGAGCTTTTTTCACAGGCTAGTAGCTATTGAGATTTCCTAGAGTTTGACAACTCTCCAAGAAACGAAAAAAAAAAATTGAAACAAAAGGAAAACTACCAGCGCTTGTTGCCGACAGTCTAACGTCTTCAGAATGAAATTTCACATTTAATGGAACAACAAAGTAGTCATTTCGCTTCCCTCATAGGGTTTTTATTATGCAAAAACGGGTGGTACGTTTGATAGCAGGTATTAGCAGAAGGACCAGCTGCCGAGATTCGTTTAGGGAATTGGGTATATTATCATTGCCTTGTATTTATATACTAGATTTACTAGTTTACGCGAAGGAAAATCTGCAAGAACTCCCTAAACTAAATGATCACCAAGCATACGCGACTAGAAATTCGCTCATTATCCAGATTCCTAAGCACAGGTTGTCTAAAACCGAAAACAGCCCGAAACTGATGGCTATAAAACTATTCAATAAATTACCAGGCATGTTCAAGGCTCTGCCATCGAAGCGTTTCAAAAATAGGTTAAAGTTACTCCTTAAACGGAAGGTCTATTATTCTATAGATGAATATCTTTCAGATGTTCAAACTGATATTGTCGAATAATGTTTTTTAGCTGTGTCATTTATATTTTTATCTTTATACCTAGCTTTATGTATGTGTTTTTATACTGATCGTATTATCGCAGTACCTGCTTTTCACTTTTTTTCTTTTGTCTTTTGTGTATGTGTGTTTTTTTTTTTATAGAACTCTAACACTAGAGGTACTTGTGAACATGAATGTGTATACAGGGTGGGCCAATAGTGCGTGGGCGGAGGATTGTGGGCTTACTAAAAAATATTTCAAAAATCTGTCACTTGATCATGGTAGGGACCCTTGAGTGCTATAACGTAAAAATATTTTCACTCAAATTTTGACGTTTATACAGGGTGATTCATATCAAACTTACATTTTTTTAAATGGAACCCCCTATATATTATTGCATATTTGGATTCCTTGGTCAATTTTAGTGTGACTTTATGTATCACACATGGAACTTTAAACGAACCGTTTAGGCGCAAATAACCATTTTTGGTATAAGTAGGTATCAGAAAAAAATTAAATATCGCAGCGATTATAAAACTTAGAAGGCCGTGACTTTGCGGTACAACTAAGCATGAAATGCGCCACCTTAGGTCAGACGGCTAAAATTGAATTCTTTTTGTACTTGGAGAAATCAGTAGATTAATTAAGGAAACTTCAATCACAGATAACTTGATTTTTTCAAATGGCAATGCCTATTTTTGTTTAAAAAATCGAATGTAATATTTGATTACCTTTCTAACGATATAGCATACTCGACAACAATCTTTTTCAGTTTTCATTTTATTTCAGATTTTCAGTCAAATCGGTGTTTTTCAATTTTCCTGCATGCAAGCAACCTAGCAGGCCATGAAAAATAAACAAAAGCGCGTTAATATGGAAGAAACCAACTAACTTAGTAGAAAGATGCAAACTAACTAGAGCAACGAGGCAAGATTATGAAAATTTCTTACAACATATTAGCTCTAACCAGAAACAATAGCGGTAACAAGAACGCTCATTTTTCACAGCCTACTAGCGATTAGTCAATTTCCAAAGTCAGTAAAAAAATATTTAATCAAAGGAAAACTACTAGTAATTGTTGCTGCCAGTATAATATCTATGTCTTCTGAATAAATTTCCACATTTAATGCTATAAAAAAGTAGCCATTTCCGTAAGTCAAAAGTAATGGTACCTTTGACTGGAACCCTTCAAATTCTTCAGTAGGTACTTCTACTTACAAGCAAAATCGCGGAAAATGAAACTTGAATTGCAGTCTGTTTGAATTGTAAAACATAATTTTGTTTGCAGAAAACTACATGAAATAAACACAATTACAACATAGCGTAATTAAAAAATTCTAGCAATTATTTCAATAGATGTTCAGAATGCTCCAGTTGGAGATTTCACTTTTGACTACTAGACGGAAGTGACTAATCTTTTTATCCCATTAGATGTGAAATTCTAAACATGTTAGACTGTAAGCAAAAATCGCTGGTAGTTTTCCTTTTGTTTCAAAATTTTTAATCGTTTTGGAAAGTTGTCAAGCTCTAGTAGAGCTCAATAGCTAGTAGGCTGTGAAAAACAAACACTTCTGTCATAGCCCAGCTACTCATTTACATTAGATATCTTGGGGCTATTCTATCCGGTTAGAGCTAATATGTTGCAAGGAATTTTCATAATCTTGCCTCGTTGCTCCATTTAGTTTGCATCTTTCTACTAAGTTAGTTGGTTTCTTCCATATTAACGAGCTTCTGTTTATTTTTCATGGCCTGCTAGGTTGCTTGCACGCAGGAAAATTGAAAAACACCGATTTGACTGAAAATTTGAAATAAAATGAAAACCAAAGGAGATTGATATCGAGAATGCTATATCGTTAGAAAGGTAATCAAATTTTACATTCGATTTTTTAAACCAAAATGGGCATTGCCATTTGAAAAAATCAAGTTATCTGTGATTGAAGTTTCCTTAATTAATCTACTGATTTCTCCAAGCACAAAAAGAATTCAATTTTAACCGTCTGACCTAAGGTGACGCATTTCATGCTTACTTGTACCGCAAAGTCACGGCCTTCTAAGTTTTATAATCGCTGCGATATTCAATTTTTTTCTGATACCTACTTATACCAAAAATGGTGATTTGCGCCTAAACGGTTCGTTTAAAGTTCCATGTGTGATACATAAAGTCACACTAAAATTGATCAAGGAATCCAAATATGCAATAATATATAGGGGGTTCCATTTAAAAAAATGTAAGTTTGATATGAATCACCCTGTATGAACGTCAAAATTTGAGTGAAAATATTTTTACGTTATAGCCCTCAAGGGTCCCTACCATGATCAAGTGACGGATTTTTGAAATATTTTTTATTAAGGCCACAATCCTCCGTCCACGCACTATTGGCCCACCCTGTATATTTAATTATAAGCGTTTGTGATGACTGTTACATGTAACTGTTAGTTGCTTCTTTGTTTATTTTAGTATAAGAATATTGACATATCCTATGATCCTGTGATCATTGAGGACAAATAAAATCTATCTATCTATCTATCTATGTTAAGTCACAGGTAAAGATATCTCTAACTGGAGCATTCTGGCATCTTTTGAAATGATTGTTGGAATTTTTTATTACTCCATGTTTTTTGTTTATTTCATGTATTTTCCTGCCAAGTAAATTATACTTTATAATTTAAACACACTGCAATTCAGTTCTCATTTTCTGTGATTTTGCTAATAAGTAAAAGTACCTACTGAGGAATTTGAAGGGCTCCAATCAGAGGTATCGTTCTTCTTCTTTAAGTGCCGTCTCCTCTAAGAAGGTTGGCTATCATCATGGCGATTTTTGCTTTAGATGCGGCTGGAATAATCCTATCGATGTACAGTGATACCATTCTCGCAAGTTTTTCAGCCACGAAGTGCATCTTCTCCCCGCACTTCGTTTTCCTTGTATTATCAGCTGTAGAATATGGTATCTTTCTCCAGGCATAACGTGACCCACGTAAGAAAGTTTCCCCATTTTGACAGTTTCTACTATTTCAGTTTCTTTGTTCATACGCCTTAAGATTTCAACATTTGTGACCCTTTCCGTCCAAGAAACTCTGAGTATGCATCTATACACCCACATCTCGAAAGCCTCAAGTCTTCTCAGATCAACTTTGTTGGTTATCCACGACTCCATCCAGTGGCATATATAGAAATCGATTTTGGGGGGGGGGGGGGGCATCGGAAAAATTAAAGTTTATCTTATATGTTATAATATTAACGAAAATAGTTATACAGGGTGAGTTTTTAGTACCGGCTTCGTCGATAATTCCACTACTGTAGAAGATAGCGAAAAAAGTTATACAAAAAAGTTATAGCCACGGATAAGCTCCTTGCTCAGAAAATATTTTGATTTATATAGGGTGATCCATAACTATGTGGTGATGCAAACATATATTTTTTTAAATGAGATGCCCTATCTATTATTCCATTTTTAGATTCTACCAAAAATTTCTCTTCTCACAGAGAGCCAGAAATATGCTCCTTGCTCAGAAAATATTTTGATTTATATAGTGTGATCCATAACTACGTGGTGATGCAAATATGTATTTTTTTAAAAAGAAACGCCCTATATATTATCCCATTTTTAGATTCTACTAATAATTTCTGTTCTCACGATATAATGTATTATAACATTATACAGGGTATTTCAAAAGTTATCACCATTTTTATATTCAAATCGGTGTCAAACGAACGTACTGTATATCAAAAAGTCATGAATCAAAAATTCTTTTTTTGCATGGAAAGATTAAAAATATCCTCTAGTTTTAAAATCGGCTATAAAAAGAGCCCGCGACGCATACTCGTATACAGGGTGATGTAGAATGCAAAATCCAGATTTTCTCCTTGTTTTAAATGTAACCCCCAATATTTTATTATAGCAAAGAATTGCTTTTAATATGCTCTTTCATCTTTGTATAGCACTTGTTGTACCTACGTCCATCAGTTTCCGAGCTATTTCGATTTTTCGGTAAATTTAAAATACAGCTTCTAATTGTGTACTGAATTATTTATTTTGAGAAAGTACTATCGAATTTGTTTTTTATTTAACGAACAACTAAATTATAAGGTCATGATAGTATTTGATGAAGTCAAAACGCTGAATCATCGAGATCATGAAGGCAGGTATGCTGAGGAAACAATTTTGTAGGCGTGATGCATAATTATCAAGCAGATTTATCAGGTAGACTTTGAAAAATTGACAGTTTTTAAAACCTACTCAATAATTCCGTACTGTGTGAAAAACGAGCTTTAAAAATTTTCCATTAAGGGTATTTAGGAGAATCTTTGAGAATTGAGAGCCTATTTGACTCTAGAATATATCAACTATGAACAGCAATATCCAGAGCGGAGGCACTCTAAAACTAATGCGTTTCAAAGATTGAAGAATCGTTTTATTTGGACTGTGTCGTTTAATATTTCATAGCCTACTGATACATCTGATTGATAATTATGCATGACGTCTATAAAATTGTTTCCTCAGCACACTTGACCTATAATATCTCGCTAAATCAGTGTTTTGACTTGATCAAGTACTATATGGCCTTAAAATTTAGTGTTTTGTTGAGCAAAAATAAAATTTGATAGTATTTTCTCAAAAAAATTTAGTAAACAAATAGAAAGTATATTTAAAATTTGTAGAAAAATCGAAATATATAAGAAACTAATGAATGCAGCCATAACAAGTGCTATGCAAATTAAAAGCAATTCTTTGGTATAATAAAATATTGGGGGTTATATTTAAAAGAAGAGAGAAGAGATTTTTTATAGCAGATTTTAAAACTAGAGAATATTTTTTATTCATCCGTGTAAAAAATATGATTTTTGATTCTACACTTTTTGATATACAGTACGTTAATTTGACAGCGATTTGGATATAAAAATGGTCATAACTTTTTAAATGCCCTGTATAATGTAACAATACCCTATATTGGACGAATAAGGTATCTCATTTAAAAAAATGCATGTTTGCATCACCACGCAGTTGTGGATCACCCTGTATAAATCTCAATATTTTCTGAGCAAGGAGCATATTCGTGGCTAGAAGTTTTATATATAAATTTTTTCGCTATCTTCTACAGCAGTGGAGTTATCGACCGAGCCGGTACTAAAAACTCACCCTATATATTACACATATGCATATTAGAAATATAAACTTCTATTTTTAAAGATAATAATTCTAAATTGAAGCAAAGAAACCAAGGTGTGTATATTTGCTTTATTATTAGATTAGATTTTGATGTTTTGATGTCGCTGCTAATTTTATTCAGTACTATATTTTTTGACAACTATGTCAGCCTCTTCCCAGACGTCAAAACTGAATGCGTGGCTCCCCCCCCCTTATATACGCCACTGACTCCATCCCATAGAGGGAGGATCGAGAAAGCGTAACATCTGGCCAATCTGATCTTAAGTTTAATATTCAGATATCTTGAGCAGAATACTCTCCGTATATTTGTAAATGCAGCCCTAGCTTGACCTAATGACCTATCCTAGATCTTATTCCTCGGAGTGTCCTCCAGTCTCGGTCAAAATGGTACCCAGGTATCTGTACTCTCTCCGCTGCCTCATTGCGAACATACAGTCTTCCTTGAACAACAATTGAACTTTTACAAATAAGTTTGTATGCCTTTTAGTTCATTTTACTTTTTCGTTTATAATGATCAAATACCAATATCGTATATTTACCCATTGGGTAAATGTAAAGCTTTGGGAAGATACCCAAATTTCACCGGGAATTTGCTTATTACGGGTCTAAGACCAGGACTTAATTTCAGGGGAAGGCGCTTTAATTTTAATTCCAACAATCTAACTGGTAGATAGAAACTACATTTTTGAGCTTATTAGTTTTCATTTTGATGCTTCTCCATAACATCCCATTAATGAGGGGAATGACCTTCCACTGGAAAGGTTTTGAAAATGAATAAATTTTGGGGTTCGACACTATAGTTGAAACTCAAACTCCAATCATCTATTAATACGTGTATACCTCTTCGAACAGTAAAAAAATAATAATAATTGTGTAGATAATTATCACACTTACCTGTGACGGTCTGTATAGAACTCCGAATTTGCGTGTATTCCACGTTTCTTCATAATATGGAGATTTTAGGTGGTTAGTTTCTTTTTCCAAAGTGATTTTTAAAATATCTCATTGTTACTATATGCGCTAGGAAAATAAAAAGTAAAACAAATGTTCATGTTTAAGTCTATATCAGTCTACCTTTTTATTCATTGCACAAAACAAAAATAAAAAAAAAATTAAATAAAAAATATACATGAACTAATTTAGATATTAAAAATAGACTATGATTTGTACTGAACAAAAGTCAACAAAAGAAGGAAAAAATAAACATAATTCCTGTAAGAACTAGATTGGAAAATAGTAAAACAAGTATTATGCTTAGACATAATATTTCATAAATCATGTACATTATATTTACATTTTTAGCAAAATTCATACATTTTTATTTTTACTACTGGATAGTTTTTAGCTATTTTATTAAAATACATATAAAATTGCCAATAATTTTACTTTTGTTAATTCTTTTAAAAAATTAATTAGACTGCTATTACAGTAAAATCAGTATTCGAGAAAACTAGGATATTTTACAAAAATTGGTCAAAAAATTATTCCTCAAAATGATATGTGAAATTTTATAACAGTTTACATTATATCAAAATTGGCCTTATGTAAAATGCTTATCAAGCCTCATTATTATCGTCAAGCGAATATAAAACATAAAGGTCAAATTATTGGCATAATTTTATACTGAATAAATTACTTATGTAAAGTTTACATTATATTACATTTTTCAATTATAAAACACGGTTGTAAAATTGGGACAAATACATTTTCTCTACTTACATATTTTAGCTTATTGAAATCTATGTTGACTAATTTTAGACTGAGATTATCCTGTTGGTAAACAGAGTTTGATGAAAATTCTTGTGAACCTTGTTAAGTATATCATCTTTTAAAAAATTATACATATGTTAGGAACTTGGACCCCACTTTAGATAAAAAACACAGACAGAAACATCGAAGGTTTCTATAAATAAAACGCACTTTGTTTGTTACGAAAATATATTTTGCTATCACATCCAATTGAATGATGCACAAACTAATGCCACATGAATTTAACATAATATAGTTTTCTTTGCTTAATTAATGCTTATAATTGATTATTATTATTAATATTAACGTACAATAATTGAATACATATGTTTAGGTGTGTATGTGTGGTCTCGCGGGGGAGGAGGACACGGAAGGGATATGGGAGGGGCTGGGAGTAGATGGGTAGATGAGTATGTGTTTAGATGTGTAGTGTGAATGTGTGTAGATGTAGGGATGTGGGAGTGCGTGTGTGTGTAAAATTACTTAAACTTTATATCACAGCCTTGTCAAGAGTTCTGAATCAAAATTACTATACAGGGAGCTCGCTTAAAAATACTAATGCATTTATACGAAAGGAATGAATTTCATATTTTTACTAGCGAAAGAATTGTAATAATACAGCTAAGGCTTCACATATCCTTTTAAGTATTTTTGTTATGAGATTCGTAATGTCTGTCAAGGGTTTAGTAATATTTTCATAATTTCAAGATATAAGTATTAATATGCAATTAAAAAAACGACCTTTCTGTGTTATGCTTTCATGCTGTATCGACTAACAATAAAATGTATATAACTCTGTACTCTGTGAAAGATTAGTCATCAATTTGAAATTCGTAACTTCAATGCTCAGTAATTATTGAATTTGTAGGAAATTTTTGCCAATTTTTACAGAGCCGCAAAATATCCATAGACCACTCCAGAATTACGTCTCAGATAGGGTCGGTCATCTTCATTTCATTTAGGAGATCAGATGATATTTCAGAAAAATTATAAATTTTCCTGTTCACAGGCCTGACAAAAATAAATACACACGAGCAAATCGAAATAAGTGATCCGATCGATACCAAGTGATTTGAGCTTTCATCAATAATGTTATGAATGCATTGGATATTACATGGAATGACTCCGCAGAATGAAGGTTTCGAGGACTGATAAAAGAAATATACTTCATATATGAAATACAATAATTTGTAATGTATGTATTTTAGATTGCTCACTTTCAACAACGTTATATCACTGAGAGTTAAGATTCGTTACAGAGCCACGAATTTGTTTTAAAAAATTGTTAAGTGGGGATTTGCAAATAGGGTTTATTGTAACCTTAAGAAGACTCTGATAACCACCCAAACTAGGAAATCACACAATCTGCCTGCCACATAGACGAGGGAACGCCCAATCCTGCAGACATTTCATCACACCTATGAGCGTTAACATTAAAAATAACAAGAGATGATGACGCTCCAGAAGCTAGATCTTCTCTTGCGTTGGGAAAAATGTATTCGACGATTCAACGGTTACTTTACAAAGCTCAGATGTGACCATCATTTAGAATAAACTTTAAGTACCTTGAGTCAATGTCAACTATTTCGATTTACGTCGCTGTTATTTTGAATTGCATTATAAAAATAAATAATAAAATAAAATAGAAAATAATTATTATCCACACAGTATCCACGACATCGCTGGACCACTAGTAAAATTAAGTTTGAATTTTTTAGTGACAATATATGTTTTCATGATTGAACCAAAATTTTATACACTGACGTATTATATCCCAAAGAAAACTGCAAACCTGTCAAACGACACGCGTTGTAGAATGGTCTATACTGAGAAAATTTCGGAGGACAATTTTGAGCGAAACTCCCTGTATATGATATTTGTTTCAACGTACATCTACTTATTTTTAATACATTTAGCACACTAGTTATACGCAATATGCAAATAACTCTATTTTGAGTCATGTATACAAACTAATTATTTAGTCAGGTTCCTTAATGGCTGCATTCATTCAATATTTCCACTTCCTCGGTAATTTGTTTAATAATAATGTGAATATCCCACCACATTCATCCTGTATTTTGCATTTAGTTATTCAAAAAGGTATTGAAGATTTTTTAGAACCAATCGAAATATAATAAACAGCATAATTTTTATACCTCATTTAGCATCGAAGATTGTTACATCATATTCATGTAATTTAGAGTTGGAATATATATACGTAGGCAAAATGATATTACATTCAAACATTTTCAACAGAATATGCGGTTTTTTGGCAACTACAAACGTAACTGCGGCTTTCAATTAGTGCTTATTCCTTAAAATGCGTTCTGTCTGATAATATAAAAGGTTCACAGAATTTCATGTACAGCATATAATACTCGGAAAGCTTATGGATATCAGGATGCAAACAGAGTTGCATTTTTATAAAGTAGGTACCTAGAATTTGGTTCCAAATATTTCACCAAAAGTACATTTTTTTGGCAATAATACTATATCAAACTGGCCGTAATAATTGTATTGCTTTTATTCCATTGGTTTTATCAATGTGTTTCAAAACGCCAAATGTATCAAAATACTGATACGGTTTTAAACATAGTGTTGATATATGTAAATGCAAATAATATGCGCGGCAATTATGAACATTTGCAGATTTAAGAATTTTTATAAACATATAAAGTAATGAATTAAATCCTCTGAGTATTAATTTTTTGAAATTAAATACCAAAGTATGAAAGGTGGTGAATAAGTTCGTTGATATTTTTAATGAGAAACTCGTTATGAGAGGAACCGTGTGCTGAAATATACTTTTTTCAAGATTATAATCATAAAGGTAACTTCTAAAGACTTGGTTGGATAAATTTTTATATGGAAAAGTTTACTTAAATACGTTTAGAATAACGATTTTGACATCATTTAAATGTTTGTTCAGTCTTGTTCTATGAATTCCTTACAAAACTATAGTAACACAAAAAATAAATAGCTAATCATTTTTTACCGATATTTTATCAATTTGAAAATGTCTGTAATGTCTCAGTATTCGATATAAATTTGCAACAGGCCATCAAATATAGTGTGTCGTGGTTTCAAGTATCTGCGGGAACAAATAATTACATGAACAATGATAGTGGAGCTGACATTGTCATGTGTTGGTTTTTCGGTGGACGATCTGATAGTGAAATGCATCAAACAAGTCATGTCTCTCTGGGCGATTCTGTTTACCTGGATATGTGGTGAAATCTTAATTTGGATTAGGAGGATTTCAACGAGAGTTCGTTGGTTTATATGAGCCTGTTAGAAATGAGCTTTGGCACATTAGCGGAGATCGTAAAAAAGAGGACCGGTCAGGGACGGGAACATTCTGGTAAAAGCAGAATGGCCTTCACCAACATGCGTGTGGACCAATGTCCCATATAATAGACCACAGCTTGGCACTGATACCTGTAAAAGCTTGCGTATGCAGAGGGATAATACACCTTGCATGAGACTTGGGAGGGCGTGGAGCGTCTGCATCAATACCTTCAACCAATTTGTGCGTGAGCACCAGAATGAGGGTAAAAGAGTCAAAACTGCTGAAGTAGATTTTAGTGTAAAATATTGTAAAGGTAAGTATTGCATGGAATATTATACAAATAACTAAAATGTGATAATTTGTCAACAGTAGACCGAAACGATAACGCCATCCCATGTAACAATGAATATAATGGCTGTGAAAACAGTCACTCTTTGCTCCCTGCATTTACTAGGAGGCACCATCATAATATATGATGGTATTATTGATAACATTCGACAAGAAGGTTCATCGTTCGACACAACACAAATACATACAATATGAAGTATATATTGAACAGATCTGATAAAGGGCAAATCAAGTCTCAAAATAACTGTCAAATACGATAAAGCAGAAATCAATCAAGCAAAAAGTAATCATTTTACATTTCAGCCGAATGTTATATACATATATGAGATTAATTCCCACAATTTTCTACATGTGCACGTATCTCCTAGGAACGCATCCAATAAAAAAGTTTAAATATCTGAATCGAATTACCAATTTACAATGAGACACATAAAATTATAGGTAACGTCATTGAACCAGATAATATGATAAAAAGACGTTATCCTAACAACATGGAAATTCCGTAGCCAATCTGATCAATATTTTCTCGCAGATACTTGTTATCCACCATTAAATTATTCACTAAGACAAATACAAGAATAACTAAATGTCAATCTAATAGTTCGAACACATATTTTTTATAAATATTATATTTTTTTAAATTCAAACTATCCCGGGAATTAGGTTGTAACTTACTAAACGAATAAATATGTTTTTCTCAATCAATGTCAATGAATACATCTAGGTTCATTTGACAATATTTCTATATGGGTAAGTGATAATGGAATGTATTTTTTTTATTTGACGTGAATTCTGCAACTGCCGTAACAATAAATTGCCTAATCATATACTTGTTACGGAATGTTTTAAAATGATGACCAACCAATAGAATAAAATGTGTTTTGCCATGGTTCAATTTATGTACAAGTTATACAATTCAAAAAATTTGATTTAGACCTTCTTTATGTAATAATTAACACATTGTCTATTTCTTCAAATATATTTATCACACTTGTTCACTCATTTATTCCCAACTCTTCAAAAGATGGGCCAGGAACTACTCGACTGTCACCAGATCAGCAAAAAATATTCGTGAGGTTGAGGAAATCGTTGTAAAAATTCTCACTTTGTTCTAGATATGAAATGACCGATACCAGTAATATTTAGACCTTATTCCATATACATAGTTATTTATTTATGCGCTAATTGGTATCTAATAGTTTAGTGCAGGTGATAGGTATGACATGTCTCTGACTCTCTGATCTGGGTTATAAAGTCTGTTGGTTTGCACCAATTACACCACTTCTCTTTAATATACAAAATATCCTTCTCGGCAAATTGTTGGAGCTCCTGTGCTATTCACAACATATGCACAATATCATTTCTATACTAGCATACATAATTTTTGCTTTAAAACCCTGAAACGTTTGCATGATGTTGCCATTTTTGATATACAACTAGGTAGATGTTACTTATATTAATGTTTAAATTTAACAATCCCTAAAGTAGAGCTCTAAACAGATTAATTTCATCATCATCAGAATATTGAAGAGCACTGCAGTCAAAAATTTCAGCAATGTGAATTGTTTCGACTTGACTTGGCAACCAAATTATCCATATATAAAATGGAAATTGTGGCACAGGTTCCATGAGATCGATTTAAAAAAATGTATGGTCATCGACTGGTCTATATGTTTGATTGCAGCCTAAACTGGGGCTACAGAGTGAGACAATTTGAACAAACTTAGAGGAAAAGTCAGCTTTGCGAAGGAAGAAAGGATGGGAATCGTATCTCGTTATCTATAACTATTCTGAGATTATTTTTAGGAAATGCGCATTTTGAAAAAAATCTCTAAACGTTTTTCTTGCTCCTTCTGCCTGAAATTATACACACAGCGTCTAAAGGTCCAAAGACTTTGTTTTATTTGCCCTTTTCGTCGTTACAAAATATCTAGTATAATACGTATTTGAAAGGTAATTTTGGGCCTCATTTTAATATTTCAAAATACGTTAATATGCAAGGGGTATTTCATACCAAAAATATGTTTTGTACCGTTAACAACTAGAATAGTAATTAAAAAATAGATGTTATTATTTATGTCTATGTACAAAAAGTACTTTAGAAACATTTCCACTGAAACAAGAGAAAAAATCGTCGAAAGAAGCAAAACACGATTTGATCAAAAAATTTGGCTCAAAATCAGGACATCACTTTACGACTGTTGTGTCCTCGAAGTTTTTCCTTTAAAAGGGTTCATATTGTCACGCTCTATAGAGATTTCAGATAGCAGTGATGTTTTTTGACAAAATATAGAATCTACCTGTTGTTGTGAAGATGATCTCCATAGATCACAAAGGTACCATTCATCACCAACTTGCTTAGTCAGAAAACATGCCTGTTCTGTAACTCAGATACTTATCCCGTAGTTTTCGTTCTAATACATTAACTGGATACTAAACAATAACACATTGGTTGACGCAATAAAATGACTAACGTTTCAAATGTCTCTGCAGCCTTTTGCGTAGAGTCTTCCTACGTTAGAATGAGATAATTATGGTTGTCGTTACGCTGTATGGAATATATATTTAAAGCTATTTGTTTAATCAAATTATATCAAACCGTCTCGCCGACTTAGCTAAAAGCTATATACGGCAACTGGCACTACTATATGGATGTTACTTATGTTTCGACCACTTTCTTCCGGGAGGTTATAGCGGGTTAAAATGTAACCACGCATATTATGCATGTGGGATAATTACATTTTCGTGTTTTCGTATACATTTCCAAGTCGTATAATTTTATTGGAGTTAGGTACTGTCTGTCACAAGCGGTATAAATATTTTATTTACTTTTTTGTAATGATTTGATTTGCATTTGTTTATAGTATTAGCAGTAGTTTTGATTTGACACTCCATTTATCAGGATTCATGACATATCTTTCTGGAATTTGATATGTGCCTTCTATGCATCAAGAAAGATTTTCTGGTACACATATCTAATTTCTATCAGTGCTATTTGTATGGGATTTGCATATTTATGGAAAAGTATGTTCTACTAAATTAACTTTTGTGTTCTCACCTCATCAGAGGTGACCTGCTTGACTAAAACAATCAAATCAAAAGTGCTAAATTTTGTGTTACCGGTTAAAAAATTATGGGTTGGAGATTCGACAAACTTATAAATAAATAAATTTGTTGATCACATGCATATGCGAGGCGTGGCATCTCAATAATATAATTTTCTCGGAGAAATTGATCTCCCTGTACCTCAACAGAAGAGGTTTGTGTCATATGAAAGAAACCCAATGTATAGAAAATTTAATTTCTAAAGTGATTGTTGGAAACATAAACATTGGTTTGGTTGCTTATTTTTTGTTGATTTATAAGTTCAACAGTTTTTTATCAGTATCAATATCGATAAATATTTAAAAAAAATTAGTGGCAGCGTGGCAGCTAAAACGTTGGTCAATTTGTTGCATTAAAGAATTTTGTTTTTTTTTAATTTGTTAATAAAGCACGTCGGTTCTGCTCTCATCGACTGAACTATTGTCCTGTAGAAATAGAAGCTTTTAGGCTCGGCTCATCAAAATTACCGTAATCAAGCAGCTCCCACGATACATGGAGGTTGAGACCTGGTGACACTGGCGATTGGTTTATTCGAATAGAGCTAGGATGTCATCATTGGTGGAGGTATTGTTGTGACCCGAACTGCTGCCGCTTGATGGAGGAGTGTTCAAGTCGGGTGGATCGAGGTATGACAACAGCTCCATCGGGTCCACACTATCTGGCAGCAACTGGAACAAAGATACATACAAGGTGAAGAAAAAGTGGTCGAACTCTTGAATAACTCATATAAATACATTTTTGAGAAAAAAATTAATACATGTTCCATGATATCTCTCTTGTTATTTCAATATGACTTTGAAGGTCAAATCAAGGACAAGGTCGTCTTTTAAAATGAGCTTTTTTGCGGATTTGGAAACAGCAAAAAATGTTCCAACATGACAATACCGTTTGAAAATCGTGAAGTGGGTTTCAAATATCAACCGATTTAGACAACATTTAGATCCTATTGAACTTTCCAACGCGGTGTTTTGACTGAAAAAAATATTTTTGCTTTATCACAAATCGGTACTGATATACAGGGTTTAATGTAATTCGACGTATTCCTGTCGGGGCATGATAAAAGAGCTGAAATGCAACAAATTTTGCTTAATATATGTATGGACAAAAATCAATAGTTTTTGAGATTTTTCAGTTTTAACGGAAATCTAATAATTACCAAAAATCAGGAATTTTTGTCTAGACAATGAGAAATCTACATTAAAAATCAGTAACATGTTTACTTATTTTAGTTCAATACACTTACACCAATTCAATAAAATAATAAATAGGTGAAAACGTACAGTACTTAAAAAACAGACATTGAAGAAATAAAATAATTCTCATTTTCGTTTTCCTTCCATAAGAATCATATCTGGCTCAACATAAAAAACTTGCCTATAACTTCAGCTTCTCAAAAAGGTATAAATATCGAATTGAAAACCTACTTTCAGGAGCATAACCAGGATTCAAATTCGGTAGACTGCGTCTAGGTGTTGGGTCGTCGACCACCTATTATCCTCATGGTGGTAAATATTTTTTTGGAGAGGGTACAATATATCATAAAGATAGTGAAAATAATTCGAGGTCCTGAAGCACCTCAAGCCACTCCGGTTATACAGAGTGTCAAGCCCCTCTGGTTATACAGGGTGTTTGGCAGGGCCGTAGCTAGGCTTTGACCATGGGAAATGACTTAATTTTGTAATGTTTTAATTTGCTCAAAAGCTGTATATGCTGTATCCCTGCTCAAACTGCAAAAGCTGAGGGTGCATATACAGATAAGTTTAAATAATACTAGAATGAATCACTAAGCTTGTAGAAAGCACCTTGATTACTTTTATTTTGAATGATTTTCGCAGTTTATTTCATTCATGGGAATATCCATGGGGGGGGGGGTTAGGACCCTCAACCCCCCCCCCTTATATACGGCCCTGGTGTTTGGTAAATATGCGGCAAAAATTTAACGGGTGATTCTTTGAACCATTTCGATAATATCTTGTTCTTTGATGAGTTTTGCAAAAACCGCTCCATTTCAAAGACGCGGAATAAAAAAATTGCGACAGCTACATTTTGATATTAAAAATCACGTAGTAAGTTGCTCAAAGAACAATACATGTCAAAATGACTTCCACTAGCTTGGATACAAGCAGGCAATATAGAATCAGTGATTGCCGAACTCTTTCAATCACACTAGGTCCGTTTCGAATGGATTTACGTGTGGGAATTATGGTGCACCACCACATTTTAGTTTGGTTGCTCGAGAATATTTGATAGCAACATACGAAGATCATTGAACTGAAGAGGTGGAGCACACGCAATTGCCGGCTTAAAACCCCTAGATTTAAGTCACTCGCTTACGCTAGTCCATTGGAAACTTTGGACGACTTGCAAAATCGCATAATTGCTGGTTGTAACTCCATTCGAAACCGACCCACTGTGTTTGAGAGAGTTCGGCAATCACTGATGAGAAGATTACCTGCTTGTATCCATTCTGATGGAAGTCATTTTGAACATTTATTGTACATTGAGCAACTTATCACATGATTTTCGACAATAAAATGAAGCTGTCGCAATTTTTTTCATCCTGTGTCTTTGAAATGGAGCGGGTTCTGAAAACTCATCAGAGAACAAAATACTTTCAAAATGTTTCAATGGATCAGCCTTTAATTTTTTGCCGCATGTTTGTCAAACACCCAGTATAACCAGAGAGGCTTGATGTGGTTCTGCCTCTCGGATCATTTTGGCTATCTGTACACCTCCTCCTGAAAAATATTTATCGCCATAAGAATAATAGGTGGTCGATGACCCAACAACTAGACGCAGTCCCCCGAACTTGAATCCTGGCTATGCTCCTGAATGTAGTTTTTCAATTCGACATTTATACCTTTTTGAGAAGCTAAGATTGCGGGCAAATTTTTCCAGTGGTTTGTATGCGCAGAATTACTTTATTATTCTCAATATCTGTTATTTTCTAAAGTATACTACCTTTTAACCTATTTATGATGTTATTGAAATAGTGTAAGCGTATTGAACTAAAATAAGGCATAATTTTTTGGGGAAACACGACAAACGTCAATAGGGTACTGGTCCTTCAGAAAAGGTGCATCAGAAGTGTTTTTGGGTTGACCTATAGGGAAAGCTGCAAACCTGTATTTATACAAAATGGCATATTAACTGTAACTGGTATTTACATACTGGAATCTGCATTATTTATTAAAAAGAACCAAGATCTCTTTCAAAACTTCAACCGCCATCAGTATAATACTAGAAATAAAAGAGACTTAAAATCGAACACATTCAACATGACTCTCCTCCAGAAAAATGTAGAATACTCAATTACCAAAATTTGGAATAAAATACAACTTGCAGTAAGGGAAGCCCCTCTCAGTACTTTCAAGAAAACAATGCAAACGGCTTTGTGCACCAAGGCATATTACCGGGTTGAAGAATTTCTGTCTGATAATAAAATCCTGTGATATTTTTGTAACTACACTGTACTATTAGCTGTATTATATTTGTGTAATAATTTCTATATTGTATTGTGCCATAATTTCTGTCCTGTATTGTAAAATAACTTATTTTAATTGTTTTATTATTGTACTGTGTATTTTGAAACATATTTATATTGACAAGTTCCATATCACTTATGTGATCTCACTGGAATTAATAAATAAAGATAGATAGATAGATAAGTGAACATCTTACTGATTGGTAACGAAGATTTTTCATTTAGTCAAAAAAGCCAGGTTTTGGGTAATTCTTAGAATTCCGTTAACATTAAAAAATATCAAAAACTATCGATTATTGTCCATACGTATATTAAGCAAAATTTGTTTCATTTTAGTTCTTTTATCATGATCCGAGTGGAATACGTCGAATTACATTAAACCCTGTATAGGTTCCAATGGCTAGGCAGAAACACTGAAACACTCAGACAGAAAATAGTCAACGAGAAACAGAGCACTCCAACACTTTAAGGGTAAAAAGGCTTTCAGTAGATCTTATGAAGCTTCTTGAAAAAAAACTTCTATTCAAAATCATAACTGAAAGCTATATTCATTAATCGATCCATTTTATCTTTTGTGTCATGTTAAGGACTGTGCTAAATATATCAAACAATTGCCCTACTATAACACACCTCCAAAGTGTTTCCAAATTAAATGTACTATGTATTATGAATTTAAATGCTCCAAATTGAAAAAAAGATTTTTCTACTAAGGATAAAGTTTAACAAAAAGGCATTCGGTCTAAATGTCACTGATTCCAAATTTATTTTGTCAAAAATTTTGTACTAAAGCAAGGATACATACAGAGGTAGTTGAAGATAGCGTATTCGAAGATATGCAGTTTTATCTACGGAAGCGAAATGGATTCATTTTCGGTTCAGTGTATGAATGTGTTAATTGCTAACTTTTTCTGAGTTAACATATTATAGACACACATACATTTAAATTATCGATAGGGCATTTATTTTGGCGTTACCATATTTTGTTAACTTACTTCAAGAACATAAAATACATATTTTTCACGATTAAAATATTTTCTCCGTCTGATGGCGTGAGAAGAGGTAAAAGCCATAGTGTTATTATTGAGCAAGGAAGCTGTTAGTATAATGAAAACTGGATAAACATACATTAAGTGCCTCCTGGCCGGCTCCTTCTCCGTCGATAACCGCCGCAGGATCGAAATTGAGATCGGACGGTATGTCCGGCACAGAGTCGTTGTTTGCAGCCCCGCCGCTTCCTGTGCTGCCCGCCGATTGGTTGTGCGCATCCGAGGTCCCGCCCGACGACACAGCTGGTGGCGGCACGGAAGGCGGTCCTGAGGCATTGTTCCCGCCTCCGCCGCTTCCCGCCGAGCCCGGAGTTCCCGCAGGAGTGTGTGGCGTATGCGGCGTATGCGGAGTGTGCGGTGTGTGTGGCATCTGCAAAAAACATTCACTGAATCAGTACAACTATTGTAAATATGGCGGTTTTATCAAATATCTATTCTTGCTTTGATGGTCCCGGAAACTGAAATAATCATATATTCCATCGAGCTTCACTGGCCCATCAATCAAAAAACCGCATACAGGGTAGTCATTTTAAGTTTGATCCGTTATTATGGGAGATACAAAAAACTTTCGAATAAAAATTATAGCTATGGTCTTCATTCTAAAATTATTTTATAATATACAGGGTCATTGATAAGGTCACGGCATACCAAAGTTGTTTTTCAAATGGAATATGCTATATATGTATATTATCCCGAATTTGAAATGTGCTCGTTTCCCTATTCCGGAAATATGTTTTATTCAGGTGATACTGGATATTTTCATTTTTATGTGAAAATCTTAATTCATCACCCTATATTTTAAAACATCAATACCTGGAAGCTTGATTCTCAATGCTAGAATAGTTTCGGCCAAAACCGAAACATCAATATAACGTCAGTAATTTTTTCGTGTATATAAAAATGAATAACGTTTCATCAGCATTATCCCACCTTATTTCAAATCAATTATTTATACTGTTACAAGTCTTTACTTCGATTGGGCAAGAAAACACTTGGTAGGGACGGATTTAACTATTTATTTGCACTAAAACTATGCCTAACCTAATACTTAACAGTCTAATTTATTTACAGTCTCTGAGCCTTCGCGCGGCGCTACCGTCTTTCTAGAAAGCTTCTGGGTGACTCAATTCTAGAAGTAATACATGTCTACGCCAGAGACAGGACCGGACTGGGCATAATACTTTTTGAAATAAGAATTTAATCTGAACCAAATATCAACTATTTTTTATTTATGTTATATTTTGTATCTACTAAATAACATTCGAAACTTTGGTCAATCTTTATGATACTATTATCGATTAGCTGCCTTAAAACTAAATTTCTGAAGTATCTACGTGCTAAGTACAACTACTAAGTATTTTTGAAAGTAAGGAGTTTTCTCTGAATTTAAGAAACTGTTGTGAGCTTCATTAAGCTACAGCTATTTTTGACTATCAGTATTCATAACGGAACAACCTAATATTGTAATAATGTAAGCGAGAAACAATAATTTATCAACTTTATTTCCTGTCTGAATAAATTTGACTAGTAGCATTAAGTAGTTGTTCAGTGGAAACAGTCATCGGTAAGGCAGACGTGAATTTTAGGCGAACCTTTCTCAAAGACAGAAATGACCGAAATTCTAGTGAGAGTAATATCTGCATTTCTTTGCAAGCTTGGCTCTGATAAGTAGGCTTCTTAACTTGTGATAAGTTATTACCATCATCTACCCAGCAACATGACACTTCTTCGCTTGAAGAATAGTGCTTCGAGGGCGTCCGATCGCAGCGCCAAATCCATCGAATTTAGTTTCGGTTTCGGCCGTAGTTTCGGCTGGATGGCAGCCGAAACCGAAACTAAACCGAAACCCGTTTTTTGGCCGAAACTAGGCCGAAACCAAAGTTTACGGAATAAATATAAGTTGGATCACTCTCCGTCGGCACTTTGAAGATCTCACATGAAAGCGATGCCGCGCCCGCACGCGCCAGTTGGTTTTTGCATTGGTTTTTGCCCAAGTACGAGGGTCTTTTAGTGGGGACTTGCTAACGCCTGGGTTTTACGTATATACGAGGGTCATTGTAAGATTAGGTATCGACAGCCGATTTAGACATACAAATACAAATATAACGTTTATTTTGCTAATACACTAAGTTACGTAAATGGATATCAAAAATAAGACCTATAGTAAATCTATTACAAATGAATCTCAAATGATTTCACGTACTGTAGCTATTTCGTAGATAAGTAAAAATTGGTTCAAAGGTGCTGTAGTATTTTTAACTTAATGTTTTGTTTATTTGGCTTATTTTTGAGACCACGGCTTAAAAAATTTATGGTATAGTATATACGAACTCGTATGTACAATTTTAAAATATAATCATGTGGAAATGCTTTACATGGATGTGAATAAATTATTTTTGATATTTTTCTTTTCAGTGTCATTCGAATTGCTACTGTAGAAACTAAATTGTTATAGTTATCAATAAAAATATTTCCGAGCTCTAAAACATGATTTAGAATGTCCCTGGGTGGTATGGTAAGACCACCAAATGAATATTTTGTCTCACTATACGCTTTTAGCGTGATACAATCCTTTAAGTACCTGTAGGTCTCGTATTAATCACTTTAGACCCCAAGTGTGCTAGTTTGTTGGAATTGTTTTATCGGGTGGAACACAGAAAGGAACAAATGTACAGGGTGTCTTATTAATAATTTCGAATCGAATGTCACGTGACAAAAACAAATACTTCATTGGGTATATGATTCTCTACCACTGCCCAGTTCCGACATATTGCTTGTCTTATTCGTCGTGGGACACCCTGTATTTAAAAAAGTAAAAATCGTTATACAATGCTATGATTAGAACCACAGTTGCACTAACAATGTGAATTAAAATGTCTTCAAATAAAATGATAATAATTATGTAAAAGGATGGATCTGATTGTCATTTTCCATCCGTTAATAAATTTGATTGATAAAATCTTCTAAAAATATTATCCATTTCCTGCAAACAAATCCGAGATAACAAAATCCGATATTTTTGAGACACTGTATACACTTCGCGTACAAGACGTTCAACCTCTACTTTGCGCCGCCCCGTATCTCCCGGCTGACGTCGGTACACTGCTACCGGTGAACCGGGGAGATGGGGCAAGGGGCAGGCCGTTTTGATCCAAGTCATCCAACTTATATGTATTCCGTAAACTTTGCCGAAACCGAATGTTCGGTCGGACCCTACTAGATTTGTATACAATTATCAAGTTTCTGCTTTGATTTTGTGTACAGCACAGTACTGAGTGAACCAAAGCTCACGACCATAATTTTCTTTCGTTCGAATAGATATAACAGTTATGGAGCTATTTCGATTTGAAGTAGTAAAACGATTCCTAATCCATTTTTGCCAAATACTGAAGGATTCTCAGAGTTGGCCATGGCTACCGTGTTTGACATAACGTAGTAAATAATACTCTGTGTTTGTCAACTATATAGTTGTCAATTGATATTTGGAATTCCATTTGGTTTGGTTTGTCTCCGTGTTACTGGTGTATATGCAGTTGAGAAATGATGAATTTTTCAAATGAAGAATTAATCGATATGATCTGGGTACTAGGTGAATGCATAAAAATAGTTTGATAGCTTATAGGGTGTAGCATGAAAGATTCGCACAGCGCCGATTACCTGAAAAAAAGAAATTTCGAAAAAGTCCTAGAATGTTCCATTTGAGAAAACACAACTTTGGTATGCCGTGACTTTATCTATTTTTTTTATATTATAGAATAATTTTAAAATGCAGACCTTAGCTATACCTATAATTTTTATTCGAAAATTCTTTTGTATCTCTCATAATAGCGGAGGTATCAAACTTCGCAGTATAAGTTGATACTGGAAAATACACGTTTTATGAAAGTTCAAAATTTGACAAAAATGATTTTGAATAATTGACATGTAACAGCTGTGACAGGAAACAACGATTGCTTTTTTTTGCGCACTAACCTCCAATATAACTAACGGTAGTTGTGAAATCTTGAAGAACACAGATCGCTGCATTTGCGCAGTGATTAACATTAACAAACCACAAAAAAATCTGGAAAAACTCACGGCTCATCTTGTTGATCAGAATATTCCTTGATGCATATCCAACATACTGAGTCACAGTCACCTGATGAATTTCACATGCAATCGTGATTCAATTTGATATAAGTAGATGCCTCTTTTTTTCTTTTCAACTATTATCCTCCTTGTGTAGTATAGAGACTCCAACCAATTTTATACTATGTCGTGACTCCTAAACGTATTCGTTGAGCGTTGATTTTAATGTTTTCCCTTCAGTTATGTAATTTTTACGTTTTTCAGTCCTAGATTGGAGATGCCAATGAAAACTCGCCAACATAGCATTTGTCACAAGAAAAATAATAGATAGTAAAAGAAAAGTGAAGGAATCTCCCATATAAAGTTAAACCACGATTGCACTGGTGCCTAGCATCTTAATCGCTCGGCCACGCTGCCTGTGCTTCAGGAATATCAATACACCGTATATAATACGTCGTCAGTTCCCTGTCGTAATTTGATTCAATGTTTTTTAAACCGGAAGCGATATTGACAAAACCGAATTTTCTCCGGACTAGTTTTTTCATGCCGATTCCGAATCTGTATTTAGTTTTTCTCTAGCGCCTGTAGTTTTGGCTATCTTTTGTATTCGGACAGACGGACGGACGGACAGACAGAGACTCTGAATAAGCTCTTTTCAGTGACTTCAGTGAGTCAGTGAGGCTAAAAATTCTGGACTGCTTTTGAATTTAGGAACCATTGATTCTATTTTTCTTTGAAGAATGGGCAATAACTAATGTCACAGGCATTTGAAGAAGTTGGAATCAACGTACAAAGGGTACGTAAGAAAGTTTTGCAGCTTGATTTAATTAATTTTTTCAAATTACCTGTACATTCCCATCTCCATTATCTGAAACCATTTATTAAACCAGTTCGGCCAGGCGTCACAAGGGATTAAGCACAATTGTGTCCCAAGCCCATAGAAAACCCTGACGACTAGAAAACCAGCTTTCATTTAGCTTTATTTGCACATGCGGAAACAGTGCAAAGTCGTAGGAAGCAAGATCTGGACTGGACGGAGGGTGCGCAGGCTTAGGCACGGTGAGCTGGAGTATTATCGTAATGGAGGAACCAGGTGTCCATTCTTGACTTGGACTGCACTAATTTAGTTATTATTTTGGAAATTTAAAATAAAATGCTATACAATTATCATGCATAAAAGATTAAACGAAAGTGGTGTCCCTGAATTCCCTTGACACGTGATATTCTTCGAACAAAAAAAAATTAAGTCAACATGATTGAATCAGTACTTCCCAAGTCCCTTGGTTTCTGTAGTAAGCAAGACAATGTTCGGATGGACCTAAAAAAGTGTATTGGGGCACTAGGTCTTTATTTCAGAGGTCAATGAACTATGAACACAACATTTTTTTCAGTTTTACAATCCCCACCCCCCAACCACCCCAATTTCACTCCCACCGAAAAAAAGTAGAAAATAATCAGGAACAATTTGTAATAACGCCTAAAAACGGAGTTTCAGGCGGTGTAGGAAGTAGAAAGTTCAAACGAAAGCTGAGTGGAATTTTTGAAAGTATGTACTATCATACTCATTCCCAATTTTTTTTCAAAAATGCATAGTACCCTTGAAAAACCCACTTAGTTGTCTTTTAAACTGTTTTTCTTATGAAAATATTACGCATTAAACGAATCCTTTTTTTATACCTCATGACTAAAAAATACGTTGTGTATATAATCAAAAAGGTACAAGATTTTAAATAAAAGAAGGACTTAATTTGTGTAGGAAGAACTATTGGGTGCTATTTGAAAAAAAAAGTTGGAGTGAGTTATAAGGATTGAAGTACAAAAAATGTTATGTATGTACGCATGGTATGATAGACCCGATAGTACTTCCACTCAGTTTTCGTTTCCGAATTTTCGTCGATTTTTTTTTTTGTTACGAGAATACCACGTGAAAGGAAATTCAGGGATACGCTGTTATAGTTAAGGTCAAGTGCCACTGCTATGTACTGTACTGTAATAGTATATAGTGATCATCCCAATGAATAACGACGATACCTCTGATCAGTTGATCCCTGAAGAGAGCAATTAACTCAAAGCAGAAACATGTCAGTCTGGGTAGTCTATAGAATAGATTATTAATGTATTCCATAACAGCAATAATAAACATTAAATAAATGGATGAATCGAATTAATTCAATGATTATAGCTTTCGAAAATGTACCTGTTCATTGAGGCTTTTCTCCATTGCATTTAGGGGATCTAGTGAATTGACAGACTCGCTGAGGTGGGTCAGTGGTCCGGATCCACTCATGTATTCCCCTTGGTAAGCAGGTGGCCCACTAGCCCCAGCTCCTCCCGTCATCATGCTCCCACTGGCGATGCTGTTCATGTCAGGTGGTAGATACGGCGACATCGCTTGCATGTCCCAGGCGCTGGCCATCGTCGGCATTTGCATGCTGTTCGGTGACATCGGTTTGTTGCTACTTGGCCCGCCAGTACTCCGTTTACTGCCACCGGTGCATGACTCCGGACCCTCGTCCTCCATCTGCAATAAAATTTAATGTCGTTTAAACTTTGGTTCAAATTGTCTAAGGGATCAATAAACAGGAGGTCACTAGAGGCGCGTGAAATGTGGTTTATCCGGCATTAAAAATACCTCAAAAAATAATTATTCAATATATTAGTTTGTAAAAGATTTTGACCTACTGTGATGAACTCGAGTTGTGATGCTTTATGACTGTTATTAAGTGATCCTCAGGCGACTAAAACAATTGATGGTGAAGGCTATGAATGGATTAATAATGACAGTTACATAAAGAAGGCTAACAATGACTATTTTTTAATTGATAGACGCCACTTGTTAAAACGCACGAGTGATTTGTCTTGAAAATAGTACCAAACCGACACAAATACCTCAAAAACAAGAAAAGTATATATTTTTCCCAATAAATTGACTTACCAGTTGCTGATTGCAATGTGCCTAAACATTCAAAGACTGGTAAGAGGATGAGTAGGTAGGCGTTTTTTCGTGTAAAACATAATATTTTCTATAAGTGTTTTTATTACCTATTTTCCGTACTCCGCCTATGGGTTTTTGCTAAAAAGCAGATGAAAATATTATGTTTCACATGGCAAAACGCTTAATATGTTCTACCAACTCATCCTCCTACCCATGTTTGGTGCATAGGCACATTGCTGTTTGCATCCTGTTCCTGTTTGTTTTATTTTTAATTCATTTTTATTGTATCTGTTTTGTGACGTATTTTAATAGTGTTGGCAGCATTTCACTAATCCATTTATGTTTTATCTAGTGCAATTCTTATAATTATTTTCGTACGAATGATAAAAACTTCGATTTACTGTTAACTCAATTTAAGGAAAAAAGCTATACTTTTCTTGTTTTTGAGATATTTGTGTTTGTTTAATACGATTTTTAACACAAATCAAATCACTCCTGCATTTTAGCAAGTGGCATCCATCCTTTTTCAATTAAAAAAAAAACAAAGTCATTATCAGCCTTTTTTTATGTAACAGTCGTTTAAGTTAATCTGTTTCTAGCCTACTACACCATCAATTCTTTTAGTTGCCTGAATATGTCTTAATATAAGTCGAAACGTCGCGTCGCACATAGAAAAATAAGGAGTTAGTAACTTAAGATTATTCAATATGCCTATCAAGCGCTGGTACAGATATACGAAGTCATTTTGATAAATTATATTGAAAACACTCATATCAACGACTCTAAATAGACAGAAACTGAAATAAACGAAAAAGCAACTACTTGGTCACCAAAGCTGGTTTCTTTTTAGTTAAAGACTATTTTCTATTGACAACATAGAAAGTACGCACTATCAACTTTCATGCAAGTTAAAAACCATATTTATGTTTCCGGTGTTGTCATTGGAATTATTATTACTTGTAACGATAATTAAACAGCTTTATCGAATGGCTCTTCTAAGCTTAGGATTTTGTTTTGGCATACGCATCTGCTTAGCAGGTGGCTCCAAATCCTAGTTGATATAATCTTTTTCTGATACTTCATCGATATTCTCTCACAAGTCTTATATAGAACGTTCAAATGCATCATGCACATAATCGGCTTCTTTTGTTTGCAGTTGGTTGTATAAAATGTCAACATGCGATATATGATATTAAATTAAAACAAAAATCATTCTTCTTTAAGCAAACATTGCTAGATTTGACTCTAGTGTTGGCAAATCTTCCTTGAAATTATCATTCATACATTCTATTAAATAATTTCTTTGTCCTGGATCTGTAACCATTATAGCCTTACCCTTAAAATCCATCGTATTTGACCAGCTCGGCATGTGGTAATCTTATCCCTATCACCGCGTTCAATACGGGAACCAATGCAGGCGAATTTGAAAAAAAATTACCGCATCTTCCATATTTGCATTTCGCATTATACATCCTTGTCCTTGGCGCTTATACGCTCTATTTCGCCTTGAACTACCGATTTCAATGTTTATTTGTGGTGTTTATCGAAAGAGTTCTTTAAAATGTTATCTTCATATGCTAAATAACAAAGATAATGAGTTGTAAAAAGTTAACGGAATTCAAACTTCTTCCAAAATACTCGCCACAGTTAAATCGAAAGAACAATACCCGGTCGATAAACTAATTCAAAAACTAAATAACAAGTCACATGAAGAAGGGATTTCAAAATGTAAGTTTAAAGATGAAACGTGAGTCTGAAATGTCGAGGAAAGCCACAGACACTGATTTGTTTGGAAATCTTTTTTTTAAGCGAACAAATGGATGATATTCATTTAAAAAGAATCAACCACCCTGATACTTCTGAGATATAGTGCTAGATCACCTCTCGCAAACGGGATTACAATAAAACGATCACAAATGTCAAGAACAATTTTCTCTTAGAGTAAAACCTAGTAGAGGGGATGATCATTCCATTGCAAAATTTTTGGAAAAAGTTTTCCAAAATCTTATTACTTAGTTTAACAAGTGTTATCAGCCCCCCCTTTCTAATCACTTTATAAGCACCTTTTACTCACAGTAATTATTAATCTTAATATTGGTCTCACTTCTTACCTTGATTCCTGTTACGGAACCTTTAGCAGCCTTCCAATTTGCCGAACTGTCTATCGTTACTTCATCTACTTCTGACGTACTCATTGTGTTTAAAATTCCCCACATATACTGATCCACTTCAAGCCCTTCAAGTTGAGCAGGTTTACTGAAAGAATAACGTTTTTCATTGTGATTTGTACAATTATAGTTGATAAATTAATATATAAGGTGTTAAGGTGATTTTTTGTAGAAATTTATGCGGGTATTCATATAATTTATAACAGCCCTGTGAAATTGGAACAAACAATTGCTTTTATTAAATATCTTCTTTATGAAATAATTTAGAAAAATGAAATTTTGCACATACATTAAGTAGTAATAGGAAGACATCATCATATAAGGGATGAAAAGAACAACTGTAACAATATTATTTCTCAGTATTTTAATGTGTTTATAAATATACAATACAAATAACAGATAATACAAATATGTAGCTTTCAAGCATTACAGGCTATACTTACTTGCAAACAGGACACCTCCAAGAGCCTCGTTCACAGTTGAGTTGCAGGTAGGATTCTAGATCGAAGCACTGTATGTGTTTACATTCATGCCCTCGTGCTGGTAGGGTGATCTTTTTGAACGTAATTGGGCATTTTAGAGATACCTAAAACAAGCGAATGTATTCCAAATTATAATTCTATATACTCGTACATAATATAGTAAGTATAGGGATACTGTACCGATATCAGTACCACTCAAAAATTGCGCTATCCACGTGCACTTTCTTTTTTTATACTCCAGAAATGAATGTTTTAATGCTTAATTTCGTTAAAAAAATCTTGGACAACAAAAGATGTACGGACAGTTTAAGAGTTTATTCTGGCTCATGACAAATTACGATAGTGCGAAAGTGAGAGTAATGTGTAAAGGAAAAAGAATACAATAAAATTATCGCATCAACCATAAAGCATAGTATTGAACCATTATCGACAGTATAATAGGCCAGGTAGAACAGTAAGAAGTATAGAACTTAGTTAAAGAAAAAACTGGTACCTGAAAAGGCCTGACAATATTGAGCTAGTTACTCAAATGCAATAACATCTAACATCAGGGCTTTAAGATAAACGTTTTGTCAGTATCCCTCCAGAGTGGCTAAAATTTATCAATTGGCCTATTTATGATGGAATATTTTGCGATATATTGAAAGTAGACACCTCTACGGGTTGAGAGGGCTGTTTCACAAACAAAACAATTTTACAGAAATGTAACAGACATCTGAAATTAACTGAAGATGGTTTAGATTAAAATAAACCGAAACGTAGTGAAGGAAAGTCATAGTTTCAATCGTTGACCGAAACCCATGAAAAACAACCAAAATCTATAGTTGCGGTCACTAGAAAAATAAGCATGAAGTTGCTCTGGTGTACAAAGCTTCCTGCACAAAACTCCAAGCTTCTGGGATGCCATTTAGCAATAATGACGACGTGGTCATGCCAGGACATGTTATTGTTGATGTTGATACCCTGAGTTTGACAGAAGGTGACTCGACTATTGGATGACCCTCTATTTCCACAGTTGGTAAGCCAACGTGAGACTTCTTTGTCAGTGTTGTTGCCAGACTTTTCTGTACGTTATATTGTACTTTATTTACTGATCCCCACTAGACAATTGTTTTGGCATCTACGTTGATCTGTGAGGCATGTTGCTGAGTATCCCCTTTGCAAAACCTCCTATGAACAGTTAAATCAAAAAAATAGTGATATACATAACTATGACACTAGGTGGAGCTGTTCGCTGAGTTCAATCAAACATGACTCACGAGCTTCTTAATTCTTTGCTTTATCCGTAAGAGGTGTAACAGGTGACAAACAATTTAACCTAGTGTTGACGCAGTTCCTCTTAAATAATAGTTTTTGTTCCATACAGGAGTTTTCTTAGTAGGCTAGGGGAATGACAAAAAAACAATAATTTTGGAAATGCTTCTAGTGGAGGTGTAGACTTGATTATGACCAACTACAAAATAAAGGCGGGAATTACATTGGTTTGTTATGTTTGAATCTTCATATACCATCAAAAGTAAATTCCTGTAAAAAACACTTAATACAAAATCCTTCATAGGAGAGCTCACCTTGAGCGCGGTCTGCTCGACAGCATCTCTGTCCAAGTCAACGCTGGGTGTTGTTCCACCAGTGTTGCTGAAATTTCTTTTGATTTTGGCTATGCAGTGTTCTGCTGTAAGCAGCCGTTTTCGCAGCAGACCTTGCAGAACAGACCGTACAGACGGCCTATGGACTAGTTGAAGAACAAATAGGTGCGACTGAAAAAAAGTGGTCATACGTTAGATAATGCAAGGTATATCGCTTTAAAACCCCTTAAATATAGATTTCAAATACACTTACACAACAGCATGCTGAAACTGTAATCTGGATAGTATTCCTTCCAGGCTGACACACATCCTTTAGATATAGCGGCTTGTGTGATGTCTTGTTTTCTCCCCTATCTATTATTAGTGGTGTAGCGTTTACCGATACTTGTACCTGGAAAAAATAAATAACTTAAATTTAGCAAAAGTATCAAAAGTTACACTACTAATTTCACACTTTGCAGTAGGACAGTAAAGTCAAATATTACCATTTCTATCGAAAATTTTAAAGATTCGACCAAATCAGGTTTTGTAGACAAATTGTAGTTATACCATTCTCTTATCATCGTCATATTACTTTCACAATATCAAAACCCAATTCACAATGGCAGCCTTTGAATCAGTTATCAACCAATATTATGAAGGTGGATGGAAAATGTGAGAAATAGGTTGAAATTGTAACAAGATTTATTCTTCGCCTCACTTACCGATGCAGGCCAATTTGTGTTCATCTGCCTATCTTCATGATGAAAACATTTCAGTTGCAGCTCCAGGTCTTGCCGCCACATAAGCGTTTGGTGAACAGTGGGTTTCAGTTGAAATACATGATTGCTGACGGCAAGGTTGTGTTCTAACCGGAACGGTGGCAATATGATGCCGTCTCGAACAGGAAAGGTTAACCTCAGCTCGTCGTCCTCTGGAAAGTTACATAGCATAATATAGACACTTTTATAAGTAGTAAAAACTTGAAAGTCAAAAATTTCTTGATTATAAGGGTGTTTAGCTCCAAATGCGACAGTTTCTTCACTGTGGTGGTCTGTTGACAAACATTGATGAATCAATTGGTTTGTAGGCGTGTAGATGCAATTTGTGTCTGTTGTAATGTCCAATTCTTGTACATGTTGAAACTGTCGTAATGTTTTGATTGTATTGTTTGTGAATGACCAATAGGAGTTCGCGCCTTATGTTTCATATTAATCACTTAACGTTTCGATTATTTTTTTTACAGAAGATGAATTAGGAACATTTTGCCGACCAAGTAATGGACGCACTTTACAAAAGGTGGCAATGAAATTTTGATGGAAAGGTTTAACAAATAGAATTGTGTAGTGCTTTATATTTATTAACTCTTGTAACACGTCAATGTTCGATCTGTCACGGTATAACGTATCATTATGACCGACAAACATAGCGGACAATTCAAATCTTGTGCCGTTATTGAAGTACCATTATAACGTTTTACGTTGAAGTATGCTATGATATATATTTTTTGTTTTAGCTCCAAAAAGTTATAGAGGAGACAAAAAATAATGAAATACAAAAGACGGAACACTTGTCGGTAGATATGCGTAAAGTTTAAAAGAAAAAAATGGGACGATATTGAATCATCAACGACACCATGTGTATGTTTCTACAGTAACAGGAATGCAAATTCAATTTGCTCAAGAACTTTGCATTACAGATTCACGTACTTTGCGATGGCATCTGAGGTTTTATATCGCTGAAGTTTGGCTTGATGTCGGGGTTAGGGCTGATATAGGGTGGCATACTGCTGGCTGGCGTCAGTGGCGGCGTAGGATTTCCTGGGATGGGACTATGTTGGTACGTCATATTGTTGCGCATAGCTACGTCTTGTTGAAATTGCGCTGCTGATGACGTCGTCCCGTATTGTCCATTCGCTACTGGCTGGTTCATCTGGTACTGACCTGCAATTAATAACATTCGTTAAGATCTATGAACAACACTTTAGTCTGATTAACATTCTGTTATATCATTATTTCAAGAAATGAAGTTGGTTGATTCCTCATGTAAGTTTTCTTCAAATATTGAAAATCAATAGTTACACAATTATTTCTTTTCAGTTCACTCACGTCACCGAAAATAAATAGTATGAACACCACCTCTCATTCAGAAAAATACATTCGCTCAGCAGCCATTATTTTTTGTTGGCGAAGGGGTGGAGACGATTGGGGAGAGGAAAATGGCGGACGCATTAGACAGACCTAGAGTTATAAAATTTAAAATCATTTATTTTCACAAGATTTTTCCTTGCCAATGAAACGATAAACTGCACCATGCAAACAGCAAAATAGCTAGAAAACACGCACAAGAATCAAAACACACAAAATATCGCACAACAACAACAAAACAAACTTTTATGAATGGGCATCGCAGTGACAGTAGTCATTATATATTAATCGCACGTGTTTCAGATGGCATATAATATAAACTACATGTTCAAGACATGATTTATTTTTGTATCTACTCTTAAAATGTTTATTCTATATTGATATACGCTTATAAAGGCCTATGCTAAAATTCTGATTTTTAATTGTAAATAACTTTAATAAAATAATTTAGTTATGAATATTTAAGGCTAGACACCTATGTGATTAATTTTATCAAAACTGGAAAAAAACTAATTTCATCTACCACCCACTCTCGTGAACGAACGAACATCCTTAAGCATTATTCATGATGTATCATTTTCAAAACTTCAGAGTTTATCTTAGAATGACCTAATGGTATCTAAGAGATCTAACATTATTTTGACTCGTGTCTGACTCGATGTGTCTGGTTGTCTAACGGTGCATAGCCGGCAACAGTGTATGTCGGTCTCCATTTTCTTCTTAAATAGTAATGTTTGTGTCTATCGTCGGTGACTCATATTAACATGAAGATTGCATACTTTATAAATTTATGTTTGAGAGGATAACTATTGAATTTATGAAGTTTTTCCAACCTAGAACATGTACAGGACAAAGACTGGTGTCGTAGCTAATTTGGAGCACTAATCACATATCCGGTTACCGTTTTGTTTTTTGTGACATTTGAAGAAAATGAAACATTTGGCATTCCACGCGGAGGTGCCATAAATATTTTTTTCGTAGGTACGTCTATTTCAAACATATACGTTATAGATACGTAGGTGCGCAGTGTACGCATAACCAGCTGGTCGGCTGGCATCCAATTTCTCATCAGCAGTGTCGGTTAAATGGCGCTGCGGAAAATCGTGTGCGTGCGAGTCATCTTGTGCGGATTACTTTTAATTTTTGTTCGGTTTTACGTTTTACGTAAGTAGTCAGTGTCTCTGCAGAAAGTTGTTGTGAAGTAACACAATTATTTTTTGCATTATTCAAATTCGAATTGAAAAAACAATTGTTACGCCCCTGACTGTAAGCAATGTCATCCGCCATATTGTCTGCACCGGTATGTCATCAAGTCTGTGACATCACTGTGACTGTGTCGTTTTTATGTGGAATTTTTTGTATATAACAAGAGGTTGTAGGACCGATCTGAATATACCGTTGAACTAAATTTACTAAGAGGAAGAGTGAAAGATAGTGGGAAAAAGTTCCAAACTGGGTTGAGATTCGGCTTTCCAAAATAAAAAAAAAAAAAAAACTATAAATGTTGTAAATCAGTAATTTGGGGACACGGTTCTTGAAAATCCAGTGGCGAAGGAATAATGATTAAAAAATGCTCAAACATGTATCTCTACTTTTTAAACCAGCGCTCGAAAATAGTGAATATTTTCAATAGGAATGGATTTATTATTTGCTTTTGATGCTATAAGTAACGTTACTTTACCACATTCTTACTGCCGTTTCGGGGTCGGAAAACTTGAATACTTCTTTCCAGTAACAGCGAAGTAATAAAACGAGTAAAAATTTAGAACGTTTGGATTTCTCTTTTTGGGATTTTTAGTACCTGACATTTGTCAAAGATCGGTGTATTCTCTAGTGACAAGATGTAATTATTTTTCAATATTTGCTAAACTCATTTTGTGATTGTCTCTTTGTTTTATCGTGTTTTAGTCTAGTGATGAGCCAGTGATTCATCATGGAATAAATGTATAATTTCTACTCTGCGCTGCGATAATTCCCGGTAAGGCCTTTTCAGTGTTCAGGATGGTCAAGAGTATGAAAATTGTGCAGAGGGCCTCTTGATACCGTTTTATATGCGGGTTGTACAGATTTAGGCTAAAAATAGACTTCACATTATCTCTTACAGTTGTAGATCATTAACATATTTTTGTGTGTAGAGTCGCCTTTACTTAGTTTCCTCCTTTCTGTCTCTGTCATGTTTCTGCACTTGTTAAACTGAATACAATCCTAATCCAGGATGGAGCGATGAAGACTGATTTGAGGGGGGTCCGCCAAATTGGGTGCTCCATAGAAGTTTTTATTTAGGAAAAAGTGTCACATTTTACATTTGATTCAACAAAAATCTATGATAGGGGCCGTCCATTATTCACGTGATCTTTTATTTAGCAAATTTTAACCCCCCCCCTCCCCTTTGGTGATATATGGTGAGATTCAAGACTACCCCCCTCCCCCCACCAACCTGTACTTTAGTACCTACAAAGAATATTAAAAATTTTCGAATACCTTTCAATACAGGTATAGAGCTTATAAAGTATAATCTTTTTTATTTTGAAATCAGAAATGTTTAGACAGAAAGGTTGCAGGTTGTTTTTGATTGGCATACAAATAATTATAATGTATTTGACGAAAAAATAAATACACGTGGTACCCCTCCCCCTCTTTCAAGCCTCACGAGATTAATGGACAGCCCAATAGTCACAGAATTAATTGATTCCGTTTAGAATGATAAACTAAAAAAATAAGGAAAGTTGGCATTAGAAAAGTACGATATCATAGCTGTCTGAAATAAACACATAACCACAATGTATTAGCAAATCGTTTGTCACCACTCATTTTGATTCTAAGACGTTTCTCTCGCCCTACGCCCTATGTTCGCTCTTTTGTAAACAAAGTATAAGGAATCATTTCTGATGGATATCTAAATCTTTATATTAGTATGCTTACCTGAGTTATTATTAGGAAAATGATTTATTGAACCATTTGAGAAATACTGTCCTTGGTTCGTATATGGCGGAGTGGCTTGCCTGAGCTGCCGGGGATTCCCTACGGGCATCATGTTATTCCCAGGAGGAAAATTTCCCGTAGGCCCTAGAGCCTGTTGACTGGGGTATTGCTGAAACGTAGGCTGCCTGGCGGCGTATTGGGGGTACGTTTGTCCGTTGGGGTTAAAGTTACCCATCTGAAGGTTCATGTTGGGATTCATCGGTGGACACGGGTTCTGGTACGCCTGTAAATAAGGTTCATTCAATACAAAGGGCACAAGGAATAGATAGGTATACTTTATTGTCTAAGAATTACAAGATGAATATTCACTTAAATTCGTCACGAATATTCACTTAAATTCGTCACAGAACATCTAGGGTGTAATAAGGTTTTTGTAACAGAAAAGTCCTAAGTTTTTTAGGCCAAATTTTAATAAATATTTTTGAATTTTAAATGAGTGAGGAAGTTGTGTTATAAATCTGCCCTTCATTATATATAATTTAATCTGGGGGTGACATTTAAAAGGATATGGATAAGTATACTTTATTCTCTAAGAATTACAAGATTCTTATTGACAAACAAAATTTGTAAATCAAAATTTACTTAAATTCGTCGTAGGGTGTAATAAGATTTTTGTAACAGAAAAGTTCTAAGTTTTTTACGGAAAACTTTCACAAAACTTTTTGAATTTTAAACGAGCGAGGAAGCCTGCTATTAATCTTCACTCTATTATATATAATTTAATCTTCAATGAGTGATGATTTGGATAGGATTAATTTAAAATGATTCTTTTGTCTTATAATATATTCTATATTTATGGCCTCAATTTTGTTTTATCTTTGAATACTGGTGATGTTGTTTCCAAATTAATTAGTGCTATTACCGTCATAATTTTGTATTCTAAAGATAGTGGCTTGCATGAGGCTCTACAACCTATTTAAGTAGGTGTGAGAACAGACACCCCAAAATGGGGTGCCATAACTCAACCTACTTTGGTATAATGCAAAATAGAAACTTTTGGTGGTGTTCCTTCCAATAGTTTCTCTAACTTTTATAAGTATGTAAGTTACTTCTAACTCATTGATTAAATTATGAATATGATTTATAAAATTCAATTTTTGAATAATAGTTAGATCAAAGAACTTCATGCTGTACGTTTGATATAATTTGTTCATTGTTTAAGTAAATCAAGTAAAGTACGCATTTGAAAGTCAAGTTTGATTTTCGGGATATTCTAGGACAAAAAATAGCTGTCACACCATCTTTTGATTAAACCTGTATCATTTCCAATTACTTTCTTTAAATCATGTATGGCATCATCATGCCAGAGTAATAAATGCAGTGAATTGACCACTTATTTCCAATGTAATAATTAGGTTATTATTATATAGGTAAAAAAATAAGAAAATATAAAGTGAGTGGCGTGTCCAGTGGTGTCATATCCCTCGGGCAACAAAAGCTAATTCTCAGCTACGATACTTTGTACAGCCAATCTTTAACCAGATCAATTATATTACGTCACTAGCTTATACTCAAACTGAATAGTCTCCATCTCATACGATAAGTAAATACATACATTATAGTGAGGTTGAGTTATAGTTTTAATAATGGTAGTGTCTCAGCCTGGATAACTCAGCTTGTGAAATAATCGACATTTCCAGGTTATTTTTCCGATGTCACTCCATAGTGAGGTTGTGATAGCGCTATTGTTTTTGCTGATTTGCTGATCCACATATTTTTCAGCAAATTAACCGAATAACAGATTATTGTAACTCCTTCTTTCAGAGGTTCAGCACAACGAAATAAATTAGGTTTAGTTCCCATTAAATATGTAGATCAAGATGTGCCATTCTGTGCATAATGTTCCAAGTCCTTTAAACCAAAATCTTGATAAATTGGAGTTTAAAACTATTGCGTAACATCGTTTGCAAATAAATGTACAAAGTAGAAATTACAATTAACTCATAAACTTTGAAACCCACCCCCAGGAAAAACCACATACATATTTAACTTAACTAAAAAACTACAGGGTGAGCCAATAGTGAGTGGACGGAGGATTGTGGGCTTACTAAAACAAATTTCAAAAAATCTGTCACCTGATCAGGGTAGGGGGCTTTAAGGGATACGACCTTAAAATATTTTCACTCAAATTTTGACGTTTATGCAGGGTGATTCATATCAAACTTCCAGCTTTTTGTATAGAACCCCCTATATATCATTGCATATTTGGATTCCTTGGCGAAATTTAGTGTTTATGTACCATATATGGAACTTTGAACGAACCGTTGTAAGTAGGTATCAGAAAAAAATTGAATATGGCAGCGATTATAACACTTAGGAAGGCCATGACTTTGCGGTGCGACAAAGCATGAAATGCGTCACCTTAGGTCAGACGGTCAAATTTGACTTCTATTTGTACTTGGAGAAATCATTAGATTAATTAAGGATATTTCAATCATAGGTAACTTAATTATTTCAAATGGGAATGCCTAATTTTTTATACCATCAAGTGTAGAATCTGATACCCCCCATACCCCCCCCCCTGGTCGATCATGTAAAACAAAACAACCTACGTTTGTGCACAAGAATAGTGACAACTCAAAAATAACGTTTTCGAGTTAAATGCACATACTGGTAGACTTTTAGGTTTAGTGTTATCAGAAATACTGACACAGCGATATCTCTTACATTGGCTCAGAGATGGCACTAGTGTGTCGTTTTTCCGTTGGCCGGTAATTTCTGAGAAGCTTCAAGAACAGTGGAGCTTTTTGCGCTGTACCGTGTAGTTCAAGCTGCTTGGGCAAACGCTTTAAAAAAAGTTCCCTATTTTGAATTGAGGGATACGTACATATTAGCAATTGTCCAGAAAAATAACTTCTTTTATGTTTTTGGACGGCTCCTAGGGCAAAAAAATAATTCTGTGTTAACTTTTTTTTTCAAGAAGAGTGAGGTACCTATATAAAAAAATTGGTAAATTTTGAGCCTTAATACTTCGAAAAGATGATACAACTATTTTAAAAAAGTTCAAATCATGTGTTGAGAATCACTTTTCTTGTGGACCAACGATTATTTTAGTATATACGATATGATCATATTAGCAATGGAGCCAGAGTACTGTAACAAACTAACCTGATTCCCTCTCTTCTGCGTCATATGCATTGTCGGTGAGGGATACGGCGTCATCCTCCTGGGATACATGGAGTTCGCTACAGCTCCTCCAGTTCCTCCCGCTTGCATCCCCATCTTCGGACCCATGTTAGGCATTGCTGCATGCATGCCACCCATCTGCATCTGCTGCATGCTTTGCATTGGACTCATGCCGTTCATGCTGCCCATAGGCATCATACGGTGTTGATAGCTCTGAAACAGTACTGTACTTTGAAAAACGCTGCGATTTTAATCTTTAAGTTTAGTGAACTTGTAGCTCAACCTCTCTAAGCAGCTCTCAAGACTTTTTACGGCTACATTTATACATCGTTTTTCTTTTTTTATCTCACCAGCCGTTTTGTCTATAGTATAGATTGCCAAAATACACAAAACAAAGAGTACATTACGAAAATATAAATTTATTGGTTCTCTTGCTCAACATGCATTTTTTATTGTTTGTCTCCCGCAAAGGCTGCAAGCCTATGGCGCTGTAGAAGCGCTGCGAGAGGATACGTATCTGTGCATGTTAGATTTGAATCACTGCAGGTTGTAGAGGTAGGAAAACAAATTCCCCGGCAGCTCATTCCACAGCATCAAAGTTCTCCAAAAGAAGGAATGCTGGAGGAGACTGGTTCGGGGAGTAGGGACCTCAACCTGGTAAGGGTGAGCTCGCAGAGCCTCTTTAAGTGTTCCTCGTTCGGACGGCCTTTGGTATTATTATCTGGGAGAGCTCACTCGAACACCTTCAATGAAAGAATCTGTAAAATAGGGACAGGCCGGCAACCCTTCTTCGATCTTCCAGGCTTCGGAGCGCATCCCCACACATGTGAGCAATCTCCAACGAGGGACCTATGCCTTGTAGAGCAGCTGTAGCTGCTCTGGTGTATACAGCTTCCTACAGCAGAACAAAACTCCAAGCTTGTGGGATGCCGTTTCAGCAATACTAATGACGTGGTCGTGCCAAGACATGTTATTGTTGATTTTGATTCCCAAAAGCTTTGCGGAAGGTGACTCGACTATTGGGCGATCCTCCATTTCCACAGTTGGTAAGCTAACGTGATACTTCTTTGTCAGTGTTGTTGCCTGCGTTTTCTGTACATTAAACTGTACTCTATTTACTAATCCCCACTCGTCAATTGTTTTGATATCTACGTTGATCTGTGAGGCATGTTGCAGTCGCCGACGTACCGTCTCCTGGGATGATAGTTGCTTGCCTGGTTCCATCCACGATATTAATGTACTGTCATCTGCGAAGCTGTAGATTGGATTGGATGTTATTTACAGCAGCTCGTTGATGTACAACAGAAACAGTGTAGGGGATAGCACAGATCCCTGAGGAATACCTCCGATTATTGAAAATACGTCTGATGAACAGCCTTCGACTACAACAAACAGAGATCGGTCGTTCAAGAAGCTATTCAGCCACTGGCTGGCCAGGTGGCAGCCCATAAGCAGCAGGCTTGAACAGAAGTCCCTCATGCCATGCAAGCTTTCCGAATATTATGGTCCCAATGACCCTCGTTCGGTTATCAAATATCCCCATATCGGTTGGTCTGAAATTGCATATTTCAAGAGTCAGTTTTGCAACGTAATATACAAGGACTTGCATTTACACGCCTACAAGAGCCGACTGGTACAACAGCTCAAGTCACTCGACCATTTTCCACGCCGTTGTTCTCAGATTGACTCGTCGAACACCGTAACATTCATGACGTTGTTCCTTCAAAAATCATCTTTAGTAATAAACGGCATTCACATTGGATGGGACAGTACACAAACAACATTGTCGCATCGGGGCTAATGCACATCTACGCGAATTTCAAGAATAGAAAAAGCGACTGTGTGGTTGTGCATTGTGACCGAAAAGCATCATTGGTCATGTTTTTTCCAGAATGAACCTGGAAGCACTGCAACCATTAATAGTGTCCTACTAAATGGGACTATTTTTTGACATAACTCAAAGATATTGATGTGGATGATGTTTATTTCTAGCAAATGGATCTGCGACAAACAATTACTCCATGGAAATAAGCAAAAAGGCATGGTTGGGGACACTCATTTGAAAAAAAGTAACAGCAGAAGTATTTTGGATTAAGAGCGTAATCTGAAAATCGGAAAATATATATAGGGTGTTCTATTTGAAATAAAAATATTATTGACACTGATTCATGCACAACGGACCATCAAAAATGAAAGTCTAAAGGCCGATTCTCACCTAAGCGACATCGAGCGAAGCGGCGCGGCGCGAAGCGGCGTTTCAAGATGACGCTTACAATTGTTTACGTGTAATTAAATGATATCGTCCTAGCAGAGCGGTGCGACGCTGCGACTTTTCAACGTAGCCAGGAGCGTTGGCTCGCGTCACATACGCTTCGAGACGCGTGTGATCGCCTGCTGACGGCCAAGTGGGGATCGCGGCGCGTCAAAAAGAGCAAGTGTCGACTTGCAGAGGTTGAATCAGCGTCAATACATAATAAATATTAGTAAACACGGGCGGGGAAAAATTGATAGATTCATTTTACTTCTTTGTAAATACGAAGAACTGTACGACATGACAAATAGAAATTACAGCAATCAAAATGGACGGGAAAATATATGGTCAGAAATTGGGAAGAAAATTAACGAAAACAATAAGCTCTTATTGCACTTGCATCTCAAAAAAACTAAATATATAGCAACTAAAATATTACACACCAAGATTTTTTTTATATATATAACTGAGCAGAACGCGCAGGCAGAGCCTAAATACCATAGTACCGCGGCTGCTAGATAGAGGTATCCATGCTACTATTGCGCTTCTGCTACCGTCACAGCTACTGCCAAATGCCGCTTAGGTGTGAATAGCCTATACGAAATGATGCTACACCTAGCGCAGCCCGCGTCGCGCCGCTTCGCTCGATGCCGCTTAGGTGAGAATCGGCCTTAACTAGCACCAAATAACTTCTATATTTAACTTTTTGTCATATCTCATACTTATAGTTTTTGAGATAAAGTAATGTGTTATCACCCCGTACACATTAATTACCTGATTGTATTGCTGATTGCTGAATTGCGCCGCGTTGTCCTGTAGCGCGACGACGCTTGCCGTAGCCGTAGCTGTTGCTGTCGCTGCCGCGACCATTGCAGCCGCTGAGAGAGCGCTACTGTTGCCGTATCCGCCACCGTCACCGCCGTTGATCACATTCCCTCCGCCACCTCCGTATCTGAAATAAAAGTAATAATCATTATCAGTAAAACCGTACCCGTATCGCATATCCGCTAATGATTCTGCGATATAAAGGGTGTTTCGATAAAAGACCCCAACATTTTGAGGTTCATGGTAATCAAGTATGGAACAACATATTTCTAAGACATGGCCATACTTAGCGGCCAGATGCGGATTCTTTTCACCAATTTTCCTAATGCGTACGATGAAAAATCTACAATTTCGTTTTACGAATTAGCAAGCACGGTCCATTTCAACTATAAAGATATCACCGACGGCTTTTTAATATAAGAATGAATAGTAATAGTAATTTATATGGATCAATTTTTACATTCACGCATAAAAATTTATATAATCATAATCATATCAAAATTTAGATCTTCTTGGAAGAAGCATCTAAGGGTATCTGTATAAGCATTCGTCAATTTTATACTATATAGTATATTCCAAAGTAATCAATTATCAATTACTTCCAATAACGTCATTATAATTTTTGTCAAAAGAGTACGCATGTGCATATATCTACAGCGATCATTTAAATCATCAAAAGATCAATAAATGGGTCATTCTCACCAAATTCGGAATATTATGGCGAATTATATTTTTTTTTGCATTATACTCTGGCCAGCTGATTTGAGTAGATGCAATTTATAAGGTTTCAAAAGTCGTCTAGCTCTAAAATATTTTTTTAGAAAATACTAAAATTTTTAGAAAACATTTTCACGCAGTCTATGCGTATATTCATTTCATAGTTCAACTTGTATTTTTTGTTTATCATTGTCTGCTTTAATCTGCGACTTGCCAATCGTATCTGCAGGAAATAGTTTTTTTATAATCGCATTATCAAAGACTTATGTACTAATTATCCACTCCGTTAAGCAGTCTCCCCCTCCGTTACCTTAACAGTTAACAGAAGATAGGAATTTTTTTTCGTTCGAGGGCAATTCTGACTAAACCAAAATATTTCACCTAAATTCAAATACGTAGTTACAGAGTCCCGATTATACTTTATAACTTACAAATTATATTTGTTCGTGATTAATTTGATTGGATCATTTGTACAGGATAACTGAGGAGAGTAGTGTGCTTTACAGATATAGTTTTACATTTTCTACGTGAATTTGCAACAATTTTCTGCCAAATACAGTAAAGCCGCAAAAAATCATTGACATGGAAGGCGTCTTAACTGTAGTATTGCCCCGCCAGGTGGCGCTGCGGTTATAAGCGAATTTTATGAATTTATCGAATGCCTTAACGGAAATGAGATATTGACGAGAGCAGATACGTTTGATACTAATTTCAAATTTTATCAATAATATAGCCAACCTTAGACAACATCAGTAGTATCACATGAAGTTAGTTTAAAAACTACGAACAACAAATACAGCAAACAAGTTATTCATTGTGCGAAACGACAGGTGGGGAGAAAGCTAACGGAGAAGAGATTTTACTCCGTTTATTGTTCTTTTTTTATATACTTTCACTCTCAGTGTAACTTTTAGCTACATCAGAAACATTAAGAAGGCAAAAATTCCACGAATTGATCTCATAATACTTAGCTTTTGTTTTTTTTGTGTATTACGCGCGCTGACAAACTTTTTCTTTTTTGGTGAGAATGACCCCAATATTTCAATACTTAATACATAAAATTATGTTTCATTGAACCTTAAAATCTTTTTTTAAAACACTCTTTAATTTAAACTCTAAAAAACCAGCATATTTTGCAGTCCAAGGAATAGCGCTAGATTTATAAAAAAATACCACAGATGATATTTGCCATTAATTGATGACTTTATTAGCGAGTCGCATATGGTTGCAAATATGAGTGTTATTTGAGGGGTTAAAAAAGCGGAGAGAAAAAGCCAACAGTTGGACCCAGGAACAGTGTGAGAGGTCTTTTTCATTTGCCTAAACCGGTGGGTAAAACTCGGCCGATGACGATGTGAACAATTGAACGCTGCGCGGCGGGGAGGGCGATAGTCGATTGTCACACGAGGGAACATACGCCGCCGGCTAAAGGGAATATGTAGTAGGCTGCGAGGTGCAACAAAGAAAATATATCGACCACGTAACTGACGTATTGAATGTTTCCAGAATTCAGGTTCATTTCTTACTCATATCGACGATGAATAGATATATGATAATTTTTTTTATGTAGTCAATGAACAACAAAGTATTCCTTGCAAAGATATTTTTCATTTCATTTCATTTATTTGCAATAAGTACGAAAGATGTACCTTGTATGGAAGGAGTGGCATAATTATGACATGCACATTACAAATTAATCTGACAATATAACCTATTACTCCAACTATTCCGTCGTTCTTACTGAAGCTGAATGTGGACATTGGATCCCATCATCATTCGTTGTTCTTTTCTTGCTTTTATGTATAACAAGGCTCCAGCAGCTGATAATAGGTGTTTTTTAATATGTATCGACTATTTGACCGATTCAAACTTTAAATTGTGACTTTTTGGGACGAGATGAGAGCTAACATGTATAACAAAAAATCATCATTACTAATAATGAATTGAATTGTGGTAAAAATAGTTATATGAATGTCGAGGAATATGAAATTTGTCATTAGGGTTGTAGTATCAAAACCTATTTATTATTTTTACAAGTTATCATTAATATCTTTAGCTGTTTACGATCATAAATATGCAAAAAATAAAAACGGGAAATTAAAGGGAAAATATGTTCATTGTTATAAACATACACAAATCTTTAAATCGACTATTTTGTTTTTCGCAATTAGTATTCCAAATATAACTTGCTGAATAATGTCCCTAATAAATGCTAATTGAGCGGTAATTTCGTATTTTTTTTTCTAAATCCCCAAAAATATAAGGCTGCCACACAGCAAAATTTAATTATCTACTATGTTTTTTCTATTTTACAGTTAAAGACGATGCAAAAATTCACGTAATTCGACACGAAGCATTATGACTAAAGTATTCGATCAAAAAGAAAATAATAATTTCGGATGGATAGGGACCCATGAGGCTACATTTTAAAAGTATTTTCATGCTATACACATACATATTTTCCCCAGAACACGAAACCTATATGTGGGACTAAGCGAACCGTTTAGGTGAAAATCACCATTTTCGGTATAAGTAGGTATCAGAAAAAAACTGAATATCGCAGAGATTATAAAATTTAGAAGGCTGTGAGTTTGCCGCATTACTGAGCATGAAATGCGTCAGCTTCGTTCGATTAACTAAAAAAAATTTCGATCAGGTATAACTTGATTTTTGTATACGATTAAATGTAAAATTTGATAGCATTTCTAATGATATAAAGGTTCTGAATATATCAATCTCTGGTAGTTTTTATTTAAATTCAAAGTTTCAATCAAATCGATGTTCATCAATTTTCCTACCTATAAGCAACCTATCAGACGTTGAAATATAAACAAAAATCTTTTTGGATAGAAGAAAACAACTAACTTAGCAGAAAAAATACAGATAAACTAGACTAAAAAGACCAGATTATAAAAATTACAACAAATCAGAAACTCCAACCGGAAACAACGGCGGTAACATATCTAGGATCAAAGAGAAGCTGAACTACACAAGAAATGGATATTTTTCACGGCCTATCAGCTACTGCAATGTACTAGAGATTTCCAATTTCCAAAACCTTTAAAAATTTTGAAATGAAACGAAAACTATTAACGAATGTTGTAAGCAGAATAAAATTTCACATTTAATGATATAAAAAAGTATTCATTTTTGTCAATTCAAAAAAATAACTGACTGAAGTTCTGAAAATTCTTCAATATCTATTAGCAAGATAATAGAAAATGAAGAATGAATTAGAATTTTTCAGTATTCCTTTTCTGCAATCTTGCTTTGCTAATGGATACTCAAAAATTAGAAGGGCTTCAGTCAGAGGTATCGTTACTTTGACGCAAATTACTACTTTTTGCACCATTACATGTTATTGATAACTGCGTGCTGGAGCAACAATCGTTGGCGGTTTTTCTTTCATTTCAGCGTTTTTAATTGTTTTGAAAAATTTTAACCTCTAGTACATTGCAGTAGCCATTAGGCTGTGAAAAATATCTATTTCTATCATACTCCAGATTCTCTCTGACCTTAGATATGTTAAGATAAATGAAAACTACCAGAGTTTGATATTCACAACCTTATATCATTAGAAAGGTTATCAAATTTTACATTTAATCGTATAAAAAAATTAGGCATTCTCATTTGAAAAAATCAAGTTATCTCTGACTGAAGTTTCCTTAATTAATCGACCAATTTCTCCAAGCATAAACGTAATTCAAATTTGACCGTCTCAACTAAGGTGACGGATTTCATGGTTAGTAATCCGGCAAAGTCACAGCCGTCTAAATTTTATAATTTATATACTAATATGTTTATCTGATATCTACTTATACAGAAAATGGTGATTTACACCTAAACGGTTCGCTGTAAGTCCCATATGTGATAGATACAGTCACACTAGAATTCACCAAGGAATATGAATATGCAATAATATATAGGGTGTTCTGTTTGAAAAAATATAATTTTGATACGTTTCGTGTTTTGGGGACACCCTACAAAACATAAAACTATTTATAATGTAGCGTTAATGGGTCCCCATCCATCCAAAATATTATTTTTCATCAAATACTTTAGCCATAATGCTCCGTCGAATAACGTGAATAACCCGGAATACATTTTTTAATGATTTCCATTTATGCCACTACTTACATACATATACTGAAATACTGTTTCAATTTAAATTTCAGTATTTCCTACTTCTCCTACGGCAAAATAAACGGAAAAAGACCAGTCATTTTTCATTTTTTTTTCTTCTACATATGGGCCAAAGGATATTCAAGAAGTTGCAGTTTGCAGTACTTTTAGTGCAGTGTATGGTATAGTCGTAGCAGATCTATTTTGTTACGAATAATGTTTGCCAATCATCATCTACATATATTATACATCCAGGAACAATGAAAAAAAGGGAGTTAGATCTCACGAAAAAAATCTGGATAATCTGGCAGCAGTTGTGTCTTAGCCTTTACGCCTCTCATTTCTGATGACATTACGTTTATTAGACAGCTTTCACGGAGTACCACTTATTATCCTAGACAGGAGCAGTAAAAAAGTCTACCCAGCTAGTTAAAAAGTATCCCTAACTCTGAGTACTGTTTTACACCCTACAAAAGAACACGTGTCGCTGCCCTATCTAAAACGTCCCCCACCTACTGCATTTTCTATTGTTACTCATTTCTCTCTACGCTAAATACGCGGCCTGTTTGAATAATAATTACATAATGGGAGTGTATAACCGCTTGTATAAATATTTTTGTTAAAAACTGTATCCTTGTCACTAAATCCGCGGATCAGGTTAGGTTATCTTTTTCATCCAACATTTGGTAGGTTTACTGATCGAACGGTATTTATCTGTTAGTGTATTATATGAAGCAAAATATATTTATGTGCATTTACAGATGTCGAAGTGAAAGTATCTCAGTTTTAGTAAGAAGTAGGTACGTTACGTTCTCGAACAAAGAGATACGATCATTGCCGATCTTATACTATTCAAAAAATGTTTGTTTTAAAGCTTCACTAGATACTAGATGGCTTACAGTTTCACTGTTTGGCTTAGTCCCGCAATGAAAAAGTTCTCACTACAAGGATTTTTGGAAATGCAGATGCACTGCTTCCATTACTAATCCAAGGCACTAGTGATAAATATAGGGGTATTCAACTGGTTACATATGTGGATGTCAAAGAATCATTACTTCTTTTTCATGATTCCAAATTCGTCAGAAAAATGAACAAAGTCCTACTTGAAACTGGTTTGTTTCGAATCATCCCTATTATGAGTTTCTACACATCTGAAAATATGATATTTTCGAGGAGAGCCATTTAAAAAATGTCTGTTTTTTATGCTCGTCGACGAAAGAGCTTTTCAACATATAAATGTTTCGTTTTTGACTTTTTACGATCCTTGGACCATGTCATAAAGTCAGTAACTGGGCCCAACATTTAGAAAAAATTTGATGAGTCACATCTCTCTTCTAAAAAAGGCGACAAAAAAGGTCCTTTTTGTCCTAAGAGCCGTTCGAAGGAACTGTAATAGTTAATGCTGCAGCATGTATTATGAGTCTGTCTTTTCCTTACAGTACCCATTCCGGCAGCCTAGGGCCCTGCACTAGCTCTTACAGTTTCTTTGCTAGTCCTGGCACTGAGTTAAACTCAATTAGTTCTAGCCTGGGCTTTATAAAAAGTTATTATTGATCGAGCACTTCGAGCATAATAGAAAGACTGATTCTGTTCTCTCGCACATTGTCTGCACATTGCGATCTTCATCATATATAGCCCCTTTCTTTTCAGGTGTTCCTCTAAGCTCCAATGATACGAAAGGAAACTTGTCGTTATACGTGCTCACAGAAAATGAGTACTTCAGCCATTGTCGGTGATGTGCCTTTAATGAATTGCTGCTCATATCAATAAATCCAGGCATCGACTTCCAATGTTCCTTGTGCAGGAGTTTTTTTTTGATCAGCCTCTCGCAAAGGCTGAAAGCCTATGGCGTTGTAGAAGCGCTCCGGGAGGATAAGTATCGGTGCACGTTATATTTGAAACGCTGCAGGTTGGAGCCGTCGGGAAACAAATTTCACAGCAGCCTATTCCACAGCGACCAAGTTGCTCAAAAGAAGGAATGCTGGAGGAGACTGGTTCGAGGTGTAGGGACCTCGACCTACGGCGGCGCACTGATGATCGTTAATAAGCGTGAATCAGCTGTCTGCGTACTGGTGGATTGACGGAGTTGTAGAGCAACCCTCGTATATCGACTTTCATATGCAGCAGCATACAGAACCGCGCTCTCTGGTGGCTAAAGCGGACGCGCCGTGGTGTTCCACCAAGAAGTCGACTGCTGTTTAGCAGCGATTTTCTTTGGTTGCCGTTACCTTCGGGTACCAGATGGCGCACCGGCAGAACCTTTCTGTCGTCTGCTCTCACATGTTTCACATGTTTAGTAAACATGAAAAATCTGATGCTCTCTATTTCCGTCAATCGACCTATGGCACACTGATGATCGCTAATAAGCGTGAAACAGCTGTCTGCGTACTGGTGGATTGACGGAGATGTAGAGCAACCCTCGTATATCGACTTTCATATGCAGCAGCATATAGAACCGCGCTCTCTGGTGGCTAAACCGGACGCGCCGTGGCGTTCCACCAAGAAGTCGACTGCTGTTTAGCAGCGATTTTCTTTGGTTGCCGTTACCTTCGGGTACCAGATGGCAGAACCTTTCTGTCGTCAGCTCAAACTTCGTTTTTAGATGTTTTTATGGTGATGTTTTGGTTGCAAGGGGATTTCAGATTATAGCTTCATGCTATGGGAAAATAATAAACTAGTATCACCGTAATGTGTGGGGGGTACTGAGTCAATCGATTTGACTTCATTTTTTTTCTAAAGAGGAAAGTCCAAACTTTTAAAACACCCTGTAATTTTGACTATAGCGGAACCACCACATTATTACGACACTATTAGCTACGTACACACACTTCATGATTGGTTGTGCTACTACGACTACTTTTTTTTAAACTAAAACTGCGTATCACGATAAATCAGTTAATTCCCCTAGATACACGTGCTTCACCCTGTATAAATACACATCACGCGTATTACGCCATTTGTTTAACCAGGGCTTCGATTTCGGTTGACAAAAGGTCCTGAGAAAATGAATATTACCCTCACTGCTACCACTGCGTGTATTGTTTGCGTTCATACAATTTGAATCTTTGTTGTATAATGAGGGTTAGACTGTGTTTGCAGAGTGTTTAGGATTGAGTGGTGTAGATTTTTCTGTTAAACTTAATTCATTAATTTTGTATATTCGGTCATCACGGGACAAGAAAAATATAATGGATATAATATATGTGTATGTGACCATTTACCTAACCCGACAATCGGCAGGCGAAGTAATCTCAAAAATCCATGAGTTATACGTAGGTCTTTATGTCGTCTGGCTGCCGTCTATGTAGTATAAATAACAGATTTTTTATTTTAACTTCAGTTTTCTTATTCTCCTACAGTGTAGCGCAACTCACTTGTAAATTATTATAATTTTGCTGAGTTTACTTATTATATTGCGTCCTATTCAAGAAAGTATGTATGTGAAGTAATATATTCTAATAACAATATTAATGGTGGTCAAGTATTTCGTTGTCAAACTTTTTCTTCATTTACTAGATGCAGTATGGCCACTTCTCAGTCTTAAATGTTTGGATGATTCTTCTGACTGGTATCAAGAGTCCATTTTTTATACATTTTTAACTGTACGATCTCAATTTATATATTCGAAATAGCTACCAAGTGAACAGGCCCGTCGAAAGAAAGTAGGAAACTCCTTGTACGTACAACCATCATGTGAAGAAAAAAAACATTTGTCTGAAAAATAAAAAATATATTTCGTTTTTTTCTGAGAATGTAAAACAAAACTTCGTTTGAATTTTTCCGCCAAGCAAAACACCGCCCTTACCCATCCCTCTTGAAAGCGATCTTGCAACTCAACAGTAAATATTAGAAAAACGATTTAGAAAATAATATGGATGGATACATTTGCATTTAAATAAAATTCAACAATTACACTTACTTATCTGCGATCTAAACTTCAATATTCAGACTTTCAACTTTCTCGTTTCAAATAATATAAAGGCTCAAGGACGTTCGTTCACGAGATTTGTTGGTAGATGCATTTTTTTGAGTTTTGATGAGTCTAATCACACAGGTATCTACCCTCAAACATTCAAAACTTCAAATCGATAATTTCAGAAAGTTATTAACGATTACAAATCAGTATTTTAACATGGGTCTTATGACAGACTCACTTTTCTTTGTATGTAAAAAGGTAGAAAAAATATATTTGAGAGTAGATACAAAAATAAATAATCTTTAGAAATATTCTTTGGCATATAGTTTATATTACTGCATTAAAAAAATAGTTTACATTTGAATTAGTTATTAATTATTTTAGGCATGATAGTTAAAATTGTTGGGAAATTAAGAGACCATAATGAAAACTGGCAACAGCGCGCTGTTTTACAAACCTACTCTCTCTTCACAAAAAAGGATAAGGTTGTTTTGTTGATTATCGTTTATGTGTTATCTTTTGATTTATCGGAGAACCATTCATGTCTAAGACGTCAATGCTGAGAAACGCGCCGTTGACGAATTGATTAAGAAATTGAATGTAGTCAAATTAATAAATAATTTTGATTACCTGATATTTTAAAATAGGGGCCTTATGAACATCTAGTTTATATGAAAAGAATTTATACATAATTGAAGGATACATACTTTGCAACTTTCCTAAAGTCTCAAATAAATTTCATTTTTTTACATAAATTCTTCGAAAAGATGGTTGTTGCAACGATTTATGATCCTAGATTAGTGACTCTATATAGAAACAGTCAAACAGCAACAATAAACTAAAAACGCAAAATACGAAGAAACCACTATCTATCTCTATAATCTGAACATTCAATGAATCCAGGATTGCTGATTATTTTTGAACAATGTCATTTAGGTCGATAACAATGACTTTGTCTTTATTGATCTACGAACAGCAAATATAAACATATTAAATGGTTGTTTAAATGTACACCAAGGCTTTGATTTCACGAACTCAAGCCATCGAACGCGAAGAAAACGCGCTAGAGTTGACGGTGACAATCCACAGATCAATCATCGCAGGATCTTTAATAGTATCAACAAGTCACTTCGTCGGCACAAGATTAATGTAGACGTCCATTCATCTGATATATTTTATAATTGACAACACGTACTTTTCTGGTTAAATGCAACTTTTCGACCCAATAACTAGGCAATACCGATTAAAATGTATAAATAACTAACCAGGTAAATATGTGTTATTCGATTTAAACACTGTTTAAGTAAGAAGTTTAAAGTTAAGATTACTGTCATGCTTTCGTATAAGAGAAATTTGGTTACAAATATCGAAAAATACTTCTCGCCAAATTTCATGCAAAACTAGTCCCCAAACACGAACAAATACTTCTATTTCACTATTAAGTATATGACGTCCAGACATATTTCAGTTTAGGAGTCATTTCAATCTCCTAATAAGGACTCGCCATATATGGAAAAAGTAAACGCCCCCAATTTTATTGTAAAATGGCAACCTAACACGAAAGAATCCCAAAAGCCAGTAAAAAAACGTATTTGCAATTGTTGTACAGCGAAATGTATTCGTGTAAGATGCTTTTTTAAATAATAATTTAGTTATGTGATCTTTAAACTTTTAATGTTAAATAAGAATATAGAGTTTCAATATTTAAGACAAAATACCTCGGAAGTTAATAAGGCAATATAGGAATATTAAGAATATTAAAACTGCGATGTTTTACATATTTATATCTAATAGTAGTTGCTAGAGCTCCAGAACTGCATTACAATAATACCATTGATTAACCTAAATTATAAAAGACATTTATAAAACTTCTAATAAACTTGGGTAGGTTTTAGTCAGATTTTTTTTAGTTGGCTCGTTTGCTTCAGCAAGGGAGGTTTAAAATATCCAAAAAGGAAAAATTCCACTCGGCGGGGATATAAAAATAACGTTTTCTACAGAACTGCAATCTATATATACATCGACAAACATATGCATCAGGCTATATGCGGCTATCGCATTCTTGTGTTGGGCGATGTAGAACTTACGATACCTCATTGCTACTGCGTCTACACACTTATTAATAATAACAGTATTTCTCAATATCTAAGCACCACAATAACTGCTATGCAAAGTTATTGGATAATTTTAAATTAATGTCCAAGTGTTTCACTGGATAGTGACCTCCCCCGACCAAAAATACTCAACGTCTAGTTTATCTAATTTGGCAGCATTAGTCACTCTTTTCACTACAAAATAATATGTTTGCCTAGTCTGTTCCTCGACTATAGTTCGACTGTGTAATATAATTTTTTATCTCGCTTCACATACAAGTACGTAATATGTCACTTTATTAAGATTCCGCCACCTTTGTGGCATTTATCAGAGTATAAAATTTTACCAAAAAATTCTGTTTGAATTGTTGAATTGTTTGTCAGCTGTGCGACAAAAAAAGCTTATATCTTTTGTGAACGAACTTCCTAACTCGGTAATTTGGAAGTCTCAAAGAACACAGAGTGTTGCATTGGCGTTGTTGGGAAATCCAAAATGTCACCCATTAATATATCAGCGTCTTATAACGACGCTGGCTTCTGTCTTATGAGTGAATAGTCTGACACAGACTGCGACCTCTTGATGAGCCAATAGTTCATCTGATTAGGGATCCAATAGCAAACCAAAAGGAAACCTGGAAAAACTTATGGCCCACTTTTTGGTATGAGAAGATTGATCCGATTTCTTCTTGAGCATATCCAATTATTGTCCAACGATACAGAATAATAGTTATCCTAGGATGCTGATATATTACTGGTTATCCTTTTAGTATTATCAACACTGCAAATGCAACACATCACTGTGTTTTTGAATATTCCAGAATCAGCAAATTAGTTATTTTTTTTCCTGATGGGCCATAAAATTCAATACCTGGGGTTTCTGAACGTGCAGTAAGGTCTCATGATTTTAAAATGTTGTTTCTACTAATGAATGAGATACGGCAACACCATTTTTTCAGTAAAATCAGTAAAAACTATCGGAACGCTTAAATATCCCCAAAAGTGTCATAGCTGGAACGATCAAATTCAATCAACTGTTGGTTCTTGGGCTGTTCGGCCGGCGTCAACACGCTCCGCCGCCTTGGCATCGCGTCGGCGCGCTTCGCTGCTTGACGTTTCGCCAACACGAGTGGTCGGCATCCTCACAAGCTGATGTCACCTGTTCGGCGTGTTCCGAGAAACTGAGAGTCTCAGTTGATATAGTAATAGAGGAATACACATATTTTTACAGAATGACTTGCATTGCTTCATTCTGAAACTCGAGTAACCTTACACAGTTTATATCGAGGTAAAAAATAGCATAACTGAATTGCACTTCTCCTATCAAGCATTGTGGGAGTTACTGGGCATTTCAGGCAGAAATTATTGGCTATAGGAAGTGCTGGTGCATTTAGAGCATTGCGACAAGCAGGAAAAATACAGAGTAATGTACAGAATGGGCATTGCTGTACAAATTTTGGATCAGCGATTTACCCCCGGTATAACTATGCTCTTCTCTTATGCAACCCATTTTAAAGGCACACAATTCTTAAAAATTTTGTTTGTGCACGATCTAATTGAAAAATATGTGTATTGCAACTTGGACGCCAGGTGGAACTACAGTACTCAAGTAAAGAACGAATGAGTGAATAATACAAAGTTTTAAATAAATGAAGTGACAATTGAACACTATTCCGATTTACAACACCTCGTCGTCCATTAATCACGTGAGGCTAGAAAGGGGGGCGGGGCGGGCGGGGGCGGAGAGGTTTGACAAAAATCACGAAATATCACACATATTATTACTTGTATGCCAATCAAAAACAATCCTCAACCTTTCGGTCTAGACATTTTTATCATGGCCCTTAATTTCAGAATAAAATAAGATTATACTTTATACCTGTATTTAAAGACAATATTCGAAAAATTTTAAGATTCTTTGTAGGTACTAAAAATACACGTGTTGTTGGATGGGGGAGAGGGTGTAGTCTTAAATCTCACCACATATCACCAAAAGAGAGGGGGGTCTTGATGATAATTTTAATATGCAAATTGAACGAATTCAAAAATGCTAACCGCAATGACGCCAGATTTACCACTTTTACGTCACGCGTCATAATTTTGTTATTTTAAATGTTATGCTCTATTTATTTTTGTTGTAATGAATTACGCACGCCGAATTTAGTAGGGCCTCATGGCAGGAGCAAGAATGAGTTTTGTGTATGCTTTCACCATTTTCTGTAATACCTTCGTCGAAGCAGCAAGAGTATTATAATAAAGGAGAAGATAAGCAGCAACTGAAACAATGTAGTCTTTGGAAGATGAAAAAAACGTTCCATGTAATAATCAATTTTAATTCGATACAATACAAAACAAAAATATCGTATACGTATTAGCACACAACTAAATGATCATAAACACTAAACAGTCAGGTAGTCCGATGAGCATTTTGACCTAAATATTAATAATAATAAATAGCGATATTTATATAATTATGCGAAAGAAGATACCTGTTGGTGAATATTTTAGTTCCAGTTACGTAGGATTTCGGAAATCGTACAAGAAATATGAAGTTAATTTTAAGTTATCGCAAAGTTTGCAGAATTATTTTTTAAATTCAATGATACCTGACTCATATTATTTATTTCGAAAATTAGCACTGTAAGAATATACGACGAAAACTAAAATTAGTAAACAAAATATGCAAAAATCTACATATGTATATTATGCAAAATGCATTGATCTGCTATTTTTATTTGAAACGCAAGGTATATGAATATTAGATACCGAATTTCCACCAATACTTTTTTATGAAGCTTATGTATGTAACTCAAATTTAGATATGAACAAATCATTCCTTGGAAAAAATAATGAAATACATTTTTGGTCAAAAATCCTGGGCGAGGGGTAATTATCCCCTGTTACCCCCCCCCCTCCCCTCTTGTAAACGCCTGTGTTCGAACACGTGTTCGGCTCCGCCAGACTTATCTGTTCTATACATATATCTCAAAGACTAGGTTAAAAGAACATCTGCCACACGTTTGTGGCTAGACTAATATTTGATAATTTGTGAGTAGCACACAACTGTATTATAGGCATCTTAAAACAACTAAAGTAAGTTGTTCATTTTATCAACTTTGCCGAGTTAGGAAGATAGGAAGATATCGGGACTTTTGGAATCATTCTGTATACTTGCAAAGTGAAAGCATAACGAATAACAACTATCTACTAGTTAACTAAGGTCATCATGATTAGAATTCGATATACATAAAGTCTCTGTATACATTCTAGAGCAGTGGTTCCCAACCAGTGGTCCCTGGAAGCATCCGAAATGGTCCGCGAATCCATCCGAAAAAATATTATTTATTTAACCCCGCAGACAAGATAAATGAGAAACAATATTGTGCCCTAGGAAGTACAAACATTCTTAGCTGGACACAACAAAGAGTTGCTGTATCAGTTCTCTGTGCGTGTTGCTTATTTGGTTGATTATTTTACACACTTAATTAAACCTTCAACTGCAAGCAAATTTGCAGGGCATGAGTAATATATTTGCAGATAAGGTTAAAAATTAATGCATTTATCGCTAAAATTGAGCTATGAATTAATAAAGTCGAATAAAAAAACTTTTCTAAAGAAGAGTAAGGGCCGTCTTCACAGTCATCTATAGAGTAATACTTATGGTTCCCTTATATTTCAAACATAAGTCAATTTGTTATGCCTATGCCTACGCATTTTGATGTTTTCTGTTATCTCTTTTTGTTTTGTGCCAGACATTTTTCCGAATATGACAGAAACTGACAACACCGTACTCAAAAATTAACGTATAAAATCGCCTTGACTGCAACAAAGTGTCATGTTGACATTTCGTTACTTGAGCTTTGAGCCTTACGTAAGGGAGCCTCAAGTAGCTGTCGAAACATAAAACCTTACTTAAGGGACCCTCAGGTATTAAGGGACCCTTAAGTATCGACTATGAATACGACCCTTTAGTAACTTGAAAGTTGTATTCGAGGCAAGAACTAATCTGAAAAATTTCTGGAAGGCAAAACTTTGTTTTCTTCGACAAAAATAAAAAATAAGCACCGTAATCGGTTAGATGCCGCATATTTTTTTAGTCTTTAGTCTTTTTTTGTAATTGACTGTAACAGTTGCGCCCCCTAGCGGCTACTTACCGTCTAGCATATACATGTTTATTTAAGTAAAATAAAGCTACCTGCTATCTCTTTCTGGATAGTATGATTGATTATTACTAATTTTAAGAGATGTTTAGGTGTCAACCACGTAAATCTATTTAATAGGCAAATTCATTTTATCTAGAAGTTCTTTATGGGGGCGAGCAAACGCAGTTATATGAAAGTCATTAACGTACAGCAAAAATAATAGTAGCTCGGTGATGAAACCCCGCGAAACTACAAGATTAACCTAATTTATTCCTAATTTACTAGGTAGTAACAATTTTGACGGAATTTTTCTCTGTACAACCTGTATTTCGGTTATCATCAACTTTTGCACTTAGGTAAGTTTGTTTAAATCTCAATATTTTTAACGCAGCAATTCTCAGTTTTGATGTGTTTCATTAATTTAAGAACACTCTGTAAGGAGTTTGCAAACTTCAGTAGAATGCAATAATAAAACCACCTTATTCAATATTTTCCTCACATCATTATGTATCGTCCCGTTGGCCCACCTACACGTGAGCCTATGTAAGCGAACAAAGGTGACCTAGTCAGATAGGGTCAGAAAGGGAGGGCGAGGGTGGAACAGCATCGGCAGCGGCACCGGGCGAAGGGGTTGGGAGACGAAAGCTGCCGATGGGAGGAGAGGGATGGGTGGGTTGGAGAAGGTGGGGGTGAGCGGGGGAGGGGGCTGTTTGCGAGAGAGAAAGAGAGAAGGGGGTGAAACGACGCGACGCGCTGGCGACGCCACCGGCGCGGCGGCGGACAGAGAGATTGTCAATATGAACGTTGGGCGGAGAATAGAGATGGGATGTATCAAATACAGATAACGTAATCGAGAAAATTTCAATTCATATTATAAGTTTCTTCTTCTTCACTTCGGGTTTCAGGCACTTTGCCTGTTGCGATATCAACCTTTTTCTCGGCCTTTCCGATATCTCTTCTTCCATAGCATTGATAAAATCTGGCTCTAGCTGGAATCCTGTTTTCGGGCATTCGTTCATTTACATAGTTTTATTTGCTTTTATTTTTTCGTTCATATTGAAGATGTTTAATTCCGCTTTTATATCTCTGTTTCTTAAGTTTGTCTAATTTTGTGCAACATTCCACTCTTCGTAGAAATTTCATTTCTTGTGTTTGTATCCCAATTCCTTCTTTTTCCGATGTTGTCTATGTTTCACTACCGTATAAGAGCGCTGAAACAGCTATCGTCTTTGAAGTTTCATTTGGGTATCTTTTCTTGTTTTGTTCTTTAATAATATGCTGAGAGTTCGGCAAATATTCGTGTATTTATTAAGTTTTTCTTCTATATCCTTGCTTCTGTTATAAGATATATCGCAGCCTAGTAGTAGTAGTAATAGTAGTAGCTGTGGGGCGGCCGCGCCTGGCAAGTAGGCCCCAGTAGGCCCTTTTTGCCGTCCCCGAATATAACCCCTCAGCCACCACCACCTGCCAAACCTTCCCGACCTCTTAACAAAGGCCAGTACGTAGGCCCAGCTAGGTAAGGTAATTCTTCTGGCTGGAGTCTATCAGATCCAAAGACCTCATATCTTAGCCCGCCTAGCAACTCACATTTCGCAAAGAAGTGATATCGCAGCCTAAGTATTTGAAATGTTTCACCTGTTCCAGTAATTTATGTCGTATTTTTGACAGATTGTTCTTAGGGTGTATATTTTTCTCTGTAGATCGACTTCTATCTTGGCTAAAAGTACTAGGTTATCCGTATATATGTAAAATAGAGTTTAGGGTGGTATTTTGGTCAAGATGTATTCCTTCAGGATATTTCGTTTTCCACTGTTTGTTGTATGTTAAATAGTGTTGGTGAAATACAGCAGCTTTGTCTAACTCCCTTATTTACTGATATTTCTCGAGTTATTTTTCACCTATATCTTTTGTTGTCACTGTATAGACTTCGTATTACTCTTATGAAGTGTTTTGGATACCCTTGTTCTTCCATAATTTACATGTTTACATTTACATTGTCAAAAGCTTTCACGATGTCTATGAAGCTTACATGAGATTCGTTGTTGTATTTTCCACGTTTTCCTGTAGTTGGTTGTATTATGAATATTCCATCTAATGTCAATCTGCCTTTCCTGAAACCCAATTTCTTTTTCTATTAGTTGTTCTGTTTTGATTCCAAGTCAATTATTCAGTATCCTGGCATAAATTTTAAGGCTAATTCTTTGGTCATTTTTGTCACCTTTCTTGAACAGCGAGAGTACTTTCGCTTTTTTCCAGTCGTCAGTAATTGGCAAAGTTCTGTGTTGATACCATCCATATCAGTCGCTTTCTGTTTTTTGTAGCCTTAAAGGTTGCTGTTAGTTCCGATATATATCATTCAAACCTCTTACGTCTTCTTCTTGTATTGTTATTTAGTCTGCATTTTCATTATATTAATAAATTTGTGGAACCAAATCCTCATGAAATGGGGCGTTAGGACCAACTCTACCCAACTCATAATAATTTCTGTTTATCGTTGTTAATTTTAAATTGACAAATCCTAAAAGTGGCACATTATTATGAACGCAACTTCTAGGATAAACTGACTAGTGCGCTAATAAGACAAAAATACGAGCAAAAAAACTAAATATAAACAGACTAGGTACGTCTTGATACACAAATCCAGATTTGCATTTTTTGATTCTGTATCTCGCTTATTTTTCAATTTTCTGAAGAAAGTTATTTCAAAAAGTTGTTTATTTTAACGACTTCTTTACACAGTCTAAAAAAGTATAAATTTGGGACTCACCCTGTATATAAGAGGGGCGTGGTATGAACTTCAAACTGTGACCTTATATACTATACTATTACTGGCTAGCGGCTACATACTCGATGAATTCTCTGTGGCCTCTGCCTGTCAAGTACTTTATGGCCGCCACTGCTAGGGAATGGTAAGGAAAATTCGAAACAAAATTCGAACCCCATAGATATGACCTAAACGACAGTGTTCGGATAGCTCTGTAAACTCATTTTTTTGAGTTAATTTGCCATTCGCTTTACTGCGCCACCTAAAGACAAGTTTGAATGATGTCTCAGAATTTTCGCCTTTTGATATGGACTCCGCCGCAAGTGCACCAAACTTTCACAACAGAGCAGCAGCAGCATAATTTACTACGACCACACAGCATATCGTACGCCAGACTTCCAACAAAATCGATCAAGCGGTTGCTGAGATTAAGCTATTCGAGGAATGACAACAGAAGGGCAGACAGACCGACGGTAATAACCGATTTTCCTGGCATCATAAAATGTCCACAAACCTACTCTCAAACAGAAAAATTCCGCGATTACGAATTTCCCCTCACGCAAGCTGTAGAAAGTACAAACAAAGAGATTAAAAACTGATCACTAATATATCGCGTAAGATCTGAGCGAAAGTGAAGCATTCCCAAAAGTTTTTTAAGAATATTGGGTATGTTCAGTACTAACAGAAATTGTACAATTGAGGTCCACACATGACAAGAAGTGTTGAGCTACACTGGTTATATACAAATAAACTATGGAAACACATATGAGTGAATTCAGAGAATTGAATCCTTTTAGATATTCCTCATTGGAGTAAAATGGATTTTTCTTCAAGTGAATACAATAATATAATACAGTACTTTCTACAATTCACTCCGTTGAATATCATATTATTTTACTAGTGACGTTTTAAAATTGTACTAATAGTAATAATGAGAATCGGCTTATTATGTAATCGATTAAGTAGGAACTGTTATTTTATTATTTGTTTAATTGAAGTTCGTTAGCTTTGGAAATTATTACAAAATATTTGTTTCACTCAAATTACACTGCCTCGCTAGCGCCTTGACAGTAAACGTCTCAGCTCGACACATAACCAGCACATTCTATTCCTAGTAATACGTATAATATTATACTGTTGTGCCAATACTGCTTCAATATTTTGTTTAAACACCTTATCAGACAACAAGCGCACGCCGCTAGATCGCTTATTCAAAGGACAACATGATTATAAAAAAGCGAGCGTTTAAAATGATTAGAATTAGATACTTGGCCTATATCAGACAGCGCAGCGCACGTCCATTCCTGGAGGAGTAAGAATTAAATTAATACAGTGCGCCCATTATGTAGGTATGTAATATATAGTATGTAAATGACTAGAATTAGATACGTAGCCTAATACATACAGTGCAGCTCATGTCCATTCCTGGAGGAGTAAGAATTAAATTAATACAGTGCGCCCATTATGTAGGTATGTAATATATAGTATGTAAATGACTAGAATTAGATACTTAGCCTAATACATACAGTGCAGCTCATGTCCATTCCTGGAGGAGTAAGAATGAAATTAATGCAGTGCGCCCATTATGTATGTAATATGTATATGTATATCTCTCTCTGTAAATAATGATTTTATAAAAAAATGTATAACAGTTGTTTAATATCGTATTTCCCATATCATTGTTAATAAGTTGATCACAGAAAATTAGAAATGGTCATTTAACAGATGACAGCATAGAAATTTTGATTATAGTAGGTTATAGGCTGGGAAAGAAGTGAAGCATTTGACATTTTCCATGAATGTCATCCAAATCAAAAACCCATCACCCAGTCAGTTAGCAAGACTGAGACGGTTTAGGGACACATGATCTGCCGAAAATGGGTAGATAGATACTAGATTAATGTTACTGTAATAAATTTAAATAAAATGTTTAATTTTTCCAAACATTTTCTTGTATTTGGGTACTAATATGTTGTCATTGAAAAGGAAAAAATATCGATCTAATGAGCCCAATGAAAGGGTATATTACTATTCCATAAAATTTTATTATTTTTCGTTACTAATTTGTTTTCTGAAACAAAAGCAACTGAATACTGTCGTATCATGGGGAACCCAATATTAAACAATTTTTATATAAAAAAAAATTATACAATCATTATCTACGGAGATATATATATACTATATTCCATACATAATGGGCACCCTGTATATTTGGAAATGCCCGAGGTGGCTTATCACAAATGTCACTACTTGTGGACGAATGTATGGCAGCATCAGTATTTTATTATTTATGAATATAACTAACTCCACGACTATCTCTTCGTTTAGTAATAATAATTATAAGATCAAGTTTTCTCATTTGAAACAAAAAAGCTCTGCCTTCGTGGTTAGAAGATGCACATATCACATATTAAAAAAAAATAGTTGAAGTTTTAGTACACAAGTACTTGCAGAGCCATAGAAAATTTATCAAGTACGTAGCAGTAAAATCGTATATTATCTATGACGACAGTTTGATTTTTATTGAAGTTCATACCATGCCCCGTGATAGATTGATATATTGTATACACATTATAGGAAAAATAGGTACGAAATAAGAATTTTCTGTATCATGTAGTAATGTAAATGAGTATGAGCTGTTTAAGATTCTAGGGAAAGTGAAATCCCCTTCAAAGTGCAAGTGTGTCATAGATAATAGTAACATTTCATTCGCGTTATGACCTTTGACACTCTGTGAATATATGATCTACGAAAGTTCTATCAATCCTATTGGTAGACCCTTTATGTTATTCAACGTTGACAGTTGCAGTGTAGTCGGTGTCCTCTGCACTCCAGAATTTGTAGTAGTTTGGTGGAATATTCAACATAAAAAAGTACGACTGCATGCTCCAATAGTCATATATATACACCAATCCATTTTTTGCGAAATTCCAAATATTGCATACCATTCATAACGATTCAGTGTCAAAGAAGATTATACGACGTCATCACGCTTAGTCGTTCAATTCAAAATAGACCGACAAGGAGACAAATGGGGATCAAGCAAGATAATTAAATGTTTCGTATTAATATTCACCCAATCAAATCTTAAAAGCATCATATATGCCTTCTCTACAATAATTTATTGCTTTCTACATAAGACACATACGCAGTAACATATTCCCATCACTAGCCGACAGAGACAGCTTGAGAGTTTGGAGAGTGTTAGTATACAGAGAGAAGCGAAACGTGAATTCCTGATGGGAAAATTCAATCGAGCAGTGGTGGTGGCATTAAACAGAAGTGAGGGACGGAACATAATCCTGAGACTTATTGTCTTTCTCACTGTGACTTCTATACTAGCCGTTTGGTCAAGCCATATTAGAATGATATAATAAATAAATGGAATACAGTTGATTGACATATTCACACATATTCAAGATGACAAATTTAAGACGTTCCATACCGTTTTATATTTGATAAAATATTATTTTCTCATATAACATGGTCAACTAACACATTGTTAGAGAATAAACGCCTGTTTTTTCCTGCAGCAAGAAGTTCTTTGCGTCTGGTATGGATTGACACGGATACATAGTGTAGAAAATGCAATGGGTTCCTCTATTAGCATATGGATGAAGCTGCAGGGTATTCATATTTAAAAATACACTAGTTTTCAAGCAATAGGACAGTAGAAATCTAGTAATGAGTATCAGACAACTTCTAAGACCATCGCTATCTTAAATGATTCCAATTTTACCTCCCACACCGGAGTATTTGGGGAGTTTTATGATGTCTGCCTCACACGAAAAAATACGATACGCATTTTCGTCGGTCTGTATCGTGCCATTTTTATAGCAGCCTAATTTAAGTAACCTATATTTTTGTAAATCGATGCATTACCGTCGGGTGAGTACTAAATAACAAAAATTCTTAGAACTGCTTTGACTTCGTGTTAATCGCTGTAGGGGATCATTTTCCATTTCTTCCTAGAGGGGGGTGAATATTTTTGTACATGCAAAGGACTTTCTATTGCCCTAAAAAGTGAGCTTGGTGATACTCTATACTTTACAAACATATCCGACCATTGCCCTTCAACTGAATTGCCGTGCCATGCCGCAGATGAGAGCAGCATTGTGATTGCGAAAATTTTCGGTTTTGTTATGAAAACCTATCAAATTATTTGCAAGAAAATTACAAATAATGCCGCCTCTAGAAGGCTGGTGGAGTTATAATATCTCACAAAAAATTTATATTTTTATCTTCTAACAACAGTGATGATTCCAATATGTCACTTTTTCATATCAGAACTGCTGACAGTTTTTCTGGCTTGTGCTTGTTGTTTTTCCATATGCTCTATTCGACATTTTGCACTGTATTTCACTTGAGTCAAAAGACGGGCACCTCATAATACTAGTGATGATTTTATTAAGAAACAAAAAATTTTGGATGCCTCATTTCCGTTAGTCTTTGAATTAGTATGTCAATGTGTCTGTGACAATTTCTAGTCACACAATCTCAGGAACTGAGCTGCACCGATTTTGATGGAATGTGACACAAGCAAAAAACCAAAAGTACCATGATCGTTCCAGACTTCGTTTCTGAGTTTTCTGGTCATTTTGGGTTTTTTTGAGGGGGTAAAATTGGGGACATGAGAAGGATTAGGAAACTCTTAACATTTTTTTATCCATAAAGGAGTTGCCCCGAAAAAATGATCCTGATGATGGTGATGTTCTACGCGTTTCAGATCTATGTGAATGTAATATAAAATTTTGAAAAAATCAAAACTACCGTCGCAGAGACAGAAAAGATGAAATACTATCAGGGCAACGGAAAATGTTTTATAAATACAATATAGTTAATAAAATCAACAAAATTACAAGTTCCATGAACCCTTCACGCTTTCTACCACCTCAACTAGACAGAAAATACTGACTATACGGTATACTCCTCAGGAGGAAAGATATCACGGTGAAAGGTATATTACGCTTAAATTTGGTGAAAATAACGCTGAAAACATGTCTCACCCACTCTGTTTTGTGTTAAGTAGAATATACTAAGTCATCTTCAAGGATTTTCAAATCAGAATAATGCTAAGAGCTGATGAGAAGCGACGGAATACTTGCAATCCTGTACGCACAGATGACAAAAATAAGCTGGTTCACACTCACTTATTTGTAGTATTTGTGTCGGTCGCTTATAGTGCGTTTCGTAAAGTGATTTTTTAGAGTGATTTAATTTCGGCCATATCTACATGAATATATATTATAAATAACCCCCAAGTTATCTACAAATAATAATTGAAAAAAAAATATGATTTATTTCAAGTTCCTCAAAAACGGTTCCACCAAAATGAAGTCAGTTTTGTTATTCTGGGGTATGGTGCTGTATAGTGTATATGCTACCGATTTGTAGATAGATCTTTTTTTTTCTCAGCCTCCCTTTTTCTCGGAACACGCCGAACAGGTAATAGCTTCTGAGGATGCCAAGCAGCAAAGCGCGTCGACGCCAAGGCGGCGGAGCTTGTCGACGCCGGCCGAACAGCCCTTGAACCAGTTCTTCGGACCATGGCTGTGGAAGCCTTACACAATAAATATATTTTTTTCCATTTAAGCGACGTTACACGCATGGTCCTTAACATCTTGACTAGTGCTTCAAAATTTCCGGAAAAATTGGAAAAACGGTAAATTTCGGAAAAACGCATTTTCCTTCGAAATCAAATAATTACTTTAATTATCAGGGAGGTATACGTATTGCATATTAGTCAATTCAACAATTATTTAAAATACATTTTAAATATAAAATGCAACATTACAGCCATAACAACACTGTTGTTGGACAAAAATGAAACATCTTCGTACAATGCTAGACCATTTCTGCTTTTAGACCAGGCCGATATTGATATTGAGCATATTAATGAATTCTAGGACGACAATGCTAGAATCACCATCAGAACCAGGTTATTTCTCCGAAGACTATACGATCTTGACGATGAAGTGCCTCACTCTAAGTCTTCTGGCTTTGGCTAAATAATGTTTTTTGACTTGTTTTGTCAGTTCTTTTCTAGTTTTTTTTTATGTTAATTTCTGTTTATTATGTTACATATTCTCAAGTTTGCTTTTGTTAACCAAATCAAGAGTTCTTCTTTTTTATATATTTTAAAATAATGGTAGCTTTGCCAAAATATTTTTTGGCAGTTCTTTAGAAATTTTTTTCATGTAGGTATTTTTTTACTATATGGGTATCAAAAGTTTATGTTATTGTGTGTTATGTGTCAGGTTAATAAGATTCGACGGCGCATTCAACAGGCACGTGTGGCCATGACAAATATGGCGTGACCATAACATCACTAAAGCTATCAAAATGTCGCTGGTTCAGTCTCTTGTGTTCTTTATATTTTTGTATGCCTCGGAAACTTGGACTGTCAAAAGGCAGATCGAGCTCGCATAGATGCTTTTGAAATGTGGACGTGGAGGAGAATGCTGAGAGTTCCTTATGCCGCCCATCGAACTAATGTTTCCACACTGGGTGAGCTCGGTAATCCAAAGAGACTATCCTCCATTGTGTTGACGAGAATGCTTACATTATTCGGACATATTCACAGAAGCGATAATATGGAGAAACTTGTAGTTCAGGGTCACGCCCCGAATGGGCGGCGCCGTGGCCGTTCCCCCACACGTTGGGTGGACACGACGAAACAGCTGCTGGATATGAGTATCAAGAGCGTCACTGAACTGACAGTAAATCGCGAACGATGGCGAGCTACAGTTCTCAAAACTATTGATAATATTCGTGTCGGCAATACGCTAGCTCTGACTTAATTCATTTTACGAGTTCACAACATGTCTGTCAACACATTGTGACTATGATGATGATGATGTTAGGTTAATATATTAAAATTTATATTCTGCTTAAACAAAACAATAATAAAAAATATATAATGGTAGAAAATTCCTCTTATAGTTTCCTAATATTACAAAAAATATACAGCTTTTCCTGATGTGTTCAGTTTGTGGACAATCTCGCTTCATGCCCAACAGCAGTCATCATCCTTGATACTGTGCATCCATAACCTTCAGATATTGTTGGAATCCCTTGCCATGTTCACTACTAACAGCATCAACTTTGTCTGGGAAGTTGGTAACATGACTATGTAAGAAATGCAGTTTGATGTCCATGTTCCAACCAAGAGTTTTAAAGCCCTCAAGCAGTTGTTTCGGTGTAATTCAGGGTCCGTGTATTTCCAAGAAAGTCTTTAACAACATTTTGGAAAGCCGACTAAGCATTCCTTTCAAGTTCGGTCATTGTTTCAGTTAGATGTTCATCTTTAATGAGTTGCCGAATTGCTGGACCATCAAACACCTTTATCCTTCCAATCTTATTCACTGACAAAACCATGAAAACTGCTTCATGAGACCTAATTTATCTGCAAAGGAGCAAATTTAATGTTTTTTCTGTCGACAAATGGCTGATTTGAAATATTTGGATTACCAGGTCAGTTCTTTTGACAGCCTTGTTCGATTGCACCCAATGCTTCTCACGAGCTCTGCTGTACCACATGTAGAAAACACATGGATACTTGATATATTCGCGTTGCTCGCCAAGTAGAAAACGGACCATTATAAGGTTAACACAGCTGATCCATTGGTGCTTTATATTGCAGCGAGTCAATGACTTTCTTGATGTCGTCATATCCAGATTCTTCGCGCAAAGAACCATAATGACCTACAGGGACTGAGCCGTATAAATGTCTATTGCTTAGAAGAACAAACTTCAGGCTAAGTTTTGAGCTATCTATAAACAATCGCCAATCACTAATCTACAATCTGGGAATACACAAATCTGTCATTATTTTGGAAATACTGCAGAAAGGCACTTTCTCTGGATTGATAGTAAGTGACGCAACGCCACTCACGCCCCTACTCCTAGGTCGAAGAAGGTCCGCTGATAGGAGAGCAGCAGCGACATCTGTGATTCGCTTCAATCTTGCGAAGCGTAGTCGCTTGCGCAACAACTGTAGAGAAAACACTTGAGGTGGTAGAAAAGAAACAAATACAGTTTAGGAATCAACATGTCAATTGACCTATAAAACAGCTTAATTATCGAACTTAACAGAAATTATTTTTCAAATTGTTCCCCACTGTTATTCATTATAATAATAACAATTTTTAATATTTAACCTTATACGTAGAAAGTGTGACGCCGATGGTATGATTCGCTTTGATGTGGGGCAGTGGGGCCCACCCTCGTTTTTTATGTGGTTGAATAAGGTTAAAAAATACTATGCCAAATTTTATAGATTTTGGCAGCTTCGAGAGAGACTGTCTAAAAAAGCAACGTTGATAGCGGTCTCGCAAAAAAATTTAGTTTTATCCGAGATTATACCTAAAGCTCAAGAACCCCCTGTGAATGTTATTTGGTGCGCCCCAGTGTTTGAATTGAGGAGACCCTAAATAGTAATTGTCCGCATATTTCGGCAGAATACCTGAGGTTTGTCGGCCTTTTTTAACTTTTCAACCGTTAGGGGTTGTGTGTCGTTAAAAAAGGATCTGACAGACTGTGGCATTGTTTCGATTTACAACAGAAATCGAGAGCCACTCAAAGTTTTTTAACAATAATTTATCTATGCGTTTTGTCAATGTCGCACCCACGATTATCTTATTCACAATTTCCTTACAAAAATCGAAAAAATCCTTAAGTACAACTGTCAATATCCTAGTCAAAAATATTATGTAGTTGCCCTTTTACCGCCTACACCCTACACCACGCAAATAAAATGTTCTTCTCGAACACAAACATTCTAGTAAATAGTTTCCTGCATCTCAGTACGAACTATGACGATTTTTATTCTGCAAGGTTCAACTGGATGAAACGTAACGATCAGGAACCCCCAAATCGCCTAAAAACGAAATTTGAGCTATTTTTATATTTTTAGTTATTTAATTATTCCTACGCCACCACTGACACGACTTCTAAAAACTATATGAAGTTTCCATCCTCGCCACATTAGTAATACAGTGTCAAAATTTCAATAAAACCCATTCCAGGTTACACAATACAAAACGATCGAAAGCAATATTTGTATGTATACATCAGAAACTTTATTCTTCTCTTAAGTTCCTTGGTTTCTATAACAGGCAAGCCAATGTTCCAATGGTGTCCCTCTAAGTCCCTTTTTCGCAGGTCAATGGAGAGCCCATTATGAATATAAAAACTTTTTCATTTTAACCCCCCCCCCAACCACCCGAATTCTACTCTCACTCAAAAAAAGCAGAAAATGATCAGGGACCCCTAAAACGCCTAAAAATGAATAAGTTTGGCTGTTTTTATATTTTTCGTTTTTTTACTGTTGCTGCCCCGCCACTGACACGATTCAAAAAACCATACGCGTTTTCCATTCTCGCCACGGTAATAATACTGTGGCAAAGTTTCATTAAAATTTACAATCTAAAGCAATTTTCGTATGAATGATCAAAAAAGTCTCTTGATTTCTGGAATAGGCAAGGCAATGTTCGGATGGACCTTAAAAAGGGTATTATGCCGCTAGATCTTTCTTTCGCAGGCAATGGACAGCCGAATATGAATACAAAATGTTTTTGTGTTTTACAACCCCTTACCCCCCAACCACCCCAATTGCACCACCATCCAAAGAAGTAGAAAATGATCAGGAACCCCTAAAACGCCTAAAAACGAAGTTTTAGGAATATTCTAAATTTTTTGTGTTTTGCTAATTACTCCGCCACCAATGCACCGATTTTCAAAATTATAGCAGCATTACCTACTAAGACTTCACTGCATATATAGGTAGGTACCCAAATTTCATCAGAATCCATGTAGCGGTTACTGTGGCTAAGTGACGTGGATTCTCAGTCTGTAGACATCATGAAATGCCCAAAAAGCGTATTATCTCAAAATTGAAAATTTTTGCGAGCGTAATACGCCCCTCACCTATCGGTGTGGGAAGTAAAACTCTACAATTTCGTTTTCAGCTGTTTTGGAGGACACTGTAAATTTTTTATCCTACTTCAATTGTATTTTCGACATAATTATGATCACGTTTTTATCGCAAAACGAGTCAAAAATAACGACTAGCTGCTTTAGCAGGAGATATATGTTTTAGATTTAATTTTGGTTTTTCCGAAACTAAAGTGGAGTATTCGCATAATAACCCTCCTGTGTATCTTGCAAATAATGCAACTCTATAAAAATTTATATCAGTGCCGCAAAAAACCTAAAAACCTAAACCAAGGATATTTTGATGACATTGTAATCCTAAGAGGTAAACAAATGGGAATCTGCCTGGAACTAACGCAGTGGGCATCATCCCTGGTGGAGAGATGGTGCGTTACGTTACTATCTGTGAATCGATCGAAAACCATCATGGTACCATTCACGAAGCGACTGAATGTAAATATCACCAAGGCACCCATTTCTCTTCGGTAAGCAAATAGTTGCCAAAGAAGCGAAATACCTGGGAGTCAAGTTTGACGATAAACTAATTTGGAATTAGCCACATAGAGAACATCACGAGCCGAACGGATCTCGGGCCAGCTTAATGATGATGAGACGAGCGATCGGTTGTACCTGAGGTTTAACCCCATCGATGGTAAACTGGCTGTACACCAAAGTAATCAGACCCACAATGGTGTACAGTACTATTGTATGGTGACAAACGTTCATCAAAGCGCAGCATCTAATGTGGGGCATACACGGGGAAACATATCTCGCTGCATGCGGCGAGGCGGCGCATCACATAAATAATTGGTCTCAGCATCACACAACTCCACACACACTACTTGAGGTATCCCATGGCACTGCCACTGAAACATTAGTTCTATTTAAAATGGCGTGCTACACTCAGCTTACCAATGAGCAAATCTGTGCAATTGGCGTAGCAGTTGCTATAGTATTCGATGAGGATAAAGATAAAAAGAAAAGGCCCAGAAAAAAATGGTCAAGGAATTGGCTAACACAAAGGAAAAGTTATCCACATGTGAATTTGGAATTTGATACGCGAACTGCAACAAAATGAGAAAGAGGACTTCCTAAATTATCTGAGGATGGACGAATCTAGTTTTGATTGTTTACTTAATCTAATTATAGACCTGCAATTGAAAAACAAAATACTGTAATGAGGGAGGCCGTGTCTGCTGAAGAACGCCTGATAGCCAAACTCCGATATTTAGCTACTGGGCGCAATTACGAAAACTTGAAGTTCTTTTGTGCAATATCACCTCAGTTGTTAGGGAAGATTATTCCTGAAACGTGCTGGGCTATTTATAGAGCTTTAAAGGAAGAATATGTGTAATCTGTATAAATTCTTCGCTTTGTTTCCATCTATCTTTAAATATTTTGTGCCTAGTTATAATCAACAGAATTGATCAATAATAAATCAATAACTAAACTTCGTTTTTTAATTCTCCCAAGTCACTATTTTTTGACGATCAGTGGCGCTACACAGCCATTCACAGTGAAACCAGTTGAGACTTGTCGCTTTGCAAGTTCCATGAAACCGCCGGAGTCGGTCTCAATGATACCGTCTCAATGATACATGATACTAGCTAGACCGCAACATTAACAATGAGATTTGTCTCGCAGACCTAGGTCTCGCCGCAAGCGGCGAGGTAAGTCTCACCGTGTATGCCCCGTTTAAGGAGCTCACAAAAGTGTTGCGGGCTGCATGTGTGAGCATAGCGGGCGCCGACAGCAGCATTGGAGGCTGACCATCCCACCTCTTGACATTCACATAGAGGAAGAGGCAAAAATAGCTGCATACAGAATGCAGTGCCATGGCGATTGGTTTTACCACCATGCCATGGAACACACCACGATATTTGACAACCTGTAGTGCTACATACTTGAGATGCCCCCCGACAGAATGTCAAGAGTCGTGAACACCGCGATCCCATACAAGGTCAACCTAAATGTAGGATCGGAATGGGCTCTAGAAGAACCTCGGCACATGTCGGATGGTATCATCTGGTACACTGATGGCTCCAAAAATTCATCAGGTACAGGAGGGGGCATATACAGTCACAGGCCTAGGCGGAACGTAAGTCTCCGCCTAGGGTGAATTGGCTACCGGTTTCCAGGCAGAAATAGCTGCAATTTCGGAATGAGTCTGCCAAAATAGCCTAAAGAGACTAGCGAAGACCAACAAGGTAATATTATCTTGGGTGCCTAGTCACATACGAGTGGGTGATAATGAGAGAGCCAACAAGTGTGCCAAGGAAGGTGCAGAATTCCCTCTTATTGGGCCAGAACCAGCATGTGGTATCATACAACATGATACGGAAGGCTGTCACCAGACGAGTGTCAAATGAGCACCAGAAGCGCTGGGACAGCGTGGAGGGGAATGTTTAGTTTAAGAGGATGCTGAGGGGTTCCTCGTGTTCTAATACCGCAGACGCTCTCAGATTGAACAGGAAGGAACTTCGAAAGTTGGTTAGATTTATAACCGGCCATTGGACGTACACACCTGCAAAAGCTGGGGATTGATGTGGCCAACCCATTATGCAGGAAGTGCGGTGAGGCAGGCAGAACAGCTATGCATGTTATCTTCAACTGTCTTGCCCTGAGTGGAAGCAGGAACTTCTATCTGAATGTAGGCCAGGAAGTTAGGAGAGCACAGTCCAATGTGCCGGGTGTTTTCTCACACTCTGCCACTCCTCCTATCTTTTTTATTTGAAGAGACAGAAAAGAAGTTGTTGTACGGAAGTTTTATAGTGTTCTCTTGTCATTTAGAATTTGATACGAACAAAAAGAAAAAATTATAAAAAAATTCTGTTTTTCGTATAAAGTTATATCACGGAAAGAAATATATTTTTCTCTTGTTTTCAAAAATATGTATAGGGTTTGTTCACGTTATTTTGGAAGGTCTTTAAAATATTTAGCTTCCAAGTTTCTAAAATGTGGAAGTAAACTCAATCCACTATAGCCATGACCAGGCACGTATCCAGGATTTGGTATTGGGGGGTCCAGATTATGGGTGTCACTTGGTTGACCTTTCGGGGGGGGGGGGTCCAGATTAGAGTTGCCACCTTAATTTGCAGGGGGGGTGTGCGTTTCATTTTTTAGACGGCATTTTATAACGTTTCGGGGGGGGGGGGGGTCCGGCCCCCTGGACCACCCCTCTAAATACGTGCCTGGCCATGGCGGTTAATCTTTAGTTTAATTGACAGGTGCAATTATATAAATGGTTGATGGTGGTTCTGTGTATTTATTTTTCTTAATTCTTAGTTGTTAATTGCATTCCTATTTTAGTTCAATTTATAAACCAACCATTAATGTTAAGCAATAGGCGCGTGCTCCTCGTTACCACAATTGATGGCACAAACGGCATGCGGATATCTAAATAGTTTGGGCACTAGACGGAGAACTAGAGACATCCATTCACAGCTTAAATATATACTGATCTCAATACAATTTGTGAACCTACAACAGCCTGTTTCTTACATATGAATTTTTTGGAGTAAGACCGCGCTGTCCATTTAAATGGAACTGTAATAAATTAATACCTATTAGTGACATTTGTGAACATTTTAGTCAGTTATTGGTAATCGTTGAGATTATAAAATGTCTACGTTTGGACGTACAACTTTAGACGGTAAGTTTTTAATTATAGTTGATTTTAATTAGTTTTAGAGTGAAACTATGATACATTAGTCTTAATATAAGGATATTAGATAAAAACTCGGATAAAAAGTAGTTATCCAGTGACAAAAATAACAGCTGTTTGCATGTAAATTTGTGATGACCATTTAAATTGACATCACGACTTGGTCCCTACTTGTTAACATAACTTGACATATTTTTAATTTGGTTTTTAATTGCCTCATTTTAGCAGTATTTGGTGAAGACAAGCATTTATAACCAGGCAAAAATCGCTTTTTGCAGTTGCTAAAAGCAGATGAATCTGAAATTGACGGTTTATCAGACGATAAAAATGGCCAACCAGACTGCTTTGTTTATCATCATGAAAGACCTAAATGTGCCTGATATTCCCCAACTATCCAGCGATGAAGATTCAGATTTTAAATTTGATATGCTCTTAAATGAAATTAAAAGACGGAACAGAGAAGCAAAAAATCATGGAAAAATCAGACAGGTAAGTTGATTATTTCTATTCAAATTTAATTGGGATTTATTAATTTTAATTCTGTTTAGGTTCTTCGGGCATACGTTTGAGCACGATTCTTCAACCGACGACTAGGTACACCGAAAGAACTGGAAAATTAAAGATTATAAATATTTTTGTTGACGACAGAGATTTTGAGAATATGTGCAACTGCACAATAAATTATAAAATTCATGGCAGAACATGACAAAGCTTTGAACCTTACTTTAGACGAAATGAAAAAGTTTATTGGTATTACTGTTTTAATTTCATGTTCGCGCTATCCAAGAACTAAAATGTTCTGGGCTGAAACCACTCACGTCGAATCTATCTCAAAAGTATGACTCAAGATAAATATTTTGCTTATTAGAAGTTACCTAAAATTCACCATTGATAATGAGGTTCCAGAAAATGAGAGAAGGGCTGATGAGTTATGGAAAGGCAGGCCAATACTGCAGAACACAATTATTTCTATTCTATTTCTATGAGTATCATATGAAATACAATATAAAATGATTTTTAATTCTGTTGTCGACTTAGTTTAGATACTTCATTTCAATAAAGAAAAAAACGCATATGCGTTTTCTTACAGAATCCTTTCGAACAAGTCCTGATGTCCACTAAAATGGACATAATGTTTTTCTTTAACCAACAGAAAAAAATGCAAAAATATAAAAATGGATTTTCTATACCCTTAAACCCGTTTATGATGGCCAACTTATTATATCTAGCACCAATCAGGTGTCTGATGAGGCTATATTTGTTAGAAGGGCGCGGTACAACGTTGCTTTTGCTCAGTTTGTATTCCTTTGCTGTCATCAATTGTGATAATAAGGTATATGTATAAGTGGTATCCGAACTAGAACAGATTTGAAATCCTTGCTCAAAAAAACCGTATTTTTGCACAAACACATAACAAATAGATTATTTCCTTATGACGCGCGTATGAATAATAGGGTCAGGTTAGCGTCACCACTCTATATACATTTTATTCAATAAAAATAAAGCAGGAGAGTAAAGAACATCCCAGCGGTCGCGATGATGGTCGTCCTTTCAGGTCGTTTCTGAGAAGGCTGGGTGCGTTTTAAGGAATTTCTTGGAAATCACAAAACCCATGATGGGGGCTTGTTGGATATTTAGACATCTTCGCCAGTCAACAATGGTAAACATCGTATTTTCCAAAAATGAATTTACCTGGGCTTCGGCAACACGTGACAAATTTCTGTGCCTGGATTTGTAGTACCCAATGTTGTAGTAATGAAAAGTAGGTAGGCGTTTATTATAAAAATCAGCTGCACTCTTGGTGGCAGAGATAGTGCTTTAGATTCAACTGATTATACATTTTATTTTAGCTGATATGTGTTTTTTGGTAAGAAGTGCGAATAGAATATATTTAGAAAATAGACATATTTTGTTGTAATTAAATAACTACAACATATTCCATAATCGTGTCTAAGTGTAAGTTACTGTTATAATAATAATTATTATTATTGTTGTTGTTGAGGATTATAAGATCGAAGAGGTAACCCGCTCATACTATGGATATTATAGAAATACTGAAAGGTTGTTCACAGTATAGGTAGGATTTTGCTATTTGATAACAGATAGATATGATGAGCAGCGTCACCAAAAGTAATCAGTTGGCTACTGATTATATTAGTTTAAAAGTTGTCGTTCGGCTTGGTGCATCCAGTGTTGCCAGATGTAATATGTCGAATGAGGCACATTGGAGGCAAAACGAGTGCTGTTAATGAACATTGTCAAATAAGTAACCAGCGTCAGCATATTGAAACATGAGCTTTAACATTTTGTTGGGTAAAAATTTTGAAATCCGTGAATAGTTATTACCTATGCCTAAGATTTAGCGTTAAATACAGAGTTTAAAATGTTAGTTAACAATGGACACTTCATATAGAAAAAAGGAGGCTATAATAAAGCAAAAATAATTTTTTGGATACCTCCAAGAGAATTGCGATCTCCGATGAGGCATACAAAATGAATTTTAGTGATACTTTGCTATTGCCACCAATGCCACCTAGCTCAAAATTATTCACCCTCCCTGCACATTCCCCACTTTCGAAAAGCGACAATCTTCTTGATTTTACTTTTTTTAACAATTCTAAAAATGTTTGAATAGTTATAACAGTAACTCTAGGTGAAAACTTCATCAACAGCTTAATGGTAATCATAGCTCGACGAAGCCAGACAAGTAAGCCACCTTTCACCATTTTTGCCAAATCAAAATTGCTTAGGGACTTTCCTAATCCCAATTTTATTTATTTTATGCTGATGACTTTACAAAAAAATAGGTTTATGTATAAAATCAATTTACAATCAAGACTGTGTTGTAGGAAAAACTATTGGGTGCTATTTGGAAAAAAAGTTGGGAGTAAGTTTTAGGGGTTGAGTTACAAAAAAATATTTAGAAAGCATGGTATGACAGACCCTATAGTACTTTCAAAAATGTCACTCAGTTTTCGTTTGAACATTTTTTTGTTACGAGAATATTACGTGTCAAGGAAATTCGGGGACACGATATATCCTAAAAGACATTAAATAAATGAACAACTCTTGTACGTTTACATTCGAATTCAATACCTATTTTTGAACAACAAATGTTAGTATGCGTGCACAGTAGCGGCAGGTAACCCGTTTTGGCCAATGCCCAGCCCGCTGGCAGGTAGAAGCAGGTGAAGAGAGCCGGCGCCGGTTCCGCACGCAGGTAAGTACACCGGTGCATTGTACAGTGAAAGCAGGTAAGAAAAGAGTATAAAGATTTGCCAGTCGCATCTAGACACGGCATAGAAAACATGCAATAACTGTTGCCCATTATTGGAAAAATAGTGGTGTGATGTTCAAATTCCTGACGGAGAGTTTTAAAAGCACTGGAGATGATTCCCCCGAGGGGCCAGAGGGTACAATGAGGTGAAATAGTTTTTGGTTAAAAAGTTGTCCTCCTTAACAAATATTTTGACGTGACTTGGCGTTTTTTTTTTCGTTTAATCAGCGTTTTTTGATAAATCCGTGGTGGGAAGTTTTGAAATGAACTACTAGTACATAAATCCGTGTCCGTATGAAACACATGTATAGATTCACATCATACAGATTAGAACCATTTAGCTGAAATTTGTCAAGCAGATGAATATGTGACTGATACTGTACGTTTTCAATGAACTCATGTGCTCGTCTTATTGAGGAAGCTGTCCATTCTGATAGAGACTGTTTGAATCGCTTTGTAAACAAGTAAATAATTGCGATCGCGAACATTTTCGATTTTGAGATGTTTTTTGGGCATTGGGAACAAGATTAACATTGGACGCGCTACATCAGGAGCCTTCTGCACTTGGCAACGCAGCAGGGACTACCTGGGTTCAATGGAAATTCCCGTGTCGGACAGATCCTTTGGGCTGGCCCACCAGTTATAAGATTGTTATATCATTAAATGCACATTTTGTTACTCATATATTTTATGTTTTGTATCATTTCTTTATCATATTGAATCATAACTTTACCATATTTATACTATATTTTCATCAAGATTTATCATTAAAACCTGTTATCGGTAAACAGCCTACTTTTTAATATCAAATATCGAAACAAACCAACACATCGAACATCAGACATAGTTGAAGTACATCAAGACTTCTATTATTAATAAGCTTACATGATAAAAAAGAGTATTTTTTCCAGGAATTTCCTGATGTTATAGTGTACTGCAAATGGCCCAGACGTTGAGATCTCGATTAGAACAAAGAAACACTGAAGGTTATACGTTGTCTTGAACCAGATATATTGCAAATCTTTGCAGCGCGCTCCAATTTATAGTTGCGTGACAATTGCATAATTCATAAATTTATAAGTTGCATTACAAAACTTAGTTCTTTGTTTATAATCTGTGAAAATTTCTATTCCAAATATTTATGAGCAGCAGAGATATGATTTTATAAACAAAAAATATTCTCTTCGTTCCTATTAGCTGTAGAGGCGTAGGTCATTTTTTATGAAATGAAAGGTTTTTTAATGAGTTTTCCAACAAACTTTACTGCAAATAGATGTGACAATAAACGTAAAAAGTTATTGAATTTGTTCATTAGAAAAAAGTTACTCCTTTATATTATTTGAGTTTGTTTGAATCTCAACCTTCGATGCAACCATTCCGCTTCATTACCGGGGAATCGATAGCACCTCTTCTATCTCCGTGCTCAAGTGACTCCCATAGACACAAACAAACTAAATTTCTGTTACTATAAAAGCGTTCACGCGGGCTTCCGACGCTGCGCTGGTAACCGGGCATACACACAATGGAGCAGGTTAGCCTGCTAGCGATACCTGCAAGCAGGCTAACCAGCTCCACTGTGTATGGGCCCTTAGAAACGAAGTATAAAAAAGCTGCGTATGTATTATATTTATGTATATACGAGTATTATTAATTGATGATGACTGTGTATTGCGTAATCTTATTAATATTAGTAATTAAGCAATGTAATTGAATATAGAAGTTCTACTCCTGAGTGACCTGTTGGCTAATTTATTATAGATATATGCAGCCACACTTCGGGGAGGGCATGCAGTCTTATTGACTTATTGAATATCATTAAGGTTAAATTTTATTGAGATGAAACGTTGATGTATGGCAACTTGCTCATTGTTAATTGTATTGTGCTGGTCCTCAGTTAACTGGAAAAGCAGTGCTTGACTTCGCCGAGGTTAAAGTAAAGACCTTTGTTGTTATATGCCACAAAATCTCGAAATATATCTCAAATTTGATTTGCCCGTGATTACAACAGGCTTTCCCCTATTTGGCGAAGAAACCAAATGATCATTTATCTATTTGACAATTTTTTTCAAATAGTTTTTTAGACAGATTTACTATGTAACTATATATTAATCTCTTTAGAACGTTATACACGAGGTTATAAATCTTTTCAACTATGTAAATTGCAACAACAAATAATAGAATATATAATAATCAGCGGAAATGGTCACTTGGATTCAAGCAGCAAAAAAGCGACACGCCGGCGCCGCGCCGAAGAGGTGAACAAGCGTTTATTTATATGTTTTTATGCGCCACCCGTTTTATATATTTCTAGCAAGCAAGATAGTATCTAGTTTGCAAGTTGCTAATTATTGAATTATAAAGTACAGGGCGCGCCCTTCAGTCGGTTGATATCGTAGCGAAGCGCTAGTGGTCGCGTTCGAAAGGCGTATCTTTAAAGTTTTGTTTGGACACAGTTCAGTTGTCATCATGCGTTGGAATAGTGAGCAGCGTGAATTTGCCGTTGAAACCTACTTTTCTAGAGGATGTTCCGTGCGCCCCAGCGCACCTTTCAGGGTCATTTTAATTTAGCCCCCTTGGTCCTTGTGCCGGACCAGAAGTCGATTGTCACGTAGGTTACTAAGTTTAGGAAACCTGCAAGTGCGACAGAGCGAAGAAATGAAGTCCCTCGGCCCATTAGATCTGCGAACATTGAGGCAGTGCGTACGACGTGTTGCAATCACCGCAACCGCGTTCTGTGCGCAAACATGACTCTGCCTTTGAACACTCCTATCGTTCTGTGAGGAGAATTCTTCATGAGGACCTTCATTTTCATCCTTATAAGATGGCAATCGTCCATCAACTTTCTGAACGTGACTTAATTCTCGGATGATTGCTTGTGAGGTTCTCCTCGAAGTTGTTCCTATTGCTATTATTAAGTTGTTCGCTATTGCTTTTTTTAGTGATTAAGCCCATTTTCATTTGTGTGGATCTGTCAACAAACAAAACATGCGCTACTAGGGTGACTCCAACCCTGCATCAGAGGCACAGTCACAGTGTGGTGTGCAATTTCCTTAGCTGGAATTATTGGTCCCTGGTTTCTTGGTGTAAAATGAAGTCCCAGTTTCAGTGAATTCGGTCCGGTATGTAGGCATGCTAGAGGAATTTTTTGTCCGGCTAAGTAAGTTGGACTTAGGGGACATTCGGTTCAAACAGGACTGTGCAACGGCTGGCACTTCTAGAGCATCGATGGCTGTTTTGAGGAAACACTTCCCAGATCGCCTCATCTCGATCAGAGGCGATTTGGGGTGGCCGGTCAGCACTCTCGCGAATAATCCGCTTGCGACTTACGAGATTGAAAGGCCAACATCCGGAAGAAATTTCCAACATAACACCTGCTATGCTGGCAAGAGACATTACAAACGATAGAAATCGCTTTACTCAATGTATAGAGAATAGGAGGAGGCACCTATCTGATTGGATCTTCATAATCATGTAGAACAAAACTTTAGTTATGCACCTATATCATAAAAAAAAGAAATCAAAACTTTTCGGTTCATACAATGAGTTTTATTAACTTTTGAAAAAAGGAAATTATATTGCCGCACCCTGTATAATATGTATGAAAAACCTCTGAATGCATACATATATCTTTAAAGACAATCTTCGGATAGGTCTGTAAAATATAGGATGTCACCAAACTAATTTAATAGTCCTTCATGAATGGTATACAAAAGTGACTTCCGTGACGTCAAAAGTAACGATACATCTGACTGGAGCCCTTTAAATTTTTCGATATCTATTAGAACGATCGCAAAAAAGCAAAACTGACAAATCACAAATCAGATTTGCCAGATAAATTATGTTTTTTTATTTGAACAGATCTTAATTCAGTCTTCTTTTTCTGAGGTCTTGATAATAGGTACTGAAGAACTTGAAAGGCTGCAATTAGGTATCGTTTCTGTTGACTTGACGGAAATGACTACTTTTTTATATCAATAAAATTAAACAGCCAGCAAAAACCCTCGCAAAAACCGCAGATACCTTTCATTTCAAAATTTTAATGGTTTTGAAAATTGTCAAATTCTAGTAAATGTAGTAGCCAGTAGGTTGTGCAAAATATCAATTTCTGTTGTACTCCATCTTCTCTTTGACGTTACATACAAGGTTTGAGACTTTCCACCACGGATTTATTGAAAATCGCTGATTAAAATAAAAAGCGCCGAGACACTTTGAAAGATTTGTCAAGTTTTTAACCAAGAACTATTTCACCTCCTTGTGCCCCCTACCCGCCAGGGTCATCCCTTTGAAAATTTTAAATGACAAGGGGTATCGAGTAACAGCTAGTTCCAGGGCCGTAGCTAGGCGTTGACCATGGAGGGGGTTCATGGTGACCTTAGGGGGGTTCATGTATAAAAGAATATGTAATGTCTTAATTTGCTTAAAATTTGTATAGATTGTATCGCTGCTAATGTGTCATGAGCGACGAGGGATTGGTTAGTAGTAGAATAAATCGCTAAGCTTGGAGAAAGCATCCTTGATTATTTTTATTTTGTATTATTTTACTAGTTATTTCATTCATGGGAATATTCATGGGGGGGGGGGGGGGGGGGTTGAACGCCCCAAACCCCCCCTTATATACGGCCCTGGCTAGTTTCAAAGGTATGTCGAAGTCCACTATTTTGGCGTTTGGTTTTTTTAAATCGGTCGATTCGTTTTTGAGTTAGAAAAATGTTTATGTACCTTAATTTGTTCAAATTAGCAGACCATTCTATAGGCCATTTTCGCCCTATCCATTTATCTAAAAACGCGTTGTCTAGCGATTGCCGAACCGTCTGCGTCTTGCTGAAAATAGATCTCATCTAGAATACGTTTCCATTTTCTTGTATTTGGTTTTCAATGGTTTCGGTGACAAACGGATAAATGGTATTTTTCGACATATCTAAATAAATGTTTTTATTTAAATTTTCATTAATAAAAAATGGCCCAGTTACTTTGTTTCCTAAAATGCCTGCTCATACATTAATTTTTTGGGCGTACTGAGCATGCCCTTCTGTAAAAGCCTGAGGATTTTCATTGCTCCAATACCTGCAGCTATAGTTATTCTTATTGACAAATCTAGTTAGATAAAATGTGCATTCATCAGTGAGCAGATATTCTTTACTTGAATGGTATTATCATTAATCGCTGTAGTCATTTGTTCATAAAACTCGACTTGCCGATCAAAATCGTCTTCGGTTAACTCTTGCATTATTTTTATTTTGAATGGATGAAATATCTGGAGTTTAGTGACTGTGTGTCTAGATTCTAATAAAACATCCGTCGCATCCACAATTTTGAGTAATGAAGTATTTTTAGGATTCATGCCAAATGACCCAAAACTACAGCTTGATTGGCTTCATCCAAAACTCTAGGTTTTTATTTGCAACAGATCCAGTTTGAGTAAATTTAGTAACAAAGTTCGAAGCATACCTATGAGAAGTTATCTTCCCCGGATGTCTGGCGTTAAACGTAATCGCGGTTTACCAGGTACATTGATTTTGGCACCATAAATTAGAATCACCTCCACTGTTTTTGCAATTCTCCGTCAGGAATTTGAACATCGCATAGGTATATCATTGTTTGGCCAATAACATTTTGAACACTTATTGCAATGAAAAGTGATATTTTGATGTGTTTTACTTCCCACACCGATAGGTGAGGGGAGTATTGTGATCGCGAAAATTTTCGATTTTGAGATGACACGCTTTTTGGGCGTTTTATGATACCTACATAACGAAAGGCCACGTCACTCATTTCCGTCGGTCTGTCGGTCTGTTGGCGTTTTTCTAGCCTCGTAATCTCAGCAACCGCTGCAAGGATTTTGATGAAATTTGGGCAGCAATATGCTGTGGGGTCGTAGTAGGTAATGCAGTTATAATTTTGAAAATTAATGCATGGGCGGCGGAGTAACAGGCAAAAAAACGAAAAATTCAAATATTCCCCAAACATCGTTTTTAGGCGTTTTAGGTGTTCCTGACCATGTTTTGCTTTTTTTTGGTGGGGGTGAAATTTGGGGTGGTTGGGTGGTGGGGGGTTGTAAAATTGAAAAATTTGTTGCTTCCATAATTAGCTGTTTACTGACCTGTGAAGGAAGACCTAGCGACATAAATAACTTTTTTAGGTCCATCCGAACATTGCCTTGCCTATAACAGAAACCAATGAACTTACAATTTTTTCTGGTGTAAACATACGAGTATTGCTTTAAATCGTTCTGCATTGTGTAACGAGGAAACTGTTGAATTGATTTCAAATAAATTTTGACACAATATTGCTACCACGGCGAGGATGGAAAATGCGTATGGTTTTTTAAATCGTGCCAGTGGCGGCGTAGAAATAATAAAAAAACTAAAAATATAAAAACAGCTCAAACTTCGTTTTTAAGCGTTTTAGAGGTTCCTGATCATTTTCTGCGTTTTTTTGGGTGGGGGTGAAATTGGGGTGGTTGGGGGGTGGGGGACTGTAAAACTGAAAAGTTTGTAGTATTGATAATAGGCTGTCCATTGACCTGTGAAGGGAAGACCTAGCGGCATAAGACAGTTGGGGGAGGGGGGGGGGGGGGCTGGCGATGATTTGGTTGCAAGAGGATCTTAGACTAAAGCTTCATGCTATGTGAAAATAAACTGGTATCACCGTAATGTGTGGGAAGTACTGAGTCAAACAACTTGACTTAATTTTTTTGTTTTATATCTAAAAAAATAAGATACATAAAGATTTTATCTAATTTTCTCGAAAACGAATCGACGATTTTGAAAAATCAAACGTCATGATACTTGACTTCAGACATACCTTTAAAACAAGCTAATACTAGATACCTACCCCTTGTAATTTAAAAATTTTAAGGGGATGACCCTGGGGGGAGGGTATAGGGTACAAGGGGGAAGTAGTTTTTAGTTGAAAAGATGTCCTTAACAAATCTTGTGGAGTATCTGGGCGTTTTTTCTTCTGATCAGTGCTTGATATAAATCTGTGGTGCGAAGTGGAAGGTATGTACGATAAGTTGGATTAAATTTTAAAAATGATGAGTTTTATACAGGGTGTCTAATAAAAGCGTAAGATATCAAAATTCTGTTTTTTTAAATATATATTATTCTTTTGATCTTTCTGATCTGATCTTTTGGTCACGATAGTCCGTCGAGCATTATCTACTACATGTCCTTAAAATACTACATCCCGACGAAAATAAATAACATAGATTTTCTTGATGCTACACATCATAAAATGCCGAAAAAAAATCTCACAATCCTGAATATCCACAATTACACCTACCCATTGTAAAGGGGACACCTCGTATATTGATATTATATTTTTGGATTCGTTACTCATGATACTGCTAAAGATAACAAGTAGACTGTGTGTTGGCCGTAATGACTTACCCAGGAGGAACGTTCTGCCTGTAGCCGACCGGCGGCACCTGCTGATGGTAGGCTGCCGTGCCGGCAGCAGTGCCGGCTGCTTGGGGCGGCACCTTCCCCGTAGCCGTCGTCAAACTTCCGTATCCTCCGACTTGATGGGACTGCTGGCCGGGGCTCCCTTGCGGCCCTCCTCCGTATCCACCTCCTCCGGTAGCTGGTGGACCTGGAAAATCAATTTCATTCCAGAATCCATTATCTGATCTCAGATTGCAGCATATTCATGTACAAGCAGCGCCACTCCATACAAATTACTCATACGTTTTTTCCGTCTATTCATGACTTTTACATGATCTTATGCAGGCTGCTACAACGTCTCCACATACACGTTTCAGAACAGGGTCGTGTTAGAAATGCTTATGCTCATAGCTACGCAGTAAAAAATAAACTGAGTGTAAAAAGTGTTTCTTGAGTGGTAGAATTCAAGACTGTAAACTTTTACACGCTTGCAAAGGACAATAACAATAATTGTATACTCAAACTTGCCTTTCGCACTGGTAAGGTTCAAAAGAGTATTTATTATTAACTTAGAGTGAAAATACTTAAATGTAAATAGAATTTTTGTGATTGAATTTTAATTTTAATATGGTAAATTTTATAGCAGTGCCCAATATTTTTCGAAGCGGGAATAGTTACACCGAAAAGTAAAAAAGCCGCCTGAGTATAAACCAAGCCCCTTCCCTTCCACACAGTACTTCAATTCTCGACCTACATCCCTGTGCCACACTCAATCGCTTCGTTGTGTATTAAAACATCGATTTTTAAATTACAATTCAAAAACAAGTGTAAATATTGCAAAATTAACGACGGCGCTACATACGAAGATATCTAAAACAATGAAAGTCCATAAGTACAATATCCTGATCCTGAAGCACATAATAAATAATTTCAATCTCGTAAAGTTGTATTACAAAAACGGACAATACTTTTATAGGCTCTTTATGAGTTCAGCTGGATTTGTATTGATAGAACTAATGTGAAAGTAAAGCTTTTCGTATACAGCAACTTATTGGCTTATATAGGGTAGTCCAATAAGCGCGCGGTGCTCTCTAGCGGCCTTACCCTTTAAATTAGAAGAAAATGTTTTGAATGAAAAACGTTTCTTTTCAAATGGTCTAATTGCAGAAGATAATTTCAAAGATCCGGATATACCGGAAGTAGGCATCAACTTCCTTATTTTAAACAGAACACCCTGTATATTATTAGGTTTTTGAATTCGGCATAGATTTTTAGGTCCAGTTTGTTATCCATCGTTTATCTACCCCCATTAAGTTATACAGCGATTTCCAAACTACTTTTGAACAGGTAATAATTCCTATAAACAAACAGCGTGAATAATTTTTCATAACTCATGTTCCAAGGGTGGGTTATGAACAACGCCTACTAGTCACCAGTACCGATCTCTTGAAAACGATATATATATATATAGATTAGCACTGCAGGCCTAGTAGGCCCATGGCTTGTGAAGTGAGTTCTCTCCATTTCTTCTTATTTTCAGCTTTCATCCTCCATCCCTTGATTTTCAAGATCTTCATATCCGCTTCAACTTCTTTTTTCCATCTAGTCCTTGGTCTCCCTCGTCTCTTCTTCCCACCGACCGAACTTATCAATATTCTTTTCGGTATTCTTGTCCCATTCATTCTCTGTATATGTCCCAACCATCGTAATCTTTGGGCTTTGACTGTTCCCACTATATCAGGTTCTCCGTAGAGATGCTGCAGTTCCTTGTTCGTTCTCCTTATCCACACTTCATTCTCCTTCTTCCCACCAAATATTTTGCGCAAAATTTTTCTCTCCCATATAGCTATTTTATTTAGTTCAGTTTTATTTAGCGTCCAGACCTCGCTACCATATATTACAATAGGCCTTATAACAGTCTTATAGATCCTTATTTTGGCTCGTTGTGACACGTCTTTGCTCTTTAGTATTCGATTCAGTGCATACACACACCGATTTGCCATCATCAGCCTATTCTGAATTTCATATGAAAAGTCTGGTTTCCTTTTGAAGACAGTCCCCAGATACATGAAACTTGTTACTTCTTCAAACTGATAGGTTTTACCACGATCTGTTGTCACTGTTAGTCCCCTATTTCCTCTGAATTCATCATCAGTCCATCGCATGTATTTCGTTTTTTCCTCATTGATACAGAGACCCATCAGTAAGGCTTTCTCCTCAAGCCTTTTCACCACTTCTTTTAGTTCCTTGTCACTTCTGGATAAAATCGCTAAATCGTCCGCGAACGCCACACTTTGATGTTTCCTGTGATATATCAGCCCGTCTCTATTTATGCCTGCATCCCTCATAACTTTTTCAAGACATAAACTAAATAGTACTGATGAGAGTGGGTCTCCTTGTCTTACCCCTTCTTTTACTACAAACGGATCTGATATTTTGCCATTTACTTTTACTCTATTTTCTGTCCCCTCTAGGATGATCTTTACCATTCTAATGATTTTTTCTTCCACTCCTAGTTCTCTCATTGCTTCAATTAATTTTTTCCGATTTACTCTATCGTAAGCTTGTTTAAAGTCAACGAATAAGACAAAAGTTGGTTTCATGTACTCATAGCTTTCTGACTGTATCTCTCTTAAAGTATAAATTTGATCTATGGTACTTCTTCCACGTCTAAATCCACACTGATACTCTCCCACGATCTGTTCAATCCTTTCTGTTAACAACTTCTTTATATATGAGGCTAATATTTTGTAAACAACATTCATTAGTGCTATACCTCTATAGTTTTGACATTTACTTCTATCCCCTTTCTTATATATGGGGCTTGAAAACGATACACGCTATAATAACTGCAAAGGTGACCACTTACCATGCCATGAGACATCAAACGCTAATTCGACAGTATTTATTTTACAGACGTGAGGTTAAGTTGTCAATAATTCTTAGTTATTATGTATTTAAGTGGTACTATTAATTGCTTCGGTTGTAGAGAAACCAACTCATGGTAATGGTAATAACTCGCTTGTTGATTTGCAGCACTCGCCTATGCCTCGTGCTGCAAACTTCAGCTGCGTGAGTTCTTACCGTCCTTACCGCATCGTTAAACAATAATTATACTATTATGTCTACGAAGCCTATTTTCGGAGCTATTCAGCAATCTTTACAAAAAATGTTAATATCTCGGAAACTAAGCACGAAAGAAAGATGCTGTTTTCGGTTTTGAAATGAACAAGAAACGTACTTGTGTTTCAGTGAGATCATTGTTTTAAAGCACATAAAATTAACAGACTAGCAATTTTCAAACTTGAAAAGCTTAAAACGCTTTTTTTCAAATGGAATGGTATGATAAGTTTTACATCAGTGGATGCGAAAATAAATTCTCTTTCACTTTTATCTAGGCACATGTGGTTGTGTCTTTGATGGTTTCCAAAAGATTTACGTTTTTGTAATAATTTTGTAATGGCGCGTAGGAATTGGAAAAATCGTACGTAGCGTGGCTGATTTGTGCCTCACAGACGAAACAATTGTTAACTTCTTCAATTTCTTGAGACACAGTGCGTGTGGTTATATGGGTTATAAGAAATGGTTGGCATGATGTATTTCCTTGAAAAGTGTTAGTTTGCTCGCATCGAGAGTGTACAAAGAGAGATTTTCTGATATAAGGCATCCAGATCCAAGACCTTTTGAAAAAGTGATATAGATTTGACAGGACCGGAACAGTCAAGTACAAAAAACATGAGAGAATGAAACATGTAATTCATGAAGATTGACATTCTCGCAGCTGTAGTTGAAGATACGCATAGCAAAACAGCAGAAATTAGTCGCGATTTGGGCATTGGTCAAACATATGTGAAAAGGATATTAACGAAGAACAAATTTAATCCTTATCACGTGCTGCTAAATCAAGCACTTGAAGGACAAGATTACTGTAATTGGAGTCGTGCTCGAATCCAAGAAGATGCACTCTTTTTAACAGTGTATTGTTTAGGGATGAAGCTGCATTTCATAATAACGGTCATGTAAACAGGCATAACTTACATATTTACGCTGACGTTAATCCCAATTTTGAGAGGTTTGTTGACAACCAGCATAGATGTGTGACTGTATACGTTTGAGGTGGTGTCAAAGATAGAAACCACGGATATATATATATATATATATATATATATATATATATATATATATATATATATATATATATCCCGTATATAACCCGTCTGGGTCCGGGTTTAGAATGTTCCCAGGGTTTAATCTGCCTGTCGTAAAAGGCGACTAAAAGATTGGTAGTCCTTGCCTTAAAAGGGCCTATGGTGGTCACCGGCTGTGAAAGCAGGCGTATGAACCACCATAGTGAGGAAGCGGCTGCACCTATGTTAAGGACGGCTTCCCGACAGCGTCTGACCCCAGGTTAGGGGCGGCTGATAGCACCTGGCAGTAGGTATAAAATGCGCCCCCAGGAAGCCGACCAACATCAAACGGCTATTCGGTGCGTGGCGACACTGTGGGGATAACCCAAGCCAGGGATGAAAGCCGGCCGGCAACCTGTACAGGTCACCCCTAGGAGGCAATGTGGTCGGCTGCCTCCGAAATGTCGGCTGGGGGCCCTAAGGCTAACCACCGGACGGGCCCTACCTTCTGGTTCGACCGCCCCAGAAGAAGAGCACCCACACCAGGCCGGTATCGGAAGCCGGCTCTGGGCAAGGTGGCGGTGCCTCGGATCGCCCTGACGACGACACACGCATCGACATGGACCGTTTTAGGTGGACGACGGAACTGAAGGATGACCTGCTGAGCTGCTACGAGAGCAGTAGCCCGCGCCGTAGGGGATACATGTCCCGCATGCATGGGAGGTGGTGTGAAATGCATCCAGAGCATAGCACAATTACCTCCCAGAGCTTGCGGAACCAGGTATTTTACCTTCGGGGGCAGGGATACGTTCGTGCTCCAGCTCAGCCTGCCCCTCCGGCGACTGAAAGGCCTGTTAACCAGGCTGGAAGGTCGCCGATGAGGCCCGCTGAGAGGGAAATCGACGAAGCCGTCTCACCTGGAGATTTCAGTGACCGAAGGGCCTTGCATAACAACAAGAGGTCCTTCAAGCTGGCAGATTTAAAGAGAGAGGATGAGGCGTTGAGTGAACGTCTATCGGAGGTCTCTGACATTTGGAGCATCAACTGCGAAATTTACGCTGCGGCTCTGAGGCTGGCTGGACAGGGGAGAGTGAGAGACTCTCCTGTCGAGAGAGCACAGAGGCGGGTGCGCCAGATGGAAGCGAAAATCCAGTTGGCTCGCCAAGAAGCATCCCGTATCCAGTGTGTGATGGAATATAGAGCGGCCGGTAGGCCTTTTACGCGCCGCGTGCGCCAGATAGCCCGAGAGCTAAGGCGCGACCATCACACGCTCAGTCAAGCGGTACTGGTTGTTGTCAAGCAGCATTGTCTTGACAGGATACGGACGCTAATCGCTGCTAAACGATCACTGGTGACGCGGGCGAGAGGTTTGGAGGAAAACAGATTATTTTCCGAAAAGCCTGCTCGTCTCTTCCAACAGCGACCACCAGTCATAGAGCAGCCGCCAACTGCTGATCGCGTGGAGACTTTCTGGAGGGGCATTTACGAACACCCCAAACCTCTCCAAGCAGACACTCCGGCCTTGGCGCAGTTCGAGTCCGTTTGTAGGAGGACTCCAAACCTGAATGTACTGCGTCACCCGATAAACACGGAAGAAATTCTTGGTGCCTTACGAGGCGCAAAGAATTTCGCAGCTCCTGGCCCGGATGGCATAAACACCTACTGGTTGAAAAAGTTTCCCAGTTGCCACCGGCATTTAGCTAGAGTTTTTAACTCGTGGCTAAATCAGGAGCAGCCAATTCCGGCTTGGTTTGTCGAGGGTCGAACCGTGCTTCTCCCGAAGACCGGAGATTTGTCTGATCCTAAAAACTACAGGCCAATAACATGTCTGAACGCATGTTACAAGCTCTTCACCAGAATCTTGTACATGCGTATCCTTCAAGCTGTAAATCCCGTATTTCTCAGCGTATATGAACAAAGAGGGTCTAAGAAAGGAGTAGCTGGCTGCAGGGATAACCTGTTGATTGACCGCTGTGTCACACAGGACTCCGTGCATTACCTGCGAAACCTTTCTATGGCCTGGATCGACTATCGGAAGGCATTCGACACTACGTCTCATGAACTGATTGTGCGGCTGTTGGAATGTCTTTCGGTAGATGATCAAATAGTGGGATGCATCAAACAACTGATGCCGCTCTGGAAGACTCAGTTCACTATAACATCGGGTGAAACCAGGGTTCGAACAGAGTTGGTATCATTTAAAAGAGGGGTCTTCCAAGGAGACTCCTTGAGTCCCTTGCTCTTTTGCATCTCGCTACTGCCTTTGTCCATAGCGCTGAAAAATACTAAGGGATACAGCTGTGGCAAGCCCAATTACCGGAGGCACAAGGTCACCCACTTATTTTACATGGATGACCTGAAACTCTATGCCTCCGGACAACGCGATTTAGAGCAGTCGCTTAGGGTAGTGCAGGATTACAGTCAAGCTATTGGTATGGAGTTCGGGATAGACAAATGTGCCATGGTTCATCTCAAAAGAGGACGTTGCGGAGATAGTGAAGATGAGGAGCAGCTCGTTGATGGGAGCATCTTGCGACAACTGCATGCCGGAGATACCTATACCTACCTTGGAGTGGCGCAGCGTCACATCCAAGAGGCAGAATTGGTCAAAGAGTGTCTCCGCCGCAAGTATTTGCACCGACTCCGGCAGATCTGGTCGTCAGAACTGTCCGGCAAAAACAAAGTCGCTGCCACAAACATGCTTGCGGTCCCATTGTTGCTATACAGCTTTGGTGCTATCCACTGGAACGTGGAAGAGCTGCGACAAATCGACATAAAGACCCGCAAAAGGATGAATATGGAGGGAAGTCTACATCCTAGATCCTCTATCCCGCGAATATACCTCCCGCGACACCTGGGAGGGCGTGGACTATTGAGTTTGGAGCATCTGCACAACAGAGTAGTACTGGCCACTGCCTGCTATGTTACGACGAGCACCGATCCCCTGATCCGCTTTGTGCGAGAGCACGAGATTGCGGGTAAAGGAGCCTTCCTTTTTAAAGCAGCAACACGGGCAGCCGAAGAACTTAGTCTCACGCTCGACTTCACGCGGAGGTGTCAGCAGTCCGTTACGGAACTTGCTCCCGCACAATTAAAAACCCGGATTAAAACTGCTGAAGTCCAATTGCTTTTAAGACTTCACAAAGATAAACCAATGCACGGAATCTTCTACAAACATCTAGAAGAGCATGGTTTATCTGAGCAGTTGACCTTCTCCTTCCTAAGGTCTAATGGGTTGAAGTCGGAGACTGAGAGCTCTATAATGGCTTGCCAAGACGGTGTCTTCAACACCTTAGTATACCGTAGCCGGATTATGGGTATGGATGTGCCCGATATCCGCTGTAGAGCCTGCCTGCAGGCGCCAGAGACCCTTACGCACCTCTTGTCGGCGTGTAAGGTGTACGCTGGCACAGCCTACGTCTATCGGCACAACGCGGCTCTACGAGTGCTATACTACCATTTAAGGCACTCATACGGTATAGATGAGACACCGGTGCTGCCATACGCTCCAGGGGACATTGAGTCCGTTGTGGAGAACGAGAGGTGCCGAATTTACTGGAACTACTCATTCTCCACGCTCGAGCTTATACATGCAAATAAGCCCGACATAGTCCTCCTCGACTACCAACAAAAGACGATGTTCGTTATCGAGTTCTCGGCACCTGCCGAGGGGAACATCGTCTCTAAGGAGGAGGAAAAGCGGACCAAGTATCAGGAGCTCCTCGGACAACTTCGCAGGCTCTGGCCGGACTACACTGTGAGTCTGCTAGTAATGGTCATTGGATCCCTAGGTGGTATGAGGGATACGCTGCTCTCTGCACTGCGCAAAATGCCGGTGTGCCGTGCGGCGGCGCACATCTTAGCCGCCAGAATGCAGAAGGCAGTCATCCATGGGTCCCTTCGTCTGCTTAGGACGCACGATACGCGGACCCAGTGATTGCTCACCTCACGGTGTGAGGAGCAGTCGCTGGGGAATGGAACAGCGGCCCGGTGTGTCGGAGCCCGGGTTGCACCTTTTTTGTTTTTGTTTTGTCTATATATATATATATATAAATAACATAGATAAAAGTGGAAGAGAATTTAATTTGGCATCTACTGATGTGAAACTTATCATACCATTTCTTTTGAAAAAAAGCTTTTAACGTTTTAAACTTCTCCAAATTGAAAATCGCTAGTCTATTTATTAAATGTGCTTTTGAGACAATGATGTGACAAGTATGTTTCTTGCTCGTTTCAAAACTGAAAACCGCAACTTTCTGTTGTGCTCAGTTTCCGAGAGACATATTAACATTTTTTGTAAAGTACTACAAACGTAAAATTTTCTAAAGATTGCTGAATTACTCCGAAAATAGACTTCGTAGGCATAAACTATGGTTATCAAATTGGACCTAGAAATCGATGCTGAATTCAAAAACGTTATAATATTCTATTTAAAATAAGGAAGCTGATGCCTACTTCTGGTACATCTGGATGACCGTCATCTTTGAAATTATTTTCTACAAGTACATCATTTGAAAGGAAACGTTTTTTATTCAAAAATTTTCCTGTAATTTAAACGGTAAGGCTGCTAGAGAGCACCGCGCGCTTATTGGACGATCCTGTATATATTTATTGCACAAATCAGACGAATCGATCTATACAATCAAGTAGCAAATGAAAAAAACTCAACAAGAATGAATGTATTAAAAATTCCTGAATATACTCATATTTAGTACTTCCTGAACAATAGCTGTTTTTGCGGACCTAATCTCGAAAATGTACGGAACATATCCAGCAAATGCGCATGCCATCTTCGCATTTTTCAGCTACGCGAACGCTTGCCTAAGTTCGTTGAGAAAAGAAACAGAAGGCATAGAACTAACAAACCACAAAATAGGGATTACCACAAACTAAGCACTTCAGAACAGAACAGTGGGGGTTATCTATGAGTTCAGAATTAAATATCTCTGCCTTGATTCGAGAGTTTGTTGAACGCGTTACGAACAAATTCAAATGTCAAGAGGCGTAATCCGCGAACACGGACTTTTTCACTCAGAACAAGAATTTGCTTCACCAGAAACAACAACTTTACAACTGCGCATGCGCTAACGTTCTGAATGTATTGAGAATTAGCTCCGCGGAAACCGCTATTATCAGTTACGGAGAAAATTTAGAATGTTTTCTGAAAGTCGATTTCCACATAAAAACAATGCTCATAGTTTTTAGAAATATTTGTACAGCGACGCAACGGTTCACTTCTTGAATTCCAGTATTGATACGACGTTAAGAGAGTGGAATTCCTATTAAAATGTGAAACGGCGGAGGCTGTAAGTTTTAGTCTACATAATGCGCAGTGAACCCAGGTATAGCCTAATATAAATAGTCCTGAAAGGAAAGGTTTATGGCAGTCAATGTCGAGGATGAAGAAGAATATCTTGGCTACAGAATTCGTTCTGTTAAACCATTACAAGATGTTACAGAACCGTAGTCAGTATGTCAGTAAAGACAACAGCCAACATCTCTAAAGAATAGGGACTATAACAGAAAGATAAAATCATAATACCTTTTCAAGGTTTATTTACTTTTATCTTGCTTAAAAGAGTAAACAGATTATGTAATTATTTTCAACAGTTTTGGATCTTTAGTTATCCGCCATTCTGGCTTCTACTACAAATGGGTTTGTTAAGATCTCCAATACCGTCAAGAAAATGAGCGTTCTGTGAATATGCGTGGTGTTACTGGTGTTCGTTAACTGTGGTGCTCAGCAAGTGACGGATGGGTGAATTGCCATCAAAGATGCTATTGATCCAAAACGCTAGATATTGTATTCTGTCTTTCAAGTACGCGCGCTGTAATTGAAATGGGCATGGAACCCTTTGACAGAATCTCTGAGGTGGACTAAACATACACATACATATCATCAAGTTTAGGTAAGTTATTCTGAAAAGGCAATTTCACGTATAGTTGGCTGAAACAAAAGCGACTGTTACATATAAGTGGTCATATAATGTTTATTATGAATCGTACAATTTCGCCTTGTAATTTACTATCTCTATTTTTGTGGATTACGAATAAATCATGATACGGGGGTATTTGGGGCGTGTCAGGAATATAATTCCATACACGCAATGTATTGATTTCCAATATTTTGTTTGACTATTTATTTATTTTATATAAGAGAGATCGTTTTAACATGAAACAGATTCGTTTAGAGGGTTTTGCGCCTTAGGGCAAATATGACGCACATCCGTAATTCTGAGATCGTCCAAAATATATAGGAAAGGATTTTTGTTCTATCTGTTACAGTGTCTTTCCCTTTACGATCACTTTACTACAGGAATTTTCAGATTACTGCGCCACCAACGATTTATTTTATAAGCGGAATCTTATTGGCGATGACAATTTACAACATATTTGCGATATATGTATGGAAAAAAACTTTACAAAAATGATATTCCATACTTTGAAATTGGCAATGTGCCAATAAAATAGCACTCCAATATTCAAACACACCGAAGCAAGCGACCCCTATAAAATGATAGAAAAATAAACTGCAATAGAAAAATGCGTCATGTACTTTGACTGGGTACATCCCGCGCATTTTCGAGTAACATAAAAAAACATGAAAAATATCAACAGCATAAAAAGGTTTTGACTGTGCCTAAGAATGAGCGCTAATTAGAATATAAATGTGTCTGTTAAAACGTTGATTATGCATAACAGTTTAATCTTTTTGGCTAAATTTTACTATTTACCTTTTTGTCATATAAAAATACGTTACCGAATTTTGGACCTACTGAAATAGACAAAAGACAAATTTTTGAGGCCGTGATCTCAAACTGATCAATTTTTTTACTGCGATATTATTTTTGATGATTCATAGGACCGTTACTGTAAAAAGTCAGCAGAAAACTTGATCCAAATGAAATAACACTAAAAAGAAAATTGTACTGTAATTTGAAATAGCCGGTGATGACGTCACCTGTAGGGAACCAATGAGAAGCGTCCTTTCGTGGTTTCGATGACTACGAGCGGATGCTATTGTTTTGTACCAGTGAGCTCTTATTGGTTCCCTACAGGTGACGTCACGACCTGGGCGGGAAGTGTATGGATTCAAAAAATTCAATATTTAGAGCAATTTATTTTGGTTATAAATACGATAGAAAAATTTTGTAAAATTATTTATGGCATCTACGTGGTGTCAGGGTTCGTTTAAGCCAATAAACAAAAAATGTACTATAGGCCCATTGACAAACATTTGAAATGGGATTTACAAATGAAAATTCTTTCGCGAAAAGTCAGACAACTATTACCTAAATTCAAATTTCTTAGACAATTTCTAAACACACGCTGTTTAGAAACATTGTATTACTCTCTTGTGCAGTCCCAGCTAAATTATGGCATCTTAGGTTGGGGTGGAGTGCATCAAACTCATTGGAAGAGTATCAGTTCCTTGCAAAAATGTATTTTGAAAGTTATTTATTATAAAGAACCCACATACCCCTCAAATAATTTATTTATATAATCTCAGAAATTTGTTATCCGACAACTATACAGCTATAACATATTGAATTTCGTTCACAAACATAAAAATTATATCAACTTCAATAGCCATGAACATAATACACGAACCAAGAATAGGACCTTAAGACCTTCTATATTTAAGACAATAGGCCAAAAAAGTTTAATATATTTATGTTGCTGTATATACGATTTACTTCCCGCTTCATTGAAATCCATGAAATCTCATACCTTTTACAAAAAAAACTTAAACAATGGATACTGGACACACCCAAAGATATATTTTCTAATGTTTTTAACAGGTTTTTGAACTGACACACTTATAAGCCTTTAATATAGTTAGTATATGCCCTCCCAAATGTTTGACAAATGAGTGTCTAAAATACTCAGAAACGAAGTTAGTTTTTTGACATTTTTATATTCATAAACATTTTTTCACCAGCACAAAATTTTATTCATCTTAGATCAACCAAATTATAGAGGTACCAAGTGATACTCCTGATGTGATTTATTTATTACTCCGCTGCCGACAGAATATCGATTTTCGAAAACTATACAGCGTTTTGATCCTTGTAGGAATAACCGGCTATGAACATTTCATCAATGTTTCTTCGGCATTTTCGGTGTATGCGACCGACGGAGTAGTTTTTCGTCATGTAGATGCCATACAAAAATATATTTCATATTGGGCAGACATTATTTGTCGAATTGGCGTACGAAGTTCGATGGTACTTTGATTAGGCCGTTATTTACGAGGAATATTTTTTTTTTCGGCAAAACAGGTTATTTCTCTACATTATTTCTTTTAGATCGATACATTCAGTCTAAGGTGATTCTGTTTATTATTTCTTCTAAATACAAAGAATTTTCAAAGCCTCAAAATAGGCATTTGTTTAAACGGTACTTGCACCTCCGACTACCTAGCAATTCCTTCACCTTCAGGTGTCAAAGTACAGGAAACAGTTGGGAGAGGGCTAATTCTAGAAAATATGGTGGATTAAGTGACTACAACCTTTTTTCTTTGCTCTACGCAATCGTTTCAGCTTCAAAACAGTGTCCAAATCTGTCCAAAAGCTGTGAATAATATTTACCGGTGATCATTCCACTCTCGTCAAGGTAATTCATATGAATAGTCCAGGCGGTAGGGGTTTTTTGACAGCAAAAGGTCGGAAAGAAATGAAATTTGGTGGGATGGTAAACACTGGCCACTGAACCTATATCTAACTTTGCGATCTAGGGGGGTTGCTGCTCGAGGGCTGAGGGGATGAAGGAAGCTTCAAATGATTTACGGAGAGAACAAAATTCTACATAATTTTGATCTTTACATTTTTCGTGTGCGACCAGTATTTTCTTACCTACACTGCGTCAAAGTTAGGGGTTGGTTTGTGATTTTCACTAAAATCAGAATTAAAGGGTGGAGACCTTACCAAAAAAGTCGTGTAACATTTTTGTTTCCCTAAAAGAATGATATCTTCTCACTTTTTCACTATCTGCAGGTGCCTAAACTCAGTCATTTGGTTTAAAAAGAAATTACGGCATTTAGAAACGCACCACTACCTACTACCGATTGTGCTGTTGCAAAAAAAATATCGTATTTGTGCATTCTTTTAGTGGAAATGATACTGCCCCGACATTGTTTAATTAAAATAAGATTCAATTTGCGTGTTTTGTTGCGCTTTTTGACAAATAGTGCCGTTGTGGCGAGTGCTATCGAAAAAAAAGTTCAAATGATATATGGAGACAATAAAATTCTTCACAATTTTGACTACATTTTTCGTGTGCGACCAATAGTTTCCATTCTACAGTGCCCCAAAGTTAGGAGGTGGTTTGTGATTGTTACTAAAATCAGAATTTTATCGCGCATTAAGTCGAAGAAGGCTATCAAAATGTTCTGTAACACTTTTTCTCCTAAGAGAATAACATTTTCCATATCTTTAATTTTTTTAATAACACATTTGGGCTTAAAAAATAGCATGAATCTTAGAAAACCGTGGCAAACAACTTGTTGATCCACAGACTCATGTTAGCCTCCTTCGGTGCACGTTTAGCAGCAGAAGCCCACGGTTTCGATTGTTGGTTGGTATCTGATGTGATTTGCTGGATGCGTGTCTCATCTATGGTAATGGAACGGCGCAAATACTCGGATGCGTTTAATGTCGATCGCGAGCAACCGCGCCACCCATCGCGCTGGCAGGTTTCACGTATACAGGGTGAGTTTTTAGTACTGGATCGGCCTATATTCTACTACTGTATAAGACGCGTGAAAAAAGTTGCACAAAGAAGTTGTAGGCAAGAACATGCTCCTTACTCAGACAATATACATTGATTTATATGGGGTGATTCATAGTTACGTGGTTATGCAAACATACGTTTTTTTTTTAAATACGACACTCTATATATTATCCCATATTTAGATTCCACTACTGATCTCCGTTTCAGCAATATGAGTTATTGTAACATTATGCAGGGTATTTCAAAAGTTATGACCATTTTTTTATACAAATGACTGTCAAATGAACGGTACTGTATACCAAAAAGTAATGGGTCAAAAATTATGTCTCTTACATCGCTAGATAAAAAATATACTCTAGTTTCACGCCGGCTATAAAAACAGTTGACAACGTATATTCATATACAGGGTGAGCTAGAATGCAAATTCTAGCAACGACTTTTTTACAGCCGGCATTAAAACTAGAGGATATTTTTATTTAATCATTTGACTGGGATTGGGATATAAAAATAGTACAATACCTCATAACGATAGAAAGCATATCATTAGTATAATCTAAATATGGGATAATATATAGGGTGTCATTTAAAAAAAAACGCGTGTTTGTATCACCACGTACTTACGAATCACCCTGTATAAATAAAAATATTTTCTAAGCAAGGAGCACATCCTTGCCTACAACTCCTGTGTACAACTTTTTTCGATATCTTCTACAGTAGTAGAGTTATGGACCAATCCGGTACTAAAAACTCACCCTGTACAAATACACATGCAAAATGTGAAGTTGAGATTTCTACAGCATTAACCAACTCATTCTCTTTCTGTCACAGTATTTATCAGACCTTTTATTGGTTTCAGTAATCATAAACATACATTAAGAAACGCAACTTGCATAACAATTTATACTATTTAGTATACTGATAGATAGCAGTTGAGGGGAGCATTAAAGTTACTGCAAAGAAAAAACAAAAAGTCGCGTACGCCACCCACGTGAATTTTAACAACAGCCAGTGCATGTTGAAAGGTGACTATGTGACGTCTATATTTTTTCGAAATATCGTAACTAACAATGCTATGCGTTACCCAATAATACGGGACTAACGCTGCGTTTCCACCAGAGAGGTGCTAAGAAAATGTGCGCAGCGAGGATGGGTAGCGGAGCTGTGGAACGGTGTGGGTGTTTCCAATAGAGATGTGCTAGGAACATGAGCAGTGCAAAGATGTGTGGCGGAGCTGTGAAACGGTGTGCAGATGAGCGTTGCGAGGATGTGTGGCGGGCTCTTTTCAGAGTTTTACACATTCCTCTTAACACATCTTTGGTGGAAACGCAACCTAAGAGGTATTCATGTGGGCGATGTTTATTTTCAATCAGATGGTGCAACCGTTCAAACTATACAAGCCAATACCGCCAACTAAGGCCGTTTTCCGTTGATCGTTGCTCGCAATGTGCCATTCAAATGACCTGCAACATTATACGATTTGACATCATTACTTACTTTTATGGGATATTTGAAAACTAAGCCCACGTTAATAAGCCAGCTACCACCAAAGACCATAAAAACAACAGTGTTTTTCGCGACTCGCATCGCTTCACCTATACTCTCCTGCTTCTGTTATAAAACATTTATTACCTTGAAAAAGCTGAAAAAGCTGCTAACGGTTTGTGATGCATATTTTTTTGGAAGATTGATTCCCGTAAAACTTGGCAATGTTGCTATTGGGTACTCGACACCACACCTTGAACCTTTTTGCTGTTCAGTTGATGTTTGGATTTGGACAGTGTAATACAGATCTGTGAAGTGTTGAAGATTCCGACCACGAGCAAAGTAATATTTTATAACTTGGCGAAGGCCTCAAATCTCACTAAAACAATGTAGGTTTGTTCCTTCAATTTTATAATTTGTCTATTAGATAGCAGTATTTTATAGTGCTATCTAACAATAGCGTTGTCAAAAACTCATTTTAATAGGGGGTTCATCTTGATACTGGAGCTAGGTGCTCGTATTGCACCAGTTAAGAAACGTCTTGTGGAACCCCTGGTTTAATTAAGGCCATTCTAAATGTTTAACGCTCCTGAACTTCCGTGGTTCTTTACTGAATATAAGACTAAAGACCAAGCTGAAATGGTCGGTGGCTGCACTGCCACAGCTGGCTTCACTGCATGTGTGATGGTGTTGTGCCAGAAAAGAAAATATTCAAGTTTTCTTGCAGTCCAGAAACATAGAATTATGTCTTATTTTCTTGGATATTTTGTTAGCAATTATTAGAAAAAAATTGTTTCGGTATTTACCAATTTGTCTTAAATAGAAATTAGTTAATTTCAGTTTAATTTGTCTGCTGGAAGTATTATACTTACTTTATCAACATTTGAAGGCAGGTTCAATTTAAAAGACCATGAGTTCAATTTGAGCACCTGGTTGCCTAAAATGAACCATTTTAATTTTTCTTTCCTCTTCCTGTGTACACATATAGCTAAATAGTTAATGCTGCTCAAAATAGGTCTGTTCGCAGAGAGAATCGCAAACCAGTCAGAGCCAATCAGTATTCGCCATTGCAGTTCCCAAACTATTTCTTACTAGTACTGGCCAATCAAATTGACGCTGACTAGTTTGTGATTACTTTGCGAACAGCCCTAATATCCCTCAAAGTTGAGAGATTTGTTTTGCGTTATCAATTTATTTTATTTTACTTCCCACACCCATAGGTGAGGGGAGTATTGTGATCGCGAAAACTTTCGATTTTGAGATAAGACGTTTTTTTGGGTGTTTTATGATGTCTACATAACGAAAATCCACGTCACTCATTTCCGTCGGTCTGTCTGTCTGTCTGTCTGTCGCGTTTTTCTACCCTAGTAATCTCAATAACCGCTGCATGGATTGTGATGAAATTTAATAGCGACATGCTGTGGGGTCGTAGTAGGTAATGCTTCTATAATTTTGAAAATCGGTGCATGGGCGGCGGAATAATTAGCAAAAAACAAAAAAATTCAAATATGCCTCAAACTTCGTTTTTAATCATTTCAGGGGTTCCAGATCATTTTCTACTTTTTTTTTTCGTGGGGGTAAAATTTGGGGTGGTTGTGGGGTGGGGGGTTGTAAAACTGAAAAATTTGTTCTACTCATAATAGGCTGTCCACTGACCTGTGAAAGAAGGACCTAGCGCCATAATACCCCTTTTTAGGTCCATCCGAACATTGTCTTGCCTATTGCAGAAACCAAGGGACTTTAGAATTCTCTGATGTATAGATACATGCGAGTTTTGCTTCTGATTGTTCTGTATTGTGTAACTAGGAAACTATTGGATTGATTTCACTGAAATTTTCACACAGTATTATTACCGCGTCGAGGATGGAAAACGTTTACGATTTTTAGGATTTGTGTCAGTGGCGGCGCAACAATGTTGAAAAAACTAAAAATATAAAAACAGCTCAAACTTCGTTTTTAGGCGTTTTAGGGGTTTCTGATCATTTTCTACTTTATTTTGAGTGGGGATGACTTTGGGGTGGTTGGGGGGGTGGAGGGTTGTAAAACTGCAGTCATAATGGCCTATCCATTGACCTGTGAATGAAAAACCTAGCGGCATAATACACTTTTTTTAGGTCCATCCGAACATTGCCTTGCTTATTATAAAAACCAAGGGACTTAGGAATTTGTAATTTATACATACGATATCGTTTTAGATCGTTCTATATTGCGTAACGCGAAAATTATTGAACTGATTTTAATGAAATTTTGACACAGTATTACTACCGCGGAGTGGATGGAAAACGCTGTTTTGAAAAAACCGTGTCAGTGGCGGCGCAGCAATAATAAAAAAAACTAAAAATATAAATACAGCTCAAACTTTTTTTTAGGCGTTTTAGGGGTTTGATCATTTTCTACTTTTTTTGGGTGGGGGTGAATTTGGGGTGGTTGAGGGGTGGGGGTTGTAAAGCTGAAAAATTTGTTGTATTCATAATAAGCTGTCCATTGACTTGTGAATGAAAAACCTAGCGCCATAATACACTTTTTTAGGTTCATCTGGACATTGCTTTGCTTATTATAGGAACCAAGGGATTTAGAATTTGTGATGTATATAAATTATTGAATTGATTTTAATGAAACTGACACAGAATTTACCACCGCGGCGAGAATAGAAAACGCGTCTGTTTTTGAAAAATCGTATCAGTGTCAGCAATAATGCAAAAACTAAGAATATAAAAACAGCTCAAATTTCGCTTTTATATGGTTTGGAGGCTCCTGATCGTTTCGCATAGTCCAGATGAAGCATTTGTGTTGGATGTTTTTTTGCGGGCGATGATTTGGTTGCAAGGGGATTTTAGACTATAGCTTCATGCAATGGGAAAATAATAAAATGTTATCATCATTGTGTGGGAAGTACTGAGTTAATGAACTTAACTCCATTTTTCCAACTCCACACACGTACGGACAATTTTTCAAAATTTGGTTCAATATGGGCGACGTCATCCTATGTAGTGTTAAAAGCAAGGAAACGCTGGCCATGGTTACCTGATTGCGTGGACGTGGTCACTCCCCAGACGGTGGTCACCACCGACAGCTGTTGCTGCGGCACGCCGGCGCCGATGCCAGCGCTACCTGGGTGATGTTGCTGCGGTTGCTGCTGATGTCCACCACCACCGCCAACCACGCCTGCACCCGTCCAGTCCCTGCACAAAATTATACAGACGTCACTAAACGACTGGCACATATCTAGCTGATAGGGTTCATCCAGTTTTTTCAAATTATTACATCAAATAGGTACTATAAATCAGATACTAACAGATACCAACCTCGGTTCTTTGATCGATAATTCGGGTAGCTATGAAAATGAGATTTGACGGCGCATTCAACAGGCACGTGTGGCCATGACAAAGCTTACTAAAATATGGCGTGACCATAACATCACTAAAGCTACAAAAATGTCGCTGGTTCAGTCTCTTGTGTTCTCCATATTTTTGTATGCCTCGAAAACTTAGACTGTTAAAAAGGCAGATCGAGCTCGCATAGACGCTTTTGAAATGTGGACATGGAGGAGAATGCTGAGAGTTCCTTATACCGCCCATCGAACTAACGTCACCATACTCGATGAGGTCGGTGATCCAAAGAGACTATCCTCCATTGTGTCGACGAGAATGCTTACATTCTTCGGACATATACACAGAAGCGATAATATGGAGAAACTTGTAGTTCAGGGTCATGCCCCGAGTGGACGGCGCCGTGGCCGTCCCCCTACACGCTGAGTGGATACGACGAAACAGTTGTTGGATATGAGTGTCAAGAGCGCCACTAAACTGACAACAAATCGCGAACGATGGCGAGCTACAGTGCTCAAAACTATTGATAATATTCGTGTCGGCAATACTCCGACCTAATGCATTTTACGAGTTCACAACATGTCTGTTAAGACTTTGTGACTATGATGATGATGAACAGATCACACATATGGCATTTTAAATATCGATAGGGTTGATTGCATGTTTTTAAAACCCTTTGTAAAATAAGAACTCAAAACATTACTGCAGCGCAAACTAAAAAATAAATGTTCATCTGGCCCTGATGACGTACCCTCATTTTTAATAAAACGTGTCCTTGATGTTATTAGAGAACCACTGTGCCTTTTGATAAACTTATCACTTAAGACAGGTTCATTTCCCACCTATTCTGAAACAAGGTGACCCCCATAAATTAATTAACTATCGACCAATTGCGCTGTCTGTTTTTAGTATAATTTTTGATAATTATTGCTTCCTATCGCGGCTGGAAAATGTTTCCAAACGTGTCACTCTTTCCAATAGTACTGCTTTAGAAGCGGTATATCTACCATTATTATTAACAACTTATTGACAATTTAGAAAATGGGACATGCCCTTGCGGGATTTTTTGCGAGAGCGATAACAAATTTTCTAGAGGATCGTGAGCAGTATCTGTTTTTATCACTAGGTCTGACTGCCAACCCTGTGCCAAATCAAAAAAAGTTCGAGTGGATAAGAGTGTGCCTCAGGGTACAATTTTGGGGCCATTCCTTATTATCATATATATATATATTAATGAAATCGGAATCTGCCTTGAGAATGATATTACTCCTATCCTATATGCAGATGATATTAGTTTGATCATATCACCCCACTCATCTGCAGCCTTGGAGATCAAATGCAATCATGCTATAGAAGAGCTTGTTAAATGGTTTAGTGGTAATTCTCTTCTTCTAAATAGTGAAACAACTAACTACATGCATTTTCACTTTACGCAAAATAGGAACAATATGGATATGAACATTAATAATGGCGGTAATATAATCTCAAGAACTGAAAGTACAAAGTTTTTAAAAATTTACCTTGACGAAACCTTAAATTGAACAATCCATTATCAACACCTAGTGAAGCGGTTGAACTCCTCTTGTTTTCAGTTGAGGTCATTACGTAATGTTTTAAATATAGCTCAGTTGATAAACATATACTATGCTCAAGTACACCCACGATTACAATATGGCATTGAAATATGGGGACATAGTTCGGCAGCCTTAGATGTTTTTAAAATACAAAAACGTGCTCTGATGTGTACTTTTAATGTCAGTTCGAAAACGTCATGCCGTCCGTATTTCAAACAATGCGAAATTTTAACACTAACGGGAATTTTGATACATAATTTGTCCGTATAACGTAAAAAGAATCAATATGAGAGAAGTTGTGTGATGTGCACACTTTTAATACTAGACATCACTTTAGAATTATTCCTAAATGTAGGTTGAACATATCTGCAACAGCAACTCTTGGACTAAAAATTTATAATAAATTACCTCCCAATCCCCCATCCAAAGCGAGTCTAACAGGCATTTAGGAGATATCTTCTATACCTTCTATACCTTGGACGAGTTTTTTTAAGTATTTTAATGCTTAAAAATCAGGTAAAAATGAACTGTTTGTGTATTTTTTATGTGTTATGTCCATTATACATTTGGCGCATTATATACTATGTATTTAATCACAAGAAATAAGGTATACATTACATTATATCTATTTCATCATACTGCAAAAAATGCATCAAGCACTCTGGCACGGTACTTCCATCATTTCCTTTATTATACTTTTATAATTAGTATTCTCTTTGTGTAGTGTAGTCTTGATTCAATTTTACACCAAACCTGTTCACTGAGGGCTGGTTTTGATGTTTCAGGACACCGTGCAAAATGGGATTACATGTCTCTCTACTACACAAACAGAATAATAGTAAAAGTAAAGTCTATATAAAGTTGTTGACTGTGACAGACAGGCAACATCGTGATCCATAAGACGCTGATGTATTTCTAGCTCTCATTTTGAATTTATCAACAACGCGTGTTCTAAGGATTCCCGAATTACCCTTAAGTTATCTAGGGAGTTAATTCATAAATCCGAATGCTGTTTGGTATAGCTGATACGGCTATCAATATTATCAGTTAAAATATAAGTGAGTTTCAAAACAATCGTTTTTCAGACATCTTAGGCCTTTTTTCAACTAAATTTCGATTTTGAAAAAAATATCGCCATAATCAGAATTTGTCTTCTCCCACTGATTCCCATCCAATATCCTGTCTAAGAGAAAAAACTACAAAGTTATATCTTAAGCACAAGTTTTTCTACAGTATTCCATCCAGTATTTCGGAAGTCGCCGAACTGAAATAGCTCCTGAAGATGCCATCCACTCGTGGTGGCGAAACGTCAAGCCTTAATGCTGAACGACGCCGCCCTAAAAACCCAAGAACCACAAATTCATTAGACGATGGCCGCGAAAGCCCTACACCGTATATCAATATTGATTGATCTATGGGTAGCAACGATACACTAGTGCGTTTTCTGAATACTGATTATTGATTCGTAAAATGAATGCAAAGGATCTGTAGCAACTAAACACTATCCGTAAAGAGGTTCGTCGTAAACAAAGCTGGGCACGAGTACTAAGAAAAATACTCGTACAATGTCCGAATACAAGTACTCAGAAAATGTCTTTATAAGTATTTTACTAGTAATTTTTGAGAAGCACTTCACGTTTACGAGTAGTATTAGTGGAAGTACGAATATAGAGTACGAGTATTTTCACAAACTTAAAAATCAATAGGTACAACGTATAAAAACTGAGAATTCTGGTGAAAATAACTTCTTTATTGACCTATGTAAGTACTAAATAAAACCCATTTTATAGAAAGGTAAAACATTAGGAAGAATATTTGAGATACAAGAATGTATGTATATTCCAGAAATAAAAAAAGACATTTTTTGAACGAACTAAGCAGAATACGGTATCAAACACAATTCTTTAAAACTACAAGTTTCTCAAAATTGCTATCAGATAAAACATGCCTCCTTGGACTATTAATAATTGTAGCAAAAGGAAATAATCTCTCTACAGCTGCAGAGGAGGTCAGTGGCGTATTATATTTCATAAACATTTTTTTTATTGTTGGATAATCGTCGAGCACATTTAAATAATTAGTTCTCGAATCACTAATATACCTCAGATATTCTGATTCTGCTCTATTTCTTATTAAATGTGTTCTCTGAAAAACTGGATTGTGATTCACTCTGAGAGAAACTTGTTCCGGGAACGGCATCGGCACGGCAACGCGTAAAATATTCGTAAAATACCTTGTATTCTACGAGTAGTATTTTACGAATACAATAAAAATCGCTTGTAAGTACGAGGAATAAGTATCCCAAATAAAAAATACTTATGAGTACAAAAGACGAGTAGCTTTTTTACCAGTAACCAAAATACGAGTAGAAGTATTCGAGGACTTGGTCAGCTCTGGTCGTAGATAATAGTTACGTGTGTAATCAGGATCATAAAGACGATCATTATGGTACAAGTGGGGGGCGTAGCCGATACCTATAACACGACGAGTGCCATAAGATTGTTTATGATCCGTATTACATACCAAATTTCATCTGATAGCAAATATCATTAATTAGTAAATTTTAGAAAAACTAAAAACTGCATTTTTGACATGTCACAATGACAATTATTTTTAAAGCGGTAAGTATACGGTGTGTAGTTTAAAACATTAGTAGGTTAGTGAGATGTTCTTTGCCATTTCTTTGACGTCAGGTTGTAACAGCAATATTTATTTATCTCCTGTCAAACATAATTGTCACTTAATTGAACATAATTTGAGTAACAATGAGTGATTCTGAAACTGCAGTTCACCTTCTGATTTGGAAGAAATGACGCGAAATATCATTTCTCTTTTTGCCGGAAAAATCACTAAGTTTATATGGAATAGCGCTCTACTAAGAAAATCAAGAATATCACTAACGAAAGGGTATTGTTGGATTACTTTGAATGCTTACCTAAGGAAAGAAAACCATCTTCTCTGTGGTTGTATTACTCGATGATAAGAAGTATGTTATTAACAAGAAAACACGTCGATTTTAGTAAGTAGCTACAGCTGGTTCCATTACCAAGACGTAAATCAGAAGGTTACAGAGCTATAAAATAATTTTGTTTTACTAAACACGATGTCACAAGTTTTGTAACGGAAGCATCAGATGATATAGATTCATTTAAAAAAGCAGTTATGTTAATTGGACTAAGTGGAGCATGAAAAAGAGAAGAAATGTCAAATCTGCTTGTTGAAAAAGTGATAATTGAAGGATCCGTTTTCAGAATCACTTTACCGAATACGACAATAAAGATAATGGAGTTTTTTGTAACATCCGGGAATATCCCAGGATTGAATATTGAAGAACTTGTCAGCAATATGTGAAAATACGACCTTGCAACACAAACCGTCGACGTTTTATTGCCACCTTTTTTAATTTACCTCACTCTGAGGAATATACCGGACATCAGCTACAACTGTAAAAACTCTAGACTCCATTGGATTAACATTGCAAATTCTAGTAATTATTGGTCTTTCATCATCTATAATAAATAGTATTGTACATAGTTATGTATTTTGTATAAACTTTTTTGATCTCACCATCACATGGTTTCCGTATAGAATTTAATTGATTCATCATGGGACTAAGCACCATAATGAGCTTCCTCATGTCATCAAAATTGAGTGACATAACGTTGTCTTGATGACATGCAATCATATAAAGAACAAAGATACTCTTAGGAATAGCCCGTAAAACAAAACAAGTACAAAGAATGCTGAGTTAAAAGGCCTTTAAGAAAACAACTTGGTTTAAGAATAAAAAAAACAGATGGTTGAGAAAAACAGCTACTGATCTGAATCACTCGGTCGCGATCACTTACCGTACAAGAGTGAATTGACCCTATTTCAGACTGATCCTTGATCACTTTCCGAGCGTCAGGATCAGTGATCCTTATGATCGGGTTAAGCCGGGTTAACCCGATCATAGTTTCCGTAAAGGTCTCTAGTCTCGGTTAAATTAGGTAGAAAATGTCTTAGTTGTACAGCAGAAAGTATGTATCTGTCAGTAGTAGCCATTTTTGTGGAAATCAAAGCTAACGTTCCAGCTCTCTGTAGTAATGTATTACTACGCTTACTATGCGAAAAGCCATATCTGCTGATTTACCTATCAATAGCAGTGGAACTTCCAGGTAGACCAAAAGCTAGAAATTGCTACGTTATGTTTCCAATAAGTCCCCACCCGAGAACATTACTCAAGCATCTGGTAATATTACCATAACTTATGTAATATATGACCTTAAATTTTCTTCGTTATATTCGTGTCATGAATAATAAGGATAACTGAATATGCATCCCACAACAAATATGTCCTGTTATCACAACAGCTTGACTATTGTATAGTTGATCTTCACCAACCTGATGTTACGCCACTGGTAGAACTTTCATAACACAAATACTGTTATTACTTATTACCTCGACTTCTACATCATCGATTCAACATGTAACTTTATTCGAGATGAGGATTACGTATAGAACAAATACCTCGAGAAATACTATTTTGTTATCTTACATAAGTTCAGCATTATTATGAAATAGGTACAAAATTACAAGTTTACTTAACGATTCAATAATCTGATATATTTCGCAGATGTTTCAAACGATCGAATATAATGATAAGAAATGAAATATGGTTACTGGCCATTGTTTAGACACTGATATTAATACAGGAATTCTAGTTTAACACATAAGCTATGTAGTGACAAAATTACACGGAGCTCCTTGCAAAATCAATAATGGTTTATGACTCCCTAAATACAAATATGACTAAAAAAAAATGGGCATACAAAGTATCGATTTAATATACTATTTTCTATTCCTTGTTAGCAGGAAGTTGATTACTATTGACTATTAAATTCGCATGATTGATACAGATAAAAAATAAAGTCAGTTCTTAATGATGAAAAACCGGTTTTAATGAATACTCAAAATATGCCACACCATTATTAAACATTTACCGTTCCAATTTTTTCGTCTTTCCCATATCTCTCAATAGTTATTATTTTAGGCACCCATGACATGGAATATTGGTATATCAAGGGTACAATAATAAAAAGGTATTGCAAATACGATTTTTTGTTATGCATAACAAATACTTATTTAATTTTTTTCATCTCCTAATGAATGTTTTTAAACGCAAAGTTTGGCCTCCTTGATCATCTGAATATTCCCCTATGTTAAAAAATCGCATACTCGATACATATTTATGAGTTACCCTATCCCAACTTTCCCCACCACACCAATTTCACAGCCCTGTAATGGCGAACATTATACATATTATCTGTATTAAATAATCAAGTTTTATTGAACCAATTTGGATATGATGAAGTATATGTACGATGTGCGAAGGTACTTCATAAATCAAGGATCGCCACTGAAAATTCTTTTCCGAAATCGTAAATACACTCGGGACCGCATAAGACATTAAAAAAGCGAAGCGCAACCAACCTGAATAAGCCTAAAGAATATTATATTTTTATGAAACGCTGATTTTTATGAATTTTTAGAAAGTAGTGTCTGGAATATTACATATGGAGTGGGTATCAGGATACCGAGAACAGTGCTGGTAACGCCGCTTAAGTGGAATTAATGAAACAAATATTTTGCACACATTTAGCTAGGTTTGAAAGATATTGGATTTCACCAGTATCAAATTTGAATAGAATTTAAAAATGTTGGTGCGCCGCACCTGGTATACTTTTCAAAAACCATACAAGACTGTAAGATGTACCAAATAATTAAAAGTCCAAATGTATGTCTTCAAAAGGAACGTTCTGAAAGGTCTGTAAATAATATCAGTACGGTCATTTTACTTCCCACGCCGCTAGTGGGAAGATAAATTGATAAAAAACAAAAAATTATCAGATCCTCTCTAAACTTCGTTTTCAGCTGTTTTGGGGGTTCTTGTTCCTTTCTCATTTTTGTTGTTGAAGGGGATAAAATCGGGGTGTTGGGGTGGGTAGGGGGTTTGAGAACTTAAACATTTGTTGTATTCATGAAATACCCTGTAAAATACTCCACAATGCGCTGAAAAAAATGACTTTTCTGATATCGTGTACTTTTTAGAGCTATCTGAATGTTGTCTTTGAGTTTTATACCTATGGAATAATTTGATATATGTATACATATTATAATCCTATAACGTGTAAATTGGAAACTACGAACTTGATTGTGATGAAATTGTGACACCGTATTTCTACCGTGGAGGAAATGGTAACAGTGTATCGCTGTTGGAACCCTTGCCAGTGGCGGAGGAGAAATCAACAAATAAAAGAAAAATTTCCAAATTCCTCAAACTTCGTTTTTAAATGTTTCGAAGGTCCATGATTATTGTCCACTTTTTTTGATGAGGATGATGTGGGAATAGGGGAACTCCAAATAATTTTTTGCATCGTGTGGGAAGTTCCGACTTACACACTTGACGCCATTTTTTCTTAAAGTAATGGAAAATCCTTTATGACTACAAAAACATTTTGAGTTCTCCTCCCTCTCATATTCTCCCCATCATTCCAAACTCACCGCCTCCCGAAAAAAAGAAAAATTATCAGGAAGCTTAAAGCTTATGTTTAGCCCGGTTCTGAGCATTTTTTCTGCTAATTACCTGCTACACTACCTAAACCCCAAATTTCTTCAAAATCAGTAAAGCTGTTACCGAGATTACGCTTTCAGAATAAAGAGAGAGACAGGGAGGCCCACGAAAATGATTGACATATATCTTTAATTCCAGCCGATGTTGTTTTATGGGTCAGTAAAGCTGGATGAACCCTTTGCGGCTTTTTATCTTCGACCAGGCACGTATCCAGATTATGGGTGTCACTTGGTTGATCTTTCGGGGGGGGGGGGGGGGGTCCAGATTAGAGTTGCCACCTTAAATCCTTAAATTTGCGGGGGGGGGCAAATTTGTGGATTCCATTCTTTCGACGGCATTTCATAACGTTTCGGGGGGGGAGGTCCGGACCCCCTGGACCCCCCTAAATACGTGCCTGTCTTCGACAGGATCATTCATTGTCTAGAATACATCAATATTATACGAATACGAATATTTCAATTTTAGTTCGCTGGTTGTGATACCGCCTGCAGAATAATGCTGCAATACTGAAAAAAGAACGCGTCAATTGAATAGCATTACCCTAATATTATCAATTTTGAACTCCAAAATGTTTGTTATTTCCGAGTGAATCCACTTTGCATCATATTTTTAACAGAGAGTTTGTCTTCTTTGATTATTTAAAAAATGTTTAGTGTTGTTTAAAAATTGGAGACAACGGAATGTCTCCCAAGAGATTTGTGGAAATGTTTCATAATTATATCAGAAGTAGATAGATACGTATATACATATTTCAATGTTCGCAGGCTAGCTCAGAGTCAACGAACCAGAACAAAAAAAAATTCCTTACTCACTTTTAATTACAAAAATCTTTTTAAAAATATATATTCCCGAAACTAATCCTATGATCCTAATTAATCGCAATTTACACTTGCACTGACTTACACTTTACACTGTGAGAAAGCTGGTAGATGATATCTCTAGATTCGAAGCTGAGTTGGAGACAACATGTAGGACAGCGGTAGAACAGCAACGAACAAAACAGTATAACTCCAGACCAACCGTAACCAGACCCATACATATAAGATTAAAGGAAACAATGGATAATTTAGAAATCACACTGCCTCCAACATACGTTGCGGGACCTTGTGAAACTCCTCCATGGGATAATTGGAAACCTCCTTCTTCACTGCTCTGCGACACTAACTGTTAGTGTTACAAGGCTGAAACGAGCCCATTAGTTGTCAGAAACGCGTCCACCAGTTACCTAGATGCACACCCAGAATATGAAGCCATCTACACCGATGGTTTCAAAACCGAAAGCGGTACAGCTTGTGCTCTTGTCTGCAACACCATACCATACACCTGGACTTTACCGGAGCAATCGAGTGTATACTCAGCAGAACTGTACGTCATATGGCAGGCCCTTCTATACATCTATCTTTCTACTAAACAAAAGTTCATTATATTTACAGACTCCCTTAGTTCTATCCAAGCTACAGACTGCCTTTATACATATGTCCCGCAAGTACAAAGGATCAAGCCCTTGTCACACATTTACGGAGAGAGGATAAAATTATAATATTAACCTGGATTCATAGCCACACTGGAATCAAAGGCAACGAGATAGCAGACTCAGCTGCAAAATCCGCTACAGCTATTTATGTGTCTTTGAATATACCAACCCGTCCTGACTACCTAAAAGCATATTTTAAACAAATATTGCGAAACAGGTGGCAGGAGCAATGGAACCATAATAACGCAGCGTTAAAAACTGTAAAACCTTTATTGAGCCCGACGATATTACCGAAAAATGTTCACAGGCGCCAACAAAGTATCCGAAAATCTTCAGAAAAAAAAACTGCACAGTCCTGGCCTCAAGGATTATCGGAGCGTATGTGGAGATTCGCCGGACTCCACAGGCCGCTGGATGTGGAATTGAAAAACCATTCGATCGCCTGCGCAGGCCGTCTTTTAATGCCATGCTTGCTCGAACTGAACTGAACTGAAAGGTTTTGTGAGCGTCTGTGAAGCAGGCCAAAGTGGAAGGGCCTTCACGCCAGGACTGTGCAGTTTTTCCTCTGAGGATTTCCGGAGCGTCTGCAAGGCGAGAGTCAAGGAATAATTCCCTGGGTCCTGAGCCGGCTGTTGAGCTGGCAGAAGGTACCATTAGAAGGAAAATAGAGGTATGGCTGCAAAACCAGCTTCTTACGAGATGGAGAGGAATCTCTGGACATCTTCGCCAAGCTAGACTTATTTCAGGAACTCTGGCCTCTGGCCAAGGTAGGGCGGTTCTGTATCTCACTGGACAGAAGCCGGATAAGGCTACTTGTCGGCCTGCTATTTGGCCATAACACCCTCAAACGTCACTTGTACGTTACTTGTACGCTGTGGCGAGGAGGAAGAGTCCTCGGCACACATTCTATGTCATTGTGAAGCCCTTGGGTATCACAGACAGACAATACTAGGTTCAAGGGTGGGGAGAGGTGCATAAGGGCCCGCTTGTAGGCCTATGCACTGGTGGTTCTGGTCAGCAGAAAGCCTCCCTCCTTCATTCATTCATTCAAGCCTGTAGGTGTAGTCGAACCGTTGGTATTAGTTAGCTCGTATTTACTATTATTATTAATACTTTTGACATAAAATATCACCGTTTACGATAAAAATAATATAAATTGGAACATCTATCATCATCATGTACTAAAATTGATATTAATCATTTCCAGCACGACAATATGGCAAAAAAGTATCACTCTTAAAATATGAAGTTTCAGTCAACGATAAAAACATGTTTGATATTATAGTAGGCATTTTCGGAAACAATGATCTCAATCCAGTTCGATCAGTGTATCTATCTAGTTGGATCTTGTTTTCAGTTGAGCACTGAAGCGACAGCACACCCAACGTATATATAACTCATAAAACTAATTTTGTTGTATACGAGTATTTAACACTAACGGAAATTCAGTTTCAATTAGTAGGATTCATGGATTCAAGATTAAGCGCTGAACATCGAACAACTAAATCGCGATTACATTCCGTGCAAGGGTAAACTGATCCTAGAGCTCTTTCCGAACGTGAAAATCAGTAATGGTTAGGCCTTTACGGAAACTAGGATCAGGTTAACCCGATCACAAGGATCATAGTTTCTGACGTTAGGGAAGTGATCCAGGATCAGTCAGAAATAGAGAAATAGGTTCAGTTCAGTTCTCTATTGTACGGTAAGTGATCACGATCGAATGATAATAATAATAAAGCTTTTATTGCCCAACACAAAGCCCTTTATAGAGGAATGTACACAATATATTACATACAAAAAATGACATGAAAAAGTTATGATATTGAACTAATTAGAATTAATTTCCTGTATATACAGGGTGAGTTTTTAGTACCGGCTCGGCCGATAACTCCACTACTGTAGAAAATAGCGAAAAAAGTTGTAAATAAAAGTTGTAGCCACGGGTATGCTCCTCGCTTAGAAAATATTTATACAGGGTGATCCATAACTACGTGATGATTGGAACATGCATTTTTTTAAATGAAACACCCTTTATATTATTCCATATTCAAATTCTACTAATGATTTCCGTGCTTCCAATATAGGGTTTTGTTACATTATACAGGGTATTTCAAAAGTTATGACCATTTTTATATCCAAATCGCTTTCAAATGAACGTACTGTATATCAAAAAGTGACGAATCAAGAATAATTTTTTTACACGGATGAATAAAAAATAAAATCAGCATATTCGTATACAGGGTGATGTATAATGCAAAATCTAGATTTTCTCTCTTTTTTGAAATGTAACCCCCAATATTTTATTATACAAAGAATTGCTTTTAATATGCTCTTTCATCTTTGTATAGCAATTATTATGGCTGCATTCATTGGTTTCTGAGATATTTCGAATTTTCTACAAATTTTAAATATACCTTCTATTTATTTACTAAAATTTATTCATTTTGATAAAATACTATCAAATTTTATTTTTGCTTAACAAACAACTAAAATATAAGGCCATAATAGTACTTGATCAAGTCAAAACACTGAAATAATGAGATATTATAGGTCAAGTGTGCTGAAGAAACAATTTTATAGACGTCATGCATAATTATCAAGCAGATCTATCAGGTAGGCTATGAAATATTAAACGACACAGTCCACATAAAACGATTCTTCAATCTTTCAAACGCATTAGTTTTAGAGTGCATCCGTTCTGCATATTGCTGTTCATAGTTGATACATTCTAGAGGCAAGTAGGCAATTTCTCAAATATTCTCCTAAATACCCTCAATGGAAAAATTAATTTTTGAAGCTCGTTTTTCACACAGTACTGTCAATTTTTCAAAGCCTACCTGATAAATCTGCTTGATAGTTATGCATCACGCCTACAAAATTGTTTCTTCGGCATACCTGACTTTATTATCTCGATGATTCAGGGTTTTGACTTCATTAAATACTATCATGACCTTATAATTTAGTTGTTCATTAAATCAAAAATAAAGATAAATAAATTTCAGTACACAAATAAAAGCTATATTTTAAATTTACCGAATAATGGAAATATCTCGGAAACTGATGGACGTAGGTACAACAAGTGCTATACAAAGATGAAAAAGCATATTAAAAGTAATTCTTTGGAATAATAAAATGTTGGGGGTTACATTTAAAAAAGAAGAGAAAATCTGGATTTTGCATTCTACATCACCCTGTATACGAACATGCGCCGCGGGCTTTTTTTATAGCCGATTTTGAAACTAGAGGATATTTTTAATCTTTCCATGTAAAAAAATAATTTTTGATTCATTACTTTTTGATATACAGTACGTTCGTTTGACAGCGATTTGGATATAAAAATGGTCATAACTTTTGAAATACCCTGAATAATGTTATAACACCTTATATTGTGAGAAGAGAAATTATTAGTAGAATCTAAAAATGGGATAATATATAGGGTGTCTCACTTAAAAAATATATGTTTGCATCACCACGTAGTTATGGATCACCCTGTATAAACAAGCATATTTTTTTGAGCAAGGAGCATATCCGTGGCTACCACTTTTATGTACAACTTTTTTCGCTATCTTCTACAGTAGTGGAGTTATCGACCGAGCCGGTACTAAAAACTCACCCTGTATATAGCTGCAAGTTCCAACTGCCACAAATAACTGATCTTATCAAAATTGGTGCATATAGAGTAAATTGGTAACTTCACAATGCCATTAGTTCTTGGAACGCTACAATAGAATAATTTTATTGATGTTGGCGAGTCTCAATCCTAGGTACTAAAAAACTGATCTGTTTTAAAGACTCTGAACAAATAATCAGTTTGTAAAGAAACAGCAACCCTGCAAAATCTCTACGAAATGTTAAGCTATTTAGGTCGAATTTGACAAGAAGAATACTGTTCTCTATACCTCTGGGTGGGTAAGTACCGTCAACTTTAAATGAGAAATACTTAAGGAATTGTCTTTGAATTTTTTTCAATAGTGTAGATGTGGCAATTACAGCAAGGATTCCATACAGCGCAACGGTATTCTAAATTTGACCGAACAAGCGCACAATAGAGGGTTTTCAGACATGACGGATTAAAAAAGTGTACCTTAATTAATCGACCGATTTCTCCAAGCATAAACGTAGTTCAAATTTGATAGTCTCACCAAAGCTGGCGCATTTTATGCTTAGTAATACGGCAAAGTCACAGCCTTCCATATTTTATAATCTCTGCGATATTCAATTTTTTCCTGATATCTACTTATACCGAAAATGGTGATTTACACCTAAACGGTTCGCTTTAGGTCCCATATATGATAGATAAAGTCACACTAGAATTCACCAAGGAATTTGAATATGCAATAGTATATGGGGTGTTCCATTTAAAAAACATAACTTTGATACATTTCGTGTTTTTGGGACACTCTGTATAACATGAAAATATTTTTAAAATGTAGCCTTTATGTGTCTCTATCCATCCGAAATTATTATTTTCTTCTTTATCAAATACTTTCGCCATAATGCTCCGTGTCGAATAACGTGAATAACCCTGTATATTGCGAGATATCGAAGAATTACTCACTATACAGGGTGGGCCAATAGTGCGTGGACGGAGGATTGTGGGCTTACTAAAAAATATTTCCAAAATCTGTCACTTGATAATGGTAGGGACCCTTAAGGGCTATAATGTAAAAATATTTTCACTCAAATTTTGCCTTTTATACAGGGTGATTCATATCAAAGTTACATTTTTTTTTAATGGAACCCCCTATATATTATTGCATATTTGGATTCCTTGGTTAATTCTAGTGTGACTTTATGTATCACACATGGAACTTCAGACGAACCGTTTAGGCGCAAATCACCATTTTTGGTATAAGTAGGTATCAGAAAAAAATTGAATATCGCAGCGATTATAAAACTTAGAAGGCCGTGACTTTGCAGTACGACTAAGCATGAAATGTGTCACCTTATGTCGGACGGCTAGATTTGAATTCTTTTTGCACTTGGAGAAATCAGTACATTAATTAAGGAAACTTCAATCACAGATAACTTGATTTTTTCAAATGGGAATGCCCATTTTGGTTTATAGAATCAAATGTAAAATTTGATTACCTTTCTAACGATATCTCATTCATTTTATTTCAAATTTTCTGTCAAATCGGCGTTTTTCAATTTTCCTGCGTGCAAGCAACCTAGCAGGCCATGAAAAATAAACAGAAGCTCGTTAATATGGAAGAAACCAACTAACTTAGTAGAAAGATGCAAACTAAATAAAGCAGCGAGGCAAGATTATGAAAATTCCTTACAACATATTAGCTCTAACCAGAAACAATAGCGGTAACAAGAACGCTCATTTTTCACAGCCTACTAGCTGTTAGCCAATTTCCAAACTCAGTAAAAAAATATTTAATCAAAGGAAAACTACTACTGATTGTTGCTGGCAGTAGAATATCTATGTCTCCTGAATAAATTTTCACATTTAATGCTATAAAAAAGTAGCCAAAACCAAAAAGATTGATATCGAGAATGAGATATCGTTAGAAAGGTAATCAAATTTTACATTTGATTCTATAAACCAAAATGGGCATTCCCATTTGAAAAAATCAAGTTATCTGTGATTGAAGTTTCCTTAATTAATGTACTGATTTCTCCAAGTGCAAAAAGAATTCAAATCTAGCCGTCCGACATAAGGTGACACATTTCATGCTTAGTCGTACTGCAAAGTCACGGCCTTCTAAGTTTTATAATCGCTGCGATATTCAATTTTTTTCTGATACCTACTTATACCAAAAATGGTGATTTGCGCCTAAACGGTTCGTCTGAAGTTCCATGTGTGATACATAAAGTCACACTAGAATTAACCAAGGAATCCAAATATGCAATAATATATAGGGGGTTCCATTAAAAAAAAATGTAACTTTGATATGAATCACCCTGTATAAAAGGCAAAATTTGAGTGAAAATATTTTTACATTATAGCCCTTAAGGGTCCCTACCATTATCAAGTGACAGATTTTGGAAATATTTTTTAGTAAGCCCACAATCCTCCGTCCACGCACTATTGGCCCACCCTGTATAGTGAGTAATTCTTCGATATCTCGCAATATACAGGGTTATTCACGTTATTCGACACGGAGCATTATGGCGAAAGTATTTGATAAAGAAGAAAATAATAATTTCGGATGGATAGAGACACATAAAGGCTACATTTTAAAAATATTTTCATGTTATACAGAGTGTCCCAAAAACACGAAATGTATCAAAGTTATGTTTTTTAAATGGAACACCCCATATACTATTGCATATTCAAATTCCTTGGTGAATTCTAGTGTGACTTTATCTATCATATATGGGACCTAAAGCGAACCGTTTAGGTGTAAATCACCATTTTCGGTATAAGTAGATATCAGGAAAAAATTGAATATCGCAGAGATTATAAAATATGGAAGGCTGTGACTTTGCCGTATTACTAAGCATAAAATGCGCCAGCTTTGGTGAGACTATCAAATTTGAACTACGTTTATGCTTGGAGAAATCGGTCGATTAATTAAGGTACACTTTTTTAATCCGTCATGTCTGAAAACCCTCTATTGTGCGCTTGTTCGGTCAAATTTAGAATACCGTTGCGCTGTATGGAATCCTTGCTGTAATTGCCACATCTACACTATTGAAAAAAATTCAAAGACAATTCCTTAAGTATTTCTCATTTAAAGTTGACGGTACTTACCCACCCAGAGGTATAGAGAACAGTATTCTTCTTGTCAAATTCGACCTAAATAGCTTAACATTTCGTAGAGATTTTGCAGGGTTGCTGTTTCTTTACAAACTGATTATTTGTTCAGAGTCTTTAAAACAGATCAGTTTTTTAGTACCTAGGATTGAGACTCGCCAACATCAATAAAATTATTCTATTGTAGCGTTCCAAGAACTAATGGCATTGTGAAGTTACCAATTTACTCTATATGCACCAATTTTGATAAGATCAGTTATTTGTGGCAGTTGGAACTTGCAGCTATATACAGGGTGAGTTTTTAGTACCGGCTCGGTCGATAACTCCACTACTGTAGAAGATAGCGAAAAAAGTTGTACATAAAAGTGGTAGCCACGGATATGCTCCTTGCTCAAAAAAATATGCTTGTTTATACAGGGTGATCCATAACTACGTGGTGATGCAAACATATATTTTTTAAGTGAGACACCCTATATATTATCCCATTTTTAGATTCTACTAATAATTTCTCTTCTCACAATATAAGGTGTTATAACATTATTCAGGGTATTTCAAAAGTTATGACCATTTTTATATCCAAATCGCTGTCAAACGAACGTACTGTATATCAAAAAGTAATGAATCAAAAATTATTTTTTTACATGGAAAGATTAAAAATATCCTCTAGTTTCAAAATCGGCTATAAAAAAAGCCCGCGGCGCATGTTCGTATACAGGGTGATGTAGAATGCAAAATCCAGATTTTCTCTTCTTTTTTAAATGTAACCCCCAACATTTTATTATTCCAAAGAATTACTTTTAATATGCTTTTTCATCTTTGTATAGCACTTGTTGTACCTACGTCCATCAGTTTCCGAGATATTTCCATTATTCGGTAAATTTAAAATATAGCTTTTATTTGTGTACTGAAATTTATTTATCTTTATTTTTGATTTAATGAACAACTAAATTATAAGGTCATGATAGTATTTAATGAAGTCAAAACCCTGAATCATCGAGATAATAAAGTCAGGTATGCCGAAGAAACAATTTTGTAGGCGTGATGCATAACTATCAAGCAGATTTATCAGGTAGGCTTTGAAAAATTGACAGTACTGTGTGAAAAACGAGCTTCAAAAATTAATTTTTCCATTGAGGGTATTTAGGAGAATATTTGAGAAATTGCCTACTTGCCTCTAGAATGTATCAACTATGAACAGCAATATGCAGAACGGATGCACTCTAAAACTAATGCGTTTGAAAGATTGAAGAATCGTTTTATGTGGACTGTGTCGTTTAATATTTCATAGCCTACCTGATAGATCTGCTTGATAATTATGCATGACGTCTATAAAATTGTTTCTTCAGCACACTTGACCTATAATATCTCATTATTTCAGTGTTTTGACTTGATCAAGTACTATTATGGCCTTATATTTTAGTTGTTTGTTAAGCAAAAATAAAATTTGATAGTATTTTATCAAAATGAATAAATTTTAGTAAATAAATAGAAGGTATATTTAAAATTTGTAGAAAATTCGAAATATCTCAGAAACCAATGAATGCAGCCATAATAATTGCTATACAAAGATGAAAGAGCATATTAAAAGCAATTCTTTGTATAATAAAATATTGGGGGTTACATTTCAAAAAAGAGAGAAAATCTAGATTTTGCATTATACATCACCCTGTATACGAATATGCTGATTTTATTTTTTATTCATCCGTGTAAAAAAATTATTCTTGATTCGTCACTTTTTGATATACAGTACGTTCATTTGAAAGCGATTTGGATATAAAAATGGTCATAACTTTTGAAATACCCTGTATAATGTAACAAAACCCTATATTGGAAGCACGGAAATCATTAGTAGAATTTGAATATGGAATAATATAAAGGGTGTTTCATTTAAAAAAATGCATGTTCCAATCATCACGTAGTTATGGATCACCCTGTATAAATATTTTCTAAGCGAGGAGCATACCCGTGGCTACAACTTTTATTTACAACTTTTTTCGCTATTTTCTACAGTAGTGGAGTTATCGGCCGAGCCGGTACTAAAAACTCACCCTGTATATACAGGAAATTAATTCTAATTAGTTCAATATCATAACTTTTTCATGTCATTTTTTGTATGTAATATATTGTGTACATTCCTCTATAAAGGGCTTTGTGTTGGGCAATAAAAGCTTTATTATTATTATCATTCGATCGTGATCACTTACCGTACAATAGAGAACTGAACTGAACCTATTTCTCTATTTCTGACTGATCCTGGATCACTTCCCTAACGTCAGAAACTATGATCCTTGTGATCGGGTTAACCTGATCCTAGTTTCCGTAAAGGCCTAACCATTACTGATTTTCACGTTCGGAAAGAGCTCTAGGATCAGTTTACCCTTGCACGGAATGTAATCGCGATTTAGTTGTTCGATGTTCAGCGCTTAATCTTGAATCCATGAATCCTACTAATTGAAACTGAATTTCCGTTAGTGTTAAATACTCGTATACAACAAAATTAGTTTTATGAGTTATATATACGTTGGGTGTGCTGTCGCTTCAGTGCTCAACTGAAAACAAGATCCAACTAGATAGATACACTGATCGAACTGGATTGAGATCATTGTTTCCGAAAATGCCTACTATAATATCAAACATGTTTTTATCGTTGACTGAAACTTCATATTTTAAGAGTGATACTTTTTTGCCATATTGTCGTGCTGGAAATGATTAATATCAATTTTAGTACATGATGATGATAGATGTTCCAATTTATATTATTTTTATCGTAAACGGTGATATTTTATGTCAAAAGTATTAATAATAATAGTAAATACGAGCTAACTAATACCAACGGTTCGACTACACCTACAGGCTTGAATGAATGAATGAAGGAGGGAGGCTTTCTGCTGACCAGAACCACCAGTGCATAGGCCTACAAGCGGGCCCTTATGCACCTCTCCCCACCCTTGAACCTAGTATTGTCTGTCTGTGATACCCAAGGGCTTCACAATGACATAGAATGTGTGCCGAGGACTCTTCCTCCTCGCCACAGCGTACAAGTAACGTACAAGTGACGTTTGAGGGTGTTATGGCCAAATAGCAGGCCGACAAGTAGCCTTATCCGGCTTCTGTCCAGTGAGATACAGAACCGCCCTACCTTGGCCAGAGGCCAGAGTTCCTGAAATAAGTCTAGCTTGGCGAAGATGTCCAGAGATTCCTCTCCATCTCGTAAGAAGCTGGTTTTGCAGCCATACCTCTATTTTCCTTCTAATGGTACCTTCTGCCAGCTCAACAGCCGGCTCAGGACCCAGGGAATTATTCCTTGACTCTCGCCTTGCAGACGCTCCGGAAATCCTCAGAGGAAAAACTGCACAGTCCTGGCGTGAAGGCCCTTCCACTTTGGCCTGCTTCACAGACGCTCACAAAACCTTTCAGTTCAGTTCAGTTCGAGCAAGCATGGCATTAAAAGACGGCCTGCGCAGGCGATCGAATGGTTTTTCAATTCCACATCCAGCGGCCTGTGGAGTCCGGCGAATCTCCACATACGCTCCGATAATCCTTGAGGCCAGGACTGTGCAGTTTTTTTTTCTGAAGATTTTCGGATACTTTGTTGGCGCCTGTGAACATTTTTCGGTAATATCGTCGGGCTCAATAAAGGTTTTACAGTTTTTAACGCTGCGTTATTATGGTTCCATTGCTCCTGCCACCTGTTTCGCAATATTTGTTTAAAATATGCTTTTAGGTAGTCAGGACGGGTTGGTATATTCAAAGACACATAAATAGCTGTAGCGGATTTTGCAGCTGAGTCTGCTATCTCGTTGCCTTTGATTCCAGTGTGGCTATGAATCCAGGTTAATATTATAATTTTATCCTCTCTCCGTAAATGTGTGACAAGGGCTTGATCCTTTGTACTTGCGGGACATATGTATAAAGGCAGTCTGTAGCTTGGATAGAACTAAGGGAGTCTGTAAATATAATGAACTTTTGTTTAGTAGAAAGATAGATGTATAGAAGGGCCTGCCATATGACGTACAGTTCTGCTGAGTATACACTCGATTGCTCCGGTAAAGTCCAGGTGTATGGTATGGTGTTGCAGACAAGAGCACAAGCTGTACCGCTTTCGGTTTTGAAACCATCGGTGTAGATGGCTTCATATTCTGGGTGTGCATCTAGGTAACTGGTGGACGCGTTTCTGACAACTAATGGGCTCGTTTCAGCCTTGTAACACTAACAGTTAGTGTCGCAGAGCAGTGAAGAAGGAGGTTTCCAATTATCCCATGGAGGAGTTTCACAAGGTCCCGCAACGTATGTTGGAGGCAGTGTGATTTCTAAATTATCCATTGTTTCCTTTAATCTTATATGTATGGGTCTGGTTACGGTTGGTCTGGAGTTATACTGTTTTGTTCGTTGCTGTTCTACCGCTGTCCTACATGTTGTCTCCAACTCAGCTTCGAATCTAGAGATATCATCTACCAGCTTTCTCACAGTGTAAAGTGTAAGTCAGTGCAAGTGTAAATTGCGATTAATTAGGATCATAGGATTAGTTTCGGGAATATATATTTTTAAAAAGATTTTTGTAATTAAAAGTGAGTAAGGAATTTTTTTTTGTTCTGGTTCGTTGACTCTGAGCTAGCCTGCGAACATTGAAATATGTATATACGTATCTATCTACTTCTGATATAATTATGAAACATTTCCACAAATCTCTTGGGAGACATTCCGTTGTCTCCAATTTTTAAACAACACTAAACATTTTTTAAATAATCAAAGAAGACAAACTCTCTGTTAAAAATATGATGCAAAGTGGATTCACTCCACTTTCAGGTAAAAACACTTCGATTTTACAGCAAAAAAATGGATTCAAATTGATTGACTCAGTACTTCCCACACATAATAATGATTTCATTTTATTGTTCTCCCATTGCATGAAGCTATAGTCTGAAATCCCGTTGCAACCAAATCGTCGCCCACCCTCCCGCAAAAAACATCAAACACAAAAACTCTCGTAAATAGTTTCTTGCGACTCCCTCCTTGGAAACTAGGACGCCACAGTTTTCATTCTGCATGCTTCAACTGAATGATGCAAAACGATCAGGAGCCTCTAAACCATCTATAAACGAAGTAAGAGCTGTTTTTATATTTTTGTTTTTTAATTATTGTTGCGCCGCCACTGACACGATTTTTCAGACATTGACGCGTTTTCCACTCTCGCCGCGGTAGTTAATTCTGTGTCGAAATTTCATTAAAACAATTTAATAATTTTTGCTTTACGCAATATACATAGAACGAAATCAAGCAATACTCGTATATGTATACATCACAAAACTCTAACTCCCTTGGTTTCTGTAATAGGCAAGGAAATGTTCACATGGACTTAAAAAAAATACGCCGGTACGCATTTCTTCTATAGGTCAATGGACAAACTATTATGAATACAACAAATCGTTCAGTTCTACAACCCCCCACCCTCCAACTACCCCAATTTCACCTGCACCCAAAAAACGTAGAAAATGATCAGGAACCCCTAAAATGCCTAAAAACAAGGTTTGAGCTGTTTTTATATTTTTAGTTTTTTTATTATTGCTGCGCCGCCACTGACACGATTTTTCCAAAACATACACGATTTCCATCCTCGCCGCGGTAGTAATACTGTGTCAAAATTTCGTTAAAATCAATTGAATAATTTTCGCGTTACGCAATATAGAACGATCTAAAACAATACTCGTATGTCTGTATACATCACAAATAAGTCCCTTGGTTTCTATAATGAGCAAGGCAATGTTCGAATGGACCTAAAAAAGTGTATTATGCCGCTATGTTTTTCATTCACAGGTCAATGGACAGCCCATTATGAATACAACAAATTTTTCAATTTTCCAAATTCACCCCTACCCAAAAAAGTAGAAAATGAACAGGTACCCCTAAAAACGCCTAAAAACAAAGTTTGAGGCGTTTTTATTTTTTTTTTGTTTTTTTATTATTGCTGCGTCGCCACTTTCACGATTTTTCCAAAACATACGCGTTTTCCATCCTCGCCGCGGTAGTAATATTGTGACAAAGATTCATTAAAATCCATTACATAACTTTTACGTTACTCAATACAGAACGATCTAAAGCAATATTCCTAGTCCCTTGGTTTCTGGAATAGGCAAGGCAATGTTCGGATGGGCCTAAAAAAGGGTATTATGCCGCTAGGTCTTTCTTTTACAGGTCAATGGATAGCCTATTATGAGTACAACACATTTTGGAGATATACAACCTCCCACTCCCCAACCACCCCAATTTCACCCCCACCACCACAAAAAAAAGTAGAAAATTATCAGGAACCCCTAAAACACCTAAGAACGAAGTCCATGCACCGATTTTCAAAATTATAAGAACATTACCTATTACGACCCCCCAGCATACCGCTGCCCAAATTTCATCACAATCCATGCAGCGGTTACTGAGATTACTGAGAGAAAAACGCACACAGAAAGACAGACCGACAGACAGACAGACCGACGGAAATGAGTGACATGGATTTTCGTTATGTAGACATCATGAAACGCCCAAAAAGCGTGTTATCTCAAAATCGAAAGTTTTCGTGGTCACAATACTCCCCTCACCTATCTGTGTGAGAAGTAAAAGGGTGAAGGTCGTTTATTACGGTTACGCTAACAGGTCTTTTTTAATGTTTTTGTTGATTGTTTACCTCAGCTGGTGACCTAATGATATACGAATATGATAAGGGCGGCCACACATTAACCATTTCGCGGGACATTTCAACTTTTCAGCTATTGAAAATTAACATATAATTTAAACATATTGTATCAAGTCCGTGCCAGAAATAATCCCTTAAAGTTTTTGGGATTCATCCTGGAACACGGTGTATAGTAATTATAGGTATGCTATCGCCTGTATAATAATGCTGTAGTAGTTAGTGTTTTAATATAATATTTAAAAAAGAATGCTTCCGATCGATACAAAAACTGATAGCATTACTCCAATCCTATCCACCTTTCACAATAAACACTCTCAGTTAGCCAGCGTATGAACAGCAGTCGTTTCCAGGTACCGTTTATTTTAAACTTTCTTTAATCGTGTTAAATTATATGGAGATTTCAATTTGATCCACATTTTCAACAACGCCATCGCTTTCATTTCTGAAAGCTGCCAAATGATTATTTCTGATACAGAACGGTTTACACTTTTAACTTAAAAATGTTGGGAGCCTTTCCAAGAATAGAACCTGTGTGTATACTTAAGTTGTTTGCACTCAGCATTTCTACAAATCGTCAGATTTGACACACGGTGTGAGAAACAAAATGGTGACTAGTTAACGACCTGTTCATTCATAATGTGTCTTCTTGGTTGTAGTTATTATGTCATTTGAATTCCTCCACTAATTTGATATAATTATCGTGCGTAATCAAATTTGTTTTTGAAGTTGAGTAGTCATGCATTTGTTATTGTGGCTCATGTGACTATGTATACTGATTAAACCGGCCAGCCCTTTTTGATCACATCTTCTGCTTTGCTAAAGGTCTAATTTTCCACAGGTTTCCATTATGACCCATATATCAGCCGTTTACGAGGAATCACGAACATTTATAGACATAAAAAGGAGGGCCACTGACGTGGGTCCTCATATCACTACCGATCGGCAGCCTTACCACGTATGTTGCAGGCGACTAACGACAGGCGAAAATGCTGCCAACGTAAATTTCGTCTTATGCAACGACGTCATCGTGACGAACAACAACATATAACCTATAATTTTGACGGTCCTGTTGCTGTCGTGTCGCTATTGCTCGGCATCTGCTCAGCGACCGCTGTCACGGATTTTTACATAATAATAAGGCTGCGGGTGTCGTCGTGCCGTTACAGGAGCATCCTATTCTGCGACGTTTACGTTACTTCTTGTGGTATGAAGATTAATTAATATCTACTCCTCACAACATGCAAATACGAAGTTCGCACACAATGCTTAATGCAACAGTTATTTTCCAAGACTTCACCGATATTTCCGGTCACCCATGATCATGCGCGATACGTGAGCCCAAGCTCAAACCCGCATTTCTAACGTGTATACTCATGGGAGCTGAAATTTGCCAATATTTGCTGAGAAAGGCTCGTCTTAAAGACTTAAAGTGATCATCCTTTAGTACCACAACGACATAATGCGAGTCTTTTATGGAAAAGAAGATAATTCCCAAAAGGTAAAACAACAACACTAGGTAAAGATAAGCTTTGAAACTGCCTACAATTGTATCAATACGCCTAGACATTGTTGTGTACTATGTTGCAAACTCAGAGTAACAACTGAACATAGAGGTAGTAAACAAACCACTTCAGCATGGCGTGCTCAAAGCCATCATCTTTTGACACTTCAGACCCAAATATTGCCAACTAACCTGAAAATTCTTCCAATGCAATCTATGTTACAAACACTGCTCTGTACTGTCCCATCTCGAAAAGCTTAAACTACACTCGAATATAGCACAGCAAGTCCGTAAAGGTTCACTGCAGTTACCAACAAATAGAGAATTCGATTTTACTGACCAAGTATAAAAGACGCACAAACAAAACAAACGTTTGACAGTCGGAGGTTACGGTAAACAAATCGCAGGAAAAATACATAGGCGTTGCCAACTCCTCAAAATTTATGTAAGACAGAATTTGCGTTAATGATGAAGAAACATGCAGTAACGCAGTAGAGGTCAACATTTCTATTGATTTTGATGTAATCATTTCTGAACCATCAAAATACCGTCTTTTTTAACGTAGGATGGAATATTTCTGGATACCATACAATTAAGACGATAGTAAACAATTATGGTTGCTGTATCTGGTGGTCGATATGACAACGTAATAAAAGATGTCGGCCTATTAGAATTAGTTGTTTACTACCTCTATGTTCAGTTGTTACTCTGAGGTTGCAAATATCCATCAAAAATGAGTAACAGAGTTATTCCGTAAACTTTGACAGAGTAAACATTCGGCAAATATTTTCTACATGAATGACAAATGAGTAGCAGAGTCAATATTCGGCGAGTATTAAGATCAGTAATTTCTACATAATTATATGTTGTCCGTTGAGAATGTGTATCAAGACCTCGTTGAGGAGATATTATTTGTTTATTTCACCAAGGCTCAGAACCGATTGACTAATTGCTTATGATGCCATATCAATGCAGTTGACAGATCGCGTTGTAGACGTGTCTGGTGACCACTGGGCGAAGAGAGAACGCACTGTAACCACACCTCACGGAGGGCGCAACGGTTCTAGCTGCGACGGTTCGACCCGTTCGGTTGGTCATGTATATTCACTATCACTTTTGTCTTTTAAATAAAACAGCACCTGTATTAAAAATAAACGACAAACACCGCTATGGATTTCCTCGATTATTATCTAAACATCTATAAGATCAAGAAGTTATCAATCACAAAACAATATCAAAAATGCATGCGCAATTAACGACTCTAAAAATGTAATAGCATCCACTTTGAATTATTTATATTGATTGTCCTGTAAATGGTATGTAAGTGTTGACAATAAATTATACTTATAATAAAAAAAACGTCCATCTTGAAAACTGTTTTTAAAATTATTTGTCATTTTTGTAACCACCACCCCCAATTTTACAAAAACTTTGCAATATTGTAATTTACACTACAATATGTTGCCCCTCGTGTTGCCCAATGTATTTCAAGACATCTCAATTCGTGCCTCTATAATATATCTTTTCAAAATCTTTTTACATTACATTACATTTCTGGAAACTATGTATGCAACCAATGTGGTTGTTCAGTTTATAATATAATTCAATCTAAACGAAAAATTGCGTTATAGATGTAGCACCATAAAGATATGGGACGGATTCGTTTTGAACAACTTGATCGCGCCTCTATGTCCTTGACGTTTATTAGCAGAATGTGCAATTTAACAAAAAAACCGGAACATATGAAAATCATAAACTAGCATTGAATCAACTGTATAGATACATTTCTAGCTTTTTGTTGTTCACAGAACAACAACTCTTTTATTATACATATACTAACATGGTATACAATGAGCATGTTCGCAACATCTAGAAGTGTTTGTAAAAACTAGTAGCTACCTAAAACACAATATACCCCTAAATGTTTGTTGACTCAAAACCCAAACGTGTTTGTTTACTAAAAGTTCCTGGATTGAGATTGGGATTGCTAAAGTGTTTGCATGCTGTGGCTTACTCGCAACTTTAGATGCGATTGTCCGCTATTTCCAACAAAAATGCACATATTATTATTATTATTATTCGTGTTCACCGTTATATAAGTATTTTCTTTTCTGTTCCAAGCTTATGCGTTATGTTCCTCTGTTCTATGTCTGTAAGCACCTTACCATTTTCTTTAACATGGACAGACATCTGAATGACATTGATAATTGGGATTCAGTTTTCGATGTTTAAAAGCCCGTTTAAAAAAAAAAAACGGAGCTAAATAAATTCCATCGGTGCTTCCCACGCATAGTGGTATAATAGAGGTGCGTGAGCCTTTCGGTTCACATCCTGACACTGTGGCAACAGTGCGCAAATATTTTGGATAGGCCCGCCTCACCAATACGGCTGCAGTCAGACAGTAGCGCAGCGAGGAGATTTATCCGGTTTCTTTGCAGCGCGTGAGCAATTCTTCCGATGTTTCCTATCAAACTTTAACCTCTTTCTAGTGTTTAGCTATTAGACCAATTTGCACAAAATGCAAGACACTTTGTCCTAGTATTATCCAACTGTGAAAATATCAGTAATATCGAGTTATAGGGACACAAAGATTTCTGAAGAAACAACAGACAGACAGATAGGCAGGCCGACGAAAATGATATGGTTAGTAGTATTTCAAATTACAGTCGGCCGGCCACACATTTCTACAGCTTTCAATTAGTTAATTTTCTTATCTACTCCCAAGTTATATAGCGATTACCAAACTACTTTTGAACAGGTTATACTACTATACTACCTATAAGCAAACAGCGTGGGTTATGTTTTATGATACACGCTCTAGCTGTGGGTTATGAACAACGCCTACTAGGTACCAGTACCGATCCCTTGGAAACGCATATGATTAAATACACACTATAATAACTGCAAAGCTGGTCTTGCCATGAGACGTCAAACGCTAATTCGACGATGTACAGTATTTATTTTAAAGAAGTGAGGTTAAGTTGTCAATAAAAGATCTTTCGCCTAACATTTTTTCACCTGCCCGCAATATTTTCAAGCTCTGGGAACATTCTAAATAGGAAGTTTGGGGATGCTTTTTTAGCGTGCAAATACCTGGAAATATCGCCCCTCCCGCCAAGTTTGCCCACCCTCGTATTCAAAAATGGTTAGGTAGGTACCTTGAATACATCTGAAAGCTTCCGGCATCTTTCATAATCCATGATTTTTTTAAGTCCATTAGAGCGACTGCCAAAAACCATACACTGTCAAAGTGTTATTAGAACGGATATTATCAAGGTTAACTTTTTATATGACAATAGATATTTTACGTTTGTACGTTTTTGAAGAATTGTTAAGAGATAATAAAAAATTTTTAAGATTCTTCGGTTTATCATTACACGGAAGGCCCAGGATAGATTTCCAAAAACTGTAAAGGTTTTTTGTCCTTGCTGTAGTAGGAACTAAGAGCAAAACATACATTGCATTTAGATTTATAGAGACCAAGGTATACGTTTTACTCATTAATACCAGTTGCCTAATTCATACGAAATTAAAATTAAATTACGTTGGGGTATGCTTAGCTAGGATGTAATTATAGTACAAAATCAGATGCGGAATCAAACCTACTACAAAAAGACTAAATTTACAGGTTCTCCTTCTACAATTAAGCTATTTATGCTGAATAATTAGGTGAAGTGCGAATACCGGCTATTTTTGGTAAAATGTTACCAATTACAGATTGGTGATTTGAAGAATACTCACACTCACTTATACGCGTACCTATTACGCTACTATCTACATAGAACTCTGCCTCTGGAGTTCAAAATTTGGTATGCAGAGTATACTTGTATACTTTGTACATGAACTGTATTATATTCATGGCAATATTTACAAGAATAATACACGACAGATCGACCGCTCAAAGCGTGGACATAGCAACAGTGCTCAGGTTCATGCAGCATATAATATTAGTCCCCTGAAAACCGCCACACAGGCCTTGCAGGCGACTTTTCCGGTAAATGTCTAGGTTTTAGTCAAACGGAATCGCACAGCTACACTCTGTTGCACGCGTTGGTTGTACATGACAGTGGATTGAGCACTCAAGCCGCGGCTTATGTTGTAATCACAACCAAATCGTGCAATTTTGATGACAACTAAATGTTTCCGCTTTTGAACTTCAAAATTAACCCCTTTGGTTAAACCCAAAATTGTCGCATTCTGATAGACTATATCAAGTTACGTACTTCCATCTCTTTGCTCTTCTCCTTCCTTCCTTTCCTATATTTCCCTTACTTCTCTCTGTGTCTGGTCTTTGGGCAACCAGACCTAAGACCGATGGACCAACATGACCGCAACCAAAAGCAAGTGTCCTTCGGACCGCTCTGACTATAGCTCTGGGGTTATAGGGTTGTAATTAATACACATAGATAGACAGTAAAGGTGCGTACAATTGGTCAAAGCAACTAAAAATTGATAGTGTGGGTCTTGTCCATTAAAATACAGTTATACTGAAAAACATTTTTCCATGTATGTGTTGAATGCATGGGAAAATACATTTATGCATAAAATAATAAATGACAAGAAATCTTATCACCATATCGAATCTCGTCTACCTTTGTCTACGCCTATGGGCCAGACGTTAACTGACTTCGGTTCCCATTCAATTACACTTAAGGGGGTTCGAAATCATTGTGTATCCCCCGATACACACCGGAAGTTCTATAGACGGGGCTATAGAGGAAGTTTTTTTCTGCTTACTAAACTTTAGATCTAATAAGTTGCAAAACACAAAAAAGACGGTTGTTGTTTTGTTGAGAATGTTGTGCGAGACAATTTGCTGATATTTAAATATTTATGAAATACAAATACGTCGAGCAAATTTGACTAAGTATATCAAGTAAAGTACAGAGCTGCTGAAAATTATTCTATAATTTTGTTAAGTGAGGTCATGTTAGACTAGTTTTGAAAAGTACCAGATAACAGCTGATACTACAAAACCAATAAGTATCACATTTTTAGAGGTACATCAACCGTTATAGGGTAATGGTTCCACCATATCTATTTTATTCCCTTCCATCCTAATTTTCAACCCCCCGCCCTCCCCCCCCCCCAATTTTCTGAAAAATGTTTCTGTTCTGTTTTAATTTTTTCTCCGCCGTCAATGGATCAAATTCAGAAATCAGGAAAGAGTTTTCGATTCAGTTCAATTATGGAACGAATCAAAGCATATGTACTTGGAAGTAAAAATAGACTGTAAACATAAAAATATTAGTTACAGTACCGAAATTATTGTTTAAAAGCATAGTTTCAAGGGATTTTTGAGATAACAGACATTTTTGAGAAATAAGTATTTGAATATATGATAAATGCCTCTGTATAATATAGCGTTAGCCGTGACCGACAGGAATTATTCATTTCATGAAAGGTGTTTATTATATTAGATCTCCCCTTTTGAAAACATAGTAATATCAAAAATGGCCTTAGTCGTATTCTGGTTGTAGAAGTATCATCATATTCGTAAAAAGTCATACGAGAAACCCCTCATGAGTCAAAACGCCCTCTACACTACCTGCGAAGTTGATCGACGATGGGGGAGAATAATGTAAAGGTACAGCCACCACCACAAAAAACCTGGTAGATGCATTGTCGAATTGTGCAATACATACATAATAACAGTCAGTTCATTTTCATTAAATGTCTCTAATGTGTCCTATTTTTTCAACAAGGCGCTGCTGCAAGCGCATCGCAAAAAGCATGAAGCCATTCAGACACTAATCTAAACGAGTCTAATCTAAAATTGAAAAATTACAATTTATCAATTTTTTTATGTTTTTTATTTTATAGCCTTGCCTCGGCTAAGGTACACGAAGTATCTTGATCATCGCCAGTATTGCAAGCTTGGAGGATTTTTCGAAAAATCTAACGGAGCAATTTTCTTGGAATCAAATCTAGAACTTCAGTTCTCGCAAACAAAAAATATGTTTTGGTTTATTAATGCACTGAATATCTATATCAGTTATGGAATCATTCTTGGAGTCAGTTACAGCGCATCTAATTCTGCGCAGATCAGGAAATGCTTAAGACGCATCTACTCAGAGGCCACAAAGCAATGAGCAACATTTGTCACTACTGACTTCTTTCTAGGAACTAGTTTGCTGTTTGCTATAAATGTTTATGGATCCTAAAGTCACATCAACCATTTTTCCCTCGATTTTTCGTTATTGTATGTAGTGTGTTTTGCCAGTCTAGCGATAGATAGATAAGTGAGCAACAAGTCGCCTGTTGAATGTAGTGAGAGTTTTTTTTTTAGTCAAACATAAGGGGTTCAGAATACCTATGGTACCTTACATTGTTAGTACTTAGTACACACAATTCTTAAACGTAAAACATCATTATCAGTAAGATGTTTCTTCTGAGTGCCACTTTGTTTTCTATACTAGCGTCATTTTTCGTTTTTCTTTAATTTTCATCGACAAGAAAAAGAAACCGTTCGACAAAGTCACAAACTGCTTCTCTGTGTTGCTTTCGTGTGGACAGGGCTTTACTCTACTCGGTCTACTTCACTTCGCGATTAGTCGTCGTACTTGTTACCTGTTTATACATTGCAACAGCAGCTGCCGCTTAAACGTTATTCATGTTAACCGTGCGGGCAGCTCACGGTAACTGAGCTCGTTGCGAGGTACGAGGTTGCAGGATTGTGTAGTCGCGTTCAGTGATGTTCCTGGCCTTCTGGACGTTGTGCTGACATCTGCCGTCCAATTGTACTAATTTTGCATTAATTGTACTAAGTGTCATTTATGGAGTCAACATATACATTCGATAACGAAAATAGCGTGAAGAGTCTTCACTTAGTACTTCCCACACATTATCGGTGTTAACCAAGTCCTCTATCCCTATAACATCCTCATCAAAAAAGGAGACTGATCAGGAACCTCTTGAAACAGCAAAAGATGAGCGGTTTTAGAATTTTCCGTTTTTTGTTGATTTCCGCCACTGACAAGATTTCCAACAAAGATACACTGTTACCATTTCCTCAACGATAATATTTCGGTATCTGAAGAGTACGGAGGGTGGGTAGTCCGCATCCTTCCAGGAAATCAATTTTAGGAAGGTGGACAAGTCGTTATGGGATTCTCCCTTATGTGGGCAGGTGTAAGCCAAGATTCGCCGAACCCACACTCTCTAATAGAAGATAACTCTGCCAAACCTGCAAGAGTTTCCTTGGCAAATCGGCATCCTTGTAGTTCTTCCCATCGTTTTACCATTTGGGCATGGGAGTGTTTTTTGGCTATTTCCGCAATTGTGGTTGTCGACATTCCAGAAAGGTCACATGGTCCTAAAATACTTTGGCCAGCAGTCTTCCTGGCTAGGCAGTCTGCCTTTATTGTTGTTGTTGTTGTGCCCTTTGACCTATCTCAGGAGAATATTGTTGGTGTCCGAAGCATGGGCTAAAGATTAGTGGCATTCCATTGCTAGCTCTGATGTGATGCAAGCTCTTTTCAGGGTTATGAGTGCGTGTCTGCTGTCGGTGCAGATTATTATAGTCCTGCCATCTCTCCTGGTTTCGCTATCGATATGCCAGCCAGTTCCGTTTGGACGACACTGGCACTTTTACCCATAGCCCATTTTGTTCTTAGGTTTAGAGACCTGGAGTACACACCACATCCAGTTCCTTCCCTTGTTTTGGAGCATCCGTGTATATGCAAATTGCAATTGTCACATTTGGCTCAGCATTCTGTTTAATTTCTATTTTGTAAAAACAAATGCTGGTTCAATTGAGTCGCTGGTAGTTTGTAGCATGCGTAGCGCAATTAGCACTTCCCGCCACACCAGCTACCTCAGACGTCCCATACCTACATTGGGATTGATACCAACCGTGCGAAGTCGTAGCATTTCCGCAACCTCTTTGATGTAAATATCTAGAGGGGTAATGCCAATAATGATTACTTCCATAGCATCATTCGGTGTTCTACTCATGGCTCCTGCGGGTGAATTCTGTAAATCTAAGCGAAGCGATAGCGACATTCTTCCAACGCTTTCGCTCGTTTCGGTATTCCATAAATGTCTTCGTTCCGACTCGGACATAACGAACGCAGACGAACGGTATAAAGCGATAGCGAAAGATTTTGGATCTCGTTTGTCATGTTTAGACGTTATTATTGCTGTATGTCAAAGTGACAATTTGCTTAAATTTATTTGTGCACCTAATTAACAATCAATGAATCGAAGAGAAAAACTAATCCTTCGTAATGGTCGGCACTGCTGGATTTTGCAGAGTCTCATCCAGAGATATTTAAACCAACTCGTGAATGCTCGTGAGTCATCGAGCTCCATGCCGAAAGCGTAACGAAGCGTTAAACTTTGGTTATGGAATGCCGTCAAAAATCGTTTTCGTAAATGATTAGCTTCGTTTTCACGTGCTTTTCTTACTATAGCGAAAGTTACAGAATCTACCCACTGTTATATATTAATGCAGGCCATACGTTGTATTTTATATAATTCATTATTCGCTGTCGCCTCCAGAACCTTCGGTACCCAGGCAATGGCTCCATACGTTAGCATAGGCCTAACGATGTAACAATAATTGTGGTATATACATCCAATGGGTCACTCTTGGCGATAGGCGCCAAGTGCATCCCACTGTTTGCAGACAGTGTTAATAAGCGACATATGCTCTTTTGGCTCTACTGTCTAAGTGAGAGTTCCACGTCAGCTTTCTGTCGAGGGTAATACCAAGATACTTTACCACTTAAGAAAAATTTAGCTTGACGTTCAGAAGTTGATGGGGATTTAGGCCACTGCTATTCCTTCTTCTGGTGAACAGCTTCCATCTTTCTATTGATTTGAGTGGTACTTGGGTTCGTTCAAAAAACTGTTCTCAAATCTACCTGTTTGCATGATGGTTATGTTATCCGCGTATGCTATAGTGTCCACTGCTGTTGAGGTGATTGATAAGGGTGTCCAGAACCACGTTCCAACACCTCTATGCGAACAACGCCTGGTAACAACACCCATAACTCAAATGAAGAGGCCAATGCAAGAAGCGGTTAAGTCCATTAGAGTAAATATTGTGCAAGAACAAGTCAAGTCTAGGACTGAACCCGAGACTGAACCATTTTTGCACAGTGTAAAGAACCAGTCAACCAACAAAACAGTTCTGTATCCCATATACATGCTATAAGACCGAAGTTTTAAAGCGTATTTATACGTTTACACCGCCGGTGTACGACGTATAATAAATACAACCTTTTTCTCGCCCGGACTTAGGAGAGCCGTCGCATGAGTGGAGGATCGCGGAGAGGATCGACTCTTTTTTACACTAAACGATATAGAATTCTAGAAACTATGCAAGAATAGCTGTTTAAAGCAAATTCGTTGAAAATGGATTTAAACGGTTCTTGCATTGGACTCTTCAAATGTCCTCTACCTTGATTGTTATTGCTCTGTTGAAGAGCATGCTAAGTATCCATTCACTCACAATCCTAGGTGCGTTCCTAGCCTGGAGTTGCTGGCCAATTTTTGAGAATGTTGTTTTGTCAAACGCTCCCTCAATGTCAATGACGAAAGTAATACGGTGTCACAATTTCACCACAATCAAGTTCGTAGTTTATAAGTTACACGTTATATGATTATAATACAGTATACCAAACAATCAGTAGAATAACTCTGAGGATTTCATATATAAAAATGGTTCCTACAGAAGTTGACCTTGACGGCGCCATTATGGATATGCTTTTTTCACGTTGGATGAATTTCCTCTAGTTTTTATACTCTTAAGATACTTTTTAAAAGTGGCTGAAATAGAACTTGACTTTATAAAATACAACCAATAATTACTTTTTATTAGCGGCATATATTATTCAGACGCAATCAACAACGAGTATCATTCGGATTACCGAAATCTAGAAAGAAGTCTAGTTTCATTAGGCACCGAACTACGGCTTGAACTAACCAAATAAATAAAACAAAGAAAGAATGATCTCAAGAGCTTCTTTATAAATAGAAAATGGGAATAAAACCTTCACAGTAACAAGTTAATTTTGACCAAAAATACTACTGACAATGACAAACATTCAAGTGAACGGTTACACCTTTTAGTCAGCTTCCAATTTTGTTCAGTAGTTAATAAAAAAACATAGGTTTGTATAAAATTTAGCTGAAAAGCATGTCAATCCGTCCATAAAAATAGTGTTCGTACAGTTTTGAGTACATATTTTATTTGTAAGTTACATACGCCTATGCATTTTATCTCAGCAAATACGAGCATCGACCTTGAGTCAATAAAGTCCACCGGCGTATGTAAACGTCCCTTTGACAGATACTAATCCAAAAACGCGGGATGCGCGTATGTATGCCGCCAACTTGAGACATTCTGCTGATTGTTGGGTATGCTGTGAGTATAATGTATGTAATATCAAATTATTCCAGAGTAGAGAGTATAGTAGTATGTAGAGCCAGATGTAGAGTATTTTATGGATACAGCAAATTTTGGAGATTTAAAAACCCATCATCCTTTTGTACCCCCCCCCCCCCCAAGGATCATCCTGTTAAAAATTTATCTAGTAATACCTTGTTTTAAACGTATGTCGAAGTACTTCATTTTGACGTTTGATTTTTTAAAATCTGTATTCGTTTGCAAGAAAATTAGAATTTTTATGTATCTTAACTTGTTAAATAGTGATACTTCCGGATGTTTCTGTATTCTATTTGAACAAGTTAAAATACATTAAGATTCTAATTTTCTCGAAAACGAATCGACCGATTTTATAGAATCAAACGTCAAAATAAAGGACATCGACATACCTTTGAAACAACATATTACTCAAAACCCCTTAATTTTTAAGGGGATGATACTGAGGGTGAAGTGGTTTTTGGTTAAAAAGTTGTTCCCCTTGACAAATTTTTTGACGTGTCTCCGCGTTTTTTTTTTTAATCAGCGGTTTTCGAGAAATCCGGGGTGGGAAGTTTTGAAATGAACACACTGTATATATGCTGCCTGGTGTCACACCACGACATATCGGTAAAAAAGCAAGACGCCGACGCCGCATCGGGCCGGAAAAAGTTCAAGTATAGGTTTTTATGTAGCGCTGATTAAAAAAATTTGTATAAACACCATTATTTGCAACGATGCACGGGAAAGGTGCCCGGATACTTAGGAAACAAACTATATTCTGTTACGACAATTGATGGCACCAACGTCATGCGTATACCTAAGTGCACTAGATGGAGGATTAGAGACTCATTCGCAGAAGGGCGCGTGACAACATTGTTTTTGCTCAGCTTATATTCCTTTGCTGCCATTAATCGCGATAACAAGATATAGGTAGTAGTTTTCAAGTTACAGGTTGCAGGATTGTGAAGTGCGATATGTATAAAAAATCCGCGCATATACGAGTATGTCTTCAAAGGCAAAGGTTAGAGCATCAACAACGTATTTTTTTAAGTCCTTTATGAATACAAGAAACTTTGTAATTTCCTCACCCTGCCACACGAATTTCACTTTCATCCGGGAAATTGAAAAATGATTAGAAGTCTCTAAAACGCCCAAAACAAAATTTCTGATAGTTCTGAGGGTGTTCGTTTTTTTGCTAATTATGCTGTTGCAAATGCAATGATTTTAAAAATTTACCAACACTAATCAAAATCGGTGGAGCAGTTACTGATATTGCAATAATACACGATACCCCCTGCCATACTCCCTCCGCTTTGGCATGCGCAGAAAGCCTGAAAGAAAGTCCTCAGATACGTTTTCAGAGAAAACCGGGGAGAAAACAGAAAATGGCCGGGAATCCTTAAAATCGTAGTCAGAAATTTCTATTTGTGCTAATTACTTGGATGCAACTGCGCCGATTTTCAAATTTACAAATCTAACATACAATGACCACCTATCATATCACATTCCAAATTTCATCAAAGACAGTGAAGCCGTCGCTGAGATTACGCGGTTAGAAAAATGACAACAGACTTACCGATGGGAATGGGTGACAAAATTTAGTTATGCAACATCAAAAAAGAGGGTACCTGAAAACATGTTATCTGAAAAACAATCGTGAGTCCCTTCACCTATGGTTTGGGAAGTAGTAAAGGACTACAAAAGTGATGTTTTGTATATAAAATCGTACGTCTTTTTTCAGAGGACAGTTTTACCTTAGAAGTAGCACACTTTCCACAATCGATAGACATTTTAGCTAGCATCATGTCAAGGTAATCAGCACCACAGACTGGTACAGGCACACCACACATCTAATACATTTTAGCTATAACAGTCGAACATATTATATCAATGACCTTAGCGAAGGTGACGTAATAAAAGAAGTCATAAAGCTCCGAAATAAGATGTATCCGATTCCGGATAAAATTCCTTTTTTTGTAAAAAATGCTCACTATCCCAGTTAAGTTGCTTCGAACATTTTACTTCCCACACCGATAGGTGAAGGGAGTATTGTGATCGCGAAAATTTTCGATTTTCGATCTATAACACGCTTTTTGGGCGCTTTCTGATACCTACATAACGAAAATCCACGTCACTCATTTCGTCGGTCTGTCTGTCTGTCGGTCTGTTGGCGTTTTTCTAGCTTCGTTATCTCAGCGACCGCTGCATGGATTTTGATGAAATTTGGGCAGCAATATGCTGTGGGGTAGGTAATCCTGCTATAATTTTGAAAATCGGTGCAAGGGCGGCGGAGTAATTAGCAAAAAACGAAAAAAAAAACAAATATTCCCCTAACTTCGTTTTTAGGCGTTTTAGGTGTTCCTGATCATTTTCTACTTTTTTTTGGTGGGGGTGAAATTTGGGGTGGTCGGGGGGTGGGGGGTTGTACAATTGAAAAATTTGTTGTATCCGTAATAGACTGTCCACTGACCTGTGAAGGAAGACCTAGCGACATAAATAGGTTTTTTAGGTCCATCTGAACATTGGCTTGCCTATTACAGAAACCAAGGGACTTAGAATGTTTCTGGTGTAAACATACGAGTATTGCTTTAGATCGTTCTGTATTGTGTAACGTGGACACTGTTGAATTGATTTTAATGAACATTTAACACAGTATTGCTACCGTGGCGAGGATGAAAATGCGTATGTTTTTTATAAATCGTGCCAGTGGCGGCGCAGAACTAATAAAAAAACTAAAAATATAAAAACAGCTCAAACTTCGTTTTTGGGTGGGGGTGAAATTGGAGAGGTTGGGGGGTGGGGATAATAAACTGTCCATTGCCTGTGAAAGAAAGACCTAGCGGCATAATACACTTTTTTAGGTTCCTTCCCTATTCCAGAAACCAAGGGCCTTAGAATTTTATGATGTAGATACAATACGAGTATCGCTTTAGATCGTTCTGTATCATGTAACTTGGAAATGACTGAATTGATTTTGATGAAATTTTGTCACAGCATTACTACCTTGGCGAGGATGGAAAACTCGTATGGCTTTTAGAAATCGTGTCAGTGGTGGCGCTGCAATAACCAAAAAAACTAAAAATACAAAAACAGATCAAACTTTGTTTCTAGGCGTTTTAAGGGTCCCGGATCATTTTTCTACGTATTTGGATGTAGGTGAAATTAGGGTGATTGGGAGGTGGCTTGGGGAGTGGGGGTTCTAAAACTGAAAAATTTGTTGTATGGATAATAGGCTGTCCATTGACATGTGAAGGAAATACCTATCGGCATAACAAAATTTGCGGGGGGGGGGCGATGATTTGGTTGCAATGGGATCTCAGACTATAGATTCATGTTGTGGGAAAATAATAAACTGGTATCACCCTAATGTGTGGGAAGTACTGAGTCAATCAACTTGACTTCATTTTTGCACTGTATAAGACAGAACTATGGCAGCAAGCCATATTTAGTTAAAAGCGGTGAGAAGAATAATAGGGGATTTTTGGACCATCAGAGATAACGAATTTTGTGGCTGTCGTTATTTTGAGGATGCGCAGTAATAAGAAATAGGTAAATTATTCTCAATAACGATAACGAAGGTCTGTTATTCATGGAGAATAAGGATTACCACTTTTGCCGTTATTTGTGGCATGCAAAATTTTTTTGAACAAGAAAGAGAATTGTACAATTTTATGCTGTCCCACCTTCTACCCATATCTAACCTCAAATGCTGTATGGTAGTCAACAAGTCAAAATTATTGTGGAAAAATAAAACAAATGAGTGACCTCATCCAATACTTTGAAATCAGGTTTGGAATATATTTCATCCATAATCAACGAGATAGTTTGACCAGGGCCGTATATAGGGGAGGGTTTGGGGAGTTCAAACCCCCCATGAGTATTCCCATGTATGAAATAACTACTAAAATAATAGAAAATAACAATAATCAAGGATGTTTTCTCCAAGCTTAGTGATTTATTTTGCTACTAACCAATCCCTCGGCGCTCATAACACATTAGCAGCGATACAATCTATACAGATTTTAAGCAAATTTAGACATTACATATTCTTTTATACATGAATCCCCCCCCCCTAAGGTCAGCATGAACCCCCTCCATGGTCAACGACTAGCTACGGCCCTGAGTTTGACGCTTTAACAGTTATACTCGAACAGTCCTTTATTGCAGTAGTGACAACTACCGTAAATATGGAGTTGTTGGACCATTTGAAATAACGTCGAAGATAACGAAAATCCTCGTTATTTAGTATAGTGCTAACTACTGCCAGACAAGAATGGGTTCAACCTTTAAAGCGTTAAACTATCATCATCTAATTGATTATGGATGAAATCTTTCAAAATATGTATTATTGATTGGAAGAAGTCATTTATTCGTGTTTATTTTTCCGGAAAAATGTTGACTACAGGCAGTACAGGGTTGACTACCATCATACAACATTTGAGATTAAGTAGCAAGTGACAGAAGGTCCTGCCGGTGCGCCATCTGGTACCCGAAGGTAAAGACAAACCAAGGAAATCGCTGCACAGCAGCATAGATTTCTTGGCGGGACGCCACGGTGCGTCCGCTTGGCCACCAGAGAGCACGGGCTTTTTTATGAAAGCCGATATACGAGGGTTGCTCTATACCTCCGCCAATCCACCAGTACGCAGACACGCTTATTAGCGATCATCAGTGCGCCATAGGTCGATTGACGGAAATAGAGAGCATCAATTCTTTCATGTCACCCAGACATGTGAAGCATGTTGTAGCAAGTGACAGAAGGTTCTGCCGGTGCGCCGGTGCCGGTATAGAGCAGCCCTCGTATATTTGAGATTAAATATAGGTGGAAGCTTGGAGAGTGGAAATTCAAGGGATACAATTGTAAAATTCTGTACCTTGTGCATAACATTTCAACATTAACCATGTCTGGCTGCGTGAACTTAGCCCAAAATTTTGATTTTCACTTTTCGCTATAGCCTAAAGTGGAAAAACGAAAATTTTTGCTGGAAAATCGTATGCTGAGCCCTTTTCTCATTTTCCAGAAAAATCTTGGCTAACTTCACGTACGCCAGGTACTCATGTACAGGTAGACCTCTCCGGGAGACTGGAGCGTGTATGGCCTGCATTATTGAATGGATAATGTGACACAGACTACTATGTCAAACTGAGACAATCCTGATTCCCGAATCTCATACGGGATCCAATAAAAAACCATAAGGCAACCACTCTTCGGTTTGGCTAACATTGATCAGATTTTTTCTTGACGCGAATCCGACCATACTAGGCAGATTTTTTTCATAACTATCATTCTCCTTGTCTAATATGGAGACCAAATCCCATTTTACACTGTGTCCTGACTCCCAGACGTATCCCCTTAGGGCTGATTTTGATGTTCCTCCTTTGGTTATGTAGATGTGGCAAATGTTATATTGGTAAGTCTTCAAGGTCTCTCCATGGTAGAACGAAACAGCATAAAAAGTGCTTAAGTGAAAGGGAAACATCAAAATCAACCCTAAGCGAACTCATTTGGGAGTCAGACACACTGTATGATGTTCAGTATGATGGGATCAGGTATCTACAGAAGGAGGATAATTGCTTTAAAACAAAAATAAAGGAAGCTGCCTAAATTAATTTATTTATACTTCAAGGAAAAAGTTAATCAATGTTCTCCAAACCAAATAGTGGACCATAAGTTTTTTCCAGATTTTAATACACTGGCTATTACTGGCTCTCCTTTTGGATTTGTCAACAATGCGGATGTAATACTATATTATGTTGTTAAAGATTTCAGGATCACCGTTATGACGTTAGGACAAAAGCTGACTCCTGGAACGGCTGACAATAAAAGTCATTCAATATTATCTGTTTTATCAAACTGTATAGGTACTTGCTGATAAATGCTACAGAGTTAGCCGAAACGCAGGTAAGGTATTTGCCTCAAGCATACGTTGTTTTTATCAGAGACATAGTGGATAGTGAAACACTATGGAACAATGAAAGAAATACCATAACGAAGTTTTTAATTTCGCTATTTATAGTATTTATTTTCACCTTAATCTCTCTCTGTAATAAGAAAGAAATAACGTTGAAATAATGTTGTTTGTAATGCATTCTCAACCAAGGCCCACGCAACCACATGTGCGCTTGCGCCAGTCTAAAAAGGCGCCAAACTGAGCATGGTAAAGTAGATCTTTGTTAACATTTATAAGAAACGAATGTTTAGTTATTCACCAATTTTCAACGAGCAACGCACTTTATCGTGATTAATTTTTATTAACTTCTCAACTTACAATATAATCTTATCGAAGTTTATATAACATAATATTAGTGGCCTGTTTCCGAGCCTGTTCCTACATGTATATGTGTGGCAAAAAAATATATGTTCAATATCAAATGTTAATGTTTAATATCTGTGAACGATATACCTTGTCTATATTATGGAATTTTTACACTAAGTTTGATGTTCTTGGGTATTGTAATTACTGAATATTAAAATATGAGCAATACATTCATGCAAGTGGCTCAAAACATAGTTTTCATCAATGAAAGTTTACTACATTGATGATGCAAACACTGGCTAACTGATCACAGAAAGAAGAAGACTGACATGGAAGCAAATGATTTTCATTTAAGTATTTAACACTGTTATCATTACTTGAAGCTTCCAACTCCCCTGACGATGTACATTACACAGGATGTCCCTGAATTTCCTTGACACGTGATATTCTCCGAAACAAAAAGTAGTTCAAACGAAAACTGAGTGGAATGTTTGAAAGTACTATAGGGTCTATCCGAGGGTCTATCATATCATGCTTTTAAACATTTTTTTGTACTTCAACTCTTAAAACTCACCCTCAAATTTTGTTTTTCAAATAGCACCAAATAGTTTTTTCTACACAAATTAAGTTCTTATATTGTTTAAAATCTTGCAGTACCTTTTATTTTATACAAAACTCATTTTTAGCATAACATAAATAAAATAAGAATTTGCTTGACGCAAAAAATGGATAAAAATGAAACTAGTTGGGGAAACTAGTTGAATGACTGGCTACCGAGCTGGCTACTGATGCAAATGTCTTTTTTATGCTTTCTTATTACGAAAATATTACGCCTCAAACAAATGCTCACTTTATTTATCTTATGTTAATGAACTTTACGAAAAAAATTGGTTTGTGTATGAAGTCATAGGTACTACAAGATATTAGTGTAGGAAAAGCTGCGGGGCGCTATTTGGAAAAAAAGTAGAGGTAAGTTTTAGGGGTGGAAGTAAAAAAAATGTTTCGAAACCATGGTGTGATAGGGCCGAGGATAGGGCATTCGGTATCCTTGAGTCCCACTTTGTTTTTTTTTATCTGTTTTTCTTACGACAATATTACGCCTGAAACAAATCCTTATTTCATTTATTTTATGCTTATGACTTTACGAAAAAAATATCTTTTTGTATAAAATCAAAGGTACTACAAGATTTTAAATAGTATAAGGATTTATTTTGTGTAGGAAAAACTATTAGGTGCTATTTGAAAAACCAAGTTGGGGGTAAGTTCTAAGGGTTGAAGTACAAAAAAAATGTTTTGAAAGCATGGTATGATAGACCCTGTAGTACTTTCAAACATTTCACTCAGTTTTCGTTTGAATATGTTTTTGTTACGAGAATATCACGTGTCAAGGAAATTCAGAGAGACCCTGATGTATCTTCAATAATAATCTACTTTCAGCTCTACCAAATAGCAGACCTATCTGTCTAGCATTTCATCAAGAAACCTCACTTTGCGTTGTTTGAAATTTGTAGACAGATTCTTTGCAATGTAATTAGCAATAATTGAATAGTACTTGCGAGAGTATTTGGAGTCACTATACTGCAAGAGTGGTTCGAAGAAAGGTTACTTGGTTAGGCAATAAAGCAAGATAATCTCGATCAAATTGTTTTTTTAAGAATGTTATAAAACAACTTGTAGTAGCCAAATCTATAATAATGGGAGGCTGATATCTGAAGCCAACTGTCTACACAACTTTCATACTTGTAAGTTGGAAAAAAATCTGAGGGGTAATATATAATATAATAATAATAATAATAATAATATTTATTTACTCGCAAAGTACATAAAAAACAAAATTGTTGAAAAAAATGAGTAAATAAATATGTTAACATCCATAGAAGGACTAAGCCTGTGCATGGACAAATTAGTGTTACAATGTACATATTATACACACATAAATATTACAAATACTTACGTATGTATAAGATATAAATGTTACATATAAGATAAATAGGGTTATGAGTAATTTGAATGAAATTGTTTATAAAATTATAAGATTACTTATGGATTTAGTTATAATATGACTTATTTATTAATTCATGTATTTCTTTTCTGTCTACTGAACTTAGCCATTCTTTAAGAGATTTTTTGAATCGTTTATTGGATAATTCCTTTATATCATTAGGTACTCTTTGATATAGTTTTGGCGCCAAATAAATGTTTGATCTCTGCATAATCGATTTTCTCGTTTTAGGTATGCTTTTTGCGTGTAATTTGTATCTTGTGTTATGACCGTGTTTGATGTTGTCTTGCTCATTTGAATTTTTGTGATAACGAGTGATAGTATGTAAGAAATAAAGTTGCCTGACATCGTATATCAGAGCTTCCCTGAACAAATCATCACTAGGATACAGTTTTGGTTTGCTAAACATAGATTTTAGAATTGCTTTTTGGAGGATATCTAAATCATTGATATATGTTGTGCATGCAGCACCCCATGCCAATATACCATAAATGAGATGGGTTTCAATTAATGCATAGTATACTGTACGTAGATGCTTTTCAGTTAAAATGTTTGTTAGTAATTTTATCCTATATGAAGTGAATCTAATTTTTTTCAATAAACTATTAATATGTACATCCCAACGTAAGTGTGAGTCTAAATATATTCCTAGATACTTTATACTGTTCAATTTGTCAATTTTAATTTTTTTATTATTTATGTTTAATGTAATATTGTCGAAAGTAGGTAAATGCCTAGAATAAGATGTGAACGGTAAAAAGTGTGTTTTTGAAATATGTATAATAAGGCATGTATAAGGCAAGTAAGAAGAAAAATCGTCTCATTCAAGGTTATATTCAAATTTCTGCATAATTCTGAAGATTGTAAGAATATTATGGCCTCGATTATTGCTCAATTGCTCAACATCAATCTACCGCTCGTACCTCGTGTACACACTGTTTAACTTTGTTCTGGTTGCGCTTCGAACCGTCCTAGAACTGTACTAAGCATGTGTATTATTACGAATCGGATTCTGTTCAAACTGTTTGCGAACTGTAAATCCTGTGTTCTGGTTTGACTCGGACAGTTCTAGGACAGTCCGTGAACCGAGCCGAGAACCGTCCAGATTGAATTTGGCAGGTGCTCGATGTACCTGCTCGGGAGCAAGAACCGGCTTAGGACAGTTTTAGGAATATGATACGCTTGCGTACTTTGCGCTTTGCGTGTTTTCTTTGTGGCTCACATTGTTTACTACCTGTTTTGCTAACGGTTGTAATGAGCCTATAATATAATAAACATCATGATCACGACACAACAGAATATCGATTCCCAGATAACCATTCTGATTTCTTTGAAATCTGTCTGGAAAACATTAGAAAACGCATACCACCACAAAACACAAACCATCAGTTCATAAAACGTCTTTACGTAAGAGTCGACCAGGCGTCGACGTCGAGTGGTTGGTTCTCTGGATCTAACTGGTTTTGGTTCATTCGAACATCGAACCGTTCTACGGAATCCAGGAAACTGTCCGGGAATGGTTCTAGGACCGGAAAACAGAACAAAGCCATAATGTGTAACAAGAGCTCGAACCAGCACTTTGACAAACTGGCCGATCATACCAAATAAAAATTATAACAAGAAATGCACTCACTGTGATATTTTAGACTGCTCTCTTAAAGAACTATCTAGATCTGGTAACATTCACTTTCATCAACACTTTCATTAAATGTTACCATGTTAGATTAAGCATTTATCTCGTGTGTACTGTCCTGTACTAGGTACTTCTGCAGCTGGGCAATGATACATTATTCTCAAAATATAGTATTTACATTTATATTTTGGGCAGTATCGCTATACTTTTATGGAATTTTGTAATATATTATCATTTGCTTATTCCACGTTTTAAAGTTCAATTCAGTATTGTTTAATGAAAAATGCGCAAATGCGCTCTTAGAAAATAGAAAGGATGCCTCTTTAGCTCTACGTCAGTACGCAGGGTGATGACTAGTACTCCAGAGTTTGATACCTTCGTTGATTTGAGAGATATGAAGTAAATTGTTGTTAAATCCTAATCGCTTTTCAACGCTATGAGATTAACTATGTACAGGACTATGTATTATAAATCGACATTGGATTTATATCTACATAATGTAAACAGTATATCAGTATTTGCTGACTAGTAATCATTTTTTTCTAAAAGTCAAATAAACGAGGACGCGACCTGAATTTTCCGCTTCACTTTTTTGTTTATATCAACAAACGTAATTCCATCATGATTTATGAGTCAGTGCAGTGACTGATACCAAAGTTTCTGATACTAAGAAGAAAATTATTGACGAGACCGACCGATTTTCTTCACTGTAAAATGCGGATGCATATATCAGAGTTGGTAGGGAACAGCAGTGGATTTTAATAATAAGCTAAATACTACTGAATTATGATGATAATAGTGGATTGAACTGGAGACTGAGGGCTTCATAATAGCTGGTTCGGATAGTTTATTTAATTAACGCCTGTCATACCATGATATGGTTGTGGTTACAGAGATGTTCAGTGACAGTTTTAGTGAATACAGACAGGAGTGAGAAACTCATATTCTATTTCCGGTGTTTAAGGTGTACACACAAAGTAACAGCAGCATGACTTTCTTCCGAGCTTTCTTCTGATGCAGAGCATACCGAACGATTCAGCCTCGTTCAGACTGTTAGTTTGACCCATTTAGATTGAGGAAATTTTGAGATACACAAGTATGAATACCGCAACGAATACTGGAATGCGTGGAGGGAACCGACGCGCCGCTATACGCTGTGCAAATAATTCCAAAAACTGTGAATAGGTATAGTTTTTATGGAGATCATATTTCAAGAAAATTTTAAAAATCCCTCTACAGCTGACAATATTGATTCCTACTCAAATTTTCCCGGCTGCAAAAAATAACAGGGTTTTCTAAACCTCAAGCAGAAATAGAAAATTAATAGTATAGGGCAAACTGCTGTTTATAAAAAAAATTTGGTCGCAATTGCCAAACTCATAAAGTGGGCTGCAATTATGATACCGTTTCTGATGGCATATGAATAAATCCGAGAATAAATCATATTCATACTCATATTTGTTTTCTTTGTTGTGCTTCAGAATCTTGCTGTTTAAAATACTATATTTTTCCGTTCCTGCATTCCAGCTGATTCTTTCGCAGTTTTGCTTGGAGTATATTTGCTATATTTTCTCAGTGATGGACGATGGTCAATTTTCTCTCGTAAATTTTCTTGTTTTTCTAATAGGAAATTATCATCTCAATTATATATGAAGAAACAGACATAAAAGTGGCAAAAATCTAAATAAAAATTACTACAATAATGATATCAATTTATTTGAGAATTTATCTCACAAATTGTAGATCAGAATTTGATTAGTCATGAATATTTCTAGCCAAAAACTGAGCTGAAACGTGTGTGTGAAGGTACTGAAGCAAGGTCAAGTAGAGGTCATGAATAGATGGACATAAAGCCTTTGGAATTTCTATGAATTCGCCTAGGAGAGATGTGAATCCCTATTCTTATGTTTTATCTCGAATTAGCCTTATCAGAGTTGTGAAAGAAATTACCTGAGAAATGAGGAGCCTCCCAGTAAGATTAAAACCTTTTCAGGAATTTGATAAGACGCCAGTAAAAAATATCACAATTATCATTTTAATTCCTATTAGCTGAAACAACAGATATCAGGATGGCTGTCATAAAGCATCAGTGTTAATGGTGATTACTTGATACTGATTTGTGGGGCGGGGGGGGGGGGGGCAGCTAGTACTGAAGAAGGGGGAACCCAACATGTGATGTTCCAAAATTTTCAATCTGACATGAATGATAATTTTTTACCTGTTAAAAGGTGACAATAAGAATATGTGAGATAACTCGCCAAATATTGAAAAAGCAAATAAGTATTTTAATATATTTACTCCCTGTTCATGTCTCTTCAATTACATGGAAAGAATTCCCTCAGAAATGGAAAAAGTGTCAAGAAAGAATCATTATACAATTTCATTAAAAAATACTTTTAAATTTGAATTTGAAGAACAATCTGTTTAAAATGTGAATTAGTCTTGACACAGATAGAAAATTATTGAATGTGCTCCAAGATGTGCTCCCTAAAGTGGGTTTGAATGTTCATTTCCACTTGTAAAACAGTAGGTAGGCGAACTTTTTTGGCGGTTAGTATGGAATAATTTAGTATGGCAGCTCTGCTGAGGTAACATACACAAGAGAAGTTTTATTTTTCATGCTTAACAACCAAAGGAGAAACAACAAGACAAAACTATAGAAGAAATGTGTAATCAGCTTATAAATATTAGATAAAACATGCAAGCTTATATGTGGAGTAAGGGTAACATTTTTATCTACAATTTCCTTAGTCACATAGCAATGTAAAATCATTTACTGTACTACTTGTTTATTTTCCTGGAGATCCTAGTTAATTTGACAGATCTATCATATTTCTTTTGATTCTGTTCTGCTGTACTCTGGTATTTAGGCTCTGCCTACCGGGTCTGCTCAGTTATAAAAAAACCCACCCATGCAAAAAACACTAAAAGCTATCATTACCAGATAGCCTACTGAAAAGTAATCCAAAATGTTGAATATCAGAAACACTGAGAGGATGATCAATACATATATAATTATATATATATTTGAGGTTGATAAAAATCCATGGAAGGTCACTACACAAAATGCCACAATCAATTGTCTAATATCTTCAAGGACTCATTGAGTCTGGTTTCACTTGATTCACTATTATTATTAACACACCATGTAGTCACTGTATATCCAATCTTAGGGCACTGGGTTCTGTCACTTGTTATACACAACTAATGTATCCAATCCAGTCACTTGTTCATAATGGTCACTCAATAACACAAGAGTAACTTAGTCCAACCAAAGGAGCCTTGACAGGGGTAGGTTCAAGCCCTGCTCACCTGACAAAGAGGTAGAATACTGGTTCTATCCTTATATCTGACACATCTAGGGTTAGTTTTACAATGCTACTAATACCTATTTTAGAATTATATTGAGTTCCCAAATTCTGGTATTAATCATTGAAAACAAAACATAGGTACCTATCTGCTGACAAATTTATTCAAAAATGGTACTAGCTAATCAGCTCTCAACTGTTCAGGTATGTTTTTTTTCAATCCATGTTATTTTTCAACTCAAGTTGATAGCTTAAATAAATCATAACTTTTGACATTTAACATTTAGTTTTCGCTGGTCAATAAATGTGACCATATTTGTTTTTCTTAAGCTATTCTCAAACTACATGATGTTAAAGAAAAAATGCAAACTGAAATAAAATTTACATTAATTAACTAGTTGAACGAGTACGACGACAATGGTGTGTTTTGTAATGTTTAACCTCCTCGTCTAAAACCTCGGATATACAGAGTGATGCTGATGCATGGTCATTACAGAAATACAACCTTGCTTTGCCTGTTAGAGAACCCAACCTACAATGGTGCAATCCAAAGACAACAATATGAAAGACCTCTCACTCAACCTCGTATTTCGTATTCTCAACTTTCAAGGGAAAATTTAATTTTCCAAATTCTGGAGTGTGCTATGCGTTTTTCCAACTTTCTTTTTATTACGGTTTGTTGTTAGAATCTTAAATCCCATGAGAGGTGTTTTGTCTTGGGATTAAACAGTGTTGTAGTTGCATTGTTCTCTGGCAAGTCAGGCAACATTGTATTTGTGTGATGACGATGCCATTATTGGTTCTCATTTTGGATTTATCAACAATAAAGATGCATCAGTTTGTATATTTACGGTTTCAGAATCGTTAAACATTTCAAAACAAAGAAATGTTGACATGGGTCCTGTCTGTCAATGTCACTGTCATTTCAATTTATAATTCTATTCTTTAATTTTATTTTGTAGGTTGTTTGAAGTTAGGACAAGGCTGTAGACGTAGAGGAGCAGAAACGCCAATAAAGTGTTTTGATTGATTGAATGTGACATATGCCTCCAATAAAAACATCTGGCGTGCAAACAAAGCGTTTTCCCTGCATTATTTCATGTCCTAGCAATGACCGTACCACAATTCGAAAAACCCGCGCTGCGAAACGTCACTGGCGATCATCCCCGCACTGTTTCTGGGGCGCTGGGAAAATAAATGTTTCCCCTCATATAAAAATATTTACCTGTAGGAAGTAAATCCCAGCATTTGAGGGCAAACATAAAGAATGTCAGTTTACGATACGACTCCGAGCATAATACTGTACATTCAACGACTACTCGATATCACCATTAAAAATCCAGTTATCAACGGCCCAGTCCATGTATACAGAACTCACGCACTTTGCTATACGCGGCGTTTCTCCGGGACCCGATCGTTACATACATTCGCTACTCAATACGCGGCGTTCAATTACGACTGGCTGTGACGCTGTGTCTGCCTGTGGGAGAAACAACGGCACGTAGCTGATCGAGGTGGGGGTAAGGGGAAGTTTGACCCGAGTGAGGCTCATTCTCTCCTCCATTCCGTGCGGCCACAATATCGGTTATGGCACGCGGCGTTGCCAAGTTGCCCGACCGGCGACCGATGCCGTGGGTGGGTTGACGTTGACGCCGTCGCCGCCGCCTCGACGAGCGCTTCTCCTCTCTTTTTACGCAGTGATGGCGCGAGTGGGCTGGGGCGAGGTGAACAGTAGCATAGTATAATAATTGTGCTATAATTATTACAGATTATGCCACCATACGATACGAATGTCGTAGTGAGATGAATGGGACTCAGTGAGTCTCTTTGAATTTGTCAGACGCTTCGGAACCACTTATAAATGGTACCCATAAACAGAGCTGAAACTTTACCGATGATTCAAATCTTTTTTTGTTTTAAATCTTTTTTTTTTATTTAAATCGTTTGATTTAAAATCTTTTGTCAGCTTGGTGATTCATGATTTGTGACTTAAATATTTTTCGACAAAGAGATTTGACAAAAAGATTTAAAATCATTTGCTATTCCGCATATATGGTTTTAAATGATTTTTTGATTTAAAATTATTTTCAAATGATTTTAAATCATTTTTTATTCAAAATCATTTGCTAATTATTTAAATTATTTTTTGATTTAAATCTCATCAAGATTTAAAATGACTTTACTGGATAGATACTAGGTACTTACTTACTTAGTACTACGTTTGTTACTTATCTGTTACCTGTTACCGCAATGTTACCTGACATATTTTTCACAAATGGTGTTTCTATTTATATTTTATTTCTCCAAACTTGTATGCAGAATAATTATTTAAATGTTTTCAGTTCTAATTTATCCTCAAGCTTGTGTAGTAGGACTAGTAAGGAATGGTGTTTGAGAAAGGATTTTTAACCATCAAAATGATTTACAATTCAAAAACGATTTAAATCTTAAAAAAGGATTTAAACCAAGACAAGAATGGTTAAAATCATATTATGATTTTTGATTTAAATCAATTTCTTCCCTCAAAAGGAATTAAGATTTAAATACATTTTTAAAATCACAATGATTGGTGATTTATGATTTAAATTTTGGAATGGATTTGTTTCAGCTCTGCCTATAAATTTTCAATCCTCTTACATCTACAAGCCTAAAGGATCGAAGGCAACACACTTAACCCGCTTCATAACTACTACTACATCTTACTAGTCAAAAGCTTATTGCAGAAACACGACTCCAGGCACAACTTTTGGTATGAATCCTAATTACGAATTCCTGGGATTATAGTTTCTAAAGATTCATGAAGTCAAGGACCTTGATTTTTTAAGAAATTACTTGACTTTTCTTGAAAACCAAGTAATCATTACTACTTGACCTGATATCTTTAAGTAGTTTCAACCTGCAGTAAGCTAGAAAATTTCAAACAATACTTAATTTCGGTGTATTGCGTCTGACTTGCCAAACAATAAAACTGTTGTCTCTAGGTAATTGCTAAAATTGAGAACCTTCTTATGTCATTTTTCTAGTTAAGGTCTAGAGCGCTTAAAGAGGAAATGCTTATTGAAACTATATTTCAATGATTAACCAACAAGACATTTATCTTTTAAGACGGTTTTGAGACGTCTTGACGACTGCGTGGGAGCCTTAAGAAAGTCAGCTTTTAGAGTTTCTCAGACGCGTCTAATGGAAATTAAGCTTAGAGCCATCCACCATACTACTTAGTACCTCTGAGCATAGATATAACAAGAAGGGCCACTCTAACCTCCCCGCTCTCTGTGGCAGCAAAACTTTAAGAAATTCGGCTCCCGTATACAGGTAGATATTCCGAGGTTCTTGAAGCATAACAGTTACGGGAAAGACGGGTAAAATGGATATATCGTGCAAAAAGAATATTAGCCCCGCGGAACGTGTCATGGACGACATCTTAGGATCGATTTGACACCGTGATTTCGTTTGTTTTGTTTGTATCTGTAATTGACCTGATTGTAATAATCTACAGTATTAATTTATTCATTGATATCTACAGAACTTATCAGGAGACTCATCTTCTGCGATGCTTTTTTCTGCATAAGTAAGGTTAAATATTACAGTTGAGTGGCGGGCAAAATGGATGCGGGCAGTATAAATACTTGATATCCAATTTGCCCGTACTAATTTTTGGACTTCTTTCTAAATAATTTTTCGTTTTGCAGATTGTGTTTAATTACAAAAGGAAAACTGATCGATCGGCTAGGTCGGAAATAAACTTAAAACATCCAATGGTAGAGGCAGAAAGATCTTCAGTTCTTACTGCCAGCAAGATATACAAATAGAATCCCGTATGTCACGCTACAACGCCACATGAAGTCAAGTTCATCGGAGAAGGAGTAAAGTATATTCTGAAGAAGTTGAGGCTGAGCTGTTAACATTTTTGGAGAGACCGCTCTACGGTATGACTCGATTGGAAAACATCCAGAGTTATTGCTTTTGTACTATCTGCAATGATCCATATACCTAATTATGGACCTACAAATTGAGGATTGGCTACAGTGCAACATGCAGAAGATGGAGCTATGAAGCACGTGCTCCGCATACATGTGTAGAGGTGCTTACTTTTGGGATGACTGCGACGATCAAAAATATACTTATTTGGAGATATATACTTTTGTGTTCATTTTGCCCGTCAGTGAATTCCGTTTTGCCCGCAATAGTCGGGTAAAAGGGATAAAAATTAAGTTTTTTATGTACCGTTTATTCAAATAACTATTATTTTTTCTTATCATTTTATGCAGTTAGTCATTATTAAATGTTTGTAGTTACTATCAGTGGACATGAGCCATGAACAAGAGAAAATCATATCCATATTGCCCGCCCTTCCCTTATACTATGATTAACAGCCGTGTACGAACTTCATACATTAAATGTCACGTGTTGTGTATATTTTTATTAATCCTTGTACAGAGAAGTAACGTCAATGTCACTGACGTCGCACGGTAAAGGAACGAGACTAATGGCTTGTGCATTGGAAATTAAAGCGGTTCGCATCTATCGCACCCACTTCTTTTTTTTATGGTCAGCCTCCCGAAAAGGCTGAAAGCCTATGACGCTGTAGAAGCGCTGCGAGAGGATACGCGTCTGCGCTTGTTAGATTTGAAGCGCTGCAGGTTGTAGCCGAAGGGAAATAAATATTACGACAACTCATTCCAAAGCGTCGAAGTTCTCCAAAAAAAGGAATGCTGGAGCAGGCTGGTTCGGGGAGTAGGGGCCTCGACCTGGTAAGGATGATCTTGCAGAGCCTCTTTAATGTTCTGCGTTTGGACGACCTTCGGTGTAATTATCTGGGAGAGCTCACTCGAACATCTTTCGTGATAGAATATGTAGAACAGGGACAGGTCAGCCACCGTTTTTCGATGTTCTAGGCTTTGGAGGTCTTTTGTGACGTTAGGCGTATCGATTAGTCTAATTGCTTTCTTCTAGATACTGTTCAGAAGCTTTAAAAAGTGCTCCGGAGCGCATCCCCACGCATGAGAGCAATATTCCAACGATGGTCGGATCTGTGCCTTGTAGAGCAGCAATAGTTGCTCTAATGGATACAGCTTCCTACAACGGAACAAAACTCCAAGGTTCTGAGATGCTGTTTTAGCGATACTGACGACGTGGTCGTGTCAGGACATGTTATTGTTGAATGTTGATGTTGATCTCCAAAAGCTTGACGGAAGGTGACTCGACTATTGGGTGGCCCTCCATTTCCAAAGTTGGTAAGCCAACGTGAGACTTCTTTGTTAGTATTGTTGCTTGAGTTTTCTATACGTTAAGTTGTACTTTATTTACTAGGAGGAAATATCTTTTTTTTGGGTGCTACTATACTTTACTATACAAGCCTAATGACGATAAGCGAGAAGAACATGCTAAAGATGTTCTGAATATGATTCACAAGTCGTTCATCGCGCTTCACTGACCCATCAATAAAACCACATGTCTTGAAAGATAGACTTATTATTGACCTCTCGGTCTGTACAAAATATTTGACAAAAAAGTAATTTGGAATAAATGGCATTGTTTGACGGCTGCGTCAGGATATCGCTCAATTTTTTGCGAGCTGGCTCCCTGTCGGTGATTCTGGAATCTTAATCACAAATACGTAATATGTATAGTACCTATATTAGGATCACAATGTTGTCTGTCTTATGAGTGAATAATGTTACGCAGACTGCAACCTCAAGAACGAGACAGAATCGCATCTCATTCTGGATCCAACAGCAAACCATAAGAAAATGCGAAAAAACTTATCGCCTTGTCACATATTATCCAAGCATATATAGATATATCTATAGAGTCACACATCACTCATGAGCCAGAAATATGTACAATCGTGATTCAACTTTACCCAAAAATCTGATGTTCAATTTCTCGAAAGCAAAGAGTGGGTCATAAGCTCTTCCAAGTTTTCCAACATTGCCTTAATGTCTTGCCTGTTAAGCTAGCTCCAGACCATGTGACAAATGCCCCCCAACGTTGGACGCATCATAGTTTGACACATAGTGTGTACGACAAACAAGTGGCGTGCTCAGAGTGTCGAGCTTCCAACGTTGGCATTGGAAGACGTTCGGGCGGTTGTCGGTATTTTTGTCTCGCGTCAAAGAGAACCTCGAATGTTGGATCGTGCGCCGTTTCTAACATTCGTGTTTCGTCTACACTATGCGTCCAGTGTTTTCAATAATCAACTGCAATTATATTTTGCTTTCAGTCCATAGTCGAACGACGAGTTGCTCTGTTGTTGTTCCGTGCTGTACGTTTTTCAATATTTTTGAGCAGCAAAGTGTATTAAAATACTTACCTTCCTCTGCTCTGGTTAAGAGATACCATCCACCATCTACGACGACGCCTTTTTTTCATTATTGTCAACAAAAGTGCACAAGATAACACAATAATGGAAGCGGCGATGCACGCAGTCGTTCTCCATGATGAATAAAAATATGACTGGATGTGGCGACTAGTCACAAACATTTGGACCAAACGCTGGTTGCAATGTTGGACGCATTGTCTGGAGGCACAGTTCGCTTAACGTCACGGCCATGAATATTTGGTGAAAACATTGCAACAAACGTTGGAACCAGCGCTGGAAGGTCATTCGACACACCACAGTCTGGAACCGGCTTTACAGAAACCAAGGAACTTGGCATTTTTTGATGTATACATACCTAGTATTGTTTTAGATAGTTCTATATTGTGTAATGTGGAAACTATTGAATTGCTTTTAATGAATTTTTGACATAGTATTATTACCGTGGATTGGATGGAAAACGCTTATGGTTTTTAGAAATCGTGTCAGTGGCAAAGCAGCAATGATCAAAGAACTAAAAATATAAAAACATCTCAAACTTTGCTTTTAGGCATTTTAAGGGGTTCCTCATCATTTTCTACTTTTTTGGGTGTGGATGACATTGGGGTGGTGCGGGGGTGAGGGATTGTAAACATAAAAAATTTGTTGTATTCATAATTCATTAATATGTCAAAGAAGGACCTATCGGTATAACACGATTTTTTTGTGGGCGGGCGATGATTTGGTTGCAAGGGTATCTCAGACTATAGCTGCATACTATGGGAAAATAATAAACAGGTATATCACCATAATGTGTGGAAAGTACTGAGTCAATCAACTTCACTTCTTTTTTTTTCATATAACTAATTTTGCTAGTTTTACCATCACCAACGTTTACATCGAGAATCGCAAGCATACTGAGAAATTTTTTTATGACGACGAAAATGATTGACATTGGATACTGTCTCAGGAGAAGAAATGGGTGATAATTAGATGATGTCGAGAGAGCAGACCCTGCGACAACTAAATATGATGCAAACTCCAAGCTATTGATCGAGATTTCACACTCTTACAATTGCTGACTGAAAAACATGTAGCCAATGCTAGACCTAATTAGGTAATCTAACAGCATCTAATCAAGATAAAGAAGCTCTTAGAAAAAAAGTAATCTACTGCTTACAGCTCAAAATTCTTTTTTATTCACCAGAATTTTGCACCAGAAAAGAAGTGTAAGTGATTGTAAATAAGACAAAACTAAGGATTTCCTGTCCATCAACTTATTTAACGTCTAGTTCATGGACCTCAACCCCCTCACTGCAATTCACCTCTTAAAGTCAATAAACGTGTTGACAAGTGGGGAAACTACTCAGTCCCATCCCCAAGTCGCCTCGTTGGTCAACGTTACCGGGACCGTCGAGACCTATCGGACCTGATAGTCTATCTCCACCACAGCGTCTACGTCACGCAAGTCGCCGGGAGGTCGTCCAGTCGCGTTTGTAATCGTCGAATACCCGCAGTGATTTTTTTATTAAGTTTTTTGGTTTTACGTGTATGTCGTTGCTGTGCACTCTTCTGCAATAGTAATTATATAAATACAGAGCGCAAACCTGTCTTCAAATTTCCAAAAGGTGTAATGAAACGGAATCAGTGGTTACGCTCTATACATCGTGATAGCCCCACTATATAGCATTCTTCTGTAATATTTATCAAACACTTTGAAGTGAGATTTGTCATTTGTACTGACACTGCTATAAGGCCCGCTGGTACAACTTTTAATAGTTCACCCAGCTAAGATTAAAAAATTATGTATCGATAGATTTTGCAACGATTAATGTAAAGTAATATATTCAAAACATTTTTTTGTACGTCACCCTAGAAAACTCAGGCCCAACTGTTTTCAAATAGCAAATAGGTTTTCCTATACAAATTATATCCTTATTTTATAAAGTTTTGTGGTATCTTTCATTTTATACGCAAACCATGTTTTTCGTAAAGTCATAAGCATAATATATGTAAATAAAATAAAAACTTGTTTGACACGAAAAACTGATAAAAAAGAAAACTAAGTGGGTTTTTTAAGGTAGTTAATTACCTATCACACATGCTTTGGAAAACAAATGCCTTTTTATCCCTTTTTACTACGAAAACCCCTATTTTATTTATCTTATGCTTTGGCTTTAGGAAAAAATTGGTTTGTATATTAAATCAAAAGCACTACAAGCTTTTGAATAAAATAATAACCTCATTTATGTAGAAAAAGCTGTGGGTGCTATTTGAAAATAGTTTGGGGTGAGTTGTAGGGGTTGAAGTAAAAAAATTTGTTTCCGAAGTATGATATGTTCTTCAGTACCCTTGAATCGCTTACTTTCCTACTTAGTTTTCATTTTTATGTTTTTATTACGAAAATATCACTCCTCAAACAAATCCTCATTTTATTCATAAAATGCTTATGACTATACGCAAAAAGTAGGTTTGTGTATAAAATCAGAGGTACTACAAGATTTTAAGCAAAAAAAGGACATAATTTTTGTAGCCCTATTGGGTGCTATATGAAAAAAGTTTGGGTGAGTTTTAAGGTTTGAAGTACAAAAAAATGTTTTGAAAGCATGGTATGATAGACCCTATCTAGTACTATCAAAAATTCCACTCAGTTTTCGTTTGAACTTTTTATTTGTTAGGAGAATATCAGACGTCAAGTAAATTCTGGGACCCATATCCTCTGTTGCCACTACTACCACTACTACTGCAGTCATGACAGCTATAATATGACTGTGTACATCATTTTGTGAGTAATAGATAATTTGATATCATTTGGTTGCATTTGGGTCCAGCTTTTAACCTTCTCACGTCTAAACGACTCTAGTTATATACATTACTTTTGTATTTTTGACCGTTTTCTCAGTATATCAATAAAATGCTTGTGGTGCCGGAATTTTTCTATTAATCCCTGCAGAAACGTCCGGCGACTTGTGTGACGTCACACGCAGCAGCATCAGTCCTACAGACGCACCATCTCACGTATCATACGGAGTGATGGTACAACCATTGCGTCAACCGTATCTTACTATCTTACTTCCATTGTCTCCTGCGAGGTGCGTCGATGTAGAGGTATTTAGTTACCAATTGGATATACTTGCATTGTACCGAAGAGTGAAGACAATAATTGTCCTAAGATAATCCGTCTGTTTAAAGAGCAGATATCCCTCATCACACTTTTCGTCTGCTCTCTTAGCGCAACATTGTTGTCAAAGCCGATCCTGCGCCATTTATAGAGCAGGGAATCAGGCACGAGCGTGCAGAAAAGGGGTATGTTCCTCTGCTCAGTCTCAGCTAAAGTGCAACGATGATGTACCCATGGCGCTAATTATGACAGAAAATCCAGCGAAAGTCGGAATTCAAATAATTCTTGACTCATTGGGCAGTGCTTCCATAGCCATAAGTATGGCTACGCGCAGCATTGCATCACCACCCCCAAGATTGACATTTGCTTATATAAAATGATGTCCCCGTTCCCTCAAACAAGGTGAGAGATGCGCAAACTGTAGAAGTGTACAGAAGACCATCCAGTAAACATTCCAACTTACTCCCAAGATAAATCAAGATAGTTGCGCAAAAAGCGATCACAGCCACACATGAAAGCATCCAGGGACCATAAGTCCCCTGCGTACCGCCATTCAAGCCTTGCAGGCGTTCTTTCAATACACATTCTTATTTTGAATTGTCTGGATCTTGGCCTCATAGACCTAAAAAAATGGGGTCAATTAGGTACCTCCCATCAAATTACTTGGCGATGTTCAGAGGCTGTAGATACCATATCACTTATAGATTCACATGTATATGATATCTCAAGGGCCTTCCTGTTGTTTTAGAGATAGGAAATCAACAAGCCGAGAAGAAGGAAACTCCAAGCAAGTGCATTGATTCACGAATTCCTTAGTGAACAATTAACGAAAACTACGAAATTCCTAAAGGTGCTTCCAAGCCAAACGCGCCACGCTGCTCTGCAACGCGCTGAGCACTGCAGTGTTTGCTCGTCCTGCGCGCATTGTTTGACCTCTGCGTGTGAAAGGATCCAGATAGGCTGCTCCTCGCTGCAACAAACACTTGTTTTTCACTGTTCCACTACGCGCGTAGCGCGAGAGTGACGTCAGTAGGCGCCACTGCATTTATTTTAATAAGTGATGCAGTGAAGAAACAGAAGAAAAAGAAAAGACGTTGTGGTGGACTACAAGACTCGCAAGCCGTCGAAAAAACTGTGGTGTCAGAAATTTCTTGAATGATTTATCCTTATCTGGATCTGGACAATTCAAACACTTCTGCAGAATGTCATCTGAAGACTTCGAATATTTTATTACTGTAATCGGCCCCAAAATTCAGGAACATAACACAAACTACAGGGAGGCCATTTCATTAAATGATACTGTAGTCTTGGCTCCTCTTGTGGGCGAAGGTTAATACATAAGATGGAAAATAATAGATAGATAACAGCTCGGCCATTCTGATATTTTCGTTGACCCCAACGACCTCATATATCTACCTTATAGCGCCTCAACCTCTCTGGCAGCCTGGTCACTCTTTTTGGTCTTCCTCATCGTCTTCACTGACACATGTACAGGGTGTCCCATTTTGGGCACTTTTACGGGATATCTCGGTTACTTTAGAAGATAGAGAGTTGCGGTTTTCGCTACAGTGTGCAGTTTTTTTGTAATACTAAAGATGCCGCCAACAAAATTATCATGGCCCTCTTGGTTTTTGAGAACCTGGGTGAAATCGAAAAACTATCGATTTTGGGACAACCCTCGTATCTCGGTTGACTTTTATTTTATTGAAAAGTTTAAAAAAGTATCTTATAGATTTTTTTCTGTAGAATCCAGTGGTTTAGTTTCATTTTTCTTGCTCTAACCATTTTTCAGTTATGAAGCAAACATATATTTCTTTAAATGTATATTATTTTTGAAGTCAATTGGAAATAATTCAAGCTTTTAAAAAATATATATTAGTATTAAGTTATTTTGACAATTACGCCCAAAACTTGATTTCTCCAATTTTTACTTTATTTGTAGTAGTAGGCCATGGTTAATAAACTATAAATAGTAAGCATCTAAGCAGTTATGACTCTACTCTACTACTCAAATTCGAAAAAACAGAATCAAAATACATTTTGTTAAATAATAATATCTCATTAAAATGATGAATATTGTGGTATTTTAATATTGAGTAGATAGTGGGCTACGACTCACCTATTAAAAACAAAAAAGCAAATCTGTAAGAAACTGCGAGACTGCCAGCTTTTAATCATATTTTTATTAAACATAGCTTTGTTCTTTCTGTGTTTTCATTTTAATTATTGTCAATTTTCTATAATAATGGCAGCTTAGATACCCAGAGAGACAGCAACAGTTTTCAGATATATTTGCTCGTCTAAAAATAAACATAGTTAGGTACGGATCCTTTATTTCTCCTAAAACTTATTTCAAGGAGAATAGGGAGCAAAGGCAAACAAACGTATTAGGTTACATAGAAGAAGAAGGAGTACAAAAATCAACTGCAGAAATAATTCTAAAAAAATACATTTGCCATTCATACAAGTTTAAGATACTTAAGATAGTCTCCAACTTGAACCAACATCTCTAAAAGCTCGTCGATGTTTTTAGTTTTTATTTTAATTCAAATTCAAATTTAATAGTGTGTTGATATTCTTCAGATATAATGTTGTTTGGTATTAAGTAATGTGATAAAATAAGTAATATTTACTGAACATTATCACAAATAGTAGTTAATAGCGTATAAAATACAATTCAATAATTGAGTTTAAAAGTATTAAGTATCTTGTATCTTAATAATTGTTTACTTGGATATTGTTTTTAATAGATTAGTCATGGCCTGCTGCTACAAATAAAGTAAAAAATGAAATAAAGTAAAATATAATAAAGTAAAAAATGGAATTATGAGCTTAGTTTTCAAAAAAATCATACTAATATATATTTTTGAAAAGCTTGAACTATTTCCGATTGACGTAAAAAATAATATACAGGGTGTTCCATTTAAAAAAATATATAGGTATTTGCTTCATAACTGAAAACGATTAGAGTAACAAAAAATAATACTACACCACTGGATTCTACAGAAATAATTATATAAGACCCTTTTTTAAACTTTAGATAAAAGACAACCGAGATACGAGGGTGGTCTCAAAATCGATAGTTTTCGATTTCACCCTGTATCTCAAAAACCAAGAGGGCCATGATAATTTTGTTGACGGCATCTTTAGTTTCAAAAAAAAGTAGCACACTGTCGCGAAAACCGCAACTCTCTATCTTCTAAAATAACCGAGATAACCCGTAAAAGTGCCCAAACTGGGACACCCTGTACATTGGTCTTAAATATATATCGAGCCCGCTCTGGATTTAAAGTTGTAACGTCATAAGTATCTACTAGCAAAACTTTAGATATTACTAATGGCCCCTTGTAGTTTACTTGTAGTTTTGTTGATTCACCTGTTGCCATTGGAACCTTCCTGACTACAACAATATCTCCAGCCTTGTATTCAACTTCCTTATATCTTCGCTTGTCGTATCTTTCCTTCATTTTCATTTACTTCTGTTTAATATTCTCCCTTATCTCATCTTGCTATCTTCTGGGTGGTGTATGACTGTATGTACATTCTTCTTCACTACCTCTTGCTATTCTTCTAAGAATCCCATTAAAAAATCTAGGTTTGAATCCCAATAATAATAATTCAAATGGTGTCTTCCCTGTCGTCTTATTCTGAGCTGTATTTAGGTGTTTTTCAATCTCTTTAATCTTCAGAACCCAATCTTCCTCATTGTCTAAGCTAATAATTGTATCGTCTCAAAAGCATGTCCGCTTCTACTACGTCCAAACCGGCCGCGCCAGAATGCGCACGAATCTCGAGTTCCTTTTGATGTACCGACCTACGGCTGCGCTGGTGGAACCACAACGAACACGCGCTGCGCTGCATCGCTAGTATGTGCGCGTTCGTGCGCGCTTCCACGTCCGCATAGACTGCGCTTACAACGCCACAACGCGCCAAAAGTTTTTGAGGAAAAAACTATTTTTGCTATCTTTAATAGTAGTGGAGTTATCGACCGACACTATACTAAAAGCTCACCTAGTATGTCTGTATAGCTTGCTATTTCATTGCTATGAAATAAGAGCCATATGCATTTGAAAGGTGCGTTCCTCTATTGGAAGTAATAGATAAATACTTACTATACAGGGTGGTCCAATAAGCGCGCGGTGCTCCCTAGCGGCCATACCATTTAAATTAGACGAAAATGTTTTAAATAAAAAACGTTTCTTTTCAAATGCTCTACATTTAGAAAATAATTTCAAAGATGGCGGACTTCCGGATATACCGGAAGTAGGCATAAACTTCCTTATTTTAAATGGAACACCCTGTATATTATTACGTTTTTGAATTCAGCATCGATTTTTAGGTCCAGTTTGTTAACCATTGTTTATGTCTACGAAGTCCATTTTCGGAGTTATTCAGCAATTTTTACAAAAGTTGACGTTAGTACTTTACAGGAACCGTTAATATCTCGGAAACTAAACGCGATAGAAAGATGCAGTTTTCGGTTCTGAAACAAGCAAGGAATGTGTTTGAGTTCAGTGAGATCGTTGTTTCAAAAGAACATTAAATCAATAGACTAGAAATTTTCAAATCTGTAAAGTTAAAAACGTTAAAAACTTTTATTTTTCAAATGGGATGGTATCATAAGTTTCACATCGGTGGATGCGAAATTAAATTCTCTTTCACTTTTGTCTAGGCACATGTGGTTCTATCTTTGACGGTTTTTAAGATATTTACGGTTTTGTAATTATTGCGTAGGAACTGGAAAAATCGTAGGTGGCGTGGCTCGCAGACGAAACAATTGGAAGGAAACCTTTCATTCAAAGTGTTTCGACCTCTAATACTAAAATGTGTTTTTGCTCCATCTAACTGTAGCCACATTATTCTTAAAAACACCAGTGGTGAATTTTCCAACAGGTTTTCCAAATTTTCATGTAGAAAATTTTAGAAAACCTTAGTTTAATATGCGGTTTCCAATAATACCACCCCAAATGCTTAGATTCCATGCTGGTTGTCAACAAACTTCTCAAAATTTGGATTTACGTGGGCGTAAAATATGAGAGAATTCCTTCTCACTTTGGATGAAAGGTTTCCTGCCAATTGTTTCGTCCGCGAGCCACGCCACCTACGATTTTTCCAATTCCTACGCAATAATTACAAAACGGTAAATATCTTAAAAACCATCAAAGATAGAACCACATGTGTCTAGATAAAAGTGAAAGAGAATTTAATTTCGCATCCACCGATGCGAAACTTATATGATACCATCCAATTTGAAAAATAAAAGTTTTTTACGTTTTTAATTTTTCAAACTTGAAAATTGCTACTCTATTGATTTAATGTTCTTTTGAAACAACGATCTTACTGAAACACAAATACGTTCCTTGCTTGTTTGAAAACCGAAAACCGCATCTTTCTATCGCGTTTAGTTTCCGAGATATTAACGTTCCTTGTAAAGTACTACAAACGTCAAATTTTGTAAAAATTGCTGAATAACTCCGAAAATAGGCTTCGTAGACATAAAGAATGGTTAACAAACTGGACCTAAAAATCGATGCTGAATTCAAAAACGTAATAATATACCATTTAAAATAAGGAAGTTGATGCCTACTTCCGGTATATCCGGAAGTCCACCATTTTTGAAATATTTTCTGAATGTAGAGCATTTGAAAAGAAACGTTTTTTTATTTAAAACATTTTTGTCTAATTTAAGCCGTATGGCCGCTAGGGAGCACCGCGCGCTTATTGGACCACCGTGTATAATTATAATTAGTGAAATAAAAAAAATCTTGCAGTTTTATTTCAACTAAAGATTCTAGTAGTAGCACATTTACATGCAAAATGCCAGTATTAGCAGATTATTTATTAAAGGTTCTAGTACCACATCTAAATGGGACCATTTAAAAAAGCGAGTTCCGTCCAAAGAAAAGTTTGAAGAATTCTAAAAATTTTGCTTTTTCGATGTGGTTTAGATATTTCTAGTATTATTCAAGGGCAAGAGAAGCCAAGGGAGAAGAAGAACCTCTTGGCTGAAAAACTTGAGGGATTGGTCTGGGATGACTTCAAATCAACTATTTAGAACAGTGGCAAACAAAGTTAGGATTACCGTGATAATATCCAACCTCCGCTAGGAGATGGAACTTGAAGAAGAAGTATTACATGGGTATGTAGCGGTGGGTATGTAGAAATACGTAAAGGCAATATCCAGGATGCTTAAATTTTAAAATCAAAATTAGTTACACTTCCATTGGAACCGGAAGAGCAAATGTACTAAATTGGGGTGTTCGGTTCATTCTGCCAATATATTGAACTGTCCTAATATTAACACTTGACGAGAAATTCGTTTATAATGGTTGTGTTCTAGCATCAGATTTCCAACGGTTTGAAATCGTTTGAGTGTGCGCAATGATGGAATTATGTTCAAACAGACTGAATTCCAGTTTGGTACTATTCGTTGTGCGTTTGAGCAACAACAATTTGTAGTTTGAGGACTGGTTTTGGACGGTCAAATCAGTACACAGGATTTCGTTGGAACTGGATGTTTGAGACATGCACAGATTGCAGATTTTCTTTTTGTGTTTCATAGTTGAGGTTATGAAACTAACTTTTCCTGTTTTGGGAAGTAAACATCGCAGGAGTTCACATAATATAGAATAAAGTAGGTTTAATGATTATTTATTATATCTCATCATCCGATGAATAATCGGCTCGACTGTATTTTCTAAATCTTGTTACTAAAATGACATCAGAAATTTCCAGTTCCAAGCTGAGGTTCAGACGGATAAAGAACTTTAAATCCACAGATGATGAAGGGATTATAGATAAGTATACTGCATTATTCTCATGTCGGTCATATTTTTGATTTATCTTTCAAGCAATTCCCAATCCAGTTTCATACTATTAGAAAATTGATGATAGAACAACTAATCTGAATTTTAGTTTTATTTGGGGAAATTAATTTTGTCTTGCCAGCAATAGGCTCTCCAATATCCAGTGATCTTGATACCAATATAAACAGACCTGCTTGTTTTTACTTCCCACACCGATAGGTGAGGGGAGTATTGTGATCACGAAGATTTTCAATTTTGAGCTTTTTGGGCGTACTAAAAAAGCCACGTCACTCATTTCCGTCGGTCTGTCTGTCTGTCTGTCTGTCTATCGGTCTGTCTGTCGGTCTGTCTGTTCGCGTTTTTCTACCCTCGTAATCCCAGCAACCGCTGCATGTATTGTGATGAAATTTGGGTACCGATATGCTGTGAGGTCCTAGTAGGTAATGCTGCTATGATTTTGAAAATCGGTGTAGGGGCGGCGGAGTACCTGATTAGCAAAAAACCAAAAAATTAAATATCCTTTAAACTTCGTTTTTAGGCGTTTTAGGGGTTCCTGATTATTTTTTACTTTTTTTGGGTGGTGGTGAAATTGGGGTGGTTAGGGGGTGGGGGGTTGTAAATCTCAAAAATTTGTTCTATTCATAATAGGCTGTCCATTGACCTGTGAAATAAAGACCTAGCGGCACCCTTTTTTAGGTCCATCCGAATATTGCCTTGGCTATTACTGAAATCAAGGGACTTAGAATTTTCTGATGTACATACATACGAGTATTGCTTCAGATCGTTCTGAATTTAGTAACATGGAAATTAAGGAATTGATTTTAATGAAATTTAGACACAGTATTGTTACCGTGGCAAGGACAAAAATGGGTATGGTTTTCAAAAATCGCGTCAGTGGCGACGCAGCAGTAATAAAAAAACTAAAAATATAAAAATATAGCTCAAACTTCGTTTTTAAGCAATTTGGGGGTTCCTGATTGTTTCGTTTCGTCCAGCTGAAGCTCTCAGAATAAAAATTGTGACGTTTTAGTTCCTCCGGAGAGATTTAGGAAACTATTTTCTAGTTTTTGTGTTGGATGTTTGACTATAGCTTCATACAAAGGGAAAATAATAAAATGATATCACTGTTATGTGTGGGAAGTACTGAGTCAATCAACTCTACTCCATTTTTTTATATCGGTAAAAATTCTTCATGTTTTGCACGAATGATTTCGGCTCGAAATACACATAGCGGTATACAGAATATAACTATATTTTACGGTTATATAGTGATTATTAAATAAAACATTTGGCGCGTCGTTTTATGAATATAATTTTAGACAGCATCGATGGGTATATAAATGAACCGCTGATACACTTTAAATACAGATTGGTATGAAGTATAAGATCTAGGCGGGTTTTACGCACGAATATATGCTATCCAAAATTTATTTTTAATCAACCTTAATTAAATCAAATACCTTGAGTATAGTTTCCAATCGCTGGGAATTGAGAAGAAGAAAACTTTTATGACACTTAGGACCGGTTTCTCAATGTCCTGTTAAATATTTATCTGCAAGATAACAGCAACTGTTAGATAAATTGTTTAAACAATTGAAGGCTCAACTTACGAAGTCACGTAAATCTTATCTGACAGTTGTATCCATAGCAACGCTATCTGGCAGATACCTACCTGACACTTACTGGACATTGAGAAACCGGCCCTTAGTAATCCATTCTGGATAGATCACAATACCTTTGAATTATTACAAATAGTTAACTGAGAGAGTAGCTAGCAAAGTGCAGAAGTATGATACCCGGAATAAGAAAAGATATCAAATATCATGTGTTGAGCTTTGTTTCTAGTGCCGATGCCGGAGGACACTTAAAAATGCATTATCAGGGTACGTTGCGACTCGTCAAATGATTTGTCACGGGAGGCAGATCTTTGAGCAAAAACTACTTCAAACTCTTGTACCCTCTGCCTCCCAGTGTCATCCCCTTAGACAGGCGTAACGAGTAATAGCTTGTCTCAAAGGTACGTCAAGTCCTCTATATTGACGTTTGATGTTCTAAATCGTTCGATTTGTTTTCGAGAAAATTAGAAAAATCTATATTTACCATTTACCTATATTTATATATTGTCTTAATTTGTTCAGATGGAAAACAAAAACACACGAAAATATCACTATTTATTGCAGGAATTATTCAAAATGTTCCCGTTATTGGCCAAATAATGATAATATAAGCCTACTTATAAATACTGCAAAAACTAAAGTCGTTGCCTTTGCCAAGACACCTGTACAGGCTCATCTGATTACCAGTGGTAGTACGGTGGAACAAGTATCGTCATACAAATATCTGGGGTGTATTGTAAATGAGGCATGTGACCCGAAGAAAGAAGTAAGATGCCGCATTGAACAGACCAGAAAGGCATTTATGAGTATGCGAAGATTTTTCATAAGGGCAGATCTCAGCCTAAAACTTCGGATACGCATGGTCAGATGCTACATTTTCTCGGTTCTCCTGTACGGATGTGAGAGTTGGACTCTAGATGCTACATTGGAAAAGAAAATCGAAATGTACATTTATCGCCGTATACTCAGAATATCATGGGTTCAAAGAATAACGAACATTGAAGTCCTTAATCGTATGAAGAAACAAAAAGAACTCATGCTTACCATATCAAGGAACGAAAGACGTCTTATATATGTCATATCATGCGAGGGGAAAAATACGAACTTCTGCGACTGATTATAGAGGGACAAGTCCAAGGTAAAAGGTCTGTCGGTAGACGACAAAATTCTTGGTTGAAAGACATCCGAAGATGGTTTGGTTGCTCATCACTTGACATTTTTCGCATGGCCGTATCTAGGACTACGTTAGCTATTTGGATCACCAACCTTCGAAAGGAGACGGCGTCAAAAGAAGAAGAAGAAGATGTTCAAATTCCTGACGGACAGTTGCAAAACAGTGGAAATGGTTCCAATCCATGCGTTCCGTTTAACGTCAGACATCCAGGAATATAACTTCGCATAGGTATGTTTTGGACCTTCGACAAAATCTACTCAAACTGGATGTGTTGCAAATAAATAACGGAGAGTTTTGAATGAAGCCCCTCAAGGTGAAGTTTTGGGTCATTTTGGTATAAATCCTAATTCTTCATTACAAAAAATTGTGGATGTGATATTTTGATATTTTATTTGGACCGTTACTAAATTCCATACATTTTGTCCATTCAAAATGGAAATAGTGCAAGAGTTAACCAAAAATGGTTTCGATCGGCGGCGGCCAGTTGACTTCTGTGAACAAATGACTACATCGATCAATGATGATACCAACCATTCGTGTAAAAAATCCGTTGGGGGGGCGGGTTAGAATATCTCCCATCGTATATCCTGCGTGTCGTAAAAGACGACTGAAAGGAACGGAATTACTGTCGGTATAAGCAGTAACCTCTTCTCAACCAACAGCTTTGTGTCGTTGACTTGAGAAGAGGCAGGACACCTTCTTTTCCTTGGGGTGAGAAATTGTCCCTAAAGGCCGATGAACCAGTAGATACATCTGGTCAACGGTATGAGGATGCAGAAAGCAAATGGGAAACTACTGCATTAAAGATCTTTAAGATATCCCAAGAGCAACTCGTAAAATCAGTAACGTGAGAATCAGCGAGGCCTCGGATTGGCGAGCTACAGTTTTCAAAACTATTGATAATATTCGTGTCGGTAATATTCTAGCTCCGACTTAATGCATTTTACGAGCTCACAACATGTCTGTTAAGACATTGTGATTATGATGATGATGATGACCCAAGCGATTACACGGTTCAATGAACAATCATGCTCTGCCAAGAAGTCACCTATTCAAGTTTTTGGGACTCAACATTATAGGAAACGAGATCTGGCACAAACACAGCAACAGCTGCCGGTAAAAAGTTCGGATACCTATTCAGAGCCAGAAAGTATTTCTCACTATCAAACCTTCTCACGCTAAGTGAAGCTCAGATAAGACCTGGCCCTGGAGTATTGCTCACATATCTGGTAAGCTGCTGCCTCTAATACCATGTCTATACTTAGCTGTAACGCCCCATCTTCAGCCTTTATTTCACTGCCGTGCATTTGGTGACCTTTCACTTTTCTATCAGTATTCGAAAGGAGTCTGCTCCTCTGAACTATCCTCTGTAATGCTGCCGCTCACCGATCATTATTAGCTGCACCCGCAGGACTGCTTTCCTCTCATCCCAAGGCGGCCGTACTTCATAGATCAAGAACCGTGCGGTACGACTGAATGTTTGTTCCCCGAGTGCCTAGGGCTTGAACGGACTGCCAGAAGATGTATTTTTTAAGCCTGCGAGTGTTGACCTATTCAAGTCCTGCGATAAAAGACTTCCTCTAACATAACCTTCCCATAATAGTCACAGTACATTTAGGCTTTGACTCCGCGGTTTACTCAGTTATAAAAAACCTGTATTTTCCTATATTTCTTTATGATTGGGTGCATTATCTGATTTATTGCCTAACGAATGCAACATAATAACATACGCTGGCATCCTCAGAAGTGTTACCTATTCGGTGTGTTCCGAGAAACTAAAAGGACTGAATATGCCGAACAGGTAACACTTCTGAGGATGCCAATCACTCATGTTGGCGAAACGTCAAGCAGCGAAGCTCGCCGACGCCAAGGCGGAGGAGCGTGTCGACGCCGGATGAACAGCCCAAGCACCAACAGTTCATTGGACTATGGCCGCGAAAGCCTTACACAATACAGTATACTTATAATTTGACGCAAAACATTATGAGCTGACAGCCTTGAAGGTAAACAATGATTTATAAGAAATATATAAGTATGCGCAATGCAATTCTCTCAAACTCAATAACGATAAAAGTTCAGTTATTTTATTCAGCCCTAAAAAGAAAGTTGGCTTTTTGAAACAAATACGCAATTATTTTGAATGAACAATTCTCAGTTCAAATTCACAAACTGCCTGAAAATCCTTGGTGTCTTGTTTGATAAAATAGCGAGATATTGTGGTGTAGCTAAAAACTGTTATTTAGTACTAGGACTACCTATATTCTAACAAATTATATATACCGACTAAATTCATTAAGAAATCCTTGGGCGAACAATTAGTTGTTTCTAAAATTCAGTATAGTATATAGTATGTATTATCCTTGTTTAGATCAGAATACAGCAAAGCATTCAGAATTCTTGTTGCCGCCTAATCGCCTTGTGAACAATTTAACTAGATTTGACCATACTTCAGCACATATTAATAATATGAGATGGTTAAAGGTTGACAAGTTGTTCCAATACTCATTACTTGCAACGGTTCATAATATTAAAAATATTAAATTGAGTATATAAAGCCTTTGTGCATATTTATATAAAACACATCTATCTTGACAGAATATATTTCATCCAAACAGAGTTATCAGATTTCCACATAAATTCACCATGCCTCACCACAACACTTCTATATACAGTAGATCTTTAATTATACAATTTTAATTTAATTATACAATAATTCTATACCATGAATTCATTAATATGGCTCTTATTGAATTCAAATGTTGCTTATGTTTTTTTGTAAATTGTATCTGTATTTGTGTAAATATGTATGTATGCATGTATGTATGCATGCCAAAAGGGTTGAGTAGAAGAATAGTCTAGGCTAAATTGCCCCCATTTATAATGTGCATTATAAATAAAGCCGTTTATTATTATTATTATCATCATTTATTCCTAATTCATTTTTGTCAAATATTTTGTACTCTGATAAAGGGTAGAGAGGTGGCCGAAACGTCAGAAAAGCTTATCTTTCTTGATGCAAGTCGATGTAACATAGCTTCCATTTCACAAAAAGTTGTATACGATTGGGTGGCAAATTTAAACACAAATAGTTGAAAAGTTTAACACTACATGATAAAAAACTAAGGGTTGTTTAGCAAAAGTGGTTTTGAAGCAAGTAGGTCGATGCTACGGTTTCCGTTTTAGGTGAGTTTTGTGAGAGAGGATGATGCGAAAGGAAAGACACGTTTTACTTCCTTGGGTCGATAAGGGAGACTTACAGACTAGTAGGTGGACCACGGAAAGAAAAAGGGAACAATGGGGCGGAGGTGAGGGTAGGAAACTAGGCAGTCAAATGTCACAGTCGTATGAGATGCTCATTCTGCCCGCACACGGGTCTACCGGCGATGTGGTCGATGCATTTATAGTCGCACACATGTGGATTAATAAATCATAATATTTTACCCTAAGCCTTTATCTTATTTAACGCTTACACGTGGAGCTTCTTTATCCCAGAGGCTTGTCATGTCCGCATGTTTCTACGTATAATTACAAAATCCAGACTTATTGACAGTATAGCCTCAAATATTTACGGCTATCAGATGCACAAGACATACGAGCAACCTGAAATTCACTTCCATTCTGATGGCATCGGATTGAAAACGTGGAGATTGAAAACGCACGTCTCGAGACAATCATCAAACGACCCGTTAGTGGCGCTCCATTACTTTGCGTCGACCACATCGGCAATAGACCCCCGTGTCCAGAGGCGTTAAGGCTTTATTAGGTGGATTAAGGAAGAAATTCATGCAGATATCAAAAGAAACGGGGTGATTCATTATTTTGAGTAAAGATTACAGTAGTTGTAATACGTAGTAAATAAATTACAGTATAACGTACAGAAAACTCAGGCAACACACTGACAAAGAAGTCTCACGTTGGCTTACCAACTGTGAAAATGGCGGGCCACCCAATAGGCGAGTCACCTTCCGTCAAGCTTTTGGAGATCAACATCAACAATAACATGTCCTGCCACGACCATGTCATCAGTTTTGCTAAAATAGCATCCCAGAAGCTTGGAGTTTTATTCCGCTGTAGGAAGCTGTATTCACCAGAGCAACTGTTGCTGCTCTACAAACCACAGATCCGACCATCGTTGAAGTATTGCTCCCATGTGTCGGGATGCACTCCGAAGCACTCTCTAAAGCTTCTGGACACCATCCAGAAGAAAGCAATTAGACTAATTGATATGCCTAACCTCACAAAGGACCTTTACAGCCTGGAACACAGAAGAAGGGTGGCTGACCTGTTTATGTTTTACAGATTCTATCATGGAAGATGTTCGAGTGAGGTTTCCCAGATTATAACACCAAACGCCGTCCGAACGAGGAACACTAGAGAGGCTCTGCGAGCTCATCCTTACCAGGTCTAGATCCCTACTCCCTGAACCAATCTCCTCCAGGATTCCTTCTTTTGGAGCTTCTGCAGCGTTTCAGTTCTAACGTGCATCGATACTTATCCTCTCGCAGTGCTTCTACAGCGCCAAAAGCTTTCAGTCTTTGCAGGAGGCTGACCATAAAAAACATGCATTGCAGTTTTTTGACGGTATTTGCCAAGTAACCCCTGCGGTGTTTACACAGAAAAAAATACTGTTGCGTTTCCAATTAACTGTTAGTATTTGGATGTTTTTCCGTCGCTTTAAACATATTTACAGTTGTTTTAAATCCATGTCATTGAAAGAATTCAATCCTTATATTCGAAGTAATCACAGGTACGCCAATAAATTCAAAATAATTTTATATTCGTTCTAACGATATGTATAATCCTTCTAATACCAGTATTGACATATAACGCAATCAAAACATCTTTTTGTTTTTGAAATTTACCCTATGCTTCATTTAAGCAAAGCATACAATCTATTAAATGTACAAAAGTTATTACTGCAACAGCAGTTCGTGATAATTCATCTGATAAAAATTAATTTTGTTTCAATGGCCCTTGTCGTTCGCTGAACTATAATCAGTATTCGGTGGGACTGATGTCTCGATTCAAGGAACGTAAAAATAAAGAACAGGGGGATTATCTCAGTGTTACTATCGCCGCAAACCCGCCAACATGGACGAGGTTGTTCCGTTGTGTTGTTTCGGTGTTAGCCGTGTTGTGTCATCTCGTGGTTTTGCGTATTGCATCAGCAACTGTGTCATTTAAATGTGTCCAGTTATATATTAAATGGAGGACCTACTGAGAAATTGGAACTTAGAAGAGTGAACACCCACATTTGAATGTAGGTATTTAGATTAGTCAGGCAGTTATATTTCAGGTAATAATGCAACAACTGGTGCAGGCTTATGTCTAATTCTTATATCATGCTCCTTATAACTTCATGCACACAATTAAACATCCAATCGAATCAATCAGCTGTCCTCGCAATAAAATCTATTGGTCCAAGGAAAAGAAAGTAGTTTAGAATCAATTACCAAACACAGATTCGATTCAACGACAGGCTGCGATTGAATTATTCATTGGAATCCAATGACATCTTGTAGTTGAATCGACAATACGATATAATTCATTACCAACTATACACTTCCCATTGGATAAAACATCGCTGTATTTGAGGAATGCCGAGTGTAACGTCCCATTGAATCCAAGCGTAAGTCTTTGACAAAACAACACATTTTTCTGTGTGTACCAAGCAACGAAACGCTAAGCGTCTCCGCACACGGGTTTATTGGCTATGTTGTCGATGCAATTCCCGACGCACGTCTACTCGGCGCCACTAATGGGTCGTTTGATGGGTGTCTCGAGACGTGCGTTTTATCTGCTCGTTTTCAATGTCATGCGATCAGAATGAAAGTGTGGTTCGAGTGATTTGTGCGGCTTGCATGTCTAATGGCGGTAAATATTTGAGGTTAGACTGTCAAATCAGTCTTGATTTTATAATTATATGTAGGAATATGAGGACATCACAAGCTTTTGGGATCCAGAGATTTCACGTGTAATCATTAAATAAAAAGGGTAAAAAGGAGTTTATGGACTATGAATTTACTCGTGTGCGAATAACAATAAACGCATAGTCCAAATAGCCGATCAACCCGTGTGATGATGGCAGACGCGTCTTCTTCTTCTTCTTAGGGTGCCATGCAGATTCCTGCGTAGGCGTTCATCCTTTCTCTCATCAGATCATCCTATTTATTGCAGCCCTCTGTAATTCCTGGAAGTCGCTTATTCCTGTCCAGTGACGGATGTTTCTCAGCCATGATAGCTTTTTTCTTCCAATCCCTCTTCTCCCACCTTCGATCTTACCTTGAAGAATGAGACGTAGGAAGTGATAGCGTTCCCCACGCATTATGTGGCCTAGGTAAGCTATTTTCCTGTTCCTTATATACTCAAAAAGTTCTCGTTCTGCCAATCCAGCTCTCTGGAGAACGTTCTCATTTCTTACATGGTCTACCCAGGACACTCTCAGCATTCGTCGCAGTGTCCACATTTCGAACGCTTCAATCTTATTTACAATGGCTGCCTTCAGCGTCCATGCCTCCACGCCATACAACAGAGTGGACCAAACATAGCACTTCATCATCCTGTATCTAAGACTGAAGTTCAAATTTTTGTTGGTAAGAAATTTTTGAAGTTTCAGGAAAATTGTCCTAGCTTGTTCAATTCTGCATCTTATCTCCTGATCTGGATCCCATCTTTCGTTTACCATGTATCCCAGATATTTAAATTTGCTGACCCGTTCGATGTCTCCTCCATTCAAGTGGATTCGGGTGTTTGGGATATGGTTTCTGCTAACCACCATGAACTTGGTTTTGTTGATATTTATCTTCAGACCCAGCCTTTGGCTTTCCTCGTTAACGCGACTCAGTAGAGTTTGAAGGTCATTCACAGTGTCTGCTATTATGACAGTGTCATCTGCATATCGGAGATTGTTGATTGGAAATCCGTTTATTTTAATGCCGATAGGGCTATCTAAGGTTGCCTCAGCAAATGCTCTCTCCACATATAGGTTGAATAACATCGGCGACAAAATACACCCTTGTCTAACTCCCTTTTGTATTTCAACATCATCTGTTGATCCTGCATTATGGACTCGAACATTTGCTTTCTGTTTCCAGTACAGATTACTGATCAGCCTTATATCCTTGCCATCCAGCCCCAAATCGCCAAGATATGATATGAGAAGATCGTGCTTGACATTATCAAACGCTTTCTCATAATCGATGAAGCACATGAAGACATCTTTTCTTTGATCTTGGCAGTTTTGTACTAGTGTTTGGAGACTGAATATGGCTTCTCTGGTTCCAAATCCACTCTTGAATCCGAATTGACTGCTTCCACTCACCTCCTCACATTTTTTGTGGAGTCTTGTATGTAAGATTCGAAGGAAAAGTTTTAGGAAGTGGCTCATTAAACTGGCAGACGCGTCAGTCACATTAATTGAACAGAATGAGCATCTCGTACGACTATAAACGCGTCGACCAGATCAGTCCAATCCCCGGCTTCAATCTACTTTCGCACATTGATCAATGTTGATGAAATTTTCACCATTCATTACTATTGTAATAACGGAAGAGCTTTATGGTTTTCAAAAAACTATCCAGCGGTGGCACAGTAACAATAAAAAGACGGGTATAGTCACGATCATATAACCTCAGTCGCCTTGATCAGCTGATATTGGACAAACATTGCCTGTTTTCCATATACCGCTATGTAAAATTGAGGACTGGATTGTTTGTATTTTTTTGCAGTTTTTTTGCAATTGTTGTTGTGTTGTGTTTTTCAAGGAACCGTTTTTGGCAAGTAAGCAGATCTGTCAATTAAATGCTGTAACGTATGAGATAATGCATGATGAAAACTCGAATGCATATTGAAAACAGTAAAGAAACAAATAAATAACGCGATTAAACATGTTTTTCTTTGCCATTTTCAATATGGATTATCTCATAAATTACACCATTTTAATTGAGAGATCTGCTTAACTGCCAAAAAATGTTCCTCGGAACACACAACCCAACAATTATGATAGAAATGTCCCAAAAAAATATAAAACACAAATAAAAGTCCTCAATTTTACATGGCGGTATACGGAAAATAAGCAATATCTCTCCAAAATCAGCTGGTCATGACAGCACGCTGCGTCATCATGGAATTGCTCTATTACTTGGCACCTTTATAATTCTGCTATGATGATACTTACAGTTCGGATAACTCATTGTTTTTACTTAAATCGACTTGCCATTCTCAATTCAAAAATATCACCCTGATAATACCCTTGTTAAACTATCGCAGACGATTGAGTGCCGTACCCTCAAACACAGAGTAATGTAGTTTTGATTTGGTCCTTGCCTATTTATAAGGTACTTCTTATTTCACGAATTCTGAAAAACAAGAAAAATATCTCTATACGGATGACTGCAGAAGTTATTTCACTATCCAAAAAAGAAACCAAAACTCATATGAAAGAAGCATTAGTTTACTCAACACAGTTTATAAATTATATGCTAGAATAATTATAAACACCAGCTTAAAAAAGATAGCTGACTCCATACTAATAGAAGAGTAATATGGATTCAGAAAATGGAGATCTTGTACTGACAATGTTACCATTATTAAAAAGCTAATTGAGAAAACAAGGGCATATGACCTCAAAACTCACATAATGATCATAAAGCGTTCGACTAAGTTAACCGAACGTTAGACTATGGGCACCCAAAACAACTGATGTTTTTACAAACGTACTGAAATAGTAGTATATGAAGGTCAAGAAAGAACTCACCTAATAAAAGTTGGTCAAGCGGTTACACTGGGGTGTAGCATATTATCAATTTGAACATTATTTATATGGACGACATTCTTACACAATAGAGAACAAGGAGATACCCCGGAATGAAATAATGATCAATGCGTGTTCGTGATATGAGCACCTAACAGCCGCTCCGCTATTGGTCTAGACTGATTCAGCCGACAATAAAGTGGGAGAGTGACTGAGACCGAGTTACAAATGCGTCACACGAAGGACACCCAGTGACGTCAATACCGCAAAACTACTGTATAAACAAATTATTGTTCTCAGTTCTCTTATAATACATAAGTTTTTCATTTCATATTTTGAAAACAATACTCAAAGGATGATGAGGTCAGAGAATATAAATAATAATGTAGGAGTTCCCCAGGGATCTATCCTGGGACCTATTATATTTGCAATCTATACAAATGGTCTTCCCAATTTTATTCATGATATTACATCATTTGCAGATGACTCAACGGTGATAGTATCTGACAAAGACGAAACAGTTAAGTATCAAAAAGCCACAGATGCACTGAAAATCTTTTTTTTTTCCAGGAGCCGTCCGACATTGCTGTCCCCGTCAATACTTAAGCCTTAAGGCCTATTGTATTATTGCTCCTCTCTTTTACAGTATCCACTCCAGCAATCTGGATCCCTGCATAAGTTTATGCAGTTTACCTACTGGTCCTGGTGCTGAGCCGTACTCCATTGGTTCTAGCTTGGTCTTCCCAAAGAGCTGTTGTCTCTTGTGATCTAGCGCTTCGCACTCACAGAGCACATGTAGGGCTGACTCGGTTCCTCTTCCACACAATCTGCAGTTGAGGTCTCCATTGTAGAGTCCCATTTTATTCAGGTGTTCCTTCAGGCCACAATGTCCTGTGAGGAGACCCGTCGTTATTCGGAGCTGATTTCTACTCAAGGAGAGCAGTGTTTCAGCTATCTTCTTGCATGGAGCTTTAATGAATGTTTTTCCATGAACACATCCTGGCAACAAGTTCCACTGCTCCTTGTGCTGATGTTTCACCCATTCTCCCACCTGGTGTCTGATTGTGCTTTTAGGTTCTGCTCCAGTGTATAGGGCAGACGAGCCTAGTCTTGCTAGCTCGTCCGCTCTTTCATTGCCTCTTATACCTGAGTGTCCAGGCACCCACTCCAAAGTTACTTTGTTGTGTTCTGCCAGTCTTCCCAGTTCCTGTAAGCATTCCCAGACTAGAGCAGACGTAACTTTGGGCGCTTCTAGTGCCCTAAGTGTAGCCTGACTGTCTGTAAGTATTGCGATCCTCTTGTTTCTGTAGGATCGTTCATTATTGATCCTTGCACATTGCAGGATGGCGTACACCTCTGACTGAAATACCGAGGCGTATTTTCCTAGCGGAATGCTCTGTCTAGTTCCTCTTCCAAAGATTCCCGCTCCTGTGCCTTGCTCGGTCTTTGATCCATCTGTGTACCAGACTATTTCCCGATGCAGGTTGTTTACTTCACAGAGTTCTCGATCTCTTATTATAGTTTCGAATTTCTTGTTGAAGATGTATTTCGGAGTTATGTGGTCCTTTCTAGCATCCATTATGGTGTGCCCCACATATTCTGCGATTTGGTTGTGTCCAAGATCCTTGTAAATTCCTCTTGGTAGGGTTTGTAGTCTAGAGTAGCCCATTCTCGCCTCACCCATTATTACAATTTGCAACGGAGGGAGGTCCAGGATGGTCTCTAAGACTGCAGTGGGTGCGCTTTTCATTGCCCCTGTTATGGAAAGACAAGCAAGTCTTTGCACCTTGCTTAGTTCTGCTATAGCAGCTCGCTGTTTCATCTTTGGCCACCAGACCAAAGACGCATATGTAATCATGGGTCTCACCACCATTGTGTATGTCCAATGCACCATGGCTGCACTTAGACCCCATGTCTTACTATGCGAGCGCCTCGATAGCACTAATGCCATCTCGGCTCTTCTTTTGACTCTTTTGAGCTGAGGGTTCCAGGTTAGCTTAGAGTCTAGTACTACTCCTAAGTATTTAACCTCCCCTGACAGCTGTATTTGGCTACCCAGAAGTTGTAGAGGTCCTAGTCCCTCGACTTTTTTCCTTCTGGTGAAGGCAATTATGGACGTTTTGGAGGGGCTGACGTTCAGTCCCTCCTTATGGGTCCAGCTTGTGACAGCATTTTGACGTGTCTTATATCTATGGATTTAGATCTTTGGATGAAATATACTATCTATCTATCTATCTATCTATCTATCTATTTATCTATCTAAGTCTGAGAATGACTTGCAATATACTATGCATTATCCAAATCAGGTATGTACTGACTATACCATAGATAGTTACGAAAGAACAAGCTATAGAACAGATAAACCAACTTTTTAGGTTGTGATATAAACTATGAAACAGGAAACACGTTGGAAAGAAAACACAAACTGTAGAAATATCTTTTAGGCAAAACTTAAGAAATCAGTTGTAAGAACACATTGAAAGGATAGCCCAAAGAGATAGCCTAATTGAAGACGCAACAGGCTAAAATACTATTATGGTACCCTAAGGCCATCCACTAACCTTCTAACCCAGTTCGCATTGTTTCCGAAAGTTAATATACGGTACCAAAACCAACTAACCAACTTAATATTTTGCTATGATGTCATAAAGTGCTAGAGCTTGTGAGTGAACTGCCTGTATACCAGACCGGTTCTCCATTCTTGACATTTTAGCTTCCAGTTTCCCTGACTTCATAATCAAAGAGCAGCCCCTTTGAATGACTGTGTCCAAGAAGAAGATTCAGTAGTGGTTCTAGTGCATATACATAATATATAGAGTCATACCCCCGCGATATTTATGCTAACGCAGGTTAAACAGTCCTCTGGCAATCGCGTCATACCCCGAGCCATACACTGAGGACGTCTATCTATTGTCACGTAGATCAAGTGTACTATTCTAGGACTCTGAGCAATCTAACTACAACAACCCTTCCACAGGCTCATAAGAAGTGACGGACATTGCTTTCTATTCTCAAACCTGTCGCCAAATCAGCTTACAGTCTAGGATAACTCCCAGATATTTGGGATAGTGCTCTCCAGAGATGTTTGGCTTAGTAAACTCAATAAGTTTTCTAGTGAACATAACTAGCCCTGTCTTTCCATAATTAACTGGCATATCGACCTCATTGCATAGCGATTCAACGCAATGCGCCGTAACACCAAATGGATTGTCCGCATGGCCCTCAGTGTAGACTCATGTATCGCTCAATCTCTCAAGTAGGTGATTTGCCAATAAACATCAAAGCAAAGGAACACCGCATTGAGAACAGGCCCGCGCCTCCGCCAAACTATAACTAGCTTTGTGGCCGGCTAATTCCATGCTTTTCTAGGCCAAAGATAACGGAGGCGACCGTAGTGCAATTGGAACCACCATTTATTCCTGAAAAACCCACTCCTCTTTGGTCGAGCGTCTTTCCAAGCTTACAGACCTACCCATAACGAGCTTATAAGCAGACTAGTGAGCTTGAATGGGTCTTCCTAAGGGCTCGTTCGTCAAAAATTGGTTAACCAACCTTGATGAAATGGTGAACACTCTGAAGACCTTTGGGTGCGAGTAATTACTCTTAGATAGTTTAAGTATAAAGACAACCTATGCGCGCAGCAAGTGCTTTTTGGTGTGTATGGTAAGTACATGCTGAAGCATCGCGGGAATCACGCGATCACGCCGTCCAGTCCTAGATTATAAGAAGCGAATATATCGATTGCCCACCTTATGCGGTCGTATGTGCCAAATTTTCCTGCAATCTGCCCATTTTCCCTAGAAGGACACCTTAGTGGCGTCCGACTGGCTTGGCTGTGATAACAATGTTCCAAGAAAAAACGAAAAAACTTACTCACAAGAAGTTTTAGAATATCTTCATCGTTATTAGTACTGTGCTCCGAGAAGTCAGTCAAGGATATCAGTTTGCATTGGATACAGTCTTAGGCATTCTCGCCGTTGCAGCAATATCGTCAATGGAATGGTAGAAGTTTCTCCAGAAACCCTAGATGCACTCTTATTATGTTTGTTATACTCCCGCAACTTCTGCTTGTACCACTCCTATTTTGGTGAGCATCTTCTGTTTTTAATTTCTTCAGGTGTTTATAAACCGTCCCATTTGAAGCAAATGAAGCGACAAGGTTCTCAGCAAGAGAATCCACAGCTGTCTCTGTCATCCTCAAATGAAGCAACCGACCTAAGATTTGTCGCAAATTACCTTTAATTCATCAATCATAGAAGAAAGAAAGAATATAAGTGATCAGGCAATGGAGACTGTAAGAAGACCCTCCAGTTCTTCACATCCTGAAAAACATCCAGCTTGCCCAGTTTAATATCAACGCCATCTTCCATCAATGTGTTGTGGAAGGTTCACCAGCATTGCGAACTTCAAGATTAATAGCCCTTAGAAATTCCATAAGCTCTTGCCCGATACCCCCTTCCCCATCTATTGGTAATCGAGTTGATCCACAAAGTGCGGTGAGTGCCCGACTATAGAATCAAGTTCGTTATTTCGACATAATTGCACATGACCAGCTAACTACTTCCACGGAAGCCGATCTGTATTACAGGGAAGAAGAGCATTAGGCTTCCTTTTACACCTTTCTCTGAATAATATCTTAAGGACAAGCAGTTCCCTACTAGTGAAACCTGTTAGTTTCTATGAATTAACGTTAGTATTACCATTGATTCACGTATTATTACGTTAATCAATGGTATTACACATTTTGCAAGCCCTGTTTAGTATTCGGGCGCACCGATAATTCTAGTCCTGTATGTTAAGCCCCTTCCAGTCATGGTTTTGGAATAAGAGCAAAAGTATAAGGATCCTTTATTAATCGTCTGTGTGCGAACCGTAGAGACTTATCATTCGTGCGAACTCCATAGCACTCTAGCTCTCAGTGAGCTACTACTAGGAACCCGCAGGTCACTTTTTGGAGTACCTCCCGCTGGCACCCCGCTGGGGCCAGGCATGGCCACCACAGTTCCGCTTTTTCTGGACAGAGCCTGCCATTTGGTCTCCTGGAAGGCCCCAGCAGTACTAACTCCCTCCGTAGGTGCCGCTATCCTTGATTTTGGGACTGTAAGCTTACACCCTTTTTTATTTTGGTGGCGTAGCTGGTGCACGCACCACCCAAGTGGCCACGACGAAAATCCGATTGTTACTCCGGACTCGTCTCTTTTAGGCATACGTTATACGTTGGAGTGAGTCTTTATCTCTTTCCTGCCCTTATCTCTTTGCTACCTTCCTACATCCGCCGTCTCGGGACTTTGTAGTCCGGAGTTGTTGGTCATACATAATTTTTTTTATAACTGAGCAGACCTCGTAGGCAGAGCCTAAATACCAGAGTACCGCGGCTGCTATGAAAGGGTTATGTTAGGGGAAGTTTGATAACGCGGCCAATAACCGCAGGCCCAATAAATACATCTCCTGGCAGTCCATTCCAGACCTTGGACACCCTGGGAGTAAATGTGCGGTTGTACCGCTCGGTTCTTGATGTATGAAGAACGAAGGTAGAAGAGTGAGAGGTCACCACAACACGCCAGTGAAGAAGTGACTGGAGGTGGCGCGTTAAGGCCGGGTCGCCAATTATTCGAATTGCCCTTCTTTGGATGTCATCTAGTATAAACAGGGTAGTAGGGCCAGCAGCTCCCCAGACATGAGAGCAATACTCCAGGCCAGGTCTTATCTGGGCTTTACATAGCGTGAGGAGGTTACATAGTGAGAAGTGCTTTCTGGCTCTAAATAGGTATCCAAGCTTTTTACCAGCAGCAGTGTTCGTGCCAAATCAGATTTTCTGTAATGTTGACTCCCAACAGCTTGAATGAGTGACTCCTTGGCAGAGCCCGGTGGTTCATTAGAACCTGTTGTCGGCTTGGGCACTTCTTGATTGACAGCGTAGCATTAAATTTTACCATATTCTTGAGCCCCCAAGCGGTAATGGTATCGAGATATTTTGAAAGTGAAGCTGCCACTGCCAGTCTTCTGAGTTCTAGCTCGACCGCAGAGATCGGTCTATTGCTCATGATGCCTGCATGCTGCGTACTGTCATCCGCAAAACTGTGGATTGGGTTTGTAGTGCTAGAGATTAGATCGTTAATGTGAAGCAGAAATAATGTCGGAGCCAATAACGAGCCCTGCGAAACAAGAAAAGCCGTCTACCACGACAGAGGCTTTCCGACCTGAGAGGAAGTCTGTGAACCAACCGCAAAGCTTAACAGGGAGCCCGTAAGACGGGAGCTTGTTTAGGAGAGCTGCATGTCACAGTTGATCTTAGTTGACATTGTTTTTGAGTTACACCCCCCCCATACCTTTTTATCATCGCAGCAAAAACTAGATTTTTGTTTCTAATGATAACCTTCTTATGACCAAGTTCGAAGAAAGTCGGAAAGTTTTGGTTTTTGATGTCTGTCTGTGTGTCTGTACGGCCGCGATTTCGTTCTCCAATGATTATTCAAAAATGCCTCAAGCGATTGCAAATTTGGCCAACTTGAGTTAATAAAAGTCCTTTCGGGTTGAAAAGGTTTTGGTGCCGATCGAACAATTGGGGGTGGAAAAGGGCGGGGGATTTCTTCATATCTAAAACGATATATCACATGTTAATTTTTTCTGAAATCGTGGCTAAAAAAATTATAAATTGAAATACTTAAATAACGACAACCGCTTGAGTCGAGGAAGTTTCTAGAACCTCATTCAACGTCCATATTCATTTGGAGAATTTTGTATCAAGTTTGATAGAGGACCCTGAGATTGCGTTTCCACCGAAGATGTGCGAGGATGTGTTGAGAGGAATGTGTTTTTAACGAACCAATAGAATCGTTTGAATTACCTCACCTCGCTCAGTACAGCTCTGGTGGAAACAGCTTAGCGGAGCGAAGTTTCTGTACGTACAAAACAAGGCATGTTGGCGAGGAATGGGTACTATTAACGTGTTTCGAGAGAGATGCGCTAGAAATGCGTTGCGAGGGATGTGGGCGAGGAACGTATGCGGTTGATGTACTACATCCTCGCAACGCTCATCTGCACACCGTTTCACAGCTCCGCCACACATCTTCGCACCGCTCATCTTCCTAACACATCTCCGGTGGAAACACTCACACCGTTTCACAGCTCCGCTACACATCCTCGCTGCGCACATTTTCGCTGCACATCTCTGGTGGAAACGCAGCGTAAGAGGTGGCCGAAACTCGAGTGAAATTTATGTTGCAGCATGGGTACATCGTTTTTTATTGATGTACCAGTGACATATTTCCACCGATAGCTGATCTAAATTCATCAAACAACTACAAAAATTAAATGTATACCTACGTGTTGACAATTTATCGCATGTATTAAGGTGGGTTCCCATTTGAGCAGCATCAAGCAGCGCAGCGCGGCGCAGCACAAGCAGCGTTTTTAAAATTGTATTCTCACTTGAGCAGAATTTAGCAGCAACCGAACCAACCAGCAGCAAAAATAATTTTAGTTTTTCCGGTGACAATGCTGGCTGCGGAGGAGACGTCTACTACGTCATCAGATGATATGATATTTTTATCATCCCTATGCCACAAGAACATGAGCAAACGGAAAAAAAGAAAATAATGTATTGGGTGCATGATATATGTCGAGCGAGGTTGGACGAAGGCGAATTTCATACGCTCTTCAGGCGGCTTCAAGAAGATGAGAGGAAATTTTAGTAATGCAACTACTCTTTTTGCAACTGAAAAACCTATACCGATGTTGGTAGCTTCAATGTATTTGATGCTTCAATCAATTCACACTTGTCTGTCAGCTAGCAGAGCAGCGCGCTAATAAGCAGCATGCTGCTTCCCAATGCCTAGGAAAGAACAAAAATTTCGCTGCTTGGTAACGCGCTGCGCCCCGCGGCGTTGCGCTGCTTAGGTAAGAATGGTGTCATTTAATAACATGTAGGCAACTGGACGCAGCATTTTACTGTTCCGCGCTGCGCTGCGACGCGCTGCTTGATGCTGCTCAAATGGGAATCCACCTTTAATAGAATAAACGATAGCTTTCTGACGAAGATTCCCAATGAGATGGACTGTCACGAACATAGTGAAGTGAAGAGTCGAAACATAGAATTATTCTACAGCACACAGTCCCTCTGGTGCAATCACACTAGAATTAGTAGAATCCCAGTAAAATAGTACCTACGCCTTTGGTTGTCCGCACGCAATTTAACTAGTGCATCACTTTGTGCAGCACCAAAGCGACACCGTATTCGATACGGCGAGCGTGGAAACGTTGGGCGTCTGACGCGTTGCCGCTACCCACTACTACTTACTCCTCAGTCCCCATCCCAACAGCAGATCGACCGTCGCAGTCCGATACGCGACTTACTGCTACGTCGTCTTCGTCTGTTCATGGCTCCTGCTAAGAGTTGTTGATCTTCACTTGTTTCGCTTTTGCCGCCACCGCCGCCGATCCGTCTTTTTTTATTTTCTCTTCTTGTGTGCCATGCCCGTGCGCTCCTCGATATAGACATACATATATATGAAATGGTTTATGTCGATCCTCATGTTTTATCCATTCAAAATACGGTTAGTTCTTAAACCGATATACCTACTTGAAAATGAGTGTAATGCCGTTTCACAACATTTATAGAAAGGTTATTCATGTAATTTTTGAAATGTGTCCTGTGGTTATCTATCTGATTTCATCGCGCTTTCCTGCACGTTGTTATAATCACATATAATGAAATATAAATTGTAGCATCTATCAAATTAATTTGACAAAATATTAATCAGAAATAAGAGACATGGTTTGATAGTTGCTCCAGGTTTTGTTTTTTGAAAATTAACTTCCTATCCCAACTAAATCCGTGCTCATGAGATTTAAAAAAAACTAAGTCATGTTGATTGACTCACATACATTACGGAGATACCAGTTCATTATTTTTCCATAGCGTGAAGCTATAGCTTGAGATCCCCTTGCAACCAAATCAACCACCCGCCCGCAAATAAGTGTGTTATGCCGCTAAGGTCTTTATTTCACAGGTCAATGGATAGCCTATTATGGATACAACAAATTTTCTACTTTTACAGACCTCCCTCTCCCCCCTCCCAGCCACCCGAATTTCACCTCCACCCAAAAGAAGCAGAAAACGATCAGGAACCCCTAACTCGCCTCAAAACGAAGTTTGAGCTGTTTTTATAATTTTAGTTTTTTTGATTATTGCTGCGCTGTCACTGACACGATTTCTAAAAACCATACGCGTTTTCCATCCTCATTCCTCACCATGGGAATAATACCGTTATAATAATAACCAAGGAACTTTGAGAATTTGTGATGTAATATCGCTAGGTCTTTTTTCACAGATCACAACCCCTCAACCATCCCAATTTCACCGGCCACTCACAAAACGTAGTAAATTATCAGGAACCCCTAAAACGTCTAAAAATGAAGTCTGGACCCTGTTTTTCTATTTTCAGTTTTTTCTTTATTGCTGAGCCACCATTGACACGATATCTAAAAACCTTACGCGCTTTCCATTCTTGCAACAGTAGTAAAACTTTCCACGTTACAAGTACAGAAGTCCTTTGGTTTCTGTAATCGGCAAAACAATGTTCGGATAGACCTAAAAAAAGTATATTATGCCGCTAGGTCTTTCTTTCAGAGGGCAGTGGATAGCCTACTATGAATACAACAAATTTTTCAGTTTTACAACCGAGGTACGACCGCACCACAGTACCGCACCTTTGTTCCCAGGATACCCAGGGTTTGGACCACACTGACAGGAGATGTAATATTGAGCCTGCGAGTGCTGGCGTCAGCAAACCTAAACCCTTCGTGTCAGTCGCTGAACTCTGGTAATTCGGCTTTGCCTTCATGGTTGGCTCAGTTTAAAAAACGATACCATCCTGAGCTAAGGTGTGAAAAATTAAATACATTTAACGTTGTTATAACTTTTTATTGCACAGCTGATAAAATATATTACATTATAAATTTCAAGCTCACAAGTTGCAATATTCAGAGAATGATATTATAGTAAGTATTAGATCTAATTCGAACTGTTCGATTGTTCGTTTTCGTTAAATAACTGAATCCATTCCATTGAATCGATTCTTTTTAATTTTTGCTCATCCCCAAACATAGGTGCGTCAAGCTTCATAATGCCGGCACTTCAGTTGACGAAGCATATTCGTGTAGCGGCATCGCTGTATTTGGCCAAATATTCGATGTATTCGAAAATATCATAACAAATGTGCCCCTCCCTCATTGTCGGTCAGCATCATCGGCGTAAATACCTTCGATGTATGATTAAAAACTGACAAGCGGACGGAAACGCGTATTTGCCTATTTGCATTATTTATCCTTATTTGCGCGAATAGGACAAATAATGCAAATAGCCAAATTGGCTTTTCGGTCCACTTGCCGGTTTCTAATCATACATCAAAAGACTCAAAAAAAATGAATATTTATGCCGATGAGGGAAGGCATATATTTGTGATATTTGCGAATATGCGATGACGCTACACGATGTGTATGAAATGCCGGCATAATGAGTGTGTGTGGAAATATGATATAATAAATACATTTTCGAAGTCCAATTATCATTTGTAACTCTGCCATTCCTATCTTTACGAAGGGTCAGTTGGAGTCATAAAAGAAAATTTCAAGAGGATTAGAGTTTCTGAAAACTTCTTGTGCTATAAGGGATCTTATTATTTACAATTATGTATTAGCTTGGAGCAGAATAAATAACAGGTTGAGAATTTCTGAAACATATATGGTGGCTGTCTTTCCAATGCTTCACTGGCTAATAGACCTGTAAAAGAACATAAAGCTCATCCAAAACCCAAAAAAATACTGCGGACGAAAATTTTTTATTCAGGTACTAGAACAATAAGTTTATATCCCTACATTAAAAAATTCCCTTAGCACTTAACTCGCTGTATCTCGTTAAACACTTTTAAAAATAAAAAATAATTCGAGTAAAAAATGTAGACCGTAAATGTATCTACAAAACTAATATAAACAATTTTTTGTATCTTAATTTTTTTTTGAGATATAGACTATTTTTCAACCAATCTTTAGAGCGTTGCGCTATATATGCGCGCCCACATAAAATACCCATGTTGCATTTTGAAATTATCTCGTAGATAATTCATAATTTGAAGCAGGCTAGGTTGCTTATAGGCAAGAAAATTGAATAACACGGATTCGATTGAAAATTTGAAATTACTGGTATTCACAACCTTATATCCGTAGAATAGCTATCCAATTTAACATTTAATTGTGTGAAAGAAATTAGACATTCCCATTTAAAAAAATCAAGTTATTGGTGATTAAAGTTACTTTAATTCCGGTGAAGGCTCAGTTGGAGAAAAGCTCAGCGAGAATTCCCACCTGAGTCTTTGCTGTTGGCTTCTAATTAACAGTACTGTTCCTAGAGTGGCGCCAGAAAACAGTAACAAAGCCTACACAGAACTCGAGGACAATGACCATAGCAGTCGATGCTGATGACAGAGAAGTAAAAAAAATAATCGATCAGTTTCACCCAGTATGCGAAAACAATTTTATTCATGTTTGGCCCTCGAACCTAAGCAGACACATTTCATGCTTAGTCTTACGGCAAAATCACAGCCATCTAAGTTTTATAATCGCTGCGTGGTTCAATTTTTTCTACTTGTCTACTTTTATCAAAAATGATATTTTGCATCTAAGCAGTTCGTTTCAAGTCCGATTATGTGATACATAAAGTCACACTGGAATTGTCCAAGTAATCTGAATATGCAATAATGTAAAAGGTATTCAATTAAAAAAAACAGAACTTTGATATGTCCCGTTTTTATGAGACACCCGGTATGTAAATGTAATTTAACTAGACATACATACACCCTCATAGTTATTTTTCTGAAAAGATCTATCGTTTGATGACACGAGTCCGAGGCGTTGAGCTTGACTCACCCTGTATAGACTAAATGGGAATGTTACTATAAAGCTGATGTTAAGGTTGTTTATATGCTATACATATATCATACAAAAACGTCAAAGTTAATGCTAAGAGCAGAGTGGTAGTTAGTACTAAGAATAATTATTATTCATGTTAAATTCATTACATCTTCCTAGATAAGTTAATGACTATCAGGTATTAAATCATATAAAGTATTGCATTCGTATTGTTTATAAATATAAACTGAGAATCAGTAATGCATCGGAGTCTTACAATAACGATGATGCCTGTCTTATCAGCAAATGTTGTAACTTGTAACACCCTAACTTGTAACATTCATCAGTGCAACCCTAAGTTGCTATATGAATCTTACAATATCGAAATACGGAATGTGTTTAGGGGTAATAGAAAAGTTAAGATCTTTTGGTAGAAATACCTGTCCTACTATATTTCACTATAACATACATACATTTTGTAACAGCGTATTGAATTTGAAAATCTTTCTTCCTTTGAATTCACTGTATCCGTTATTGTAGATGCTACTTTGCTTTCATTGTTTCTGTGACACACCTCATTGAATAAATAATCTGTCATGCTCTCCATACCTGTCCTGGATTTCATAAGTATAGTCGGTTGATGCTAAATTCTTTCGTGGATCATCGCTCGGCTTGCCTTTCGTAGAATTTTATCTCACCTTTGGCAGGGTTGACATGTTGAGGAATTTTCCCCAGAAAATGGAAAATGGGAACAGTACTCCGAGAAGCACGCCGAACAGGTGACATCAGCTTCTGAGGATGTCGACTACCCGTGTTAGCGAAACGTCAAGCAGAGAGGCGCGCCGACGCCAAGGCGGCGGAGCCTGTCAACACCGACCGTACAGTACATCGTCATCCACTTTCAGGTTGAGGACATCACAATAGATTTTAAATGGCCTCATAGAAAAACGTCTAATGACGTCAAATCAGGAGATCTAGCGGGCGATTCTATAGAGCCTCTTCGCTCTATCCATTTATCTGGAAACGCGTCGTCTTGCTATTGCCGAATCGGAAGAACATAGTGAGAAGGAGTCTTGCTGGAAATAGATTTCAGCCTCACCAAGTATAGGGTTTCCATGCTCTTCGATTTGTTTTTCAGTGGTTTCAGTGACAAACGGATTATGATGGTATTTTCCAACATATCCAAATAAATGCCTCCATTTAATTTCCATGAATAAACAATGACATTGACTTTGTTTCTTGAAATACCTGCGCACAATAATTTTTTGCAGTTCAAATCCAGTTAGATCAAATGTGCATTTATCAGTGAGGCAGATATCCTTTACAATACTTTACATGTTATTACCATTAATCGTTGTAGTCACAAAACTCAACTCGCCTACCGAAATCGTCTTCGGTTAAATCTTACACTATTTTCATTTTGGATAACATTATTTATAGAGTTCAGTAACTGATGTGTGTATGAGTATAGCGCCAAATGGAAGTATCAGTCGGATCCACGGATCCACAATTTTGTGTAATGAAGTATTAGGATTTATGCCAAGATGACCTAAAACTTCAACTTGAACAGCTAACATCTTCATCCAGAATTTTCCGTTTGTTATTTGTAACAGATCCAGTTGGCAATTTGTAGAGCACATTGATTTTGGGCACCATAAATTGGAAGCATCTCCATCCACTGTTCTTGCAACTGTCCATCAGGAATTTGAACATCGCCTGTATTTAACCACCAACATTTTGAACATTTATTGCAATAAAAAGTGCTATGTTCGTGTGTTTCATATATATGAACAAATTAAGATACATATAGATTTTCTAATTTTCTTGGAAACGAATCGGCCAATTTTAAGAAATCAAACGTCTAAATGAAGAACTTCCCTCCCTCCCTCCCTCCCTCCCTCTCTTGGGAGCAGAGGGTATAAGGGGGGAAAGTAGCTAAGAAGTTGTCCCTCTTGACAAGTCTTTTGACGTGTTTCGGCGTTTTTTCTTTTAATCAGTGGTTTGCGAAAAACCGTGGTGGGAAGTTTTCATATCAACACCGTGTATATTACACTTTGCCAGTTGTACAGGTATGTTGGGGCAGTTTCATGGCCGAGGTAAATCATTTTCGATTCCTATGATACATGAGAACAAAACCGATGGGAAGGTGGTTATAGAAATACATGAAAACACCTTGATACTGTTAACAATGTATATGGAAAGTGGAGAAAAGAAAATATCGTTAGGATAACGCAAAAAAGAATGTTGAAGATAGCAGAAAACATAAAGAATCCTACAACATGTCAAAAAAGGAATAATGCCTTGATATTGGAGTAGTGGAGAATAATACTTTATATTTCGAGTACAAAAGAAGTTGAAACTCACAGTCAGGCTTCACTAGGATAATAAATATAGAAATCATCATCAGCAGCATGTATATATTGACCAAATTAATGGATATAATGTGATTACTTCCAAGATCTACGGGAATTTACCATAGCACAAATAGTCGAAGCGGTAGCTCAGCTGAACATGAGAAAAGCACTGGGATTTAGATTGATATTATATACAAATGAAATATGGTTTCCAAAGAGGTGAAACAAGGATCTTATTTCTAGGAGCAAAAGACAAAGAAATCAAATAAGATCTATGTGTGTATTGCAAGTGTATTATGCAGAGCTTGCTGGGAATCCATAGAACGACTAATAGAGGGAACATTGATAAAATGTGCCGAGACTCTAAAGCCGGTATGCATAGTCAATCTCCCACACATCCTCGCGCCGTTGAATCGCCAGCGACTCTCCGATCCGACGTTGCCGGTTGGAAAGTATCTCCGTGGTTTTGGCAAATATATGATAGAGAAATTTGTGAATATTTGTGGTTTAAAGTATCGAAATTATGTTGTTTTACGGAAAATCGTAAACTGCATTGAAATGCTGAAGGAGTGACCTATCAGTAATTACTACTGTACAGTACTAGCAGTGATGGTCTGATTAGAGTACTGGTGTCGTTTATTTACATCCGGTCATCGTAAGTGGTGGGCATACTGTGATCGCGTACATATGTTCGATTTTGAAATAAGTTTTTTGGATGTTTCATAATATCTTCTAGAAATCAATTTTTTTGCTAATACCACCATTTGGAAGCTTCCAGTACCTAATGAAGCCGAACTATGGTTTAACCTGTAGCAGAACAAAGATGTGACAAGAGAAAGCAGACATATTTTTTTCCGCTTTTTCGTGTACACAAAAATTGAGATAACCTCAATATTTTGTGCTGTAAAAAATAACTGGTTTCCATAATAAACGTTTTTGTGTCGTGCAACCTTTGGACTGAACGGTCATTACTTTGAAAAGCAAATAGAAAAATGTCTTTCAAATACAAATAACGTCTCCTTTTGGCCTCTGTCAATGTCAACTATTACTGACACTAACTTACACATTTATTTAAAAAAATGTCTGAAAAATTCTTTATGGGGGAGGAGTGACTCCCTAAACCCCCTTCGCTACGCCATTGATGTTATTAATACCCCTGTCTGCCTCACTCCCAAACGTAATCCTAGCTACGCCCTTGCTGGTCTGTACAAATTTACAAAATCAGTGCACCTGAAAAACCAATAGCATATACGCCTGTTCACTTTTCCGGCGGTATGATGGTAAAATTAAGGTGATGGGGAGGCTGGGGAATTTGGTTGCTAACATCAAAATATTTTTTAGTGAAACTACTTGACGCCTTGGCGCCCACTCGCCGTCTTGAAGGTTTCATCTGTCAATCTTGCTCGAAAATATATTATTCATGCATCAATTTCTTTATCCCAAGTGTCAGTTTTTTCACCTTTTAATTGATTCATTCAAAAAATAAAAGGGGGGCATTAAAGGAGAGGACTATGAAAACACTCATTCAGCATGATGCATCTATTCATCTAATGCAAATATTCAAATAAATCTATTGTCTTTTTCTTTGTTATCAACTTAACAGTGAACTGATAAGTATTCTATCTCGCAATACTAGCTAATAAGTACTCCAATTTTATTAGCCGTTGTCCCCTATTACACATCCGCTACTTGTGCTAACATATTCATAATTCCCAGACAATCGAATAGAATAAACAAAAGATTTAAATTTAAAGACTAGGATGTGCTTCTTTCAATCCTGAAACCTACCAGTTTGACAAGTTAAAATATGTAAACCGCGCGCTGCCGTTGACCACCGGTTCCACTCCTTTGTATTAGCTGAGGTAAATAATCTCAACCGGGTTTATGCCTGGCTTTGGTGTTGTCTTCGGCTTGCGCGTTCGTCTGCTGTACGGTGAATCATCCATTGAGGAAACGGCCCGTTTATTGCATTCTAGATTACATTAATAAAGAGATTGTTCATCCACTTCTAATACGCTCTCCGCATATCCCCAAATTCATTCCCGATTTTGTACACACAGGGACGTATCAAGGTTATGATTGCATCGGCATATTCAAAATCAAGATATGTTCATTTTTCAACAAAATGAGTTTATTTCAAATATAACATCTACAAAATTAAATAGATCATACTTCTATGACCTAATATTGCTAATAATAATTAGGGATCATCTGTAAGCTTTTAACAATAAATTTACAGTCAAATGAAAAAATATTTAGCCAAGTTGATTGAATCAGTACTTATTACGGTGATTTATTATTTCACATAGCATGGAGCTATAGTCAGGGATCCCCTTATAACCAAATCATCACGCGCCCATCAGAAAACAAATGTGTTATGCCGCTAGATCTTTCATTCCTAGGTCGACGAATAGCCTATTATGGATAAACAATTCTAAAAAAGAATTTTGATAAATGCAGGGTGTCTACCATTGTACCTAGATATTTACCGGAAAAATCGCTTGCAAAGCTTCTGTGGTGCTTATCAGAGGACTAATTATTTACTGCAAGGACTTGAGCGCTGTTGCCAAGTTCACGATTTGAGCAGTCGAAGGTGAGCTCGAGGCAGCAGGAGTAGTCAAGGTTGCAACCTTGGCTGCACCCGCGTATGAGGTTCACCTTTGTGCGATGCCTTGCAGAATTCTTCTAGGAATGAATCTACAAGTGGGACTGTTTGCCGGATAATGCCCACCACAGTTCGCATATTTGCGCACCTCTTGTCTTCTTTGTGGGCACAGATGTGTCATGTGGTCTTGGACACATTTCAGACACTTTGGAGAAGCAGTACAGTACGACTGAGCGTGTCCATACTTCTGGCAGAGGTGACACTGTCCTATCAATCGGGAGTTCTTTTGTACCTCATCACTGACAGACAGTCCTAGAAATTCGTGTTCATTAAAGACTTGCTGAGATTTTTCTGTTTTTGGCAGAATCACCACTACCAAAGGCCTGGGCACGCCACCATTGCGCTTCAGGCGAATTATGTGGTGGGGAGCTCCTCTTTGATTTTCTGCCCTTTAGTTCAGAGGAAATGTGTGGTGAGGAATATTTTCTTCTTTAAAAAGACGGATTATCTTTCGATAATCGTCCTCGCTTTTGGGCACTACCTATACGTATCCCAGCATCAACAGCTACTGCACGCGTAATCTTTATGCCAAGGCTAATGAAGGAATAGTTAATAGTGCGCAATCTCGTTGCATCCCTTAATACAACAGGAGTTACTCGGCCTTGGCGAGCTTGTAGAGCCTGTGTATCAATGGTAGCTTGAGACGGCGAAGCAGCGATGTTGCTGCCAGCCGATGGAGCAGCAGGTGATAGTGATATAGGCGTGTTAACCTTTTTTGGAGCTTGTACAACCATTGGCTGGCTGGCAGAGGTAGATGGAACGGACACAGACGGTATTTGGTTTAGTGGAGTTCCACTGGTTGGGGATTTGTGCGTCGGTAAGGGTGGAAATTCGTCGGTTTTACAAACAATTCGCTTTTTGCGACGTCGAGCAGTAGTGAAATCACCACCCTGTATATCATCTTCGGTCTCCGTATGTAGGTCACTAGTGGGGCTGTCATGTCTACGTTTTGATAACATGCAAGAACTGTCATTGGACATACATTCATTAAGCATTAAATTAAAAACCTGGGTATTTAGTTATTCAACACTGTTCGTCAGTCGCTTAATCTGCTCTGCCTGGTCCTTAATTAGTGCTGCTTGGTCTGCTATGGTCTTCTGAAAGTTCTGAGGTGCCTTTCCAGAGCTCTCGGTCTTAGCCTCCCTGCTGTCACTGGTGACGTCTCTTGATGGTTCCGTGGGTTTTTAGGTTTTTGCAGCCTGGTATCAATGTCCATACTGCCCGCCGTACTACCTCCATCCGTGGCCTGGGAGGGGTCACTCGGTGACCCCTTAAACTCATTTTCTATATTGAATACAACCTTTATCGCAAATGATTCGATAAAATCTTTACGCAGAAATTTTGACACTACGCGTCAGTTCGCCTTATACACTGGGCGATGAGATGCTTGCTCTACAAGAGCTACTTGACAGTCTTGCGAGAGTTCATGTGACCGTTCGACTTAAAATAAAATATGGCGTAAAGAGGCTTTATTAATAATTTATTATTATGAATAAGCGTTGCATTATTGATATTATCATCAAATAAAGAAATTTGATCAGACTATCTTTGATATACTGCTGCTTCTGCCCCCCCCCCACAATAATTTCACGTCTTGCCAAAAAACAAACGATAATGATCAGAAAACTAAAACTCTTAAAACCCGAATTTGGAAGTGCAACGATTTTCAAAAAGACAGCAGAATTACCCACGCAATTATGAGAACGTCACCACACAGGTTGTTGGAAGTTAAAATTAATGAAGATATACAGGGTGCTCCTAAGTATCATGTACAAACGAAGGGAGAAGATTCTTTGGTCTTTTAAGGGCTAAAGTTTCAAATAAAAATAGGTCCGCATACGCTTTGCTACCGATCTACAGGGTGTTAACATTGTTTCAGTTTTTTCTTAACGACTCTCTCAATTTTTGAGGTACTTCTCTCAAATTTGGAATATAAGATACGCAGTAGGAGTTACGTAACTGCACACGTCAAACGGTTGCCAGAATCTACAGGGTGTTATTTTTTAATAATGTATTTAAAATATGATCTAGTAGGCTATGGCTTTATTTGGATAACTATATTGTTTTATAAAAAAGTTTCTGAACAAAATGAAAAAATGATTTTGTTTTTTTGAATCTACCAGCGATGCACCGAAAAGAAGTTCTGGGTAAGAAAAGAGGGCATGACCCCTGAAAAATTATCATCCTGTAGCTTCTGCCAACTGTTTGACATGTGCAAATATGTAACTCGTATTGCGTTTCTTATGTTCCAAATTTGAGCTAAATACTTAAAAAGTTGAGAGAGTTATTAATAAAAAATAAAAAAAAAAATGAAAAATATGAAACTTCAACACTCTGTAGATCGGTAACTAAGTGTTTGTGAACCTATATTCATTTGAAATTTCAGTTATGAAAAAAACAAAGAATCTCCTCCTTTCGTTTGTACATGATATTTAGGAACTTACTATAAAGGGATAAAAGCGCAATATCAGAACGATTTGGCTATTTTGGCAATAAAAATGAAGCCTCATAAATTAACCTGCCAAAATCTACAATGGAATCACAAAACCCTTAGAACAAATATTAGTTAATCGCCCTTTCACACTTGTGTAAGAAAGGGTACCACTAACCACACTTCTTGCCTACAGCGTTCTTATAAAGTGCATCCATATAGTGTTACGTATTATACTTTCACGCATCTATAGCAACACTCACAAACAAGTGTCGACTATATTACTATGAGGCTCATTTTAACGACGAAACAAAACAGAACACACACACAATTTAACATTTTTCACTGATCTGAGAGATGATGCACTTCTCCCTCAGACTTCAGAGCACGCATTGACGTAAACAAAAAACGACCTTATGTGCGGCATGGCCGCATGGCACGTAGGATTGTTGATTTGCTAGCAAAGGCAGAGCAAAATGATTCTTTGTCGCTCGCTCGCGGTTATATGTATTTCGAACTCCATTCACATCAGATTCCGAATTAGTTCTGAACCGATTCGCATACGGACTTTAGTCGCGTTGAGACAATTCTGAGATTCAGTTTTGTGTCTGTGGATGGCATCAAATCGTTTAACACCTTAGTACCAGATTGGTCCGAGAAGGGTTGAGTTTCTAGTGGGATCAAATACCCGATTCTATCCTACAGATGAGGAGTGATATAATTTCTCCTACATATCGCTTCGACTGCAAACTTACCGTGAGGTATCATACAAGGGAAGAGTGGGTGCTAAGCGGCAGGCGGCCTTTTGAGGGAAGAGGGCCATCTGGTACACCGACGGCTCACTTACCGACGAAGGCTCCGGCGCTGGGGTCAATGGGCCAAAAACAAAGCTCTCCCTCTCTCTTGGGGGACACACCACGGTATTCCAAGCCGAGATATATGCGATTCTAGCTTGTGTCTTTCGCATTTACGAAATTCAGGGGCCAAGCAGGCGGATCACCATCTGCTCTGACAGCCAGGCAGCATTAACAGCATTACGTGCTTGCAGGTTTACATCAAAGCTCGTTCTGCAATGTAGAAAGGTCATGGATGACATTTCGGCGAGACTCAGGTGTCACTTATGTGGGTGCCGAGTCATGCTGGTATTAGTGGTAATGAAATGGCGGACGCGCTCGCAAGGCGAGGATCGAGGAATAACTTCCTGGGTCCTGAGCCGGCTTTGGGGCTAGCAGAAGGAACCATCAGACGGAAAATAGAGGTGTGTTTGCAACATCAGCATCTTATCAGATGGAGAGGAAACTCTCCGTCAAGCTAGAGAACTTATTTCAGGACCTCTGGCTAAGGTGGGGCGGTTCTGCCTCTCGCTGGACAGAAGCCGACTAAGATTACTTGTCGGCCTGCTATCCGGCCATAACACCTTCAAACGCCATTTGCATGTGATGGGGGTTTGTTGTTGTGAAGCCCTTGGGTATCACAGGCAGACGATACTCGGTTCAAGGGTTCTTGAACCTGAGGAATAAGATGGGCAGGACCCAAGGCCATCCTTACCTTTGCGATGAGGGCTGAACTTGGGAACTAGGGTAAGGAGAGGTGCAAAAGGGCCCGTTGGAAGGCTTATGCACTGGTGGTTCCAGCCACCAGATAGCCTCTCTCCCTCTTTCATCCATTCATTGAATACCCGATTCTGTCACTCAAGTAATTTCTACTAGTTCTATTAAACATATACTCTTGAGGTGCTGCTTTACTGTGATTTGTCTAATTAACACTTACACACTGTAATACTTTCTGGTTATAGATTAATGGTACAATACATTGCATCAATCAAAGAATTAATATAAAACTATGAAAGCAAAACATGAAGTCATCATCAATATAAGGTTGCGTTTCCACCAAAGATGTGTGTGGATATGGAATGTGTGAGAAATGTGTTTTTAACGAACCAATACAACCGCTTGAATTACCTCGACTCGCTCAGCATAGCTCTGGTGTTTCGAGAGATGTGCGCTAGAAATGCGTTGACAGGGATGTGGGTGAGGGAAGTTTGTTCATGTAGGCGAGCAAAAAGAAAACTCTGAAAACATCCTGCTACACATCCTCGCAACGCTCATCTGCAGACCGTTTCACAGCTCCGCCACACATCTTCGCACCGCTCATCTCCCTAGCACATGGGTGAAAACACCCACGCCGTTTCACAGCTCCGCTACACCTCTGTTGGAAACGCAGCGTAAAGGCGGCGCCAGAAATGTGGCATTTGGCGAATACTAAGCGACCGCTCGCTGAGTGACAAGTGTTACTCGTCTGGTGTCGCGGATTAATCACTAAGTGGTAAGCATCTATATTAGATATTCGTAACGCTGATGTTTTGTTTCACTGTATTAAAACAGGTTCTAAAAGATGCCATCAATGAATCCCTTTCCTTTTTCAATTGTATGTATGCCCCATCTTGACTTCCATGCCGAGCATCACAAATATTCCAATTTTTATGGGCTGCTAGAGATGCATTCCATATCACATTTTCATAACACTCCAAACATTCAAAAACTGTTTCATTAGACCACTCCATTTTTTTATTCTACCACAACAAAAATTATAACCACGACAGATATGCTTACTACAGCCACAGACTTTCGCTTGCAAAAGAACGAACATGTGGATGCAGACTCATAAATATACGCTTGAGTTGGTTACGACCTCTGCCGCTTCTCGCATCTCAACTTCTAGTACCTTCTATCATGCTAGTCTCCTTCTCGGAGTCCTCATATGTTGTATGTCAGTTTTCTAGCTTCTAGGTGGTCTTCTTATTTTCCGTTTTTCTGGGTGTGTCCAGTGCCATACTATCTTGGGCCACCTATCTTCATCCATCCTTTGATATGACCATACCATATCGTCCATATTAGCTGTTTTTGTTCAATAGTATCAATTATAGTTTGCTCTACTCTCACGATTTGTCGTATCCTATTACTTCTGATATGAGCTAACCTCAATATTTTTGCACCTCTTCGTCAGAAGTCCATTTCAAGAGATAGGAGTTTTTTGTCGACCCCCACACCGATTGGTGAGGGGAGTATTGTGATCGCGAAAATTTCCGATTTTGAGATAATACGCCTTTTGGGCGTTTTATGATGATAACAAAAATCTACGTCACTCATTTCCGTCGGTTTGTCTGTCGGTTTGCCTGTCGGTCTGTCTGTCTGTCTATCTGTCTATCTGTCTGTCTATCTCAGTAACCGCTGCATGAATTCTGATGAAATTTGGGTGGCGATATGCTGTGGGGTCGTAGTAGGTAATGCTGCTATAATTTTGAACATCGGTCTATGGGCAGTGGTGTAATTAGCAAAAAACGAAAATATTCAAATATTCCCCAAACTTCGTTCTTAGGCGTTTTAGGGGTTCCTCATCACGTTCTACCTTTTTTTCGTTGTAAAACTCAAAAATTTGTTGTATTCATAATAGGCTGTCCGTTAATCTGTGAAAGAGAGTCCTAGCGGCATAAAACCCTCTTTTAGGTCCATGTGATCATTGCCTTGCCTACTACAGAAACAAAGAGACTTAGCATTTTCGGATATAAATACATACATAGCTTTATATCGTTTTGTATTGAGAAACATGGAAATTATTGAATTGATTTTAATGACACTCTGCCACAGTATTATTACCGTGCCAAGGATGAAAAACGCGTATGGTTTTTAGAAATCGTGTCAGTGGCGTAGCAGCAACAATAAAAAAAATAAAAATATAAAAGCAGCCCAAATTTCGTTTTTATGCGTTTTGGGGGTTCCTGATGATATTCTGTTTTTTTTTGGGTGGGGGTGAAATAGGGGTGGTTGGGGGGGGGGGGAACTGAAAAAGTTTTTGTATGCATAATATACTCTCCACTGACCTGCGAAAAAAGGACCAAGAGACATAATATACCTTTTTAAGTCCATCGGAACACGGCCTTGCTGTTACATAAACTAAGGGATATAATCTGATGTAAGTTACAAACGTATATTGCTTTACATCGTTCTGTATTTTGTATCCAGGAATTGATTTTAATTAAATTTCGACATAGTATTATTACCATGGCGAGGATGAAAAGCGCGTATGGTTTTTAGAAATCGTGTTAGTGGAAGCGCAGCAATAATAAAAAAAATTAAAAATATAAAAATAGCTCAAACTTCGTATTTAGGCAATTTGGAGGCTCCTGATCATTTTTTTTATCCCTTTGAAGCTGGCAGAATAAAAGTTGTGTCATTCTAGTTCCTACGACGGAGAGATTTAGGAAACTATTTACTAGAGTTTTTGTGTTGGATGCTTTTGAACGCAGGCGGGCGATGATTTGGTTGCGAGGGGATCTCGGACTATATTCATCAAAGGGAAAATAATAAAATGATATGACCGTTATGTGTGGGAAGTACGGAGTCAATCAACTTGATTCGATTTTTGATTTTGTGATCGCAGTTATCTACTTTTATAAAACGCGCGACAATTGATGGTGGCAATCGGTAATCCTAAATTAATGTACTTTTTACTTCCCAAACCGATAGGTGAGGGGGTATTAATTGTGATCGCGAAAATTTTCGATTTTGAGTCTTTTGAACGTTTTATGACACCTACATAACGAAAATCCAAGTCACTCATTTCCGTCGGTCTGTCTTTCTGTCTGTTGGTCTGTCGGTCTGTCTGTCTGTCTGTCTGTCTGTCTGTCTGGCTGTCTGTCTGTCTGTCTGTCTGTCTGTCTGTCTGTCTGTCTGTCTGTCTGGCTGTCTGTCTGTCTGTCTGTCTGTCGGTCTATTGGCATTTTTCTAGCCTCGTAATCTCAGCAACCGCTGCATGGATTTTGATGAAATTTGGGCAGCAATATGGCGTGGGGCCGTAGTAGGTAATGTTGCTATAATTTTGAAAATCGGTGCATGGGCGGCGGAGTAATAGATAAAAAACGAAAAAATTCAAATATTCCCCAAAATTCGTTTTTAGGCGTTTAGGTGTTTAGGTGCTTTTAGGTTTCTTGGTGGGGGTGAAATTTGGGGTGGTTGGGGGGTGGGGGCTTGTAAAATTGAAAAATTTGTTGTATTCGTAATAGATTGTGAAGGAAGACCTAGGTTTATCCGAACATTGCGTTGCCTATTACAGAAATCAAGAGACTTTGAATTTTTCGGATGTAAACATACGAGTATTGCTTTAGATCGTTCTGCTTTGTGTATTATGGAAACTGTTCAATTGATTTTAATGAAATTTTGACACAGTATTACTACCGTGGTGATAATAAAAATGCGTATGGTTCTTATAAATCGTGCCAGTGGCGGCGCAGAACTAATAAAAAAACTAAGAATATAAAAACAGCTTAAACTTCGTTTTTAAGCATTTTGGATGACCCTGATCATTTTCTACTTTTTTGGGTGGGGTGAAATTGGGGTGGTTGGGGGGCTGAAAAACTGAAAATCTATTGTATTGATCATAGACTTTCCATTGCCTGTGAAAGAAAGACCTAGCGGCATAATACACCTTTTTAGGTCCTTCCTGACGTATCCTTCCCTATTACAGAAACCAAGGGACTTAGTATTTTGATGTAGATACATACGAGTATCGCTTTAGATCGTTTTGTATCGTGTAACTTGGAAATGACCGAATTGATTTTAATGAAATTTCGACACAGTATTATTGGCGAGGATGGAAAACACTTATAGTTTTTAGAAATCGTGTCAGTGCTGCAATAACTCAAAAAACTAAAAATACAAAAACAGATCAAACTTCGTTTCTAGGCGTTTTAGGGCTCCCAGATCATTTTCCTACTTTTTTGGATGTACATAGGTGAAGTTGGGGTGCTTGGGGGGTGGGGGTTGTAAAACTGAAATATTTGTTGTATTGATAATAGGCTGTCCATTGAGACGTGAAGGAAAGACCTACGGCATAACACATTTTTTTTGGGGGGCGGAGGGCTGGCGAAGATTTGGTTGCAAGGGAATCTCGGATTATAGCTTCATGCTATAGGAAAATAATAAACTGGTATCACTGTAATGTGTGGGAAGTACTGAGTCAATCAACTTGACTACATTTTTATTAATATTACGTACTTTACTTGTTCAGTTTGTTTTGCTATTTACCTCTGAATTATTTTGCAGCTCTGCATTGATCCATGTCTACACAATAAAATAATATCAACGACATGACAGTTAAATATTGCGTTGGTTGACATGCGATAATCAGACAGACAACCACATAACAAATCTTAGAAATTCCATTACTTAAACAACTTTGCAAATAATTTAATATTTTCCGTATGTAAGTATGATATCCATTATTTTTGGCCATGAAGTATCCGTATTTTTTTTATTCTGGAGTAGATACCGTCGCGCGGTGTTACAGCGTCAGTAGTAGAGGTCATGTAAAACGACTTCTGACGTTTCTCATCTTTTACTTTACAAAAATGGATATTTACAACTTTGTAAATTATTTAAGCAATTGTTTTGTTATGTTTTCAATATTCTTATTCCGGTCCTAGATCCTTGATCCGTTGAAACAATGTCTTATAGTTTTGGTTACCTCTGTAGGCCTTCTCTAAGCAAAAAATATATGATAAGGAATAATAATTGCAGGGTGTGGCTGGCTCGCGTTCGTGGCTGAAATGTAGGCATCAATCCGCTGACAGTAAGCTACACTTATACCCTGGATAGTGCTAAACGACTCAGCCCTCCATGGTGAACGACCAAGATTGCGTAACCAACACTGGCGGTGGAAATTGCTGTGTGAGGGACCCGAAGCGGGCGGCTGTCAAGGGGTGGACCGAACTCCTAAAGCGGTAGAGAACGCAACCGGTCGAGGGATGCGGACCTGAAGAAGGAAGCAAAAGGCGGACTGGATTCTGAAGCTGTAGTAAAAGCAGTCAGTCTAGGGAAGGATACTCAAACAAACCAGTGACGGTAGACGGTATCCCCCGTTGATCGTCGCGCTGGGCAGTGCCACCCCGCACTATCTATTAATGACGTGAAATGTCTGCATATTTCCTCATCTTAGGTGCGGTTCATACTTCCCTTTTATCCCTTTCCCTGTCCTTTTTCTTCAAATTGTCAAAATAAACCAGAAGGTTATGTCGTATACCAATGGGAGCCGTTCATTCTGAACTCTCCCCAGACGAATAGAGGGCAACTTCTCGGGGAGTAGCTTCTCTCTGATAATGTGCATATGGAAGAGTCGCAACTGCTTCCAAGGACAACGCCGAAGTATTTGCAAAGACATGGGCAGCAAAGTCGCTTGATATTACTAAGGCGAACGAGCCCGAGATGATCCTCTCTATTGTTGTGAAGAAGTGCGCACCGGAGCTGGTTCCCATATTTCCCGCCTCTTTCGGATGTCTTACCATTCATGAAATAGCTTGAGCTCCATCACTTAATTAATGATGGAATATGGATTCCGACATCAAATATCAACTGGAGATCTCCTAGATTACGTTACACATATGTGGAGCAAACTCATTCGTTCGTTTGGAAGGCTCACGTCGTTGCCTTCGATATTTCAAAGGCATTCGATGAACTGTGGTATGCGGCTGTCCTAAACGAACTTCCGTCCAACGGCCTCCCTGTTGAGCTTTGCCGTTGGTTCGCAGACTTTCTCTGAGGTCGAAAAATTTCTGTTGTGGTAAACGGCTTTTTCTCTTCCATCCATAACAACAATGTTGGGGTACCGCAGGGATCAGTATTGGATCCGACATTGTTTCTGCTTCACATGAATGATCTACTCTCTAGCACTACAAACCTAATCCTCAGTTTTACGGGAGGCAGTACTTTGCATGCAGGCGTCATGGGAAATAGACCGATCTCTATGGTTGAGCTGGAACGCAGAAAAGTGGCGGCGGCTGCTTCGCTTTCAAAGGATCTGGAGACCATTACCGCTTGGAGGCTCAAGACTATGGTTAAATTTATTGCTTTCTAGATCCAGTATTGAACGCTATCAATTAAGAAGTGCTCAAGCCAGCATCCGGTGCTAATGAACAATCAGGCTCTGCCAAGGAGTCACTCATTCAGCAACAACATTACAGAAAATCTGATCTGGGACGAACGCGTTGCGTCAATGCAGCAGCTGATGGTAAAAGTCTTGGGTACTTATTCAGAGCCATAAAGTACTTCTCACCATCTAACCTCCTCGAGCTATATAATGCCCAGATAACGCCTAGCCTGGAGGATTGCCCTCATGTCTGGGGAGCTTGCTGCCCCTACTACCCTGTCTATACTTGACGCTGTCCAGAGAACGGCAATTCGACTAATTGGTGACCCGGCCTTAATGCGCCACCTCTAGCCACTTTCTCACCGACGTGTGACTGGTGACCTCTCACTCTTCTACTGATATTCAAACGGAGTCTGCTTTATATAAGTTCCGCTGCTCACCGATCCCATCAGACGCACCCGCGCGACTGCTGCATCTCATCCAAGAACCCAGCGGTACGATCGCACATGTATGCCCAGGGTTTTCAAGGCTTGGAATGGACTGCCTGGAGATGTATTTATAGGGTCTGAGGGTGTTGGCCTATTCAAGTCTTGCGTTAACATACATACCTAACACAACCTAACCTAACATAGCAGCCACGGTACAATGGTATTTAGGCTCAGCCTACGCAGTCTGCTCAGTAGCTAAGTTATACAAAAATACTATTTTTTGTAAAACATTTAATAAATTTGGAATTAATATTCATTCTACCTTACTGAACCATTATATTAAAACCACAACTGTCATACTTGATTGGCCAGCCAGGCCCTAGAACGCCGATATAAGGGTCATTCTACCGGAACAGGACAAATTATATAAAAAACATTTTATTTATTAGAACTGCTTATTATGTGAAATAATCTTAAAATCGTTTTTAGTAAACATTCGGAAGGTTAATGGATAATGTGGCAGAGATCAAGAAGCTCTATTTTACGAAATTTGATAGAAAATTAAAATGGCACTGCCTCGGTGTTGCCTTTTGTTCTACGAAATTGAGGTTGCAAATCGTATGAGCAAACAAGGTAACAGTAAATGAGTAAATATTTCCTTATAATTAATTTTGCATGTATATATAATGTTAGTTAAGGGGAAGCTAAATAAAAATACAATCAGTTTAGTAATTGTTTATTATTTAACGTAAAAAAGTAGAAAAGTATTGCTTTTGATCAGTTAGGGCAGTTTCTGTTTTCTCTTTCGTTTCTCTTTATCAGATTTTCCTTTGCCATCTTTATTTTGGAGTACTTCTGTAAAAAATAAATATTGTATATATTTTATACATAATAACTAACTCACAACCATTCTAGTCAACTCCGACGCACCCTTGTCAACACAGAGGCACAAAAAGGCTTCGGTGTTGAGTGCATCGGAGTTGATAAGTTAAATTACATTGATTAAATGGCAAGTATATATTCAAATGATTTGGCTAAGAATTATCAGACAGGAACCTCATATCTAAAACTACTCCTACGACATAGAAGACATTTAAAAAATATGTATGTACGTATTTATAAACAAGACTCGATGTGATATATTAAAAACCTACGCTTACCTTGTGGACTGCATAACTATCTCGTAATTCACGACGAACGTGCTCTTACCTCGAAGGTTCATTCTCAACTAAATCACAATGTAAAGATGGCCGCATTGCTCGCGTATGCGCTGGAGAAGAAAGCCGCTGAATAATACTAAAAACTGGCGGGAGTTTTTGTGCCTCGGTTTTGAGATCCAAATGTGGTGACAGTTTTTTATCTATAGGTAGTCGTGTTTTTTATAATGATAAATATCATTCTTTCGGTTGCCGTACTAACCAGAATATATACCAACAATAATCAATTTTTCGTAAAAACACGGTTTAAAGTAATGGAACTCTAGCAAGTTACAGCCTCGGAGTTGATATTTTGAACGTACCTACTGAGGAGAAAAACTCGTAATGTTATTAAATTTGTTATATAAAAATGTAGTATTTAAATAAATTACTTGCATTTCTTGGTAAATAATGGCCATTTAAGTAATTTTTTTAAATTTGGATGAAATATTGGCAAGTTAACCAAATTGTCCCATTTCGGTAGAATGACCCATAAACGCATCGGACGCAGATAGCCGATAGCCTTTAACAGGTTGAAGGGAGAACACAATATCCCCTACCCTCCGTTCCATTTTTTTAATTTTTTATAAGACGCGTTCCCAGAGTTGCCAGGTGTGGCGATTTTCTGCAAAGTGGCGATTTAAAAACCGAGTTAGCGACCAAAAATTGTAGCTGGGAGATTGGCGACTTTTGGTGGCGCAAAACATACAGTGAGTTGGCGACTTTTGGCTATTTCTAACTTCCATTCCAAGGTTTTCCCTTCAAAAATATGTGTTAGCCGCATGAAGCGGCGATATTGCGAGTTGGTTTACAATATTGACACTTTGACTATAGGGACTCTTCAAGGAGAGAGAGCAGGCAAGTAAAATTGGCCGACCTTCGTTATCGTTACTCGAAGTCATTTACCTATTTCTTATTATGTATACTCAAATTAACGATAGCCACGAAATTTGTTATTTCTGGTGGTCCATAAATGCCCAATGTCTCAAAATAATCATTATTTGAAAAGCTGGTGTTGATTTGCAATTAGAAAACGCCTCTTAGGAGTTTCAATAAATTCATCTCACTTGAAAGCTGTTTTAATTCCAATAAGATGGAGTTTATACATACTAAAACTAATAATACTTTGGTGCATGCATATGAGTAAAACGTATATCAATGAATATTTTCGTTAAAAAAAACTGAAAAAAAAGTCATTGCACGGGCTGAGTCTCGAACTAACACCCATCAACACCTCCCACAAAACAGGCAAGCGTTGTCGAACATCATACCACTCGGCCACCCGCCATCTCGGCGAAGGGATCGCCTCAACGGTATATATTTGATTTGGGATTGGGTACTTTTTTACCTGCATTTGTGATCTAATTTCAACCATTCAAAAAGATATTTATTTCGATCGTTGACTTCGTCTCAAGCTCCAAACCTCATTCATCGCCTATGTTGCAACAAATATACACTTGTTACAACAATAGTTTGATGAAAAGTGTCATCCAGCTTTGACGTTTTGCTTTCAATATTGATATAATACTATTGGACGATATTTATTAACCTAGCAGGCAATACTCAATAGAAAGCTTTTGCTAAATAACATACAATAGAAAAGCTTTGTCAAATTCTTTGTTAAATATGCATGTTGATAAAATCGGGCCTAAGGGTATAGAAACAGTTCCTTACCACCAGTTTCGGTGTAATCTCCTCCAGGAGTCCAAGGCCTTTTAGTCCGCCTGTGAGTCCGAGAGGATGACAATAGCCTTTATTGTCTACAATAAATATGACCTTGACCACAGACTAATCATATACGATAATTTCAGTTTGACATAATTTTGCAGTTCCGTAGGTCAGAGGTCACCCTCACCCACAGAATATGTCATACTTGGCGTTTCGGTTTTGACATTTCTCGCCTTCACAACCGCGAAGTGGCCATTTCTGGCGACTTCCATTTATGTATACCAAAGATTTTCGATTTCTGGTGATATTCATGGCAAAAGCTGGCTACAAACATATTTACTTACAACCTGCGATACTACTGGTTTTAAATGTAGTGGGAATATAGGATGAGGGGTTAGGTGTCTTTTTTTAACCGATGGCTTTGCCTGTGTGCACATTCTCTGTTAGTTTGTTGTATTGGAGATTTAGAATCTCAGATCCAACTTTGCCAATCGTGTATATGTAGAGCCTCGTTACTAAAATTTCGACGAACCCTGAAGGTCTTTATTGAATCGCTAAATATTTGACAATATTTATTTTGCCATTCAATTATTGTTTTCCTTATATTTTGTCTGCGGTGTACCAAAATGGTGCCTAATTTATCATAACAAACTCAGTTATTTATGGACGAATAAGAAAGCCCTGACCCTCGGAGCCCAGGCTCCGACAAACCGAGCTGCTGTTCCATTATCCAGTGACTACTTCTCACACCGTGAGGTGAGCAATTACTGGATCCGCGATGAACGGTGAGCGCTAAGTAGACAAAGGGACCCAAGGATTACTGCACTTCGGCATTCTGGCGGCGGAGATATGCGCCGCCGCATGGTACACCGGCATTGCGCGCAGTGCAGAAAACAGCGTATTCGTCACTCCGCCTAGGGATCCAATGACCATAACCTGTGTAGACTTACAGTGTAGTCTGGCGAGAGCCTGCGAGGTTGTCCAAGTAAATCCTGATATTTGGTCCACAAATTAAGATACATGTATACAGATTGTTCTCGAGTTGACCGATTGTAAAAAGCTATTATTACTCAATACCTCTTGTCATTTAAAATTTTTAAGGAAATGACACTGGGCGGCAGAGGGTACAATTCGGTAAAGCGGTTTTTGGTTAAAAAGTTGTCTCCTTGACAAATCTTTTGACGTATCTCGGCATTATTTCTTTTAATTAGTGGTTTTCGATAAATCTGTGGTGGTATAAGTTGTCCAATGAACATCTTATATATACAGGGTGTCCCACGACAATTAAGACAAGCAATATATCGGAACTAGGCAGTAATAGCGAATTATAATTTTGGGGGTGTAAATTAGAGCAAATAATAATAATAATAATAAAAGGTCTTTATTTTCAACTCGGCGAATGTCAGCTGAGCTGTTTGCTTAACCGAGCAGGTGTCAGCTAATTACAATAGAAGGTACAATACTTAAAATTACCACAGAAATTTTTTCATGTAACAATTTATAGTACAACACTTTAAAACTCATATTTACATAAATCTACTAGAATTTACAATATCAAATAAGAATAAAGTCCAACGAATACAACAAATAAATACTAAATACTACTTACAATAGAAGGTACAATACTTAAAATTACCACAGACGTTTTTTCATGTAACAATTTATAGTACAACACTTTAAAACTCATATTCACATAAATCTACTAGAATTTACAATATCAAATAATAATAAAGTCCAGCGAATACAACAAATAAATACTATGGTTTTTGAATAGATCTTAATTATCTAGCACCTTGACAAGTATTCCCTGTATTTTTGTTTGAATGCTGCGTATGGCAAAGATCTAAAACTAAAGGGAACTTCGTTATAAATTGCCGTCGCATTATAACTAAAGGACCTTTTATATAACGTAGTTCTGTGGCTCGGAATGCCCAAAAGATGATTTGACCTGGTGCTCATGTCATGACCTGATTGATGAAAGTTTAGCTTCCTCCACAAATATCGTGGCTTTCCTGTTATAATTAATTTGTGTAATAAGCATGCTAGATGTAGTTTGAGACGGTTATGCATATTCAACCAATTAAGGTCCCTCAACTTGTGGCTAACATGATCACGCAACCTAAGACCGAAAATGTACCTAATGCAAGCATTTTGTATTTTTTGTATTTTATACTTACAACTAACGTCTAGACATGGCATATAAACGACGTTACAATAATTGCAGTGAGATAGGACTAATGATTCACATAAACTAATTTTTAATTCAGTACCCAGAGTGTGTCTACTTTTATATAAATTGCGAAGGGAACCAAATGCTGTCCCTTGAACTTTGTTTACCTGAGTTCTGAACCGAAGTTTGCTATCTAATAATAGACCCAGATTTTTTACTTCAGTTTTTACTGGTAACACTTCATCATTAACAGAAATTCTCAAAGTTTCAGCTGCATGCAATTTATTTGAACCAAGATAAATAACAGCACATTTATTTGTATTTAACTTTAATCCATTCTGATTCGAATATCCCTGCAAAACCGAGAGCTCATTATTGATGATATCTTGTGCATCTGCTATTTGATCTTTTTTAAAGCTGTAGTACAGTTGGGTGTCGTCTGCATATTGATGGCAGCTACAGTTAGATATATTTTTACACATATCCATAGTGTATATCAAAAATAACAAAGGCCCAAGTATGGAGCCTTGGGGCACACCGGTGGTAACATTGATATACTGTGACATTTAACAGTTAACCACAACACACTGACTCCTCCCGGCGAGATAGTTTTCAAAGAATTTTACAGAAACCCATAGAATTGTAGTTTTGCGGTAAGGAGTTTGTGGTTTACCGTGTCAAATGCTTCAGTAAAATCCAGCAATACTAAAGCTGTAGTCTTCTCCCTGTCAGAAGCCTCCAGTATGTCATCTAGAACATTCAACATTGCGGTTGTGGTGCTGAAGCCTTTTCTAAAACCTGATTGATATTCTGTAATTAAATTATTTCGTTCCAAAAACTTGATGACAGATTCGTTTTGTGGGTTAGAAACTTTTGGTAAAGGGAGTACAAAAGCTCTCTTCCACTCTGACGGAAACCTAGATGATCTTATAGACTCGTTATAAATATGTGTCAAAAAAGGAACTATTACTGGACTACACAGTTTTACCGTCTCCAAAGTTACGCCATCAGGCCCAGCAGCATTAGACTTCACTCGAGAAATAGCTGACAACACATCATTATCTGTTAAAGACTGAAATGCAAACACAGCATCGCCGCATCTGTTCCTCCTGTAGTTTTCTATGGTTCCAGTGTCAACTTGAGCCGCTATACTAGACACGGAATCAATGAAAAAATTATTAATCTTTTCTGGATCGCTTATACTAACGGGTAACTGAGATTTCGATTTTTTTCTTTTATAAACATTCATCTGTTCCAGAGTTTTCCACAATTCCTTTTTGTTTTTTTTTTGTACGTAATTAATGTAACCTTTCTTTTCAGCTCTAACAGCAGCCGTAAATAAATTTCTCATGGTTTTGTATTGTTCGAAATCTCTTGGACACTTTGATTTTTTGTATTTAGACCACAACCTGTTACGATGCTTCTTCATTATCTTTAAAACATCCGTAAACCAAGGTGCCTTTGGTTTGGTAACGCGGACCGTGCGCATTGGGGCATGCATATCGAAAAGCTGTAAGATAGTACTAGCCAGAACATTCACTTTTTGGTCTATATGGACTACATCAAGAATTGTATTCCAATTTTGATTGCGTAAATCACTGTTGAATTTCATAGCATCAAATGAGCTAAAGTCTCGATAACTTATCAATTTAGGTGGAGTTCTCGGCAAGTTGATTTTCAAGGAAGAGTAGGTCAGTTGGTGGTCTGTGACCTCATGCAGATCAACATGAGTTACTGGACCTACCAAATCATCAATGTTTGTAAGAGCAATCACATCAAGCAAACTACTACTTTTGCCACAGCAGCGTGTAGGTTCTATAACAACCTGATTTAAATCAAAAGCCTCAAGAGTACTGTTGAATAGATCTGTATAGTTATTTATTTTACACAAATCAATGTTCAAGTCACCCATTATTACAACTTCATCTGAAATAGGAATTATGTTTGACAAGGAGTTATTAAGGGCATCGAGAGCATCGGTAATACTGGAAGCTGGTGGCCTGTAGAGAATGCCACATGAGATATTAATTTGATTAATTTTCAACGAAAACCAGATTTACTCGAGTTTTTCAGTAGCGTCTTCTATTTCTATAACCTTTACCTTTAAACCAGATCTGACATAAGCACCAACGCCACCTCCTCGAGAACCTCTGTCCGCCCTTAAAAAAATAAAACCACTGATTTCAACTTCACAGTTAAGTACAGAGCTTCTAAGCTTCTAACCCATGTCTCTGAAATTCCTAAAATATCTAGTTCCACTGTGGTCAGTAATTCTTCCACATGGTTCAAGCTTGGCAGAAGCGATCTTATATTAACGTGGCCTAATTTGAGGTTATTTGTTTTACTATTCATAATTTATTTGTTTAAACTAAGCCTTACCTAGCAACTAGAAAAGAAAAAAGAAAACAAAAGAAAACAGAAAATATACCGAACGCAGTTAGCAGGACTAGATTAACATTATTAACAATATGTTATTTCATTCCAAGAGAGAATCTAATACAGTTTGATTTTTTACCCAGATAATATTTTCTCCATCAGCTTTTCTGGCAAGAATTCTGCCTTCCCTGTGCCACACATATTTGTAACCTTTTTCCTTTAGTTGTTGCTTCGCCTTCTTGAAGAGTGTATAGGCTTCCTTCGTTAGCTCCTCGTCAACATATATTGGTGTAGTTGAATCGCCTAGCCCACAGTTTTTTGAAGTAATTTAGCCCTTAGCAGATCGTGCTTTCAATATCTCTCGCTTCTTTTGTAGGTTATTTAAACTGACAACAACCTTGATTCCTTTTAATGTTTTAATGTGCGATACCTCTAAGATGTCTTCTGGGGTAACAGCCACATTAAGACTATTGAAAATAGAGTTTAATTTTTCGGTCGTGGCACCTTTTTCTTCCTCTTTGGTCCACAAATTAAGATACATGTATACAGAAATAGGTATAGTATCTTTCCTTATTATTGTGTTACCGAATGAGGTATTTGTTTTTGGTCACGTGAAGTCCGATTCAAAATTTTTAATGCGACACCCTGTATAGGTGTGACCTTTTGTGTTTCTCCCGATAAAACAATTCCAACAAACTAGCACACTTGGGGTCTAAAGTGATTAGTTCAAGAGCTACAGGTACTTAAATGACTGTGCCACTACCATTATGAAACACTACCAAAGTAATTTAACTTTAGGGGCACATGTTATAATCAATGGTAGTGGTACCATCCTTTCAGTACCTTTCAGTACTTGAATAAATAACTTTAGAACCCAAGTGTGCTAGTTTGTTGGAATTGTTTTATTGGGAGGAACACAAAAAATCACAAATATACAGGGTGTCCCATTAAAAATTTTGAATCGGACATCACTTGACCAAAAACAAATACCTCAATGGGTGACACAATAATAAGAAAAGATACTATATTTGCTCTAATTTACATCCTCAAAATTATAATTCGCTACTACTGCCCAATTCCGATATATTGCTTGTCTTAATCGTCGTGGGACACCCTGTATAAATACAAAGCGAGAGTGAAATGGATGAGTTGTGTCTTAGAATCATTCCGGATCCAAGAACAGACAGTGAATTGCGATGAACTGAGCCACTATCAGAAATTAATTGCATTTGTTAGCGATTATCATTATTACTAGAAATGTTGTCTATTATACAGGGTGAGTCGTAAGTTGATACTTTTTTTAAACTGTATATCGAAGTTGTTAAAATAAACAACTTATTCAAATAACATTTTTCTGAGAACTGAAAAATAAGCGAGATACAGGATCAAAAAAAGCAAATCTAGACGTACCTACTCCGTTTATGTTCAGTTTTTCGCTCGCATTTTTGTCTTATCGATCAGGCATTGTGCCTGTCAATTGGTGCACTAGTCACTTTAGTTTATCACAGTTAGTTACCAATTCGAAATTAACAACAATAAACAAAAAGTGAGACCGCACTATCTGAAAGGTACAATGCCTAAACGATTTGTTAGAAATCCGAGTAAAAAATCAAACATAAACAGACTAGGTTGACTAGGTAGATATACAAGCCCAGATACCAGATATACTTTTTTTATTCTGTATCTCGCTTATTTTTCAGTTTATTTAAAAAAAGTTATTTATTTTAACGACTCATTTACACAGTTAAAAAAGGTATCAACTTAGGACTCACCCTGTATATTTATTATTATATTTAATGTGTGCACTGGATCAATGCAGCCACCCCTTGAGCCGCACGGTATGCAGCGTCCGAGAAGACTTCCGTTGACTATGATGACTGATCCCGGCGGCACCCGTGGCCTTAAGATGGGGTGAGTTGCATGAGGGTGGAGAGTATGTATCAGTTTGTTTGGATACTCCATGATGTAAGCATTTATACTATGCACAGTCTAGTTTTATCGGTCAAGCAGTGCAGACGTGAAATTAGGTGGCTCGGAGTGTTTAGTCTTTCGAGTGAGCAAATAAGTTAAATAAATTGTGCAATCAAAAATATTGAACGCTGTATCGCGGTATTTTGTAGTTCCAGCATAATATTCAATAACACCTAAAAAAAAAGCAACGTAAACATTAGCACATCGCAATACGCAACTGTACTGTCTGATAATAAAGGGGACCATACACTTCCAATATTCGTCCTACTTAAAATGCCAGAATTGATTGACGAGATTATCAAGAACCGCAATGAAATAACAAATTTAATTCACGCAACCGAGGCTCGACTCCTCTTGAAAATTGAGGAGCTCAAAGCTACAGTGGCCACTCTTCAGCAAGAAAATTTTGTCATCAAGGAAGAAGTAGAATTTCTCAGAAGAGAGCAAATTAAGAAAAATATAGTCATATTCGGTCTGGAAAAGAAGATAGACGAGATAAATGCAGAAAATTTATGTTCAGATCTGAAAACCTTAGTTGGGGCAGATATATCTGAAAATGACATCAGCGACATCTACCCCTTGGGTAAATCTAAAGGTTGCCCAATAAAAATAGAATTTATCTCAAACTTGAAGAAGAAAAGTGTTATGCAGAACTGTCAAAAACTGAGAGGAACGAATATACGTATAGTCCATGACCTAACAAAGTTGCAAAGAAACAACAACAAAATTCTAAGAAAACATTTATACCTTGCAAGACAAGAATACGAAAAAAACGACTGTTATCTGAAAGGAGGCAAACTAATTGTTAACGGAACCACATACACAGCGGACGAACTAGAAGCAGGCGAATACCAAGAAGCCAGGACAAACAGCGCACCTCATACCCCTACAGCAGAGACGTCAGAGGCCTTTCCCGCACCAAAACAAGGACCATCCACTCCGAAGAATCCAGCCGGGGAGAGACCTACAGTATTATTAAACAAAATAGGACAAGAAAAACCTAGAACGCGTTCTACTACTAAATACTAAATACTGACAGAACGACGCTATCGCTGTAAGTTATTATCTAGAACTTTTCTTTTATATAGTCAAAATAAAATAAAGGAAAGGAAAAAAATTCCTATCAGTATTAAGGTACCTAAAAAAAAAAAATTTCTTTTTTTTTTCATATTTTTGATGATGGATAATTATATAACTGAATTTCACATTGATAGAATCACAACAACTTATTTAAATGACATCAATCAGTTAAATACTTTAATGAAAAATAATCCAAACATACATTTAAGAATTTTACATATGAACATAAGGAGCTTAAATCAAAACTTAGATTCATTAGTAATAAGCCTCAGCTGTTTATCAAACATGATTGACATACTAGTACTAACAGAGTCTTGGCAGATAGAAGATATCACCTATATAATCTGGACGGTTATGATATGTACTATAGCTATGGTAACATCAACCAGAATGACGGAGTGGTAGTGTATGTCAGAAATTGTATTAAACATGAATGCTGTACCACAACATTAGATAGTGGTCTTAAGGTTCTCGATCTATTTGCAATTATAACGAAAAAAAGATTAAAATTACGTCTCTCTATAGGCCACCTGCATCCGATGTAAATGAATTTATTCAGTGCCTAAATGCGTACATGGAAGCCTCTACAAACGCAAACATTACTCAACATATATTGATTGGGGATATGAATGTAGACATTTTAGAAAACAATAAAATTTCAAACGAATACTTGAATGTTCTGCATAGTAAAGGTTTTTTATCATACGTCAATGAGCCGACCAGGGTATGGGGAGATTCTCAATCATGTCTAGATCATTGTTTCATCAAAGATTCATTTCATGTGTATGAATATACTCCTATAATAATAAAAACACACATAACCGATCACTTTTCCACGGCAATACTTTTCTCTTCGCCTGAAGAGGGAAAGACGGAACCTCAAAACGAGTCCTATATAAGTACTTTGTTGATAACAAAAAACTATTGTTTAATGCCAAACTAGAATCATGGTCGGACATCTACTTAACAAATGATATAGACTGCGCCATAAATCTGTTAATTGAAAAAGTAAAAATCATAATCAATAAAAGTACTAATAAAATCAAAATTAAACGAAAAGAAAAACCTAGGAAAAAATGGATAACTAATGGGCTTATAACGTCATCTATCACAAAGGAAACTCTATATAAAATAATGAAAGCTTCTCCAACAGAAGACAACATTAAAAAGTATAAGCAATATAAAAACACCTATGCAAATCTTATCAAGGAAGCAAAGCAAAAATACTACCTACGAAATATTGAGGATAACCAAACAGATACAAGTAAATTATGGAAGGCAGTTTCAGAGATTACCGATAACAATAATGTAAAATCTATTCATGAGATTAGAGCAGACGATGGACAACTAACAAAAGACAAAAAAGAAATAGCTAATACTTTTGTAAATTTTTTCACTCAGATAGGAGAAGAACTAGCTAACAATATAACGCCAAATGTAAATAGTGAACACTTTGCACAAAAATATGTAAATAATTCTTTTTACTTGGATGACGTCACATCATAAGAGGTAATAGAAACCGTCATGGCATTAAAAAATAAAAAAAGTCCTGGAATTGATGGTTTAAAGGCTGAATATTTAAAGCAGATTGTCCATGAAATAGCCGATCCACTAGTACACATCTTCAACCAAAGTTTTTTAACCGGTATGTGCCCATCAGCTTTTAAGACGGCAATAGTAACTCCAGTTCACAAAAAAGGAGACCGCCAAGACGTGACTAATTATCGACCGATATCTTTAATATCTAACCTTGCCAAAGTATTCGAAAAAATATTGAAAAAAAGAATGATGAATTATTTATACAAATATAAAATACTTCACGAAAATCAGTATGGTTTCTTGGAAGGAAAAGCGACAACAGATGCCATTCTGAATGTTGTAAACAAGATTAGCAGAAATATTGATATGAAAACACCTACTATCTGCATATTTATTGATCTCATGAAGGCATTTGATACAGTTAGCCACACTCAGCTTTTAGAATCTTTAGAAAGGATTGGTTTCAGAGGCACTCCACAAAAATTGTTGAAAAGTTATTTGTCTGATAGATCACAGACAGTTCAAATATCAGGAATATGTAGCGATACAAAAACAATTACATATGGTGTTCCTCAAGGAACAGTCCTAGGTCTTATCTTGTTCATTCTATATTTAAATGACCTGTTTGGTGTTGAATGTGTTGGCAAAATAGTGTCTTTCGCAGACGACACTGTCATTTTCTATGAAGGGTATGACTGGTACTCCCTGAAAGATATCATTCAGAAAGACTTTGTCAAAATTACTCGGTGGTTTGCCAGTAGACTGCTAACAGTCAATTATAGCAAGACCCATTTCGTTGCCTTTACGTCACATTCTAAATTTTTGCCAGACTACACATCAATTACATTGTCGACTGATAATGGATCTATCGAAATAAAAAGACTTTCTCATGTTAAATACTTGGGAATATACAGGGTGAGTTTTTAGTACCGGCTCGGTCGATAACTCCACTATTGTAGAAGATAGCGAAAAAAATTGTATATAAAAATTGTAGCCACGGATATGCTCCTTGCTCAAAAAATATTTTGATTTATACAGGGTGATCCATAACTACGTGGTGATGCAAACATGCATTTTTTTAAATGAGACACCCTATATATTATTCCATATTCAAATTCTACTAATGATTTCCGTTCTTCCAATATAGGGTATTCTTACATTATACAGGGTGTTTCAAAAGTTAGGACCATTTTTGTATCCAAATCACGGTCAAATGGACGTACTGTATATCAAAAAGTAATTAATCAAAAAAATTTTTTTTACCTGACAAGATTAGAAATATCCTCTAGTTTTAAAATACGTTATAAGAAAATCCCGCGACGCATATTCGTATACAGGGTGATGTAGAATGTAAAATCTAGATTTTCTCTCTTTTTTTAAATGTAACCCCCAATATTTTATTATACCAAAGAATTACCTTTAATATGCTCTTTCATCTTTGTATAGCACTTATTATGGCTGCATTCATTAGTTTCTGAGATATTTCGATTTTTCTACAAATTTTAAATATACCTTCTATTTCTTTAATAAAATTTATTTATTTTGAGAAAATACTACCAAATTTTGTTTTTGCTTAACAAACAACTAAAATATAAGGCGATAATAATACTTGATCAAGTCAAAACACTGAACTAACGAGATAATATAGGTCAAGTGTGCTGAGGAAACAATTTTATAGACGTCATGCATAATTATCAAGCAGATGTATCAGGTAGGCTATGAAATATGAAACGACACAGTCCAAATAAAACGATTCTTCAATCTTTCAAATGCACTAGTTTTAGAGTGCCTCCGTTCTGGATATTGCTATTCATAGATATATTCTAGAGGCAAGTAGACAATTTCTCAAAGATTCTCCTAAATACCCTCAATGGAAAAATTAATTTTCAAAGCTAGTTTTTCACACAGTACGGAATTATTGAGTAGGTTATGAAAACTGTCAATTTTTCAAAGCCTACCTGATAAAACTACTTGATAATTATGCATGACGCCTACAAAATTGTTTCCTCAGCATACTTGACTTTATTATCTCGATGATTTAGGGTTTTGACTTCATCAAATACTATCAAGACGTTATAATTTAGTTGTTCGTTAAATAAAAAACAAATTCTATAGTACTTTCTCAAAATAAATAAATTTCAGTACACAAATAGAGGCTATATTTTAAATTTACCGAAAAATCGAAATATCTCGGAAACTGATGGACGTAGGTACAACAAGTGCTATACAAAGATGAAATAGCATATTAAAAGCAATTCTTTGGGATAATACAATATTGGGGGTTATATTTGAAAAAAAAGAGAAAATTTGGATTTTGCATTCTACATCACCCTGTATACGAATATGCATCTCGGGCTTCTTTTATAGCCGATTTTAAAACTAGAGGACATTTTTAATCTTCTCATGTAAAAAAAATAATTTTTGATTCATTACTTTTTTATATACAGTACGTTCATTTGTCCGCGATTTGGATATAAAAATGGTCATAACTTTTGAAACACCCTGTATAATGTAACAATGCCCTATATTGGAAGAACGGAAATCATTAGTAGAATCTGAATATGGAAAAATATATGGGGTGTCTCATTTAAAAAAATGCATGTTTGCATCACCACGTAGTTATGGATCACCCTGTATAAATCTAAATATTTTCTGAGCAAGGAGCATATCCGTGGCTACAACTTTTATATACAACTTTTTTCGCTATCTTCTATAGTAGTGGAGTTATCGACCGAGCCGGTACTAAAAACTCACCCTGTATATTGATGAACACCTAAAGTGGAATATTCACATAGACTATATAGTAAGGAAACTAAGATTCGTTATTTATAAACTCAAATACCTTTCCAGCATCATTCCGGTACGTTATCTCAGAATATTATATCACGCTTTGGTTGAAAGTCATTTGATATATGGTATACCTGTATGGGGTGCTGCTCAGCAAATACACATCCATGATCTCGACGTCATACACCGTCATGTACTTAAAACCTTATTCCACAAACCTAGACTGTATCCTTCTGATTGCTTATATGAAGAAACAAATATCTTTGATTTACGTCAATTGTATTTCCTGCATATTGTCACATTCTACCAAAAAAATAAAAATCAACACAAGGCTGTAGAGCATGTTTATAACACCAGATATAAAGTAAACTCTCAGTATGTACCCAAACCATCCAAAAGTATCATGCAAAGGGCGTACCCGTATCTAGCGCCGAAATTATATAACCTGATACCTCCTGCCCTAAAGCAAATTAACAGCATAACATATTTTAAGAAAAAAATGAAAGTTTGGTTGCAAACGGTACCTCGTGGTGATATAAAAAAATACGTAAATACATAAACTTGTTTTCCCATCACCACGCTTGAGTCCTATCTAGCAATGACTTCAGAGGCATATCACATTACGTAATTATTTTTTATTTAATATTTATTGTGCAAGGCTATTCTTTTTATATATATAGTAGTATAGCTACAATGAAGCTTTCAGCCATACTACGTATTTTTTTTTTCTATTAATATTATTTAAGACTAATTGCTCGATATATGTATATATGTGCATATACGTGCATGTCTGTGCATGAATGTGTCTCCTTCCGATTGTTTTCTATTTAAACAAAGTATTTTTTCATCATACTTTCTATTTAATATGTATTATGTATTGTGTGAAAACGTCTAACATACTGTTTATAGTTTATGTATAGTATTTAAACCCTACCAAGTTGTTGTTATTTTGTATTTTTTCTAGGGGTACCTAGCACTAGTATTTTTAATCCTAATTTTTGTTACGATACGTTATTTCTTCTACTCCTAATTACCTTTGTATCCATCTATAAATAACTTTTTGCTTGGAACTGTAAATTAGTCTGAAGCCCAGCACAAGATTTTTCTTTTTGGGCATTTTTCGGATTTATTGTGAAACAGTATGATCAAAATGTATCCACATTTTCCACATATCTGTGTATTGATTTTGTGTTATTATGTATTTTCTTTAGGGCATCTACCACTAGTATTTTTAATCCTTCTTTTTGTTGAGGTGTGAGTTATTTCTTTCTTACACTCCTACCTTTGTATCTATATATAACTTTGTGTTTGCACCGTGAATTAATTTGAGGCCCAGCACAAGAATTTTCTTTTTGGGCATTTTTCAAATTTATTGTGAAACCTTTATCTATAACTATAATGTATCCACATATATGTATTGATTCTTTCTCACAATAAACTACTACTACTACTACAGTACACAGCATTTGATACAATAACGCGGGTAGTCTTGGAAAAACGGGCTGCACTAGATATGTCTATAACTATAGTACGAGTATAACTGAGCAGCTAATGACCACAGCAGTCGATGCTGCTAAACACAAAAAACTATGTAACTCATTTGGATGATTATTTATGATATTTAGGGCCAGTATCACCATATCCTGCTAAGCATCAGGTGGTGGTGAAACTGGCCCTTAGTAAGTCACGTCACATACATGTGTGGTTTGAGTCTCGAGTAACTGAGTGTTACTTGTTACGCTAGTAATGTCCTCAATTGAAGTAGAAGATAAGAGTATGCAATGAGGAAGCAAAGTCTAGGTTTGTGACCTGTGGGTCGCTCGGGCACTGAAAACGGTCTCATTTAAAGCGGCAGAGTTGCAGTTAAGATAGTCAAACCTAAAGATGCCACAGATGTCAATGTGTCCGGTCATCGGTGTCGAAGCCTTTAGGAAATTGAAATACAGTATCTTTATCGACATATCACCCCCATAAGTAGTTTTTCTCCCACTATAATAAAATGGCAGCCATTTTGGTTTTTATTTAATCGAAGCATGAGTGTTGTACTAACTTCGCCATAGTTACTCATGTAGAGGTCCTAAAAACACAAAACAAAATAAGTCTCATTGGATAGCGAAACATGAGGACCATAAACAAGTGGTAAATATTTTTCGAATTTTCTTTCATCAAAGGACAAAAAAATTGTTAAAAGAAAATGGTATGTATTTTTTTCGTTTTTTACAATTTTAGCTTTTTCAAAAAATCGGAGCTTTTAATCTACAATTTTTTTATTTCTGGGCGATAGTACATGATGCTTCCTAAAATTGCTATGCATCTTAGCCATAAGTAAAGTAGTTTAGGAGCTATGACGGTTTGAATATGACCCTTTATTATCTAATACGGCAGTTGAGAGGGCAATAAAACAGTAGAAGTACAGAAGTACAGAAGTACTAGTCGTCCCGACATTTATTTTTGGAAAAAAGAAACACATGTTACAACCATTGTTTAAAATGTCCTCCTTGGTGTTGCAGACATACTGTTGCTCTTACTGTCACATGTTGCGTAGAGCGACTGATCATCGCTTTGTTTTCCGTAATTCATTTCCATTAGAGCTCTTGGAAACCGACTTTCTGGACGTCATTATGGAAATACCACTGGCCTATAGGTCAAGGATGATTCTCCAACTAGACGAGGCTCTGGAACATTTCGTTGCAAAAGTTAGAAACCATTTAAATGAACGATATTCGCCGTGGATTGGACGCGGTTGACCGGTAGAACAATCGCTTGGCCACCACGTTCAACGGACTTGACCCCACATGATTTTTTCTTGTGGGGTACAATGAAACAGAAAGTTTATATCGACGAACTAAATACACGCAGGGAGCTTATTAGCAGAATTATTCAAGTCGGAAATGAATTACGGAATGACAAAGCGATGATCAGTCGCTCTATAAGCGATGTGTCAAGAGCAACATCATGTCTGCAACACCAAGGAGGACATTTCGAACAATGGTTGCAAAATTTGTTTCTTCTTTTCCCAAAATAAATATCGCGACCACTAGTTATTGTGTTTTATTGTCTTTTCAACTGCCGGATTGGACAATAAAGGGTCATATTCAAACCATCATAGCTTCTAAGGTACTTTACTTAGGGCTAAGATGTGTAGCTATTTTTTAAGGAATCATCATGTATTATCGCTTAAAAGTAAAAAAATGTAAATTAACAACTTAGATTTTTTGAAAAAACTAAAATTGTATAAAAACACAAACCATAATTATTTTCTTTTAACAATTATTTTTGCCGGGATATGAAATGAAATTTGGAAAACCATTAGTTTATGGTCTACATTTTGTGTTTGTAAGCCCTCTACCTAGGTAGCTATGGCTAAATTAGTACAAAACTCCGGCATCAATTAAAAAAAACAAAATGGCTGCCATTTTATTATGGTGGGAGAAAAACTACCTTTGAGGGGTGATTTGTCGATAAAAATTAACCAGACAAATTGTATAGCTGTGAGTCGTAGGTGTTCGGACACATTACATACAAAGGAGTAGTTGAAGGGGCTACAATGAAATAACTCTACTGTAGACAAGACCATGGAATTATATGAGGGCCAGTTTTACCACTGAGTAACAATCTGTTAATCAATATTTCAAGACAATATTATTGACGCAGGTGTTACCCTTGTAGCGATTATGATTATTACTTAGGATATATTGTTTTTAGCAAAGCATTTGATACTGTCTAACATTCAACGTTATTAGCTATTTTGAAGAGTCATTATTGTTTTTTAGTTCATATCCACAAGATCGTATCCAGTCTGTAAAATTAGAAGAAAAAATTTCACAACGCAGAAAAGTTAAATCCGATGTTCCATAGGGATTTGTTTTGGGCCTGTTAGTTTTTACGTTCTACACAAGCCAATTCCATGAATGCATTCAGCACTGTTCTATACATACATAATATGCGGATGATACACAAATTTATTTATCTTTTCCAATTGCTGATGTAGATACTATGAACAATTTTAACAGCGATCTAAACTATTTGGCAGAATGTAGCAGCTGATCATTCTCTTCTTCCAAATCCTTCCAAATCAGTAGCGTTGATATTTGCAAAAAAAGCACCTCGAGCTTATCTAGAGCTTAAGTTACTCGTAAAATCAGTATCAATAATAACACCATAAATATTCTAGCAGTTTAAGGATCATAATATTGCTTGGAACATACAGAGTTAAGATTCCTGAAGCTACTATATCCCCATAGAACGTATCTGCCTATAGGGACAAAAAAGAAGTTGTGAGATTCTTTAGTGCTCTCACCGTTTAATTTTTGTTCAACAGTATGCTTGAATAGAGAAACTTTGAATCGCATACAGCGTGTTCAGGATTCATGCATAAGTTTCATTTACGGCATAAGAAAATTTGACATAAGCTAACAGATCTGAGGTCTTTCTATGGAAGATAGATGTAGTGTTCATGCTGTATGTCTTTTTCATAAAATAATAATAGGCAAAACTCTTTCATACTTGTTTGAAAAATTGTCTTCATACAAAGATTTACGATCTAAATACTAGAAAAAAATTATTGTTGATAGTGTTGATACTCATAAAACTACTGTATTTCAGAGAAGTTTTAGGTTCTCAATCTATAAGTCTTATATAATACTATTTCATCATCATTTATAACGTGTCTTCCAGAAAATTCAAAGCTTTGATTATTGAATATTTTTTTAAACTGCAGTGCTCTGATTTTGTAACTATCATGTTAACCTCGTTTTAGATTTTTATACATATAGGTGCCCTCATACGTGTGCTTGTTTTTGTTTATATGTGTCTTAGATATTAGGCCTAGACTAGAGGTTTTTTAATGCTTCTACATGGCATTTAGTCATTATCAAGGGTTGAGTGGTAAAGCATTTAATGTGCACCCGTCCTTGGTTTTGCTTTTACTGTAAGAATGCTATTTCTATGTTTCTTCTTATGTTGCTCTTATTACAGTGCAGCGGGATAATAATAATAATAATTATTATATCTATTATTACATTGTAGGAACAACAGTGAAGCGCTGATGTAGTTTGAAGGCTGCTATGCGGTGTGGTGGGGCGGCGTCTGCAGATGTCTCGCAAGGGATGATGCACCCTCAACGACGGTCGCTCAAATACGCGCGCTTCATGAGTTGTTGGAAATTGTGAGGTATATTAGGAAATTATATTATTAGAACATCGTCGCTGCTCGTTCCGTCGGCGTCGATCGCTGGTCGCAGGGATCGAAGGTCTCTGCATGCCCTAATCACAGCATCTTCACGTACCAGCAGCGCGACTCTATGAATTATACTATGAATGACCTCTACATGACTTAAATCTGAAATCGAAATTCAGTATCAAAAATCCTAAACAATTAATTGATCAAACTAAAATCCAAAACTGCCATACTCGGATCCTTTGCCGTTTAAAACATCTTTCCAAGTATTCCTCCTATAGACGTTATTTGAAAACAACACAAATCCAATCATTAAACAAGATCAGTATGTTTATATCAAAGCTATTTTGAATTCCTTAAAAAAGTCTATACAGGGTGAGTTCTTAGTGCCGGGTCGGTCGATAACTCCACTACTGTAAAAGATAGCAAGAAAAGTTGTCCATAAAGGATGTAGCTAAGGATATGCTTCATGCTCAGAAAATATTTTTGTTTATATACGGTGGTCCATAACTACGTGGTGATACAACATATATTTTTTAAATGAGACATCCTCTATATTATCCCATATTTAGATTCTAATAATAATCCCTCTTCTTTCAATATAAGGTATTGTAACATTATACAGGATATTTCAAAAGTTATGATCATTTTTATATCCAAATCGCTGTGAAACCAACGTGCTGTATATCAAAAAGTAATGAATCAAACATTATTTTTTTACATGGAAAGATTAAAAATCTCCTCTAGTTTTAAAATCGGCTATAGAAAAATCCCGCGACGCATATTCGTATACAGGTTGATGAAGAATGCATAATCCAGATTTTTTCTCTTTTTTAAAATGTAACCCCCAATATTTCATTATACCAAAGAATTGCTTTTGATATGCTCTTTCATCTTTGTATAGCACTTGTACCTACGTAGATCAGCTTCGGAGATATTTCGATTTTTCGGTAAATATAAATATAGCTTCTATTTTGTGTACTGAAATTTATTTATTTTGAGAAAGTACTATCGAACTTGTTTTCTATTTAACGAACAACTGAATTACAAGGTCATGATAGTATTTGATGGAGCCAAAACCCTGAATCATCGGGGTAATAAAGTCAAGTATGCTGAGAAAACAATTTTGTAGGCGTGATGCATAATTATCAAGCAGATTCATCAAGTAAGCTTTGAAAAATAATTGACAGTTTTCATAACCTGCTCAATAACTGCGTACTGTGTGAAAAACGAGATTTAAAAACTAATTTTTCCATTGAGGGTATTTAGGAGAATTTTTGAGAAATTGCCTACGTGTCTCTAGAATATATCAACTACCAAAAGCAACATCCAGAAGGCAGGCAATCTAAAACTAATGCGTTTAAAAGATTGAAGAATTGTTTTATTCGGACTGTGTCGTTTAATATTTCATAGCCTACCTGATAGATTTGCTTGATAATTATGCATGATGTCTATAAAATTGTTTCCTCTGCATACTTGACCTATATCTCGTTAGTCCAGTGTTTTGACTTGATTGAATACTATTGTGGCCTTATATTTTAGCTGTTCGTTGAGGAAAAATAAAATTTGGTAGTATTTTCTCAAAATAAATACATTTCAGTAAACAAATATAGAGTATATTTAAAATTTGTAGAAAAATCGAAATATCTCAGAAACTAATGAATGTAGTTATAACAAGTGCGACACTCAGATGAAAGAGCATATTAAAGCCAATTCTTTGGTATAATAAAATAGTGGGTGTTACGTTTGAAAAAAAAAAGAAAATCTAGATTTTGCATTCTACATCACCCTTTATATGAATATGCGTAGTCAGCCTTTTTAACAGCCGATTTTAAAACTAGAGGATATTTTTTATCTTTTCATGTAAAAAAAATTTGATTCATTACTTTTTGATATACAGTACGTTCATTTGACAGCGATGTGGATATAAAAATGGTCATAAGTTTTGAAATACGCTGTATAATGTTACAATACCTTATATTGTATGAAGGAGGATTATTAGCAGAATCTAAATATGGGATAATATGTAGGGTGTCCCATTTAAAAAAATATATGTTTGCATCACCACGTAGTTCTGGATTGCCCTGTATGAACAAAGATACTTTCTTAGCAAGGATCATACCCTTACCTACATATTTAAATACAACTTTTCTTGCTATCTTTTACAATATTGGAGTTATCGACCGACTAAAAACTCACCCTGTATATCACATGAAGGCTTAATAATGGGCAATTCTCTTATAGTTCTTTACTAGCAGAAAGGTTTATAAATCAATGGTACATAATATTCAAAAATTACACATTTTTAAAAGTTGTCTAGAGTATTGTATCGGTATGAAGATAACATATGATTCATAGACAACTAAACAACCTACTTAATAAAATCAGTAACCTACATCCTTCCCCTAAATTTACTCCTGAGACCGAAGATAATAGATCCATTAACTTTCTCGATTTAACTTTAAAAATTGAACTAAAACACACAAATACATTTTCTTTATATGACATTAATATTCACAATAGCTCCAATTACCTACTTTCACACAAAACAGATGCATTCCACAGCTACATAAACAGACTAACGAATGTCCCTATGTCGACCAAAAACTATACTAAAGAACTTAACGTCATAAAAAACAATATAAGGAAGTCATAAACTCAAATATCCTAGATTCAAATTTCAAGAAATACCATTCATTAACTTACATAGAGAAATGATCAGACAACATTGCCAACAAACTTAAGATATTAGATTTAGATATGTCATTCAAATGCAACAACACGTTAGGTTACCTTATCAAAAACGATAAATTAGAAACGAAAAAAAAATTAATAATATATAAACTCTAATGTATGGACTGCTCCGAGGTTTACGTCCGTCGGTCAAACAGGAAGAACATTCCAGAAGCGGGTTGACCAACATAACAGATCATTTGTAAATCAAAATACTGATTCAAATTACGCGAACCATTTAATTGCGGAAAACCACAAATTCAAAGACGAATGTTCCATTTCACATATATTGCACCAAAAAGCAGAAAATGAAACTTTTTAGAAGCTTTAGAAATAAACAGATAAAAAAATACATGTACCTTACTTAACGATTAAATAGACTCTAACCACTTTACTTAATTTTCATCAGGTTTTTCCAAGGTCAAATGGCCGCATACCTCAGTTTCCAATAGCCTATTATGTTAATCTGTAAAAGACATATATTCCCTTAGCGCCGTTTACACAGCGACGCGGAGACTCCGTCTCCGTGTCAGCGACGGATTCGCATACACAGCGATGTGGCTCTCTGCGTCAGTCTGGATCAAAAAGCGAAACAGGGAAGATGAATTTTCAGTTTTTGAACATGTTTGCAGTTCACTACGCTATCAAAATACGTAACTTCGGCGCAATTGCCAAGTACATCCATCCTATTAACGAGCAATGAGCTTTAAAAGGGACATTTGTTACATTCTATTCAACTCTGCGTGGATATGATAAAACTTTTTAACTACTCCCGGATCTCCCGATCCGCATAGTATTTGTGAGCAGCTTTTCAAAAATAAGACATTTCTACGACACTATTAATTAATAACTTGGTGTCGAAATCTGCAATGGCAAAAACAAATACTCAGAATACAGAAATAAATCTTATACTGCACTTTGTACTGGCAGTGTGGTAGAACCGCGCGCGGTCGTCCACCCAGCTGTGCATGCTCCAACCTATCACTGTAGTTATCTTGTGACGCGGAGGCTCCGCGTTGCGTAGGGTGCAAGCGGAGCGATCCTACGCATGACGGTCAGCCGCGCTGCTACGTAGGCTCTCGTATCGCCAATACAACACTAGACAGTTTTTGTTACTTACAAAGTGATGTTCCGTTTAGCGCTATTTGACAACTTTGACATTTGCATTTCGTTTTACGTATATCGTAACCGCTAAATACCGGTATTGTACGGACGATAGCCATAGCGATTAACGAAGCGACACGCATGCGCAGCACGAATAAAAATGAGATCATAACCTGTTTTGGTTTTGATGGTGACACTGGTTTTGACTTTTGAGTAGATATGCAACAATTATTATCCGTCGTTTTACAAAAAATGCTTCCAAAGTCGTCAAGCTCAAAGAGTGTGGTACAAATAATAAAAAGAGTCAGAGTTCGTTTTACCGAGGAGGACGACCAAATTTTATTAAAAGAAATACTGGCAAATAATCCTTATACGGATCCTTCCAAATGGAACCTGGTGGTTGCCAATTTCTTAGAGGCAACTGGTAATACTTCCAACAAGATCGCATCTTCAAAATCTGAGTGATCACTGGAGTCCAATAAAATCAACTCGTCCATCATTTTAGGGCAAACTACAGCGAACACTATTGAATTATGATTTTCTTTCAAACAACAACCTTTACAATACTCATCTGCTATTTTGACGTTATGGTGTCAACTGGTCAAAGTTGTAGCTCAAAATAAGGTTAGGGGGCATCTTACAGTGGTGTCTTGCTCCGAAAACTATTTATTTATCTGTCAAATAGCGATTCTGACAAAGTATTTGTTAACCGAAGCGGTAACATTAATTAAGAACAACGAAAACTACCTACTATCTGCGCGCGGAGGACGGAGCCCGCTGTGTAATGGCGCTTATTACAATGTTGTTTAAGTACCATTTGTTTGATGACAAAGGTGTTGCATACACCGAAACATGTTACTGTATTGACAAGACAAAATAAAGAGATGATAGATCATGCTGTACATGACCTTGCACAAGATGTTTCAGCGTCTCTGCGACCCTAGCTAGTTCAAAATTTAGAGTATTTTGTTTGAAAACAATGTGGTGAGTTTCTTCTTCAATTTGTAAGATTCATTCATTCAATCGATTATTATTCGTTTGATTTTATTTGCAATAAGATTTGGTGTAGTTTACTACCTCAAATATAATTGAGGTAAAAAATGTTTCCTGAAAGAAATTCAATAAAGTAGATGTGCATATGAGAGAAAATAGTAATCTTGAAAATTGTAGCAATGAAAAAAAAACAAACAATTTCAAACCGTAATACCCTGAAGCATATATTTGAAAAACGGGCAGTGCTCATAATAAGCATCATATTTTCGGTCCGATTTATGAGTTAATCAGATGAATTAGCGGAAGCGTCAAATGTAGTTTGATATAATCAATTCAAATTCTAATTCGTTAATTGTAGATTCAAATAAGCTATTTTAGCGAGAATGCATTGATTGATGACACTGGTTCTATATATAGGGTTTATTTTTAAAAGCTTTTATGTAACTTACAATGCAAGTATGTTCGGGTGGAATCTTGCAACTCAATTTTGAAGCAGATATCTTCAACCGATTGAGCTGAAATTTTGTATGCACGTTTAGTTTGGATGAAAATACACGATAAGCTGTGCCAATAGTGGCATAGTTATTTAATGCATTTCTACAATATGGGTATTCTATTAATATGAGAATGCCCACTAGATGGTAAGGAGAATTACAATCTAATCAGAGGGATATCATCACTGGCAATAGGTCCACGACATCGACATGAGATTATGGGGTAGCTAACGAACCGCTGGTGCAGCGAGCAGCCACGGAGAGTGGACCGGACAGCCGGTGTGTGTGACGATGACGCGGCGTAAGTAGTGAAGAAGATCCGCGGTAAGGATTTTCCAATATTAAGTTGTAAAGGAATATTTGGGGTGCTGGACTGACTGTGGGAAAGTAATAGGGATAAACGCGTACTGCTAGTGGACTCTTATTACCATCACAGTTTTATGATTATGTCTAGAGTATGTCTATATTTTTAGTTTAGTTTAAGGTGTTCGTGATGTCTAATGATGTCTAAGGAAATCTGCGAAAGTGAATGAAAATCAGGATAGCGCAAATTATGAATTACAAACTATCGTTCATATGATGGCAAATAATATGTATTTTTAAATATAATACGATGTATTTTGTTGTAAGAGTTTGGGGAAAATACGTTATTTAAAGTCGGTGAGTTGTTTTATCACTACCATGAACCTTGCTTACGGCCTGAGAGAAGAGAGTCTTTGCACAGTGAAAGGGCTTGTTGAGAGTAACTCGAAAAATAATGTGACGCCTTTCTAAATCCAATATGACGGACCATCCAAGATGACGGAATAGTTATTTTTCTATAGTTCTTCTACAATATCGTTATCCAATAAAGTAAAGATTTCTTTGATATAAATGCAAGCTAATAACTAAAAAGTAAAAATAAATTAAAACAAAAAACTTTAAAGAAAAAAGGCTTTTATTTAAATGTTCTAAAAAGAAGAGAATAAAATGTTCCTTTAAAATGCTAACTATCAACTTGTAGCCTCATTATGCACATACACATATGATCATAAAAGCTTGTCGAGTACGGTAAAGTAGGTAATTTTGGCTAGGTTGTTTTTACATAGAGCAAAAGCGCATAACAAGAATCTGTCGCATTTCCAAATTGACCTTACAAATCATACATACACATACATAACCTCGATTTTCTTTGCGGACAAAGGGAATTATTGGCGGTCTCATGCTCTTTATTTCGAACTATACTTCCTATACTTAAAAAAAATTGACGCACTCAGTATAATAACGCGGTAACGGGACTGAGAACTTTTATACGGCCATTAATAGAAAGCTGAGACCTATAGGTCGCCATTTCTAGTCTCATCACAAAATTTGAACAATGTCCGTTTTTGAGCGCATGTAATTTTACTTTAGCATCTTCTCAAGTTTAATATACCTAATAATTTACAAAATTGTCATTATTCACGCATACAAATGATACTTTAGAAATTTCAGTTAACTCTTTGTAATTTACAATTGACTATTGGAAATTACAATTGATGCTTTTGAATATTCAGCTATTTAAAACTATAATTGACGCATTGGAATTTAAAACCGATTATTTGAAATACTTGACGCTTCGGAATATTTTTTCTTGAAGGGTTGGCATCAGACATTAGTCAATTTGCTACAAAATAAACTTTTGAATACTAAACTGACTATTTGAAACTACAAAAGACGCAGTGTGAAATTAGCCTGACCATTTTAAATTCTCGTTTGACCCATTGGAAACTACAGCTATAAAAGGTGTAATATAAAATTTGTTGTTCATATATATCGGCATATATAACAAATTGATGCTGTAACTTCTTTTAAATGTATAATTTCATAACACAAAAACAGAGATTAAAGTTTTATGTAATTTCACTCAAGTAGGCCTTGATATAATGTTTGATATTTTTTCAGAAACTATTTATTTCTATGTTATAGTATTTTGCTAACTCATTGAAAAATGAAAGTGGAACAAAGGTATGCGATAAAAGTTTGTGTTGGGTTTGGTAAAACAGCAACTGAATATTCAGATAATAGTTTAACACGATGTAAGGCGTTTAAAGACGGCTGTGAATTAGCTGAAGATGAACCTCGTCCCGCTCAACCACATGCACAAACTGCGAAATTAACGACTTGGTACAAAATGATGGTAGGGTCAGCATAAAACGAATTTCTGAAAATATCAAGTTGTATTATGGTTCCAATCAAAAAATTATGCATGAAAATTTAGAATAGCGGAAGGTCGCGGTGAATGGATTCCAAAGGTGATGGACGATGAACAAAAAACGAATAGAGTGACAATTTTTCAGCAGTGGAAAAAGCAACTGCAACATAATCCACAGTTTTTAAATAATATTATTACATGTGACTGAAGTTCTATCATTACACTTTAAAAGCGCTGGTAAAGCGATGCATATGTATTGTTATTGTTATTTATTTGTACTATTCATTACAAATAACTACCACCTCGAAGGCTATGCCTTGTGTGAGGTATCGGCTTTGGAAACTTGAAAATGTACATATGAAATTTTGCTAACCTATAACTATGCTGCTGCCTCTCTTTGTACTGCTGTTCGTACGCCTTTCAAGTTCACCTTCAGTGAATCTACCCTAAGCAGCAGCATTCATTCTTCTCCAATTTTATCGATGATCTAATCATACTAAAAATTTGGATGTGATGTCTAAGTGACAGTGTATAAATGTGGAGTTATTTACTGTCACATTGTATCCAGAGGACATACATCAGTAACTGGGTAGTTCTATTCTAATGTACTTCGAGGACCCTTAATGGCAAAATTAAAGCAAAAACCGCCGGTTTATTAAGATTTTTTTTGCGGGCAGGCAGGCGATGATTTGGTTCCAAGGGGATCTCATGCTTCACACTATGGAAAAGTAATAAAATGGTATCACCGTAACAGCGTAACGTGTGGTAAGTACTGGGACAATAAACTTGACTCTATTTTTTTGAGTCTACAAATCCGCGAAATTGTACCAGACAGTCAAGCAGCATACTCATAGAGAAAATTAATCTGAGCTGGGAGAATGTATATTGATTATGGAGAAGTTTTAAAAATTTTCCTACAATATGATCTCAATAAAAACCTATAGTCATAATTTTTGAGAATATGTGTACAAAGTATAGCGGTGTATGGGTTTACGCCGAGCATTCTGGCATTCAGCCTTGCGTATCAAAAAATGTCCGTAATCCTATTCTGACAGATTAACAATGTTCTCACCCACGATCTGGATGAGACTGAGGGGATCGCGATCAGTGCTTTCAGGTCTAGCTTTTTTGCGGTAGATGTACTGTTTTGAACCTTCAGCTACCGTTCTACCGCACTAGTCCAAATTTCTGCTGCAAAATTGCTGAATCTGAAAAATGTTGGTTCAACATTTTAGCTTTAACATTAAATCACCTTACAACAGTAAAAAGTGAAGATGTTCATTACAGCAAGTAGAGAACTGTTTTTCTCGAAACATCCACTGTTGCGTTTCGATACATCACCAGTGACGTTTTGCGCTGTAGATATCTGTAACATCGCCCGCATATTGCGACGAGGCAGCACCGTCGTATGTCCTATGTTTCATCTGTCATTCTTTGTTATGGTTTATCAATATTTATTATATACTAGAATTATTTTTCATTAATATACATATAAGTAACAGGTTGTTGTTGGATGTTTGTTGTTAAGAATCCTATTATTTTGTGATTAATGTTTCCTATTGTACGAGTATGCTCAAAAATAACATGTGTTTTACAATCGAACCATCACATTCTATGATATGTATTATAATAGGATCTCCGAGATATATTAATACTCAAAATCTACTAATATTAGTAAAAATGTGAAAAAGGACTGTTTAAATAATTAGTTCAAGAGTCTACCGCTCAATATTTGAATCTACTACCTTGAACATTTTTGACCTAACCGCAGCGATCGCGAGAAACATGCGTGTGATGAATGTGTAAACCCTCATAATTCCAGAAAGTTGCTCTGCTGGTGCATGTATATGGTGTGTCCTAATTGCCGATTCAGCGGTACTTCTAGCTTTGGAATTTGGGACATTTCGGTCTTTTCAATAGGGTGTTCTAGAAAAAAAATGCCTGCATCGGTTTCACTATGAATGATGGGAATTTCTCGTTTTTACCTGCCAAGTTGTTGCATTGTACGTTTTTTAGCCAGTTATATGATGTAGGTATATAGATTTCTTCGATATAACGACGGCATGCATGGTAATACAGAAAAATCAATTTTATATGTTACTCGCCTATCTGTAAACTTCTCCGGAGTACTATTTTCCCTGTACTGTTATGTTTCACTTGTAGATTGTAGTTCTTCCTCTTGACGAAACTTTTTGGTTATTCTATTTAAACGTAATGGTATAATAGGTTAGGTGTTGTAGTGAGCAACTGGTCACTGTCAAAACCGATACCATATTTAGAAATAGCCAAAGTGATCAAGTCGTCTAGTGGTGGAATTTAGAACCCAATGTTGTATGTGTGCCCATGGTAACCAGATTCTTTTAGCATGCATGTGTACCAACTCAGAGAGAATGAAATCAAACACAGAAATGTTGTGATATGGTTTTTTTTTATTATTTGTTTCTTAACATTTGTTTTGTATTTATTAATCATAAGTGCTGAGTGTTTATGTTATGATTTTATTACTTGATTCTTGTATCTATCAAATCATGAGTGCTTTGTATTTCATATATTTTACTGGTGTAATATTTATATTGATATGTTGAAATATACGATTCAAAATGTCTCAATAATAGTGGTAAACTGGCTCTTGTTATTGATATTGTATAATAAAGAAATTGTTATAAACATTCACAGTCTAAATGATAAATAATAATACATGGTGGGCTAGATCTCTGTTTAACGTCAGGGAGAGAAAATATGGATAGAATGTGGAAAAGTGTAAAATATCAGCATATATATAAATAAATAAATATAACCGAGTAAATAAAGGAGATAATTGGAGTATCTAAAATGTAAGCATAGTATAGCAAGCATAGCAGCATAGCAAGCATGGTATATAAGCATATAAATAGATCAATAAATAAATATAAACAATAAACAACATAAAAGGGCTGGTTAGAGGAAACCGTATAGTTCGTGAAACACGTGAATCAACCCACTTCCACCTTCGGTAAGTGATTAGGCCGTCCCGGCGGTCGCCACGGTTTCCACAACCATAAAATAAATATTGTATATAAATAAAGGGGATCAGTAAAGGTTGAAATAGATACATCTAAATAAGACAGAGTTATCTCTGTTCACCACCGGCCTGCAATACCTCAGGACCTACCTAGAGTAGACGTAAATCAGAGACCCAACACCATTTAAAGTCGTCTTAAAACCCGAATGTATAGTATACATTGTGAAACACTTTAAAATATCGTTGCCAGACCACATTAGTTAATAATACAAACTCAAAAGACAACATACCTGCAAATATTCGTGAAAAAGACTCAAAAACCCTTCTGTTGAAATTTTGGTCTCCCGCTTGTTACGTTTTTCCAAAAACAATCCCCTCTCGTAATTATTAAACAAAACTATCAACAAAACCATAGCAACGATATCACAGCCCGCTACTTTCTTCAAGTTTCGAGTGATAAAGCCCAAAAGCATCACAAAACAGTAGCTTTAGTCACAGAATGAAAGAAAAGGAAGGAAGCATTACAGAACAGTAGTACAGAATCACAGATGGAAAATTAATATAGAAAGTCACTCATGATCTGATACATAAAATATCTGAACAATATAGTAATAATCAAATACATTACTTATCTTAACTTCATCGACTAATTACACCCATACTCAGACCTTACACTTTTATAAATCATCCGTCGATGACATCAATGTCAAACTTCGGTCACGTGACCGCTAAAGGTGCGTTCTAACGTCTGGCAGCCAGGAGCGCGTTCCGAATCACCACAGTGTCTATTGCGGCTCACACATATTTAGAGTTCACTGTACAATCCACATCTTTTGACGAAGACGATGTTCGTGTTTGGTCAAACTTCCTTGAAGCCAGTAGGTTCCAGATGGGTGAATCCGAAAGCCTGAAATGGCCTGAAACCTAGTTCTTTCCAGTACTGTCCTCCACATGGCAGAAATGACAGTCTGATGTTTGTTATAGACCCATTTTCCGCAAGTAGTTTATCAGACGACAACACAGGATGACAATCTCTTGTCATCATATCGACCAAAATGCGCAGATCATTCCTGCTCTATTCTAGGATCTTCGGGGGGCCTAACTAGAGGGGATGTAATGTGCGCTTTCGAGTTTAGTGGCCCAGGTGTATCTCGCCAGTGCAGGAGTGCCTCTCTGCCAATGTGAGATGGTTTTCTTGTCAGTGCTTTTCACAATGCCCGCAAATGGTTCTGGTCCTTTGAACACAGATTCGATTCATCTCCTTGCGAGTGTGTCGGCCAATACATTTTGCCTTCTACTTCGCTATGACCTGAAAGCCAAACCAACGCTACTATGTTATTTGTTCCAAATTCATCGAGGAGGTGTATGCAGTTCCAACGTGTCTTGAATCAACCCGTTTGGAGCTCAGTGCTTTCAGGGCAGTTTGTTTGTCGGGTGTCGTATGTTGAGCTCCCTGACTCCCAACTCAATGCAAGCTTCTATGAAATTTCATCTCTTGGATTTCTACCAGTTACTCCCGCTCATGGGCCCACTTCTTACTTGGAGCCGTCCGTGAATAGAGCAAGTTCGAGGATGATATGAAACTGTCACAACCATTCCATTCGTCTCTTCCTGGGAAAAGGACGTTGCAGTTTCTTTCCGTATGCGCTTAGGGAACCATAGACTCCGCGACCATTTCCTCATAATGCATAATGCCTGCTGTCTCCAGTCATAGCTACTTTTTGTCCCATCTATTCCAGACCCCATAAATCGGACTGAAATTATGATGCTTATACAGGGTGTTCATTTGAAATGAAAACAGCTGACTAAAAGAAAAACGCCGAGACACGTCAAAAGATTTCTCAAGGAAGACAACTTTTTAACCAAAAACCCAAAAGAATTCAAACTTTAAATATAGAAATCCCTATTTTAAATACAATTATTCTATTAACATGAGAATTAACTGCTTCCTGGGATCATCCCCTTGTACCCTCTCCCCCCAGGATCATCCCCTTAAAAATTTTAAATGACAAGGGGTATCGAGTAATACCTTATTTTAAAGGTATGTCGAAGTACTTTATTTTGACGTTTGATTTTTTAAAATTGGGGGATTCGTTTTTGAAAAAGTTAGAATCTTTATGTATCTTAACTTCTTCAAATAGAATACAAAAACACATTAAAATATAACTTTTTATTGCAATAAGTGTTCAAATGTTGCTCGTTATTGGCCAATAGGCGATTTTCAAATTCCTGACGGGAGGTTGCAAAAACATGTTGTGGGATATCATGGCAGCTTTCGATAATGTGTTGACGAAGGTCATCTAAACTGACCACATTATTACAGTAAAAGGAAAACAGCAAGGGCGGGTTGACCTTAAGTGCTCTACCACTCAACCCTTGATAATAACAAAATACCATTTACAAGCATCAAAAAAATCAGTACTCTATGCTTATGCCTAATATCTAAGACACACACGAGTCTTGGGTCAACCCGTTTGGAACTCGGTGCTTTCAGGGCAGCCTGGCTATCTGAAAGTATTTTTAAAGATTTGTTTGTTAGGTGTCGTTTGTTCAGTTCCCGGACTCCCAACGCAATGCATGCTGCCGATTTTGGCTCCCATATGTGCAGAACAAAAGAGAGATACTCTTTCTTTCTAAAATCCACACGTCTTTGTTTAACATGCAGAAACTTCTCTACTTTGTCATTCAAATAGTATTTTTTAATGAAGGCATAGAAATGATGTTGATAAGAATATGAACTTCATAAAAAGTGCAGACAATCTACTTTTACCCATGGTACCGGGTATGAAAGTCAACCTTTTCTAAGTCGAAAAACATATTTCTTCTTTCGTAGTTTTCATTGGAATTGTTATAATTACCTCTGTACCTCTTCCAGAAGTAGTTTCAAAAGGATCAAATCACAGTTCTAAAGCATCTGACGTCGTAAGAACTAATATCAAAACAAAAAACGGAATGGCGCATGTTTTATTGGGTAATATGCATTATACTGCAGAGCTATAACTACAAAAGCACTTTTATTAATCTCTTAGACTAGACAATCAACCCCCAATTATTAAAACCCTTGAAAATTAAAAAAAAAACCACGTATTATTTTCACACCACTTTTGCTAATGAAGTTTAAAGTGTTTTTCTGATAGCTATGTATGCTGCTTAAAAGATGAAAGTGAGCCTTTAGATACACCCAATTCGTTAAGGCTACAAAACTTGATTACAGCCGGAAACAACACTAATATCACCTGACGAACCATTATATAAAATATTCTCTGATTGTAAAAAGGGGTGTGGTGCGCAGTGCGGATGTAAAAACTCAGACTACCATGCTCCAAAGTTTGTGGACAGTGTCACAGACAGGCATGCCTGAACCCGTCAACACAGTTACAAAACAGAAAACATCGATGACTTCTGGGACCTTGAGTTTGAGGACGTTTTCCCAAAAGACATAGAGGCAAATAGATATAGAGAAAGTGTCTGAAGAAGATAAGTGTTGATAGAGGTGCAAGTGGAAACCGACGAAGACAAGGAGGAAGGCAAAAAATATCAGGGGCATAGCACCAGGTGCAAAAAATGATAGATCAATGTAAAAAAAACTGTTAGATCAAGAACATGGATTAAGACTATAGGGGATACTTCAAAAGTTGTGTGAGGAAGAATGTATTTGTTGTTATTTTTTATAAATAAACCAATTTTTATCAATTTTAATAACAGTTTATTTTTGAGACTACCATGTTAGGAAAAATGCATTTACTTACATCCATTAAAATATCCAGCGATGACCAAATTACTTCTGAACAGATAAAACTACCTATATAATCAACCACCAGCGTGAATTATTTTTCGTAACCCACGCTCCAACCGTGGGTTCTGAACACCGCCTACTAGTACTAGATCCAGCGGCAAAGTTTCCCCCACAGGAGGCAGGCGCAGCCCCAATCCTGTGACGGAGGCTTTGGCGGAGGTTTGTCCACGACCTACCTGGCGCGTCCCGATGGCTGATTGGGTGTCCCCAGAGGGGTGAGGCGACTCTTGATCAGCGAAATGATTGTCTCGCCCTTCTGGGTAGGCAATAGTAAATATTGCCCGCGGATCATGTGGAAACCGAAGAGGGCCCTGGCCTTCGGAGCAAAGGGGCTCTCGTCATACCGATGCCGACAACGCGCGTATTGCGCTTGGTTCGCGTCGGTGGGCCGAGGGCTCCCGCGTTCTGCTGGCTGGGATAGCTGAGTCCGGGCTTGCCTCTTTGGTAGTACTACGAGGACGAGGACGACCTGGCGAGGAGACGGTGATGAGTATGGAAGGGACATACAGCGACCTGGTACCATATGATGACGACACGGAGATGGACACGGACCCAATTTATTTAATATGGAAGGTACACGTATAGGGAAATTACTTACGGAGCAGGGGGTTGGTTCCCCAGTTCCGGTCGGAATCGCGGGTGAGCGAGCAGGTCCCGCCCGATTGTTATCCAGCGACTGCTCAGCTCTCTCGACGAGATGTCAGGCTGAGGTGCAGGATACTGCTACTGACACTGTGACCAACGAACAAAACGTTTGGAGTTCTGCGGTAGGCGACCAGGCCGCTTTCAATGGAAGAAAAGGCCCGCTAGGCGGTAAAGAGGGTGTTAATCTCTTTAGGAGTGAGGACCTTGTTCCAAGAAGTCATCCGAGAGGAAGATCAACATCTGTCTCAGAGCTGGACCTTAGACGCACGGAGGAGTCTTTGGACAATCCAGCAAAGCGAAAAAGACAGGACCAGGCAGTAGCTGAAGACCGCGACAGTTCTTTACCCATTATACGGAAGCTGACCGAAAAGATCGAAAAATTAAAATCGATCCTAAAAGTTAACGTCAATACCAAAACGTCAATTAAGAGAGGTGTTGACGAAATCGGAAGGCTAGATGAAAGGTTGAAGGGTATAGACCCGACGGCTGGCTGAATAAAGCTCCCTGCAGAGAAAGCTACGCAGGGGACTCAGACTGCAGCACGTGTGTGACACAGCAGAAAAAGTGGGGAAGACGAACTGGCAAGGCAGCTACGTTCGACCATAATTAGAGGTCACGACGACTACAACGTTTTTGCAGAAGTTGAAAAGAAGCAATGGCCAGAAAAACTTACCTAAATACCAAAGAGGTAATAGGTAACACGGTATGGGGCCAAACGTGCCAAAGTGACCTCGTACTAGGAACCAAGCCAGGACACAGCTACGACAAAGGGGTAAACTGGCGTTTCAGGTCCAGATACTCAGAAATCGTGACCCTCGGAGAAGAGGAAGGTGGGGCCGACGTGTGACGGTTTTTCGTACCTGAAGTACGAAACATGAGTCGCCAAAAGTAAAGGGCCGCAGCAGATAAACAAGAAGTACGTCTATAAAGTACTTGTGGACGACGATGAGCGTAAAACGTATCTTTATGGAATTGAGGGATTTCGCCACTAGAGAGGAGCGGCTAGATATTGCGATATTGAAACTTAATAAAGACAAGTGTTCTGTAATGTTATTTTGCCCAGGCCCTAAACATCATTTTATAACCAATCACTTTGATGTCAAAATTAACAACGAGTCTTTGAATACGGTAAATACTGCCAAAAATTTGGGATTGACTATTGACAATACTCTACGTTTCAAAGAACATGTGTCAAATGTTTTGAAAAATGTTATATTACTTTGAAGTCTTTATATGTAAATCGTTCAATTTTGAATTTTAAAATAAGAAAAAAACTATGCGAGTCTCTCATATTTCCTAGCATATTTTATTGTAGCAGTGTAGCTATTTTTGTTTAGATTCGGTCACTAAAAACAGACTACAAAAACTGCAAAACATGTGTTGTAGGTTTGTATTTTCTTTGAAAAAGTACGATCATGTCTCTTTGAAGAGAAATCAACTTGGTTGGTTAGGCATAGAAAATGCATGTAAATATTACTTAGCAACATTTACACATAAAATTGTTTCTTCTCGCTCCCCCCCTTATCTTTATGAAAAATTTGTATTTAGACGTAGTAATTTAGACATCAATTTTAGACACAAATATCGCTTGGAGATACCCATGTACAGATCATACACCTACAATGCCATCAAGATTTACAATGATTGAGATGATACGTATAAGCAGTTACCAGTAAACAGATTTCGAAAAATGGTAAAACACGCATATTTGTGATAATGCCGTGCAATAATACTCATGAATTTATGACATGTTCAACTTTTTACACTGTATATCCTTTTTTAGACTAGTTTTTTTCTTCTCAGATTTTTATTATGGGTAGGTTGAGTAGAGTAGCTCTGTAGCTAGACTCCGCCTACATAGAGGATACATTGTAATTTTAGTTTTTATAATGTTCCTAATAAAGACATTTTATTATTATTATTATTATTATTATTATTATATTCCAGCCCCCGACCTCACAACGGCGAGCAGATTCCGAAAGCTCGTTGAGTTTGTTTTTGGTGGAATGAACGTGAATATAGGAATATATTCACCCCCAAGAAGACGGGCCAATGAAGCCAAGGAATCATCGCAAACGAACGATAGGAACAGGCAGAGGAGGTAATAGTCTCTGCGAAGGACATGAATTACTTGCAGCTGCTGAGGAAAGTCAAAGAGGAGGCGAAGAAAAACGACCTCCAGATGACTGTTCAAACCATCAGGCAAACGAAAAATTGAGAACTATTGCTCACGGTTCCGAAGACAGGTGGGGGAGCTGAGAAACTAAGAGACGCTATTGGAAAACTTCCAATAGAAGGAATCCACACCAGGCATTCCGGGAGGGATTCCCTGCATGTGGGAGGCATAGATGGTGCTACCTCCGGAGCAGAAGTGGAAAGCGCGCTTCGCGAGATAGTTAACGGCGGAAGCGACAACTTACAGGTAAAAGCCTTGAGGCCTACAGGAAATGGCAATCAGGTAGCCACTGTCCTCGCTTCAAGGAAGCTGGCTGATGAATTGACCAGTAAGGGTCGTTTCAAGCTGGGGATCGCGATGTGCACGGTCCAGGAAAGAGTCTCTGTCGAAAAGTGCAGAAAGTGCTGGGGCGTCGGGCAAAAGCCCGGCATTCCGCCCGATATGTGCTGTGGAAGGACACAGAGCAAGTTCTTTTGCCTGCCCTATATACAAAAAGGCATTAAAAGCCAAACAAAAGAGAAAAACGCGGTCGAAACCTCTGGAGTCCGTAGCGACCGAAGGCAAGCTCTCGGATTGCGAGGTAGAAACTATGGAACAGTAAATGGTGACGATACTTCAAGCTAACTTAAACAGGTCACGTGCAGCGCATGACATGGCTCATGCGCTGGCCATGGAGAAGAACATTAACTAATATTAGTATCGGAGCCAAATCGGAAAATCTGCAGTCATTCCAGGTGGTATACCGACAACAACAACGACGTAGCGGCGTATATTCGAAATAGGAATATCGTCGTAAATTCGGTGGTTAGTGCCTAAATACGCCTAAACTTGGATAAACTGACGATCTTCTGTTTTTACTGCTCTCCAAGTATAAGAATGGAGACATACAAAAAGTATATGCAGACGCTCTGGGACGATCTAGCTACGGCGGGCCGAGACGTTCTTGTTCTTGGCGATTTAAATGCTAAAGCTGCAGATTGGGAGTTACCAATCACAGATAAAAGGGGGAGAGTCCTATGCGAGTGGATAGCGGCGATGGACATGCAATTCAAAATTAAAAGGAGATCAGCAGAGCGCCACACGCCTTTCTTTGATGTCAGCAAATTCCAAGAGGCACTTACCCGTAGACTTGAGTCCTTGCATACCTTGGAAAACGTCACTGAACAGCGGTACACGAGGCTGATACAAGCCGTTCTTAAGGAAAGTGCCATCAAAAGGGGTGCCAAGACCGCTAAGGTACCGTACTGGTGGAATTCAGAAATCGAATCTGCTAGGGCGGACTGCCTTCAAGTACGACGTAAGCTGTCGCGCATACGACATGGAAACCACCAACCTCAAGCAGCCATAAATGCACTACAGGAGGAATACGCCGCCAAGAAGAAGCTGATAAAAGGTGTGATCTGTACCTCAAAATCCAAACACTGGAAAGAACTATGCGAAGACTTAGAACATGACTTCTCGGGTGAAGGGTACAAGTTGGTCACCAAAGGGTTGATCAAGCAATCGTCACCGTGTCTACTAAGTAAAGACAGAAACAGAAGGGTAGAGATAGTGAGAGAACTCTTCCCAAGTATTTCAGAAGCTTGGGAGACGGACAGTACCGAAAAGAATCCGGAGATCTTTACGGTGGAAGAGATTAAGGCGGCTGCGGGGAAGATGAAAAATGGTGAAGCTCCTGGGCCAGATGGTGTCCCTCCTGAGGCCATCAAGTTGATAGCATCTACAGCACCACAGCTGCTATCAGGTCTATTTAACCACCTTCTGAGTACGCAAACCGTACCAAAGGCGTGGAAAAGGGCAAACGTAGTATTGCTTAGCAAGATCGGAAAACCACCAGAGCTTTTATCTTCATACGGGGCAATTTGTCTGCTAGATACCATCGGAAAGCTGTACGAAATCCTGATAAGACAGAGGCTCGAGAAAGAGATTGAAAAGGCAGGAGGACTCTCGCTATGCCAATTCGGTTTCCGCTTGAGGAGATCCACTATCGATGCCCTGGAAACGGTAACGAGGATTGCGGAAGATACCAACAAGAAATGGTGTGCGTTGGTGACGCTAGATGTCCACAATGCTTTTAATACAGCCTCGTGGAGCATGATTATGGAGGAGCTAGGAAAGCTGAAGATTTCAAAATACCCAAGGAATCTAATAAGCAGCTACCTAGACTTCAGATCAATTTGCATTGCCGGAACCGAAATCTCTATGACAACAGGGGTGCCCCAAGGATCTGCTTTAGGGCCGTTACTTTGGAACATCCTGTATGATGGGGTGCTGAAGCTTTCACTGCCCAGCAATAGCATAGGCCGACAATCTGGCACTAGGTATCGTGGCAAATGAACAGGCAGAGCTGGTTCATAAAGCCAATGCATCACTGTGCAAGATTGACAGGTGGATGTGCGATCACAAGCATAAGTTGGCTCCTGAGAAAACAGAGGCAGTTATAATGCGCGGCCCAAGGAGCAAGAGAGCTAACGTGGTCTTCCAACTAAAGGGAGTGCAGGTCCCACCAAGTAAGTCCATAGTGTACCTCAGAGTCACACTGGATAACGAGAAGTGTTATGGAGAACACCTTAAACGAGTAGTGACAAAGGCTGAGAAGAAGGCGGCAATACTGTCGCGACTGATGCCAAATGTAGGAGGGCCTAGTAGCAACAAAAGGGCACTACTGTGCCAGGTTGTACAGTCGGTCGTCCTATACGGAGCTCCTGTGTGGTGTAAAGCCACGAAAAGGAAAAGGTATCAGAAGGTCTTAGACAGCTTGCAGAGAAAGTCTCTACTAAGGGTGGCCAGTGCTTATCGCACGGTACCTACAAGAGCCTTGCAAGTTATAACGGCGATACCACCATTATACTTGCTGGCCGAAGAGAGGACACTGATCCGCCATGGTCAAGCAGGCAATGCGATAAGCCGAGCTGAGGCTAAAAGGCTGACAGCAAGTAAGTGGCAAAGCATATGGAACGAGACCACTGATGTTGGACAGTGGACCAAACGACTAATACCGTCGATAAAAGAACGGGCGGAATGCAGTCATCGGCAGACGTCCTATTTCATAACGCAGGCACTGTCTGGGCACGGGCCTTTTCGAGTGCATAGGAAACGAATGGGACGGGTGATGGACGAAAGATGCTTGCACTGCGAGGCGGAAGATACGGCCGAGCATGCCCGGTTTCTGTGCGACGGATGGGGGGGCGTATAGACAGGAGGTAAATCAAAAACTGGATGGGGAGCTGACCCCAGAGACTATGGTCCCGCTGATGTTGTCCAGCGTAGAGGCATGGAACATCATACATGAGATGGTCAACAAAATACTCTCTGTAAAGGAGAAAGAGGAGCGCCTTCAAGGATAAATGAGGATTGGAAGTTATTTATAAATGGCTTTTAATCATTACCTCATCTTGCACTGCGAAGAATATCGTTCACGATGATTCCCGGTGCAGATGGAGATATAGCATCAGAGGTAAGGAAGAGGGAACGGGTTTTAGCCGGTCGGGCCGTGATGACATGTCGGATGGACGTGGTTACGTTCATTGGACATGTGATCAGAGGACTCAAGCTGGTTCAACGTCGGGCGGGCAGAGTCTCTCTCACACTTCCGGGTGCATACTCAAGTCAAGAATTGTGATATTCTTGTAAAATACATACTCACAACAAGAATATCGGTTCTCACTCTAAGAAAGAATATTTGATGAGAAAATTATAGAAAATTTGTATCAAGAATAATATATTTTTGATTTATATACTTATTTTAAAGAAATATGCTCCGAAAGAAAATATAATTTTCTTTGCAACCAAGGCTATAATAACTTGATAACAAATATTTCATAATTTTATATCAAGATTATCATTTTTTCCAGCGGTCTCCAGATTACTTCTATGAAAAATATAGACAGCTTGCAAATGCGAACCTTCATTTACAATAAGATAATCTTGGTTTGAAAATGAACGCTGTTTCACAAGCACACTCTATATTTGTATCAAGTAAATCATTTATTTGACGTCTACCAACGTCGGAGTGCGCAGGCGCGCAGCGTGTCACGGGTCAACTTTAACCTCTCCACCCTCTCAACTCAGCAGCCTGTTGCCCGTCCGCGTCCGCGCCGCCATTATCGGTTTTCGGATTGTCGCATTCGCCGCCGTCTTTAGCACCGTAGCGTAATACCTGCATCCTGGATCCTGCATAATAGCACATAATAGTATCTAGTCAAACTGTTAAAAAATTGCCATTCCCACGTGATACCCGTGATACCACCGTCAACCATCAGTCATCGAATCTGCCGGTAGTGGTGGAGGCTGGTCCAACGCCATTTGAGTCGGGTCCCAGTTCCCATCAGCTTCCTTATCACTGGAACTATCCAACCATGAATCAGCTATTAACAAAATTGGGATGCGAAGACTCAGGTGTTCCTAGATAAGTACTAAGTATATTAAATGTGATTTAAGAAATTTTGCAGAACTATTTCTCCAGAAAAATTTCTACATGCTCATAGAAGAGTTTGAATGCTCAAATTAATACTATTAGATTCCTCATCCAAGATTAACACAATTTTAGAATAAAGTTGAGCTACTTGCGTCAAGTTTATGAACTGCTCCCAGTTAAGATTATGAAATGCTTCAGTCAAGATTATGAAATACTTCGGTCATTACCATATGCTTGATTTAAGATTTTGGTATTCTTACTATCAAGAATTTCCCAGTTTTGCAATGAAGATACTTTCTCAATCTAACCCTTATATGGTCAAAGGTATCGTATTCTCACTTTAAGATTAGCATAACTTTGCGCGTATAGCAAGTTATGGTATACTTGAATTTAAGCATGTGTGCTCTATCTAAGAAATTATTTTTATGTGTGTGTGTGTGAGTGTTTTCTGTCCTTGCGATCAAGCCGATTTCCTAAACCCTCTATAATAAAAAAAACTAGTACTAGATGCCAGTACTGATTTCTTGAAAATGGATATGATTGATTAGTCGCTATAATTCTATAATAACTGCAAAGATGGCTATGAGACGTCAAACGGGTACAGTATTTACTTTAGTTACAGAAGTGAGGTTAAGTTGTTAGTAATTCGTAATTGTCATGTATTTGAATCGTAGGTACCTACTATTTATTGCTTCGGTCGTAGATAAAATGTAGTATTCAACTGGCGGTAGTGGTAATAACTGACTTGTTGATTTACATCACGCGACTACAGCTCGTGCTTCAAACTCCAACCGCGTGAGTTATTACAGTCATTACCACCCGTTGAACAACATATTATTATAGTTATAGCTCTGCTATAATACAGTATTACCTATTAAGTATGCGCGCTCCCGCTTTGTCGTGCTATATCTCAATTGCGGCTGATCGTACGAAAAATTTAATAATTATGAACAATTTTGTTGAGAATACTATTTTACGTAAGTTTTGTTATAGATTCGTCAGATGCACTGGAAGCGAGATTTTCATGACAAGACGCACAAGGGGGTAGGCATATGAAATTTTTGTGTGCTTCATTAGAACATCAAAACAAAGGTCTCTGCAAAAAATGCAGCTTGTTCGACTTCATTTCGATTCCGCAGAGGAAGTCTTATTTCTCTGGAGTAAGCACCATTATCTGCTGCTGCGACCACATATTATATCACACCCCAAATTCAATCAAAATTGGTGCAGTGGTTAATGAGAAGATTATCCGGGCAGAAAAATATGGTGCCAGACACGAAAGACGAAAGACATATTATTTCCGCGGAAAAGGCCCAAAAAACATATTGTCTATAAAAACATATTGTCTCAAATTCTAAAATTTTTGCAATTATAATATGCATACACACCTACGGCGCGGCGTGGGAAGAAAAAAGGTTTTGTCGGAAATTTTGTTTCCATCGTTTCTTACAAACAAAGCAAGTTTACAAAAAACGTCAAAGGACAATTTATAAATGTTTGAAACAGTTGAAGCAATTTTCTCATCCGATTTTTGCCGTATTTCTAATAAGCAGCCGATATAATGCCGTCACGATTAATTCTGTCGCTGAATTTTCGTCCACGTATTTTAGTTGCTAGGCCATCCGCGTCGCGCGGGTCGCGCCAGTCCGTGGTAGTCTGTATGTAGCCTGAGAGCGTCGCTGCCATCGCTATAAATATCAAAGAATTCCGGAGGCAGATGACTTTAAATATGAGGGTGTTTTAAATAGAGTCAGTATTTTTGTTTCCGGAAAAAAGACGGCCCCCGGCGTCTGACAGCTGTTAGCGCGACTTCAGCGTCAACGATTTGTTTAGTAGAATATACGCGTGCGGACGGAAATGCTTTTTTATGGCTGTATCCAGAACAAATAATCGAAATAATAGAACCAATAGATGGGGACGACGATGCATTTATATCATCAAGAGCCACACGGAAATTAAAGGCATTTGGGTGTCCGCATGCCGGTTTATCAAAAATGCAAATGTTAACACCACAGCATACCAAAAAATTAGCAGAATATCTCAGGTTGGCGGCAATTATACGCGCATCCCACCATGTTGGGTGAGTATCTGTCAAAAGAGGCATATACGTCGGTGGATACCATTGACACAAGGTCGAAGCTCGCATTTGCTCATTGCTGAGATAAAATGCATAGGCGTGCGCCGTGAGATTTTGTATACGCGGTGTTAATAGTGTATGCTCTTTGAAATGGATAAACAATGTGCTGGAAATGTGTACGCTGCTAAACATTGCAGAAATAAGTAGATACTATAATTGCAGAATTTTTTTTTAGATTTTCGAATGGCCCCTTAGGTAAGTACATATGACCTACGAATAAAATATGTACTCAAAAATGTGCGGACACTGTTTTTTCGGATCGATTGAGCCGACTCAACTAATTTGATATATAACAGATGATCAGCCAGAATACCTTTAAACTAAATTGTAGATATACAATCGTATTGATGATATTTTACGCCATTTTAAACTACTTTTTAGAACGTTTTTTTTGGAATTCAGTACATCTTTTGGATCAATTTTAGTACATTTCAAAACCCGGATCCGTACGAAAACGTACCTATTGATATTCTTTCCTATATCTTTATGAATAAAGTTCTTAATCAATATTAAAAGAGATTCTTAATTTTTTTGCAAAATATCAAGTATATAGGTATATATATTTTTATTTTCTATTTTATATTATTTGAATAACAACACAGAAAATAACGAACAAAATATTATTTAAAAATGTACACTACTGTATCGAATATTTTTATCATCGGTACTTTTTGAGCGATTCCAAGATGGTATCGATACTTTTGTAGGGTATCGGTATCGAAAATGATTAATTATTGGGGAATGTAATTAATTACTCAAAATGTCCTGTACAAACCAAACAAGAGTTCATTGGCGTGAATAGCTCTATACTTTGCCAAAAAATATAGAATTGGTAACGGTGTCGATACTTTTTATTTTCGCATTCCTACCCAGACTTCTCAGCCATAATGTTTCAAATTCTGGAGGAACCATTTCTATATAGGAAATCCTCAGAGATATTCTGCTGGATGTTTAGTATGCTGTGCCTTTTGAATCCATGCTACAAATTATCGTTATAAAGGCATATCCTCGGTATGCAAGATCGTCCTGTCAGCCGTAGCGCCCAGGGCGCCCATTTAGTGTGTAATCCTTTGATATCTCGCAAGGCGTACCTAGGAGAAGAAAATGTCAAATACAAAAGTTATTTGGTTGTTAAAGACACATATCCTAAAAACGTTTTGGGCGTTGGAGGAATGCAGGATGTTGTTTAACTTGATTTTTTATATTGAACTATAACTTTATTTTAACCTTGTTTAATTTCCTTCATTGATCTCTATTTAACCGTGACATATTTCTGGGATCGGTTGCGACGTTGCCAAGTTATAATTTCTTTTCTATTAATTTATGGAATTGCAAGGTCGCAAGTAATACATCCATATATTTCTTTTGCCGGACCCCTCCGAAACTTTATATAATGGCCGCTAAAAATAAAAATATAATCCACAAGCGCGGTGATCTGCCCCCCCCCCCTACAGAACACATAACTTACAGAGCTAGAAACTTTCTTCAGCATGAGCCCTCTTCACTATATTCATGAGGTCTGCCAATTTATTTTCCATGAACATGGAAACCTTTGGTATCCCTCTAGAAGCTTTAAAACATTAAATCTTTCAGACATCTTTTATGCAAAATATAAACAAAACAACATAAATCGGTGCCAAACAAGAGAGATATTTCAAATGAACTATCATGCTGTTGTATGCACGGTGACAGTAGACAAACACTATCGTGAGATTACTCTCAACTATCTCGTCAAACGAGACAGTTTGATAGCACTGTCGCGATAGTGCGATACTGACTGTCACGTTGTCTACACGGTGACATATTTTGTGACAGTTAGTATCATCACAGCATCGTCGTAAAAATTAGGCTTAAACTTAGGATTTTAACAGTGACGTCATACGTAAAAACAATAACATATAAATCCTAAACACCATGCACAGTATGTTACACTCTTCGCCCCTTAGCGTTCGAAGTCCTCGACGAATAGTTCACTTCGAATGTTCATATGGTGACATACTATCATTCGGTTTTCCACTTCTGTATTTATCGTGTAGACAACGTCGTTGCGGCGTCCATCACCACGTAGGGTCCTTCCCAATGTCGTTGCAGCTCTGGACATTTACCTGTTTCTCCGTCGTGGATTGTAAGACCAGATCACATTTTAACTACGACATTCTTTTCTTCAACTTATTATTCTCATCTTTAGCTCTAGCAGTGTTCTCTTGTTTAAACTCTGCTATTATCTGATTCAATTTCTTGTTTCAGTCTTGGAGACTATCCACTTCCGACGATCCTTTTTGCGCAACAGTAATTCTGTTTTTGAGCGTTAATTGTTAGTTACATCCATTCTTCATTTCCTTCGTGTGATCTGAAGCCCCCAACCTCTTGATTTTCTGCTTCGAAGCTGCAACTTCTTTGTCGTGTTTTTCGTTAGGTTTCCTCAAGGTTGCCTCATGTTGTTCGTTCTTTTTTAGCAGGTTCGTCGTGTCCCTGTCAAACCTTTTTTTTTTTTTTTCATGGACAGCCTCCCGCAAAGGCTAAAAGCCTATGTCGCTGTAGAAGCGCTGCGAGAGGATAAGTGTCGGTGCACGTTAGATTTGAAGCGCTGTAGGTTGTAGCCGGCGGGAAACAAATTCCCTGGCAGCTCGTTCCACAGCGTCGAAGTTCTCCAAAAGAAGGAATGCTGGAGGAGACTGGTTCGTGGAGTAGGGACCTCGACCTGGTAAGGGTGAGCTCGCAGAGCCTCTCTAGTGTTCCTCGTTCGGGCGGCCTTTGCTGTTATTACCTGGGAGAGCTCACTCGAACATCTTCCGTGATAGAATCTGTAGAACAGGGATAGGTCAGCCACCCTTCTTCGATGTTCCAGGCTATGGAGGTGTTTTGTGAGGTTAGGCGTATCGATTAGTCTAATTGCTCTCTTCTGGATGGTATCCAGAAGCTTTAGAGAGTGCTTGGGAGCGCATCCCCACACATGGGAGCAATACTCCAGCGGTGGTCGGATCTGTGCCTTGTAGAGCAGCAGCAGCTGCTCTGGTGTGTACAGCTTCCTACAGCGGAACAAAACTCCAAGCTTCTGGGATGCCGCTTTAGCAATACTGACGACGTGGTCGTGCCAAGACATGTTGTTGTTGATGTTGACCCCCAAAAGCTTGACGGAAGGTGACTCGTCTATGGGGTGACCCTCCATTTCCAATGTTGGTAAGCCAGTGTGAGACTTCTTTGTAAGTGTTGTTGCCTGGGTTTTCTGTACGTTGAATTGTACTTTATTTACTAATCCCCACTCGACAATTTTTTTGATATCTGCGTTGATCTGTGAGGCACGCTGCTGTCGTCGACGTACCGTCTCCTGGGATGATAGTGGCTTGCCTGGTTCCATGCACGATATCAATGTACTGTCGTCTGCGAAGCTGTAGATTGGATTGGATGTTATTTCCAGCAGCTCGTTGATGTACAGCAGGAACAGTGTAGGGGATAAAACAGATCCCTGAGGAACACCGGCGTTTATTGAAAATACGTCTGATGAACAGCCTTCGACTACAACGAACAGAGATCGGTCGTTCAAAAAGCTGTTCAGCCACTGGCGCAGACCAGGTGGTAGTCCATAAGCAGCAAGCTTTACTAGAAGTCCCTCATGCCACACTCTGTCGAAGGCTTTCGATATGTCAAGCGCAACAACACGGGATTCGCCATGGTTTTCAATGGCTCTATTCCACAAGTGAGTGACATAGGCCAGAAGGTCACCCGTAGACCTGTGCTTACGGAAGCCATACTGGCGATCATTTATGATGTTATTATTGTCCAGGTATTTCAGGATCTGTGTGTTAATGACAGTCTCCATAACCTTGGACATGATGCTGAGAAGAGCCACAGGTCTATAGTTTGTGGGATCGGTTTTTTTGCCTTTCTTAGGGATGGGTTGTACGCAGCCAATTTTCCATGAAGCGGGAAACACGCCTTGCTGATATGATAGTTTGAAGAGCTTGCAAAGGATAGGTGCAAGCTCAGCGGCACAGCGTTTAAGGACAATGGCTGGAATTTGGTCGGGACCAGTAGCTTTCTTCGTGTTTAGCTTCTGGAGGATGCTTTTTACATCCCGATGTTGAAATTTGACCTCTGCCATTCTCGAGTTTACGTTTATGTTGGTGGTCGGATTGCTTCCTTGGAAGTCTACAGTAGAATTGGCTGCGAAAAGCCTCCCTAAGATGTCTGCCTTTTCTTTAGGAGCAGAAGCGATGGACTTGTCCTCTCTGGTCAAGGGTGGTATTGAGGAATAGGAAAAGTTCTGACTAACAGCCTTAGCTACAGACCAGAATGTTCTGGACGAACTAGGACATGAGAGGAGCTTGTTCTTAATTTTTTGGTTGTGTTCCTCCTTGCAGTTGTCAATCACGCGTTTACAGTGGCTTCTAGCGTCGATAAAACTGCGGTGGTTCTCGGCGTTTGGATTTTTCCTCCATTCCTTGTAATGTTGGTTTTTGGAGGTAACTGCATCTCTACAACGCTGATTAAACCATGGCTTGTTTTTGGAGGGACGCTTGACGACATGTGGAATATAGGCCTCCATGCCGGACATTATTACCTCTGTTATTTCTTGGGCGCAAGCTGATGGGTCTCGTGACTTGAAGCAGACGTCGTGCCAGGGAAAGGACTGGTAGTATTCCCTTAGGTCGTCCCACTTTGCTGATCCGTAATGCCAGACACGGCGAGGCATTGTATGGTGGGGATCTGGAGAATGCATCCTGCATAGTGTTGAGACGGTGTTATGGTCAGACGATCCTAGTGGAGCGGTTACTTTCACTGTGTAAATTGTTGGGGTAGTTGTTAGGTATAGGTCCAGCAGACTGGCAAAATCTCCGTGGCGGCTGGGGATTCTTGTTGGTTCTTTAACTATCTGCTCCAAGCCGCAGCTAATAGCAAAGGCTTCAGCTTCACGTCCCTCGTCGTCCGTTTTGTTTGAGTGTTTGAGCCAGTATGAGTTGTGAACGTTGAAGTCGCCCAGAAAGACTATCTCTGAATTAGGATGACCTGACTGCAGCGCGTCCACAGTGGCTGAAAGCTTCTCGAAGAGCTCTTTGCAGTTGTTACTACTTGGTGGCCTATAGATGCAGCATATGAATTTGGAATGATTTTGGAAGGATATTTTAAGCCATATGATATCAAATCCTTCCAGTTCGAGCTCTTCCTCTCGATGACAAGAAAGCCCAGATTTAACGTACACGCATACGCCAAACCTACGTCTAAATCGGGTGTATAAGTCATAGCCGGGATATCTGAAGCAATTATCCATTGTTGAAGAGCCGACTTGAGTTTCCGTAAGAGCCAGAATGTGTGGCTTCTCTGTCTGAAGATGTTGATGGACAGAGTTTATGTTGGAGGCAAGACCTCGTATATTTGTAAAATCGGCTCTGAACACGTTTCTCTGGCCTTCGGGCCTGTCGTCAGTGCGAAGTTGCTGCGAAGGACGGCTTGTGTTGATAGCCTGATGAGAAATGGCAGCGAAACCTACTTTCAATCTCCATACTTCTTCGTTTCTGATAACCAACTGATGTTGGCGATGCTTTCTTCATTCTTCTTTAGCAGTTTCTTCATATCTCTGTCAAACTGCTCCATCATTGAGTTTATCGTGCCTTGCAAGGATTTCATTTTGTTCGCATATTCATTTGTTTTTTCTACATCCACCTCCATCTTGTCAATCTTTATGCGGCAGTTTACCTCAAGATGTCACTTTTATCCATCATATAAACTTCTAAGTTTTTTCTAGAGTTGTGCGAATTGAAGGGTTTATTTGCAAGGTTCCTCTTAGAGTGAACGAAGTGGCCCTGACTTCTACTTCATCATATTGTTCGACAGAGCGTGGCTTTTGTGGCAGCTTCAATTTTCAGAGCCTTGACCAAGGTATCCTGTAAAATTCTGAAACTCACAGTTTACTGAACGTCCATGTTCTCAATACCTTCGACAAGCTGGCGAGGAGTGACGTATTGTTGTGTCTGGATGGGGCTGTTGACAAATGCTCGTTTAGCTAAGCTTTGGACTTCCTATGCAAACGTGGTCAAATCCTCCTTGGCTTGTTTTGTCTGATTATCCAGTAGGCCATGCAACAGCTCTGTTAAGTGTGCATCTCCAAAGCGAAGCTTTAGTGTAGCCAGTGTATACCAAGTTCTCGCAGTTCCTCCCATCCATTTGGTATACCTAGCTATTCCTCAACGTGCTTTGTAATGACTCCATTGCACTGGTCTTGATACCTGGCTTATCACTTGCCTCTGCTTCTCCAGTTTAGTCATCAACAGCTCCTGCCCAACCTTCAATCTGCGACTGCCTCGTCTTGGTGCGCTTCAACTTTTCTTCAAGATTCACCACGTATATTGATCAATGCACTCATTGCGGACACCATAGTTCTGGTTACTGGCATCCTACCGCTGTACTCGCCTTTTGTTCTCTTTTTCTCATTTGATTCGTAGGATAATCCCACCTCTGACATCAATCAAAATCTACATTCTTTGCATCTTTTACTTCCCACACCGATTGGTGAGGGGAGTATTGTGATCGCAAAAATTTTCGATTTTGAGATAATACACTTTTCGGATGTTTTATGATGTCTACATAACGAAAATCCACGTCACTCATTTCCGTCGGTCTGTCGGTCTGTCGGTCTGTCGGTCTGTCGGTCTGTCGGTCTGTCGGTCTGTCGGTCTGTCGGTCTGTCGGTCTGTCGGTCTGTCGGTCTGTCGGTCTGTCGGTCTGTCGGTCTGTCGGTCTGTCGGTCTGTCGGTCTGTCGGTCTGTCGGTCTGTCGGTCTGTCGGTCTGTCGGTCTGTCGGTCTGTCGGTCTGTCGGTCTGTCGGTCTGTCGGTCTGTCGGTCTGTCGGTCTGTCGGTCTGTCGGTCTGTCGGTCTGTCGGTCTGTCGGTCTGTCGGTCTGTCGGTCTGTCGGTCTGTCGGTCTGTCGGTCTGTCGGTCTGTCGGTCTGTCGGTCTGTCGGTCTGTCGGTCTGTCGGTCTGTCGGTCTGTCGGTCTGTCGGTCTGTCGGTCTGTCGGTCTGTCGGTCTGTCGGTCTGTCGGTCTGTCGGTCTGTCGGTCTGTCGGTCTGTCGGTCTGTCGGTCTGTCGGTCTGTCGGTCTGTCGGTCTGTCGGTCTGTCGGTCTGTCGGTCTGTCGGTCTGTCGGTCTGTCGGTCTGTCGGTCTGTCGGTCTGTCGGTCTGTCGGTCTGTCGGTCTGTCGGTCTGTCGGTCTGTCGGTCTGTCGGTCTGTCGGTCTGTCGGTCTGTCGGTCTGTCGGTCTGTCGGTCTGTCGGTCTGTCGGTCTGTCGGTCTGTCGGTCTGTCGGTCTGTCGGTCTGTCGGTCTGTCGGTCTGTCGGTCTGTCGGTCTGTCGGTCTGTCGGTCTGTCGGTCTGTCGGTCTGTCGGTCTGTCGGTCTGTCGGTCTGTCGGTCTGTCGGTCTGTCGGTCTGTCGGTCTGTCGGTCTGTCGGTCTGTCGGTCTGTCGGTCTGTCGGTCTGTCGGTCTGTCGGTCTGTCGGTCTGTCGGTCTGTCGGTCTGTCGGTCTGTCGGTCTGTCGGTCTGTCGGTCTGTCGGTCTGTCGGTCTGTCGGTCTGTCGGTCTGTCGGTCTGTCGGTCTGTCGGTCTGTCGGTCTGTCGGTCTGTCGGTCTGTCGGTCTGTCGGTCTGTCGGTCTGTCGGTCTGTCGGTCTGTCGGTCTGTCGGTCTGTCGGTCTGTCGGTCTGTCGGTCTGTCGGTCTGTCGGTCTGTCGGTCTGTCGGTCTGTCGGTCTGTCGGTCTGTCGGTCTGTCGGTCTGTCGGTCTGTCGGTCTGTCGGTCTGTCGGTCTGTCGGTCTGTCGGTCTGTCGGTCTGTCGGTCTGTCGGTCTGTCGGTCTGTCGGTCTGTCGGTCTGTCGGTCTGTCGGTCTGTCGGTCTGTCGGTCTGTCGGTCTGTCGGTCTGTCGGTCTGTCGGTCTGTCGGTCTGTCGGTCTGTCGGTCTGTCGGTCTGTCGGTCTGTCGGTCTGTCGGTCTGTCGGTCTGTCGGTCTGTCGGTCTGTCGGTCTGTCGGTCTGTCGGTCTGTCGGTCTGTCGGTCTGTCGGTCTGTCGGTCTGTCGGTCTGTCGGTCTGTCGGTCTGTCGGTCTGTCGGTCTGTCGGTCTGTCGGTCTGTCGGTCTGTCGGTCTGTCGGTCTGTCGGTCTGTCGGTCTGTCGGTCTGTCGGTCTGTCGGTCTGTCGGTCTGTCGGTCTGTCGGTCTGTCGGTCTGTCGGTCTGTCGGTCTGTCGGTCTGTCGGTCTGTCGGTCTGTCGGTCTGTCGGTCTGTCGGTCTGTCGGTCTGTCGGTCTGTCGGTCTGTCGGTCTGTCGGTCTGTCGGTCTGTCGGTCTGTCGGTCTGTCGGTCTGTCGGTCTGTCGGTCTGTCGGTCTGTCGGTCTGTCGGTCTGTCGGTCTGTCGGTCTGTCGGTCTGTCGGTCTGTCGGTCTGTCGGTCTGTCGGTCTGTCGGTCTGTCGGTCTGTCGGTCTGTCGGTCTGTCGGTCTGTCGGTCTGTCGGTCTGTCGGTCTGTCGGTCTGTCGGTCTGTCGGTCTGTCGGTCTGTCGGTCTGTCGGTCTGTCGGTCTGTCGGTCTGTCGGTCTGTCGGTCTGTCGGTCTGTCGGTCTGTCGGTCTGTCGGTCTGTCGGTCTGTCGGTCTGTCGGTCTGTCGGTCTGTCGGTCTGTCGGTCTGTCGGTCTGTCGGTCTGTCGGTCTGTCGGTCTGTCGGTCTGTCGGTCTGTCGGTCTGTCGGTCTGTCGGTCTGTCGGTCTGTCGGTCTGTCGGTCTGTCGGTCGGTCGGTCGGTCGGTCCGTCGGTCGGTCGGTCTGTCGGTCTGTCGGTCTGTCGGTCTGTCGGTCTGTCGGTCTGTCGGTCTGTCGGTCTGTCGGTCTGTCGGTCTGTCGGTCTGTCGGTCTGTCGGTCTGTCGGTCTGTCGGTCTGTCGGTCGGTCGGTCCGTCGGTCCGTCGGTCCGTCGGTCCGTCGGTCTGTCGGTCTGTCGGTCTGTCGGTCTGTCTGTATGTCTGTGCGCGTTTTTGTAGCCTCGTAATCTCAGTAACCGCTGCATGGGTTGTGATGAAATTTGGGCAGCGATATGCTGGAGGGTCTTAGTAGGTAATGTTCTTATAATTTTGAAAATCGGTGCAGGGGCGGCGGAGTAATTAGCAAAAAAGAAAAAAATTAAATATTCCTCAAACTTCGTTTTTAGGTGTTTTAGGGGATCCTGATCATGTTCTATTTTTCTGGTGGGGTGAAATTGGGGTGGTTAGGGGGTGGGGGGTTGTAAATCTCAAAAATGTGTTGTACTCATAATAACAGCTGTAAACGGTAGAAAACTACCAAATACAACCGAATAGAGTCAAAATTGGCTCAAAACGACAGAAAGCAAGCAGATAACAGCGGGAAACAATAGAAAATGACTAAACATAGCTGAATACAACAGAAGAGAACAGAAAACAGCTACAAACAACAGAAAACAAGCAGATAACAGCGATAAACAATAGAAAAGGACTAAGCACAGCCGAATACAACAGAAAACAGCAGAAAACAGCTAAAAACAACAGAAAGCAAACAGATAACAACTTTCTGTAAACGGTAGAAAACGACCAAATACAACCGGATAGAACAGAAGATAGCCCATAACAACAGAAAACAGTCAGATAACAGCGCTAAACAATTGAAAACGACTAAACGCAGCCGAACACATCATAATCGTTCTGTATTGAGTAACGGAAAAGTTATGGAATGGATTTTAATGAAACTTTGTCACAGTATTACTACCGCGGCGAGGATGGAAAACGCGTATGTTTTGGAAAAATCGTGTCAGTGGCGGCGCAGCAATAATAAAAAAACGAAAAATAAAAACGCCTCAAACTTTGTTTTTAGGCGTTTTAGGGGTTTCTGATCATTTTCTACTTTTTTTGGGTAGGGATGAATTTGGGGTGGTTGGGGGGTGGGGTTTGGAAAACTGAAAAATTTGTTGTATTCATAATGGGCTGTCCATTGACCTGTGAATAAAAAACCTAGCGGAATAATAAACTTTTTTAGGTCCATTTGAACATTGCCTGGCTCATTATAGAAACCAAGGGACATAGAATTTGTGATGTATACAGACATACGAGTATTTTAGAAGTCAGTGGCGGCGCAGGAATAATAAAAAAACTAAAAATATAAAAACAGCTCAAACCTTGTTTTTTGGCGTTTTAGGGGTTCTTGATCATTTTCTACGTTTTTTTGGGTGGAGGTGAAATTGGGGTAGTTGGAGAGTGAGGGGTTGTAAAACTGAAAGATTTGTTGTATTCATAATAGTTTGTAGATTGACCTATGGAAGAAATACCGGCGTATTTTTTTTAAGTCCATGTGAACATTTCCTTGCCTATTACAGAAACCAAGGGACTTAGAGTTTTGTGATGTATACATATACGAGTATTGCTTAATTTCCTACTAAGTATGTCGCGAAAAGCAAAAATTATTCTATTGATTTTAATGAAATTTCTACACAGAATTGACGATCGCGGCGAGAGTGGAAAACGCGCCAGTGTCTGAAAAATCGTGTCAGTGGCGGCGCAACAATAATTAAAAAACTAAAAATATAAAGACAGCTAATACTTCGCTTTTAGACAGTTTAGATGCTTCTGATCGTTTTGCATCGTTCAGTTGAAGCATGCACAATGAAAACTGTGGCATCCTAGTTTCTAAGGAGGGAGACACAAGAAACTATTTACGAGAGTTTTTTTTTTGTGTTGGAAATTTTATTGGGAGAGGGTGGGCGATGATCTGGTTGCAAGGGGATTTCAGACCACAGCTTAGTGCAATGGGAAAACAATAAAATGAAATCATTATTATGTGTGGGAAGTACTGAGTCAATCAACTTGATCCATTTTTTCAACACGGAACAGGCTATATGACCATGTGGGAAACATGGATTATCAAGATTGATGCCACAAACGTTCAATGACTGCCCTTGCGATTTAGTTATCGTCATTGCAAATGCAAGCCGCACTGAAAATTGCAACCGTTTAAAATGGAATGGGATGTTGTTTGGAATCATAGGGATGCGTAGAATCAAGACGTCTTCGCTTTTGAATTTCCCTGTTTTTTATATCAATCTTAGGTTTCTTCTCTGAACGTTGCCATCGACCGTTAATTAATGATAGGCCGTAATTTGGAAGGCGTACTTCTGACCCAAATTCAAGTAGAAAAGTTCACTTAAAAATGAGTCCTAATGTCTGGTGTTCAGGATATAAGGTATCAAAGTTTGGAAAATATTGAATGTATGCCACTGATCTTAAAAAAAATTAAATGTTTCTCGGGTGAAACAGATGATAACCCAACTTTTTTGACTTTTGATGTCTCTTCGTATCCCACTTTGGTTTGGAGGAAAAAATAAAAGGTGGAGCTATGAAATGAAGTGGTTTTGAAGAATACCGCTTTTATAGAACCTATGAAATTAAATGAAAACAACCAGATATTGATTTTTACAAACTTATATTTTTACAAAGGCTATCAAATTTAGCATTTGACCGTATAGAAAAAAAATTAGGCATTCCCATTTGAAAAAATCAAGTTATCTCTGATTGAAGTTCCTTTAATTAATCTACCGATTTTTACAAAAAAATTGAGATTTGATCGTCTAGCCTCAGCTGATGCAGTTCACAAAAATTATGTTTTACAGCTAAACGGTCCGCTTTAATCCCACATGTGATACATAAAGTCGCACAAAATTGAGCAAGTAATCTTAATATTGCAATAATATACAGGGAATTCTATTTAAAAAACAAAACTTTGATATGTCACGCTTTTATCAGACACCCTGTATAAAAGTCATTATTTTTAAAGTGTAGTCCACCTCAACCTATATAGACAAGGCATAGTTATTTTTCTGAAAAGATATATCGTTTGGTCACCAGTCCGAGGCGTTGAGCCTGACTCACCCTGTATAGGGTATCAATTAAATAGCACACCTTATAGCGACCATAACCTCACTAAAAGCACTAGAGCACATGGTTCATGGTTGTAGCATGATTGGCGCCGCCCTATGTTTTGCAACAAGTTGCAGTTTCAGAAAATGAAATATGAACATGTTTTACAACGTGTTTTAAAACATGTTGGACATTTTCCGACTCAAGGTGGGAACGCGACAACTTGTTGTAAAACACGAACATTGTTTTAAAACAGGTCAGTTCGAAAACATTCATCATTAGGTAACACTTGTTGTACAACACTGTTTTGAAACCCATTGCGTTCAACTTTCGCATAGTCTAAATGCGACTTTAATATATCAAAATAATTATTGGTTTAAAATAGCATGTTTTAATAAACCTGTTTTAAAACAAATATTTGTTAAACTTGTTGCATAGTCTAAATGCGCCTATAGGGATAGTGCTAAAATGATTAACAACCCGAAAATGATATTGCGGTGTGCTATGTCGTTGGATAGCTACTGAGCCATTTTTGTGAGTTCAAAGACTTGTGAAATGCCCAAGATTGTTTAAAGTGTGTGAAATTTTATTGTTGTTCGCTTTCCAAATTGTTGTTAATCAGAATATACCAATAAAAAATAGGTCTATAATTTTTTTATTGAATAGAATTTTCTGAGTTTTGCGGTAGATACTAGCCGCTTTTGGGTATTAATTTGTCCGTCATCGAGTACATATTTTCAAATACGAGTGATATGATTAAAAACTCATCCTGCGCTTGTCTTCCGGACTCATCATGCTATAAACTAAATGCAGATCTATTGGAAGATGTACACAGAAGCATGCCTTATATATAGAGAGTTAATGAATCATCATCATTATAATCAAGCTTTTAAACGTTAATTTTACACATTGGTGATTTTTGATCGTAGATTAATGACTTCAATACATCGCATAGTAGAAGAACCATGAATGTAAAACATAAAGGAATTACTGTCTTCTCCGTCAATAATACAATGAACATTTCGGTAAATATATCTATCCTCATAACAATGAAATTCTTGTCATTGATCGATGAACTGCAATCACAGAAAATGGCCACAAGTAGCTTAATTCAGTACTGTCCATACAGTCTCAATAATAACAGAAATTTTGGAGGTAATAAATTCTCTACCCATCCTACTATCCCAAAATATATCTGAGCACAATTTTTGATAAATAAAAAATAATCAAATGCTATTCGACAGGTCTGCATATGATGCCTTAACAACAGTAACTGTTGATTGAATGAGAGGTACATAAACGCTCAAGTATAGACTTTTATGCCGTAGCTCTATTTGCAACGATCATTATTATTATAACGTTTTTTCAAGCTTCTCTCGCATGACTGCGGTGACGACAAATGTTGATGGGCTAGGCCAAGTCAACACCTGAACTATTACTGATCGGAATTTAGGAAAGATCGTACTATATTACAGGTCTTAAGGATTATTATTACAATTCTATCATGACACATGCCTTCAAAGGCAGTGTTCGGAAAGGTATGTAAAGTATTTAGATACTTTTTTATCGAAGTAGAGGGTGCTTTATGAGTACAGAGATAGGTTTCTATCATCCCAGACCCCCCACGCTGCACCAATTTACCCTCATCTGGTGAAAAAGAAAAACAAGCAGGAATTCCAAATGTCTAAAGACAAGATTTAGAGCAGTTTAGAGCCACTGCACCCATTTTATAACAGCATTACCTACAAATTTTATCAGAATCACTGCACGGTTACTGAGAGTGTAGGTGGCGATAGACAGACAGGATACATACCAACAGTCAGACAAACAGGTCGATGGAAATGAGTGACGTAGATTTTCATAATGTACAGACACGTCCAAAAAAGCCAAAAACAAAATTGAAAATTATGGCGGTTACAATACTCCATTCACGTAAAGTACGTCAAGGAAAGGTAATAGACAGTATGCGTGGTTTCGACGAACATCAAGGCATTAATTTCATGAACCCAGACATTACCTTTTAGAAAATACAAGCCATAGATCAATTTCCGCATATTTTGATATTACGAATAGTTCTCGTTTGTAATATTAATGACATGCAGTTATGCTAGTATCTAAATATGGCTCCATGCTAGATAGTTATTGACTCAAGGTTCAGCAGTCGTAACTTCATGAAAACAAAAATTGTGTACCATCTTTCACTGTATTAACGATTCACAACATAAGATCAAAATTAATGGTGATATTTGATGATCTGATGGCCTTTTTTGTAAATATCAGGTACCTATATTTTTGGTTTTTTTATTGCGATCAAATATTGCAATGCATGTGTCAAAATTTGTCACGATTATTCTACGAGTATATTTTTCTGCTGCTATCGTAGATGCTATTTACGATAATAATGCATTTCATATAAATGTATGAGAGCTTTGACCCTGTCATATTGCATGCATCAGCCAGGCTGAACTGTATCCATCTTTTTCTCTCAGCTACTAAACTGGGAGACGGTGTTATTAACATTTAGGAATATATCTGTAACCACTTTACTGAAAACATGTAAGGTGTTGCCAATTGGCAGGCGAAAATAAACCGGATTAAAATACATTTAAAACAGTGGCTTCAAGGAAGAAGCTATACTGATTTCAGTGAAACTGCTGGTCTGTGATATTTGTTTAATAAGTGGGTCAGAGAGCGAGTAAATTTATCGAAAGGAGCCTGGAATTTGGGTTAACGAACTTGAAAATATGTTCTGGATCTCACTTTTGTATCGTTAGATTTTTCGATAGGCAAGTGGGTCAAATAAAATCAGCATGTTTACGTTTAGATTTGTACGTGCGCGGTATGGAATCTAATACATGGTCATAATACACTTATGATGCATTTGCTACTGGACAGATAGATTTAATCTTCGTTACTGTCTGGGTTATGGGCAACACTGTTTTTTTATCGAAGCGTCATATCTGTTACCACTACGTTGCCACTAAATTGGCCACAGTTCAGTTTCAGTACCCGATAGTGCTGTTTGCTCTGTGCTTTACTGATTTGAAGTAAATTGAGAGGATTGAATGAATAAATGAATGAATGAAGTAGAGGTTTTATGGTGACAATTGCTACCAGTGCATAGGCCTACAAGCAGAGCCTTCTGCACCTCTCTTTACTCTAGTTCCTAAGTCTAGTCCTCATCGCAAATTTGAGAAACAAAACCGCCCCACCCAGGCTGAAGGTCCTAAAACAAGTAGCTTGAAGGAAATGTTCAGAGATTCCTCTCTATCTCATTATATGTTGATTTTGCAAGCACACCCCTATTTTCCTTCTATTGGTACTTGCTGCCAGCTCCACAGGTGGCTCAGGACCAAGGCCATTATTTCTCGGCCCTCACCTTGCGAAGGCATCCGCCGTTTCATTACCGCAAACTCCAGCATGACTCAGCACCCTCATAAGTAACTGATGTCTGGTGGCCAAAGATGAAACAGCGAGCTGCTATAGCAGAACTAAGCAAGGTGCAAAGACTTGCTTGTCTGTCCATAACAGGTGCAATGAAAAGCGCACCCACTGCAGTCTTAGAGACCATCCTGGACCTCCCTCCGTTGCAAATTGCAATAATGGGCGAGGCGAGAATGGGCTACTCTAGACTACAAACTCTACCAAGAGGAATTTACAAGGACCTTGGATACAACCAAATCGCAGAACATGTGGGGCATACCATAATGGATGCTAGAAAGGACCACATAACTCCGAAATATATCTTTAACAAGAAATTCGAAACTATAATAAGAGATCGAAGTGTGAAGTGAACAACCTGCATCGGGAAACAGTCTGGTGCACAGATGGATCAAAGACCCAGCAAGGCACAGAAGCGGCAATCTTTGGAAGAGGAACTAGACAGAGCATTCCACTAGGAAAATACGCCTCGGTATTTCAATCAGAGGTGTACGCCATCCTGCAATGTGCAAGGATAAATAATGAACGATTCTACAGAAACAAAAGGATCGCAATACTTACAGACAGTCAGGCTACACTTAGGGCACTAAAAGCGCACTAGAAGCGTCTCCTCTAGTCTGGGAATGTCTACAAGAACTGGGAAGACTGGCAGAACACAACAAAGTAACTTTGAAGTGGGTGCCAGGACACTCAGGTATAAGAGGCAATTAAAGGGCGGACTAGCTATCAAGACTAGGCTCGTCTGCTCTATATATTGGAGCAGAACCCGCCCTGGGGGTGCCTAAAAGCAAAATCAGACACCAGGTCGGAGAATGGATGAAACATCAGCACAAGGAGCAGTGAAACTTGTTGCTAGGATGTGTTCATGGAAAAACATTCATTAAAGCTCCATGCAAGAAAACAGCTGAAACACTGCTCTCCTTGAGTAGAAATCAGCTCCGAATAACGACGGGTCTCCTCACAGGCATTGTGGCCTGAAGGAGCACCTGAATAAGATGGGACTCTACAATGGAGACCTCAACTGCAGACTGTGTGGAAGAGGAACTGAGTCAGCCCTACATGTGCTCTGTGAGTGCGAAGCGCTTGATCACAAAAGACAACAAGACAAGACCAAGCTAGAACTAATGGAGTACAGCTCAGCACCAGGACCAGTAAGTAAACTGTATAAACTTGTGCAGGGATCTAGATTGCTGGAGTGGATACTGTAAATGAGAGGAGAAATAATACAATAGGCCTTAAGGCTTAAGTATTGACGGGGACAATAAGGTCGGACGGTTCCTGAAAAAAAACTAATGTCTTGTCGAAATTTCATCCAAGACCTTTCTACATTGCAGAATGAGTGACTGAATGACCTACAAGTACTCAATGCTTTGAGAGCAAGAAGTAATCCACCTTCTACGCCACTGAATTTGGTAAATACGAGAGGCACAAGCTAAAATAGCATATAGTTCTGCTTGGGGTACCGTGGTGTATCCTTCAAGGGAGAGAGAGTGTAACGGTTCACCCGTTTTCAAAATTATTTTTATATTATTTACTTGGCTACAATATACAAATAGTTTACAACGTCCATTTTTAGCAACTACTTCCTCATTATACTAGTCACATTTTTATAACTGTTTTACTTCGCACCTCTACCTTTTCCCATCTCCATTTCTTACAGCTGGAAATATTATATTACACCATTTGCGCATATCTAATGAGTGGGGGTATGCTCTCGCTCTCCACCAAGGTTACCTTTTATTTCGAAACACGTGCATCTTCCTTTTTCACTTCTGAGTTCTGAACTCAAACAGTAAATACCTAATATAGTTATGTCTCTCTAAGACAATCTTTTGTGTCTGTGCAATTATGTGGTAACCAAGGTAAGGGATTCATATTCCCAATGTAAAATCATAACGATTTGATTGCTATGGTTTCGCATAGTTTTATTGCTTCTGCTTTTTATTTTACAGCTATGTGTAGGAATGTGATTTTTCCGATTTATACATTTTTTTCCATGAACATGTGATGGCGAACATTTTAATCTTTAAATATCAAGCCAATCATGCACTGTATATTTATTAATTATCTAACAAAAGAGTCGCTGAACATCATTCTTTGTTTCTAGCCATATATTTTTGTGTTACGATGCTTTATCTTGTGTGTAGTTAATGTTTCACATTTTTTTTATAACATTCCTTACGTAAAAATACCTAGCAGTCAGATTTGCTAATTAGGAACGCAATGAAAAGATCTGTTGGACATTTGTATTATTTCGTTTTACGAGGGGTGAGGAAAACGTTGCAGATTTTCGAACATATTCTATATATTTTTTTTATTTATCACCATATATCCAGAAAGATCCGCTAGGACTGAAAATATAAAGCATTTATGAATCATTTTTTTTACTATTGTTCTATCTATTCGCTCTTGTATATATCTATATTTTTTTTAATCTTTACCATGCGAACATTTGAAAGTTATCTGCTTTTTGGCTTTTTAAATATGCCCATGCTACTTCATAGATTTGTTTCTGAAGTATATGAACGCAATTTTTCAAAATGTAAGAAGGCATGAAGGTCCACACTTCAGAAACAGATCGTGAGGTCCTGTAAAGTTCTCTACAAGGTGCTAATACCAGCTGTAACTCATTCACAGGAAAATCACCCTTTTTTCGGGGTGCCACCATCAAGACCACTTTTTTCGGGGTGCCACCATCGAGACCACCTTTTTCGGGGTGCCACCATCAAGACCACCTTTTTTTTGGAGGGGCTCTGCACTTTTTCGGGGTGCCACCATAAAACCACACTTCTATGGAAGGGCACCACACTTCTTCCACGCCATGAACTCTTCTTTGGGGTGACACCACCAGAACTCCTTTTGAAGGAAGCCAGCCTTCTTTGGAGTGCCACCAGCAGCATGTAACACCTTCGTTGGAGCACCACCTTCTCTTCGGAAGGGCACCACGAGAACTACTCCCTGGACTTCCTTCCGAGGCTAAGCGCCAAGTACCCCAATTTTACCCCCACCCAAAAAAGAGTAGAAAATGATCAGGAACCCCTAAAACGTCTGAAAACGAAGTTAGAGGAATATTTAATTTTTTTTATTTTTTGCTAGTTACTCCGCCGCCCCTGCACCAATTTTCAGAATTATAGCAGCATTACCTACTACGACCCCACAGCATATCGGTGCACAAATTTCATCGCAATCCATGCAGCGGTTACTGAGATTACGAGGGTAGAAAAATGCGAACAGAAAGACAGACAGACAGACCGACAGACAGACAGACCGACAGACAGACAGACCGACGGAAGTGACATGGATTTTCGTTATGTAGACATCATAAAACGCCCAAAAAGCGTGTTATCTCAAAATCGAAAATTTTCGCGATCACAATACCCCCCTCACCTATCGGTGTGGGACGTAAAAGTTATTTATATTGCTAGGTCATCCTTCACAGGTCATTGGACAGTCTATTATGAATACAACAGTTTTTTAATTTTACTACCACCCATCCCCCAACCACCCCAAATTTCACCCCCCTCCAAAAAAAAAAAGTAGAAAAAGATCAGAAACACCAAAAACGCCTAAAAACGAAGTTTGAGCTGTTTTTATATTTTTTGGTTTTTTATTATTGCTGAGCCGCTACTGACATGATTTCTAAAAATCATATGCTTTTTCCATCGTCGCGGCGGTAGTAGTACTGTGTCAAAATTTAACTAAAATCAATTCAGTAATTACTGTTACACAATACAGAATGCTCTAAAGCAATACTCCTATGAATACATCAGAAAATTCTAAGTCCCTTGGTTTCTGTAATATGCAAGGCAATGTTCGTATGGGCTTAAAAATATGTATTATGCCGCTAGGTCTTTCTTTCAGAAAGGATAGGCTATTATGATTACAACAAATTTTTCAGTTTTACATTTTACAACCCCCCACCCCCCAACTACCCCAATTTCACCCCCACCCAAAGAAGTAGAAAATGATCAGGAACCCCTAAAACCTCTAAAAACGAAGTTTGAGGAATATTTATTTTTTTTTTGTTTTTTGCTACTTACTCCGCCGCCCCTGCACCAATTTTCAGAATTATAGCAGCATTACATACTACGACCCCACAGCATATCGGTGCACAAATTTCATCGCAATCCATGCAGCGGTTACTGAGATTACGAGGGTAGAAAAATGCGAACAGACAGACCGACAGACCGACAGACCGACAGACCGACAGACCGACAGACCGACAGACCGACAGACCGACAGACCGACAGACCGACAGACCGACAGACCGACAGACCGACAGACCGACAGACCGACAGACCGACAGACCGACAGACCGACAGACCGACAGACCGACAGACCGACAGACCGACAGACCGACAGACCGACAGACCGACAGACCGACAGACCGACAGACCGACAGACCGACAGACCGACAGACCGACAGACCGACAGACCGACAGACCGACAGACCGACAGACCGACAGACCGACAGACCGACAGACCGACAGACCGACAGACCGACAGACCGACAGACCGACAGACCGACAGACCGACAGACCGACAGACCGACAGACCGACAGACCGACAGACCGACAGACCGACAGACCGACAGACCGACAGACCGACAGACCGACAGACCGACAGACCGACAGACCGACAGACCGACAGACCGACAGACCGACAGACCGACAGACCGACAGACCGACAGACCGACAGACCGACAGACCGACAGACCGACAGACCGACAGACCGACAGACCGACAGACCGACAGACCGACAGACCGACAGACCGACAGACCGACAGACCGACAGACCGACAGACCGACAGACCGACAGACCGACAGACCGACAGACCGACAGACCGACAGACCGACAGACCGACAGACCGACAGACCGACAGACCGACAGACCGACAGACCGACAGACCGACAGACCGACAGACCGACAGACCGACAGACCGACAGACCGACAGACCGACAGACCGACAGACCGACAGACCGACAGACCGACAGACCGACAGACCGACAGACCGACAGACCGACAGACCGACAGACCGACAGACCGACAGACCGACAGACCGACAGACCGACAGACCGACAGACCGACAGACCGACAGACCGACAGACCGACAGACCGACAGACCGACAGACCGACAGACCGACAGACCGACAGACCGACAGACCGACAGACCGACAGACCGACAGACCGACAGACCGACAGACCGACAGACCGACAGACCGACAGACCGACAGACCGACAGACCGACAGACCGACAGACCGACAGACCGACAGACCGACAGACCGACAGACCGACAGACCGACAGACCGACAGACCGACAGACCGACAGACCGACAGACCGACAGACCGACAGACCGTCAGACCGACAGACCGACAGACCGACAGACCGACAGACCGACAGACCGACAGACCGACAGACCGACCGACCGACAGACCGACAGACCGACAGACCGACAGACCGACCGACCGACAGACCGACAGACCGACAGACCGACAGACCGACAGACCGACAGACCGACAGACCGACAGACCGACAGACCGACAGACCGACAGACCGACAGACCGACAGACCGACAGACCGACAGACCGACAGACCGACAGACCGACAGACCGACAGACCGACAGACCGACAGACCGACAGACCGACAGACCGACAGACCGACAGACCGACAGACCGACAGACCGACAGACCGACAGACCGACAGACCGACAGACCGACAGACCGACAGACCGACAGACCGACAGACCGACAGACCGACAGACCGACAGACCGACAGACCGACAGACCGACAGACCGACAGACCGACAGACCGACAGACCGACAGACCGACAGACCGACAGACCGACAGACCGACAGACCGACAGACCGACAGACCGACAGACCGACAGACCGACAGACCGACAGACCGACAGACCGACAGACCGACAGACCGACAGACCGACAGACCGACAGACCGACAGACCGACAGACCGACAGACCGACAGACCGACAGACCGACAGACCGACAGACCGACAGACCGACAGACCGACAGACCGACAGACCGACAGACCGACAGACCGACAGACCGACAGACCGACAGACCGACAGACCGACAGACCGACAGACCGACAGACCGACAGACCGACAGACCGACAGACCGACAGACCGACAGACCGACAGACCGACAGACCGACAGACCGACAGACCGACAGACCGACAGACCGACAGACCGACAGACCGACAGACCGACAGACCGACAGACCGACAGACCGACAGACCGACAGACCGACAGACCGACAGACCGACAGACCGACAGACCGACAGACCGACAGACGACAGACCGACAGACAGACCGACGGAAATGAGTGACATGGATTTTCGTTATATAAACATCATAAAACGCCCGAAAAGCGTGTTATCTCAAAATCGAAAATCTTCGCGATCACAATACTCCCCTCACCTATCGGTGTGGGAAGTAAAAAGATAATAGACATGAACGGAAGTGAAAAGAATTGCAGGAGATTAAAAAGAATGGAAGAAGTTTTTTTATGGACAATAATATGTTGTTTTTTATATGAACTGTAAATTTTGGCAATTTTGGCTGTAAATTTCATACACTTTCGATCACTGCATGGTCAGTGTGCCATAAGCACAATATTTGTAGTTTAGCGGCTCTCATCATACTGGATCGAGCACTGTAACAATATCAGTCATGAATACCTCAAGAAAATGTCATAAATACATTTTATTTCTATTACTAAAAATAAAACATACTGGTACTCCCTCCCCAAATTAATCCACTACGATAACAGTAGTCAGCTCAAAATCATAAGTATTTAAAACGTGGGTCACATCTGTTGCTACTATATTGTTACCAAATTACCATATTTCGTTGCAATTCTGTCATAACAATTAAATAAAAATCTAGGGACTATACAACTTATGCTTGTGTAAATCATCCTCCACCTCCATACCTTATACCTTGTTTATATTACAATAATATATAATAATTATTATTATCTCCTATTTTCCTATTTTTTCTCGTATAGTTGCGGTAGTAACAAGTTTAGTATTGACGGGCTGCGCCAAGTCAACACCTGACCTATTTTTATTCGGAATTCAAGAAGGACCGTACAGTGCTACAGGTCTTGAGGATTACAGACTTTTGGAAGGTTTTGTGTAACCTCGTCCAGGCCCAGCTGTTGCAGGTGTGGTGTAAATGTATTTGGTGTAAGGCCTGAGACCGACATAATGAGGGGGACAATAATAACTTTGTTTTGTTTCCAGAGCCGTTTTATTTCTATGGCAAGATCTGTGTATTTAGATATCTTCCCAGCGTAGGTGTTTTGGATATTCATATCATTGGGAATCGCAATATCTATCAAATAGGTCACTTTATCTGCCTTTGACTGAAAAACAATATCTGGTCTATTGGCTGGGATGGTTTTATCTGTGTATTATTATTATTATTTAAAAAACAAAAAAGTGCAGCCCGGGCTCCGACACACCGAGCTGCTGTTCCATTACCCAATGACTACTCCTCACATCGTGAGGTGAGCAATCACTGGGTCCGCGAATCGTGCGCCCTAAGTAGACGAAGGGACCCAAGGATGACTGCCTTCTGCATTCTGGCGGCTAAGATGTTCGCCGCCGCACGGCACACCGGTATTTTGCGCAGTGCAGAGAGCAGCGTATTCCTCATTCCACCTAGGGATCCTATGACCATAACCAGCAGACTTACAGTGTAGTTTGGCCAGAGCCTGCGACGTTGTCCGAGCAACTCCTGATATTTGGTCCGCTTTTCCTCCTCCTTAGAGACGATGTTCACCTCGGCAGGCGCCGAAAACTCAATAACGAACATCGTCTTCTGTTGGTAGTCGAGGACTATGTCGGGCTTGTTTGCCTGTACAAGCTCGAGCGTGGGGAACGAGTAGTTCCAGTAAATCCGGCATCTCTCGTTCTCCACAACGGACTCTATATCCCCTGGAGCGTATGGCAGCACCGGTGTCTCATCGATACCGTATGAGTGCCTTAAATAATAGTAGAGCACTCGTAGAGCCGCGTTGTGCCGATGGACGTAAGCCGTCCCAGCGTACGTCTTACACGCCGACAAGAGATGCATAAGCGTCTCTGGCGCCTGTCGGCAAGCTCTACAATGGGTGTCGGGTACATCTACACCCATAACCCTTCTACGGTATACCAAGGTGTTGAAGACATCGTCTTGGCAAGCCATTATAAAGCCCTCAGTCTCTGACTTCAACCCACTAGACCTTAGGAAAGAAAAGGTCAACTGCTCAGATGTTTGTAGAAGATTCCATGCATTGGCTTATCTTTATGAAGTCTTAAGAGGAAGTTGACTTCGGCAGTTTTAATGTGGGATTTTAATTCTACGGGAGCAAGTTCCGTAATGGACTGCTGACACCTCAGTCGAGTCGAGTGTGAGGCTGAGCTCCTCGGCTGCTCGTTTCGCTGCGCTAAAAGGAAGGCTCCTTTACTCTTGTGCTCTCGCACAAAGCGGGTCAGGGGACGGTGCTGTTCGTTACATAGCAGGCAGTGGCCAATACTACCCTGTTATTATTATTATTTCTATCTTGCTTACACTAATTCACTCATAAATGGGCTGACATAACATCATTATTCTGTTTAACTCCTGGTTGACATGTCAATAGGATATGATGTTTTAATACTTTGGACGTCTTTTCTTCTTGTTGAACCTTCACAGTTTAAATTATCCGCATCAAATTTATTCTGATATGAATCTAAGATCCTGAAATAACAAATTAATTGAGAAACTGTTATTTAATGTTGGTGAACAGCTTGAAAGTATTCAGTATTTGCCTTGAAGGTAGAACTCCCAATGCAAGTTTAGATGCCACTATTGATTTATCCATTTGTGTGAGTGTATATGTTGCATGACCACAATGTGTTTTAATCCAAGCCTCTAATAACTTTTTTCCTTCAATGACCTTTATCGTACTGGTTCAGCTTAGTTTGCAAGAACCTTGACTTCTTTTGGTTTGGACTTTGGAGAAAACGTTATTACAAATAACGCACCATACACCTATCTCAAATGATCATACATATAGCAAAAAATCAAGAAAAAGCTCTGGAAAACAGTTAAAAACACTATGTTTTGGTGTATACAAAACAACATTTTTAATTAAAATAATATAACCTTACACTCAAAAAATGTCGTTCATAATATTCATAAACGCTCTTTATTAGTTTATTTTTTATTGTATCGAAAATTTTATTTATGGTGCACACGAAACCTCTTTATTGGCTCACGTTCATATTTGTTGATACAATAAATCGACGTTTATGGAAATAAAATCCGATATGACGTCATGACGAAGCATTAATATATACAACAATTTATTTGTGCTGACAACGTTTATTAATAACAAGAACCGTATTTATGAATTTGGAAACTGTATTTTATTAAATATCCTGAAAGAACAGTAACATATCCGTCCATATCATAATAATTAAAGTATTTGTTGTTTCAACAACCGTGATTGTGGGCACCATTAATAGTTTTCATTGATACTATAAACCCATCTTTATGTAAATCACAAACGCCAGTGTTTATAAGTAAAACGCATTTGTAAGATCAATAAACGCTGTCGTGAATATCATGAAACCGTTCACTAGGCCGCTTGGCGTTAAACATACCGAATCAGTGGAAGCGTCTGTACTTACACGTACACGTAGTTTGTGTTTGTATTGATGGCTGGTGGACTGTGAAAAAAAGTGTTGCTGTTCTGTTGGGAGTCTAGCGTCCTTTAGGAGTAATATTTAATAAAGAAATACTGTGCTTCTTGCTGTTTCTGTGGTGGGATAAGCTACTAAAAGGTGAGTTTTTTCCTTCCTCCAACATTACATTACGTTTACATTGCATTCACTATCTTCTAGCGGGTACCCCAACATTGATCCCGAACTGTTCTGCTATTCCATACTAGCACGAATCGTTGCTGCATGGATTCGTCAATTGAATTTAACCTGTACAAATACATACATATACCTTGCTTGTCCTTAATTGAGGAAGAAGGATGAGAACTTAACCAGTGAACGGAGAAGCATTATTGATGACGATATGTACCTGTAGAATTTTTCGCATCACGCGCCAATCTCTTTCTCAGGCACGGCGCCGGCGTTCAGAATCGCTGTTAGGGGTACCTATACCCGCTAGAAGTTTCTTTCACGTTCGGAGGTCACTATAGTTTTTATACGACATTCCAATGTTGGGTGAAAATTCTCTTTTTTTTTTGTTTCAGTATCCAATCTACATAGAACAAACTAGGTGTTGATGAAATGCACTCTAGAAGAAGCAAATGTTGGTAGCATTTTTACATTTTATTTTTGTTCTTTTTTGTTACATATTTCAAGTTGAAAAATAAATGGTTTTTATTTGAACAAATGTAAATTTTATTTGCCTTTTTCCAAGAACAGTTAACCATCTTCCAATGAGAAAGAGAAAAACGAGTTCCACTGAATTCTGTTTATATTAGGTACAGTTAACAAAAAAATTGGCACGTCCCTTGCGCCTCCCCTACATAATTCAGTTAAAAATTTAAGTAGTCTCAGTCACACCGTTTCCTTGATGCAGTAAGTAAAATACGTTAAGACCATAAACATCAGTAATTGAATTGAAAAATGCGTTTGTTATATCAGATGCTGATTACTAATACCATAATATACAGGCTGCCCTAGCTGAAATTTCCCACCCACGTTATCTCTGAAATTATCAGAAAAACTGAAAATCGCCGTGACACGTCGCTTTGTATTTTGAGAGGGAACTTTCCCCCGAATTCGTCATCATTGTGTTATCAACCCTTTCACCTCCAGCAGCCCCTACTCCAAAATCTTAAAAGAGACCACGATACTTATGATATATCATTTTGAAGGGAATTCAAATTGATTTATCACAAGTATGGTAGTCTCATTTAAGATTTTGAAGTAGGGGCTGCTGGGTGTGAGGGGGTTGACAGCACAGTGTTTACGTATTCGATGGAAAAAATCCCCCTTGAAATATAAATCGACGTGTCACGGCGATTTTCAATTTTTATGATTATTTCAGAGATAAGATGGGTGGGAAATTTGAGTTGGGACACACTGTTTTTTTGTTATATCAATAAACTTGCTTTGCTTGAATTCACCAACAGTGTTTATAAAATACATAACTATTCCTTGTGAATACAGTTAATCACCTTATTGATACAATATGCGGAATACGCTAGGACCATAAACATTAGTAATCGATTTAATAAATGCGTTTGTGTGCATAGTAAACAATAATCACTGAAACCATAACATATATTATTATATCAATAAACTTACTTTGTGTCATTCACAAACGGTGTTTATGATATTCAGAAACTATTATTTTTGAATACAATTACTGAGACACATCTCTCAAAAATTCATAAATGCTCGTCTATTGGATACATAAAATCGTTGGTTGGCGCGAATTTCATGAACAGTTTATTGTTAGCACAATTTTTTTTATTATAATTACGTACCTTTTTGGTTGAGTGTACTCCTAAATGTCAAACGAAGGTAAGGAAGGTGTAAGGAAGAGCCAAGGAAGCTTCCATGCTACCTTACACTTAAGGAGGCCTTGAGGATATAAATTGGATTTTGTCGCTAAGGCGTCCTCAAGCATCAAAGCGACCTTGAGGCTCCCTTAAGGAAGGTTTATAAATACGGGCCTTAGACTGGCTTGACGTCTATTTGATATAGGTATCAGCTGACGAAGAAGTGCATCTCAGATTCGATTTTTTAGTAGTGGTCTGAAATGGCAATCCTGCAAGTAAGGACCGTATTAGCAATATTTTTACTGAATATCTCATTGCCAAAAAATAATGACAATTTTTGAGAACAAGAAATTGATTCAATATTTAAAAATTCACAGCAAAAATGCTTGACCGAAACAAACACACTTTTTCGTTTATATATTGTTAAGCGTCAAATACTCGTCAGTAGCGGTACGAGAACCAAGTGCAGCCCTGTACGTATGCCGTCAAAGCAAATTAAAGCCGTCAAGTGTCAAGATTTGTTCGGGTGGATTTTTAGTTATCACTAGCCGAACATCTTCTGTTCACTGTTGATACGGCTGACAGTCTAAAGTATCGGATAACAGGGTATAGAAAATATACAAACTTTATACGATGTAATACTAAATGATGGTGGTGCAAATATGACTATAACGCGGGTTAGCATTCACCACAAAGTTCAGAAAAGTTGGCAGACCCGTGTTTTCGAATAAAGTAGTGTTATAACCCGATGATGCAGATCGCATCCTGGTTTTGGGCATTGAAAAACAAAAAATTCGCGTCGACAATGATTTTAGTCAGAAGTCTGATTTTGTAATTTATTTCTTTTGAAATGCAGATACGTTTATAGTAACATACAGGTGTGTTTTTAGTAGCAGATCGGTCCATAACTCTACTACTGTAGGAGAGATATCAAAAAAAGTTATAGGCAAGCATATAGTCGATGGAGTTGGCCGTTACTTGATGGAGATCCATACTAATACGGAGATCCATACTAATACACAAAGTATTCCCGATGAATGATCACCACTTTTATTTAAAACTTGTGACGATCGTTTCGACACACAGTGTCTTTATCAAACAATGATTTTAAACTTACAGTACTAGGCTATTTATACAAGATATACACAGTAATGGGGAACTATTATGGCTAATCGTTTGTTCTACGAAAATCATCGGACAGATTTAGTAAGGGTGAACTATTTAAATCCGTTTGGTCATTAAGGAGGTTACCTGAGAATTTGAGCTTGTTGATTTCTAATGCTTCTAAAATTTAATTTGCGTCCCTTCTATTCTATGTGTAATATTTCAAAATCTTCGTTGAAATGATGGTTTTCGGAGATCAAATGATTAGCGTAATTAGAATTACAGAGTTCGTTTACAAATGACTTTTTATGTTCGTCGATGCGGTTTTTGAAAGCTATTCCACTTTGTCCAATATAAACTTAAGGGCAATCCACACATTCTAATTTGTAGACACCAGACTTTTCGTTTTTAGTTGATTTCGTTTTATTGTTTTTGATTAAGTTGCCTAGTGTCTGTTTGCATCTGAAGGACATATTGCGGTCTAATTTCTTGAGCTTAAGTGCAACGTTTTCTGATAACTGTCCTATTTATGTAATTGAGTTATATGTATTATTCGATCGATTGTCGGTAATCTGAGGGTATACTAAGGTAACTTCTTTTTTGTATTGCTTCTTTTTTATTATAGTGTTACAAGTCTTAAGTCGATTGGGCAAGAAAACACTTGGTACGGACTTAACTATTTATTTGCATTAACTAAAGGGTTTTTCAATAAGGACGGGTCGATGTTGGCAGTCTGCGGCGGCCATGAAGTTTTGACAGCGTGTGTCAAATTTGGTTGTTTATCATCAGTCACTGACGCCAAATCACTAAGACAGGTTACACAATTGAGCAGCGAGTACAAATTATAGAACTTTATTATCAAAATGGGTGTTCACTAGTGCAGACCATGCGCACGTTACGCCCATTTTACGGAAGACGCGGGGGTCCTTCAAAGTCGACTTTGCAACGTTTGGTGTGGAAATTCGAGACGACTGGTTCAGTTAACAATCAGCCAACACCCTTACGTCAAAGGAGTTCCAGATCAGCCGAGAATGTTGCCGCTGTCCGTGAAAGTGTCCAAGAGAACCCAAGGAAGTCAATTCCTCGCCGTTCACAAGAACTCGGCCTTTCGCAGACTTCAACCTGGAGAATTTTGCGCCGGGACTTGGGCCTACATCCATACAAGATCCAACTTACCCAGGAGCTCAAACATGATGACCATAGACGACGTCGTGTGTTCGCTAACCGGGCTTCGGAGCGTTTGGAAGAAGACCGCAATTTTGGCCGAAAAATCATCTTTAGTAACGAGGCGCATTTTTGGATGAATGGCTATGTTAACAAGCAGAATTGCCGCATATGGGACAACGCTAATCCTCACGAGATTCACCAGATAAAAATGCATCCATAGAAAGTTACTGTTTGGTGCGGATTCTGGGCCGGCGGCGTTATTGGTCCGTACCTTTTTGAAAACGGCGTTGGTGAAGCCATTACCAGCGAGGGCTACAGAAGGATGCTAATGGATTTCTTTTATCCCAAGTTAAACAACATGGAGGTGAACGACATGTGGTTCCAGCAGGATGGCGCTACCTGCCACACAGCGGACGCCACGTTGGCCCTTCTGCACGAACGATTTGGGGGTATGGTTATCTCTCGCAGAGGTGACGTGGATTGGCCAACAAGATCGTGCGATGTAACCCCACTAGACTTTTTCTTGTGGGGTTTTCTGAAGTCACAGGTCTATGCCAATAAGCCGGAGTCTATCGCTGCCCTTAAGGTGAACATAATCCAGTCCGTGGCTCGAATTCAGACGGATGTATGCAGCAGAGTGATTGAAAATTGGACCACTCGGGTCCGTGCCACCGTGAGAAGCCGCGGAGGACATTTGAACGATGTGATATTCCACACCCAATGGCATACATGGGCCTTCCAAATAAAAACAAAAATTATTTGATATCTCACACACAGCTTGTTTTATTTCATTTTAACATCAACCCGTTCTTATTGAAAAACCCTTTATATACACTACGCCTAACCTAACACTTAACAGTCTAATTTATTTACAGTCACTGAGTCACTACACTAATTCATATTTGTCCTTCGCTTCACTAATTTATGTTACTGTACATTTATTTTGCGCGCGCGCCACTGGTATATTGCGTATCCCGTCGCAGATTCACTGTTCTCTGTTAACTGTCTCCGTGAACTTCCATGCGATTTATACCCCCACGACGATTAAGACAAGCAATGTATCGGAACTGGGCAGTAGTAGCGAATTATATAATATACAGGGTGGGCCAATAGTGCGTGGACGGAGGATTGTGGGCTTACTGAAAAATATTTCAAAAATCTGTCACTTGATCATTGTAGGGACCCTTAAGGGCTATAACGTAAAAATATTTGCACTTAAATTTTGACGTTTATACAGGGTGATTCATATCAAAGTTACATGTTTTTGAATGGAACCCCCTATATATTATTGCATATTTGGATTCCTTGGTTAATTTTAGTGTGACCTTATGTATCACACATGGAACTTTAAATAAACCGTTTAGACGCAAATCACCATTTTTGGTATAAGTAGGTATCAGAAAAAAATTGAATATCGCAGCGATTATAAAACTTAGAAGGCCGTGACTTTGCGGTACGACTAAGCATGAAATGCGTCACCTTAGGTCAGACGGCTAAATTTGAATTCTTTTTGTACTTGGAGAAATCAGTAGATTAATTAAGGAAACTTCAATCACAGATAACTTGATTTTTTCAAATGGGAATGCCTATTTTGGTTTAAAGAATCAAATGTAAAATTTGATTACCTTTCTAACGATATAGCACTCTCGATATCAATCTTTTTTAGTTTTCATTTTATTTCGAATTCTCAGTCAAATCGGTGTTTTTCAATTTTGCTGCATGCAAGCAACCTAGCAGGCCATGAAAAATAAACAAAAGCTCGTTAATATGGAAGAAACCAACTAACTTGGTAGAAAGATGCAAACTAACTAGAGCAACGAGGCAAGATTATGAAAATTCCTTACAACATATTAGCTCTATCCAGAAACAATAGCGGTAACAAGAACGCTCATTTTTCACAGCCTATTAGCTATTAGCCAATTTCCAAAGTCAGTAAAAAAATATTTAATCAAAGGGAAACTACTACTGATTGTTGCTGGCAGTAAAATATGTATGTCTTTTGAATAAATTTTCACATTTAATGTTATAAAAAAGTAGCCATTTCCGTAAGTCAAAAGTAATGATACCTCTGACTGGAACCCTTCAAATTCTTTAGTAGGTACTTCTACTTATTAGCAAAATCGCGGAAAGTGAATCTTGATTTGCAGTCTGTTTGAATTGTAAAATATAATTTAGTTCGCAGAAAACTACATAAAAAAAACACAATTACAACATAGCGTAATTAAAAAATGCTAGCATCATTTCAATAAATTTTTAGCATGCTCCAGTTGGAGATATCTTCACTTTTGACTTAACTAAACCGAAATGACTAATTTTTTTATCCCATTAAATGTGAAATTTCGTTCTAAAGATGTTAGACTGTAAGCAAAAATCGCTGGTAGTTTTCCTTTTGTTTCAAAATTTTTAATCATTTTGGAAGGTTGTCAAGCTCTTGTAGACATCAATAGCTAGTATGCTGTGAAAAACAAATACTTCTGCCATACCCCCGCTACTCATTGGCATTAGATATCTTGCGACTGTTGTATCCGGTTAGAGCTAATATGTTGTAAGGAATTTGCATAATCTTGCCTCGCTGCTCTAGTTAGTTTGCAGCTTTCTACTAAGTTAGTTGGTTTCTTCCATATTAACGAGCTTTTGTTTATTTTTGATGGCCTGCTAGGTTGCTTGCACGCAGGAAAGTTGAAAAACGCTGATTTGACAGAAAATTTGAAATAAAATGAAAACCAAAAAAGATTGATATCGAGAATGCTATATCTTTAGAAAGGTAATTAAATTTTACATTTGATTTTTTAAACCAAAATAGGCATTCCCATTTGAAAAAATCAAGTTATCTATGATTGAAGTTTCCTTAATTAATCTACTGATTTCTCCAAGTGCAAAAAGAATTCAAATTTAGCCCTCTGACCTAACGTGACGCATTCCATGCTTAGTCGTACCGCAAAGTCACGGCCTTCTAAGTTTTATAATCGCTGCGATATTCAATTTTTTTCTGATACCTACTTATACCAAAAATGGTGATTTGCGCCTAAACGGTTCGTCTAAAGTTCAATGTGTGATACATAAAGTCACATTAGAATTAACCAAGGAATCCAAATATGCAATAATATATAGGGGGTTCCATTAAAAAAAATGTAAGTTTGATATGAATCACCCTGTATGAACGTCAAAATTTGAGTGAAAATATTTTTACATTATAGCCCTTAAGGGTCCCTACCATGATCAAGTGACAGATTTTTGAAATATTTTTTAGTAAGCCCACAATCCTCCGTCCACGCACTATTGGCCCACCCTGTATATATATATATATATATATATATATATATATATATATATATTTATATGCGGTACCACTGGGCGCAACCCCATGTTAAATCTTAGGTTCAGTCGGCGTCCAGTGTCACTTGGCGTCCAGATATACGGACGCCGAGTGACATCTGGCTGAAACTTCGCCTATAGGTTGCTTCTATCACAGGTATCCCAAAAAACACAAAAGTAGCTGGACGTTATCTGACACCGTAAATCGATCGGTGGATATTTTGTAGTTCGGACGTTTCGCACCCGCAGCGCTGGTGGCGAGCCGAAAGTATACAGCTCGTGTATAGAATAGGTCATACCATAGGTTTACTCGGCGTCCACTTTTTTTTGGGCGTGTCTACTTTCGAATATCCGTTATAACCATCGAGCGGTTTACCTAGCGTCCTTTGTATAGCCATATGGGAAAAGTACGTTGACCTCTTTCAGTGGCAAATATTAAACCAACATAATTCTTGTTTGCCCAGAGTCCGACAATTTGGGTGATAATATAGTATCGCCATCAGCGGCGTCCCGCCAAAAGTAATCGATCTGGATTGTCGACTACTCGTCTTTAAATTCAGATGAAAGGCTTTTTACAGTGACCGTTCACTTGTGAAAATGTCATAGTTGTTTGGGGTGTGTTCTTCGGATAGTCACATTCTGAAAAAGTATTTGTTGTTGTATGTTGCTAGTTAAACAGGAATTCAGACTCTTTTATTTCCCACACAACCTTTTATACATTGTCGAAAGCAATTATTGTAAGCGTGGTGGCTCCATTGATTGTTGATCTTATTTGTAGCTTGTCTTTAAATTTTATGTTCAAATCTATCACTTCAGCGTATAAATTTGTACACCTAGCAAACATTTAGTCTCATACACCAACCATGCTTCGCGTCTTTATCACAATGATTTTCATCGATAACTGTGCTAGGGTTATGTTCTGTTTTCGGTGATCAAGCAGATTATAGTGAGGTATTTTTTGTTTGACCTAATAATATTTAATTGTTAGTGTTAATTATCTATTTTATATACCGGGTTATTTATGTTATCCGACATGGAACATTATGGCTAAAGTATTTGATTAAAAAGAATATAATAATTTCTAATGGATAGGGACCCATTAAGGCTACATTTTAAAAATATGTTCTGTTTTCGGTGATCAAGCAGATTATAGTGAGGTATTTTTTGTTTGACCTAATAATATTTAATTGTTAGTGTTAATTATCTATTTTATATACCGGGTTATTTATGTTATCCGACATGGAACATTATGGCTAAAGTATTTGATTAAAAAGAATATAATAATTTCTAATGGATAGGGACCCATTAAGGCTACATTTTAAAAATATGTTCATGATATACAGGGTGTCCCCAGTACACAAAATGTATCAAAGTTATATTTTTTAATGGAACACCCTATATATTACCTCATGTTCAGATTCCTTGGTTAATTCTAGTGTGACTTTATGGGACACAGGGGACTTAAAGCAAACTGTTTGGGTGTAAATCACCATGTTCGGTATAAGTAGATGCCAGAGAAAAAAATAAATATCACAGAGATTATAAAACTTTGAAATCGGTGACTTTGCCGTATTACTATGCATAAAATGCGTCAGCTTGGTTAGACGGTCAAATTTGAATTACGTTTGTGCTTGGAAAAGTCGGTCGTTTAATTAGGGAAACTTCAATCAGAGATAACTTGTTTTTTTCAAATGGGAATTCCTAACCTTTTTTATACGTTTAGTAAAATTTTATAGCCTTCCAAACGATATAAGGTTGTGAGTATTAGTCTCTGGCAGTTTTCGATTAATTTCAAATTTTCCATCAAATCACTGTTTTTCAATTTTCCTCCTATAAGCCCCCCTATAATGGTTTTATGCCTCTAGATATTTCCTCAACAGGTCAATGGACAGCCTATTATAAATACTACAAACTTTTCAGTTTCACAACGCCCCACCCCCCAACCACCCCAATTTCACCGCACCCAAAAAAGAGTTAGGCAATGATCAGGAACCCCTAAAACATCTAGAAACGAAGATTGAGTTGTTTTCATACTTTTACTTTTTTTTATTATTGCTACGCTGCCAGTGACACGCCTTTTAACAAACATACGCGTTTTCCACCCTCACCACGGTAATAATACTGACTCAAAATTTCATTAGAATCAATTTAATAGTGTCCACGTAACCGCCTCAATTTCACGCCACCCAAAAAAACTCAGAAAATGATCAGGAACCTCTAGAACACTTAAAAACGAAGTTTGAGCTGTTTTTATATTTTTAGTTTTTTTATTATTTCTGCGCCTCCACTGGCACGATTTATAAAAACGATACGCGTCTTCCATCCTCGCCATGGTAGTAATACTGTGTCAAAATTTCATTAAAATCAATTCAACAGTTTCCTCGTTACACAATATAGAATGATCTAAATCAATACTCTCGTATGTTTACACCAGAGAAAAACTCTCTTTTGGTTTCTGTAACAGGCAAGGCAACGTTCGAATGGACCTAAAAAAGTTATTTATTTCGCTAGGTCTTCCTTCACAGGTCAGTGGACAGTCCATTATGAAAGCAACAAACTTTTCAATTTCACAACTCTCCACCCTCCTAACCACCCCAATTTCACCCCCACCCAAAAAAAGTAGAACATGATCAGGAACCCCTAAAACACCTAAAAACTAAGTTTGAGCAATATTTATTTTTTTTGTTTTTTGTTAATTACTTCGCCGCCCATGTACCGATCTTCAAAATTATAGGAACATTACCTACTATGACCCCACAGCATATTGCTGCCCAAATTTCATCACAATCCATGGAGCGGATGCTGAGATTACGCGGCTAGAAAAAAGCGACAGACAGACAGACCGACAGACAGACAGGCAGACCGACGGAAATGAGTGACGTGGATTTTCGTTATGTAGAAACGCGTATTATCTCAAAATCGAAAATTTTCGCGATCACAATCCTCCCCTCACCTATCGGTGTGAGAAGTAAAAAATGGAGTCAAGTTGATTGACTCAGTACTTCCCACGCATAATAATGATTTCGTTTTATTGTTTTCCCATTGCATGAAGCTGTAGTCCAAAATCTCCTTGCAACCAAATCATCGCCCACCCTCCCGCAAAAAAACGTCCAACACAAAAACTCTCGTGAATAGTTTCTTGCGTCTCCCTCCTTAGAAACTAGAACGCCACAGTTTTCATTCTGCATGCTTCAGCTGAACGATTCAAAACGATCGGGAGCCTCTAAACCATGTAAAAGCGAAGTGTGAGCTGTTTTTTTAGTTTTTTAATTACTGCTGCGCAACCACTGACACGATTTTTCAGACACTGGCGCGTTTTCCACTCTCGCCGCAATAGTCACTTCTGTGTCGAAATTTCATTAACATCAATTTAATAATTTTTGCTACATACATAGAACGAAATTAAGCAATACTCGTAAATCCATAGGTCAATGGACAAAGTATTATGAATACAACAAATCTTTCAGTTTTACAACCTCCCACCCCCCAACCACCCCAATTTCACCCCCACCCAAAAAAAAACGTAGAAAATGATGATGATAAACCCCTAAAACGCCTAAAAACAAGGTTTGAGCTGTTCTTATATTTCTAATTTTTTATTATTGCTGCACCGCCACTGACACGATTTTTCCAAAATATACCCGTTTTGTATCCTCGCCACGGTAGTAATACTGTGTCAAAATATGATATTTTGCAGAATTGCAGAAAATCACTAGATCTAGTGACATTTCACTAGACCTGGCAACAGTGGTCGGGCCAAGCTGGCCGAGTCGCCAGACTAAAAACTATCTGTTCCCTCTTACAAATCTAAAAATAGAATATTTATGGCCAACGCACCAATGAGGGTCCTCGAATCCTCAGACACTTGTCTAGCAGAGCATTGCCACGTTGCCCCATCAAATCGCAGAATACCGGAGCATTTAGGTACAGAAGGAAAACTTATGGGGTGCTATTTGAAAAAAAAGTTGGCGGTGAGTTTTAAGAGTTGATGTACAAAATAATGTTTTGAAAACATGGCATGATCGTGTCAAGGAAATTCAGGGACACCCGACATATCAGTTTGTTGTTAGCGTAACTGATATATTTTTGTATTTGTTATTATGTCGAATTTTATCATAAATATACGAAACACATTAGGTAGTACGATTTTGTGCTTTCTTATAGAAAATTTCTTAACAAGTTATGATCGCTTACAATAACGAATACCTATAGGTATATTTGAGCTACTGTTAACAGTTTCAGCTTCTAAGCTTAGCAATTGCACAAAATAACGATTCTTGAATGATTTCACATTGTGGGTGGGGAGTTGTAAGAAATGCATTTTATTGATAATAGGCTGTCCATTGAACTGTGAAGGAGACAGCTAGCGGCATAAGACAATTTGGGGTGGGGGAGGTCTGGCGCGATGATTTGATTGCAAAGTGATTTCAGGTTATAGCTCCATGCTATGGGAAGTACTGAGTCAATCAACTTGACTTAATTTTTTGACTTCAGGAAACAAAGTATGTAGGTAAACCACCACCGCTAAATAATTATGCAATTGTTCGTTGACAAATCGATTATGTGAGCCGGAGCAGTAGCAACCGAGTCTTATAAACCGGCCGTTTTTGCTTCGATTCTGCCTTTAAGGCTGCTCGAAGTTACAAGGTAAAATGTGATCGTGAATAACTCCACATTTACCAGAAAGGGTTAACCCGGCGTCCACCTTTTTTAAGCGTATCTATTTTCGGAATATCCTTTATCGTACGAAGTTCAAACGAGCGGTTTACTCAGCGTCCCTGAGTCCCTCGTAGTCGCATGAAACGAGACCTTGACTGAAACTGAACTGAAAACTAAACGTGCAAAATTTGATTTCAATCAGTACACGTATGTATTTGTTAATGAGCGGTCTGCTGAGCGTCCAGTTGCTTTGGTATTTGGTAACCCCTAAAACGCCTGCATGGGCAGCGGAGTAGTTCGCAAAAAAACATAACTATTCAAATATTCTTCAAACTTTGTTTAATATCAAATTAGTATTAGCGCTAGCGATTTTCTTACTAGATGAGAAACTTAGTCGTAACATTTACTACACCAAAATCCAAAATCGTACATTTGGGAAATATAGAGCATGACCATCACTTATTTTGTATTATTGGGAGAACAAAGAGATAGCTTATATCTGAAAATCAATATAGTTGTCTAACAACTACATATATAAAAACTCAGCTGTTTCCGAGATATTTTATTTTCTTAATGTTCTTTCCTGAAAGCAACGATACACTTTATTAACTTTGCATTAATTATTTCCAAGACAACTTTCACTTTTCTAACATATTTTAATTCGTATTTATTTAGAACAAATGGCACATAGGATATTCAGTTAGTTAAGTATAATGTGCTTGTGAAGAGCGATACGAAACGACATTTTGTTGGATGGAGCGCCCTGTATGTTTTTATATTTTAATTCTCAGTTCCATTCTAAACGCAAGCAGTACCTATAACATATCTTACATAAAAACTATTTTAGAGACATTTCACGTCTATAAATGTTTTCCCATAAGCAAGAATTTACTATTATAACTAACAATTTCTATCCCGCCTCCATAATTCAAAAAAATATGGGCAACTTTTTTTAGCGCACAAAAATTTCTTAATTTTGTTTAATCCAAATTGATTGTTTTGCTTAAATACAAAATTGACATAACAAAGATTTGATCAATATGTTTAGTCTAGCTATGTATCTTTTATCTCTCATTCGTATCATTTTGAATATTGGTTCTCAAAAAAAGAGGCAGATAACAGCAGCCGTTTCGCATCAGTACATTAGTAGGAACATTTTTGTTCGTATAAAACTAAATAAATAGTGACTATATATAAATATCTATATTCTAGTCTTTCTAACTTCTTACAATAGCTAAACAAAATTTCTGTAAATACCGTCACTTCGATTTTGGCAACACCTCCGATGAATTAAAAAAATCTATTATAACCTACAAAATTGCTTAAGATCACTAAATAATCGATATATTATCTCCAAAATCCTTATTAATTAACAGTGGTCTACTTTGAATAGTCACGCTCATAAACATATAGCATATAACAAATTACTTTTTTAAATAATTTGGACGTGATTGTTGTACTCACACCTTTGAATATCTGTTGACTAGATCCTTTCTGTTAGAAACGAAATTAAAACGATCAATAAATACTGTTATTCGTTAATAAAACATAGTTACTAGGATTCAGTAACATTACCTAAAGTGGTAACGAGTTTTTTGCCATCTAGTGTAAGTCATCGTAGCTGTAGAATTAATAAATAAAAATGGAGTCAAGTTGATTGACTCAGTACTTCCCACACATTAGGGTGATACCAATTTATTATTTTCCCATAGCATAAAGATTTAGTCTGAGATCCCCTTGCAACAAAATCATCGCCAGTACCCCCCCGCCCCCCAGATTGTCATATGCCGCTAGGTCTTTCCTGCACAGGTCAATGAACAGACTATTATCAATAATACAAACCTTTCAGTTTTACAACCCCCCACCCCCCCCCCCCCTCCAGCCCAATTTCACCCCCACCCAGAAAAGGTACAAAACGGTCAGCATCCCCTAAAACATTTAAAAACGAAATTTGAGCTGTTTTCATATTTTTAGTTTTTTGATTATTGCTACGCTGCCACTGACATGATTTCTAACAAGCATACGCGTTTTGCATCTTCACCACAGTAATAATAATGTGTCAAAATTTAATTACAATCACTTTAATATTTTCCACGTTACAAAATACAAAACGATCTAAAGCAATAAATACTCGTATGTATACAGAAAATTCCCTTAGTTTCGGTAATAGGCAAGACAATGTTCAGATTGACCTAAAAAGGTGATTTATGTCGCTAGGTCTTCCTTCACAGGTCAGCGGACAGCCTATTATGAATACAGCAAATTTTTCAGTTTTTCAACCCCCCACCCTCCTACCACCCGAATTTCATCCCCAGCCAAAAAAACTCAGTAAATAATCAGGAACCTCTAAAACACTTAAAAACGAAGTATGAGCTGCTTTTATATTTTTAGTTTTTTTATTGTTTCTGCGCCGCCACTGGCACGATTTATAAAATCCATACGCATTTTCCATCCTTGCCACGGTAGTAATACTGTGTCAAAATTTCATTAAAATCAATTCAATAGTTTCTTCGTTACATAATATAGAACGATCTAAAGCAATACTCATATGTACATCTGAAAAGCCCTTTAGTTTCTGTAATAGGCATAAGGCAATGTTCGGATAGACCTAAAAAAGTTATTTATGTCGCTAGGTCTTCCTTCACAGGTCAGTGGGTAGTCTATTACGAATACAACGAATTTTTCAATTTTACAACCCCCCAACCCCCAACCACCCCAATTTCCACCCCCACCCAAAAAAAGTAGAAAATGATCAGGAACACCTGAAACGCCTAAAAACGAAGTTTGGGGAATATTTGAAATTTTTCGTTTTTTGCTAATTACTCCGCCGCCAATGCACCGATTTTCAAAATTATAGCAGCATTACCTACTACGACCCCACAGCATGTCACTGCCCAAATTTCATCACAATCCATGCAGCGGTTACTGAGATCACGAGGACAGAAAAACGCGTACAGACAGACCGACAGACAGACAGACCGACCGACGGAAATGAGTGACGTGGATTTTCGTTATGTAGACATCATGAAACGCCCAAAAAGTGTATCATCTCAAAATCGAAAATTTTCGCGATTACAATACTCCCCTCACCTATCGGTGTCGGAAGTAAAAGTAATGCAATACAAAAAGTAAGTCAGCTTGTTAGTTCAGCCCCCGAGAATAACAAAACTCCCAAAGAAGCGACAACCAGGGCGGTGTATTTGATTTTCTTTTCATTTCAATTGGACCACATTCAACTATCATGCAACTCTGTCTAGTTTGATACATTTTTTCGGCAACTGAAAACTGGCAGCAATAAAATAAATTTGTTTTTATATCACGTCAACTAAAAAACTCCAGGTTGATCTACTTTAGGGGCGATTTTACTGAAAAATATAACGTACAGGTCTATACCTATACGCAAGCACGAGGGATAATTAGTTTCCGCAGCTATGGGTTTTTAGTGGCGTAGATAAGGGGGGATGAGGGGATATGTCCCCCTTGGAACTAAGCATAAAAATGAACTATATCATGTGTCTTACTATAGAACCCCCCTCCCCGAAACGAAATACTGGATTCACCGCGTTACGATATCAAACCGAAAGATGAGTGTAAAGCGGCCTGTTTGGTGCCTGACCATGCAATATTGAAATTACTCTGTATCTTCTCGTCGCTTTGTTACGCGTCGGTTCGGTGGCGACCAATTTGAATTTCTGTTATTCTTACCTGCCCCCTCTCAGGGTCATTGACCAGACGCTGAGTAAACCTATACAAGTAAAGACGCCAAGTAAGCCTGTCCACAAACATTGGTTCTATACAGCAAAGTATACACTATGCGCTGGGTAACCTGTTTCTGGTTCGGACGCCCAGTGAACCTACATATAAATATATATATATATATATATATACTTGGCTGGCGCACCAAGTGAGGACAGTACATATTAGTGACCAAGTGAGGACAACGAGATAATGGCATAATTTTACGATAGATATTACGAAGATGTGCCATTTGATAAGAAACATTCAAATATACACATGAAAGCTATTTTACCGATGAGAAAATGGATACGTGTATATCGAGACAAGTGAGGACCTTTCAATGAAAGAATTAAGTGAGCCACGATATACCCGCTTTTTATCCCAGAGAACAACGGAGGTCCGAAATCGGTATACAACGCACCAAGCGAGGTCATAGCTGTGTTGCCAAAATGACACCGCAATATAAGCCGTTCTACGACTTTTACTGAATAGGTGTTTTTTAAATTACACTTTACAACAACTACCCTGTTGTTGTAACGTGTAACCTGATGGACTTCAATGATGTGTGAATTCACAAATGCTTTGACATCATGTTCTGCTCCCATAGACATATGGTCATGAATCCTCCAAATAATTGATTTAGAATCAGTGTTATATAGATCTTTGTAACTACATTGTTTTTCCATTTATTGGCGAATAGTCTTTGAGACTTTGCTTTTGTTATTTTTGTGTGAATTTTAAGAATATCTGATTAATATTTTTCCTTTTAGTAAGGTGCTAAAATTTGGGTGATGGACTTTCCGTGATACTGAATAAAGTTGGTCGTTGTAATGTTCTGTACTTGGCTTGCCTTTACATAGTTTGAGGACTCAAGGTTTTTATCTAACGTGTGTATCTAACATTAGCAATAAAACTTTGACAGATTATTATTACCACGGTGGGGTCGAAAAAGGTGCATGCTTTTGAAATATCATCTTTGTGATGGCGGATTTATGAACATAAAATTAAGTCAAGTTGAGTGAGTTAGTACTTCGCACACATTGCGGTGATACCAGTTTATTGTTTTCCCATACCGTGAAGCTATAATCTGAGATCTTTTTGCAACCAAATACAAGCTGCACCGCTATTGACACGATTTCTAAAAACCTTACGCGCTTTCCAACCTTGCAACGGAAATAACACTGTGTTATATAGTACAGAACGGTCTAAAGCAATACCCTTATGTATACAACAGAAAATTGGGGTTTTCAATTAAAAGCCAAACGCGTTTACCCTCCTCGCTAAGCTAATAGTATTTGCTAGTAATACTGTGTCGAGATTTCATCAAAATCAGTTCAATATTTTCCACGCTACAGAACGATCTAGAGCAATGCCATTATTACGTATACATCAGGAAATTCTTGGTTTCTGCAATAGGCTAGACAATGTTCGGATGGATCTAAAAAAGTGTCTCAGGTCAATGGACAGCCTATTATGAATACAATAAGCTTTTCAGTTTTACAACCCTTCACCCCCCAACGATCCCAATTTCTCCCTTACCAAAAAAGTAGAAAATGATCAGTCACGTCTCAAACGCCTAAAAACGATGTTTGAGATGTTTTTATATTTTTAGTTTTTTTCATTGTTGCTGCGCCGCCACTGATACGATTTCTAAAAACCATACGCATTTTCATTCTCGACACAGTAATAATACTATGTCAAAATTTCATTAAAATCAAACAAAAGTTTCCACCAAATACAGAACGACCTAAAGCAAAACTCGTATTCGAAGTCCCTTGTTTTCTGCAATACGCAAGGCACTGTTAGGATGGACCTAAAAAAGTGTATTATGCCGCTGGGTCTTTCTCTCACAGGTCAATGTGTTTGCGTGTAGTCTGTATGTGTGTGTGTAATGGCTTTACTTTTAGCATTTAGATTTTACATTAAATTATTAAATGTTACATCATTATGCGGAATTAACCCAAGATTGACAAGTTTCATATATTTGGCCATTTTTTGATAAGCTTTAGACAGCCTATTATGAATACAGCAATTTTTTCATTTTCATAGCTAGAGATGTGTAGAACGGTTCTGATCCGGTTCATTGATCCGGATCTTTAAGGTGACCTAACTGAACCGAATCCTAAATTTAATCTCAACGGGTCAACGGGTCAGTCGGGTCATAAATTCGGCGGCTTGTTCATCAGAATCACAAAGCATGATGGTGCGTGCCACAGCGATATATGTCGGTCAGTCGATATGACGATTGGCGATGTTCAGTTTTCGGTTAAGTGTTCTGCTTAAGCTACAGGATAGCCATAATGCTCAATGTTCTGGGATCTGAATTTAAAAGAATATTTAGATAGATATTTTAGGGCGAATAATAAATGAATATTTTTCTTGTATGGTGAGTTGTGGCTGTTTATAGTAGAGACAAAAAATTCCTTTTACGTGCTAGGAGTGTATTTTAACAAATACGAGAAACTCAAAACTGAATAATTATTTACCCAAATCGAAATTTATAAAGAATAGTATTAATACATATACATCTTCTAGGTACATATTTATAAAAACATAAATATCATCTGATATAAAGATAAAACAAATTAATAAATTATACATGAAGTGTACTGCACTGTACTGGCTCATTTCTGTCTGCACCGAGTACCCAGATTGGGCGGTTCCCTCGTGCTTCGGTTGACCAATCGTTCACCTTCGATCTTGAGATCTTGAGATCGAAGGTGAAGGATTGCATTCGCTAGTCGGGATCCGACTGACTCGTGAACCGGATCATTGTTCCGCATCTTTGAGGTGTTCTAGATCCGGTGATCCGCATCTTAAAAATGACCCGATATGCCCATCTCTATTCATAGCCCTCCACCATCCATCCTGTAGTACAAAATGATTACATTATTTCCAACTTTCAGCATGCGCACAGGTCATTTTAAAGTTATACAGGGTGAGTCAAGCTCAACGCCTCGGACTCTTGTGACCAAACGATACCACTTTTCGAAAAATCGACTTTGCGAGTGTATGTAGGTCGAGTTGGACTACATTTAAAAAATAATGACCTTTATACAGGGTGTCTAATAAAAGCGTGACATATCAAAGCTGTTTTTTTAAATGGAATACCCTGTACATTATTGCATATTTAGACTCCAGTGCATTTTAGTGTGACTTTATGTATCACACATGGGACTTTAAGCGAACTGTTTAGGTGCAAAACACAATTTTGGGTATAGGTAGATGTCAGAAAAAAATTGAATATCGCAGCTATTATAAATCTTAGAGGGCTGTGACTTTGCCATGTTACTAAGCATGAAATGTATCAGCTTACGTTAGACGGTCGAGTTCGAATTACATTTGTACTTGGACAAATCGGTAGATCAATTAAGGAAACTTCAATCAAAGGTAACTTGACTTTTTCAAAGGGAATGCATAATTTTTTTTATACGATCAAATGTTCAATTTGATAGGCTTTCTAATTATATCAGGTTGTGAATATGGTAGTTTTTATTAAATTTCGAGATTTCAATCAAATCAGTGTCTTTCAATTTCCCTACCTATAAACAAACTAGCAGGCCATGAAATATAAACAAAATCATATTCAGATGGGAGAAAACAACTAACTTAGCAAAAACATCCAGCAGAACTATAGTAAAAGAACAAGATTATAAAAATTCCCTACAACAAATCAACTCTAACCAGAAACAACGGCGATAACATGTCTAAGGTTAAAGATAAGCTGAAGTATGACAGAAATGGATGACTTTTACAGCCTACTAGCGACTGCAATGTACTACAGATCAAAAATTTCCAAAATCACTAAACACTTTGAAATGAAAACAAAACTTCCAGCGATCGTTGCCGTCAGTCTAATATCTTCAGAGCGCAATTTCACATTTAATGGCATAAAACAGTAGTCATTTCCGTCAAAGGCAAAAGTAGTGATACCTCTCACTGTCGTCCTTTGAACTTTTCAGTATCTATTAGCAAGATCACAAAAAAGGAATACTGACAAATCATATTTTAATTTTCTGCCAGGTAAATTATGTTTAATAATTAGAGCAGATTTTTAATTTATTCTTCATTTTCGGCAATCTTGCTTATGAGTATTGAAAAATTTGCAGAACTCCAGTCAGAGGTATCGGTTACTATTTTTTTAAATCATGAAATGTGAGATTTTATTCTGAAGCTATTAAGCTGCCAGCAACATTACGTGGTAGATTTCCTTTCATTTCAAAATTCACAATGATTTTGTGAATCTTCAACCTTTAGAGTATTGTAGTAGCCGGTATGCTGTAAAAAATACCTATTTCTGTCATACTCCAGCTGCGTTTTGACCTTAGATGTGTTATGTCTGCTATTTCTGGTTAGAATTGATTTGTTGTAAGTCATTTTTATAATTTTGTCCTTTTACTTTAGTTCGTCCATAACTATCTGCTAAGTTAGTTGTTTTGTTCCATCTGAACAGTTTTTTGCTCATATTTCATGGCCTGCTAAGTTGCTTATAGGTAGGAGAATTGAAAAACACCGGTTTTACTGAAAGTTTGAAATTAAATCAAAACTACCAGAGATTTATATTTACAACTGCATATCATTAGAAAGCTTATCAAATTGCACATTCGATGGTATAAAAAAAATTATGCATTCCCATTTGAAAAAATCAAGTTACCTTTGATTGGAGTTTACTTGATTGATCTACCGATTTGTCCAAGTACAAATGTAATTCGAACTCGACCGTCTAACGTAAGCTGACACATTTCATGCTTAGTAACACGGCAAAGTCATAGCCCTCTAAGATTTATAATAGCTGCGATATTCAATTTTTTTCTGACATCTACCTTTACCCAAAATTGTGATTTGTACCTAAACGGTTCGCTTAAAGTCCCATGTGTGATACATAAAGTCACACTAAAATGCACTGGAGTCTAAATATGCAATAATGTACAGGGTATTCCATTTGAAAAAACAGCTTTGATATGTCACGCTTTTATTAGACACCCTGTATAAAGGTCATTATTTTTTAAATGTAGTCCAACTCGACCTACATACACTCGCAAAGTCGATTTTTCTAAAAGTGGTATCGTTTTGGTCACAAGAGTCCGAGGCGTTGAGCTTGACTCACCCTGTATATGCGTTGTGCGGCCGATTCGGGTTCAGTACCGTTGACGGTTACATGAATTTCAGATCGATCCGAAAATATACCTACTCGAAGAACAATAATAGTAAAAGGGCAAGAAAGACGCTTACAAAAAATACTCAGGTGGTCCTCTGTCGTCTATATCACCCGGTCCTCGTTTATCACTTCTAATAGTATAAACACGTAAACACTGTATATTATACATAACAGGTAGAAAATGCGAAATTAGCTTAACAATCCTAATATCTTCGAGTGATTTACCACCGCCTACCGGTCCTCACTTATTCCACCTATTCGTATAGAGGTATACTAATTCAACGTTCATGCAGTAAAATAACATTCATTAATATGTGCTAGTACGGATTTCAGTTGAGTGAAAATAAATACAACTGAATGTAAAATTAACCTTTGCAGGGATGTAGGTAATTTGGTATCTTAGATAAGAACTCTGTTAAAATTTGACCATTATAGGGAAAAAAATCAAATTATCTGTGACTGAGGTTTCTTTAATTAATCTACTGATTTTTCCAAGTTCAAAAAGATTTCAAATTTAACCGTCTGACGCACCTTATGCTCAGCCGTACCGAAAAGTCGTGGCCTTCTAAGATTAGTAATCACTGTGATACTCAATTTTTTTCTGATACCTACTTATACCAAGAATGGTGATTTGCACCTAAACAGTTTGTTTAAGGTTCCATATAAAATACATGGGGTCAAACTAGAATTTACCAAGCAATCTAAATACGCAATAATATATTCCACTCCATTCATTTAAAAAATGTAATTTTATTATGAATCACCCTGTATAAACTTAAAAATTTAAGTGAAAATATTTTAACGTTATAGCAGTCAAGGGTTCCCACCCCCCACCAAGTGACAGCCTTTTTAAATATGTGTTAGTAAGTCAACAATCCTCCGTCCGCACAGTGTTGGCCCACCCTGTATAGGTAAATAAACATATCAAATGTCTCCTAGGTCAGTATTCGGATAATTCTGAAAAGCCTAGAATTTCATATTTTTAGGGCAATCGAGGGTATTTTATGTTTACAAGAAATTTTCGGGATTTCGACTCTCCCATCCCCACCTTCCCAATTTCATCCCCTCCCAAAAACGGTAGATGATTGGTAACTTATAAAAATAACTCTGAGGGGTTTTGTCTCTCACTACACCAAGGCGAAGCTGTTTATAAAATGAATTTTTACTTCCCACACGATAGGTGAGGGGAGTATTGCGATCGCGAAAATTTTCGATTTTGAGATAATACGCTTCTTGGGCGTTTTATGATGTGTACATAACGAAAATCCACGTCACTCATTTCCGTTGGTCTGTCTGTCTGTCTGTCTGTCGGTCTGTCTGTCGGTCTGTCTGTCGGTCTGTCTGTCGGTCTGTCGGTCTGTCGGTCTGTCGGTCTGTCGGTCTGTCGGTCTGTCGGTCTGTCGGTCTGTCGGTCTGTCGGTCTGTCTGTCGGTCTGTCTGTCCGTCTGTCTGTCGGTCTGTCTGTCGGTCTGTCTGTCGGTCTGTCTGTCGGTCTGTCTGTCGGTCTGTCTGGCGGTCTGTCGGTCTGTCTGTCGGTCTGTCTGTCGGTCTGTCTGTCTGTCGCGTTTTTCTACCCTCGTAATCTCAATAACCGCTGCATGGATTGTGATGAAATTTGGGCAGCGTTATGCTGTGGGGTCGTAGTAGGTAATGTTCCTATAATTTTGAAAATCGTTATACGGGGGGCGGAACGAAAAATGTCAAATATGCCTCAAACTTCGTTTTTAAGCGTTTTAGGGGTTCCTGATCATTTTCCATTTTTTCTTGGGTGGGGGTGAATTTGTGGTGGTTGGGGGGTGGGGGGTTGTAATACTGAAAATTTTGTTTTATTCGCAATGGGCTGTCCATTAATATGTGAATGAAAGGCTTAGCGGCATGATACACTTTTTTAGGTCCATCCGAACGTTGCATGCTTATTATAGAAACCACGGGACTTTGAGAATTTTCCGATGTATACATATTAGATCGTTCTGTATTTTATAATGTTGAAATTACTGAATTGATGTTCATCAGAATTTATGATGTACACATACGAGTATTGTTTTAGATCGTTCGATATCGCGTAACGCGAAAATTGTTCAATTGATTTTAATGAAATTTTGACATAGTATTACTCCCAAGCCGAGGATGAAAAACGCGTATGTTTTGGAAAAATAGTGTCAGTGGCGGCGCAGCAATAATAAAAAAACTAAAAATATAAAAACAGCTCAAGCATTGTTTTTAGGCGTTTTACGGGTTCCTGATCATTTTCAAATTTTTTTGGGTGGGGTGAAATCGGGGCGGTTGGGGGGTGGTAAAACAGAAAAATTTGTTGTATTTATAATAGTCCGTCTATTGACCTGAAGAAGAAATACCTAGCGGCATATTGCACTTTTTTAGGTCCATCCGAACACTGGCTTGCCTATTACAGGAACCAATTTTGTGATCTGCACATACGAGTTTTGCTTTATTTCGTTCTATGTATCTTGCGTAAAGCGAAAATTATTGAATTGATTTTAATAAAATTTTGACACAGAATTACCGCTGCGAGAATGGAAAACGACTCTGTTTTTGAAAAACCATGTCAGAGGCGGCGCAGCAATAATCAAAAACATAAAATCAGCTCAAACTTCGTTTTTAGACGGGTTGGAGGCTCTTGATTGTTTCGCATTGTCCAGTTCAAGCATGTAGAAAAAAACTGTGGCGCCCTAGTTCCTAAGAAGGGAGGCGTAAGAAACTATTTACGAGGGTTTCTGTGTTGGATGTTGTTTTTGGAGGCGGATGGGCGATAATTCAGTTGCAAGGGGATTTTAGGCTATAGCTTCATGCAATGGGAAATAATAAAATGGTATCATCATTATGTGTGGGAAGTACTGAGTCAATCAACTTGACTCCATTTTTACCTATTACTACCCAGCACCATGCTGCTATTTATAAAAATATCGTCCTCTTAAAAACGCAACTTTCGGCATGCACACAGGAGACTTTCATGTGATGTATTCGTTGTGCGGCCGATTTGGTTTTAATGCAGTTGTCGTTTACGAGAAGAGCAGGAAAGACGTTTACAAAAAATACTCAGGTGGTTCTCAGTTTGTCGTGCATGTCAGCCGGTCCTCGTTTATCAGTTCTAATAGCATAAACACGTAAAGACAGTAAACATGACATGGAGAAAAGTCGAAATTAGCTTAATAATACTAATATCTACGAGTAATTCACCACCGCCAGCGGTCCTCGCTTATTCCTCCTATTCGTAAAGAGATATACTGATTCAGCTTTCATGGAGTAAAATAACATTCATTAACATGTGCTACTACGGATTTCAACTAAGTGAAAATAAATGCAACTAAATGTAAAATTAACCTTTTCCTTTGTTAAAATTCGACTATAGGGATGTAGATACCGCGTGGCACATATAGCGAAAAATTCGACCCCTCTACTAACTTAGTTCAACGGATCTATTTTGAACGTCTATTGACTAGTCTAGGCACTGCGACTACAGGAGCAAGACTTTTTCAATCAGACCAACTGAAATAGGACATGACTCGCTTTGCTTCACAGTCGTAATTGCTAAATCGCTGATGTTGAAAATGGTATCGCCCTTCGTTATGAAAAACAAGTATTCCTGAGAAGAACTGAATCAATAAACTTGACTTCTATTTTTTTAATATCTGACCATGTTTTGGGAATTATTCAATATTTGTAGACGCGTAATTCGAAAATTGATTTAATTTAACGCGTGAATCAGTTGACTGCACTTTCGGTTGGCATTTGGCGTCATAAAACGTGTCTATGCCTGTGATACAATAAAGTTAACTAGAAAGGCAACAAATCTGTAACAAGAATATACTGTTAGATAAGGGTAGATATGCTTGACAGGGGTACAACATTTATGAATTCAGGAATTTGTACTGTACAGTTATATATGAGGTTCAATCAATATGAACAATAATTGACTAACTTAGTACTTCCCACACATTAAAGTGATATCAGTTTATTATTTTCCCTTTGCATTAAGCTATAGTCTGAGATCCCCTTGCAACCAAATCATCACCCTCCTGCCCTCAAAAAACATCCAACACAAAAACTTCACCTCTCAACCCAACCACCTCAATTTCACCCCCACTCAAAAAACAGAAAATGGTCAGGAACCCCCAAAAGGTCTAAAAACTGGTTTGAGTTGTTTTGATGTTTTTAGCTTTTTTATTGTCGCTGCGCCGTAGTGACGGCACGATTTCTAAAAAGCATACCCATTTTCCATGCTTGGCACGGTAATCATACTGTGGCAAAGTTTCATTAACGATCTAAAACAATTTTCGTATGTGTATGCATATATCCGAAAATTCCAAGTCCATTGGTTTTTGTAGTAGGCAAGGTAATGATCGGATTGACCTAAAGGGCCGCCGCGCCGCTAGCACTCTTTAATAGGTCAATGGACGAATGGAAAATACTTTAGGAGAAGGCGTATAGCTTATTTCCAACAAAAAAGTTATATAAAGTAGAGTCCGATTTTCAACTGTTTCAGAGATACCTAAATTTGATTTTCATTGAAATGCAGACCTCCAAACGAAAACCATAATAAAACAAAATTTCATCGTCGGATTTTGGAATTTTTAGTATTAGTGATTAGAAAAGACGATGTCACGTCATTATTTACTAAAAGAAAGTGATCATGTATCAAACACTCAAACTCGAGATAGTATCAAAGTCAGCATGTTTTGAAAAGTGACATCAAGAAACATTACAAAAAAGGAATTTATCTTAAAAGATCGCCAAATAGTTAACCACGTACTTTACGGTAAATACATGCCCATCTTTCTAGTTATCCATTGGTACCACAAACTTCTTATAAGTGGTAAACATAGGCAACAAAATTGCATTTAAGCTCTAGAGGTGTATTGGATCTCGGGGACCGCAAAATTTCAACAACCGTATGCAAAGACGTGTCATCGGATTTTTAATTTTTGTGTACTTTAATAATGTTCTATTACATCATAAAAAAGAGATCTATCAACTAAAACTTCAGTATAGGGTCTAAAAATTGTATGATATTAGAAGAAAACTTCAAGTTTTAACTTAAAATCGAAACGTCTTAAAAAGTCGCTAGGTAATTTCTTAAAAGATGGTAGATAATCAAGCAGAACATGCAAGCCACTTTATAAAGTATCGTGTATCCATAGATTTTCACAAGTGTATAAATGAGAGGTTGTAAATAATCCAGAACGAAGTAGGGCTAACATTAAGCATGATATCTTTAGGGAACAACCTCGTATTATGGATCAGTCATGAACATACATACGCTAAAGCTGAAACTGTAGATTTTGTGCTGTGGATCAACAGTAATGAACGCACGCCTGCGCAAATTAAGATACAGTAGGTTGTGACAGCTGCGTCTCTACTTTTAGAACGGGCAACGGCGTTGGTGTTCACGCATACAAGGAAATCATCCTACAGCTCCACCTACGCTGTTGCTGGTATTTCTTAGCGGAAGATGTGGTTCACTGCGCAAACAGCTGGTATGTATCCGTACATCCGTACCATTTCATGCCAGTACACATTTTGGAGGAAGGCGATCCTGTCAGAAAAATGGATTTTTGTCGACTTATGCTTCATGTGGATGCCGGAGATGCAACTTTTTTAAGTTGGATTCTTTGGACGGATGAATTCATACATAACTGAAAATCTACGGTTACAAGACACTTTATAACGTGGTCTGCATGTTCTGTTTGCTTGCCTAACTTCTTAAGACGAATCTATTTTAAATCGCAACTTGAAGTTATCTAAAATTACAGTTTTGAGGCCATATACCGAAGTTTTGGTCAACTGATCACTTTTTATGACTAATCGTGATGTGATAGCACATCATTCAAGTAACCATAACAAAAATTAAAAACCTGATGACAAGCTTTTGCCAAACCGTCTGTTGAATTTTTGCACTCTTAGCGATCCAATATGCCTTTAGAGTTTAAGTCTCTTACTGCATATGTTTTACCACATTTACAACAAGCTTATGGTACCAATGAACAACTAGAAAGGCATGTGTTTACCTTAAAGCGCACGGTTAATTATTTGGTGATATTTTAAAGATTCCTCGTTTTGTAACGTTTTTGAAGTCACTTTTCAAAGCATGCTAATCTTGACACTATCAAGAGTGTTATACCTGATCCCTTTTTTTAGTTGGTAATGACGTGATAGCATATTTTCTAAGGACTGATACCAAAAATTTCGAAATCCGACAATACAATTATGTTTTATTAGGGTTTTAGTTTGGAGGCCTGCATTTTAATGAAAATCTCTATAACGAATACAACAAATTTTTGAGTTTTACAACCCTCCGCTCCCCCCCCCCCCCCCAATGACCCCAATCACACTCTCACCCAAAAAAGTAGAAAATTATCATCAAATCCTAAAACGCCCAAAAACGAGGTTTTTGTTTTTTGCAAATTACTCCGCTGCCAATGCACCGATTTTTAAAATTATAGGAGCAATACCTACTAGGACCCCATAGGATACCGGTACCCAAATTCTATCACAATCCACGGTTACTGATGTGACTAGCCTAGAAAAACACGCAAAGACAGACAGACCGACGTTATATAGACATCATAAAACGCCCAAAAAAGCGTATTATCTCAAAATCCAAAATTTTCTCGATCACAATACCTATCACAATTTCCTATCGGTGTGGGAAATAAAATTACCTAAAAAGAAGCAGAGGTCATAAAAAGGCGCGAAAGGCATTTCAGATGGTAGGGTAGTATCGATTAATTAATATGCATGTGGACCTCGGTTATTGCCTTAGCTACCGGTCCTCGCATATTTGTTCTAATCGTAGAGATATACAGAGAATGTGGAAAAAGTGCAACTATTTTTTAAATACTAAGGTGGTCAGATCATTTTGTACCGGTGATCACTTGTTCTCTCCTATTAGTACAGAGATATACTCAGGGCCGTAGCTAGGCGTTGACCATGGAGGGGGTTCATGGTGACCTTAGGAGGGGATCATGTATAAAAGAATATGTAATGTCTTAATTTGTTAAACATCTGTATAGATTGTATCGCTGCTTATGTGTCATGAGCACCGAGGGATTGGTTAGTAGTAGAATAAATCACTAAGCTTGGAGAAAGCATCCTTGATTATCTTTATTTTGTATTATTTTAGTAGTTATTTCATTCATGGGAATACTCATGGGGGGGTTTGAACCGGCCCTGGATATGCTTGCTGATTGCTTATTCCGTCTAAGCTACCATTCATTGGTCCTCCTGTTCGATTAGTTTAGATGAAATACTACCGCTGCGGTCAATGAACTTTGTTATTTATCTGCACAGCGTCCTAAAACGTGTCTCCAGGTAAATCGATCCATAAGGTCGATTATAGACTTCTATTTACTATAAGATTTTCAAGTATCATTATGTGTCGATTGATTCACTGTCTTCAATTATCTTCTTGAAATGTATAGGCAATGACATCTGAAACAGATATTACGAAACAGCTGCCGACACGTTCCAAATAAATCTGTTACTTTGAGACCTTTTCTGTGCCTACCTATTCCTTGACAAATAAAATCAAATGAAAATTTGTCCTTAGTAACGTAATCTGAAGGCTTGATACCTCGGTGACTACACATCTGCTGTTCACGTAGAACTGCCGTTTCTACTAGCAAAATCGATGTAACAACTAAATACTACTGGAGTTCAGCTTTAAAGGTGGACAGAGAATGTTTTTTAAACTGTGGAACAGCAGCGGTTCCTGAATTTTTGAAAGGGGGTGCACAAAAGTTTAAATAAAAAAATACACAAAAATCCTACCAGAGATTATTTAGGCCGCAGCTGCACTCTGCACATAAGTATACACAAGTATCTTTATACGAGTAGGAGGAATAAGGGAGGACTAGTGGCGGCCGTAAAGGACTCAAACATCAGTATTGTTATGCTAATTTCGACTTTTTCACGTCATGTGTGCAGTGTATACCTGTTCATACTATTAGAACTGATAAACGAGGACCGGGTGATATACGCGGCAAACTGAGGACCACCCGAGTATTTTTTATCGATCTAAAAGAATAGTTCATTTTAATTAACCAGAGTTGGTCATATGGTTTAGGTGCACCTAAGTTGCGTTTTTTAAGTGGATGAAATTTGAAAAGCGGCATGCTGCTGGGTGGTAATAGGTAAAGCTTCATTTCATGAAAGCTGTGCGTTGGCGTAGTAAAAGACAAAACCCCTCAGACTTCTGTTTGAGCGTTTTATGAGTTAATCATCTACCATTTCTGGGAGGGGCTGAAATTGTTAAGGTGGGGAGGGTGGAAACCTTGAAAATTTGTTGTAAACATAAAATACCCTCCATTGGCCTAAAAATATGAAATTATATAGGTACTTCTTCAACTTATTCGGTTACTGACCCAGTAGACATTTGATACGTTCATTCACATATACAGGGTGGACCAATAGTGAGCAGATGGAGCATTGTTGACTTACTAAAACATATTTCAGAAATCTGTCACTTGGTCATGGTAGGGACCTTTGAGTGATATAACGTTGAATATCTTCACTTAAATTTTGATGTCTATATAGGGTGGTTCATATCAAACTTACATTTTTTTGAAGGCGACTCCCTATACATTATTGCATATTTGAATTGCTTGGTGAATTCTAGTGTGACTCAATGTATCTTATATTGAACTTTAACGAACCGTTTAGGCACAAATCAGCATTCTTGATATAAGTAGGTATCAGAAAAAATTTAAATATCGCAGTGATTATAAATCTTAGAAGGCCGTGACATTGCGGTACGACTAAGCATGAGATGCGTCACCTTAGGTCAGACGGTTAAATTCAATTTTTTTTTTTGTACTTGAAATCAGTAGATTAATTAAGGAAACTTCAGTCACAGAGAACTTGATTTGTTCAAATAAGATTACCCATTTTTGTTTACAGAATCAAATGCAGAATTTGATTACCTCGATCTCAATCTTTTTAGTTTCCATTTTATTTAAAATTTTCAGTCAAATCAGTGTTTTTCAGTTTTCCTACTTATAAGAAATCTAGCAAGTCATGAAAAACAAACAAAAGCCCGTTAAGATGGAAGAAACCAACTAACTTAGTAGAAAGACACAAACAAACTAAACAACACAACAAACGGAAATTCCTTACAACACATAATCTCTAACAACGGCGGTAAGAAATCTAATGACAATGACCAGCTGGCGTATGACAGAAGTGTTATTTTTCCACAGCCTACCAGCTATTGAGATCTACTAGAGCTTGATAACAAAAAACGATTAAAAATATTGAAACAAAAAAAACTACCAATGATTGCTGCTGACAGTTTAGCATCGTCAGAATGAAATTTCACATTTAATGGGATAGAAAAGTAGTCATTTCTGTTAAGTCAAAAGTAAAGATATCTCTAACTGGAGCACTCTGAGCATCTATTGATGTGATTATTAGATTTTTTTTATTACTCCATGTTGTAACTGTGTTTATTTCATGTATGTTCCTACCAAGTAAATAATGTTTTATCATATAACATACTGCAATTCAGTTTTCATTTTTTGCGATTTTGCTAATAAGTAGAAGTACCAGTGAAGAATTTGAAGGGCTCCAGTCAAAGGCATCATCACTTTTGACTTACGGCTATTTTATGGAAATAAATGTGAAAATTTATTCTGAAAATACAGATACTCTCCTGCCAGTAACGATCGCTGGTATTTTGTCTTTTATTTAATTTTTTTGTACTGATTTTGGATATTTGCGTATAGCTAATAGGCTGTGAAAAGTAAGCCTTCTTGTTGCCGCTGTCGTTTCTGGTTAGAGCTGATATCTTGTAAGACATTTTTATAATCTTACCTCACTAATCTAGTTTGTTTGCGTTTTTATGCCAAGTTAGTTGGTTTCTTCCATCTGAACAGGTTTTTGTTTATTTTTCATGGACTGCTAGATTGCTTATAAGCTGGGAAAGTGTAAAACACCGATTTGACTTAAAATTTGAAATAAAATGAAAATTAAAAAAGATTGATTCCAACAATCCTACATTGTTGGAAAGGTTATCAGGTTTTAGATTCGATGGTATAAGAAAAATTAGGCATTCCCATTTTAAATAATCAAGGTACATGTGATTGAAATTTCCTTAATTATTCTACTGATTTCTCCAAGTACAAAAAGAATTCAAATTTGATCGTATGACCTAAGATGACACGTTTTATGCTTAGTCACACCGTAAAGTCACGGCCTTCTAAGTTTTATGATCGCTGCGATATTCATTTTCCTCTTATACCCACTTATACCAAAAAAAAAGTGATTTGCGCCTAAACGGTCCGTTTAAAGTTCCATATAAGATACATGAAGTCACACTAGAATTCACTAAGCAATTCACATATGCAATAATATATAGGCGATTCTATTAAAAAAATGTTAGTTTGATAATCAGCCTATATAAACGTTAAAGTTTGAGTGAAAGTATTTTAACGTTATAACCTTCATGGGCCCTACCATGATCAAGTAACAGATTTTTGAAATATCCTTCTAAGTCAACAATCCTCCGTCTACTCACTATTGGCCCACCCTGTATTGCATCTATCACATAATAATATGTACTCTGAGAGGAATTCACATATTTTGTTGGAATGTTTGAAAAGAAAAGCATTTTATAACTTATCGAATTTTTAAAGCTGAAGCTGGATTGACATGAAACGAGTGAAATCGGGTCAAGCCAGACCAAAAACTCTTAGGATGCTTATCGGAGCAGCTACAATCTGACGAACTTGGAACGATTTGACTCGGATAGCACTCTACTCTCTCAGACACTCTCTCACTCTCACTCTAAAATATGCTTCTCAGTTGTACAAAAATGAGCTTTAACAATTTCAAAAGGCATATCACACGGTATCTAAAACGTCAGTTGAATTGACCATCTTAGATTCCAAACGAAAATTGTATCACTCGATAGTAAACTAATTGAAACACCTGCTAGTTCTCATGCATAAGGGCATGGTTCATGATTTCAGAACTGTCTAGTAATCACTATACCGAAGATCCTACTCCTTTCAAGAATTAAACCCTTCATGCATAGAGCGATGACCTGCAATCTAAAACTTTTCTGCCACAAAAGCCGCTTAGATCTCATTCCAAATGTTCCTCATGATGGGGCACTTGTGAACAAAATTATGACTCGCAACACCTAATTTTCTTCTCAAAGACAGCAACGTGTAATATGGGAAGCTAAACAATCAAGTACACAAAGAGAAGGCGAAATATCGTGAGAGGCATTAGTCTGCCGGTATTTCATCGTTGCCGAGTTTCAGGACCTCACTTGTTGCATGCACTGGTATGTAACGTATATGGGGTGCCGGTATACAAACTCGAGAAACCATCTGGTGCCAAAGCGGTGAACTAAAATGTATACGTTTACCATAAAACGAAAAAAATGAGGACCAGCTGAAATTTTCAAATTTGACTCAAGACCATATCCGCAACTCACCACAAAAATTTCAAGCAAAGTCCTTGTGAGGTCCGTATATTGGTCCTCACTTGGTCGAGGTCCTCACTTGTTATGCAGATTTTGCACGGGCTAGCCTCACTTGTACCACGGGCCAAAAATATATATATATATATATATATATATATATATATATATAATTTTGGGGGTGTAAGTTAGAGCAAATATAGTATCTTTTCTTATTATTGTGTCACCCAAAGAGGTATTTGTTTTTGATCAGGTGACGTCCGATTCAAAATTTTTAATGGGACACCCTGTATATTTGTGACTTTTTATGTTCCACCCGATAAAACAATTCCAACAAACTAGCACACTTGGGGTCTAAAGTGATTAATTCAAGAGCTTGTGCTTGTGCTTAAGGGATGGTACCACTACCATTGATTATAACATGTACCTCTACAGTTAAATTATTTTGATAGTGTTTCATAATGGTCCTTTAAACACCTGTAGCTCTTGAATTAATCACTTTTTTCCCCAAGTGTGCTAGTTTGCTGGAATTGTTTTATCGCGATGAACACAAAAAGTCACAAATATACAGAGTGTCCCATTAAAAATTTTGAATCGGACGTCACCTGACCAAAAACAAATACCTCATTGGGTGACACAATAATAAGAAAAGATACTATATTTGCTCTAATTTACACCCCCAAAATTATAACTCGCTACTACTACCCAGTTCCGATATATTGCTTGTCTTAATCGTCATGGGACACCCTGTATTAGATGCCTGCCACCGCCTACCGTTGTTTTGGAAAGCTCCTCCAACGTTCGCGGCCGCTTTTCTAGAAAGGGACAGGGCCGGACCGGCACACTGCCCCCTCCTTAAGGCTGTTTCGTCCCGAAACGTTCATGTCAGAATCGACACAGAACGCCCTTCTTGCAGCTAGAAGTTCGGTAAGAGAAGCAATCCAAGGTTCTGTGTTCTATCGGTCCTCTTGGATTCCAGCTACAGACCAGAATTTCGATCCTCGTGAACCTGAAGAGGACTTCTAGCATGTTTCCGATGATCCCTCAATCCAGCCCGTTCCGTCTGCAAGCTAGCTTTGGAATCGCCAGTTTCAAAACATTTGCGGTTAGCAGCTTCTCTCTGAGGTTCAGGAGTGCCTTCCATACAGCCCGGTACGTTGGTTTCTGATAGGATTTTTCCTTCGAAATCAAGTAGTAGAGTCGTCTCTGACCAGTTCGTAACTCCAGCACTTGTCCGACTCGTCCACTCTGTCTCTTCAGCTCGTCCTCTTGGACAAACCGACGTTGGAATTCACTGGCAATCCCTCGGGACATCCGAAGATCTCTTGCGACACAATGTGCCAACGCGTATTCATCCGGCACCGTGAACAAATCTCGATGTTCCTCACGAGTCACGCCAAACCTAGCCTTCGCTGTACCAGTGTGAGTGGCCACGAAATCCCCGAAGCTCAGCTCTAGGTGGAGTTGCTCAAGTTCTCTAAGTTGTGCCTCCGCAACCTGTTGAAGTGTGAAGTGTGAAGTTTTCCACCGTTGGCCTTCTTGATTTGATAGATTACGTCATTGATCTTCTTGACGATCTCATACGGCCCCCCAGGAGCTCTGGAGCTTCGGTGACAAGCCACGGCGTCTGTGAGGGTTGTACAGCCAGACCCTACGTCGTACGTCATCTTCATGCGGTCGCTTGCCGTGCGAATATTATGCCGAACTTTCTCTTGGGCCTCGTCCATTCTTCTGCGAAGGCTGGCAACGTAATCTTCGCCTGTGACATCGTCCCTTGGTTTGCAGCCAAACATGAGGTCACAGGGTAGCCGGAGCTCTCGCCCAAACACAATACTGGCCGGTGTCTCTCCCGTGGTTTCATGGACTGCCGAGCGGTACGCCAATAGAAACAGATGGAGCCAGCTGTCCCAGTCTCATTGGTAGTTGGAGACAACCTTGGCCAAATAGCGGTTCACCGTCCTGTTCATCCTCCCCACCATGCCGTCCGACTGAGGATGTAACGCCGTGGTCCGAGTCTTCCTAATCCCTAAAGTTTTGCACACGTTCTGGAAGAGCGCAGATTCGAATTTCCTTCCCTGGTCCGAATGCAGCTCGAGGGGGACTCCAAAACGACAGATCCAGTCCTTGACCAGAACGTCAGCAACGGTTGCGGCCTTTTGCTTTGGCAGAGCATAAGCTTCGACCCATTTGCTAAAGTATATTGGCGCATAGGAGCTTTCTTACGCCTCTGTGGACCGTTGCTGGCGGCACAAACTGTACAGTTCCTGCACCATTCTTCAACGTCTTCCTTGCACCTAAACCACTAGAAGCGTTCCCGAACCTTCTCCAGGGTCTTGGCCACGCCCAGGTGGCCTCCACTGTAGGCGAGTAAGGTGAAACCTTCTGCCAACTCGGTCATTGGTCCTCCCTCTTCCACTCGATGATCAGTATCAGGCTGGGATCCTTCTCTTGGTCTTTCTGGAGTTCGGTAGGCTGCCAGCGATCATCCACAACGGTCGGTGGTTCTTTTTATTATGGCGTTCTTCGTCTCAGCTCGGTTGCAGTGAGCACAGCCGTCGGGGCACGGTCTGCTTGAAAGTGCATCCGCATTCCCATTAGACTTGCCAGCACGATATTCGATGTCAAAGTCGAATTCCTGCAGCCTCTCGATACACCTGGCTACCTGCCCCTCTGGATTCTTGAACCGAAGTAGCCATGTCAGGGATGCATGGTCCGTCCTCAGCAGGAACTTCCTCCCGTACAACTACTTGTAAAAGTGCTCCACGGAATTGACGATGGCCAGAAATTCTCTCCGAGTGACGCAATAGTTTGTCTCGGGCGTAGATAACGTCTTGCTGAAATAGCCGATCACCACCTCTCGACCATCTTGCATCTACGACAGAACTGAACCTATCCCTACGTTGCTCGAATCGGTATCCAACACGAATTTGTGAGTAGGTAGGGGATAGCTTATCAATGGAGTGTCGAGAGAGCCTTCTTCAGTAGATCGAAAGCTTGCTGGCAGTCATTTCCCAACTGGAACCGGCGGCCTTCCTCTGTAAGCTTAGTCAACGGCTTGGCGATGTTAGCAAATCCAAAAACGCATCGACGGTAGTATGTACACAGACCCAGGAAGCTTCTTACGTCGTGTTTGTTCTTGGGTACAGGCCATCTTTTTACTGCTTCAATCTTCTGAGGATCCACTGCTTGCCTTCTTGCGAAACCA